>JAVGWX010000007.1:30481952-31974452 GCA_036924085.1 Ariolimax columbianus | reverse complement strand
ACCTGACCCTGACTAACATGTCTAATCAGTATATTTCACCTGACCCCGACTAATATGTCTAATCAGTATATTTTGCGTGACCTTGACTAACATGTCTGATCAGTATATTTTTCCTTTCCCTGACTAAAATTTCTAATCAGTATATTTCACCTGATCCTGATTAGCATGTCTAATCAGTATATTTCACCTGACCCTGACTAACATGTCTGATCAGTATATTTCACCTGACCCTGACTAACCTGTCTAATCAGTATATTTCATTTGACCCTGACTAACATGTCTAATCAGTATATTTCACGTGACCCTGACTAACATGTCTAATCAGTATATTTCACCTGACCCTGACTAACATGTCTAATCAGTATATTTCACCTGACCCTGACTAATATGTCTAATCAGTATATTTTGCGTGACCTTGACTAACATGTCTGATCAGTATATTTTTCCTGACCCTGACTAACATTTCTAATCAGTATATTTCACCTGATCCTGACTAACATGTCTAATGAGTATATTTTGTCTGACCAGATATTCGTCTTTCTCCTCATTTGTTACGTGAAAATATCCCATTTGTTTTACAAATCACTTTTATGTTGATCACCATATGTATGTTTAGTTCAGCTGTTGCTAGCTTCTATAAATGATTACAATTGACTTATATTTCTTTTGTTTTTCAAATTTAAAATGAAAATGTAATGTACATTATCGTGTAGCAAATCACATGTGTTGTGTATTTCTTTTTCGACCTTCTGCAGTCTATGAAATTATCAGTTTTTTGTTGTGTTTTTTTTCTTCAAAAAATGTATTTACATTATGAAAAACAATATCGTGACTGCGTAATTGAATCAGGTCCATGTTTTAATCTTGGTGAAGGACACATCATTCCATCGCATATCTTAATTTGACTAAACGTCTTTATACTAGTTTAGAAGAATTCAGAGTCTATAAATATCGTACAACCAGTTTAGTTTACTACATTTCATCTTACAAAATAACTAAGCAAATCCAATTTATTATTGAATACTTTAATTGATTCTGCATCCAGTATTTCCAGTGACAATGCATTCTAAGTATTCACCATACACAACTGTGATTGACTGTATTAGTAATTTGACAATTTTATGGTCCGCAAAGAGAGTTTTCTGAGTCGAATTATAAAGGAAGCGTGTCCTGGCAGTCGCCACGCAGTGTGCAGTATACTTTCAAATTGTAACCGTAACGACTGTCCTAATACCGGGTTTTATATTTATGTTACTGTTTTCTGCAGATTATAAAATGTCCTCTGTATATATGTTGATGGTTTTCTAGTTTACCAAATGTAAACTAGATTTATGTTACCGTTATAGGCTGTTAATCAAAGGTCCACTGGAATTATATTACTGTTATTGACAGTTAATCAAAGGTCTAATGGAATAATATTACTGTTATAGGCTGTTAATCAAAGGTCCACTGTAATTATTTTACAGTTATTGACAGTTAATCAAAGGTCCACTGGAATTATATTACTGTTATAGGCTGTTCATCAAATGTCCACTGGAATTATATTACTGTTATTGACAGTTAGACCTAGTTAGTTAGACCTAGATTGGAGTACTGTGTACAGGTGTGGAGTCCTTATCATAGAGGGGACATAAACATGCTAGAAAGAATACAAAAAAGAGCGACAAAGATGATAGTTGGATTCCAGAATTACAGTTATGAGGAACGACTCAGAAAAACGGGCCTACAGTGTCTCGAAGAGAGAAGAATTCGTGGTGACTTAATACAGGTTTATAAGATGATCAGAGGAATCGATAAATTAGACTATTACAAGTTTTTTAAAATACAGCCACCTACAATAACACGAGGGCATAGCTACAAGCTGATTAAAGAGAGGTCAAGGTTAGATAATAGGAAATATTTTTTTAGTCAGAGAGTGGTGTCTGCTTGGAATGCATTGCCAGGGGAGGTGGTAGAGGCAGGGACAGTTAATGCGTTTAAGAATAAACTGGATGCGCATAGATTTTAGAGCAAGGTGATGTAAATGTAACTGGTTGTATACAGACTCTGCAGGGTCTTCTAAACCAGTATAAAGACGTTAAGTTAAGTTAAGTTAATCAAAGGTCTACTGGAATTATATTACTGTTTTTGCCAGTTAATCAAAGGTCTACTGGAATTATATTACTGTTATTGACAGTTAATCAAAGGTCTATTGGAATTATATTACTGTTATTGACAGTTAATCAAAGGTCTACTGGAATTATATCACTGTTATTGACAGTTAATCAAAGGTCTACTGGAATTATATCACTGTTATTGACAGTTAATCAAAGGTCTACTAGAATTATATTACTGTTTTAGCTGTTAATCAAAAGTCTACTGGAATGATATTACTGGTATCCTCTGTGTATCAAATGTCCATTTGAATGATATTACCGTGTCCGCTGCTTATCAAATTTCCATTAGAATAATTTTTCCATGTCTGGTGTTTATCAAATGTCTATTGGAGTTATATTGCTGTTGTCTGCTCTTTATCAAATTCCACTGGATTTATATTACTCTTATTTTCTGCTGATCAAATATCCGGAGTATTCATGTTGTGGTTTCCAGCAGTTAAAGAATTGTCAGTTATTTTTCTGTTCTTGTTTCTCTCGCATTTGAGATGCCTAATGTATTTCTGTTTCTTTTATTTTCTGTTTATCAAACGCCCAGTGTATTTACCTTCTAGCCTTCTCATTTTTACCAAATGTCCGACTGGTTTTTGTCTTTTTCCTTTCTCTGTTTATCAAACGTGCAGTATATTTATGTTAATACTTTACTCTGTTTATCATACGCCCATTGAATTTATGTTTTCTTCTGTTTATTAAATGTCCAGCGTTAGTTATGTGTATGTTTTCCTCTGTTTATCAAATGTTCATAGTATTTCTGTTCATCCGTTCTTCTGTTTACAGAATGCCCTGCTTATTAATGTTATAATTTCTTCTGCTCATAAAATGTCCAGCTTATTTCCGATAATGTTTTCTAATGTTTATTCAATGCCCGATATATGATTCCATCTTCAATTGTTGTTTAAGTGTCAATTGTTGCCTTCTATAATTTATCGTATCAACCAAGTCAATATCAGAGATTCCTCACGTGAAGGATAACAGTACTCTAACACAGATCTGAGAGCAAGTTATCAATAATTATGCGTTTTCGATCAGCAAATACAACAGAATATCGATCCGTGGTACAAAGTAGATGTGTGTTTTCCGTAATTGATATCCTTCGTAATGATTAATGGTTTGTTTATGAAAACAACAAATCAATACAATCTTTATTCATATTGCACAAATATCAAGAGGGAATATATAGTGTGCATATATATATATATATGATGGCGTTGGCATTCATGGTCATACATCCAATTCTATCACGTGTGTCGTTTACTGATTGCTGATAGGCTAAAGAGTTTGAGAAGACACGCCCCACCATGCGATGCCGTAAACGGTCCTGATTTTCCTTGCACACACTGTGGAAGATGCTGCTCTGCCCAGATTGGTCTTGAGAGTCACATTCGTTACCGTCATGGACTGTAGTTGCATACCTTTTCTAAGCAAAATTACTATCGTCTGACAATACGGAAAGAGCTCATGGGAGGGGGGGAGGGGTGTCATTTACCAACCTTTTTGATTGTCTCTCATGTTATTCTCTCAGTCTGCCCAGTATCTTCTCTGTCGGTCTTCCTATTTCGCTCTTTCCTGCTTATCTTTCCCGTGGTCACGAAGTGTTCTCAGCCGCCTCTTCTCATAACATGCCAGAAAGAGGATGACTGTCTTGTTCTGATCCTTGTAATGAGTTATTTTTGCTTTTGTGCCTCCTGTGTCATTATTCTTCCTTGCAGGACATGGGATCGCCAGCATTCTTCTGTAAAACCACATATCCGTTCCTTCTAATGATCTAAATGCTTGCTTGCTAATTGTCTATGATTCCATGCCATATATCAGTACTAGTTCGACGTATTTAAATCTATCTATCTACTTATCTATCTATATATCTATCTATCTATATATCTATCTATCTATCTATCTATCTATTTATCTATCTATCTATCTATCTATCTATCTATCTATCTATCTATCTATCTAACTATCTATCTATCTATCTATCTATCTATCTATATCTATCTATCTATCTATCTATCTATCTATCTATCTATCTATCTATCTATCTATCTATCTATCTATCTATCTATCTATCTATCTATCTATCTATATATCTATCTATCTATCTATCTATCTATCTATCTATCTATCTATCTATCTTTCTATCTATCTATCTATCTATCTATCTATCTATCTATCTATCTATCTATCTATATATCTATCTTAATATCTATATATATATATCTATGTATATATATTTCTATCTGTCTGTCTATCTATCTGGTAGCGATGTCTGGGATGGACGTCTCGCTCGATAAAGGAAATTGAAGCGTCTGATATAGCCTTTCCTTTCGAGGTGTAGACATCGCCGCTGGATTCACTGTTCCGCTTGCCGTTCAGGAGTGTCCATGCCAGTGGCCTCTCCTACATTATTGTATCCCCAGCAGCACCTTCATGAGGGCCCCCCCCCCCTGTTTCTGACAGAGCCTGCTGTGAACTGCGGCCAAGTAAACCCAGACAGAAAATCCGGAGTGGTAGCATCTAAGACGGATGGTTTCAACATTGTCAACTCAGTCCAGCAGCTCCTGCACGCTGAGCTGGTGCCATATTGTTATGCTTTGCTTTCCTTTGGATTACACCAGCTAAGCGAGAAGGAAATCCTGCAGTTTGGACAGCCCGGGGTCTCCACATTCAGCCCCCAGGCTTGCACCTTGAGAGGCTACTCCCAGGGTGCTGCGTGTATGGTCTGGAAAGACTGAGACGCCTTTGAATGAATTAATGAACTGCTCTGATGCTTATTTTAACAATCATCGAGTAATACCTTTCACCGTCCCGTAAAGCTGAGCCTTTAAACAAATACATGACAACTACTTAAACAGTGATCTGCCTATTTCTTTTGAAGTTTTCGTGGCATAACATTTCTGCAAAGTGGAGTGACCAGTCCTGTGGCCCACCCACCTTAGTCACCTTTTGCGAATATTCTGGCCGGTTACAGTGTTGCTATCCTTCATTTCACGTTCGGACGTCAATAATACTTCGGCATCATTTGTTTAAGCGGGGACGGCGTGGGCTAGTGGTTAAGTGACACGGCTAGCGACCCGAAGGTGCTGGGTTCGATCCCCATCACAGCACCGGCTGTAAATCCCGGGAGGCAAACCCTTAGAAAATGCAGAAGGAAGCAGACCCTTACATAAAATGTATGCTGAAGTAAGATGCAGTGCGCCGACAAGCGCAAAATAAAAACCGCAGTATAGCGCACACCGCCTTGTGGAATAGAGAAATAAAGCGAATGCACAAAAACACCAAAAAAAAACAAAAACGATTTGGTTAAGTATTTCGATGAAAGCCATTAACATGGATAGTGATCGGACCTGGAAACCCCACCCAAAAAGCAATGAGTTCAACACAGTGCAATACTGCAGAAAATGTACCTGGTTTGGCGTTGGAAACTTCTTAGGTTACCTACAGTGTGATCACTTGCTAGCAACCTCATGTATTAAGATTTGGGATATCAGCAGCCAGAGCCGTTGCTTAAAGGCGGAATAGTCTTGGTCAGCTGATAGTTCGCTGACACTGACGCAAACAACCAATTACGAATCATGCTGACACTGACGCAAACAACCAATTACGAATTATGCTGACACTGACGCAAACAACCAATTACTAATCAATGACTGAAGTAAGCTCTTTCAACGCACTGCATCTTTGTGATTCGTTCGAACCGTATAATGATTTGAAAGCAATTAGCCACAATTTAATATGTGTAACAGCTCCTCGCTTACAAACTTATCTTGCTATTATGAAACAATTAAAAGTAGGTGAGACTTTGTCAGGTATTTGACAAAACAATGGCCGTGAGCAATTGCTATATTAAAATTAACTTGTGTCGTGTTTTTTCGCAATAGCATATATCATTATCGTAATTAAACTCGTGTTTCTATATTCAGCAACGTGCGACACATACTGATATCCAAACAGATAAATCATGAATTGAAATTGAGAATTATCAGGTGTTCAGTATAATCGTCACTACATTATGGCCCAGAAAGATGGACACTGAATAACAAGTTGGAAAAGAGTAATGAAAACTTCGAAATGTGAAAATATAGAAGATTGAGTCGCATTTCTAGGAAGTAGAAGAAAACAAATGGGGCGGTATTGAAAACGTTGGAGGTGGAAAGAGAATTAGTGACTGTTAAACAGTTACGTTATTGTGGTCATCTAACAATACCTTGTTGAAGGCCATGCATTGTGAGTAAGGCACATCCAGGTAGATCCGGTTTTGGTTGTGGATTAAAAGAGCTCGTTTCACATCATGTTTTATTTGTGTATGTGACTTGTTAGTACATCTACACCTCACGGTAGAAGAGGAGCGACTAAGTAAGTCAGTAAGACTTGTTAGTTGTTTTCTTGTTTTCTTGTTGTCTCAGTTAAAAACCTTCCAGTCGTAATGTAGGTATAGTTCTGTTTTTGTCTTCGTGCGGTCACCTAGTCATTACCTTTCTGTCTTTGTGTACGTATTAGTAGCACAATACTAGCAGTTCCCGAAATGAATCATTGGGCCCCTGTGATAAAGTTACTGAGCAGTGCATGAGCTGCAGCGGTCAGCGACCCACAGCTAACTGCTAGCGTTTTGGCCAGCGAGCCAGAGCTGCAAAGACCCTTTTACACCTCTACACTGTGATCTTGGATAACAGGCTGCAGTAGAGCAGACTAAGGAGAAGGATCGAAGAAAGAACGCTAATCCAGAACTAAAAAGTGATTAAAGAAGTAGGATGGGTTGGACTGAAAGATGCAAATCTCGCAATCAAGATGTAAACTACGACGCAACGAATTCCGCTCACGAACGACATCTTTCTACTTGTAAAGCCTTATTTTCGGAACTTGGTTGGCAGACTTTGTCTGGCATCTTAGTTGGCTTGGCTTGGTTCGTTCGTTCTCAATCTCCCGCTACTAAACCCTGACATGGGCCTAAGTAGCAGAATGTAGTCCAGAGAACGGAATGCGTTGTGTCGTAGTTTACAGCTTGACTGCGACATTTGCACCTTTCGGTCAAACACACCCGACTTCAGCAAGCATTTTTGTGTGTACCGGGTTAGCATTCCCTCTTCGATCTGTTCTCCTTAGCCAGTCTGCTCTGTTGCAGCCTCTTATCCAGGATCACAGCGTGGATGTGTAGAAGGGTCTTGGCAGCTCTGGTTCGCTGGCCCTGACGCTAACAGTCAGCTATGGGTCGCTGAGCGCTGCAGCTCATGCGCGCAGACCCTTAGTTTATGGATACATTATTGTAAAAGTATGCTACATAAATGTTTTGCCTACCTTTCAATGAGATGGTGTGGCATGCCGAGCCTATTGTTACACTCACGAAATTAGACTGTTTAAAAATGGTGTGTTTTTTTATCTCATCTGCAATGTGTTCGTTCTCTTGTATCTTGATAAAGGCTTAATTAGTTGTGCTTGAACCGGTTGACTTTTGAATAGGATAGGACTGAGGAATCAATAACGATTTCTATTTGAGTCTCTACGCAGTATACAGGAGATGTTTAACTTTTAATTTAAAAAATTCAATCTGAAGAAAAATAGTGTTTAAACCCGTCTACCTACGGTATGCGGCCAACAGTATTGGTAATAACATTCAAAACTCTTATTTTTTATTGAAAAGATTAACACAACATTCGTGTTTTTATACCTTCTATTTTAATCCTCTGCAATCTCGCCATATTTAACAACAGATAGTAGATCTTAAATTATTAGCTTTAGAATATCGGAGTCCATCATCACTCACTTGTTGACATGGACAGTCGTCCACTTATTGACATGAACCGCCGTTCGCTCAATGACATGGCCCACCGTCCACTAAATGACATTGCCCGCCGTCAAATCCCTGAAATGGCTCGTCGTCCAAATCACTGACATGGCCCGTCGTCTAATCACTGACATGACCCACCGTCCACTCAATGACATGGGCGGTCTCCCACTCAATAATATGGCCCGTCCTCCACTCAATGACATGGCCCGTCGTCCACTCAATGACATGGCCCGTCGTCCACTCAATGACATGGCCCGTCGTCCACTCAATGACATGGCCCGTCGTCCACTCAATGACATGGCCCGCCTTTCACTAAATGACATGGCCTGTCCTCCATTCAATAACTTGGCCGATGTTCTCTCAATAACATGAACCGTCTTCCACTCAATGACATGGCCCGTCGTCCACTCAATAACATGAACCGTCTTCCACTCAATGACATGGCCCGTCGTCAACTCAATCACATGCCATCGTCCACTTATTGGCATGGCCCGTCGTCCTTTCACTGGCAATGCCCGTAGGCGAATCACTGACACGACCCACCGTCTAGTCACTGACCAGGTCCACCGTCCACTCACTGATCTAGCCTTGCACCCACTCACTGACCTGGCCCTCCCTTCGACGCTCACTCACATATGAACTTGTCTACCACCAGTGTCTAGGATAGCTTCTACAATCCCAATCCTTGAAAAACACTTTGCAGGCAGCATGATGTTGTCTGTAGAACGGCATATGATGTGTCGTAGTTTACACCTTGACTGCGGCATTTATTTGATCCTTAATATCCGACACATTCGACTTCAGCAGGCATTTTTGTCTAGCGGGTTAGCCTTCTCTATTTGATCACTTACCCAGTTGCATCGTCTTGGCATCTTTTGTTCGTTGGTCCTGACGCTAGTAGTCAGCTTTGGATCGCTGGCCCTGACGCTATCAGTCAGCTTTGGATCGCTGGCCCTGACGCTAGCAGTCAGCTTTGGGTCGCTGACCCTGACGCTAGCAGTCAGCTTTGGGTCGCTGACCCTGACGCTAGTAGTTAGCTTTGGATCGCTGGCCCTGACGCTATCAGTCAGCTTTGGGTCGCTGGCCCTGACGCTAGCAGTCATCTTTGGGTGGCTGGCCCTGACGCTAGCAGTCAGCTTTGGGTCGCTGGCCCTGACACTAGTAGTCAGCTTTGGGTCGCTGGCCCTGACGCTAGCAGTCAGCTTTGGATCGCTGGCCCTGACGCTATCAATCAGCTTTGGATCGCTGGCCCTGACGCTAGCAGTCAGCTTTGTGTCGCTGGCCCTGACACCAGTAGTCAGCTTTGGGTCGCTGGCCCTGACGCTAGCAGTCAGCTTTGGGTGGCTGGCCCTGATGCTTGCAGTCAGCTTTGAGTCGCTGGCCCTGACACTAGTAGTCAGCTTTGGGTCGCTGGCCCTGACGCTAGCAATCAGCTTTGGGTCGCTGGCCCTGACGCTAGCAGTCAGCTTTGGGTGGCTGGCCCTGACGCTTGCAGTCAGCTTTGGGTCGCTGGCCCTGACACTAGTAGTCAGCTTTGGGTCGCTGGCCCTGACGCTAGCAGTCAGCTTTGGGTCGCTGGCCCTGACGCTAGCAGTCAGCTTTGGGTCGCTGGCCCTGACACTAGTAGTCAGCTTTGTGTCGCTGGCCCTGACGATAGCAGTCAGCTTTGGGTCGCTGGCCCTGACGCTAGCAGTCAGCTTTGGGTCGCTGGCCCTGACACTAGTAGTCAGCTTTGGGTCGCTGGCCCTGACGCTAGCAGTCAGCTTTGGGTCGCTGGCCCTGACGCTAGCAGTCAGATTTGGATCGCTGGCCATGACGCTAGCAGTCAGCCTTGGGTCGCTGGCCCTGACGCTAGCAGTCAGTCAATCTTGGGTCGCTGGCCATGACGCTAGCAGTCAGCTTTGGATGGCTGGTCCTGACACTAGCTGTCAGCTTTGGATTGCTGTCCATGACGCTTGCAGTCAGCCTTGGGTCGCTGGTCCTGACACTAGCAGTCAGCCTTGGGTCGCTGGTCCTGATGCTAGCAGTCAGCTTTGCCTTTGACCCCTACGCGAAAATTATTATTATTATTATTATAGGCATATTGATCAGCTTTTCGATCCGATCATGTGAAATGTATAACCCACAAATAATAGAACAGTAGATTTATACACTCCATAATAGAAGAAGAAGATTTAAATAAGTAATTAAGTAAGAATACAGTAACAGTTTGATTTATCAAAAGAACACTACAAAATACATAATATTTTGTAACAGTTGATATTGCTAATGTGACTCGCTCATGAGTTAGGTCCTCTTGACGACTTTCTTGGGTGGCTATTTACAGTGGCTCTCTTCACATCCCGAGGTGTGCTAGAGAAAGTATACAACGGTCCTCCCGGTTATTGTTGGACGTGGGTGCTGCCTAGTTATCTCACCACGATGGGGATCATCGTGTCGATCCCCACTTTGTTATCATCACTGCAATGAAAGTATGTCATCCTAGCTGTAGTGTAATGCGAGTGCTCTTCAGCAATGTATGATGATAATGCTACCGAGACCCACCTCGCTAAGTAGGCTTCCATAAAACGGAAAACTGCTTGGCAATTAAGTCCAGGTCTTGATCAGTATGTTTTGTCTGACCCAGGTTGACATTTTTTTTATTAGTATAGTTCACCTGTCCATGAGCAACAAAGCCTCCTGAAAATGTTTTACCTGACCCTGACTAACGTAGTCTGATCGATATATATCCTCTAACGCTGACTAACATAGTCTGATCAATTTGTTTCACATAACCCTGACTAACATTGTCTGATCAGTATGTTTCACTTGACTGACTAACATATTCTGATCAATTTGTTTCACATAACGCTGATTAACATTGTCTGACAAGATGTTTCACTTGACTGCTCCAGACTAACTTGTATGACCAGTATGTTTTGTCTGCCCCAGACTACCCTTATATAATCAGTATGTTTTGTCTGACCCAGACTAACGTGTATGATCAGTATGTTTTGTCTGATCCAGACTTACATCTGAGCAGTATGTTTTGTCTGACCCAGACTAACACGATTATATCAGTATGTTTTGCTTGACTAACATGTCTGAGCAGTATATTTTGTCTTACCATGACTAACAGCTTATCATTATGTTTTGTCTGACCCTAACTAACATGTCTGAGCAGTATTTTGTCTTACCCAGAATAATATCTGAGCAGTATGTTTTGTCTGACCCTGGCTAACATGATCTGATCAGGATGTCTTGTCTCATGCAGGATAATATGATATGATATCTTTTGTCTGACTCAGGCTAAAATGTCTGATCCATATGTTTTGACTAACCGAACGTAAGTTCCTCCCCTGATGTGTTACATTAAAACTCAATCAAATCTCTATCTTTGCAAAATATAAATAAATTATTTCATGAGAACATTTCAATCACTTAACATTGTCGCTAAGTATTATCTTACTGTGTGTATCATTTGGTACGGTAGCTATTTTCATTCCATGCCTTTATAATGGTTGTATAACATATTATAACCACCGCTTTTTGATCTTCATATTGTTAAGCTCTGCTGTCTAGTATTATAGATTCACGCATTTGGTTAACTTGGAGGCATTATTGTCTAGTACAAGGATTATTTCGTTAGTTGTGTCAATGTGGATATGCGATCTTCTCCATTCGAAGCACACCGACACGAACGTGGATAGCTTCTTACGGGAAGTCTCCGATCAGTGCACAGTGTTCTCTCTCTAACATGTGTGGGTTATGTGGGAATTTGTTTTAATGATTTTTTTAAAGCGACATACACAACTTTTATTTGTAGTGCTTTGCGACAAACATGAAAGATGTAATTGGCTCGAATCAAACACTTCCCAAGTTATATAACCCTCGCATTTTATTGCAAAGCTTCAGGATTTAGCTCCCAAAACCACCATGCTCCACTCGATCTTCATGTACGTGGATACTTGACTTACTGTTATGGAAGAAAAACAGCGAGGAAGGGAATTAGCCACCCCACTTCGCTCAACCTGTGGGGTTGTAAACTGAAGTCTGTAACACTTCTTTCCCGACCAGTCGTTAAGTCTGGTGAAGGATATCCTTTAGTCTTTAGCCTTTTTCCCGAACATATCGAAAGCAATAGTTATACACACTGCTGATATATTGTACTGTAGGCCATTACAACAATGTTATCAACATGTGTGTGTTTATTTACACTTTCATTGCCTTCACATTGTTTTCCGTGTAATTTATTTGCGTCATATATATTCCTTATGTAATATTACATCATTTTACATATACCTTTGTCATATCAAAGCAAAATATTGAATAACAATCCGAAATCAGTCCGTTTATGCGTCCTTCAAAACTTCCACCATTTTCTGGGGCTCGATTCCTGACACAAACCTGTTCAGAAAAACTGGGGGAAATTTCCCGCCCGTCTATTGGATCGTGGCTCTATCGATATGGAAATATTCCCCGCCTCTCGGGAGCTAAGTAGGCGGGGCTTATTGAGCGCGAAAGGCGAGTCCAAATCTGACAAGCAGAGGTAAAAGATCGGACGAGGTTTTGACAACATCGAACAAGGGAGACGACGAAAAAGATGCCGGTATTAAGTGAAAGCCGACTCACCCGCTTGATGGGATCGAATAAGTAAGGCGGGCAAGTTTATTTACCTGGATTCAAAACCCATCAATCGATATTTTTGGGAAGTGGCCTATGGAACATGTCTGTAGGTAAAACTGGGCGTGACTGCCGATAATCCTGGGAGGGTGGGAATTCTAAATAACATCAAGGTAGGTCTAAGAGTGATCTTGAAAAGGTGTAAGCTCAGGTAGATTTGTTGATTGATGATTGTCAATCACTGTTTATTTCTGAGGTAGTCATTGAGGTGGAAATGTGTCTATTTTCTCGCAATACGGAAAAGTTTACCTTTCTCGACTATACACAAGTTACGTCTGGGGCGGTTCGCATATTGAACATTTATTTTCAATCTTGTTTGAAATTCAACTAATATTGTTTTCCGTTATGTTGCAGTCATTCATATGATTGGTATTTTCTTCCCAACCGAAGCATGGGACCACCAGATCAGGTGGTACCTTTACAGTTAGCCTGTGTCCAAGCTTTGATATGTTGTTGAATGCCCATATTATGAAGATTGTATCTTTTTGTTCGCCCTGAAGAGGACGTTAAGTGGCGGTTTGTTGTAGATTTCATCACATTACGAACGTGCTGGGGAAGGTAGACCGGGGCCATCCAGACGGTTGTGCTATACTTAGCTTCATCTACCTGTCGCCCACTACTACGGGGATTACGTCGATTCCTCACCACGTTAGCCAGGCTGCTATGAAAATAGCCCGTTTCCAGAAAGGACTTCGGGGAAGACGAGGTGAGAATCTTGGCCAGCATGTTTTGCCTGACCCTGGCTAACATGTCTGATCAGTATGTTTCTCCTTACCAGACGTAAGTCTTTCTCCCCAAGCTTTTACATAGGTGATTTCAATACTACTAGTATTAGATGATACACCCACGCACCCCTCGTTAATCGCCATTTACGACATCCCTGGAGCTGTCCTTTAATTTTCAACCCGGGTACCACTTGGACTAATCACATGTATATATAGTACAGTGAAGGCAGTCACTGAAACCAGACACTTTTGATGACGTATGGAGTGTTAACTGATTCACTGAGTAGATCTGGTATATCGGAACCCAAAAATGTATCCCAGTGCCGCAAACTGATATATGGACTTGAACAGCTGTGACACTTATACATACACGTTTCTCTCTACCAAGTACTCCTTCACTTATAAATACAAATGTACTTTCAAATGAGTTTTACACTGCACGAATTTTTATTTTTAGTTTGCTGCGAAAGACCAAAACTATGTCGGTCGAAATTAGTAAAACAATCATTTATTGTATTTCAACTTTTAAAATTTGGAGGTTGCTCATTGCTTTATTTTCATTTAAGGGACACTCACGTTACATTTGAGCGTTTTACCGTCCTGTTACCATTTTCCAGCAGCCACGTGTTCCATTTGAAGTATTCCTGTATCATATTTACAATTTGATTAAAAAGACATTTACATAGCAGATACTGCCGTCAGGGATGAAAGGTGAACGATTTAGTCGCACAAATTCACACCTTGAATGCGAGTGGTGAGATGAACAGTTCCTTCACGCTGCTGTTCTGTCCTTTCCTGCAGATCAGTTACCCATTTTCATATGAACTTACCAACTGGGTCGATACGAGCGTACCTGGGGTGGGAGGATTAACCTTACACATTTGCCGTGTAAAGCGAGTTCTCTAACGCTACAATTATCAGCGTCTTAATTAGTGTAGTGGTAATGCGCTAGCTTTTTAGGGCAAATAAACATGGTGCAACTTCCACGACCGCGAGTCACGTTACAGTCGACCCAGCAGGAAATGGGTACCTGACTTTGGACTACGGATGTAAATGGCAGCGAGGAAAGGAATGTACCACCCTACCTATCATAAGCTGTGACTTAGTATACTAAAGTCTCTAACAACTTCATTCCTTGACTGCAGTATAACTACTGTGAGACAAATCTTGACTTTGTATACTGAAGTCTGTAACAACTTCATTCCCCGACAGTAGTGTAACTACTATGAGACAAACCTTGACTTAGTATACTGGTCTAACAACTTCATTCTCCGACAGTAGTGTAACTACTATGGGATAAACCTTGAATTAGTATGGTGAAGTCAAGTGACAAGTTCCATTTCTTGTTGTCCGGTCCCTAGGTGGTAGTGACTTCCATTTTCAGTCCCACGTATCCGTCTTAAGGAGGCATGTTGAGCCTTCCCTTTTCGATCCCTTCTCTTTAGCTAGTCTGCTCTTTTGCAGCCTGTTCTTCAGAGCCACCATTTGGAGGCGTAGAAAGGTCCTGTCAACTCTAGTCCGCTGGCTCTGACGCTAGCAGTCAGCTGTGTGTCGCTGACCACCGCAGCTCACGCCCTGCTCAGCATCTTGATTCCAGTAAAATTATTCAATATGTTGTATTTGTGCCAGGAATCTATTCCAACACACGCACGGCAGTAGTAAGCTCGAAACTGCCGTTGTGGATGGACATATAACATTTCCTTGTGCGGAGTTTTGACCCTCCATTGACCTTTTCCGTCTATTGTTACCTTACCCATCTCAACCTTAAAATCAGGTCCATTTTTCTGCTGGGTGAACTGCGGCGCGCTCTTATTACTTCCACCCGTTTCTTTTCTATAAAAGACACATGTTCGAATTGTTTATCCGTTGAGACGGCTCAGTTCATCAAGAAATGTCAATGTTGTCTAATAGTTCTGACTGTTTTCAGGGATGAAGTGTTAAAGGCTACATCATACGAAGTATGACGCTTTTATTGGTTGTGTGACAAGTTCCCTTATGTGTGTTGTTGATGTGTGGTAGGACAAGTTCCCTTATTTTCCTTGTAGATAGGTGATGTGACAAGTTCCCTTACATATTTTATCACTAGGTGGTTATCACAAATTACCTTATTTGTCTTGTGTCTAGATGGTGTCACACGTTCTCTTTTTTGCTTTGTCTCTAGATGGTGTGACACGTTCTCCTTTTTGTCTTGTCTCTAGATGGTCTGGCACGTTCTCTTTTTTGCTTTGTCTCTAGATGGTGTGACACGTTCTCCTTTTTGTCTTGTCTCTAGATGGTCTGGCACGTTCTCTTTTTTGTCTTGTCTCTAGATGGTGTGACAAGTTCTCTTTTTGTCTTGTCTTTAGGTGGTGTGACGAGTTCCTTCATGTGCATTGTCTCTAGATGGTGTGACAATTTCTCTTTTTTGTCTGTCTCTAGATGGTGTGACAAGTTCCCTGATGTGTCTTGTCGATAGGTGGTGTGACAATTTCCCTCATTTTTCTGAATTGTAGTTGTATTTAGATATTCCATATTGCGGTTATGGTGTGACTGATAGCAGTTTTGTTTAGCATGTACTAGTTTTACTTGACTTCTTCTTCTTCTTCTTCTTCTTCTTCTTCTTCTTCTTCTTCGTCTTCGTACGCTGTCAGACGTCAACCTGTATTTTTTCGAAAAAAGCAGCGTTCATCCTGAGGCTGTCGACACTGCCATAGAGCTTGTCTAGTGTTGCCACTGGTGATGGCCACATCTGCCTTCTCTGATCCTCGTATGTCGGGCAGTTTTGCAGCAAATGTTCAGCGATCATTTTCCAGGTACCACACGAGCATTCGTCAGAGCCACCTATCTTCAATTTATTGAATAGGTGGTACCTCAGTCTATTGTGGTCTGTGCGCAGTTTCAAGACCACGACCTGCTCTCTTCTGTTCAACTGGTAAAAAGCATCGTTTTTTTGTGTAGCCAGTATGTTCTGTTTCCCATTTGGTCATGTATCTAGCTCTAATAAGCTTCGTTGGTCACACTAGTGTCTGGTTGTGGTAGACTTGCACCTTCTTTTGCCAGTCTGTCTGCCTCCTCGTTGCCTTGGATGTTACAGTGGGATGGAACCCACTGTACCACTACTCTTTTTAGTGCAGACTGCTGGCATAGTTGACAGAGTGCTGGTCTTAAATAATTAAGTTCAGTATTTTTCTGGCTTTTTAGTGCTGTGACTACGGCCAGGGCATCTGTAAACAGGACTACATGGCTTTCATTTCGTTTGCCTGTCACCATTTCTTCTACTGCAGCCCTCAGTGCCTCTGCCTCCGCTCTGAAATTGCTTGAGTGTTTTCCAGTTGCCACTGACAGTGTTATTTTTCTACCATTTTGTAGGCTCAGGAATACCTCTGCCCCTCGGTTCTGTGTTGTGTTTGTTACTGAACCGTCGGTGTATGCATGGGTCCAGTCCATGCTTGGGTAGTTTTTCGTTATGTACCTCAGGGTTATGTCTCTTCTTTCTTTTTCAGTCTGGCTGTTCTTGTTTCCAATACCTGGTATATTTTCTGCCACCTCTGGAAAATATGCTACCTCCAGGTAGGTTTGCGTACGGTAGGGGTGGGCTTTGGTGCTGATAATGGTGTTCGTAGGGTCTTACTCATCTTTGCTTTGGCTATTTCTGCAAAGTTTCTCCGCTTTAGTTTCCCATTTCCAAAATTGTTTAGTCTCTTATGCATTGGATTGTCAGTCAGTCTTCGGAGTTTCTTTACTTTATGCTGGGCTCAGCAGTCTCTTCTGTCGGTCATGGATTGCAGATTTGTAATCTTTTCAAGTTCTACAATTGCCGTTGACTTCATGCCTCCTGTTAAAACTCTCAATGCTTGGTTTTGAAGTTTGCTAATTTTGTCAAAGTTCGCCTTTGCCGTTGTCCATGCCGCAATGCCATACTCGAGAACTGGTCTCACTCTTCCAGTGTACAGTTTCTTTAGTAAACTTTCGTCTGTTCCCCAGCTTGTGCCAGCAAGTTTCCTCATGATTGCCATTCTTTTTCTGGCTCTCATTCGGTTTCTCTCGATCTGACTTTTCCAAGTCATGCGCCGGTCAAATATGACTCCCAGGTAGTTTGGGTTGTAGTTGGGCCGCAGATATTTGCCGTTAAGACTTATTTTGGTACTTTGGGGTCCATTTGAAAGCGAGAATATCGTACATGTTGTTTTTTCCTTATTTATTTTGACAAGCCATGAGTTCGCCCACTCCTCCAACGATGTTAGGGCCTGCTGCATCCGATTACTTGCTATGGTGAGATTCGTTTCAGATATCCACATAGCCAAATCGTCTGCAAACATGGAGCTGTGGACTCTTCTTGGTATATTCTCTGCGATGTTATTTATATACACCAGGAAGAGTGTGGGTGACAGTACTCCCCCTTGGGGTACTCCCTGCTCAAGTGTCACATTTTTGCTCATCTGCCCTTGTATTTGAACTCTGGCTGTTCTGTTTTTGAGGTAGTGGCTGATCCATATGTACATTTTCCCACAAACTTCACTTCTTCGTATCATGACTTTAAGTCCCTCTTTCCAGACTTTGTCAAATGCCTTCTCTAAGTCCACCCAAACCGCTACTGTGTGTTGTTTCTCCGGGTAAGCATCCTCTATTTCTTGGGCTATGAAAGTGATCTAATCATCAGTGGATCTGTGCTGTCTAAAGCCTGCTTGCTGTGGAATTAGTATGTGTTTTTCTTCCAGATGCCACACCAGTCTGGTCTTTATCATACGTTCCATCAGTTTTCCTACACAGCTCAGTAGACTGATAGGCATTTATCCGTTTGGATCTGCTGTCTTTTTTTTTCTTTGGTACTGGTATAGTTACAGCATCTTTCCATGCCTGAGGTACAATTCCCCTTTTCCAGCTTTGGTTCAGGACTGATAGTAACTTCTGCCTTGCTGTTTGGCCCAACCCCATCAGCATTTCGTTTGTTACGCCATCTTTTCCGGGCGATTTCTTTTTCTTTAGATTTCTCATGGCCTCTTCCATTTCATTCATTGTTAGTTTTGCCATCATGTGCTCCTCTGGTGTCATATTGATGTTGTCATGGCTCTTTTGTTCTTCGTTAATGTCGGTATTCCTATTTGTAGGAACATTAATGTGGTTTGCTCTCCCATAATGCTCTATAAAGGCGTTTGCAGCTTTTTTTCCACTGAGCATGTTGACACCCTGCTTGATGGTAATTTGTTTGTTTGATGGAGTTTCGTCATTCATGGCTCTGATTAACTTCCATAGTTTGTTCTCTTTTTTATCTGAATTGAAGCTTTCTGTTTTGCTTTTCCAACTTTCTCTTGTTATTTGGTTTAGAGTGTATTTGTATTTCGCCGTGATGGCTTTGAGGCGATATTTGCCTCCATAGAATGTTCTCTCTCTGCCATGTTCCTAGCATTTGAGAGTTTTACTTGACTGAAAGGTAGCGCTATGCACAACCTTCTTTAGTTGCTTTTCATTGCTCGATTGAAATGTGGCAGAGTAGTGTTTTTATTCTTTTTTGGGGGGATTCATCATTTTTTGCCATTTTATATCTGCATTCCAGTCGCCCTGATGAAGTCTGTAGTCTTCACCAGGTCGGAACAGCAGTCCTAGAGCTTCTGTCTCAGCTCTGCACCCTCTGGACAGGTCTGACATCTTATGTCCTTATATAGTGGGCATTCCTGTAGAATGTGTTCATGATTCTGGCCTCCTGTTCGACATGGGCACTCATCGGTGTGTGAGATCTTCAGTCGGTATAGATGTTTCAGTAGTCTGCAGAGTCCAGTTCTTAGACGAAAGACGATATTTTGGTGGTTTCATTTGAGTTGGTAAATTGGGTATCGTGTACTGCTTATGCTTCTTTTTTCTTTCCATTGGTGTATATACAGATTTCTGATAATGATCTTGATTTCTGTGTATAGTACCGGTTTATTAAATTATGCCTTTTTACCGCCATCTTTTGCTATAGCGTCAGCTTTTTCGTTTCTTGTGATTCCGCAGTGGGAGGGTAGCCATTGGCGCGATATTGTTGAGTATCTCTGGAGTTTTCGAGTTAGGCAGAATGATTATTCTTTCATTTCTGAAGTAAATATATCAAATTTGCGGGGATATTGTACGTGAACGGTCGATAAAATAGCATGCAGGTAATGACTCAAGCGGGGATTTATGTAAGAATAACATGCAGAAGTTACTGTTGATGTGGTTGGAAGCTACCCGGGCTGAGTTATTTTCACACTTTACAACAGCTTTTAGGTAGCTGGTTTCAGTGGTTCTTCTTACTTCCAGAAGCGTGCTGAAGATGGACATGGAAACTCTTGATTGGACTGCAATAACTGGCTTATGTGCATGACATCATAATGTCGATCCTAAAACAGATTGGTTACTGTTCTAGGGATCAAGATGCTGAGCAGTTGTAGCGGATAGAGACTGGGATCAAGATGCTGAGCAGTTGTAGCGATCAGAGACTGGGATCAAGATACTGAGCAGTTGTAGCGGTCATAGACTGGGATCAAGATGCTGAGCAGCTGCATGAGCTGTATCGGCCAGAGACCTAAAGCTGACTGTTAGGGTCAGGGCCAGCGAATACGACCTGCCAAGATCCTTCCCCTTCTCAGCGTGCTTATCCTGGATAACAGGCTGCAGCATGGCAGACTGGCTAAGGAGATGGCACCTAAAAGGGAAGGCTAACTCGGTACCATTGAATGCCATAATAAAGTCGTATGTATCTGAACGAAACGTGCAAATATCGCATTCAAGCTGTAAACTAGGACACAGCGCATTCCTTTCCTTGGACTACATCTTGTTACTTGCAAAACCCTTTTCAGGGGTTGGTAGGGGTAGTTTGAGGATGAGCACCATAGAAGAAGAAGAAGAAGAAGAAGAAGAAGAAGAAGAAGAAGAAAAAGAAGAAAAAGAAGAAGAAGAAGAAGAAGAAAAAGAAGAAGAAGAAGAAGAAAAAGAAGAAAAAGAAGAAAAAGAAGATGAAGATGAAGGCAAAAATGAAGGTTGCTGTTGAAGTTTCTTTTGTAGCAGGACAACAACCAAAACCAAAAGAACAACTTTGTTTCGGCTACAAAGTCTTCGTCATGAAACAAAGAACGAATAAAAACAACTAACAATTCAATACAACAAACAAGATATAATATAAAATGAGCGGTTTCGGATAGCAGTCATACCAGGATGTGCCAGATTTGTGGGAGACACGGTATGCCAGTTAGAACAGTCCAAACAAGAAATTACAAATACAGTTATTCACAGCCAAAAAACAAAACCGCATATAAAAAAAATCACAAAAAGCGAACAACACAAACAACAAACAAATGTCAAGATACTCTCATATAAAGATATGAAGTGTGAAACAGCGGAAATCCACAAAAACATCACACAGAATAAGGAACGAAAAATAATGAATAAATAATAATACTAATAAGAGAGAGACAGAGGGAGTGAAGGAGAGAGAGAGAGAGAGAGACAGAGAGAGAGGGAGAGAGAAATATAACGGATAATGAAAGGAAACAGTGAGCTTAATAGTGAAATGAGAAAGGAAGCATACACAAACGTGTGGAAAGTATTCTTCCTTTTCTTCATCTTCTTCTTCTTCTTCTTCTTCTTCTGTTTCCTCTTTTCTTCTTCTTCTTCTTCTTCTTCTTCTTCTGTTTCCTCTTTTTTGTTCTTCTTCTTCTTCATCTTCTTCTTCTTCTTCTTCTTCGTCTTCTTTTTCTTCTTCTTCTTCTTCTTCTGCTGCTGCTGCTTCTTCTTTATTCTCTTTTTTGTCTCATTCTTCGTTTTCGTCTCCTTCTTCTTCAGCATTTGTTCTGGAAAACAAAAAAACGTGTGTGACTTTGAGTTGTATTTTGCAGCAAGTTGGTGGCATATGCGTCTTTCGACATGAAACATCCGATTCATGCACGAATTCTGTGACGCGGTTTGTCTCAAAGCTTCCATTTTATGAATTTCAAATTTGAAGGCGGAAAAGGGTCTTTCTCAGTTATATGTCATTGACACTGATGCAATTAGCCAGCAATTAGTCACTGGCTGTTGTCCACTCAATCAAGCCATGTGCATAACCATCTTTAGTCGTACATAGCGACATGCTTAAGTTGTAGCAACGGACATAATCTGTTCGTTCCAGATATCATTCTGGCGTTCCAGTTCGTTCAATACAACGTTGTTGTGATTCCTCTTCTCTTCTTCTTCTTTTTCTTCTTCTTCTTTTCTTCTTCTTCTTCGTCGTTATCATCGTTCGTTCTCAAACTACCGCAACCGGGATCAAGACGCTGAGCAGCGCAAGAGCTGCAGTGGTCAGCGACCTATAGCTGATTGCTAGCGTCAGGGTCAGCGAACCAGAGCTGCCAAGACCCTTCTACACCTCCACGTGGTGATCCTGGGTAACAGGCTGCAGCAGGGCAGACTGGCTAAGGAGAAGGGATCGAAGAGGGAATGCTAACCCGGTACTCACAAATGCTTGCTGAAGTCGGATGTGTTTAACCGAAAGGTGCAAATCTCGCAGTCAAGCCGTAAACTACGACACAACTCATTCTGTTCTCTGGATTACATTCTGCTACTTAAGCCCTTTCAAAAGAAAAAGATGATTAAAGCAGTGGGAACAGAAAACGTCAATACCAATCGCCGGATTGACTAATCTAGTGATGATGATGATGATGATGATGATGATGATAATGATGATGATGGACAGTAAGTGATGTACCCATCAAAAGAAAACAGATGATTAAATCAATGAGAGAACTCCCAACACAAATACAAGATGACTATCATAATATAAGTAAGCAAGAGCAGATTGTCATACTGCGCCTCAGAATAGGACACAACCGACTCCACAACCACATGAATACACAATTTAGGATTGGAAGCTCAAGTATGTGTACATGTGGACAGGCACCCCAGACTGCGGAGTATATACTTCAGGACTGTACAGAGTATGAGATACTGAGGCGGACATATTGGTCAAGAGAAACAACACTGGAAGGTAAACTAAATGCACCTATGTGTGAGCTGCAGAAGACAGTGATGTTCATACAAGAGACAACTTTACAGATGTAGACATACTCCAAGCGGCAGAAGACAGTGAGGTTAATACAAGAGACAACTTTACAGATGTAGACATACTCCAAGCGGCAGAAGAAAGTGAGGTTCATACAAGAGACAACTTTGCAGATGTAGACATACTCCAAGCGACATAAGACAGTGGGGTTCATACAAGAGACAACTTTGCAGATGTAGACATACTCCAAGCGGCAGAAGAAAGTGAGGTTCATACAAGAGACAACTTTGCAGATGTAGACAAACTCTAAATGAACGAAAGACGAAGAAAATGTACCCATTTACATCTGACTGACTCGACTGCAACGTGTGGAAGACGGTTCTCGACTCTACCAATACACTGCTCGTACTAGGTTCTAGCTAACTCAAAAATAGTATTGCATGGTTTTGCATAAGGTTTATTGACAAAAATATTGTCCCTTTAGCTGTATCGATCGACTCTCCGAACTATCGAGTTCAACGCGATACGATTATCTGCTTCATGAGCAACCGTTGTCAGTCGCATTTCCATGCTTGAAAATGTAAAGTGGACATGTTCTTTCTTCACCAGGTATTACTCGGGTCTCAAGTTTATTGAATCAATCAAACATAGCTTGTCGTTCCTTCCGGATTGGCAACATCTCGCTAATTTGCACAGTCCTGGACTGCTCTTTCTGCCTTTCTCCAGGTGTAACCATCCAGCCAGCAGCACAGTCCTGGACTGCTCTTTCTGCCTTTCTCCAGGTGTAACCATCCAGCCAGCAGCACAGTCCTGGACTGCTCTTTCTGCCTTTCTCCAGGTGTAACCATCCAGCCAGCAGCACAGTCCTGGACTGCTCTTTCTGCCTTTCTCCAGGTGTAACCATCCAGCCAGCAGCACATTCCTGGACTGCTCTTTCTGCCTTTCTCCAGGTGTAACCATCCAGCCAGCAGCACAGTCCTGGACTGCTCTTTCTGCCTTTCTCCAGGTGTAACCATCCAGCCAGCAGCACAGTCCTGGACTGCTCTTTCTGCCTTTCTCCAGGTGTAACCATCCAGCCAGCAGCACAGTCCTGGACTGCTCTTTCTGCCTTTCTCCAGGTGTAACCATCCAGCCAGCAGCACATTCCTGGACTGCTCTTTCTGCCTTTCTCCAGGTGTAACCATCCAGCCAGCAGCACAGTCCTGGACTGCTCTTTCTGCCTTTCTCCAGGTGTAACCATCCAGCCAGCAGCACAGTCCTGGACTGCTCTTTCTGCCTTTCTCCAGGTGTAACCATCCAGCCAGCAGCACATTCCTGGACTGCTCTTTCTGCCTTTCTCCAGGTGTAACCATCCAGCCAGCAGCACATTCATGGACTGCTCTTTCTGCCTTTCTCCAGGTGTAACCATCCAGCCAGCAGCACAGTCCTGGACTGCTCTTTCTGCCTTTCTCCAGGTGTAACCATCCAGCCAGCAGCACAGTCCTGGACTGCTCTTTCTGCCTTTCTCCAGGTGTAACCATCCAGCCAGCAGCACAGTCCTGGACTGCTCTTTCTGCCTTTCTCCAGGTGTAACCATCCAGCCAGCAGCACAGTCCTGGACTGCTCTTTCTGCCTTTCTCCAGGTGAAATAATTGAATCTCAGTTCCTTCTCACTTTCTCATCTCCCGTCATTGTGTGTCTACCTCTCTTTGTCTGGCTTTGTTGGGCGGTGATTCTGCAGAGTATGTCCTATCCAGTCCCTGTTTCTTTGCTTAACGTGCTGTTCTAGTGGCTGTCGTTGGTGTCTCTCCCATAGGTCCTCATTCATCAGCATGTCCTGTCCTGTTATGTCCACTATCTTTAGTGGACACTTGTTAACAGAGGACTGGAGTCTTTGTTGCATGACTGTTGTCGATCTCTGTATTTCTGCTCCAGCCAGCACACCCTTCTGGCGTTGTATATTCTAACTCAGATGTGAAATTACAAAACTCAAATACAGTAAAGCGAACTTGATTTCTGAGCATATAATAAAATGTGGTACTAGGCTCATATTATTCTTGAACAACGGCACATTACGGGTGATATTGTCAACATCGTTCCTTCTGCCTTTACTTAACCAGATTATTCTGGTACCATTATTTTAAGCGTGGGTGGACCCCGTGAACCATTTCCGATCGAGAAAATTCCAGCACCAGCTAGAGACCGAACCCCTAGATCATTTTGCGATCGAGAAAAATCCCGCACCAACTGGCGACCGAAGCCCGATCGCTCAGCTGAAAAGCAAATGAACTAGCCACTGCGCAAACTCGAATCCAATCCTGTACTCATTTGAAATGTTTACTTTGTACTAGAAAACCAGTAGAGGTGATCATAATTAATGACCTGTGATTGTTTCAGCGTAAGGTCACTATCATCGGTTGGCGGCCATACGTTTGTATCTCGTGAAAAGAAGGAAGGAAAGAAACAGGGTATTCGATCCAGTGTCATTCCAAACCCCCATCTACCCCACTCCACCTCTTCTGCTCCTACGGCTAAAAGATAGCTAACATTATCGCTTAGTTATTTTGGAGACGAACAATAAACTCGGATGTGATGTGTACACTTTGTGAACGTTTGTACTATTGAATATCTTATTCTTCTGCCTTCGTTCTCAATTCCCCACTACCAAACCACGGACGAAGCTTTGCAAGAAACGGGCTGTAGTCCTGAGAACGGAATGCGTTTTGTCGCTAGTTTACAGCTTGACTGATAATATTTGCAGCTTTCGGTCCGAATCATCCGTCTTCGAGAGTATGTAACTCAAAAATGTCAGCGGTAGTTTTAGTAGTAATGCGTTCACGTGATCATTTTGCAGGCCCAATGCACAACCGCCTTTAGTCGTCTATTGCAACATCCTTAAGGTGTAGCAGTGTCATACCCAGGCATCATCCTGGCGTACCAATACGTTAAATATATATGTTATAATATGTTGAATATCTGAAACAATTTAAGGCGGTTTCGCTACAAATTCTAAATGAAACCAAACACCTTCCCTATAGTTACACGCATGATGGCGGAAGGAGATGACATATTCATCATGTACATACACAGCAGGTCAATTAGTTGTTTTTCTGTACACTCCAGTACATGTGTGTACACGATTACATATACAGCTCCAGCGGTAGAAGAGAAAGGGGCTAAGTGAGAAGAGAGAATGTGTTTCAATAGTATGTACTAATTGTGTGTTTGTGGGTGTGTGCGCAAATGCGTGTGATTTATGTTATGACATAAATCTGTAGGCGACGGCGTGGGATAGTGGTTAAATGACAAGGATTATAACCCGAAGGTGCTGGGTTCGATCCCCATCACAGCACAGGCCGTTACCCCAAGGAAGAAAACCTTTAGAAAATGCAGGAGGAACCAGACACTTACATAAAATGAATGCCGTAGTCGGATGCAGGCGACCGACAAGCGCAAAAAAAACAAAGTGCAACGCACACTGGCTCTGGTAATAGAGAGATAAGGAGAAAGAAAAAAAAAAACAACCTTCTATCAGCACGGACTGACAACGACCGACGCAACACGCTTGTCCGAAGTGTTGCTGTTCCATCGTAATGTATGAGGACCACTTTGTCAAGATACACTGTTCGCATGAGTTCAAAGATGGCTGAATAAGCCAGTCTCGGTCCTGAATTGTTTGTTGCACTTAGAACAAGGAAATATGACACCCAATATCACTGCGATTGAAGAAAGGTTGATGTGAGCTGACTTGTGTAGCTATCGTTTCTGGATATTCTCATTTATTCTTGATGCTTCATGTCTCTTAACACCCTCAGCAATAGTGTTTCGCCAGTCTGTGTATTTGGTGCTGATTCTATCTCAGTCCAGTCATCGTGGTTGAGGATTCCGTGGCACAGTGGTTAAGCCGTCGGCCTCGTGATCAGGTGGTGTGGGTTCGACTCCGGACTCCGCCGTCTATTTTTCACTGGTGCTTGTTGCAGAGTCCCCTGCATCTCGTAGTCGTCCCCTAGTCGTCTTGTCCTTGACTTGCCACTGGTGTCGGGCGGCACAGGACGAGAGAGTGAGGATAAAAATTAGCGCAGTTAATGTTTACTAAAAATAGCGCTAGCAAATAAATTATGCCATCATCGTCTGCGATGTATGACGTTTTTATCGTTACCCTTACCTTTACCTTTACCCTTATCTTTATCTTTACCATTACCGTTACCTTTACCTTTATCTTTACCGTAACCGTTACCCTTACCTTTGCCATTACCTTTATCTTTACCGTTACCGTTACCTTTATCTTTACCTTTACCTTTACCATTATCTTTACCATTACCTTTACCTTTACGTTTACCTTTACTTTTACCATTACCTGTACCCTTACCTCTACCATGGTGGTTAATACCGCACTATATCAGTGATCCCTTAATTGTGTCCATCCGCGTCGTCTATTTATCAGAAAAAAAGGTTAAGTAAATCCGTTGTTCACAACATTGTAAAAAACGCAACACTGGCTGGATACGAAGATGCAGCAGTGAATGCGCTGATTCATAGATGAATGCTTACACAAGGGTGAATGACCCATACTTATTTTCTGTCCTTGTTAATCAACCGCACAGAGCGCTAGACTACATATCATCCACTATGGAACCTCTTTCGTTTGTCTCTTTGAGATCCGCCAAAGTGCAGGGTTCTTGCGTTTTTGGACATCTGTTCAGATGTTCGGGGTCTTGAGTGGCTTAGCATTGGTAGACATGGTTGTCAGCGTATTTCCCTTTTATCAAGTTCTAAACTGGATACTCCAGTTCTTAATCTGTTTAGGGATATCCACCAATTGTCTCTTTTAGTCTTGTCAGAGGGTAGGTTTGTTCTTCGTCTACTCGTTCGCAATCCTTTTTCTGTTACATCTACACGTGAAGGCCAGTTCTCTGGATAACGGCTGCCGTGATGGAGTTATTCGGGGCTTCCAAACAGCTCTGTGTGGAGATTCGTCTTTGTGGGCCAGTGCCCAGTGCGCAATTGGCTAAGCATATAACAGTCTAGCAGGATATGTTCGGATGTCTATAATCAGTTGTGCTTTCAAAAAAAAAATTAATGTAACTATAGTGCATGACGATAACAAAGGTGACTCGTAAGGTCAGTCCGAGTGTCTTCCACAGTGTGCCCAAGGAAAATCAGGAATGTTTGCGCCATTGCATACTCTGACATGTCTTCTCAAAGGTTAGTCCTCGTCGTATCCGCAATCCATTCTTAATGATGTCCCTCCAAGCACCAAGACCCATGGCGCCCTGTTCTCACGATTCTCATTCTTCATCTCCGTTGTTCATTCTCGAACTCCCGCCACCAAGCCCTGAAAAGGGCTATACAATTAATAGGATATAGTCCGGAAATTGGAATGCAAGTTCTTCTTTGATCTCCAACCCTTTCTCACCACGTTTTTGATAACTTTTTCAGTGCGGTTTTGCTCTGGTCTGTAAGTTGTACAACTTCTAGGAAGGTTTTCTGTTATTTCAGATGTTCCCTTCTGAATTATATCCAAAATATGCGTGTTTCTGACACATAACTGACTAAGTCAATATCCCTTCTATTTCTTCTTCTCCTGATTTCGTTCTCAATCTCCCGCTACCAAGCCCTGAACAGGGCTGTTTGAGTAACATGATGTAGTCCGGAGAATGAAATACGATGTGTTTACAGTTTGACTGCGATATTTCCACATTTCGGAAGGGAGTGTACTGGAATCTATTTGAATATAGGATATGGGTATGGGAAGGGAGTATTCTGAAATCGATGTATCACCACTTCTTAGATGATGCTACCGCCGTCGAATAAATTACAGAAGTTGGAAACAAGATGTGGATCAAACAGCGAAGGGGTATGAGCGGACGGAGTGACTACGGCTGCATTCATTATTTGACTGCCGGATTTACCTTCCCTCTTCGATCCCTTCTCCTTAGCCAGACTGTTCTGTTGCAGTCTGATATCCAGGATCACCCTCGTAGAGGTGTAGAGGGGTCATGACAGCTCTGGTTCGCTGGCCCTGAGCCTGGCCATCAGATATCGATCGCTGACCGTTGCATCTTGATCTGATTTCTCCTCAAAATAGCTGCTTTGGAAATAGACTGCAGCCTGGCTGTAATTATGTAATTATGGATTGAAAAGGGAAAATTAACCTGGTCTCAAAACAGCCAAGCTAAAATCGAATGATCTGGGTCGAAAGACACACATCACAGTATCGCTATAAAATACAATACACCATTACAATCGTACTTTTAATGACGAACATCGAAGACAAAAAACAAAACCACATGCTTAGAAGATAAAATCGACGTTCTCCTTCATCCTCAGGTGCAGCACTACTGTCCAGTACATTACTCAATCCAAATTATGATTCTCACAAGAAAAAGGCGAGATGTCAGGGGAATATCGTCCCCCTATTTTGTCTCAATTTGTTACTTCGTTCATTCATCTAAACTGGCGAGCTGGCTTCGTAGCGAAGCTATTTGAGTTTCCTCCGTAATAATGGCGGTTCTGGTCCCAGACAAAACAGTATGAAGTTTTTTTTCCTTTTCTTTCCGTCTCCCAACAAACCCTACCCATCACACAAAAAAAGAGCAGTTCCACTGATGGGACCCCTCTCCGTCTTTTCTCGACGTAATCTTCACCATCTTCTCTCAATGCTTTCTCCATAGTGTTGTGTTTTTAATTCGCTTCCATTGCCTGTGAAATTCCACACCAATGTTTCGTTCGGCTGTCTGCATTTCAAGAGCAGCCCAATGGCGCCAAATTGATGTTTTTTTTCATCTTTTTTTACCTCCATATTTCTGGAAGTCTTTCCCCTCGGTTGATTCCTGTTTTTCTTTGGTTATTCCTCGCGGGGAAGCTTTACCGGTCTGTCTGTTCCGTCTGTGCAATGGAGAAAACATAACGAATCTTCATTTGAAATAGATTTTTAAACGGTTTATTTTCAATGTTTATAAAAGTGAACCTCGTACTATGAAGGTTAAAACATGAACGCGGGCTTGTTTTCTCTTCTCGATGATGATGTCTTTGAGAGGCGTGCAGAAATACCAGCCAGACAAAACCGCCATCATTGTAATAGAAAGAGGATTTAAGACCAGGGCAAAGGAGTTTTAATTACATCATTGCAGTAAACCGGAGAATCGGTGTTTTCTTTCTTATCTAGTCTCTATATTTTGTATTTTATTTACATAGATAATGAGGTGAATACAAGAATAAATAGAGCAAGTGCGGCATTTAGCAGTATTCGTTGTAGGGTATAGGATAGGGAAGGGATTAGGACTCTAACAAAAACGAAGGTCTAACTACTCTTTTATATGCCTGTTTAGACCTGGACCGTCATCTTCTTCGTCTTCTTTTTCATTTGCATCTTGTTCTTCTTCTTCTTCTTGTTTTTCTGCTTCTTCTTCGTCTACATCTTCTTCTTCTTCTTCTTCTTGGTGTTTTCTCAATCTCCGGCTACCAAGCCCTAAAAAGGGCTTTGCAAGCAGTAGGACGTAGTCGGGAGAACGGATTGAGTTGTGTCGTAGTTTACAGCTTGATTAGGATAATTGCAGCTTTTGGTCGGACACATCTGACTTCAGCAGGCGGTTTTGAGTACCTGGTTTGCTCTTTTGGAGACTGTTATGCAGGATCACCGCGAGGAGGTTTAGAAGGGTCTTGCCAGTTCTGGTACACTGGCCCTGACGCTAGCAGTTAACTCTGAGTCGCTGACCGCTGCAGCTCATGCACTTCTTACCGTCTTGATCCCCGACCATCTAAAGTCGACATGCCACGACATTAAACCATTTCTAGGTGCATCGCCTGCAGAAACAACTGAGGATTAGATGGCAGGGCAAGGTGCCAAACCAAATCAACACCCACGTAGCATTGCAATGCAGTTGTCTCTTAATCCTTCTAGCTCTATATCCCTAATATAATTGTGGCACATGTTTTCTACTAATGTCACAATCAATTGACGGGCTTGTGGCTCGTCATTACACTTCCTGCGAAGCTAGTTAGTTAGTTTTCTTTCCACTTGTGCCGTTTAGCGTCGTGAGGAACTTGAGTCGTCTATCCTGCGCCAAGTGCGTTGCGTCGGTCAATGTGAGCCCTTATCGCTGCACAATCACTATAATGTCATCTATCCACCTACCTCGCGGCCGGCCCCTTGCCCTGTAGCCAGATCTACCAGCATTATAGCCATTAGTGGAATCTGATGAGGGTGTATTCTCATGAGATGACCAAACTAACTTATGTTCTGCCTGGAAATGTATTCGCACAAGACGTAGTGCCGACCATACGACCAATACTACAGCTGACCTTGTACAAGATGTTTATTCCCGAACATAGCATATACTGCTTCAATCACCTTCCTGGATTAAGACGCTGAGCAGTGCATGTGCTGTAGTGGCTAGCGAAACAAACTGACTGCTAGAGTTAGCACCAGCGACCTAGAGATACACATCTGTTTTTGTTTCTAAGAGTCGACGTCACTGCACTCCGGGCATACCCATAGGTGCTCAGTCTGTCTCATCAAATGGCGTAAAGTATGGATGCTGATGGTCCTTGTAGCTCGCTGGCTTTACACTCTCTTGCCCCGTCCTCTCATAAGCCCCACTCCGCTCGAGCCTCGTTTAATTTCGAAACTTTGCAGTCTGTGGATTGCTGCTTCAATTATTGGGGTGTCCTCATTCAGCAGGTGGTCATTGATTTCAAAATATCACTTCTATCCGTCACTAATGTGCCCATGATGGGAGCTTGTGAAGCCATGATGTCGGATTTTTTATTACCCGTAATACCAGGCTGAGGCGAATATTCCACATCCGATGGCAAGATCGTGTCACTGACATCGAGGTTCTCTCGAGGGCTAACATGCCCAGCATCCATGCACTGCTAGAAAAATCACCTCGTCCATATGTCAGAATAGCGGCTCCCAAATAAGCTTCTCTACGGCGAGCTGAGAGAGGGATGGCGCGAGAGAGGGCGCCCAAAGAAACGTTTTAAAGACGGTCTGAAGGACCCACTAAAAAGTTGCCAGATAGACATCGACACCTGGGAATGTCTTGCGAAAAAACAGATCTGACTGGAGAAGCGCAGTCAAATCGGGTGTAGCTGCCGGTGAAGATGACCGTGTTGTGAAAGCCCAGAACAGACGCGAGACGCGGAAATCCCGAGCAGCGGGAACACCATCCCCTTCTACAAACCTCGTGTGCCCGATATGTAGCAGATGTTTTCGTGCTAGCATTGGCCTGTTCAGCCACATGCGCACCCACACCCAACAGGGAAATCTGTGACAAGGATGATGTCAGCGGTCCTCATCGACAACGATAGACAGCTATTAATACCAGCATGAGCAGGACAGTAGATTCATGTCAGCGGTGGAGTGGTACTGGATAACATGCTGCAGCATGGCACAGTGGCTAAAGAGAAGGGATCGAAGAGTAAAGGTTAACGCAAAAAACGTAGAAGTGGCATGCTGAAGTCAGATGTGTCGAACCGTAAGGTGCAGACATGACAGTCAAACTGTAAACTACGACTCAACGTCTTCCGTTCTATGGACAACATCTTGTTGCTTGCAGAGCTCTATTCAGGACTTCACAGGGGAATTCCAGAACGGACGACGAAGACGAAGAACCTGGTGGCAAGATTTGACCGAGCGATTGGCGATTCTGAAACAAACAAGTTAGCCTTCCACTGGATAACCCGATCCACAAGACAGAACCGAATGGAACATCAGCTGAGATTAGCAATAAAACACACAAAAACGAAGTACTGCTCGAGTCTAGCCCGCTATACAGAGTAAAGGACCAACGGACTATCATAAATTCGCACAAGAGAAAGGATATGCACAGGGGAAACCGCCCTTGTAGATGTACAAACCGACTAAGACTATGACTAACTCGATCGCAAAAATTGTAGATGTACAAACTGACTAAGACTAACACTAACTTGATCGCCAAAATTGTAGATGTACAAACCGACTAAGACTAACTTGATAGCCAAAATTGCACTACGTCAGCTCTTGTAGAAGGGCGTTCCCCACCATCATCTCTAGCATTCGCGCACGTTCCAGATCCTATGTCTGGAAAGTATTATCATAATCTGTCAGATTTATCGAGTGCAAGGAATCGAAAACGGAACCTGATTGCTGTATTTTACACAAACTGGCACCTCTTAAACGGTGTATCTTACATTTAACATAAAAAGACGTTAACATTTAATTTTTGTATGTTTTATATTTAACAATTTGTGTCTCTAGCGTTGGTGTGACAGATCGATTGGATATCTCTCCTCTGTGATAAAATGGCTTTCGCTGAATCTAATTTCAGCACGTTTGAGAATATTTGTTAGTTGTTGCTGAAAACCACTGGTGCTAGATTAATTCAAGTCTTATCGGCGGTTTTTTTTTTTCTAGTGGGCTGCATTGCTTCATTTCATACCCCCAGGAGTACATGAAAATGCGGACGGGGGTCTCCTAGATGTAGTGAAATGCGAGACTCCATGGGAAGCTTATCATAATGATGAGGCACGGTGTCAAAACCCCACCTCGTTGACTAGTCTGCTGTAACACAGGCTGTTTCCAGGTGCACAGACGAGGACGAGAGGTGAAGTCTTGACCAGTATATTTCACTTGATTATGTCTTATTCGCTGCGGTTACTGTGGTTCCTTTTTCTTCTTCTTCTTCATCTTCTTCATCTTTTTCTTCTTCTTCTTCTTCTTCTTGTTCTTGTTTCCGAATGTCCACAATGAGTAGGTTACTCTTTTGTAAGTCCTGAAAATGACGTTTAGTGGCGGGTTGCAGTAGCTTTTCTCACATCCCGAGCGTGCTGATGAAGGGAGACCTGGGTCATCCAGACGGTTGCGCTATGCTTGGCAAATATCACAGTCAAGCTGTAAACATCTATACAACACATTTCGTTCTCTGGGCAACATCATGCTGCCTGCAAAGCCCTGTTTAGGGCTTGTAGCGAACATTTGAGAAACAAACAAAAAAGAAGAAGACAAAAAAGAAGAAGATGAAGAAGAAGAAGAAGAAGAAGAAGAAGAAGAAGGAGAATAAGAAGACAAAGAAGAAAAAGACGAAGACGAGGACTGCCATGTTGGTCATCACAATGCGGGCGGAAGACCTTATTCTTAAAATGCCGCTAAACAAGTAAACTTGATCTTTCCTGTTTTAAAACTTATGACATTCCGTTTCTGGTAGATAATTGCGGCTCCTCTTACAAGCCATGTTGTCCTTGAAACCGGAGATCTGGTTCCTTCTGGATGTAGTGCAATGTGATGCTGTCCAGGAAGCTCGCCATTGTAAAGATAGCAGTGTCGATCCTCAAATTGTTGGAAAGAATACTGTGACATATCCGGTTTCCAGGAACATGACAGGTGGGCGACAGGATCAGTATGTTTCATCTGACCCTAGTGTCACTTTTAGCAGCCCTTGACTCACTGGTAACAATGATGTAACACGGGATGGGATGTTTCAGGATGATAGGTGGTACACGATCTATGTTTTCGGATCTCGATGCTGAGCTCTGCATGAGCTGTAGCGGTCAGCGATCGAAAGGTGAGTGCTAGCGTGAATGCCAGGGACTCTGAAGCGACCAAGACACATTCCACCTCCACGTGATGATACTGTATAATAGGCTGCAACAGAGCAGACTTGCTAAAGAGAAGGAATCGATTAGTGAAGGCTAACCTGGTATCAAAAAGTGCCTGCTGAAGTCGGATGTGTTGGACCAAAAGGTGAAAATATTGAAGTATAGTTGTAAGCTACCACTAACGCATTATATTCTCAGTACTACATTCTGCTACTTGCAAAACCATTTTCAAGGATTTGTAATGGGAGTTTGAGAACGAACAACGACAAAGAATAATGCGACCCATAGCTGACTACTAGCGCCAAGGGACGTCAAATTGGTTCCGTCAAGATCTTTCTTCACCTCCATGTGTTGATCCTGGATAACAGGCTGCAACAGAAGAAGGGAATCGATGATGGAATGCCAATTCGGTACTAATAACTGCTTGCTGAAGTCGAATGTGTCGGACCAAAAGGTGCAAATATCGCCAGTCAAGATGTAAACTACGACACAGAGCCATTCCGTTCTCCGGATAACTTTCTGCTATTTGTACAACCTTATTCAAGTCTTTGTAGCGGCAGATTGAGAACTAACAAACAAAGAAAGAAGAAGAAGAAGAAGAAGAAGAGAAAGAAGAAGAAGAAGTATATGCGGTATTGTCTATCGATCTATGCATACAGATGTTCAACAATATACATGCATTTGAAATTCATGTTATCCATTTATTTTTGTCTTTTGATATGCAACGGTAAATATAGTCATTTTGGTTGTGTTCCGGGCCGTTTACAATTATTGCGGCGTGGCTGAACAAGGAAGAAGAAGAAGAAGAAGAAGAAGAAGAAGAAGATAAAGATGAAAATTGATAAGAAAAAGAAGAAGAATAATTAACTGAGTACGAGTCGCTTACACGGCAATGACAATCGATGCGAGGATTGATGGTGCGGCCTCCATAGCGATGAGACTGCACACAAGTATCGCATTACAATACAATTAAGAGGACCCATGTCCTTCTTAACCCGCGTGGTCTGCTAATGTCCTTGTGTATGATACAGACAAGAATAGCACCACTGTCCCACAGAAAGCACGTTGTAAGAGGCGACTAAATGTGTGACATGGCATAACACCGGGCATGGTTGGGTGATTTGATAAGAGCAGCCTAACAGGCTGCGGGTCTACTTTGCCCTAGTGTTTGGGTCTATGAAGACGGGCGCACATATCGGTTAACTACCCTATGTGGCACTTGTCCCAACACAGCAGAGTAATAAACTGCTCGAGCCTAGTCAGCTAGGCAGGAAATCCTCATTTCGACTATAGCCAGCTCATTCCAGAGCTGGGACTTGCACAAAGGCATCCACCCCTGTAGAAGTACAGGTCGAATGAGATAACAAGATAAGACATGTTTTGCGTACACACCCTTCGTGATAAAGGAAGAGCCGCTGTAACCTGCTAAAATGTATCCGTTTTCAAAAGAAGCTTCTGATCACATCGACAACAATTTTTGAATTTCATTCTTGTAATGCTGCCCACTTTTTGTGGAGATTATTGTTTGGGCAGAAAAACGGTTAGAACGCTCAATTGCTCTCTGTTATATAGCCTTGATAGTTAATGATAGATTTAGTTAAAACATATAGGGCAATGCATAGTCATATTTCATATTGTTAACAGAGAATCTGGTATCCATCTTAAAATAGATAGGACAATTTGAACTTTCTAAGCATGTCGTGGTATGGTTGTGGAAGGAACTAACAATATCATCATGTAGAAGCAGTCTATTTGAAACCTACAAATACGTTAGCAGGACCATGTCACGCGTAATGAAATCCTACCCAAAGCTAGAATTCTTTTGCAGAAAGCCCAGCTGAGATGAGTTGGTCACAATTCTTGAATGCCAAATAAAGAGGAATATGTGTAGCTTCGATAAGCAAGGCAATCACATCCCAAAAAAGATATTCAAGTGCAGTCTGGCCAAGTCTCTTAAGCATTTCTTAATCCAAATGTTAAAATAAATCAACTCACAAGAAAGATCAGACTACCATTCTCCGGATGAGAACCCAACACACCCCACTTAGCAAGCGCCTACACAGAATCCAACCACAACATCCTCTGGAGTGTTAGCTGTGCACACTCCTATATGAAACCGTTGATCATCATCTTTGTAGTGCTCGAGGCTCAAAGGTGTTAAGAAAATATTCTTCCTACGAAGCCAGATAATTGGAACAAATTGTATGGCCCTAAACAACAACTCACAGAAAAGTGCAGATACCAGTACATGGCAATGGGCCGAAGGACGAGAGCCTAAATGTTGCTGAATTCGTAACAAGAACAGCAACCAATGTTACCAAATATACGTTTCTAAATGGGAAAGCGTTGCTCAAAATCTTCCAACCCCTAAAAATGTAGCTGGAAAAAGTGTTTCGTCACTTTGTGTCGTAATTTGCAGCTAGATTGAGATGCATGCTACTTGTGTTCGATACCTAAAGTTCCAGTATTGCGCTGCAAGATTATCACACAGAAGATACAATTACTTTTTGGAATATAAGAAATCGAGAGAGCATGTCGCCTGACAAAGAACGTTGTTGTTGACAATCAGCCGGGTGTACCAGCTACATTCCAAATGAATAAAATAATCATCAAATCAAAGAGAAAGTCACAAACAGTAACACAAGACGATTAACATATCACAAATAGACAAGGAAAAAACTGTTCCGTTGCACCTCAGAACTGGACACAGCCGATTCCGAAACCACATATACACAGCACTGAAAGATGACAGTACTGCATGTGAAAATGTCGAAATGAGGCCCAGTTTGAAAACCACATACTACAGAACAGACCCAAATATGATCAAACGAGAATAAAACTACTGGTCTAGAGAAACATCACAAGAAGATACACTGTTTAGATCGATATGAGAATAGGTCATCAACAAACCGTTTCTCATCGCCATTATGACCTAGCTGTCCATAGGTGATAAACCAACCATCCCTCTTCGCCATTATGACCTAGCTGTTCATAGGTGATCAACCAACCATCTTTCTTCGCCATTATGACCTAGCTGTCCATAGGTCATCAACCAACCATCCCTCTTTGCCATTATGACCTAGCTGTCCATTGGACATCAACCAACCCTCTTACTTCAATGTTATGACCGTGTTGTCCATAGATCATCAACCAACCCTCTCCCTTTGCATAATGACCGAGCTGGGTATGTGACATCAACCAACCCTCTCACTTCGATCATATGACCTTGTTGTTCATAGATCATTAACCAACACTCTCCCTTCGCCATCATGACCGAGCTGTCCGTGTGACATCAACAAATCATCTCACTTCGCCCACATAACCATGTTGTCTAACATCAACCAACCCTCTCCCTTCGCCATCATGACCGAGCTGTCCGTGTGACATCAACAAATCATCTCACTTCGCCCACATAACCATGTTGTCTAACATCAACCAACCCTCTCCAAGCAGACATGACTAGTGCGAATTTCTTCAGTTCTGTCTAGCTTCTCCCTTTTTTCTTGTATTACCCTTTATGGCTCTTTTTGATGTTTTCTTAAACATTCCTTTGTCTCTGTTCCTCTAAGGGTTTCGTGGTAGAGATTGCCTCGTCATACAGGCTTGTGAAGCGTGCAGCCTTTCACAAACACGTTTCTGCCAAGATTCCTAACTCCTTTTCACTCTCATAACTTCCGTGTGTAGCCCTGTCAAACTACTTCAGGCATAGATCTTTCTGAAGTATTCGGTTACAGAATACCTGAAATTTCATCATATGTAGTTTTTTGTTATCTGGGAAACAGACTCAACGTAACATCATTATGCTGATTTAGGAGACTGCGGATTCTACACCTTGTCTTGACTTGTCTTTCTCGCAAGCCCAAATGGTCGTAGGGTCATCACTGAGCGTGTGAGCGATGTCACTTGGATCTGTTGCTAGCTGGGTAAAACCAAGTTTCTCCTGAGAGATGTGTTAGTCTATATTGTTGGCAGGTGTGTACATTTCCTAGCCACATGAAAACCGACACTGTCAGCAAACAGGGCGAAGGGTACCAACCCCGTGAAATGCAAACGTGTGTACTTGACCTAGGAAATAATACACAAGATAACCGAAACACTATTTCAAACAGCTGATGACCACGTCAGGGTAATTGGGGTGAAAAACACCAGAAGTGTAAATCGTCGGCTAGTATGAATTCCAGTGAAACCCGTTGTTTGGCGGGATGGACTAAGACACGAGATCAAAATTAGACATGTAACTTGTTGCTGCTCTCTTGGCATTGAAGTTGAAGATAGTTTGGTATGCATGTTGATTGCTCCAAAGTTCTAAGTGTGTTTGTTGCGGAATGCCCACTAAGAGTAGGAGTACACTTCTATGAGCCCTAAAACGGACGTTAAGTGGCGGGTTATCGCAGCTTTCCTCACGTCCTGAGCGGGTCCTCCAGGCGGTTGTGCTATGCTTGGTCTCATCTGCGTGTCGCTCACCACTATGGCAATCACGTCGATCCCTCACCTCGATAGTCAAACTGCCATTAAAACAGCCTATTTCCAGGAAGGGCTACCAGGAGGTTGAGCATCTTGTCCAGTATGTTTTGCCCGAACCTGACTAACATGTTTGATCAGTACGTGTTGTCTGACCAGACGTTAGTCTTTCTACACCCACATGTGTTTCAACAGAATAAAGCAACGCTTGCCCATTATCTCTTGGTGTTTATGTGTTCATCTGCACTGCACATACCTTATTCGATATCATTCCTCTCAATTTGGTAGGAATTCATGTCTTTGGTGGCATTCAATTTTACAATGTCTTTCTTTTCTTCATGCAAATGAATACATACATGATATTAGATTGTATGTTTAATGTGTCTTCTTCTTATTCTTTTTTTCTCTTTCTTCTTCTTCTTCTTTGATCAACTGATTATATGCTTCTATGCTAGTTATGTTCAACGAAGGAGACTGTGCGTTTCAGGTCTTCGCCGGTCTCTCAAAGCTTTTCGAGTATGGTCGCTGCCCAGGGCCTGCCTTTATTTGGTCTGCATAAATAAGAAGGTCCTGCTGGATATGTTCTAGTGTATGCTTAGATGCTCCATGGAGTGTGTCTTAGATGCTCCATGGAGTGTGCCTTAGATGCTCCATGGAGTGTCTTAGATGCTCCGTGGAGTGTCTCTTAGATCCTCCATGGAGTGTGTCTTAGATGCTCCATGGAGTGTGTCTTAAATGCTCTATGGAGTGTGTCTTAGATCCTCCAGGGTGTGTGTCTTAGATTTTCCATGGAGTGTGTCTTAGATGATCCATGGAGTGTGTCTTAGATGCTCCATGGAGTGTGTCTTAGATGCTCAGTGGAGTGTGTCTTAGATCCTCCACGGAGTGTGTCTGAGATGCTCCATGGAGTGTGTCTGAGATGCTCCATGGAGTGTGTCTTAGATGCTCCGTGGAGTGTGTCTTAGATCCTCCATGGAGTGTGTCTGAGATGCTCCATGGAGTGTGTCTGAGATGCTCCATGGAGTGTGTCTTAGATGCTCCGTGGAGTGTGTCTTAGATGCTCCATGGAGTGTGTCTTAGATGCTCAGTAGAGTGTGTCTTAGATCCTCCATGGAGTGTGTCTGAGATGCTCCATGGAGTGTGTCTGAGATGCTCCATGGAGTGTGTCTTAGATGCTCCGTGGAGTGTGTCTTAGATCCTCCATGGAGTGTGTCTGAGATGCTCCATGGACTGTGTCTTGCATTGTTCTGGAGTGGTCAGTGAGATTGGCTCTCGCAAGTTATGACTTTATCAAAGTGCTAGTTTTTTATTGTTGGGATGTACGCATTTTTTATTCACTTTTTTCATTCGCTTTGGCAGCTACTATAAGCCGACAGTTATATTATATTTCTGAAAATGTTCTATCACTATAGCCATACACCTTTTTAGCTAATATTTTTGTTGATTCATGTCCCTGATGAAGAGCTATATATCGTAATTTAGATTTCATTTCTATTTTCGTCTTAGCCCGGCATCTGACCATATTTTGACATTTTTCTTTTTAACACTTTAGTTTCTTAATTTTTCTTGTTATGCTCTATAAATCTGCCTGAAATGAACGCTGGGTAGCAGTTTAAAGTAAGACTTCTTCTTCTTCTTCTTCGTTCGTTCTCAATCTCCCACTACCAAACACTGAAAGGACTTAAGTAGCAGAATGTAGTCCAGAGAACGGAATGCGTTGTGTCGTAGTTTACAGCTTGGCTGCGATATTTGCACCTTTCGGTCCAACACATACGACTTCAGGAAGCATTTTTTGAGTACCGGGTTAGCATTCCCTCTTCGATCCCTTTTCCTTAGCCAGTCTGCCCTGCTGCAGCCTGTTATCCAGGATCACCGCGTGGAGGTGTGAAAGGGTCTTGGCAGCTTTGGTTCGCTGGGCCTGAAGCTAGCAGTCAGCTATGGGTGGCTGACCACTGCAGCTCTTGCGCTGCTCAGCATCTTGATCCCAAAGTAAGACTTCGATATATGTGCCTTTTGGCCGGACATATTAAAATTCAGCTGGCCTTTCTGAGTACCGGGTTAGTCTTCCCTCTGCGATCCGTATTCCTTGGCAAGCCTGCACTAGTGCCTAGTTCATCCTGTTTCCACGACCGTTAAATGGAGGCCAAACAGGGTTTGGTCAGTCTGGTTCGCTGATCCTGATGCAAGGAGCCAACAATGGCGTCGCTGACTTTGGTGAGATCATTCGCTCGTGCACCTTGGCCCCACTTTATTTTAACCACCAGTACCACCCCAGCCTCGCCTTAATTTGATCTCCTATTCCTCAACTCTACCCTCCCTCAGACATCTTATTATGATTATTATCACGATATCTCTCCTGTCACTAAGACAAGAAATAGATCTCAACTGGGTTTATTTCCATTTCATTTGCTGGAAACTCTAAACCAGTTTGCTACTGTAGAATGGAATAAATCGCGAAGATCAGATCTAGCTTCAAGAGTTTCGTTTGAGTAACGTTTGCAAGAGACTAACAAAACACCGTTAGCAATTATTATTTGCAATACAGGCACGAGGAACAACACTGTTTAAATTATGGCAATTTTTACTGCTTTCTGACAATTAATACGTTAAATAGTTTATTGTTATTTTTCTGAGATTATGTTGTGAGCTTGGTGTACAATCCCATCATACCAGCTTCGAATCACGTCTTCCTAAGTTTGAAGGACCGAATATGTTTCGTTGTATGAACGGCTATCCTCTCATTCTTTTCTTTCTCTTTCTTTTCGCTTTCTTGTTCTGTTTGTGTCTTTCAGCGCCAGGTTATGAATAAGTTTTTTTACCGAACCCTAGAATGCGTTTCGTACATGGAGAGTTTCACAGTGTATCTGTTATTTCTGCTATCCATCTTTTTCGCAGGCGGTCTTTGCCGCGGTATCCATTGTATCTGTATAACAAAGCTTACTGATGGATACTATTTGGTGTTTGACATGTCACGTGACCATCCTATTTGATTTGTTCTCTCTTGATGAGGTCTAGCACTGGTGTTATAGCTATTTCTCTCCTAATATCTTCGTTTCTGATTCTATACAATCTTGTCAGCCCAAGCATTCCGTTAATGTATTGCATCTCTGTTGTTACGATGTTTCTTTCATCTTTGTTTGTTAATGTCCAATTTTAACTCTGATCTCACAATATGGTAAGCAATATTGTACAGTTTTTCTTGTTATATCCATTGTCACTTGCTTACATAGCGATTTTACTTGCTTTATTACATCTGTATTGAATTTCGGTGTCGCTTTTGACGTCTGCTGAGATTATGTTACGAAGGTGAGTAAAATTGTTCACCTGTTTTACCTGTTGGTTTTGTTTGAATATGGTTGTTCCTATTTCTTTTCTTTCAATCATCATAACTTCGGGCTCTCTATGTTGATTTTCATACTGAAATCTGTACATACCTCATTAAAATTGTTGATATGTATCTGCAGTTGTTTTTAATTCTATCTATCTGTCTTCAGTGCACTTGTGTCGTTAGACACCGTTGGAAGGTTTCACATATTTGTGGAAGGCGAAAATCAGCTGGAGTCATGTCAGGTCAAACAGAGTGTATGTTATATATGGTTAGGTTGGTTACTACTTGGATATACGCTCCCCTATTTTTGGATTTGGTGGTGGTGGAAGCGTAAATTAGAGCAATTAAATTAGACCCCATAACTGTCAGGCGCCATCTATGCCGCTCTGCTAACCACATAATTAAGACCTGATGTTATAGCCACAGTCCCGTTTTTGCGACATTCTCTGTGGTGCGAGAATCCCTAGAAAACTGAGTAGATTTTAACTTGAATTTTACCCAAGCAACAGCCGTTAGACCTAATCTTTTCGATTTCTTACTGCCAAATAATTGTTAACATGCGTGTCACTGCACACGGGTGTCTGATCTCATTACTCAGAGATCAGAGGAATATTTTTACCTGTAATCTACGAGAAAAACCTCGTTCTTCACCAAGATTTGAACCCGCGACCTCCAACACCGGAGACAAACATCTTACCTCCAGACTATTAGAACTTTTTTTTTTGTTGATTATTCAACAAAATAGGACAATTTGAAAACGAAATCTGAAGACCTTAGAACAATTTTGATGAAAATAAGAACGTCAAGCTCTGGTCAGTCAGAATCAATCAAAACGCACTGCTACTCTCGACCATTGTTAACGAGGATGCACGGTCCAAGGCTACTTACCCACTCTGCCTCTCTACATGTGTAAATATTTTATCTTAGTTCCCTCTCACATGTTTTCTTCGTGTATCTCTCTCTTTCTCTCTCTCTCTTTTTCTTTCTCTCTTTCTCTTTTTTTGAGCATTCCATACGAAAGCTTTCTGACTATGTTGTACAGCGCCCTCCTCAGCTTGTGATGTCGTATTTTCGACTATTATTTTGCTGTTTCACAGACTGTTGTTGGCTCTTCTCCTACATGGCCTCTTGTGCCAACATCTCCTATCATTTTATATTCATCATTTTTTATTGTAATCCTTCTTTGTTGTAAAGCCCTGTTTGTTCTGCATGTCACGGCTTTGTTGTAAAGCCTGGTTTGTTCTACATGTGACAGCTTTGTTGTAAAGCATTGTTTGCTCTGCATGTCACGTCTTTGTTGTAAAGCCGTGTTTGCTTTGCACATTACGGCTATGGTGTAAGGCCTTGTTTGCTCTGCATGCCCCGGCTTTGTTGTAAAGCCTTGTTTGTTCCTCTGAATGTCACGGCCTTGTACAACATCACCGATTGACACTAGTGCTGTATGTTGATATTACCCTTGATTTCGCTTCATTATGTTGCATATCTGCATTTGGGATCAAGATGCTGAGCAGCGTATGAGCTGCAGTGGTCAGCGACCCATAGCTGACTGCTAGCGTCAGGGCCAGCGAACCAAAGCTGCCAAGACCCTTCTACACCTCCACGTGGTGATCCTGGATAACAGGCTGCAGCAGGGCAGACTGGCTAAGGAGAAGGAATCGAAGAGGGAATGCTAACCCGGTACTCAAAAAATGATTCCTGAAGTCGGATGTGTCGAACCGAAATGTGCAAAAATCGCAGTCAAGCTGTAAACTACGACACAACACATTCCGTTCTCTGGACTACATTCTGCAACGTAAGCCCTTTCAGGGTTTGGTAGTGGAAGATTGGGATTGAACGAAGCTAAGCCAAGCCATATCTGCATTTTCATTTTAAACTCTCGTATCTTATCTGAACTCCAATGTGAATACCAGCGCTGTGAATCGGCTGTATGTTAGTCTACTATACCGAAGTTGGAGAGCTTGCGTGCACCAATCATCACGGTAGTTATGCCGGCGGTTGTTCTACTTTTGGCAGGGTCAACTTATCTGAAGAGGTCCTGGAAGAAAAACTGTAAGCCTAACAGACGGAGAAGCGTGCTATAAGCCAGACTTGTATTCTGTCAATCCATCTTCCGAAGGTTATGCCTGAAAGTCTAAATGATATTATTGCTACCCATCCATGTTACTCATTTATCCAGCCTCTCGTTGTTGTTTTTCCGTGCCTACGATTTTAAGCTGCGTTTGTCTTCAATCGTGTCACTATTCAGGGACCGTATCGTACAGGGGCTAAAGAACGACCTAAAACATGTGGGTGAAAGAAATTATGAAACAGATCTGCAGTACAGTGCGTAAACTGATCGCAGATCAAGCTGTATAGGAGGCATTTGTTGTTGCCTTGAAACCACAAATGGATCAAAATGCTGAGCATTACATGAGCTGCGGTCAGCAGCGACCCATAGCTGACTACTAACGCCAGGGCCAGCGTACCAGGACTGCCAAGACCCTTCTACCTCTCCGCGAGTTGATCCTGGACAACAGACTGCAGCAGAGCAGACTGGCTAAGGAGAACGGAGGGAGGAGAAAAAGGTTGACCCGTTACTTGAAAATGTCTGCTGAAGTTGGATGTGTTGGACCGAAAAGTACAAATATCGCAGTCAAGCTGCAAATTACGACATAATGCATTATGTTTCCATGACAACATCCTGCTACTTGCAAACTCCATTGTCATGGCTAATTACCGGGAGATTGAGGACGATCGAAGAACGAGAACGTCACAGATAGGTCCGGCAGAAAAAGAGCATTTGTTACCAGACAACGCTAGCCCGCTGAGACACACAATGGACTATGAAAAACACTTTTTGTCATCGACTGGCGTGTCTAGCATGTGACAATCCTTGGGTGTTGCATTAGTAGAGCTGTTAGATTGATTGTCTTGCCGTATCGACTATGTGTTCCTCATATGTCTCGACGCAATGCATGCTGCGCTGCTGTGTATGGGTATCTGGCTACAGTTGTGGAAGTCAAGGCAGCGTGAAAGCGAATTGATCATCTAGCACTTGGTACCGAAAATACAGTCAACAAAACTACATCATTCTCAGGACGAGAACTGGCAAAGGCAAAGGCCGCCGTCCATCGTAGACGATGATGGCATAATTTATTTTGATATCGCTATTTTTAGTAAGGATTAACTGCGCTACGTTTTATCCTCACTCTCTCGTCTCCAGCCGTCCGATCTCAGTGGCAAATCAAGGAAAAGACGACTAGGGGGTGGGGGGGGGGGCTACGAGATGCAGGGAACACCGCATCAAGCACCCGTGAAAAAGACGGCGGAGTCCGGAGTCGAACCCACACCACTTGATCACGACGGCCAACGGCTTAACCACCTCACCACGGAATCCCCAGAACAAGAGACTTGATCATCTAGGGCTTGGTACCGGAAACACAGTCAACGAAACTACATCAGTCTCAGAACGAGACTTGATAAAAGCCGAACCTGCCTCAAAGTGGTGGCCCTGATAGCAAATTTCACTAGTGCAATCTTAGAAAGAAAATAATTACTCAAGATGGGAGCCAACAATTATAACAACAAATAACATCTATATTGAGCTTCGAATAAGAATAATCAGCACACATATCTGGCCTGTAGCACATTGGACATCCCTGAAACATTGACTCTGGGGTCAAATTGCTGAGCATTAACTGCTACGGTCAGCTACCTTTAGCTGACTGCTAGCTTCAGAGATTGCGACGGAGACCTGCCAAGACACTTCTCCACACTCACGTGTTCAACCAGGCAAGATGGCTGCAACAGGGCAGGCGACTACTTGCGTCAGAGCTAGCGACCGAGAGCTGCCAAGACCCTTCCCTACACTCGCGTGTTGGTCCAGGATAACAGGCTGCAACAGAGCAGACTGGCTAAGGAGAAGGAATCGAAGAGGGAAGGCTGACCTGGTACCCACAAATGTTATGCTGAAGTCGGCTGTATTTGGGCCCAAAGGTGCAAATATCGGCAGTCAAGATGTATACTACGATACAACGTATCCCGTTCCCCGGAATAACAGTCTGCTACTTAAGCCCCTTCAGGACTTGCTAATGTGAGTGAGAACGAACGAGGAACAAGAAACAGAAGAAAAATGGATTTCGACTAAAAAGGATGAAAATTAAAAGCATTTGAGATGTGGTGCAGTCATTTAGTTTCTAGCTAGTTTTCTGTCAACGTTTGCCTCTGGATGCCCTTTTCCTCAAAGCTCCATGGATAGCAGATTGCAACCTTATGTTTGTCTTTATCACATCACTATGAGTAAAGGGCCATCACTATAATTGGTCCCTTTACGAAGCTTGAATCAACGCAGGTTATGGCATGCTATTGCAGTAATGGTTTATGTAACAATGTTATTTACACGATTTGACTGCCTGCCCGATGCACAACATGCTACTGTCGGTGTACGTCACAAGCATGAATATGAAGTCGCCTTGTTCTATCCTTGCAGTACAATAGCATGTGGTTTCATCCTGAGTGTAGGGCATTTCGAGGTTTATCAGCTGACACTCGCTTGCATACTGATGTAACAAGGGATATTTTCTATGAGCATGGCAAGGAACGCCAATTGGGGTCTTGTGCAGTATCGTTTACATAGTCCTGACTTCTACAGTACCTTTCTCCAAGCCCTGACTTTTACAGTACCTTTCTCCAAGCCCTGACTTCTACAGTACCTTTCTCCAAGCCCTGACTTTTACAGTACCTTTCTCCAAGCCCTGACTTCTACAGTACCTTTCTCCAATCCCTGACTTTTACAGTATCTTTCTCCAAGCCCTGACTTTTACAGTACCTTTCTCCAAGCCCTGACTTTTACTGTACCTTTAATTTATCCCTGACCTCTACAGTCATTTTCATTTAGCACTGACTTCTGCAGTACCTTTCATTTAGCTTTGATTTCTACAGTTTAATTGAATTCAGCCTTATACAGTACCTTTCATTTAGACCTGGCTTCTACCGTACCTTTCATTTAATTCAGCCTTCTACGGTACCTTTAATTTAGCACTGACTTCTACTGTACCTTTCATTTAGCCCTGACTTGTACAGTACATTTCACCTAGTCATGACTTCTACACTAACTTTAATTTAGTCATGACTTCTTCAGTACCTTTCACCTAATCATGACTTCTACAGTACCTTTCATCTAATCATGACTTGTACAGTTCATTTCACCTAGTCATCACTTCTACAGTTCCTTTCATTTATCCCTGACTTCCACAATACCTTTCATTTAATCTAGCCTTCTACAGTACCTTTCATTTAGCACTGACTTCTACAGTACCTTTCATTTAGCCCTGACTTCTAAAGTACCTTTTACCTAGTCATGACTTCTACAATACCTTTAATTTAGTCCTGACTTCTTCAGTACCTTTCACCTAATCATGACTTCTACAGTTCATTTCACCGAGTCATGACTTCTACAGTACCTTTCATTTAGCCCTGACTTCTACAGTACCTTTCACCTAGTCATGACTTCCACAGTACCTTTCATTTAGTCAAGACATCTACAGTACGTTGCTCCAAGCCCTGACTTCTATAATACATTTCATTTATCCTTGACTTCTACACTACCTTTTACCTAACCTGCCTTCTACAGTACCTTTCAGATAACCATTTACTTTACCTGACTTTTACCTAACCTTACTTCTGCAGTACCTTTCATTTAGCCTTGACTTTTACAGTACATTTCATCCAACCTGACTTCTACTTTACCTTTCACCTTACCTGACTTCTACAATACATTTTACCTAACCTGACTTCTACACTACCTTTCTCTCTAAGTCCTGACTTCCACAGTACCTTTCTCCAAGTCATGACCTCTCGAGTACCTGCATCTAGCCATGACTTTGACAGTATGTTTTCCCTAGCGTTTTCACCTGACTGACTCGGACAACACGCTTCCCATATCCCTGACAACACGCTTTGCAGCCATTGTAACTTATCAAGACACGACTACGAAGCTTTCAGCCTGGGATTCTATAAAATGTATAAGCCACAAGAAAGACAAAAGCCCTCCACGCCTCGTTGTAGCAGACGAGAGACTTAAGTCTAGCTACTCAAAATGAGAAATTCTTGGATTGGAATAGAAAAAGATATCAGGATCCCATCTCGAAGTTTTGTGATTCAACGCCAAGAAACATCTCGCGTCTATCGCTGGTAAGGTCACTCGTTTTCGATTCCTCGTCGATTCACGCTCACGCCAATCTGACATGAAGCGCGCGAAGTAGGCGTGGCTTGTGGTCCCCCCTGCTAACACAGGAGTCAACTCGCCCCTCGCAGGCGCAGTCTGACAGCTCATTTATTATCCTGAGCCGGGGAAAGCCGCGAGTGATTGACAGATTTAGTAGCGCTATCCACGAGTCGCGACAGGCCTGGTTAGAGTGTGCTCGTGTTGATGGGCAAGTCGAACGGGATGGAGGGCTAGAAGGGACTGACAGTCTGGTCTCTTCCTTGACAGCTTTCGGATTTGTTTGTACACGCTGTATCTACCGTTGCAGAGACGAGACACACAAGCAGAGGTGACCACTGTTGCGCAACGGCCTTTGGACTTGACTGACTGCCTGCCTGGTTTGTCCTTTCTGAGATCAGTGCCAGGATAACGGACCAACACACACAGGATCGACCACGGCCGTAAAGATTTGCCCTACTCTGGCAAGAACATACTCGCGGTCTTGCTGGCTTCCATGTCGGAGATTTGAAGTTTCCAACAAAGGGTTTAGCCATGTATACTGAAATCGGGTACGTCCAGGTTTGACTCCAGCTGTCACGAAGTACTTATCGTAGTTTTATTAAGTCTAAAGATTTACCTTGTGGTGGCTATTTTCTTATTGTGTTCCAGGAATTCTGTTTTTGGATTATTAATATTTAATTTCAATTCTCGGCTTGTGTGGATACGATACAAATTCGGACACCGGCTTATTCCGTGTGCAAATGTCCAGGCTATCTAAAAATGTTCACAATGTTTTTGAGTGCTGTATGAAATATTTTACGTCAGCGTGTTAAGTCGGCCTTTACCGAACAGCGTTCTTTACCTGCCCGGGCGTTTTTTGAATCATGCGTACACATTAAATTATTGCCTTTTCTCTAGATTTGTGTACATATTTTCTCGTGTGTTTAAATACTATCTCCTCATCTCTGTCTTTGTATGTACTGTGTTAGATACAACTTATTATTTCAGACACGTCTTCTAAATTCAAACATGTCTATTCATAGTTTATACATATTTCATAACATTAATACGTGTTGCCGATTCTAAGGTGTATATCAGACATGACAGTTTGTGTACATGTGTAATGTACAACTTTCCCCATGTCCGACTGCGCCCCAATAGTTAGGCGATGTAAACTTGTACTTTACCGCTTTCTACCTGTCCAACCCTTGTCCATAGAGTGACACATTGTATACGCATGTGTACATGCATACTCTATGTACTACATGCGTACTATATATCTTTCTCCCTGTCCTACCTTTTTCCATAGTGAACACATTGTGTACATGCGTACTATACATCTTTCTCCCTGCCCTACCTTTGCCCCTAAAGTGACATTCTGTGTAAATGTGAACTGTTGAGCTTTCACGATTTACGATCGTTAACCGTATAATTATTTTAAAAAACAATATTTCATGGATTTAGATAAGTCTTGGTGGCACATATCTGTCTATTGATGTGATATTCTCCAAATGGAGCACTATCTATATTTGTTCCTAATTATAACGAACATTTCCGAACTGATATTCAGTGTAGCAGGTAGTACTGAATAACTTCTCCTGTTCGCTATCTTTGCTCCAACGTCACTGAAAATTAAACTTAGCTATCTATTTCCGAGGTTGAAACACATTAATCGCCCCAGTCTGTATGTTAATTTGATATCGGAAAATCAAAACTGTAATAACAAATCTTTTTGAATTGAATTTCCATAATCGGAAACAGAAGCCTTTGTGCAAGTCTTTCGTTGTACTAAACATTTTCTGCTGTTTAGTATTTGCATACTTAAACCTAACTTTTTGATCATCTGGGTCTCTCAGCCGTTGATGTACTCTTAACTAATCCAAACCTAGAGCCGAAATATCGGCTTGCATTGTTCTTTAATTTGTTACAGAGCCGATATATTGGCTTAGGTAATTACTTTACATATATTTAACAGTTTTTCAATAACAACTTTTCCCAAATGTATAAAATACCTGTACTTTCTACTATGAGTTTTAAATTACAAATACCCCGTAGTCAATGAATTGAGTCGTGGCTTGACATAATCACTACTTTCTTAATTCCGTGTTTAGAAACGCTTTTCATTTCTTTATCTAGAGATCCAGTTTCTTTGAGATGGGATACCAGCCTCCGCGCTCTTTAACAGCCGCGTACCACAGTTCTGACAGGTTGTAGTGTAACTTATAATGTGCCCCTACCCGGCGTTGGTAACACGTGGACGGCTAAAATGTGCGATACAATTTTCAAGTTCAGATTTGAATGGGCAGCGTCTGTACCAGATATTATGTCGGTGTGCTAAACAGTTCTTACTCACACACGCACACACCAGGCTCGCATTTAATACCAGTTACACACACACAAAATTCAAATTATGTAAACTGATGGAACTGTGATACCAAAGAAATTGGTGATGCGTATCTCTGATATATTACCTCCCGAGCCTGTTCACTTCTGTTGCACCTTGTTCGTGGTGTTTACCTTTCAATCTGGTTTGTATTTCAACGTTGTCAATGCTCATTTTTATTTTTTATTCTAATAAAACCATAAAATGTCCAGCGCAATGAACTGTACCTGTTTTATTTTTCTTTTAAATCGTGTTTTTATTTTTCAGTTACCGGAAAGATTAAAACATACACAAAAAATAGTTTTCCTACATGCGTTGAAAACGTTTTAACTACAATAACATGTAGCATTTAGAACAAGGAAACCATATATATATTTGTTGCTGTATTTTCGGCGGTTTTATTTTTTAAAGTGGTTTATAGTTTCAATACTTTAGCCCGCTGCTTAACTGTGTATTATAGGTGCTAGGTTTATCGTACGTACATCCATGGGGATTCTTTTTCAACTACAAACTTATTTTGGTTATAAATATGACACAGATATCCAAGTGTGTGGATTCGTGTGCAGGTTTGTGTGTTATGTGCTTGCATGTATGCGCTGCGGATGGTTCCAATTACTGGCGTCTAGAAGCAGGATTTGTAAGGCGAAGCAATAAAGGTCGCTTGTCTGTGCAGTCAATACGCAGTGCACGTGCTAGGTTTTTATTTTAATCCCGGTAGACGGAAACTAATGTGGTACCATAATTCCTTTTGATCACACTGCCTAAATCCAAACTACTCGACCAATTGCGCGTCTTAATGTGTTAAATATAAGACATGATTCTACATTATAATATATATATATATATATATATATATATATATATATATATATATATATATATATATATATATATATGTATATATATATAGTCTTTTACAGTCAAGTTTATTGCGAAATTTGCCGTCCTGTATGGAGGGATGGAAGCTGTATTGAACTAAGCATATATTGTATGCGGTGTGGGTAGCCGTTCTCCTCATTTGCTGCCTTAGCTTAGAACCGTAGGACAGGTACCAATTTACAAATTACCCATTTACAGCTAGCATAGCGGGAGTTGAACCACGTACATGTACCACGAGGAGCAAAGTTCTACCTCTGCATTTTCAAAAGCTACTTATCATGTTATACTTATTCCATGATCAGTCTTCTACATTTTTTGCCTTGTTTTATGTTTATTTATTTACCGACGTTTTTATTTGTCCATTCCGTGATGAAGGCTTTTACTTAGTGAAACGTCGGTCGGTGGCTGTTTCATGCAAAATTACATGTTACCACGTCGTCCGTTATATTCCCATTCCTGATTGATACATACATATAATTATGTACAATAATGTTAATTATTATTACTTATTTACATTGTTGTTCCAATTCTGTCATATGCAATTGTTTCTTCTGTATAGTCTGACATATAGTTTATACAGGACTGAGTAGTTTGTCCTACACGCAACCCCATTTTGTCAATTCTAACGAGAGTGTCTGTCTGGTTACAGTGCTGCATTTCTTTGCTCCCATTTCGCGCCCCGGTACCACACAGGCTATTTTAATTATATTTGTCTAGGTTGAAGATGATGTTTCTTTATTTTTCACTACATTACAAAAAAAAAAACGTAATGGTACGCCCAAAAGACACATGTAACTAACTACCCGGTATGAAATGTAAGGAAGTTCCTTATACTAAATTGATCTTTCAAGACTGCATTCTTTCTCTAAAACTAATTGAGGTACACATTTACAGCTGGGTAGCTGGAGTGGGTCGCTTCCAGGAAGCGAACCCTCTGCAGTTGATGTATAAATCAAGCTGTCTAACCACTGATTCAACGCAATGAAAGCTTGTAAAACGTTGATGTCCCATGCTAACGTGATTTAAACACACATAAATTCCAAATGATTGTCAGATTTATAAGCAGATCTGCAGTGAAGGGAGCGATAGACACTTAACATATGCAGGGAAAGGAGCGATAGACACTAACATCTTTAGGGAAGGGAGCGATAGACACTAACATCTGTAGGGAAGGGAGCGATAGACACTAACATCTGTAGGGAAGGGAGCGATAGACACTAACATCTGTCGGGAAGGGAGCGATAGACACTAACATCTGTAGGAAAGGGAGCAATAGACACTAACATCTGTAGGGAAGGGAGCGATAGACACTAACATCTGTAGGGAAGGAAGCGATAGACACTAACATATGTAGGGAAGGGAGCGATAGACACTAACATCTGTAGGGAAGGGAGCGATAGACACTAACATCTGTAGGGAAGGGAGCGATAGACACTAACATCTGTAGGGAAGGGAGCGATAGACACTAACATCTGTAGGGAAGGGAGCGATAGACACTAACATACATTAAATCGCTTTAGAATTTATACAAATATCGTCATTATTAAATACCATTCAGGCTGGCGTAGTAGATTGGATATGTTCACAACTTCTCAACTCTAGCGCTTTTAATCAATTCTGGCGTTGTTCTTGTCCCCAACTAATGCCTTAACATTGTTGATCTGTCTATTATTTTATATCTTTCTCTGGTCACCCACTTACTCTTCTCGTGCATTTTTACATAGCTGTAGAATATACACTTACAAAATGTCTTTCCTGTTTATTGTATTTAGTGAATCGTCACAGCATTTGAGAAACTATTTGCATGTTTTGTTATATCAAAACACATTTTTTTATAAAATGGTTAAAGTATAGTTCTTGAAACAGCAAACAAGCTTAAATGAAATTGTTGATCAAAACAAGAAAAGGGACTAGACGAACAAAACATAACAAAAAGAGCAGCAAATTCGGTAATTAAGGTAAAATATCAGTACATCTATTCTAAATAAGATATCAGCATTAATAATTCATTTCGAATGTGTTTTTTTCTGGTTAAAGAATGCTTCAAGGATAGGGCAGATGAAAATGGTAAAAGAAAGCAATGAACAAATTGTATGGAACATCTGTATGACAATGTGGAGACAATAGAAATAGATTACATTTTTTGTCGTTTTAAAAGAAGATCTTTGTCAAGGATTGGACAAGTGAAAATGACACAACAAAGCAGCCAAATAATCGTATCATATATTTGAATATAGACATTATAAAGATTTATCATTTTTATAATATTTATCTATAAGAAGGTTATTCTTATAGATTAGACGCCAAAAATAAGTTAACTTAAACCAATCTTGATATAGACTTCATTTATATTTGAAGTATAAACACTGTTTGATATTTCAGTCGAACACGACAAGACGTTTTTTGCGTGCTGGACAATTGAAAACAACACATCAAAAATGTACTAATATGTTTGTCATAACAATCGAAAGAAGACATGATTAGTCAGGTCTGGAATTAAGGATAAACCGAGACATGGTTCTCAGACATCTCAAAAAAACATAGTAACCACTTGTCAAAAACCTTTTTAGTTCGTATGTATTAGTAGTTTATTACAAAATTGAAGGCTGTGTAGAAGGATACTGTGGATATTAATATATAATTATATGACTTACAAATTAAACAGTTGAATCAGTAGTGTTGCATCGATTATATTAAAAGAGATGTACTGCCCGTTTTTGGAAGTACGTTTTCGAAATGTCAATCGTTAGCATCGATTTCCTTTTGTTATGTTTTGTTCGCGTCAGTCAACTTGTAAGAAAGTACAATAAATTAGATGCATAACCACACAAAAAGAAGCTATATTCATTTCAAGTCAACAATATAAGACATTGACACCCAACGAAGACCAAACATCATATTCCAGATCGTGAAAACGTGTCAAATAAACTATAATGCGAATGATGCTATGGAATTCCTTCAAGCCAGACCGTCAAGAATAACACAGAGAAAACACAAATACAAACTGAAACAGAAATTAAGCGCTAAATCACACTAGACCCCTGCTAGGAGCAGACTTTCTACCCCAACGGTAGAACAAGAAAAATAAACAAGAAAGGCACGCCAATTCTGAGTGCGAGGGATATGGTAGCCTACTTGTATACATGTCCCGTTCCAGGGGTGGAAAAGCTCTTTTCCATAAAGTCCACAAACGTTAATTTATAGAAGATACAACATGACTGCTGGTACTAATTCTGAATACGGGGTTTACCTGGTGAATTTGGAGTCGCGGCGTTTGCTGTAGGATAAGGCTTAGACCCACATGTGTCAAGTAGGAAATCTTTGTTTTCAATTCTGCGGGTTATTAAATTACAGAATGGTCTTGCATGTTTGAAATGTTATAGGTATTAGGTAGGCTATTTTTTCGTGTGGGTCCTAGGCCAAAGCGTGTAATAAATGGCGTCATTATGGTTGTCATAGGGGGCTTGCTAGTTTAGCATACAGAGCAGTATAATACATAAAGCATGTTGCAAAGAGTACACACATGATTTGATCCAGGCTTCCTGTTTTGTTCCTAGCAATCTGCCGAAGACGCATGTGTCGGAACGAAAGGTGCAAATATCGCAGTCAAGCTGTAAACTAGCGACACAACGCATTCCGTTATCTAGACTACATTCTGCTTCTTGCAAAGCCCTGTTTCGGGACATAGTAGCGGGAGATTGAGAACGAAAGAAGAAGAAGAAGAAGAAGAACATAGCTATTTAAGTTCACTGTCTGGCTAAAATAATACTTGACAATATTATGATCCCCGGACCTCTAACTGTCCACAAGCCGCCAGTTGCCGATCCATACACTGCCCCAACAAAATGCACTCAACTTGTAGGTGTTTTCTTTCTCGTATCTCGGTTCCAAAAAATAATCAAAAAACACATCTCGATCAGAACATGACTTTCTCTGCTTACAACATAACTTTATACTTTCATTTACATTTCTAAGATGAGTTTTATATTCTCGCTTATCAACTAATTCTCTCTGTAGAGTCGATAAATTGACTTGTAATCTTCCTTACAATGCTGCAGGGCCGATATATTGGCTTGTAATCTTTCTTACAATGCTGCAGAGCCGATATATCTGCTTGTAATCTTTCTTACAATTCTGCAGGGCCAATATATTGGCTTGTAATGTTTTTTACAATGCTGCAGTGCCGATATTTTTGCTTACAATCTTTCTAACAATGAAGCAGTCAGTATATAAGTTTGTAATCTTTCTTATAGCGCTGCATGGCCGACATATTGGCTTACAATCTTCATTACAATGCTGCAGGGCCGATATATTGGCTTGTAATCTTTCTAATAATGCCGCAAAGTCGATATATTGGCTTGTAATCTTCCTTACAATGCTGCAGGGCCGATATATTGGCTTATAATATTTCTAACAATGCCACTGAGTCGATATATTGGCTTAGAAAAGTACCACACTTATATTTAAAAGTTAAAAACTGTTTCTCCCTAACTAAAAAATATATTTATAATTCGTAGCAGGAGTTTTACATTAAAAAATGATATGTGTACATAAATTCAACCTATTCCATTTGAATGAGATGATTCTCATTACGAAATGTTGGTGTTGCTGTTTAAAGTTTACTATTTTGTGCGCCTTGAAAAGGACGCTGTAGTAGCTTGCCTCACATCCCGAGCGTGCTGATTAAGGTGGACCGCGCCCCTCAAAGTGGTTGCGCTATGCTTGGCTTCATCTACTCACTACTACGGGGATCACATGGATGAAAACTTGAAAACAGCTTGTTTCCAGGAAATGGTATATAGAAGATAGATTTGTTATCTTACTCAGTGTATTGCGCCTGACCCTGACGCTGCGTCCTGATCAGAATGTTGTCCCTGACTGGACTAGCGTCTCAGTCCCATCTGCAAAGTTTTAATTTTGCAAATGAATCGTGTACCCTATACATAATTTAATTATGTGTTTTTAATACCAAACATCATGCTTGTAGTATCATCAGTATTTTTGATATTAATTGTGTTTTGTCTCAAATCAGTATGTAAAAAGACGGAATTACTTTCAATGTCCATGACTGTAAAGAACAAATTCCGCGTTTATTAAGTTATTATTTAAACAATTTTTAATACAGGTAGACGATGATAGAAAAGAGTAGCGATCAATACAATGTGAACGCTCTCTTCTGTAATGGATAAACTAATGCCAGTTCAAACACACAGAACAATATGTGAATCACTTGGCTAGTGTGAACGTATTACCGTCTTTATAACTAGATTTATCTTTGGTTCCCATCGTATATTTATGTCAGAATCACGCTTTCCACAATGAAGCCAAATGGCGAGGGAGGTAACTGCTGTGGTGCCCTATTCTTCTGCTGACGCAAAAAGAAACAACATGGCGATGAGGTAGACATTAAACAAGATTGATGTTAGATAACATATACGAGAAATTGTTTCTAGAGATGTCTTTCAAACTAAAATGTTTACTTCACACAACAAGCTATTGGTCTGTGAGACATCCTGGCTGTGTTGTTTCATTATCCGTATATAGAAGAAGTTAGACAAACTGATATATGTGTAAAAACAAAAAAGTTCAGTTGTTGCGCCCTTCTTGTGAGTTATATTAATAGTATTTATTTAAAAATCTGGGTAAAAAGTATGAATACAATCAATGAACCATCTGATAGCTCCTTGCAGAGCATAGGTCTTTAAATAATACACGCCGAGTATTTATATCGTGTGTCATTAGCTTGTTCGGTCCGGTCATAGCAGCCAATCCTGAAACCGTTCCGCTTCCCTCTTCCATGAACATCTCGATCGTCTGTTTTTCCTCTTGCCCTGTGGGTTCTGGAACAGAAACTGTATTGTAATGAAATCAACTGGTTTCCGTAATGCTTGTTCTATCCAGCGCCTCATCCGTATTTCATGTTCCACTGGTTTCCTTTTCTTCTTCTTCTTCTTCTTCTTCTTCTTCTTCTTCTTCTTCTTCCTCTTCTTCTTCTTCTTCGAACGCTGTCAGACATCAACTTGCATTCGTTCAAAGAAAGCAGCGGTCATCCTAAAGCTGTTGACACTGCCATAGAGCTTGCTTAGCTTTGACACTGGTGATGGCTACATGTGCTTTCTCTGGGCCTTGTATGTCGAATAATTTTGCAGCAGATGTTCAGCGGTATTTTTTCCAATACCACAAGTGCATTCGCCAGTAACACCTATCTTCAGTTAATTGAATAGTATGTACCTCCCATCTGTTGTGGCCTGTGCGGAGTCTGAAGACCATCACCTGCTTCTTTCTCTTCAATTCTGGAAGTTCAACATGTGTTATCTTGTCGCACCATTTCCTTCTTTATCGGAAATAAAGCATAACTGCTCATTTCTCAAACAATAGATTGAATTGACACTTACACAGATTAACATTCTCAAAATCATCCTTGCTGACCAGCATCTCATTGCGCCAAATACATCATGCATGACTGATATATCTGGACAACTGTCTACTAAGACTGGCCCACAAAGACGAACCTCCACACATAGTTATTTGGAGGCCTGAAAAAAAAACAATACCACAGCAACATTTTTTAGAGAGTAGAACATCACGAATAGACATATCAAAGAAACATAGCCAACGAAAACATGGAGACTGCTCAACCAAAAGGCGTGCATTGTGCAGGCAGTTTTATTTCACACCGGAAAGAAATTAGCTTGAACTTTGCAGGACTCAAAACTCTGGTTCCTATGGTTATGATATCACCTTCCTAACCGCTCGACCACCAGCTGCTCACCTAATAAAAAAAAACATATTTTAAAATCACCAACTCTATCTGTGTCCCTACCATTTCATCCTTACGTTGAGCGTAATTTTGGTAAAGATTATGTGCTCAAACTGGACTACGCAGCCCAGTGGGACAGTTAGTTATTTCTATGGCATCACTTCTTCCTTCTTATCTACGCAGGAGCGTTACGCAAATGTCAATTTCTTTTGTCATTCGGACTCTCAACTTGGCTTTCGCTAGCTTGAATAAAATAACCGATCGATGTTCGCTTTGTAGTAGGTGAATAGCTAGTAGTGTTATCGCAGTTCGATACAATAATTTTCACTAATTCACTTTCTGTAAGCACATTATTTTAGACCAGAATTTGACCCAATCTGTAACTTTATGCTATTCGAATTTATTCACTCCCAAATATTTAGGGACACTAGACGCTTTCAATTGTTACTGGTAGGAAGTCTTTCAATTGTTACTGGTAGGAAGTCTTTCAATTGTTACTGGTAGGAAGTACATACAAAAGTATACATTAAGAAAAAACTAGGTAAGAAGGAGGAAACTACTTTTAAATTGTTCAACAGGTGCTCAAGTCGATCTACCAGGTTTAAGGTAGGGTAAGTAATTTTGCTGAGCCGATAAATCAGCCCGACGGAGTGAATCAGCTAAACTATATATCCATGTTATGTGTACCTTTACCCTGGGGTTTGTTAAGAGCAGCTGTAGATGGCGCCTAGCTGACTGCTGGTCTACTTAGCTGTAGTGTTTGAGTCCATTAAGATGGACTCGCACATTGGTTGAATCACCCTCCGGGATTCTGATTGTATATAGACTATGCAGAGTCTTATAAACCAGTATAAAGACGTAAAGTTAAGATAAGTTAAATAACACAGAAGAACAAATGTGTTTTTTCACATTTTAGCGAGAAAAATAGGAAACTAAGAAATGGATTAGTCTTTATTCCTCTTTAAAGCACTCCCGCCCCCTCTCCTATCTCCGATGGATGCGCCCCTCATGCAGCCATTTCCGAACTCACCGGGGAATCGTTGTTATCAAAGCGATAGACTGATATTACTAAAGTACGCTAAATATATTTTCCAATATTAAACCAGAGCAATATCTCTCCTATACGCCTCAAAAGTGCGCAATTGATATTCACATAACTGGTAGCAGATGGTAGTGGATACTGTCTACTTTCGTATCGATGCATATCCGATAATTCGAACGGCAGCAATAATACACTCACCTTGATACAAAACGACACTTTTTTTTAGCCCATCTCATTAGCACAATACAATCCCGCCTTATAATTCCTTCATTAGCGAGTAATTTTCCCCCTAGAGAAATTATAATTTATGTGGGATCGAAGATCCGTACTTTTCAATTTAACAGAAATCGCAGATTATGAAATTTTGATCCGTTAATTTCTGGTTAATTGCGTAGATATATCACGAAAGTCGAAGTGAGTTTAATTTCCAGAAGATATCAATAACAGTTCAACACCTCGTTTCAATTAATCTGGTTTAGTAAGAATGGCTATCTAGATGTTGTGTCCTTGAAGACCATTTCTTCTTCTTCGGCGTTCGTCCTAAAAAAGAACTTTGCGTCGTAGTTTACAGCGACGTGCACCGACACATCCGATTTCAACTAGCTTTTTTTTAAGCACTGGGTGTGCCATACCACTGCGATTATATATCGTGGCCAGACTTCACTAGTGACCAAGGCCGCCTGCTTCCACCGCCGCCTGCTTCCAGATCCGCCTTTTTCCAGGGCTACCTACTTCCAGAAACACTTTTTTTTAAGGGCTGCCTATTTCCAGATTCACTTTTTTCCAGGGCTGCCTACTTCCAGATCCGCCTTTTTCCAGGGCTGCATGCTTCCAGATCCGCCTTTTTTCCAGAGCCCCATACTTCCAGATCCGCTTTTTTTCCAGAGCCCCATACTTCCAGATCCGCTTTTTTTCCAGAGCCCCATACTTCCAGATCCGCTTTTTTTCAAGGCTGCCTGCTTCAAGAGCCGACTTGTTAGGGTAGAATATAGTCTTGGTTTGCTATGGTATCTTGATCCTGTGCACTCATCCATCTACTGAGACCCTGACTGCTGTCAGCTCTTGCGTTGCTATATCTCAAGACACTGTTCATTAGTACTACCTTTAGTCTAATTATTTCTGCGAACTGGGATGATCTATAGAAGTGAGGAATGAACGCATCATGCCTCTACAGTCAACGCAATCTGGAGATTTTATTATACCCTTAATAGAAAAGTGAACGTTTCCCCTAATGATATTTTGAACTTGGTTTACATATCTCAGAAGACATGTGCCCAAACTATTCAGCCACCGATTACCTTACGAAGGTATAAAGGGGGCTAATGTACACATTTTGGTTGGGTTGACCTCTGAGATCGCCCTAACAAGCATAGATACATACAGACACACACATGCATCGAAGCACTGGTTAATAAGCCCAGCTATCATCTTTATGGCTGTAGTCGGGGTGGAAAAGGTCGAGCGATTTCGCCAGAAGAATACAGAGGCAAACACTTTACAAAAACAAACACAAATATGAATGTTTAAACTAATGCGGCCGTCGAAGTTGAAGTGTTACATAATATATTTGTACTAAATTAAGCTTCTTTGGTGAGCAGCTAATTCCAATTTCCTGTTCCACCTGCCTTTTCTTCGCTCACAGTAAGTCAGGTACACTATATCAGCTGAGTAGACTGCAGCGTGTTGATACTGTAGAACTATCCTGGTACCTTAATCATGAATAGGAATAACCTTTAAGAATTCCACCACTCAGACAAAGACATTGGTAGCCAACATTGAATTCAAGATTCTAGTCGCCAGCGTTTTCTCCCTGTTAGCTTGCATCCATGAACCAATTTTCATATCTCTAATGTGGACCAATCACCAGAGTGGCAATTCGGCTTGATTGTCTGTCAGTCCTGGCAATGGGACCCTGTTAAATCCCTGGTCTGGACGAAACTAAGCCTACCCAGTTATTAAGTGGCACCTCACTTTATTCATAAATTTAGGTAGATGGGATCTGGTCATTCAATATGGGAACATCTGAAACCTACCACAATGAAGTTCTAGCACACGAGACTTTAAAAATTGTTGCCTTGCACATATTTTTCATCATATGCCAGAATGCAATTCCACCGTTTCCAAGTTTAACTTCTTCTTCTTCTTCTTCTTCTTCTTCTTTTCCTGCTTCTTCTTCTTCTTCTTTTTATTATACTTCTTCGTCGTTCTTTCTCAAACTCACGCCACCGATCCATGAAAAAGGCTTAGCAAGTAGCAAAATGTTGTCTGGTAAAACCGAATGCGTTGTGTCGTAGCTTACAGCTTGACTACGATATGCACATTTGAGCCCGCAACATCCGACTTCAGCATGACAGTTTTAGGTATTGGATTAGCCTCCCCTCTTCGATCCCATCTCCTTAGCCAGTCTGATCTGTTATCCAGAATCACCAAAGGGAGGTGTAGAATGGTCTTGGCAGCTCTAATTCGCTGGCCCTAACGCTAGCCGTAAGCTTTGGGTCCCTGACCGCTGCATCTATGGACTGCTCAGCATGTTGATCCCGTTTGTCTGTCTCAAAAGGCACTATCAATATATTTGTTTTATATACAATCCTTAACTTCATGTATATAAACACATAAACATATATTTTGGTTAATTGTACCGCTTAAAAATGTTATAACTCGTTACTTAACATGCTGAACTGAAAGATAATGTTCTCGCCCCCTCCCGCCCCCTTTTTCATGAAACCTTGAAAAAGGGAAGGAATTAATTTTAGAACCGTTTGATTAATCCTCTGATCTCGGGTCTAAAAAAGCACCAGTGATTCATAGCTGGCTGCATGCACCAGAGTGAGAGACCCATAACTGTCCACGATCCTATCCCGCCTCCAAGTTGTAGCCCTGGAAATAGGCTGCAGTAGATCATCCAACTTAATAGATTAGGGATCGAATAGGGAAAGGTAAACCCAGTCCCAAAAACGTCGTGCTGAAATCGGATGTATTTTGCAGAAAGGAGCAGGTATCGCATCATAGCTGAAAACTACGCCACAGACGTTCCTTTCAGAACGAATACCGTAGAACAAGAAGAAGAAGAAGAAGAAGAAGAAATGATGTTACGACAGTGTTCCAGACGTGTATTTCTAAACCCGTTATTTTTAAACATTGATTCGCCATTCCTTTTTTCGGCAAACTCGAGCAGCAACCAACAAATGTATCAGTCGCCGTTCTTCAAAAAAACGCGAAAGATTACATGAAACGACAAAGAATAATCCTTACTCTAACACTTTATCCTTACCGACAATGTCACATCCATGATAATTTAAAACTATATAAATCCGATCGATCGTACCTATGTTACATACGGATTTAGTTTTGCACTGAGATAAAGTGATTGAGCTCCGTAGAATGATGCGTACATTCAACACTGTAGTCTTGTAGACGACACGGCGGTCGGCTCTGAAGTGTTTGATATTATATTATAATACTTTGCTCTGAAAATGACGGATGTGTCGGACCGAAAGGTGCAAATATCGCAGCCAAGCTGTAAACTAGTGACACAACGTATTACGTTATCCAGACTACATTCTATTACTTGCAAACCCATGTTTAGGGCTTTGTAGCAGGAGATTGAGAACCAAGAAGAAGAAGAATATCAGTTCAAAGCTATGTATGATGCTGTGTGACCAGTTCACTTCCATATGCCTCCCTTTATGTAACAATAAATCTGGTATACATTTACGTTTAGGTCGACTGGAACAGATCAATAGCTGGAATTGAACCCGACATTTTTATAGTGAAAATCGAACGCTCTATCAATCTGCCAATATGTTCGAATGCCCACAATGGGTAGGTTACTCTTATGTGCGCCCTGAAAAGGGCGTTAAGTGGCGGGTTGCAGTAGCTTTCCCGACATCCCGAGCGTGCTGACGAAGGTGGATCGGGGTCCTCCGGGCGGTTGCGCTATGCTTGGCCTCATCTGCGTGTCACTCACTACTACGGAGATCACGTCGAACTTCACCTTGTTAGCCAGACTGTTGTCCTCGATAACAGCCCGTTTCCAGGAAGACCAACGAGGTCAGGTGAGGGTCTTGGCTAGTATATTTCTCCTGACCGTGACAAACATTCTCTGATCAGTGTGTATCGCCTAAAACATTCTCTGATCAGTGTGTTTTGCCTGACAAGACGTTAGCCTCACCGTCCCAATCTGCTAGTAAAACATAACAAATGGTATATTCTTAAAAGACAGTATGATTATTTCGCATCGCAGTCATATCAGTTTCCAATCATTTCGCATTTATATGTTTCCGCTAAAATTAATTGTCTGAGTTCATTCCGAAATTAGAGGGATCAATATGCTGAGCAGCGCAAGAGCTGCACGCGGTCAGCGACTCATAGTTGACTGCTAGCATCAGGGCCAGCGAACCAGAGCTGCCAAGACCCTTCTACACATCCAGGCGGTGATCCGGGATAATAGACTGTAACAGAGCAGACTGGCTAAGGAGAAGGGATCGAAGAGGGAATGCTAACCCGGTACTCAAAAATGCTTCCTGAAATCAGGTGTGTTGGACCGAAAGGTGCAAATATCTCAGTCAAGTTGTAAACTACGACACAACGCATTCCGTTCTCTGGACTACATTCTGCTACTTAAGCCCTTTCAATATTTGATAGTGGGAGATTGAGAATGAACGAAGCCAAGCCAAGCCATTCCGAAATTAACAAAGCTGATATTTCGGAAATGTTATTCCATATCTTTAATAAGCTTGATTCCTTTGTTGTTTTCTTTCAAATTTGTGTTGAGAGAGGAGACCAGCGTCTGGTAAGGGTCAACTATAATGATCGAACATGGATAATATATTAGCCAAGACTCTACCTCACTCCCATGCAGTTCTAACTGGAAACATACGTGTGTCATGACAGTTTTTCTAACAAGTTGGGGATCGACGTGACCCATGTAGTAGTATGCGACACGCATATGAGACCACGAATATCCCAACCACATAACGGACCGCGGTTCACCTTCATCAGCACGCTCAGGATGTGAATACATCTACTGAAACCCGGCTAACTAGCGTCTTTTCCAGGGCGTACACAATAGTACAGTTACTCATGATGGCCATTCAACTATAACCAAGATAACATATTTTGTGACCTTCTGCTTGAGCTTGCGTGTCATACAGCTTATATTTAACATGTTTGCTGTCTTTTTATATATGCTTTATAAAATTGTTTCAATTTAAGTTACTCATCTTTTAATTTCTCTGTCATTCCCCAACGGTTCTCACTTCCATAATCCCTAGACTCATATTCAATACGTCAAACGGCAGATGTAAGAATGGTCTTTATAATGAATATTTACATTTGCTACCGCTGCTATCTCGAGTTCGCGTAATGTTTTGTTACAATTCTATTACATTGCATTGATCTCTCACATTCCATGTATTTCGCCATAACAAACGTCTGGTCATGGGAAATATACTGATCGGATATATTAATCGTGATCAGAGAAAATGTACTGATTGCAGATGTTAGTCGTAGTCAGGCAAAATATGCTGGTCGGAGATGTTAGTCATAGTCAGGAAAAATATACTTATCTGAAATGTTAGTCGTAGTCAATCAAAATATACTGATCGGAGATGTTAGTCGTAGTCAGGCAAAATATGCTGATCGGAGATGTTAGTCGTAGTCAGGCAAAATATGCTGATCGGAGATGTTAGTCATAGTCAGGCAAAATATGCTGATTCGAGATGTTAATATTAATCTTGGTCAGGCAAAATATACTGGACAAGACCTCCCACTTTGACTTCATCACAGTTTTCACTGAACGCGCGCTGTTTTCATGACAGTCTGGCTAACGAGGTTATGGGTCGATGGGATCCCTGTATCAATGAGTGGCACGCAGATGAAGGCGAGAATTAAAAAAACCGCCTGGAGGACCTCTGTCCATCTTGAGCAGGCGGGTAGGGATGTGAGTTAAGCTACTGCAACCCATAACTTACCTCTCTTTTCAAGACGCCTAATAACGTATAATTACTCATTGTGGACATACAACAACGACAACAACAACAACAGCATCTACCCTCTTATGGCATACACAGACAGAATCGACTGCTGTTCGTTCATCGTACTTGTAGTCCTCCGACTGGTAATGCTGCCTATCTACCTTCAATTTTTACTTCTAATATGGTTTCCACGTATTTTAATGTGGCCTAAATATATTTGCCGGCTCTTTATATCTTTCAACAGTTATAATTGTTACTCTTAGCTTCACCAAAACCTCTACATTTGTTAGCTTGTGTTTTTATTAAATGCAACCCATGTTCATGTGCATCCACATTTCTCATTTCTATTAATTTTTAACACGTACATTTTTCCCACTGCTTGGAATTTCCTAAACACACAGACTAATCGTCATTGTACATATCTCAAAAGCATCATTACAGCTCATGTTTTATATACTTCTGGCAATTTATTTTTTCACAATTTCATACGAGTAGTTTCTTTGTCTTTTCTGTTTATACCTCATATATATTCTCATTCGAGTGTTTATATATAATTAATTCATTTTTAGAGTTGTGCTTTAAAGCTTACATCTAAAAGACTTCACTTGACTTGTTTCAATATCCCATCTCTTTATATCTATGATATATTCTTGTAGTTTTACATCGAAGAACTAGTTGTTTATAAATACGGAATGTAGAACTTAATATTTTGGAGACGTTTTTTCATCATAAATATCATATACCTCGAGAGAGTTTCTTATTTAACCTCATCCAATGAAGTCTCTAACACTTCATCCCCTGCGTCAGTGTCTGATAAGGTTTTATCTTTACCGCTTTATATACAGTAGATCTGCTGGCCGAACGATTATAAAGGCGTCATTAGATCTAAGAACATGCGTTTAAATCCACTGTAAGGCATTAACATTTTTTTCTTACCAAGGTAAAATAAAATTCTCGCACGAGAAGTGCCGGACGACTGCAGAAACGAGCGGCATTTATTTCTCAGCCCTATAAATCCAGCTACTGAACCTCCACAATTGAGATAGACGCTGTAGGGAATTTTGTTTTGTTTTTTTGGGTATGAAATCTCCTTGTATCCCGGTATTACATCGGAGTTCTCGTCTAAGAAATTGAGTCTGTGTGTAAGTCAAATACTGTCTTTCTATGTCAAACATTTCCATTAATTTATATCTCACATTTCCTTTTACCTTATCTCTCATAGACTACACCGCGCCAATTGTCTGTCTTTGACAAGACCGCGCCCCGTTCAACCGTAGTTATATGAACCATGTTGCTTATATTATATGCCATGTTTGCCTTTGTGCTGCAACCCTGCTTTTTTGTGTGTATATCAATTGTTGTTGGGTGATATTGTCTTGTTTTTGACTGCTTGTGGGCAGGTAGGACTACTTTTAACAGTAATCGTGGCATTGTTTGATCTTCTTCTACTTTTGTGTTTCTATTAACTGGAGACGCTACACGTTATGTGACGTTGACACACCCTCCCCCCTGTCCCCCATGTGCCAGATGTATGACCAATGCTGCTGTCGTTTCGTATTTCTTCAGTAGCTCACTTACATCATATATCCACATTTTTCTTGGTCTTCGTCTTGCCCTGTAACCTTCTTGATTGGTTTCACTTTTGTTAGGAGTCCAAATGACTTTATGGTTTGCTTTCCCATGTAATTCATGCACGATTGTTGCACCCACCAGTCTTTCTGCTTTCTTCTTTCGTACCATGTCCAGCCATGTAACACAGACGGTGTTTCTCCAACATATACTTCACATACCATACTTTCTTTCTTTCTTGTGTTTTGGTGACAGTCAATGTCTAAAACTGGTATCAGAGAGTTGGTATACAAGTGCTGTTAATAAACTATCTCTTTGTTTCTAGTGGGGTGTGTTTGTGTCTTAATAATTGTGAGACGTGAAAAAAAACCGGGTATGTGTTCTTGATTCATGATTTCACCACTTTTGTCTATTGTTCATCATCATTTTCTATCCACTTGTGCCATTAAACGCCGTGGAGAGGTGCCATTTTCTGTCGTGTGTCAACCTTGTCGCCGATAACTTTTGTCATTCCGTGTTTCTTTAATGTATTACTGACCCCATCTATCCATTTTTTTCGTGATCTTCCTCTTGCTCTGCAACCATGATGTCTGGTATTGTAGACACGAGCAGCTGATATTGTTGGTTTCATTCTTGTTAGGTATCTGAACCATTTGATTATCTACCTTTTCACTTATTCCATGCACGGTATTGTGCCCACCTTCTGTCTGATTGATTCGTTCTTTACTCTACCCCGCCTTGTAATCCCGACAGCTTTTCTCAAACACTTCATATCGTATGCTATTTTTGTTTCTTTATTGTGCTTTTGTGAGTGTTAATGTCTGACACTGGTAGCAGAGAGTTCGTATGGTATAAACACACGTTTTATCCGCTGTCTCTTTGTCTTCACTGGAATGCGTTTTTCATTCAATGTAGTCCATTGTTAGCGCTACACAAAATATGTATTGGGAATGAATCCTACTTGTTACCGATATTAACAGCACTGATGTATGTTGTAGAACGAAAGCGTACCTTTTCAAAGAAGACATTACAACCTTGACTAACAGAAAACATAGCCATGAGGACTTATGTAGCCTTGAGACGCAATGAATACTGTCTTACGGACTGTTTGTACAGCAAACTATAGAGGGAATATCTGTAACGTATATAAGGGTTTGTGGTCTCTAGAACGAATGTATGAAGCGAATGGGGCTGTATGAAGCCTCAGAACGAATGTATGAAGCGAATGGGGCTGTATGAAGCCTTCAGAACGAATGTATGTAGCGAATGGGGCTGTATGAAGCCTCAGAACGAATGTATGTAGCGAATGGGGGCTGTATGAAGCCTCAGAACGAATGTATGTAGCGAATGGGGGCTGTATGAAGCCTTCAGAACGAATGTATGTAGCGAATGGGGGCTGTATGAAGCCTTCAGAACGAATGTATGTAGCGAATGGGGGCTGCATGAAGCCTCATAACGAATGTATGTAGCAAATGGGGGCTGTATGAAGCCTCATAACGAATGTATGTAGCGAATGGGGGCTGTATGAAGCCTCATAACGAATGTATGTAGCGAATGGGGGCTGTATGAAGCCTTCTAAACGAATGTATGTAGCGAATGTGACTGTGTGAAGCCTCTAGAAAGAATGTCTTCAGAAAGTGTATGACTGTATGTAGTTTTCAAAATAATGTATGTATCGTATATGATTGTATGAAGCATCCAGAAAAAATAAATGTATAATATAGTACCGAAGGAAGCCTGCAGAAAGAATATTTCTTTCGTATCATACTGTATGAAGCCTCCAGAAAAAAATGTCTGTAGCTTTCAGGACTGTATAGATCACTGACAAGAACTGTAGAACAACTTTTAACTTAGAGAAGGAATGTATGTATCTCTGAGAACATTGTCTAACTTAGCGACAGAAAGTCTGTATCTCTGAGAACATTGTCTAACTTAGCGACAGAAAGTCTGTATTTCTGTAAACAATTGTCTAACAGAGAAAGAATGTGTGTATCTCTGAGAACAATTGTCTAACTTAAAGAAGGAATGTATGTATCTCTGAGAACACTTGTGTAACTTGGCGAAAGAAAGTCTGTATCTCTGAGAACAATTATCTAACTTAGAGAAGGAATGTATGTATCTCTGAGAACACTTGTGTAACTTGGCGAAAGAAAGTCTGTATCTCTGAGAACAATTATCTAACTTAGAGAAGGAATGTATGTATCTCTGAGAACAATTGTGTAACTTAGCGAAATAAAGTCTGTACTTCTGCGAACAATTGTATAGCAGAGAAGGAATGTATGTATCATGAGAACAATTGTAAAAAACAGAGAAGGAATGTATGTATCATTGAGAACAATTGTAAAAAACAGAGAAGGAATGTATGTATCCCTGAGAACAATTGTCTAACTTAGAGAAGGAATGTCTGTATCCCTGAGAACATTTGTCTAACTTAGAGAAGGAATGTCTGTATCCCTGAGAACAATTGTCTAACTTAGAGAAGGAATGTCTGTATCCCTGAGAACATTTGTCTAACTTAGAGAAGGAATGTCTGTATCCCTGAGAACATTTGTCTAACTTAGAGAAGGAATGTCTGTATCCCTGAGAACATTTGTCTAACTTAGAGAAGGAATGTATGTATCCCTGAGAACAATTGTCTAACAGAGAAGGAATGTTTGTATCCATTAGAACAGTTATCTAGCCTTTAGGTGGAATGTCTGCAACATTTTCGGACAATTTGTAGCTTTGAAATGACTTTCTAATTACTGTTAAAATTATATTTTTTAAATAGCATTTTTGAATTACTGTCTGCAGCCTTTTTGAAGAAGTGTGTGTAGCCTTTTTGAAGAACTGTAGCTAGTGTTGTAAGACTGCTTGTCGTCTTGATGAAGACGCATTATTTTTGTTTTCTGTCATCTGTTAGACCATCACATTGTTTGCGCCATTATTTTGTGTATTAGAACTATAGGTTCCAATAGATTTTGGCAACATTTTGGAAAAAAATCAAATTTGATTGATCAATCCAGCTTTGGACTTACAAACATGATCAATGTTTTCATTTGAAAAAAAACATGTCACGTTTTGTTTTCTTGAATTTCTTCTTGTTGCTACTTGCAATATAATTAACTACTTTAATGTTTATTTATTTGCTGTGAAGTATAAACTTATTGCTGGAGGAGTTATAACTCACAGTGTAAAATTTAATCTCATTTCTCGCAGTTGGAAAACAAATAAAATTGATTTTCCATGGGTTACCTATGATTTTCTTTTCTGATTTTAGGATAGATTTTTAAACCATAATCCACACAATCGTCTTCTAGTTTCATTATTTTCCACTTTCCATGTTTCGTACAGGGTAATCTGGGTCACTGACTTGACCAAAATAAGACATGATATTGCGTCAGGCATTAGACCTTCAAGTGCGGCGACTGAGTTTTCAGTATTAAGATAACGCATACAAACGCTGAGAGTCCGAGTGGTAGAAATGTATAACGCTAGCTTCTCACGGGACAGGTACTCGGTTCGATTCCCGTTATTGACACGCTCCGGTGGATTCATTTGTAAATTATTAACAGACTTAATACTGAACTAATTGACTGCATACAGTCCGAAACAACTGCTAGTGAACTGCCTTAGCTAGCCAAAGAGGCAATTCACTCGGTTTGTGGCAGATTACACACAAATTCGATTCAACTTCCAATATTAAATTACGTTTGGGCTCTCTACTATTCTGTTTTCTTTCTTATTGTTTTGCGTTCGCCTTATTTCTCTATTGCCCAAGGCAGTGTGGGTTGCACTGCAGTTTTTATTTTGCGCGTGACGGTCCAGTGCATCCGACTTCGGCACACATTTTATGTAAGGGTCTGCTTCCTCAGCATTTTCTAAGGGTTTGCATCCCCGGGGTAACGGCCGGTGTTGTAATGGGGATCAAACCCAGCAGCTACGAGTTGTGAGCCGTGTCACTTAACCACTAGCCCACGCTGTCCCCATTCTGCTTTCAAAAACTAAACAATTTGATATAATTTATACCAAAGTTTATGAAAGCATTTCTTAAACTTGCAAGGCAAGCTGATGTAGTTAACATTAGTGTGTCCATCGTCTAGCCATAATCGTGGTTGATTGAGTTAAGCTCCTCATCCCCAAGTGCAGTGTCTCTTATGTGATATCCTTAACATTGTAATGTTAATGTGTCCTCATAATTCATTCTGTTAATATGTTCTTTTTATTTTTTATTTTTCAGGGAGTTGAACTTGTCCTCCTGACATCTGAAGGGTCAGCTTTGTGACCCCAACTTAGGATTATACCCTGTTCACTTGACATCGTCTCCCACGCCCGTTTAATCAAAACTCACCACCAAGTAGCCCAGCTTTTACTCGCAGTAATTGTGTATACTTCTGGAATCGCTTTCTGTTTGATTCGCAACATCAATTTCGCCTCAAAACACGCACGGATTATTTTAATCCCAGCACTTGATCCAGGATAAATGATTAATTAAAATTCTAAATATTCAATTTGAAAGAGAAAACCTGTTTACAATTCCAGTAATAATAATTCTTCGTAAAACAATAAACGTCAGTTTCATATTTTGAAATTAAACTTCATTCACAATTGGCTATAAAGGGTAGTGGTTATTATTGTGAATCATAGTTTATAAAAGACCGTGTTTTTAAATGATTCAATTGTGGTTAAACAAGTTTATGAACGGTTAGCGCAGTGATTTAAGTGTATGAATCAATTATCTGAATTATTATTTTAAAAATTAACATATGTGATATAAAAAAAGACATGAAATCTAAAGTTGAAGATCTATAACAGCAGAGAAGTTATCAATTTTAAGTAGATTGATATCAGTCTTCAGTTTTCGATCACTGATTTATCAAGTGTGATATCTACAGTAATTCTCAACTACATCACGTCAATCGAGGTTATTGCTGGAATCTTGATATTTTTTCTCCTCTTCATCAAATTGTTGTTGCTGTAGCTCCACTTGCCGCTGTTTCGGCTGATGCCGGTGGTGTCAGCAATGTCGTCATCGCTGCAGTACGACAACGAACTGCCGGGGTATGGTGCAATGGAAGCAGCCGCGGGTATGTATGGAGATCCGCACCGAGCTATGGCCGCCGCCAGCCACCAACTTGCTCACGCGGGTTTGAACCATACAAGCTCTGCACTACACCAGCCATACCCTAATCCGTACTCATCCGCCTCAACCACCTTGCCCGGGGTGATGGGAACATCTCAGGACTCGCAGATGAAACGCGATAAAGACTCCATATACTCGTGAGTGTCATGTGATTTCTATAATTAGAACCACTGAAATGTGCTAGTGTTTCTTGTGTAAAATGCAATTAGCATGTCACTTGCCTAACGTTAATCCTTCCAACTGCCAACCTTGCTGGCTAACTGCCAACCTTGCTGGCTAACTGCCAACCGCGTTGGATGTTGTAAGTTTGTTGGCATATGTGCAGTACGATAAAATCTTATTATTTATTATAAGTAATTTTTAAAGTATATTTTATATTCTGAATCGTATATTGAAAGCCTTCTTCTTATACATTAACCGGATAAGGTAAGTGCATTTTTGACTTATCTTTCTCTCTTTCTTCTTATTTTAACACCGTTGTTATTGTTACGGATCCAACAGCGCTTGGGCTCCAGCCCTTCAGCACAACGCCATGTAATTGAAACTGCAAGTGTTTATCACCTTCAACCACAAACACTTTAGATGCATAATGGTCTCATTTGATTTGTTCGCGAATTCGCACGAAATGAAGTATAGACCCACCGCTAAAGATGGTCCCGTTACAGGAATCTTACATCCACTCATTCGGGGAGGTGGTTTCAACAGCGATGAAATTGATAACCCCATACACAACCCTGTATTGTCGTCATTTGCGATATTCATGTAATGATATCGGGGCCATATTCCTCAAACCGTGTACATCTTTGGGGGTATCAGCGTACACTTTATGGACATTTACAAGGCAGTTATTGTAAAGAAACGTTACAATGAATGTATATGATATTTATCAGTAGTTTACTACTAGTAATCTCTCTGTTTTCCTTCTTTCTGGCGTATTATTAATGCTGATAACATTGTATCGTTTAGTGACGGGTTTAGATCGGACACATAATAATTTCTTGTAGATTGGTATCTGTTGTAATGTGCAAATACCCATTTAGTAGATAGACTTTATATTAAGCACAAGATTATTTTCTGCTCTCATTACAGGATTATATAGCGGACATATTACACGATTGTTTGTATTCATTACATAATTTGCAGTCCACTAATAACAGGATTATTTAACGCACCTAATACGTCATTATTTCTTCCACTAATTACATAATTATTTGAACACCCAACATAATTAATTCTTCCACTCATAACAAGATTATTTAGTGCACCCAACAAATAATTATTTATTCCATTCATAACACGATTGTTTAGTGCACACGGCACATAATTATTTATTCCATTCATAACATGATACACTTGTATAATCTTTGTTTTAAATTGTAGTCTCTTAAATATTAGATGTGTTAGTGTATTTATTATTTGAACTCTAGCGCCCTCAATATTAGATTATTCAGTCCATTTGTTGGCTTTTTCGTTTACTTTTACATTGATTTATTGATCCTTTTGTAATGTAATTATTTGATTTCCAAAGCTAAAAAATGATAAATGCAGTAGTTGGTCCACTTGTTATGTAATAATTTGATCTCTCAAGTTTAACAACAATAGGAAATACATTATTTGATCCCCGTTTTATGTAATAATCTGATCTCTAAAGTTAACAAACAATGGTAAATGCATTATTTGGTCCCCTTGTTATGTAATAATTTGATCTCCAAAGTGAACAAACAATGGTAAATTCATTATTTAGTACCCTTGTAATAATGTGATCTCTAAAGTTAAGCAAAAATGGTAAATTCACTATTTGTTCCACTTGTTATGTAATATTTTGCACTCTTAAGAATATTTTTTTTATTGTTAAATTAATTATTTGTTCAACTTTAATTATTTGATCTTAAATTGTTGTTTAAATTGTTTACTAAATCCATTATTTGGTCCAATATTCATGTAATTATTGTATCTCTACAGTTTTGTGTGTGTGTATAAATTATTGTAAATTCATTGTTTAGTCTATTTTAATTATTTGATCTCTAACGATTGTGTTATAGTTTTTTTTTGGAAATTCATTATTTGGTCTTCTTACTATTTTGTCGAATTATAAATGTAATTTTGTAGGTTATTGTTTATTTTGATTTAGCGTCTACTGGGTGTTTGAGCTCTTGCGTTTAATTTATTGTTGTACTTATAAATTGATAGTTGAAATATATTCAATCTGTCATTACTATATATGATATTCTCTTCATAATGTGGCCTTCCATTTCTTTTGATCAGCATTACTTAAAGTGCTTACTTATTTAGTTCCGTTTCTTTTGCCATAGAATGTAGAGGTCGTTTGTTTATATTTATGAAGTCTAATTGTTCCCATAGGCCGTGGTTGTCGGATCCATAGACGCTTAGTGTGACATAACTAGAAGGTTACAGTTTATCCATTCTTTACTACAATGCCTGGCCCCGGTATTACTTAAGAAATTACCTAAAGTAGTGATATGATTTTCAAAATTTTCGACTGTCATGTCAGAACACCTAAAACGACAATTTGGGGAATCTGCGGTGGTTCCATGGTTAGCACACGGCTGTGAAACGTAGATAGTTAGTAGTTACTGAAACCTCAAAGCAAAAAGAGCAGCCTAGATCGTGCCATATCTGGCCGCGGGTCTACATTACTCTTCTGTTTTAGTTCATTATAGATGCCGCAGATCATGAATTTGCCGGGAATTGATACTAGTCGACGACTTACGCTTGTGTTCACGGAAACGTTTCATTTGAAGTGGTTAATTCCGTTTTTTTGTGTGTTTTCTTCCGCCCGATTATCTTGGAATGGACATCGGCTATATGAATAGCACTACGCTTAAACATGTGTCATATTTCACGGTCTAGTTCACCCAGCTGAATTTCTTGACAATGGCGCCCTTCGCCCTACCTGAAGACAGTGTCAGCTTTGTTGAATTAAATTTAGACACAACTATAATGAACTGTCACCTGGAGAGAGATGGGCGCCGTCAGGTGTGTAGCGGCCCAAGACACACCATTGTTATATGGCGTGAGATGGAACTACAAACTGCAACAACAATGCCTCAACAACCTTCTATGTTATGTTACTGACGATGCTGATGATGATGAAACCTCAAAGCAGACAATTGAGTCCTTCGAGTAGAAATGTTATTGAAAGTTCCTCAGCATACCATGGCTCGAAATAAAGAAGGATGCACATTCAATACGATTTGGACGTAGAGAACTGATTGATCAATCCCATCATAAACAGAACATTGAAATTCCTTTGCCACATCAAAAGACATTATGGTTTTGTGAGAACTGTAATGGAAGGTATGCAAGAGAATCAGAGACAAACAAAGAAGACGATTGCACCAAGCTGTCAAAGACTGCTTGGACATACTCTAGAGAGGGCTGGAAATTTGCAAAGAAATCGAGTTTCTTTCACGGGCTGCGGAGGGAGCAACGTTCTGCAAAAACCAGGCTTCATGATGATGATGAATGATATGCATTTATTATAAACTAGTGTTGCGACTGAAATATATCAATTTAAAACGGTCACATAATTGGTCTCTGGTGCAAGGTCGCCGAAAGTCGTTCTTCCTCTTCTTCTTCTTGTTCTTCCTCCTCTTCTTCTTCTTGTTCCTGTTCTTCCTCCTCTTATTCTTGTTCCTGTTCTTCCTCCTGTTCTTCTTCTTGTTCTTGTTCTTCCTCCTCTTCTTCTTCTTGTTCTTCCTCCTCTTCTTCTTCTTGTTCCTGTTCTTCCTCCTCTTCTTCTTCTTGTTCTTCCTCCTCTTCTTCTTCTTGTTCTTCCTCCTCTTCTTCTTCTTGTTCTTGTTCTTCCTCTTCTTCTTCTTGTTCCTGTTCTTCCTCCTCTTCTTCTTGTTCATGTTCTTCCTCTTCTTCTTCTTGTTCCTGTTCTTCCTCCTCTTCTTCTTGTTCCTGTTCTTCCTCCTCTTCTTCTTCTTGTTCCTGTTCTTCCTCCTCTTCTTCTTGTTCCTGTTCTTCCTCCTCTTCTTCTTCTTGTTCCTGTTCTTCCTCCTCTTCTTCTTGTTGTTCCTGTTCTTCCTCCTCTTCTTCTTCTTCTTCTTCCTGTTCTTCCTCCTCTTCTTCTTCTTGTTCCTGTTCTTCCTCTTCTTCTTCTTCTTGTTCCTGTTCTTCCTCCTCTTCTTCTTGTTCCTGTTCTTCCTCTTCTTCTTCTTGTTCCTGTTCTTCCTCCTCTTCTTCTTGTTCCTGTTCTTCCTCCTCTTCTTCTTCTTGTTCCTGTTCTTCCTCTTCTTCTTCTTCTTGTTCCTGTTCTTCCTCCTCTTCTTCTTGTTCCTGTTTTTCCTCCTCTTCTTCTTGTTCCTGTTCTTCCTCCTCTTCTTCTTCTTGTTCCTGTTCTTCCTCTTCTTCTTCTTCTTGTTCCTGTTCTTCCTCCTCTTTTCTTGTTCCTGTTCTTCCTCTTCTTCTTCTTGTTCCTGTTCTTCCTCCTCTTCTTCTTGTTCCTGTTCTTCCTCTTCTTCTTCTTGTTCCTGTTCTTCCTCTTCTTCTTCTTGTTCCTGTTCTTCCTCCTCTTCTTCTTGTTCCTGTTCTTCCTCTTCTTCTTGTTCATGTTCTTCCTCCTCTTCTTCTTGTTCCTGTTCTTCCTCCTCTTCTTGTTCCTGTTCTTCCTCCTCCTCTTCTTCTTGTTCCTGTTCTTGCTCCTCTTCTTCTTCTTGTTCATGTTCTTCCTCTTCTTCTTCTTGTTCCTGTTCTTCCTCCTCTTCTTCTTGTTCATGTTCTTCCTCCTCTTCTTCTTGTTCCTGTTCTTCCTCCTCTTCTTCTTGTTCCTGTTCTTGCTCCTCTTCTTCTTCTTGTTCATGTTCTTCCTCTTCTTCTTCTTGTTCCTGTTCTTCTTCCTCTTCTTCTTGTTCATGTTCTTCCTCTTCTTCTTCTTGTTCCTGTTCTTCCTCCTCTTCTTCTTCTTGTTCCTGTTCTTCCTCCTCTTCTTCTTGTTCCTGTTCTTCCTCTTCTTCTTCTTGTTCCTGTTCTTCCTCCTCTTCTTCTTCTTGTTCCTGTTCTTCCTCCTCTTCTTCTTCTTGTTCCTGTTCTTCCTCTTCTTCTTCTTGTTCCTGTTCTTCCTCCTCTTCTTCTTCTTGTTCCTGTTCTTCCTCTTCTTCTTCTTGTTCCTGTTCTTCCTCCTCTTCTTCTTGTTCCTGTTCTTCCTCCTCTTCTTCTTCTTGCTCCTGTTCTTCCTCCTCTTCTTCTTCTTGTTCCTGTTCTTCCTCTTCTTCTTCTTGTTCCTGTTCTTCCTCTTCTTCTTCTTGTTCCTGTTCTTCCTCCTCTTCTTCTTCTTGTTCCTGTTCTTCCTCTTCTTCTTCTTGTTCATGTTCTTCCTCCTCTTCTTCTTCTTGTTCCTGTTCTTCCTCTTCTTTTTCTTGTTCCTGTTCTTCCTCTTCTTCTTCTTATTCCTGTTCTTCCTCCTCTTCTTCTTCTTGTTCCTGTTCTTCCTCTTCTTCTTCTTGTTCATTTTCTTCCTCCTCTTCTTCTTCTTGTTCCTGTTCTTCCTCTTCTTCTTCTTGTTCCTGTTCTTCCTCTTCTTCTTCTTGTTCCTGTTCTTCCTCCTCTTCTTCTTCTTGTTCCTGTTCTTCCTCTTCTTCTTCTTGTTCCTGTTCTTCCTCCTCTTCTTCTTCTTGTTCCTGTTCTTCCTCTTCTTCTTCTTGTTCCTGTTCTTCCTCTTCTTCTTCTTGTTCCTGTTCTTCCTCCTCTTCTTCTTCTTGTTCCTGTTCTTCCTCCTCTTCTTCTTGTTCCTGTTCTTCCTCCTCTTCTTCTTCTTGTTCCTGTTCTTCCTCTTCTTCTTCTTGTTCATGTTCTTCCTCTTCTTCTTCTTGTTCCTGTTCTTCCTCCTCTTTTTCTTCTTTTTCCTCTTCTGCGTCCGTTCTCAATCTCCCGCTACTAAGCCCTGATCAGGGCTTTGCAATAACAGTATGTAGTTCGGTGAACGTCATGCGGTGTCGCTAGTTTACAACTTGACTGCGAAAATGTCCACCTTTCGGTACGACACATCCGTCTTCGGCAGGAGTCATTCTTCTATTCTGTAGTTCATTTGATCAGCTTATGGGAATAAACCACCCTGTCCACTTCTATCCACCTTTCAGACTTTAATTTGAGCATTTCAGTGTATATGTGGGTAAGTGAGTGGTACGTATCATCTGCATAATAATGATTAATTTGGTCAAACATCTTTTCTTTTCTTGATTATTTCATGAACCAATTTCTGTACTATTTGCTTTTTTTATAGCATATTATTTGAATTATTCTTTTTTTAATCTTGTTATCGATTCGCATCTATATTGTTGGTCTCTTCTCTTTCAAACTGTTTGATCTGTTCACTTCTTTAGTATTTGATCTATTGATTTATATAATATTTTGTCTTTTCACGTCTATGTTATTTGGTCTGTTTATTTCTATATTTTACATGTTCATTTATATATTACTGATCTATTTAATCGTTACATTTAAACGTATCGTAAAAGACGACTATCATTGGGGTCTAACACTTTGAGGGTAGAAAACTCCCCATTCTTGCCTTTCCGTTCCTTGTCATTTACATAGGTCAAACCCGTGATGTTTGTCGTGTAACCTTTTGCATTTGAAAGAAAGCTCCAGAAGCGTGTATAGGTATACCAGAATGGACACATTATCTTCATAACTTATTTTTTTCTAAACGAGAATCGAGCTACTAATTGTTTGGTATCTTAATATCTAATTGTTTAGCTTTGCTCTTCACAGCCAATTAGTTGTCAATTAGTTCAGAAAAATACAGACCAGACGAAACTAAAAGTGATGCTCTGATGTTCGTTCATACCGTGTGATGAAGACCATACTCTATGCTCAGCAGTGTGGACAATCTTTTACAGTTACTCTAAGCGCTGAAATGAGTGACTTGTGCGATGATTTGGATTTCAATCAGGAAGTTTTGCGCAATATGTCAACCTCACTCTCTCATCCTGAGCTACATTGCCCGTGGCAAGACGACTGGAAAAAATTCAGGATGCAGATTTTTCATCGGGGTTTATTCTTTACGTCTTTGCCGTAAACAGTAATTTCGCAAGGCGTAACCTAAAAACACCTTAATAAATTATCTCCAGTTCAAGAGAAATTGTCATACAATGAATTCCTTCTCATTGCAATATGGTTGTCAGTGGAGAGGCTGACAGACTGTCAAGAGAAGGTGGAAATCTACCTCAACCTGATATATGTCTAACTTCTGAAAAGACCAAGAGGTTTACAAGGGGAAGAATTGGAACAAGTTGGAAACAAAGCACACATGTCATCAACCAAATGACGCAAATTACCAGCTCAGCAGAGGTGGCAAGTTTGCAATCTCTAAACTCTGCACAGGCCACACCATACTTAGATACTATCTGTATAAGAAACATGTTTAGAACATACAGATGGATGTGTCTGCGGCACTGACAAAATGACAGCTGAGCATCTCCTACAAAGGTAAAGATGTCTAACATACAAGGAACAGAGAAAGCACGTGTGGCCATCACCGATACCTTTCCTGGACAAGCTCTATAGAGATACCAATAGCCTCAGACTAATCGCTGCTTTCTTTCGATATATTCAAGTTGACATCTGAAAGCGGTTGAAGATGAAGAAGAAGAAGAAGAAGAAGAAGACGAAGAAGAAGAAGAAGACGAAGAAGAAGAAGAATATGTGAAGAAAAAGAAGTCGAAGAAGAAAAAGAAGAAGAAGAAGAATATATCTAATTGTTTCAATGTTTGGTTACGATGCGTTTCAGTTTACCCAGCTGTTAATTAGCACTTGTCTCTGTTAAACAAAACAAAAACTGTAAAGCGAGCAATGAAACAATCCTCAGAAGCTCACAAAAAGCAGAGAGCTCGAACAATAAATTATCCATCGTTGTATCCCCAACAGTAAAAACAAAATGTCCTGTCAATCGAAACAACTGCAGCATGTCACTATATTGTCTTTGAATAAATCATGCGTCACGTATGTCTGCTACAAATCGATACTATGTCTGTTTTATCGTTGCATTTTGTTGGAGCTAACGGCAGTAGTCGTTTATGGATCTGCTATTTATATATATCGGAGGTGCCTTCAGTGATATCGACATCTTTATGTGTTCTTGCTGTATCTTATTATTGCCCTTACGCGATCCAAACGAGTCATGGTGATAACACCTGAGCTCGACTCAATACACGAAGACAAACAATCTCTAACAGGCACTGATCTGGTCGAGTCAGGGGGTTGAAGGCTTCATTCATGTTGCTGTGTCTTTGGTTCTTAAAAGTCGGGTCCAGTTTCATTCCACGCATTCTTTACTTTGTATCAGTATATGTCGGTAACCCATTAACAGATTAGTAGACTGGATCGTGTTCATAGTAGGGATTGAACAACGTACATTGGTCATCAAAACCAATCACTCTAACTACAGTACTGTACTATCAATGTTATACTAAGCACAGTGATATACTAGCCACACTGCTATACTGAACACAAGTGTTTACTAAACACACTGCTATACTAACAACGATGCTATACTAACCACCATGCTATATAAACCGTGATGCTATATTAATCACAAAGCTATACTAATCACAATGATATACTAACCACAATACTATTCTAACCAAATTACTATGCAAACCACATTACTATGCTAACCACAATGTTATACTAACCACAATGCTATGCTAACCACTATGTTTTATAAACTTGACGGTTTGCTTATCCTATCACTATATTGTCTATTCATCACGTACTCACATCACTATGACTAAGAAACCTGAAGGTTTGTCACAGAATTCGCTATTCACTAAATAGTTTATCCCACAGGTAATCAAATCTCTTTGACTTATAAGCCCGGAGATTGACCACAAGTATCACCGGTCCTTGTACACTTTATTTCTCAAGTCATCACATCAAAATTACTCATAAGCCCGGAGGATTCTCACACAGTTCTCTCGTCACTTTACAGCTTTGTTCTTGAAATGATCGCACGTGTTTGTCTCATAGACGTGACGTTCAGTTAAAGGTTTCTCCGGCCACTAGATAGTGTATCTCCTAACTAACCATATCTATTTGACATGCAAACCAGTTGGTCAGTCACGTGTTTCTACAGTCGTAAGATAGCTTGTCCCCCATAATAATTATATCTATTTGACTTACAACAAACCTTTAGATCAGTCAGGGGTTTCCCCAGTCATTAGATAATTTATCACCCAAATAACCATATACATTTGACTTTCAACAAACCAATTGGTCAGTCCCATGTCTCTACAGTCAGTAGATAGTTTTCCCCCAAATAACCATATCTATTTGACTTCCAACAAACTAATTGGTCAGTCCCATGTTTCTCCAGTCAGTAGATAGTTTTCTCCCAAATAACCATATCTATTTGACCTAAAAACTGGTGGTTATGTTTCATATTTCTCTCTTCACCATACAGTTTATTCTTCAGCTTGGATTAAAAACTGCCATGCGTTACCACTACGTCTCGAATGGAGTCATTGAACACATGTAATACTGTCTGTTTGTTCTCATGAAATGGCATACGTCTGCGTGCTGAATTTGTTATTCGATAAACAGATTGTTGCCCGTGTGCACAGTCTGTCTTGTCATTTGATGTGCACTTTGTAAGTATACGTTTACTCTTGGTGTTAGCTGTGTCGTGTGTCTTGTAACTGTTTTTAATAACTGTTTTAATTTCTCCATATGCTGTCATAGTGTTCGAGCAGCATAGTAGTAGGATGGGCTTTTCGTGATATGGGTCGATCTCTGTCTCAATACGCTCCAGTCGACCCAGCCGTAAATAGAACATTAGTGTTTGAGTGAATTGCTGTGGTCGAGAGGTAATGCGCTCGCTTCTCAAATCGATGAGCTGAAACTGCGTGGGTTCGAGCCTCGTAGGTTTCAACGGCCCCTGGTCTCAAAGTAGGTGGTTCAAGAGTACTTGCATCCTGAATTACCTCTAGTCGTGATGATTTATGTCGTGTCACTGTCCTAAGGTAGTTCTGGGCGAGAAAGTGAGGTTAATGACCAGAGGAACTTCTTCTTCACTATAATCCAAATGCAGCGCAAACTACATCAAATAAAGCGTCTGATGGTGTCATTATCATTGCTTGCGGTAGGCAACTAACTGTAATATTAGAGAAAGAAAGCGAATTTAACCACACACTCAAAATTATACTACTTCAATTTTTTTAATTTTTTTTTCGTTCGCCTTATTTCTCTAATCCCCAAGGCGGTGTGCGTTGCACTGCGTTTTTATTTTGCGCCTATCGGCCCAGTGCATCCGACTTCAGCATGCATTTTATGTAAGGTTCTGCTTCGTCCTGCATTTTCTAAGGGTTTGCTTCCCCGGGGTAACGGCCGGTGCTGTGATGGGGATCGAACCCAGCACCTTCTGGTTGTGAGCCGTGTCACTTAACCACTAGGCCACGCCGTCCCCCGTACTACTTCAATTAAGTAGCGAACACTTCATCCCCGGCAGCAGTGCCTGATATGATAATAAATTTACGTTATAGAAGTTTGTATAGAGCTGTGATCGCCTACTCTGGTTGACATGGCACCTGACGAAGAAAAAGCCCATAATTTATTTCGCAAAATTCTAACAAGCATACATAAATTCTCAAATAGACACTCGTGTCTTCACAGAGCTCGCACACATGCCCGCACCTACACAATAAGAACACACTAGACGGGAAACAGCATTACACAATCAATAACAAATACTTTTGTGATTCTAATCGCCCGTCAATAGAACGATGGCGCTGCACAGCTCAATGGCACGGAGCGAACTGCCAAGGACCACACATTGAGTTAGTTTAAGCTAATCCTTTTAAACGGTACCGCTTTCCCTCCCAACGTGTTGGCTGGAACAGAATGAAGGGGCAAAGAGAAAGTTACAGACGGAAAAGAAATCAATGTATCTCGAAAAACCGGTGTCGTTGCAAATATTTCTTTGTTTTCATGGTGTTGAGACAGATGGCGAATTGCGAGGGAAGTTCAGTTTTTGAGCGAGAAGTTTAAACTCTTTCAGTCAGATATATTTAATAACGAAAATTGAAAACATTTTGCATCATTTGCGTTTGGTAGCTGTGAAAACATCGCGTCGTGAGAGATGCTTTACGAAAATGTTAGTTTGCTACTTGAGATTGGATATATTATTTTCAGAACTTAACTAACGGGTTCAATTCTAAGTCCCGGCACGCTCCAGTTTACTAAGCACTAAATATTTAGCAAGGTAGGGAGGAAACAAAATTGACAATCGTATCTATGAAAAATACTCCATTTCAATTCAGACAACCGTTTCTTCTGTGGGACTGTTTGTAACTTAGTAAAGTGTTTCGAGCGAATATCTCTCACAGAATGGTGAAATGCCGGGTTCTTATCATAGTCAAGACACGCTACTGTCTACCCAACTGTAAATGGATACGTGAAATACAGTTAGTTAAGACAGTAAGCAAGGATAGGAGCAATGTCTTTCTCATCATATTAAAAGCTGGTGGTTAGCGCGTTGGCTTCGCATCTGAGTGGTCTTGGGCTCATTCCCTAGTTGAAGCGGTAACATGTTTTTAGACCGCAGTGACTCTCGGGTCGACCCAGCCTTAAATGGGTACCTGTTCAGTCCTGGAAGTAAAAGCGGCGAGGAAGAGGAGATGGCTACCGCCCTCATACAGCCGAGCCTTTGAAATGTGAGATCACCAACACCTCACACCCCTACGGCAGTAATGCTATTGGCGGGTTACTTTACTTTATACCACTTCATCTCCTTCGAGACTATCTGCTATCGCATTGCTTTTACCTACTAATAATAAGATGCCCATTGCAACTGCAGATTGCGCAAAATATATACTTGCGTACCGTAATGTGATGTCAAACGATTGTTAAGTCCGAGCCTGGGATCAAGATGCTGAGCAGCACACGAGCTGCAGTGGTCAGCGACCCGTAGCTGACTGCTAGCGTCAGGGCCAGCGAACCATAGCTGCCAAGACCCTTCTACACCTCCACGCGGTCATCCTGGATAACATGCTGCAGCAGGACAGACTGGCTAAGGAGAAGGGATCGAAGAGAAAATGCTAACCCGGTACTCAAAAAATGATTGCTGAAGTCGGATATGTTGGACCGAAAAGTGCAAATATCGTAGCCAAGCTGTAAACTACGATACAACGCATTCCGTTCTCTGGACTACAGTCTGCTACTTACCCTTTCATATTTTGGTAGTGGGCGATTGAGAACGAACGAAGAAGAAGAAGAAAGTCCGAGCCTGCCACATCAGATTGCCGCACCTGATGAAACGACTGTGGTTTCGTTGTATATTCTTAAAGATCAGCGAGCGGTGATTCGGTTTCTAACAGCTGAAGGATGTTGACCAGTTAACATTCGTTACATAATGCAGGTAGCGTATGGTGACACAAGTGTGGTAAACGTAAGCTCCGGCGACGGTCCACAAGAACTGCTGCATACATTTTGGCGATGGCATATTGTGACGCAACAACATGTGGCCTGATCTGGTCTTGGAAGATCTTTTGTTAACTTACGTCCTTCTGTAAATATCGTTGTCCAGTTCCTCACTGTTGTCTTCGACACATTTTTGTCACCTTACACTACCTGCATTCTGGTCGACATCCTTCAGCTGTTAGAAACTGAATCACCGCTCGCTGATCAACTGTGAGTCAGAGGATATTGACATTTTGCAAACTTGACGGTTGGTATGTGTTGTTTGCACTTAGAGGGACGTCATCATACGCATCGCACGTATGCTTGGTGTAGTTAGGTCCGGTTTGATTTGAACACATCTCATAGCTATGTACTATAGTGTACAGCGTATTCTTCTGGTATCAATAATTCACCCGTGTACCATTTGTAACCAAGAGTGTTAATAGGGCCGGAACGCGAAGCTAAGAACAGTAGCATTATAGCCAGTGAAGCATATTGTTAGGTACTACTAATATAGGTTGTGCATGGGACTGTTAATGATAGCAACATAGTGACCAAAACGGTATACGACCAATGAGATGACCAATGAGAGTTGGGCATAGGTATGGCTATCACACCCCAAAGAAGCCATACGCAACAAGTAAAATACAAAACATCTACACACGTGTAGAAGATGGCACGAATCTCCATCCTATGCTAACGCCAGTCGTCTCAGCGAACACAACGGACCACGGTAGCTCTGCGCGAAGGAGTGCGGTCGAGGATAGCGCAAATTCGCGATCATCAAAATCTAATTAAAGCGCAAGTCACAGTCAGGAACATTACAAGACTAACAACGTATCTTGACCCAGCTATCAACATTTATTGCTTACTATTGATAACTTTTGAAAGATTGGGAATAAGTCTTGTTCATCTGTGATATTTCTTGTTTTTCTTCTCCTTCTCATTTTTTGTAATTTATTGTTATCTTCATCTTCTTCTTCATCTTTCTCTTTTTTCGTCTTCTTCAACTTCTTTTTCTTTGGTTTCACCTTGAAAAGTCATAACGGCTCGTATTTATCATGACAAATAGACAAGGTTTGCTACTCCCTTTACGACATGTCTTATTTTCCTTAATAGTTTTTAAACACATGACTTACGCATAGACACATCATAGCACCGAGGAAGGGAACATGTTATCGTTTTTCATACAGACCTGAGTTCGTTGAACAGTAATTTGTTTTATGCGACACTTCTTCGACGTTTGTCAGGACAAGGACGTTGTGTCGTAATTTCCGGCTAGGCTGTGATGTCTGCGCCTTTCGGTCCAACACATCAGATTTCAGCACGAAATTTTTGGGACCGGGTTTGCTAAATCTCTTCGATTCCTTATCTCTTAGCCAGGTGGTTTTCAGGGCCGCAAATTTTAAGCGGAATGGTGTCTTGGTCAGTAATGTGTCATTGATCCTGATTTCTTCTTCTTCTTCTTATTCGCCATGTTTTTTCCTGTTACGTCTGCACGGGAAGAACAGTTCCCTCGATAAAAGTTGATGAAATGGATACATTTTTAAGGCTTCAAAATTGTTTTGTGGAGAGATTCGACTCCTTGAGCCAGTGCTCAGTTCGTGAATTCACTAAGCATATAATAGGCTTGCAGGATATGTTTGGGCGTAAATTTTTTCCTGCCTGCATTTTTATATTCTGTGTAAATGGTTATTCAATATGTTATGTCCCGTTGTCATGCGAAACAGGATTCTTTGTTCCGGTCGATCAAGGCAGTGATAGTTGTCTCCCATTTGGTCGACTTTCCTTATGGCTTTAATAAGTTTTGACCCTGAAGTTAAGAACCAGGTATGAGTCGTTAAATGCTGTCAACTCATACGCTGCCGCATCTTCGTCTCTAAATCAGAACAGAGACTATAAACCTTCGTTAATATAAATATACGAAGGCGAATGGCAGTGCAGTTCTGGCTCCCTTCAATGACTTCGCAGATATCTCGGTAAACACACTTACTATGAATCTACTTTTCTGAAGCAGGGGTCAGCCAATGACTTCGACAGTTGTTAGAATTCCCTCCAGCTCTGAACAAGGCCTGGCAACAAGCTGCAGCACGAAGCCATGACTGTGGTCGATCGATTCACCTGACCTCTGACGCCTAAGCGAACAATATTATTATAATGAGAATAACATAGTAGGATATAGTTAAAAATGGAAGCGTGTCTGAAATGAGCCAAGAACATCCCCTGAACAACAAATTAAGGGAAGAAAATGTGACATACTTCGAGAAAATCATCGTTAAACATAGCCAGACAGGCGTCCACTTGGAACCATTAAGGAAATAGAAAGAGTGGTGTATCTAAAAATACACAGATACGAGAATGTCAGAGGGAGTTACAATTGATTGGCTACACATGGATAGAAGTAAAAAGAGGATCCCATGATCGTGTGTGCCGGTTAGATGTGGTGAATCACCTATGCACCGAGATGAGCTATGAACAGCGATTAATTGATTGATTGATTGAAGAGTACTGGCGTGAAGGCTGATACTGGAGCGTGACGCGCCTAGGTCAAGTACACGGTCAATGCCATTACAAGAATTACTGTATTACTGTCCATTCAAATTATTAATTACACAGAATGTAGTTATGGTCAGCCAAGCGGACAGAATGTAGTTATGGTCAGCCAAGCGGACAGAATGTAGTTATGGTCAGCCAAGCGGACAGAATGTAGTTATGGTCAGCCAAGCGGACAGAATGTAGTTATGGTCAGCCAAGCGGACAGAATGTAGCATATTCTTTTACAGGCAATAACTAAACTAAATAAACTCTATCACCGCCGTGCTTATCTCCATTGCTGAAGACCAACGACAAGGTTTAAAGAGCTGAGGACTACAGACGATTAGCCCCTAGAGTGTTGAGTAGGTTTCTGTTATTTCCTATATAAAACACGGATTTCTTATGAGTCATCATCATCTTGTAGCAAGTCCTTTGCATAACCTAAGCTCTTACAGTATCCCGTTTGAAATAAACTTGATTTCTTCCTAAATCTACAGCGTGCTATAAGTCATACCAAAGCATTGACATCTTGGTGCCATCGCCTTCTTGATCTGCCTCTGCATGTCTTGCTCTGCACCATACATTCCATTACCGTTCTCTTAAAGCTGTTGTGTTTTCTTTATGTGGTTAGAGTATTTCAATTTTAGTTCATGATGGAATTTATGAACACGTTCGCCTCTATGCTCAACTCTTGGCGAATGTCTGCATTCTTTTTTTTCGGCCAATAGTATTCTGAGAACCTTCATATAACATTTTGACTCGAATAACACGATTTTGTTCCTTGAAGTTTCGATGCCTGTCTATGTTTCACAGTCGTATGCTGCAAGTTGCTCAAAATTATCACTTTCGTTGCCTTACTGGTTGTACTCCATAGTTTTGACTCAGGTTGTATAGCGTCTGCATTGTCATTGCCAAATACCGTCTGATTTCATTTTAGCAGTTGTCATTGTTTTCAATTCTGAAGCCCAGATTCTGAAGCCCAGATCCTCGTAGTTCGTCACCTGTTCTATGGCCACATCCCAAATTTGAATTTATGTGGTCTTATTGTTTTTGTCGCTGGTAATGATCCTTCGATTGTTTATGTTTTAAATACAACAAAGATAATGGCCACCGACAAACCACGATGTCAGCATAAATTTACAGTGGGTGGTGAGGAAATAGATCAGGTCACACATTTTGAATATCTGGGCTCCAGATTTGACAAAATTGGCGACTGCTAGAAAGAAAGTAGAATAAGACTAGCCATGGCAATTCAGAGACTGAACAGCCTGAAGAAATTATGGTAGAGCATAAAAAGAAATGTTAAAAGTAAATGTCTTGAGAGCCTGTGTTTTTATTGCGACATCTTATGGCTGTGAATCATGGACGATTACCAAAACTTCTAGACAAAGTATCGAATCCTTCGAGTCAAAATGTTACAGAAAGATCCTCAAAATACCATGGACAGAGGTCAAAAAAACAAATGTAGACATTCGGCAAGAGTTGAGCATAGAGGAGAACTGGTTCATCAATTCCATTTTGGCTAGAAAATGCAAATACTTTGGTCACATCAAGAGACACAACGGTCTTGAGAGAACGGTGATGGAAGGTATGGTGCCAGGCAAAAGAGGAAGGGGTAGACCAAGAAGACGATGGCACCAAGATATCCAGAAATGCCTGGGTATGACTGTGGCGGAAGCTGGAGTTTTGGCAAGGGAACGAGTTTCTTTCTGACAGACTATGATGGGAGCGACGTTCTACAAAGGACATGCTACATGATGATGTTGTTTATGTTTACAAAGAGGTTCCGCAATCAGCTGTTCTAACCCATCTGTACTGTTTTATAGTATCATAGTATCGTTTGTATATCTTAGCTCCCGGATCTCTTATCATCCAAATGTAAATGGATGGAAATATTCTGCTGAGTGCATCTTGAAAATGGCATGTTGTTAATTGTTTGCCGACATTTACAACGATGCTGTGATGTATGCGTCTTGTTGTGGGACATATCCGGGATGGTGTGGTTGAGTCCCCACGATGAGTAACTTCCCTCTACTGTACACCCTAACCATGGCGTTAGGTATCGAGTTGCTATAGTTATCCGCACATCCCAAAGTTGCTGATGAAGGTGAACTTGTGATAAGTTTGATTTCATATGCGTATCGCTCACTAGTTTTGGGATTACGTCGATCCCCACCTCGTTAGCAAAGCTGCCATGAAGCAGTTTGTTTTCAGGGGGAAATGCGTGGAAGTGGTTGGGTTCTTGGTCAGTACATTTTGCCTAACCCTGGCTAACATTTTCCGTTCAGTATGTTTCCCTAGCCAAGACTAACATTGTTCAATCAGTATGTCTCACCTGACCCCGACTAACATTGTTCAATCAGTATGTCTCACCTGACCCCGACTAACATTGTCCGATCAGTATGTTTCACCTGACCCTGACTAACATTATCCGATCTGTATGTTTCACCTGACCCTGACTAACATTGTCCGTTCAGTATGTTTTGATTGCCTCTACTTTAGGCTCTTCTCTCTACATATTCCGTTTCGGCACAAGATGGTTGAGATTTGGATTGTCTTCCAGATTCATTACATGTTCACCGAGTCACGCTTAGGTGCACCGTCCATTTTGCAAGTCCGCGATTGGGGACAGAATAAAGACTTGGTCAGCTGGTTTGCAGACACAAACGACCAGCTACAAATCAATTGCTAATGTCAGAGCTTCACGGCAGATCAAAGAAGTAGCAATAAATGAGCTCACATATATATCTTAATGCTACACCAACCAGACCTGACCGAAACATTTGCCTTGCTCCAAGCGTCGGCCCTGGAAACAGGCGGCGCACCTGAAGTCTGGTTAAGAGAGATCGCAGTGGGAATGCAAACCCGACACCAAAGAAAGCCAGCTGAGCTCGGATGTGTCGTCTCGAAGCGCGCAAATATTGCGTTCTCGCTGTAAACTACGACACTGTCACAACGTTCTTTTCAGGAAGATGAAGATGAAGAAGACGAAGAAGAAAAAGAAGAAGAAGAAGATAAAAAAGAATACAAAGCAGTAAAAGAAAAACCGGAAGAAATTCTTAATGTTAGTCTCCACTAAAGATTTGAATGCATGCGTTCGGGATCAAGATGCTGAGCAGTACATGAGCTGCAGTGGTCAGCGACCCATAGCTGACTATTAGCGTCAGGGCCAGCGAACCATAGCTGCCAAGACCCTTCTACACCTCCACGCGGTGATCCTGGATAACAGGCTGCTGCAGGGCAGACTGGCTAAGGTGAAGGGATCGAAGAGGGAATCCTAACCCAGTGCTCAAAAAATGCTTGCTGAAGTCGGATGTGTTGGACCGAAAGGTGCAAATATCGCAGCCAAGCTGTAAACTACGACACAACGCATTCCGTTCTCTGGACTACATTCTGCAACTTAAGCCTTTTCAGGGTTTGATAGCTGGAGATTGATACGAACGAAGAAGAAGAAGAAGAAGAAGAAGAAGAATGCATGCGTTCATGGTCAGAGACCAACATTCACACCATTCGACTAGCCGCTCCAACAGCTTGTCACAAAGAACTGGCACATCGTTAAATGTGACTGATTTAAGGCACATATATTCTACCAACTGATTTGATCTGGTTTTTGTCTTGTATTTTTTCGTTCTTGCAGGATATGGTTCGTTTATAAGCATCGACGCGTGCATTCGTCAGTAGCACGTATTTTCAGTTTATTGAGTAGATTATGCCTCAGTTTACTGTGGCCTGTGCGGAGTCTGAAGACCGCCACATGCTTTCTTCTGTTCGACTGATTATAAGCATCATTTTTCGTGTAGCCAGTATGTTTCCAGTTTGTTCATGTATCTGGCTCTAATAAACCTGGTGGACTCTTAGTAAGTCTTACTCAAATCTAGTTGTGGTAACTTTCCACCTTCTATCTCCAGCCGGTTTGCCTTTTCGTTGCCTTGAATAGTATAATAGGCTGGAACCCGCTATACTACGACTATTCTGGGCTTAAACTGTTGGCATTATTAACTGAGATCTTATCTTAAATCATTTGATTCTGTATTTGTCTGGCCTCGTTTGATATTGGCAATTGTCAGTCTTTGGATTGCTGATTCATCTATTGCGGTGTCCTCCAATAGGCGGTCATTGGTCGATTTTAAAATGACACTTTTATCCACCAGAACCTGTTTATAAAACGTAAACAAACCAACGATAATGACCACCGACAAAACACAATGTCAGCGTAAATTTACAGTGGGTGGTTAGGAAACAGATAAGGTCACGCATTTTGAAAGTCTGGGCTCTAGAATTGACAAGAATGGCGACTGCTAAAAAGAAATAAGAAGAATAGCATTGGCAATGTAAATATTGAACAACCTGAAGAAATTATGACAAAGCACCAACACAACGACAACAATAAAAATCTTGAGAGCCTTTGTTTTACCTGTGGCAGCTTATGGCTGCGAATCATGGATAATTACCAAAATTTATAGAAAAACAATTTAATCCTTTGAGTCAAAATGTTACAGAAAGATCCTCAGAATACCCTGGACCGAGAAAAAAGACAAATGTAGATATTCGGCAAGAGTTGAGCATAGAGGTGAACTGGTTTATCAATTCCATTATGGCCAGAAAATGTAAGTACTTTGGTCACGTCAAGAGACACAACCGTCTTGAGAGAACAGTGATGGAAGGTATGGTGCCCAGCAAAAGAGAAAGGGGCAGATCAAGAAGACGATGGCACCAAGATATCCAGAAATGCCTGGGTATTACTGTGACGGAGGCTGGAGTTTTGGCAAGATAAAGAGTTTCTTTCAGACGGACTGTGATGGGAGCGACGTTCTATAAAGGACATGGTACATGATGATCCACCATTTATGTGCCCAGTATAGGACCTTGTGAAGCCATGATGTCAATTCTTTCGTTACCCTGAGCCCCGGCATGGCCAGGACAGGAGATCTGTGCTAAACCCTGGAGGTTTAAGGCCCAACAGCTGCTATCCACTCGCACTTTAGCCATACATTCTCTACCTTCTGATGTACGGCGTGCTCGTCCGTCACGATAACTGACCTTGTTAAATGGTTCTCTTAGCCTTCTCAGCGCTGAGGTCACTGCTTTACAAAGTCTCGTAGTCTTTCCCATTAAGCCTCATTGGTTACCTTCTGACGGCATTATCCGACCTCATATTTTGCAATAAATTAGAGATTTTACATAGCAGTGCGCATTACGACAGTAAATCAATGTCGAACAGAAATATCCCATATCATTGGTTTGTGGCAAGACAAATAGATATACTTTCTTATGATTTACGTATAATCAATAAATATATTGATAATGCCCAATCTAGATTTACTAATATGATTTTCTCAGACTTGGAATAGGTAACACATATATTCAGCTGTCGGTGTTGTGTGTTGCAATTTGAACTACACATGTTGTCTTTTTCGCTCTTGACGGATTTTCCTATTGCATCATCATATTGTAGTCACTACTCTTGTTATGTCTTCGATCGTGCATAAGAAGATCGATGTTTGCCGACCTTACTGTATTGCAATAGTGTGCTTTAAGCATATTCAATACTGAAGTAATTGTCACAATAAAAGATTTACGTAAATAATTTATTTGCGCAAGAAGCCTACAGTTGCGCATGGAGCCTTTACGTAAATAATTTATTTGCGCAAGAAGACTACCAGTAGAATTTGTCTGTAATGTAAAGAAATACATATTTGTGAAACTGCGAGTACTTTACAGTTAATAATTGCTGGTCGTAAGCGAAATTAGCGGCAGCGTTAGATATGTGCAGTTAGGTGTGACTGCATATGACTGCACATTAATATCCTTGCTGGATTCATTTACCCGTGCGAGACACTGCTGGACGGGGCCGATAAATAAACTTTCTTGGATTTAGTCCTTCCAGGAAGGGCACAATTTGCGCCATAGCGATGATTCCTTACATCGATATGCGAGAACTTTGTGTAAATTGTGTTGTCCGTCGCAAGCGATGATGGTAACACCATCAGACGTGGTTTGTGTCTTGTTGATGAAACGTGCGATGTATTTTGTTATAGTGAGCAAGAAACTGCGTCAGTCATCAACCCCACACTCTCGTCCCAAGCTACACTGAACCAATGGAAAGACGACTGAATACAAATCAGTTTGTAGTAGTCTTACTTCCTTTGAGACCTTGGGTCACTTGAAACTTGCGGGAATCCATCGCCCAACGATTACGTTCACCACGTTGACGGTCAAGTACCTTACCTCTCGACCACAGCGACCCTCAGCACATTGTGCGATGGCAGTACAACCGACTGGTATTCGCATTGGTGTTAAAGTTAACTCCAGGCCCAAAACTTCATTTTGGAGGAATATTATATTTACAGATCAACGTAGATCAGAGAGGAGTACAAGACATGACACAACAAACATTATTTAAAATACCTCAAATACTAACACAATTAGTAGCTTTTACAATCAGACATTCAGACCCAGTCACTCTCAGGCTAGCAGATCAGAGAGTTGTTGATGATAGCCTGATGAATATACTTATAAATCTACATCCAGGGCCAACGTTAAAGCAGAATATGGCATTTATATCGAACATCTTTTTTAAAAAACCTCTGATTGGGAACGTCTGCTTTAACTGTGACACTCACTTACTTACTTACCCTGTCCTGGACACTACGTAAGCCATATTGCATGTTTTGAAAAGGTTTGGCAAAATCATCAGCTGGCCTGCGTCTTGTATTGCTCCATAGTCACATGTCTCATCATCCGGTGGTCTGGGTCTTGTGCCCCCCCCCCCCCCCGACAGACACATGTCTAATCATCAGGTGGTCTGTGTCTTGTGTTGCTCCACAGTCACATGTCTCATCATCCGGTGGTCTCGGTCTTGTGTCCCCCGCCCCCCCCCCCCCCCCCCGACAGACACATGTCTCATCATCAGGTGGTTTGTGTCTTGTGTTGCTCCACAGACACATGTCTCATCATCAGGTGGTCTGGGTCTTGTGCTGCTCCACATGTTTCATCATCAGGTGGTCTGTGTCTTGTGTTGTTCCACAGACCTATGTCTCATCATCAGGTGGTCTGGGTCTTGTGTTGCTCCACATGTCTCATCATCAGGTGGTCTGGGTCTTGTGTTGCTCCACATGTCTCATCATCAGGTGGTCTGTGTCTTGTGTTGCTCCACATGTCTCATCATCCATGTTTCCCCATCTCTGTAAGCTCTTTATGCATCGTAATAAGCTGGGATTCCATTTTCTGTTACTCAAGGCAATTGGTACCCAAACACAGGTTCCTCCCACAGCTTGATCCATGAAGGCATGCGTCAGTTCAATACATTGCTTCGGTGTTGCCTGTTCCGAGACTAGTATTAGTTAGCTGTGCTGATTGTAAAAAACCTTGTCGGAGTACCGCTTTCTCATTCAAAAATATTCTCGTGCGAAATATCTAAAAACCATTTATTAATAAACTCCCATTGCATAAACTACTGTTGATGATGATGTGTTAAAAACGCCATCGTACCAAGCAGGGCACGACAAATCCTAAGAAAGCCATAGTGCCTAGAAATTTTGCATAACAAGGTAACAGCTTAGGACCAGTTTGGTACGTACTCACATATAAGGACTTACGAGAAGATTGATTTAATGATGCAAGTGGAAGTTGTTCCCATGTGCTTCGTCGGGAGCCAAATAGAGACAATAAGGCTCACAATAGGAATTTAACCATTAACTTATCTCGGTTGAATCTTAAAAGACTTTGTATCTGAATCTAGTAACGATACAAGATAGTCTACCCAGCTGTAAATGTGGGACTAGTTATTTAACCATTAGGGAAATATGACATTGTGGCAGAGGCCGCTTTACGTCCAAGTTCGGGATCAAGATGCTGAGTAGTGCATGAGCTTCAGCGGTCAGAGACCCAAAGTTGACTGCTAGCGTCAGGGTCAGAGACTCATAGCTGCCTAGACCCTTCTACACATTCATGTGGTGATCCTGGATGAGCGGCTGCAACAGAGCTGACTGGCTAAGGAGAAGAGATCGAAGAGGGAAGGCTAACCCGGTATCCAAAAATATTTGTTGAAGAAGGATGTGTCGGACCAACATTTGTAAATATCGAAGTCAAGCTGTAAACTACAACACAACGCATTTCGTTCTCAGAACAACATCGTGCTACTTGCAAAGCCAGGTTTAAGACTTGTTAATGGGAGTGTGAGAACGATTGAAGAAAAAGAAGTCGTTCGCAGAAATGGTATCTGCCCGTCACTTGATCCCCAAGGAAATATCTGCTAAAAGACATCCTTTATTTATACAATTATATTATATCGGGAGAGAAGACTAAATCATGGCCAAGCAAAGCATACTGATCAGACAATGTTAGTCAGGGTTAAGTGATATATACTGATCAGACAATGTTAGTCAGGGTCAAGTGATGCATACTGATCAAACAATGTTAGTCAGGGTCAAGTGATACATACTGATCAGAAGAGGATAGTCAGGGTCAAGTGATACATACTGATCAGAAGAGGTTAGTCAGGGTCAGGTGATACATACTGATCACGACCAGCCTACCTTACTTCCATGCAGTTCTTCTTGGAAACAGATTGTGTCGTGGTAGTCTGACTAACGAGATACTTTTCAACGTGATCCCCGTAGTAGTGAGCGTCACGCAGATGAAGCCAAGCTTAGCAAAACAACCTGGAGGACCTCGGTCCACCTCCATCAGCACGCTTTGGGTGTGATGGAAGCTACTGCAATCCTTCGTTTAACGCTTTTTTCCGGACCCACGAAATAGTAACAAACTCATCATGGGCATTCACCAAAAACAACCGTTCAATTATTAAAAAAAGCTCTGAACATATATCATTGCGTGTTTTTTTCGAAAATTCAAATGCTTGGTACTGGAAATATTTACAGCTGAAGATCGAAGACGTCTTTTCCATGCAGTCACCGAGCAGTGCGCATGCTAGTTGTTTTATTCCGTCTTCGATATACACACATCCAAGGTCTACCCGACTCAAAGAAACCAATATCCAAAATCTCGATAACACGCCTTCAAAATACCTTGATATTGTGAACATCTGTTCCACAAAGTCGACACAAATCAATAATTAAATTATTGAACTTTGCCTTCATTTGCGAAACTCTCTCAATAGCTTATGCATAACGAAAGTAGCAAACACGACATTCTGATTGGAATTGAGATAATCTATGTGGGCAATATACAAGAGTGTACATAAATGCAATAAATAAATAAAGCGGAGAGGAAATTAATTCCCGAGCTTTGACACTCATCGGTAGAAACGTTTTCGCATAATTCAGAAGTCAAATCGTAAGAAATTGATATTGATATCTTCGAGAAACGAAACAAGTCGTCTAGGTGGGACAGTTTCTCACCTCTTTCGTCTGACCTATTGACTCGGACATATTTATCAATAACTTTGGCCTGATGGGTTCTGACAGTACAGACTAGTCCAGAATTCCCGGAAATTAGCTGGGACCTGGCACAAGGGATTGCCTATGTTAACGGCTTGTGTTGCGTTTATTAGAGTTAGTATTTTTGTGTGGAATGTGTTTACGATTTTCCTCTCCCTCTTTATCCTATTCCTCTTCTTTCTCTTCCTCTTTTTGTTGTTATTCTAATTATTCAATTTAAAAATTTTTTTTTTTTTTTTTGCGTTTGCCTTATTTCTCGAATTTCTAAGGCTGTGTGCGTTGCACTGTGGTTTTTATTTTGCGCCTGTCAGTCCAGTGCATCCGACTTCATCATGTATGTTATTTAAGCGCCTGCTTCCTCCTGCATTGTCTAAAGGTTTTCTTCCCCGGGGTAACGTCCGGTCCTGTGATGGGGATCGAACCCAGCATCTTCGGGTTGTGAGCCGTGCCACTTAACCACAAACCTACGCCGTCCCCGCATTATTCTTATTATTTATAATCTTTTTTTTATTCTTCTTTTTATTCTTCTTCTTCTTATTCTTCTTCGCTTTCTGCTTCTTCCTCTTCTTCTTCTTCCTTATCTTCTTCTTCTTCTTCTTCTTATTTTTCTTCACTTTCTTCTTCTTCTTCTTCTTTTTCTTTTTCTTCTTCTTCTTCTTCTTCTTCTTCTTCTTCCTATTATCCCTCTTCATTTTTCGTTTGCTTGAAACTTTAATGTCTATATCTGCAATGTTTCCTCATGTGTAAACGTCACACATTTTTTTCTAATTCACTTATGGCGCCTTAGAGGTCCTCTTTCAGTGTTGTTTCTATGAGCCAGTTAATTTTTCTTAGTAGATTATATTCAGTACAGCTCTGTAGCTTATGATGTACGGTCTGAGATGTCTGTTCACGCGTACACATGGCTGCGTTTTCAATCTGAAATTGTGTGTACATGTGTCTGCTGTGTCGGATGTGCCCTGTTCTGAGACTTAACACAACAATTTGCTCCTGTCTGTTTATCTTATTCTAATCGTCTTTTGTTAATGTTTGTGGCTAACTGTTCAATGTGATCTTCCTTTTCTTATGTTGATATGTTGCTGATGCATCCGGTTGCTTGTCTGAAGCACCTTCCTTTGCCAGTCGGTCTGTTGTCTAGTTTTCTGGTTCTTCACAACGAGGCTGTATCCACTGCATGAAAATCTTGCGTTAATTACTCACTTCAGCCAATGCCGCTTGTAGATCTCACAATTTATCGGATTTCAGGGCTTGGAGTGATGGTTTTGTATCTGTCAGAAATGCTACAGCTTTTCCAATTCTGTAATGAAATCGTTTTGGAGCTCTCACTGTAGTTAGTAATCACGCGTTGATAATCTTAGTGATGTTGTACTAATAATAAGATACGAATAGTTATAATTGTTTTATGTGTAAATTATTTTATTTTAAAATTGTTTAGCAATATTGCTGGCTAATATTACGGATTCAAGAATCCAACAAACAGTCTCCAATTGTACCTTGGCCAACGTACTCAAATCATATTGGACAAGAAAGGCGACTAACAAAGTAATGGCATCAAGATGTCATGGGAGGATTGAGCATGACTCTGGAGCAGGCTGGAGATTTGGCAAGAAATTGAGTTTCGCTCAGACGGGATGTGATGGGAGCGAGGTTCTGCAAAGGACACGCTACATGGTGATGATGATGATGCTTGGTTCATAATTGCCCCATCTTAGAGTATATATGTTTAGTTGAGAATTATATTCATAAAATGTGATTCTGAAACAAAATATCGAACAGTTAGACGCAATGAAACTACAATATAAACATATTATAATATTTTAGAACCCCATTACTAGGATAATGGAGAGGTTTTAGAGGCTGAGGACTACACTCCACTAGCCATTGCTGTCACTGCATCGTGTGCTAGCTATGTTTTTTTATTTCACACCGAACAGAAAAAATAGCATAATCCCTACTGGTCCGCTGTGCTCCTTATTCGGCCATGCGCTCCTCACATATGTGTGTGTGTGTGTGTATATGTGTATGTGTGTGTGTGTATGTGTGTGTGTGTATGTGTGTGTGTATGTGTGTGTGTGTGTGTGTGTGTGTGTGTGTGTGTGTGTGTAAGTGTCAGAACATCTACATACAAGCAACAAAATTGACCACGAAATCTCTGGACGACGAAAACCAGCTTCGTACTTCTTCAACTCTATTAAGCCAACAATCAAATAAATGAAAAAAAATACGGTTATGAACTCACACTTCAATTCCATAGTCATTCCAGCAATGCATTACGGATACTAAGTGTGAAATTTGCATAAAACAGATGCCGAGAAATCTAAGAGTCACTTAGAGAGCAACAGGACGACGTTCACTAAAATGTAGATAGTGGATAAGATCTTAAAAGAAGTAATTCTACACTAAACTTTGTTTTCCTTTCGGGACGTTGAGGAAACAAACAACCCGGGACTAGACATTTAGTACGCATGCCGGACAAGAGGTGGACATGTCGAATAACGTTTTGTGGGCCATGTGCTTGTACACATCCAGGGATCCACTGGCGGATATACTGATCAAAAACATAAGTCCCCTTGTCATAACACTGAAAAATATTGGGTAAGCACACAAACTATTGTTGGATTCCTCTCATACGCCAGAAGTAGCATGGCGAAGGCCGAGTTTAATGTGATAATGCTATGTGATAATGCTATGTGATAATGCTATGTGATCATTTTTCAAATGCAGCACGTCTTTTAAAAACTGCCATATTCAAACAATATTAACCCAATTCAAGCAAAGTACAACAACACAATTATGCTTTTTAAACCACCAATAACTAATGTGTTTATCCAAATCTAAATTTAGTGTTACATATTGTAAATATATATATATATAATGACGAGTGATTGATTTTATCATTGTATTTATCTAAACATATCGCTTAATGAAGATGAACAAGTAGGCAGATAACATTTCAGTTTACCACAGACTGGGAAATAGTATAAAGAAGAAACGGGTGATATGATCTTTTTGAGAACATTCGAAACAATACAATCAATAGTAAGTGACAAAGGGCGCTATTTATACGTAATTTGCTCTTTTACACACGCACGCATGTATATAGTTCATACATCTAAAATGCTACAGGATGGTGCTCAAAATACCACAAATAACGAAAATAGAAAATGCAGGTAACCTAACAGAACTGGATATCGTGGAAAATTGGTTAGTAAACTACACCTTGTCTAGAACGCTGAAATATGTTGGTCATATCAAACGCCATAATGGCCTGGAAAAATGGTGTCTGGAAATTGGCGTAGAGCCAGACCAAAAATGGATGGACACAAGACGTCACGGAAGTCCTAAGGATGACAGCCACAGAGGTGGACGTTTAGGAATGAGGTCGAACGTCTTACAGATCGGCTGTTGTGAGAGCGACGTTCTCCAAAGAGCATGCTACATGATGATGACGATATATATATAGTGTCCGTGGTCGAATTATTGCGATTCCTGCATGCAGACAAGGCAGGCAGCAGATCAAATTTACCTGTAAAGCAAATGTTGCTTTTCTGTTGGGAAAGAAATAGGCAAATGTAGCCAGGACAGCACACAACATGGCAACAGCAGTAGATAAGCGACTTGCAATCCCCAACCGTTAAAACACCTCGAGTACCCAAGTAATGAGAATATATATATATATATAAATGATTGCATTGACTTAGAACAACAGTGCATAGCATATATAAACGGTTGTTTTCTCTATTCCACCTCATTGCAATACATTTAATTCGTTTGATTTGTACGTAGGTACTTTGTTTCCGATTGTTTCATTTCTGTTTTCTAGACGTTTCATTTATAAGTTAAATTATGTAGGCTGGAAATGTCGTTCGTAAAGTGTACATTGTGACACCTCAGTGTTGTTTCTAAAGTTGACTTCGAACTGCCTACATATTTGGTTTCATAATTTGAATAGTTTGTCTTGATGATGTAACTTACGTTGTATTTTAATTATAGTTAGATAGTAACTGCGTTGGTCATCAACTTCACTCTCTTGTCCCGAGCTACCCTGGATCAATAGCAAGTCAAGAGGATTGGACGTAACTCAGGATGCAGACATGTTCGTCCCACCTCCTTTAAGAGCAGGAGTTACTTGAAACATGACAGATTTGATCGACCACCGTTTCCATTCATCCCTTTGAGAAGCGAGTACCCTATCTCTCAACATCACTGACCACCTGTATGTTTAGAATGCAAATTTGACATCTCGTTGCGGAGGTTGTATGAGTTATACGAAACACTTTGTGTAGTAAATGTGTTGGTATTGAAAACTATGTTTCCCAACATACAATTAACATATTAATTTATATGTCAACTTGCGCTGCCAAACATCTTTGGCGCGACGATATTTCCTCGATTTAGTCTTGTTGTATTTATTGTTAGTCGATGATGGGATATTTCCATGTTACCATATATCCATTTTTCTCCCGGTCTTCCTTGTGACCTATGATTAAATCGTGTTTTGTTAATGACCCGTTGTGATGGTCATTGAGCTAAATTATATAATTATTTGTTACAGAGTACGGGCAAGAATAAGCTGTCACCTGTTAGTTTGATTGTTCATTTGACATTTACAAAAACAAATATTGGTTAAGGTTATGTTGTCAAATGTAAATCTTGTCCTTGTCGTATGTGTACTTACACAGGCATGAATTAGTGTGATCACCTTTGTAGATCTTGTCCTTGTCGTATGTGTACTTACACAGGCATGAATTGGTGTGATCACCTTTGTAGATCTTGTCCTTGTCGTATGTGTACTTACACAGGCATGAATTGGTGTGATCACCTTTGTAGATCTTGTCCTTGTCGTATGTGTACTTACACAGGCATGTATTGGTGTGATCACCTTTGTAGATCTTGTCCTTGTCATATGTGTACTTACACAGGCATGAATTGGTGTGATCACCTTTGTAGATCTTGTCCTTGTCGTATGTGTACTTACACAGGCATGAATTGGTGGGATCACCTTTGTAGATCTTGTTCTTGTCGTATGTGTACTTACACAGGCATGAATTGGTGGGATCACCTTTACAGATCGTGTCCTTGTCGTATGTGTACTTACACAGGCATGAATTTGTGGGATCACCTTTACAGATCGTGTCCTTGTCGTATGTGTATTACACAGGTTGTAGATCTTGTCCTTGTCGTATGTGTACTTACACAGGCATGTATTGGTGTGATCACCTTTGCGCATGTGCTGGAAAGCAGCACAGACAGCAGAATATATCCTGCAAAACTGAAAACTAGTTGTAACTGGAATACTTGAAATTTTATTATAAGGCAGTTTTATTCAGCTGCAAAATTGGGACCTGGCTCTGCTCTGGTTTAAGGAAGACACGTCAACTTGTTGTTTTACCTAACAAAGCTGAAGATCTTTCTTAATTATATTAAGGCGTGATTAGTTGAGATACACGATTTTACCGACACGCAGAACACAGTTTGTTAAGAAACCCAACATTGAAGTGGACACGTTTCAATGGTGTCGTCTTTCCATCTTGGCAATGTCCTGATGAAATCGCTTTCCTTGCTCATCACTATCCATACCACAGTTGACGGGGAAGATATCGGAGTTGGAATGGAGAAACTGAGCACATCGCAACAAGGGCTGCAATACAACTACAACATCCCCTCAACCAGCTATCTGCAGTTGTATGTCCTGCCACTTTCTAGTTAATTAGTTAAGATCAGATGAAACGTATCCTAAGCTTGTGATTTCTAGATGCGTATGTAGTAATGGTCCATACAAAGCTGTTTGAAAGCCTTGAAAAACAGTCCACCACTGCAATCTTTATTCAGATGATTGTCGCTCGCGTAATAATTTTTTTTTTAAACGTGGCGAACGAAAACAAAAGAATATTTTGAAATAAGCTTCTTAGATGATATTGCCAAATTTAAGTTTATCTATAGCAGTTCTTCTTCTTCTTCTTCTTCTTCGTACGCAGTCAGACAGTAACCATTATTTTTTCGAAAAAAGCAGCCGTCATCCTGAGGCTGTCGACACTGCCATAGAGCTTGTCTAGTGTTGCCACTGGTGATGGCCACATCTGCTCTCTCTGATCCTCGTATGTCGGGCAGTTTTGCAGCAAATGCTCAGCGGTCATTTTCCCGGTACCACACGGGCATTCGTCAGTGCCACCTATCTTCAATTTGTTGAATAGGTGGTACCTGAGTCTATTGTGGCCAGTGCGAAGTCTGAAGACAACGACCTGCTCTTTTCTGTTCAACTGGTAATAGGCATCGTTTTTTGTGTAGCCAGTATGTTCGGTTTCCCATTTGGTTATGTATCTAGCTCTAATAAGCCGGTTTGACTCTTCTTATGTCATATTAGTATCAGGTTATGGTAGTTTTGCACCTTCTTTTGCCAGTCTGTATGCCTCCTCGTTGCCTTTGATGTTGCAGTGAGATGGGACCCACTGCACAACTACTCTTTTTGGTGCGGCCTGCTGGCATAGTTGACAGAGTACTGCTCTGAAATCATTAAGTTTAGTATTTTTCTGGCTTTTTAGTGCTGTGACTACGGCCAGTGCATCTGTAAGCAGGACTATGTGGCTTTCATTCCTTTTACCTGTCACCATTTTTTCCACTGCCGCCCTCAGTGCCTCTGCCTCCGTTCTGAAATTGCTTGTGTATTTTCCAGTAGCGAATGACAGTATTATTTTTCTGCCATTTGGTAGGCTCAGGAATGCTCCTGCCCCTCCGTACTGTGTTGTATTTGTTACGGAACCATCGGTATATGCATGGGTCCAGTCCATGCTTGGGTAGTTTTCCGTAATGTAACTCAGGGTAGTATCTCTTCTTTCTTTTTCAGACAGGCAGTTTTTGTTTCTAATACCTGGTATATTTTCTACCACCTCTGGAAATATATGCTGCCTCCAGGTAGGTTTTCGTACAGTAGCGATGGGCTTTGGTGTTGTTAGTGCGTTCATGGGGTTTTCGTGCATCTTTGCTTTGGCTATTTCTGCAAAGTTTCTTCGCTTTAGTTTCCCACTTCCGAAATTGTTTAGTCTCTGGTGCATTGGGTTGTCAGTCAGTCTTTTAAGTTTCTCGTATTGCAGCTGGGCTCTGCAGCCTCTTCTGTCGGTCATGGATTGCAGTTTTGTAATCTTTTCAAGTTCTACAATTGGCGTTGACTTCATGCCTCCTGTTATAACTCTCATGGCTTGGTTTTGGAGTTTGCTAACTTTATCTAAGTTCGCCTTTGCTGCTGTTGTCCATGCCGCAATGTCATACTCGAGAACTGGTCTCACTCTTCCAGTGTACAGTTTCTTTAGTATACTTTCGTCTGCTCCCCAGCTTGTCCAGCAAGTTTCCTCATGATTGCCATTCTTTCTCTGGCTCTCATTCGGTTTCTCTCGATCTGACTTTTCCATGTCATGCGCCGATTAAATGTGACTCCCAGATAGTTTTGGTTGTCGTTTGGCTGTAGGTATTTGCCGTTTAGACTTAATTTGGTGTTTTGGGGTTTGATTGATAGCGAGAATATTGTACATGTGGTCTTTTCCTGGTTTATTTTGACCAGCCATGAGTTCGCCCACTCTTCCAGTGCTATAGCAGTTCAAAATAACAATAAACAGGAGAGGTGACATGAGAGGATTTAGCATGGGGCTGAGTGCCCCATCCCAAATAAACTTAAAACCAAACACATCCTCAATAGTTATGCTCTAGTCAACACGTGATGAACTGGCGCGTAGTTAGTTGAGAACTGATGCTTCTTAGGAAGTTGACAATATATGGATGTGTCGGACCGAAATGTGCAAATATCGCAGCAAAGCTGTAAACTAGCAACACAACTCATTGCGTTGTCCAGACTACACTAGGATAATTGCAGAGCCTGCTGAGGACTTGGTAGCGGAAGATTGAGAACGAACGCAGAAGATGCAGAAAATTATATTATGGTGTGTTTTTTTTAAAAACTGCAGACGCCTACAAGATCAAGAGGACACAACTTTTAAATAATTAATGAAACGTTCAGATTAGATATTAAGTATTATATATATATATATATATATATATATATATATTTATGTGTATTCAGAGGTTGGCGAATGCTTAGAATACGTTGTCAAAGTAAATAGTGAGGGCGCGGTCAGTTAATGCATTCAAGAATATTTTGGATACACAAATAAATTGTTAGATCAAGTAGCGTTATCGTCTTCGTAACCAGTATAAAGAAGTTAAATTAAGTTAAGAATTGAGCTTATCTTATGCTAACAAAAACACATACATACAAACAAACAAAAACTGGACGGATTGCGGAATAAATTATAAATTACTTGCCACGTTTTGGTTTGGTCTAGTACGATTAAAACAATCCTCTTTGACTTGATCATTACATTTCAGTTAGCCTGCTCCTCTTAAAAATAATATTTAGTGATTAAAATGTCACTTGTGACATTTAATCTTCTTCATTTTCTTCATTTTCATATATGTGCGTGAGCATGCGCGCGTGCGTGCGCGTGTGAGTGTCAGCTTGACGCTAGCTAGCATTGTTGATTTTCCCCTTCCTTTTAAAATGTCAGCGATACCCTGCGACTGGTAAAGACAACTAGTTTTTTATTCCAGAGCCCTATGAAATGGTCTCGATGAAACCAAGCAATATCAAGAAAATGTTTCTGTAATACGGTTTGATTTCTATAAATATACACACACATCCTGGTGTCATCCTGGTTTACAAGTCAATGGTTCCAGTTTCAAATCACTTTCGATATAGACATAGCGAGCATGGTGTGCGTTTTTCACGGTAGGTTAATTTCTCCCAGTCGATCCAGCGGAAAATGTACACCTGACAAAGTGACCTGTAGTCATTCACTAGCTGGTGGATCTACTGTTTGACAGTTTCAGTTACAACGCGTGCTAGTCTCCCACGCCGCTGTTCATTAAAGACGTTCTGTCTTCAATTTCGAAATCTTTCTATCCACCCATACATTCTCTTCTAGCTTAAACAACTGTTTCCATACTGAACCGTCATTCTTCTATAGATATCATAATCTTTCACATCATTTCACAACAAACAAACAAAACACAACGGCTCGCTGTATCTCCACGATCCAAAACGATAGTTAAGCGGCCATGTTATACGCAATGTTGCGCATGCACATTCTGCTCGTTCATCATAATCCCTACATATAGTATTGCTAAACATCTATTATGTGTCCTGAAATTCGATTTTCCATTGTACATACTCGTCCATGCACTGTATAATAACATTGCTCTTACTCAATGGCTCCCACACACACACACACACACACACACATATATATATATATATATATATATATATATATATATATATATATATATATATGTGTGTGTGTGTGTGTACAAATAAAGAAATTTAATTATTTATGTGTATTTATTTATATAACTGAAGTGAAATGTCTGCTCATTAAATTCAGCCAGATGATTGTACATATTTTTTCTTCTTCAGACACCCGTTGTTTCCACTGCTGGCTCTTATATTTGAGAAGTGTGAGCTGGCCACATGTACACCGCGTGAGCCTGGAGTCACCGGCGGAGACGTCTGTTCATCTGATTCCTTCAACGAGGACATCTCAGTTTTCAGCAAACAAGTTTTAGTACGTCATCATTTTTTGTCGTCATCATCATCACCATCATCGTCGCCATCAAAACATTCAACTTCATTTCATTATTATCTAAATTACGATTTCATCAATTTTAAACATCATTTTGAATAAATACATCTACTACTCTTCCCCATTGTTATTATCACATATTCTCATCAACAGTTGTAATTTTACTGTTAGTAATATATTTTCAAAATCATCTATACTATATTTCTGAAAGTGTTTACATATATACACACACATTGTATATATAGTATATTTCAACGCTAATAATTCAAGTCGATATGTCGTCCCTAAACGAATTATGGGCATATATAGAGAGGATAACTGACAAATACTGTCGAGATGAACTGTTTGTTCATTATGCAACCCGTCCAGCGATCTGAACCAAGAAGTGCGGAGATAATCGGGTGGTAGGCGCGTTAGGGATAGAGATGTAGCTGGGCACTTTTAGAGGCGGAAGGTTTAGGTGAAATGATATGTAGGTTGACGGGAAAGAAGGTTAGGTGAACGAGAATTAAGTACCTATCCCGGATAATACACCTGGTTACTAATCTTTCTTATAGCATAAAAGTTATCAGCAGTCTCATTTCTTAGCTGTTGATAAATAATTATTCTACACCAGCTGTAATTACAAAGTTAAAAAAAAATATTCTTTGTCGTACCTCATGAGCCATCGACTAGAGAAGTCTTCATTTATATGCATTGTGGACCAGTTTCTCGATAATTAGATCGACTCTACCTCTACGAACTGTCTGGTAGTCTGCAGTGTTACATTTCATAGATTGCCTTCACTACTACGGAGCCTGGGCAGCGATGTTTAAAGTAGGACACAAGTTAACGTTACAATATGCGCCTGACCTGGTCTCCGAAGATCTTTCGTTAACTCACGTCTTTCTATAGACATCATTGTCCTGTTCTTCACTCTTGCCTTCGCCACACTTTTGTCACCAAACACTGCCTGCTTTCTACGACGAATGTCACCTGGTCAACATTCTTCAGTTGTTAGAAACAGAATCACTGCTCCCTGATCAAGTCTGGACAGATTCCGTATCACATGTGCTATGTTTTCAACGGTCTACTGAGGAAACTGTTAGTCAAAGGATAATTAAATTTTGCAAACTTGACGGTTGGTATGTGCTGTTTACATCAGAAGTGACGTCATCGTGCACATCTAACGTAACTTCACTTGGTCAGGTTTAATTTGAATACGCCTCGTAAATATACGCGTGGTGTTGTTTGCGAATGCCCACAATGAGTAGGCTATCCCTTTGTGGGCCCTGAAAGTTCAGTGGCCGGTTGTTGTAGCTTTCCTCACATCCCGTGCATGCTGATGAAGGTGGTCTCCCAGGCTGTTATGCTATGCTTAGCATCATCTGCGTGTCACTCACTACTACGGGGATCATGTCGATCCCTCACCTCATTAGCCAGGTTGCCATGAAAGCAGCCCGTTTTAAGGGAGGGCTACTAGGAAGCCGAGGTGAGGGTCTTTGCCAGCATATTTTGCCCTACCCTGACTAACATTGCTGATCAGTATATTTTACCTGACCAGAATTTAGTCTTCCTTCCCAAATACGTGTTTAAAATCCATCAAATAAACGACAAATCTAGCAAACACAAATCTAAAAAAAATTGACGTCTGTGTTCACATTTGTTATATTTCATTTCATGTTTACTTGAATAACGTCGTCTTTGATTGTACACATTGGATACATTCACTGCAGATTGCCATAGATGTCCATAGTGAATCGTTCCAGAACCGACATGTTTTCATATTAAACCTTACATGTCTTGCAAGGATTGATTATTCATGACAATATGTACGATACAATCGACATACAATTTATTAACACAAACAAGAAAAACCATATAGAGTTTTACAGTTGAGAAACATTTAATACTGTAAAAGGACTTTGTAGAATATACATCAAATAATTGACTGCACAGTGAGTGACGACAATTCCTTCCCATCAAAATATTTAAAACGTTAACTATAAAAAGGCGGTACATTTTTAGTAATGCTTCTTTTTCGTTCGTTCTGAAACTTCCGATACCAAGTCGCAGGACGAAGTCTTTAAAACGGAATGCGTTGTCAGGTAGTTTACAGATTGACAGCGATATTTGCACCGTTCAGTCCGACACATTATACTTCCGCATGGCCTTTTTTGAGTAAAGGATTAGCCTTCCCGCTTTGATCCCCATCTCCTTAGCCAGTCTGCCGTGCTGAAGCATGTTATCCAGTTTCACCACATGAACGTGTAGAAGGGTCTTGGCAGCTTTTGATCAATGGCCTTGACTCCAGCCGTCAGCTTTCGGTCGTTAACCACTGTATCTCATGCACTGCACAACACGTGGTTTGTTACTCACTAATAAGTTGTTGTTTCGAATGCCCACAATGAGTAATTTTACTTCTCTGTGCGCCCTGAAAAGGATGTTAAGTGACAAGTTGCAAGAACTTTCCTCACGTCCCGAATGTGCTGATGGAGGTGGACCGATGTCCTCCAGGCGGTTGTGCTATGCTTGGGTTCAAATGCATGTCACTCACTACTACGGAGATAACATCGACACCTCAGCTCGTTATCCAGGCTGCCATGAAAATAGCCCGTTTCCAGCGAGGGCTACAATGAAGCCGAGGTGAAGGTTTTGTCCAGTATATTTTTCCCGACCCTGACTAACATGCCTGATCAGTATATTTTTCCCGACCCTGACTAACATGCCTGATCAGTATATTTTGTCTGACCCTGACTAACATGCCTGATCAGTATATTTTGCCTGACCCTGACTAACATGCCTGATCAGTATATTTTGCCTGACCCTGACTAACATGCCTGATCAGCATATTTTTCCCGACCCTGACTAACATGCCTGATCAGTATATTTTGCCTGACCCTGACTAACATGCCTGATCAGTATATTTTGCCTGACCCTGACTAACATGCCTGATCAGTATATTTTGCCTGACCCTGACTAACATTTCTGATCAGTATATTTTACCAGACCAGAAATTAATCTTCCTCCACTATTGATCAGTACAAAAGTCGCTGATTGCTTTAACCCTTGTTTATTTGCACGGTATGAAAGCCGCGGGTGGTCAGTTGGACAACTCTTTTATAAATGATCAGGGCAATCGAACTGCAACTGCCAAGACCCTTCTACACCTCTACACAATGATCATAGATAACAGGCTGCAGAAGGGAAGGTTAAGTGGCACGGCTCACAACCAGAAAGTGCTGGGTTCGATCTCCATCACAGCACTGACCGTTACCCGGGTGAAGCAAACCCTTAGAAAATGCAGAGGGCGGAGACCCTTACATAAACTGCTTGCTGAAGTCGGATGTACTGGGCCGACAGGCGCAAAATAACAACCACAGTGCAACGCACACCGTCTTGGGGATTAGAGAAATAAGGCGAACGAAAAAAAATGTGAAAAGAAAAGGATGCAGCAGAGCAGACCGACTAAGTAGATGGGACGGAAGAGAGAAAGAGACCCAGTACTAAAACATGCTTGCTGAAGTCGAGTGTGTCGGACCGAAACGTACACATGTTGCAGTCAAGCTGTAAACTATGGCACAACGCATTCCGTTCTCCAGACTACATCTTTTTACTTGTAAAGGCCTTTTCGGGGCTTGGTAGTGGGTGATTGAGGACGAACGAATAACAACAAGAAGACGAAGAATTCATCGTTCTGAAAATAAGGGGAAAGACATAGTACGACTGTTTCCCCTACTCTTAAAGTCGTTTGGACGATATTAGGGCAAAGACCATGACAAATAATCATCATTCTCCATAAACTTTTGAATAGAGCTATAAACTCCTTAAGTACAGTTGCGCTTTCAAAAACCAAAAGCTTTTGTTTCACTGGGTGCAAAGAACATTTACAACATCTCTTCAGCTTACTCGGTCTTTCGCTGTTGTTTTGTATTTCTATTTCTAGCTGTAATAATTTAATGTTTGTATCTTTGCATATTCTCTTTTTCTTGTTTATTGAGGTCTACCTCTTTTTTCTTTTTCCTTGAAGATCCACGTATTAACATATATGGCTATGTTGAACGGTGCCTTCCGTAGCGTATGTCCTTTCCAGTCCCTCATGCTTTGCTTAATGTGTCATTTCAGTGGATGTTGTTGGCTTCTTTCTTTATATGTCCTGTCACTTAATGCCCATTATCCGTAAAATGCATCTGTAAACGAAGCACTGGAGTCTTTGTTGAATGGCCTTGGTCGTTCTCCGTGATTCAGCTCCATACACCATCACTAACTTGACATTGGCGCGGGATATTCAGACTATGGTTTGAATCTTAATGTTCATTGTTTTTCATTATGATGTTAAGTGTCAAGAATATCATTATTGCCTTTCCATTTATGGTCCTTACATATGCACCTCTTGATCTGTCAATTTCGCTGCCGAAATATGTAAGATTATCCACTTATTCCAACTGATCTATATTAAGCATGACTGGTTCTTTGTTAATAGTGTTGAGTTTTTACTTTGATGAAAGTAAATGGCTCCGAAGATTAGTAAAAACGAAAGTTTAATAGTTTGTGTGAGCAAAATGTTCTTTATCATTGTTGTTAAATGTTCACTTCACAGTTGAATTCAAGAGCCATCCCCGTATCCGATGGCTGCATTGGATCTCCAATGCCCTCTGTCTTAAAGTGTTATGACCAGAGTTTTTTTGTAAATTATAACATTCTCTTTCTGAAGGTTCGAATCTTTCAACCAGTCTATATTTCCTATGTTTATCAAAACCATAGAGCACTGACTATCCAGCCGGGCTATCTATATTCAATCCCCAAATTGTGCGAGCTATATTTCTGAGAACATCACTTCTAGTAATGCAGTTGGTCAAAAAAATATGAGCCTAAAACTGATTTCCCAATATGCTTTTTTTCTATTTTCGTCATAAAAAGATGGCATCCTTCATGACGCTCTTTTGAAGCACTAAAACAGTTAGCGGTAAAATGGATATTGTCAACAAGGTAAACTGTTAATGTTCACAGCTGTTAAGTGACGGAGTAATTGTGACGGCGCTGGCTCTTAGGGGCAAATGTGCTGAATTTGCCCGCTGGTAATAATAATATTCCAGTCTACCAAGCTTTAAATTGGTACCAGACCTACGGTTAGCGACAGCAAGGGAACATGTTATCCCTTCTCATAAAAATAAGAATTATTCAGAGGTGTTTATGATTTTTTATTGTATCTGTTATGCGGCTATTGTTACCTGTTTTGCGACAATTACAATCTGTTGTCTATGTTGGGATTATATCAGTTACAAAATATATCACTTTCTTCTTCTTTTTCTTCTTCTTCTTCTTCTTCTTCTTCTTCGTTTTCTTCTTCTTCTTGTTGGTCTTCTTCTTTTTCTTCTTCTTCTTCTTCGTCTTCTTCGTTTTCTTCTTCTTCTTCTTCTTCTTCTTCTTCTTCTGCTTCTTCTTCTTCTTCTTCTTCTTCTCCTTCTTCTTCTTCTTCGTCTTCTTCGTTTTCTTCTTCTTCGTCTTCTTCTTCTTCTTCTTCTTCTTCTTCTTCTGCTTCTTCCTCTTTTTATTCTTCTTCTTCCTCTTCTTCTTCTTCTTCCTCTTCTTGTTCTTGTTCTTCTTCTTCTTCTTCTTCTTCTTCTACTTCTTCTTCTTCTTCTGCTTCTTTTTCTTCTTCTTCTGCTTCTTCTTCTGCTTCTTCTCCTGCTTCTTCTTTTTCTTCTTATGCTTCTTCTTCTGCTTCTTCTTCTGCTTGTTCTGCTTCTTCTTCTTCTTCTTCTTCTTCCTCTTCTTCTGCTTCTTCTTTTTCTGCCTCTTCTTCCTGTGGTAAAGGATGAACTGTTCTTCTTGTGGGTTGTGAGCTTGGCTTATAATCCCAAAACTCCAGGTTCAAATCTCAAGACTTTTGGTTTGACAGACCGTGGTCGTTCTGGATTTTTACATGGCATAACCGCTTCTCCAAGTCGGCCCAGATACACACAGAAGACCAATTCGGAGGCAGTGGATGCACTACGACGCGTGTGCTCGTTCCTCAGTACGTTTAGCAATGAAGGTGCGCGTTTGTTTTAAGGATGGTATATCCCCTTAAAATTTGAAAATGAGAATTGTCAGGTGTTATGAATACTCGTCACTACTTTATGGCACAGAAACATGGACAATGAATAATAAGTTGGAAAATAGTATTGAAATCTTGCTTGGATTAATCTGAGTGTCGCTCATTACTTTGGTGATCACGTCGAACCTGACCTTGTTAGCCAGACTGGTATCCTCGACAACAGTCCGTTTCCAGGACGACCAACGAGGTGGTCAGGTGTGGATCTTGGCCAGTATATTGTCTGATCAGTGTGATTTGCGTGACCAGACCTCATCGTCCCGGACCCTTACATAAAATGCATGCTGAATTCGGATGCACTCGGCCGACAAACGCAACATAAAAACATAGTGAAAGCACAAAGCCTTGGAGAATAGAGAAAATAAGGCTAACGCCAAAAAAAAACAACAGCCCAAACAAATATCATCTTCTTTTGATATCTATTTTCAGTCTTGGAGCTGACATTTTTGAAGGGGGTTGTAGATATTGACCATACTTCACATCGACAAAACTGGAAAATAGCGGAAGCGTGATTTAACCATTTTTTGGGTTTCCTCTATTTATCTGTAAGGTGTTAACAATAGTTTTTGAAAAGACACACGCCATTCAACATTTGACAGCCATTTTAGTTATATTAGAGCGCGAAAATCACCAAGTAATCAGCACCGAAGCCGTGATGCGACACGTAGTACAAGAATGAAACCAGGTTGTCAAGGAGTGAAACAAAGGTGTGTTTCTAAGTTACCTATTCTTGCTTCACTGTTTGCGAGGAACAGATACTTTAATTCCCAGACCGGAGATTTAGACGCTAAGCAGCAAATGAGCTTTTTCGGTCAGCGACCCCTAGCTGATCCATAGAGTCAAGGCCAGCGCACCAGAGCTGTCAAGACCCTTCTACGCCTCCACACGGTGATGCACGATAACATGCTTCCACGGAGCACACTGTCTGAGTAGAAGGGATCGAAGACGGACGGCGGGGACGGCGTGGCCTAGTGGTTAAGTGGCACGGCTCACAACCAGAAGGTGCTTGGTTCGATCCCCATCACAGCACCGGCCGTTACCCCGGGGAAGCAAACCCTTAGAAAATGCAGGAGGAAGCAGACCCTTACATAAAATGTATGCTGAAGTCGGATGCACTGGGCCGACAGGCGCAAAATAAAAACCACAGTGTAACGCACACACGCCTTAGGGAATAAAAAAATAAGGCGAACGCAAAAAAAAAAAAAAGACGGAAGGCAACCCGGTACTCAAAAATGTCTGCTGAAGTCATATGTGTTGGACCGAAAAGTGCAAATATCGAATCCAATCTGCAAACTACGACACAGCGCATTTCGTTCTCCGGACCACATGCAATCTGCTACTTGCAATACCCTTTTTAGGACTTTGTGTAGCGACAGATTGAGAACGAACGAAGCCAAGCCACAACACTGACCTTCTTCTTCTTCTTCTTCTTCTTCATCGTACGAAGTCAGACAGCAAACATTATTTTTTCGAAAAAAGCAGCGGTCATTCTGAGGCTGTCGACACTGCCATAGAGCTAGTGTTGCCACTGGTGATGGCTACATCTGCTCTCTCTGATCCTCGTATGTCGGGCAGTTTTGCAGTAAATGCTCAGCGGTCATTCGTCAGTGCCACCTATCTTCAATTTGTTGAATAGGTGGTACCTCAGTCTATTGTGGCCAGTGCGAAGTCTGAAGACAACGACCTGCTCTCTTCTGTTCAACTGGTAATAGGCATCGTTTTTGGTGTAGCCAGTATGTTCGGTTTCCCATTTGGGCATGTATCTAGCTCTAATAAGCCGTTTTGACTTTTCGTATGTCATACTAGTATCTGGTTGCGATAGTTTTGCACCTTCTTTTGCCAGTCTGTGTACCTCCTCGTTGCCTTGGATGTTGCAGTGGGATGGAACCCACTGCACCACTACCCTTTTTTGTGCGGACTGCTGGCATAGTTGACAAAGTACTGCTCTTAAATCATTAAGTTCAGTATTTTTCTGGCTTTTTAGTGCTGTGACTACGGCCAGAGCATCTGTAAGCAGGACTATATGGCTTTCATTCTTTCGACTCTGACCGAATCCTTTTCGTTTTATCATTGCTAAAGTCATTCGCTAGCTCTCCGGACTTTCCGTTTAAACAGCGCTTAACGGTCAGAACCAGCCCTTACGTGTCATTTATATTACCCACAATATTACTGAATTACCAACTCATTTGTCAGTTCCTCCAACATAATCGCCATAGCTCACATAAAAACAACACCCAGGGTTTGGGTTACCTAAACAATATTAACTCGCCGGCCTGGCAAGCGCGTCGGTGTTAGAAAAACATATTATAAATTGTGTTCGACATTTGTAACTATTCAAAACAAACGGCTCTGAATGGTAGGATGGATGAGGGAATTGGCTAGGCGATAGACACATAGTGTATGTAATTGAGTTTTTACTTAGGCATGGTTTCATAAACATCATCATTAAGTGCCATGCCGAGTGGCGTTGACGTCCTATTCTTTTCACAACCTTCTCTCCTTTGGATAATTCTGTAATGTGTGGATGTTCGTATTTCAATTGATCGGGTTTTTCTTTACCGGCGTCCTGACTACGTTTCGTTACGTTGTATTGTAGTTTATCTGTGTCTGATTCAGCCGGATACAGCGCCACTATTTTGAGACCGGGTTACACTTTCCAACTTTGACGAGTGTGCTATCAGCCAGACTGCACGGCTGCAAGCTGTTTCCAGGACCGGCAATTGAAAAGCAGAATGAGGTCTTGGTCAGTCCTGATTCACTTTCATGACGAATGAAGCCAACCATTAGTCGTTTCCTGTCAGCGTATTCACTGCTGCTTCGTCAGTACACATACTTCTCTTCAGTTCGCTTTACCATCCCGGGTTAGATTCTGTGTATATTTATTTCCGTCTTTAATCGAGGCCATACTCGGCACCCCCCCCCCTTGCCCCCCCCCCCCCCCCCAAATAAAAAACACCCTGGTGAAAACGGACATGTTGTACATATAAATATATGATTGCGTAGCCCCACTGTAAAATACGACACGTCGTCCATTTCAAAACGAATACTAAAGACACGAAGAAGAAGAAAAAAAAGAACAAGAAGTGGAAGAAGAAGAATAAGAAGAAGAAGAAGGTAAAGAAGATGATTAAATTGTACTAGAAGAAGAAGAAGAAGAAGAAGAAGAAGAAGAAGAAGAGGAAGAAATATGTTGTATCCTCGTTCTTTCTAGATGTCATAACATTTGTGTCACACTGGTGTCACAATATTTCCTAGTCACATTATTTTCTGGTGCCACACTACTTCCTGCTGTCACTATTTTTTTCTGGGGTCACAATACTTTATGGTGTCACAATATTTTCTGGTGTCACAATATTCTTTGGGGTCACACTATTTCCTCTGGTTACCATTTTTTCTCTGGTAACAATATTTAATTTGGTCACAATATGTCCTGGTGTCACACGTCATCCTGTCACAATATGTTTTTGTGTCACACAATGTCCTACTGTCACAATATTTCTTTGTGTCATATTTCCTAGGATATTCTTCCTGATTACGTTTCCAATGAACCATGTTTGTGTTGGTTAATGCTAGTTCTCAGTTATCTTTTGATATCGTGTTCTTGCAGTATCTGCATTGAATTTGTTAACTGCCCAATATATACGTGCTTTCTTCTCATTATAGACCAAATGTTTGCAAACTTAAGGCTTATTGTTATTGTCCACTGGGCCAAATTACTATATATATATATATATATATATATATATATATATATATATATATATATATATATACATATATATATATATATATGTATATAAATATATATATATATATATACATGAATATATATATATATATATATATATATATATATATATATATATATATATATATATATATATATATATATATACATACATAACACTTGTGAAAGTTACTATATTTTACCATTTTAAATACGCATACCTTAACTGGTACATTTAATTTAGAGGTCGGGCACTATATATGAGTTTAGTTTGCTATTTAGCATACTCAACCTTCCTTAACTGATACATTTAATTCAGGGGTCGGGCACTACATAGGAGTTTAGTTTGCTATTTAGCATATACAACCTTCCTCTTGGGTTAGCACTCGTCTGCGAAAAACGTAATTTTTCGTCTCTAGGAGGCACGGCAAATTCTTGAAAAAATAACTTCAACAGAAGAATTTGAAATTTAAAAGTATTCTTGACTCTATTATATCAGTTGTGGGATATTTTAAAAATAAACTCTCCTGTCCAATTGTCTTGGTATGTAGTCTGGGAGGTGCAGTTGCTTTATCCATACGTGTGTTCGTTGTTAGTTTCAAACCGTGGTTCTGTAGTGGTTTAATATAATTTTAACATAGTTCTCTCCTTCCTCCTGCTTTGAAGTCCTGCTTTCGTGTATTATAATGTTGTGCTTCGGGTGTGTGAGGAGTCTTTCTTTACATATGCCTAAATCACTGAATTCAGTATCTGTCAGTATGTCGTATGTGCGACTGTTCCAACTTTTTGTCAGATTTTAGTCGAGGCTGGGACCTGGTCAGTATATTTTGCATAACCCTGACTAACTTGCCTGATTCGTATGCTGTTACTTCAGAGGTTGTTCTTCCTACCTGAAATAGATCTTCGAACAATAATATTTTATTGCTCATACATTAGTTTCTCGATGTCATATTAAGTGAAGCCTCTTGGATTTTGTTTTAGTTTTTAGCATATTAGTTTCTCGATGTCAGATTAAGCCAAGCCTCTTGGATTTATTTTATTTTTGATATATCTTTCTTTGGTTTTGTTACATAGATCTTCGAACAATAATATTTGATTGTTCATATGTTAGTTTCTCGATGTCAGATTAAGTCAAACCTCTCAGATTTTGTTTTAGTTTTTAGAATATTAGTTTGGCGATGTCAGATTAATTAGAGCAGGTTCGGGTAACAATTTTGTGGGAAAACTTGTTGATTGAAAAAGCCATTCAAATATGTTGGATCAGTTTATGGTTTTCTACATATTATTTTGGCAATATAGCATAAGGGTTAGAGCCCTTAACCATTTTTAGATGTGTATGATTTACTTTTATGGAAGTAAAAGAAGAAGCGAACTAGTCATTTACTTAAAATAAGCGGAGACTGAACACAATACAGTATCCATCACTTCGTTCGCGACCACAGTATCTCCAATGATATTTTGTTTGCTTTTATTTTACTCTGGGGATATAACTTTACATCAAACATCTCAAACTAATAATACGGTTTTCACATTTTAGTTAGCAATGCCACTTTAATTCAAACCTTTTAAATATATATTGTAGCTAACACATCTTAGTTAGCAATGTCATTTTAATTCAAAACTTTTACATTTATATTGAAGTTCCCACATCTTAGTTTCACAAAACCACTTTAAACCAAACATTTCAAATTAGTGTTGTAGTTTACACATTGTACTTTGACAATGTCACGTTAAGTCAAATCTTTTAAATTTATATTGTAGTTCCCACATCTTAGTTAGAAAATGTCACGTTAAATCAAACCTTTCAGATTTATATTGATATTCACGCAGATTAGTTTTACAATGTCACTTTAGATCAAACCTAATTTGAGAGGTTTGATTAAAAGTGTTACGGAAAAAACGTCAATGTGAACACTATAATGTGAACACTATAATGTGAACACTGTAATGTGAACACTGAAATATTAATTGGAAAGGTTTAATTTAAAGTGGCATTGCCAATCGTCGTTTTCAGATTTTAGTTTGATAATATACCTTTGAATGACAAATCTCCAATTAATATTATGTTTCTCAAATTTATAGATTGGCAATACCACTTTAAATCAAACATCTCAAATTAATATTATGGTTTTCACATCTTAGCTTTACCTTACAAGTTTAATTGAAATATTTCATATTATAGCTTTTTTTAAAAATATTCATTTAATTCAGTATTCATGATGGCATACTAGAATCATGGTATTCACTTACAGTTAACATAAATAATTCAAATATTTACAAATGTTTAAATATACTATTGGAACAATTGTGTATATAACGTACTGCAACTAAGTAATGCAGTCGACAGTTTATATACAGGTAAAATAAGCAAGCAATGAAAAAAAAAATACAAGAATGTAAACAAAATATTCAGATTTCTAAATAACGCATACCATGTTTACAACACATTGAAACATCTATGCAATAAATTAATGAGTTAATATGACATTTCACAATTATAAAATGTCTTCGCGAATATATATACTTATATACATCTGTATATATATATATATATATATATATATATATATATATATATATATATATATATATATAACTATATATATATATAACTATATATATATGTATGTATGTATGTATGTATATATGTATGAATATACCACATCTATACACTGTACACAGATATTAGAATATGTATACATTCGTCGTATTATAAACATAACTGTGCCCATCGTTACATGAAAATTTCAACAAGCGTTTGGATCAAAAGTCTTTTGTCAGAATGGGCGGGGTCTCTTTCAGCAGATGTTCATGTTTATGTATGCTGATGGCTCTTCAAATATGCATCGAAACTATGACATATTAAAGCGTATGAGAGTCTATTATGGCTACCAAAAGAACAACCGAAGCTGCGACAACCCCGCGTATTTTCCCAGAATTGCACACATTCTCTATCAGTAAATGCATTTTCTGGGGATTCCCGTAGTTCTCTGGTTGCTCGACCGAGAATTGCCATTGTGGAGATCAGTATTTCTGGACTTATTCCTACATAGAAATGCACATTTCACTCTCTAATTATCTAAATTTTGGGCCGTCTTCGTGTAACTCCGCCCATTACACGCTAACTCCCCTGAAATCGTTTCTATTGTTCTGTCCATAACGGATATTGGTCCCCGTTTGACGAAGAGGTAAAAGATCATTAGAAATCAATTCCCCATATATTTAGAAACAGTGAATAAATCTTCAAAGCTATAATACACGAGATCAATAGACAGACAGTATCATAGGGTTGGCCAAACTCTCAAAATATCGCCAGGCTTTCAAAGACGCATGCTGGGTGGTCCAGCGACATACGTGCCCGCTCGCTTGTGCTCAGTTTATTCAATTTAAAATCAATCTTTGATCGCGGCACGAGAGAATGCTTTAAAATGTCAGATGGTAGAAAGGTCGATAAATAAATATTAACATTTTAGGTGTACGAGAATAATAAATATAACGATAATTTGATTTCAGTTTTCAAATTTTTCTGCTCGATATACCGTAGATCGCAACTTTCTGCGTGTACATTAAAGTCTAATTAAAATGTTTCAATGCAGAAAAAAAGATTTATTTCCAGTTTAATGTCTGCACTGTTTCAATCAATCATCGGCCGAAACCTTTCAGCCCCCTGTGGAATACAGGTCTTCAAAAAGTAAACCTTTAGGGCCAGCTAACTAGATCTGTCCATTTCTTCTCGGTTTTCTTTAAGTTGATTAGAGTTCTCTTCTGCATGTGTTTTCATCTGCTTCTACTAATTTTGGAATGGGAATTTCAGAACACAGACTATCGTGAAATGATTTTTGTTAGTTTCCAAAATATAGATGGAGAGTAGACTTACGCCTGGTCAAGCAAAACATACTGATCAAACTTTGTTAGTTAGGGGCAGTCAAAACATACCGATCAGATTTTGTTAGGGGCAGTCAAAACATACTGGTCAGACTTTGTTAGGGCCGGACAAAACATACTGATCAGACTTTGTTAGTCAGGGGCAGACAAAATATACTGATCAGACTTTGTTAGGGTCATACAAAACATACTGATCAGATTTTGTTAGTCAGGGGCAGTCAAAATATACTGATTAGACTTCAGTCAAAACATACTGATCAGACTTCAGTCAAAACATACTGGTCAGACTTTGTTAGGGCCGGACAAAACATACTGATCAGACTTTGTTAGTCAGGGGCAGACAAAATGTACTGATCAAACTTTGTTAGGGTCATACAAAACATACTGATCAGACTTCAGTCAAAACATACTGATCATACTTCAGTCAAAACATACTGATCAGACTTTGTTAGCCAGGAGAAGTCAAAACATACTGATCAGACTTCAGTCAAAATATACCTATCAGACTTCAGTCAAAACATACTGGTCAGACTGTTAGTCAGGGGCACTCAAAACATACTGTTCAGACTGTCAGTCAAGGTCAGGTGAAACTTAGTGACAAAGGCCACAGCTCACTTTCAAACAGTTCTCCATGGACACATGTTGTTTCATGGCAGTCAGGCTAACGAAATGTGGATCGGTACTTCGATCCTCACAGTAGTAAACTCACTCAAACAAACACCTTGAATTGCACTACAGCCATGAGGACTCTGATCTACCTTATCAAGTGCGCCATTTACTTTATTCTACAATGCAATGACAGCTGACCTCAGTCTTTGTATTCTTATTGTATCTGTATGCCTGTGCCATTACTTCTACCAAGATATATATATATATATATATATATATATATATATATATATATATATATATATATATATATATATATATATATATGAATATACATAGTATATTTTGGAAACCTATTTTAGAAATTCAAAATTATATGGTAACGTTCTTTGCCAATAAGCTTGCAGTAGCAATTCTTACACCCCCAGGCGTTCTGAATACGGTACACATTGGTCCTCCTTGATTTAGCTCAAAAGGAAGGAATCTCGTCGTTAAACCAATGTCCATCCCCACCCCGTTGCTCAGGCTGCTCTGGCACAGTCTGTATCTGGGTTGATGAAGTGGGCGGGAAATGTGGTTTTCTTCAGTATTCATACATCGACTAACGCATTTATGGAACCCTTCAAAACTAGTTATTTATAAATTTAGTGGCGATCTGCATAAAACATGGTAAATAAATTCAGAAAAATGTACAGTGAAACAACCTGAAATACGAGCAACGCCAGAAATAAACAGAACAGCACACAAATTATTAGAACTTGACCAATCAAATCTGGGTCGATGTTATCATCAAGGTCAGAAAGTGGCCAGAAATCAACCAATCGCTGAGAAGCGTTGATCGTTATCGGAAATTGGTCACTTTAAAGGAGTTGCAAGTCGTGACGTCTGGAACATCAATCATTGTTAGCGGGGATTAACGCTACGGCGGGAGAAACAGCATGCATGGTAGCGTAGGGTTGTAAGTGTGTAGTGAGGGGGAGTTTTTCGGTGTGTCGTGGGAATCAAAGACGGGACGAGAATTGGTGGAAATGGATCGATACGCGCCGGCATTAGATGGCTGTGTTATAAGTGGTTTTGGGGAAATGTTGAGATGAAGGCTGGCTCTATGTTTTATGTTTGTCGATTGTTCTGTATTTGGGTTTTGGATGTTTTGGATGTTGTTAGGTCTTATTATGTTTGCATTTTGAAGCTGACATGTTCAGTTTTATTCTGTTTTTTAGCTGGTTTTTTAGCAGTTTAAAAAACAATTGTAACTACTGGCACAACCAATATATCGACTTGAACTATTTGTCGCATTTAGCAGGTGCTTTGTCGATAGGCGTTGGCAGTCATGAGCCTTCCCCAGCTTCTAACACGTGTGTTTTTTACTGACTCTGTTGTTTATCGTCGTTCGTTTCATTCTATCATCCTATCTCACGTCCTTCCTCTGTATATCATTCCTGTTGTCACGACGTGCTCCAAACCGCCTCTTCTGCCTTGTTCTGATCATTGCAGCGTGTTGTCGTTACTTCTGTACCTCGTGTATCATTAGTATTCCATACAGATCACAGGATCAGCAACATGATTTTGTCAAACTACATCTCCACTGCTTTCAAAGATCTATGCGCTAGTTGGCTGATTTTCTATGATTCATTGCAATTTATCAGCACTGGTTCCACGTAGCATCCATTGACTCTTTCTTTCTCGCTCTTTCTCTCTCTCTCTTTCTCTCTCTCTTTCTCTCTCTCTCTCTCTCTGTTTCTCTCTCTATCTCTCTGTCTTTCTCTCAGTTCCAGTGACTAGTTTTGTTGCACAATATCCCTTTCATGATCAGGAAGATCGATTTTTCTTAGGCTAATCTGCATGTTAGTTCATAATTGCATCTTCAGTCTTTTTAAAAAAAAAAGTTTTTTTGTGGTTTATTTTACGTGTTTGCCTCACTAGTTTCTATTGGTCGAGGTCCGCCTATTCTACCGTAGACCGTAGTCCATTGAGCGATATTAAGACGCATAAACCAGTGCGTGGATGTATGTGTGCGTCTGTTTGTACCTATGCTAGGTCAGAAACCATCCCAACCAAAGTGCAATAGAAGGGCCTCACCCTGAGGGCCCGTGTGAAAGTTGGGGAAAAGTGTGATTGTTGGACAGAGTAAAATGAAACAGAGTTTTTATAAGTCTTCTATGTTAAATATTTGCACATGTGTTAACTGATCTCAATTATTGAACTGTTACCATTCTTAAATTTGAAAGATTATCAATAACAACTTACCCTGAATTAATCAATGTATTTATACTTTCTACCAGGAATTTTACGTTTAATAAAAAAAAGTGTATAGCAATCCAAATATTCAGCGTTTAATGAGTTGAATGTTCATAAGGTCTCGTTTTATTTGTTGATTGAAAATAAATTGAAAATGTCTCACAGAACCTACTTAGGTCCACTTGTGCACCCCAAATTTATTCAGTCCTTTTCACTGCTGATAGTAACGACGACAAATCACGAACTCCGTAGCTCCCTATGCAGCTCTGAGATTTCACCTGGCACCATTTGCAGCTGGGTAGACTGGGAGAGGAGGATATACCATGAATAAAACCAGAACGGTGACCGTCTGTCAAACCGAACGCGTCGGGATTTGAACCTTGTACGATGTATGTTTAAACAAAACTCGCCACATTTTTTGGCTTCTGGAGTTTCCATTTGGCTTGGGAATGTTTAAAAATGTCTTCATATATACAATCTGAATGTTGAAATATAGCCCTATAATTTAGATTCTGAATGTTGAAATATGGCCCTATAATTAGATTCTGAATGTTGAAATATGGCCCTATAATTAGATTCTGAATGTTGAAATATGGCCCTATAATTAGATTCTGAATGTTGAAATATGGCCCTATAAATAGATTCTGAATGTTGAAATATGGCCCTATAATTAGATTCTGAATGTTGAATAATAGCCTTAAAATTAGCTTCTGAATGTTGAATAATAGCCCTATAATTATCTTTTGAATGTTGAATAATAGCCATATAATTAGATTCTGAATGTTGCTAAATGTCCCATTATTTATCTATAGAATGTTGAAAGATTGCCCTATATTTAATTAATGAATATTGATAGATTGCCATATATTTTGTTATCGGATGTTGATAAGCTTCCTCATATTTAGCTATTGAATGTTGATTAATTTTCTCATATTTAGCTATTAAATGTTGATACATTTCTCCTTATTTAGCCTATTGAATGTTGATAGATACGATTCGTACAGGGATTTCGATGGTCTGATTAGATACTCATAATATTCGATTTGTAAACGGATTTCGATAATATTATCAGATAGTAATATTCGATTTGTAGACGGATTTCGATGCTCTGATTGGATAGTTAAAGGAAGAATAGTTGATTTTGATGTGGTATTCTTGGTATAATTATGTTTATACCATTTGTTAAAAGATAATGTATTTTAATTTATTTACTTGCAGGCACGCTCAGAAAAGCCTCTATTTTCATCCAACCACGAATTAGACAGTTTGGTGAGTATACTTATGACATAGAACAAGATAACTTTACTGTGAATTAAAACCTAAGCACACCACTACGGGGATCAAAGTGTCGGTCCCCACAACGTTAGTCAGACTACTGTGAAAATGTCTGCTGAAATTGAGACATGTTGGATCTTTCTCAGTTAGTTTCATCCCATGACCATGACGGTTTGTCCTATCTCCCCGCCCTTCCATCACCCATCCTCCCACCCCCGACTCTAACAACTCAATTCGGGAAACATCGATGTCTGGCATTCCTTCTCAGACACGGGCCATTGACAACGTTCCTCCGGTATATTCGGGCTTGAGCTGTCCCTTCTGCCTCTCTTCAATTTCACATTCTCTTCTCCGGGTGTTTCTTAGTCTACCTCTATTCCACTTCCCAGTGTGGATTCCACTCTAGTGTCTGTCTAACCACGTGTCCTAGTCCTTTCTGCAGTTTGTGTCCTATCCAGCTCCAATTCCAACATTTTATTTCTTGCTCCATTTGTTGGTCGTCCCTTCCTTATAGGTATCTATGTATTCGTTATCATATCTTACTAACCTATACAACAACCCTTCTTAAGACAGCTATTGAATAACGACTGAAGTTATCTCTGTTTTGCTTTTTGCTTTCTCCAAGTATACCTCTTTGCAAGAGTACTGACTTGTCATTGGTAATAAATATTCTGAAATTGTTGTTAGTCTTTGTCTCCCATGATTTCTATGTTTTATTATAAATGATGTCCTTGCTTGTTCAATGATATTCCTTAGATCTGTCTCTCTGCCGCCTGAAGTAGCAATAGTGTTGTCGGAATATGTGAATGTGCCGACCTCTTTCTGTGACTCAGTGACTTCAACTATGACTGACTCTTCGCTTTGAGTGTTGATTTTGAACGGCTTGGTTTTTTCAGTGCCAATTCGGTTTTTATATCTTAGTTTGAAGTCGACCTGTGCTTCTATAGATGCGGATGGCCATGTGCAGGTCCCAGCTCTTGAATGAGCTGGATGTATCGGTGGAGGATTTACTGCTTAGCTGGCTAGGCTCGAGCAGCGTAGTAGTCCGCTGCGTTGGGACAAGTGCTGCGGAAGGGGGTTAACCGATAATCAAGTTTATCTTAATAGACTCTAAAACTAGCGCAAAGTAGACCCGCAGTCGGGATCAAGATGCTGAGCAGCGCATTAGCTGCAGTGGTCATCGACCCATAGCTGACTGCTAGCGTCAGGGCCTGCGAACCATAGCTGCCAAGACCCTTCTACACCTCCACTCGGTGATCCTGGATAACAGGCTGCAGCAGGGCAGACTGGCTAAGGAGAAGGGATCGAAGAGGGAATGCTAACCCGGTACTCAAATAATGCTTGCTGAAGTCGGATGTGTTGGACCGAAAGGTGCAAATATCGCAACCAAGCTGTAAACTATAACACAACGCATTCCGTTTTCTGGACTACATTCTGCTACTAACCATTTCAGGGTTTGTGTAGTGGGAGATTGAGAACGAACGAAGAAGAAGAAGAAGAAGACCCGCAGTCTTTTAGGCGCCATCTATAACATGTCACATTAGTCGTCTTTTTTTATTTACTTATTGTGGATCAGTGTTGCTATTTTTGTCCTTTGTAATATACAAATATCTCGACGATCACTCGTGATGGATTTTATATGTAAATACTTTCAGTGCACTCGAATTGTTTTGCAGCCATTATTACCACGTGTATGTTCATTGCTGATGCATAAACGGAAGTATGTATTCATTCATTGGTTCACTCGTTACTTCCTTCACTTTATCCCTCTAACCTAAACCATAGGTGACCAAAGTAGCTGGCCCATGTAACAGGAAACTAGTTTCCAAACATTTACAACCACCCATTTTTTTCTCCAGTGTGATATATAGAATTTAACTTCATCTGTTCCTATACAGGAAGCCTGTAGCCGAGTAATTGCAGTGAATGAATGTAATGATAATGTCAATTTTTTAACATGATGATCTTACCAGCCCCAAGTACAACTTTCTGTAGTAGCTTTTTTGCGATATGATTGAAAAAAACACCGGTCCAATTTCTGTACATCCTGGATACAACTCGCTTATATGATGATGCAAATGGCCTGGGAACAATTATTGATTGCCCCTAGATTAACAACAACGTGTTGATACTATTTTATTTATATATTAACATTACCTCAGATTTAACACAAAATAAACCATTTATGCTTTGTCGATGTTTGAACCCGTATCTCCCTTGGTCACGATATCGTGTTCAAACAGCTTGGCCACGCAAAATGTCAGATTAAAATCCTGCGCCTGAGCTTACTCAAGATCTCCTGCATCTCTGCATATTTAATCTAAGAATTCTCCCAGTCCAGATGGCAAACGCTGGTTACAGTCTCTCTCTCCGTCCCCCATCCCAACAAATGTGGCCAGCGTCGTAGAGACGCGCCCGACCTTGGTCATTAGACCAGAATAGGGCCTGCTACACCGCAAAGAGCCATCACCAACCAAACTTGCATCAATCTTCTCCCGGACCTTAGCGCTGGCAGCTCGCGAAGAGAGACTTTCAATACTTTAAAAGCCGAGCAAGCCCCGTCTTTGGAAACCTCCAGACCTCCGAGTCCGCTGCTTTCATTCAATATTTCGTGGGTAGAGGAAATTCTTCCCTGATACTATCGCTGTGTTCTCAAGCACAGACAATAATGCTTCTCCGGCGTCAATTGGAAACAGGCAATTTCAGTTCCAGGCGCCTTCATATTCATAGTGTGTGGATGCGCTTCAATATTTTAGACATGAATGGAGAAAGCCAAAAAATATAAAAAAATATAAAAAAAATAGAAGAGGTCATGGAAAACGGGTGAGGAGTTCGCAGAAGACGGACAGAGGGAATTCTAATTAGAGAAACCTAGAGCATGAATTTCCAATGAACAATCTGTCGTTTGTCGTTTTCTCTTATCCTTTTCGTGTCATTTTGTTCTCTGCTTCTTGATGTCATTTCCACTTCCTTTCGTGTCATTTTGTCCTTTGTTTATAATTTCATTTCCTCTTCTTTTCGTGTCATTTTGTTCTCTGCTTCTTGGTGTCATTATTTCTTCTTTTTCCTGTCATTTTGTCCTCTGTTTATTATGTCATTTCCTCTTCTTTTTGTGTCATTTTGTTCTCTGCTTGTTTATGTTTTTGTCGTTTCCAATTTTTTGCCTTTTAATTTCCTCCATTGTGGTGCCTTTTTCTCTCCTCCACTTCGATGTCTATTTGTCTTCTCCGTTTTGTTGTTCTTTTTTTTTGCTGGTGTTTTTTTTTCATTTTGGTGTGTTTTTATCTTTTCCATTTCGAACTCTTCATATCCACTTCATTTTGATGTCTTTTTGTCGAAAAAATTGTTATTTCATTTTGTCTTTAAGCTGTTTAAAGAACGATGGTCTTCTTCATTATCCTGTCCTTTCTTGTATACTCATGTTGTGGTTTTGTGTTGCGAATTTGAATTTCTTGTATTTTAAATTTGTAAAACCTTTTGTTTACTCTATTATTTTGTATTTTTGTCTTCTCTGTTATTCTGTATTTTTGTCTTCTAAATTTTCGAATATTTTTGTCATTTAAATATATCTTTCTGGCTTTCAAATTGTATTCTTTGCTGCTACGTATTTTGTTTTTCTTTTGTTATTGTTTTTCTGTTTATTTGAGGGCCATCTCAATTATATTTTTTGTATTTATTGAATCTCTTTTATCGTCTCATTCGATATATATTTTTATCCTCTTAGCATTTCCGTTTTAGATTTTAAAAGTTCGCTGTGAACTATTTTCAAAGAGTTGTTTGCAAATGTATATGAGTGTTTCTCAGTTTCACTGTAAAGGTCGCATTCAACCAAATATAGTTTATGTGCTACATATACACTTAATGAATGGTTAACATTGTTTAATTTCCGTTCAACTTCGTCGAACTTAACTTAAGTTAACGTAACGTCTTTATATTGGTTTAGAAGATTCTGCAGAGTCTGTATACAACTAGTTTCTTGGAGGGTGGTTAACTGATGTGCGAGTCCATCTTAATAAACTCATACACTAGAGAAAAGTAGACCCGCAGCCTGTAAGACGACATCTACCCTGATATTAACAAACCAACATTTCATGGCCGGTGGTATGTCATGTCACACAGTTATGCATATCTTACGACATGCTCTCGGCGGAGCAGTAGTGCTATTCTTTGTTATGCCGATTGATCGAGTAGAAAGCTTGCCCGTGGCAGCAAATGTCCTGCTGTTTATCACCATTCTTAATACACTCTAGTAGACTCAGCTGTCATCGGTACCTGGATTAAAATTAGGGAAGGGAATGCAGCACGAAGAAAGGACCAGTCTCAATTCCCTTGAAAAAATGTATAACTCGTTCAATAGAGTATCCCAGACTTCATCCCCAACAACAATATTTGATATGGGGCTATTTGTTCAAATTCGCAGACGAGAAGGTGTGATTAACTAGTTATCATACCAACAGTAACACTGACACAGCCATAGAAGCGGTTGACTGACACAAACACAGGAAAGTAAAATTGCAAGCAATATCATAACAAATAACAGGTTAACATAAAACTAAAATAACAAATAACACATTACAAATAACACATTAACATACATCTAATGTCATAACACAAACACAGGTACATACATCTAATATCATAGCAAATAACATATAGTTAATATGATAACAAACACAACGCTAACATACAGTCAATACCATAATAAATAGTACGTTAACATTCACTTACTATCATTACAATTGGCACATTTAACTTCAGCTATTATCATTGCAAATAGTACATAAAATAAACAGTACACTAACATGCAGTTTATATCCTAACAAATAATGCACTTAATTCAGTTTATATTATAACAAACAACACGTTAAAGTGCAGTTTATATCCTAACAAAGAATACACCGAATTCAGTGTATATCCCTACAAACACGTTAAAATACAGCTTATATGCTAACAAAAAGTACACTTAATTTAGTTTATATCCATACAAATACGTTAGAATACAGTTTATATCCTCACAAACAGTACACTTAATTCAGTGTATATCCCCTGCAAACAACTCGTTAAAGTGCAGTCTATAGCCTTAAAAAGACACTTTTAAAGTGCAATATATATTACAACACACGCTAGAGATACATTGAAACTTATTACAAGTATGTGGGAAGACAACGAGGTAACAGTTTTCCACTTGCTCCCACATAGTGTTTAAATATTCAAATATATATTTTAAAAAATTTTTTTTTACGTTCGCCTTATTTCTCAATTCCCCAAGGCGGTGTGCGTTGCACTGTGGTTTTTATTTTGCGCCTGTCGGCCCAATGCATCCGACTTCAGCATTAATTTTATGTAAGGGTCTGCTTCCTCCTGCATTGTCTAAGGGCTTGCTTCCCCGGGGTAACGACCGGTGCTGTAATGGGAATCGAACCCAGAACCTTCGGATGTGAGCCGTGTCACTTATCCACTAGCCCACGCCGTCCCCTATATATTGACATTTGATCTTTTGTATCTTCTTATTTTATAGGGGGTGGGGCGGGGGCGTAAGAGGTAAGGAGGGGGCGTGAGGGAGGATGGCGTAGGCAGTGATGTGGCTAGTAACTTAGCTCCCCGTTCAAACTTGCGTTCGTTCAACTTCATGAAAGTACGAGACAGCACTCCTAATGATATCTCCGTTAAAATAAATTCGCGTTGAAGTCGGATGCCCTATGTTATTCGACGCTAAACGCTCCAGGAAATAAGGTACACGATAAAGGACATATACGATTGAGAGATAGCTGTAGATATGTACAGCCAAACATACGTATTAGCTGCTTGCTCGACTACTTCTTTTACTTGCGGCTAATAGTTTAAATTGGGATAATAAATCAGGCACCCTATAGAACAATTAAGCCTTACCCATTAAACACTGCATTTCTGTTTAACTGTGGCTTAACCTCTTTTCTTTTGCAAACACTCGCTATAGCTATTAACAACTTTCAGCTAATCATTTCTTTGTTATTCAAATATTTGAGCACCTTTTTCTTACCATTACTTGTTTAGCGCACAATTTTCTTGTCAACATAAAATTTGCGTTCGCTAGATTTGCATATTGCCTAATTGTTTTCAAACTATCTTTTGTTGAAACTTACTTATTTATATTACTGTTTGTTTTGTTAGTTTATTTTATTTTCGTTTCTTAAAAAACAGTTAAGTTGCTATATTGTCTGTTCTTTGCAAGCACGCATTCACTAAACGACTTTGTTGTTTTCCTATTCAATTTTAGTTAGTGTGCAATTTATCTTTAGTTGTTAAATTCTCGTTCACTAAATTTGCAAGTTGCCTTAATGTATTTTAACTTTCATTTATTAGCGACTTACCCAATTAAATGTACCTCTTTTTATGATGTTGTGTGTGCTTCTTAACGGTTCATTATTTTCTTGTCATAATTTTTTCACTCCAGTCTTGTCAATATAACTGGTCGGCGACGGCGTGAGCTAATTTTTAAGTGACACGGCTCAAAACCCGATGGTGCTGGGTTTGCTCCCCAGTCACGTCACAGGCTGTTCGCCTGGAGAAGCAAACACTTAGAAAATGAAACAGGAAGCAGACTCTTATATAAAATGAATGACGAAGTCGGAAGCACTGAGCTGACTAGCGCAAAATAAAAACATCGTGCAACGCTGAGGAGAGAAATACTGCGGACATACAACAATGGAAACATATAGTTGGCCTACTTTAGGACGAATATATCAGTGATGGTTGTTGTAGCAATTTATTTTACATGATGAGGTTGCTAGACACATGATATTTGTCATTGTCTGTCTACCACCGAATGTTAGATCGCTTTGTGTTTTGTCAGTATGGTCTTATCTGTTGTTAAATTTGTTTTTCGAATATAAATTTTATTTAACCAGATTAGCACGATGCATAAATGTGCTCAAACTAGTTCTGTGCCTTTGGGAAATTACCAAAATAAAAGTGGACTTTTGTTTCTTTGAAAAGTTTAATCTCATTTTCTATATTCGTTATACATTAAAAAAATTATTGTTGCATCGAATAACCGATTCGTATTCTATTGCGGACTGAAAAGTGCACTGCGTAGATTGATTGTATTCGGTCGAATAGTACCATGTAACCGAAACCGAAGAGGTCACGTAGCTGCGTGATAATTTTAGACCCATAAAGAAAGAGTACTTTTTGTTTCAATTCACATTGTGACAATACTGAAGCCGTTTGAACACATGCGTGATATCAGCAGTGAAAATGCATGTTTGTCAATGGTTTGCCAGCCAATCAAACTGCAGGACATATCTGATGATGGAATAACAAAAATGTGGAAGCTGACATTATATCAGTTTGGCAACACGAGCTTTGAGATCTGTTTCATTACGTATTGTTTGATGTTTCTGCGTGACTAAATCCACGGTTTAATCTTTACTGAAATAACTGAACACACAAGAATTAACGTAATGGCAGGAAAATAAGCGGATGTATCATCAATGTGTCAACATTACAAAACACCAAAGATGAACAATTGATACAGGAAATCAGATCGGTGCTCAACAAAACCAAAAGAAACTCAACAGTTGCTCTTCATTGCCTATTATCGCATTCATTGTGGAGTCACAGGAAACGAGAGAGCTGATACCTTGGCCAAAGCAAACGGCAAGATGAAGAAATTGTATTCACACAGTGCCTTACCGAGAGGTAAAAACTATCATCCATAATAAGTACAACTCAAAATGTAAGAAAAAAATGGACGTGAGCAATAAACCTGGTCTAATCCACAGACACCAACAAATCCCCCCTCCCCCATCTTTCTACCGTGAACATGCCTCTGCAGACTATTGGGTCGCCTGCATCGGCTGAAGATATCACACACAAGTGATTGCCCATATATAACCGAGGTCCATATCAATGAGCACATCTGACAGGGCTGCCGAACATGAAGAGACCTACAAAGCCAAACCTGTCCAGAGGGAGCCGTGGTGACGTAACCGCTGTGGGGTGGTCACCTGGGCCTGGAGAGGAATGTGGACTTCGTCCTATGAACCGGGGTACTGGTCTAGCATGACGAAAAAAAGCCTGAACGCGGGCGAAAAAACCAGAATAAATGTGTCCATCACAAAATACCAGCACTCTCAATGACAACATAAGGGACGGAAAGTAAGGATATCCACCCAGTACAAAGTGTAAGATATTAAACTCTCAGTAAATTATGAATGCACATACAACAACTATAAGGACACCAGCCCCTCAAAACCTTATTGTAAAAATACAGATCATGTTTCTCAATGAGTCGTAAGTGCTTATGGATATCGCTCAAACTATAGAAAATATCGTTAGATGTATTAAACACGGCGTTTAATTGCGAGACGTCCATTCACTATTTGAAACCATTTTCACAATTTACCGTCTTTTAACACATAGTTAAAAGCCTCTATTTGTATTGGACTAAGTAGTAAAACGCCTCTATCAGTGTTGTAAAGTCTAGTTGAAAGTCTATATTCGTGTTATAAAGTCTAGTTGAAGGTGTATATTCATATTGCGCCAATTGGTAGAATGACTTCTACTCGTATTGGACTGAATATTTTGCGGTTCTGAGACATTTCTAACCTACCCGCATTGAGGTTTCGCGGCATTTCTAACAATGTACTCGCATTGTGGTTTCACGACATTTCTAACAACCTATTCATAAGGTAGTTCTGAGACATTTCTACCAACCTTACCCACACAGCGGTTACTAGACATTTTTAATAACCTACCAACAAAGGGAGCCGCGTAGCGCAGTGGTTAGCGAGCATGCTTCGCATCTGCGTGGTCCTGGGCTTATTCCCCAGTAGAGGCGGGAATGTTTTGTTCAGACCGCAAGGGGTCCCGGGTCAACCCAGCCTTAAATGGGCACCGGTTCAGTCCGAGAAGTAAAAGCGCCGAGGGAGAGGATATGGCTACCGCCCTCATATAGTCGAGCCATTGAAATGTGAGATCGCTAACAACTCACACCCCTACGGCAGTAATGTTATAGGTTACTTTACTTTTTTTACCCACAATGTAGTTCCACGCCATTTCTAACAACCTACCCACAATGTAGTTCCACGCCATTTCTAACACCCTACCCACAATGTAGTTCCACACCATTTCTCATAACATACCCACAATGTAGTTCCACGCCATTTCTAACACCCTACCCACAATGTAGTTCCACACCATTTCTCATAACATACCCACAATGTAGTTCCACGCCATTTCTAACAACCTACCGACAATGTAGTTCCACGCCATTTCTAACAACCTACCGACAATGTAGTTCCACGCCATTTCTAACAACCTACCAACAATGTAGTTCCACGCCATTTCTAACAACCTACCGACAATGTAGTTCCACGCCATTTCTAACAGCCTACCCACAATGTAGTTCCACACCATTTCTCATAACATACCCACAATGTAGTTCCACGCCATTTCTAACAACCTACCCACAATGTAGTTCCACACCATTTCTCATAACATACCCACAATGTAGTTCCACACCATTTCTCATAACATACCCACAATGTAGTTCCACGATATTTCTAACACCCTACCCACAATGTAGTTCCACACCATTTCTCATAACATACCCACAATGTAGTTCCACGCCATTTCTAACAACCTACCAACAATGTAGTTCCACACCATTTCTCATAACATACCCACAATGTAGTTCCACGCCATTTCTAACAACCTACCAACAATGTAGTTGCATGCTATTTCTAACAACCTACTAACATTGTGGTTCCGAAACAATTCTCTTATACATCAATGTACACAGTTATTCACCAACATGAGTATAATACTAGATCTGACTACAAAGACTGACATAATTTAAGAGCTAACTGTGTCTGGCAAATGAGAAAGTCTTCCCTTCTGTCCCTAATTGGTAATGTGGCATGGCTGAGGAAAACCCCTTCTCAGCCTTGAAAATTGAAGGCACTAATGCATTTTTGATGCGAGTAGTCTTCCTCGTTACCTCCTGGAAACCCCCCCCCCCTCCCCCCCCCCCCTCGATTGCCTATCGCTGGCACCACATGGTTCAAGTACTTTGATAAAATCCCAAATCTCCCCAGTGCAGTGACGTAACTGTAACGCGGCTGGAAGCGGCCAAGGGATAACTGATACGCACCAATGGGCCACAACTTTGGGATTGCATATCTCTATGAGGTCCGTTCCAAAGACAGCGGGTGCCTTAGCATTCATTGTGTTCTGGGTATTTTGTGAAGAGCGACTGTGCGTCTTTCTTCTATTATTTTGCTGCTTTCAACGGTCGCTTGGCTGTTTTTGTTTTATTTTTGGGTGTATTTGGCAACTGCTGCAGTGCATGTTCATTGTCTTTCATAGCGAACATGTGAATACGCTATTAAGTTTATATTCGTGCGTATAGCTAAGACAATTGATTAAGTAACATGCAAAGTAAAGTTTACACCAAAGTGTGGGTAAGGTACCATATTTAGGTAAAATTTCAGATGAGGTTTAAAACAAAAGTGTGGGTAAGGTAACATCTTAGGTACAAATCAACGTAAAGTTAATACCAAAAGTACAAATTAACGCAAAGTTAATACCAAAAGTGCAAATTAACGTAAAGTTAATACCAAAAGTGTAGGTAAAGCAATATTTTTAAGTTCAAATTAACGTTAATTTAAAAACAAAAAGCACAAATTAACGTAAACGTTAATTCCAAAAGTACAAATTAACGTAAAGTTAATACTAAAAGTACAAATTAGCATAAAGTTAATACCAAAAGTTCATGAAAAGTTGGTTCCAACAGTGCAGAGAAGGTAATATGTTTACAAAATACGTGTAATATGTTTACAAGAGTACACATTAACGTAAAGTTAATACCAAAAGTTTGTGTATGGCAAAATGGGTAGGTAACATTTAGCAAAAAGCTTACACATTCGGTCCCAGAAATATGAGTAAGTCAAAATGTTTAGTTGTCACTCAAAGTGTAAATTACCTCCAACAGTCTTAGTAAGGGAACATGTTAAGGTAACGTCAAATCTGCAATTAGCATCAAAAGTGTAAGGCAATGCAAAATGTTTAAGTAACATTTATACGCTCGCAATAAAGTTAGCACCAAAAATGTAATGAAATGCAAAACTCTTCAAAGGACACAATGTTTAGATAACAATAAAGTAATGTTAACACCCAAACTGTTTTGAACTGCAAAATTATAGGGAAGGTAACATGTGTTTTTAATATGTAAAGTGAAGTTAACACCAAATGTGTAATACTTGCTATTTTAAAACAAGTTAATTATAAAGCTGTCACTTATAAATGTAATGTGTTTTTTCCAAACTTACTTGGACCTATTTTCTGTATCCTGCTGTCTGTCGTTATTACTTTATTCTTTCTTACATTTCGACATTCTTCCTTTTACCTTCCTTCCAATTATGTCATCTGTCCACCTACTTCCATATTACCTCTTCCCCTCTTTATCTTAATCCCACATCTTTATATTTTATATTTTGTAATCATGACTGTTATAATATATTCGCCCATTTTACCTCTTTCTTTCTATATTCACTTCCTTTTCAGTTTATATTCTTTCTCTCGCCTTACTTTTCACCTTCTATAATTTCTTTCACTTTATTTTTAGGCTCTATACTTTCTTTCACCTTACTTTTCAGTTACTATACTTTCTTTCACATAACTTTTCAGCGTCTATACTTTCTTTCACATTACTTTTCAGCCTCTATACTTTCTTTCACCTTACTTTGCAGCCTGAATACTTTCTGTCACCTTACTTTTCACCCTCTATACTTTCGTTCACCACACATTTCAGTCTCTATACTTTCTTTCTCCATACATTTCAGCCTGTATTCTTTCTTTCACAATACATGCCAGCCTATATACTTTCTAGCATCTTTCTTTTATGTATCTAAACTTTTTGCCTCTTCTTCCTGAACCCACACCTTCTCTCTCTTTGGTTTCTCTTTTCATCCTTATTTCTCTCTACCTTCTAATCCATTTTTGTACATCCTCTCTATATGAAAGTTCCCACATATTTGCAATCACATCAAAACGTCGTCTATTTCTCTTTCACTTTTTTCCTTTTTTCCCTCTCTCTTCACACTCACTCTTTCCCATATAGTTTCAAAATGTGCTAATTTTCAGTGAAACGTCTCATCTTCCCATCTGCATTCATTTCCCACCGTCTTTTCCCCCCATGTGTATCCGCTAGCACCTGACTCGAACAAGCTCCCCTGGGGCCTGACCACTCTTTAATTGTATGACCCACACTGCCGGTACCCTATGGTCAGCGCCTGATCTTAAGTTGTAATGACTGCAGCAGAAGCCATTGCACTGCTTGGTTCCAGTAGCGAATGCAGGGAGGAATTACAGCACAAAGACTTGGAACATCTTGGATTGGCAAAAGGGCGCCTTTATGCTGTAAAAGCGGCAGTATTCTCTATTCTTGGCACATCTGGTGAGGTACATCAGTAGACCTTAAATGATTCACTGCAAAGAGCCAAAATATCGACTCACATATTTACGTAGACTGGCCCAATATCTGTCATATTAGCTTGAACAAGTGTCATGCATGTGTATGAATGCTTCTCAATTTCTAGTTTTTATTACTGCATACATGTACTTGCACTTGCTACTAATAGCTTTACATCGCACAAATAAACGTGTCTGAAGGCCAACATTTAATCAAAATGATAATTGATTAAATATAGTGAGCACTTCTAAACATACCAGAATTTAGGGCACTTATTTCTCCCAATAAATCTATTAGAAGCACATGCTGGTAGATCCACAGTTCACTCACCCGTGCACAAATACCTGCTTTTCTGCTAGGTAATGCAAGGCAACGAAGGAGGGGTCTATTTTATTGTGCTACTCGAAATACCATTCCAATTTGTCTATTCGGAGAACCAGTTCGGGTGAAATTTGTTGATCAAATCCCCTCCTTATTCTCACGTACACGACGTGGATCTTGGAAATAAGTTGTATCACAGTAGTGTTGCTAACGAGGTGGGGGTTTGACACTGTGATCCCCATAGTGGCGATCTTACTGCAGGACGCGACACATTTCGGACGACAGAAAAGTTGATCGGCCGATTAGATATCAAGAATAATTTCGTATTTGACAATTTCTTTCCCTCCTCAGTTTTAGGGGACGCAAAATATATTTCTCTATATTATTTTCTCTGTTTCCTCCGACTTTCAAGGTAGAACTGCCGGCGCAGTGTAACGCTGCAACAATGGCGTAACTAAAATAAGGATTAGAAGAAATAGGTAAATATTACTTTGGAAATGAACGTAAATTTCGGCAGTTACAATTCATACCTTCAAGAACACTCAGGATTTGTCTTCGTATTATTATTATTATTACTACGTATGCAAAATCTTCCCAATTCTGACGTAAGACTATTGTCGTCGGTGAAGGATGCGGAAATATTCGCAGACAACGCAACACATAGATGTGTTTCTACTAGACGATGGTTGTTGGGGTACGGCGACTGGAATCTGGTGAAGTAAAAAGAGACGGCACGGAGGACCTCCAATGCGTTAGTTAGATTCCCTTGCTGTACACAACAACATCCAATACGCCTCTGGAGAAGTGCTTACCACCCAATGATCCAAGACGAAGTGGGAAGCCACAACTTCGCTTAGGAACGGATCATGAAGATCAAGGTCAAGAATATTACGTCACTTCCGTTTATATTTTGTTGTGTGTACTGATACAATGATAGTAATGCAGTGATCATTCATGGTACAATGGCAGACATAGAAGTAAGCCAAGTTTATGGCTAATGGCTGCCGTCTAGTGAATTGTACTTCTTCGTCTTAGGCGTTCGTCCTGATGCAGCCTTCTAGCCATGAGCCGCTAACTGATGTCAGATCATTCATTGTGCTGCATCCTCGGCCATGAAATGTATTTTGGTTATCGAGTCTTGTCTTTGATATTTTTTGCGTTTTGTGTGCGTGTTTGCATGTTTTTCGTCCCTGACGAATGCCTTATGGGCATAGCTTAGGTATCATTTTGTTTTGTTTCTGTCCAGGTGTGGCAATTGAGCCATATCTGTTTATATTTGTTTTATGTTTGATATGTTTTTATTTTTTATGTTTTACAAATACATGTTTACACGTTCTTAAATAAGTTTCATTTAATCTTTTAAAAAATGTTTTTATATATGTTTTAATCGACCTTTAACATTGTGTACAACTGCAGCTTTGCTTAATTGTTGCATTATCTGGTGTATATGTTATCTGTGGGAATATAATATCCTTTCCTTTGTGATAATTGATGTGGCTAAACTACATTGCCAAATTGTATTTATTTCCTTGTATCAATTCATTTCAGATGATACAAGCCATTCAAGTATTACGGTTTCATCTGCTGGAATTAGAAAAGGTAAAACAGATTCAGACTTCGAATTCGAATCGCTATTCTCCTTAAGATGTACCTCGTCTCTCTTTACTGTCTGAAACAGTCAGTTGATTCATGAATGACTATTATATTGTATACATAAATATATATATATATATATACTATAAAGGTCTACTTTTTGGCTGTTACTTTATTGTGAAGTCCTAAGTTACTGCTTCCTAGAATTGAAGTCATGATCTGTTGTCATCTATTTTCTATGACAAGACCAACTTTGAGATTCTAGCATGAACATGTCATTTTGAATTTCAGCGGCGAAGTCTATGTCTTATAATATATGTATGTATGTGTGTTCTAGTATCAGGCTAGTGGAGTTTGTGTACCCCATAGTCAGTCTAGAGGAGTTTGTGTACCCCATTGCCAGTCTACTGGAGTCTATGTACCCCATTGCCAGTCTACTGGAGTCTATGTACCCCATTGCCAGTCTACTGGAGTCTATGTACCCCATTGTTAGTCTAGTGGAGTCTATGTACCCCACTGTTAGTCTACTGGTGTCTGTGTACCCGATTGTTAGTCTAGTAGAGTCTTTGTACCCCATTGTTAGTCTAGTGGAATCTGTGTACCCCATAGTCAGTCTAGTGTAGTCTATGTACCAAATTACAACTCTAGTGAAGTAAAAAGTGTAAGATCTTAAACTCTCATTGGATTATGTATGCACACACAACAACCATAAGGACACCAGCACCTCAAACCTGATTGTAAAAATACAGAACATGTTTTTCTAGTGGAGTCTGTATACCCCATTGCATGTCTAGTAAAGTATGTGTACCCCATTGCCTGTCTAATGGAGTATGTGTACCCCATTGTCTGTCTAGTGATGTCTATGTACCCTATTGTCAGTCTACTGGAGTATGTGTACCCCATTGCCTCTCTAATGGAGTATGTGTACCCCATTGTCTAGCTAGTGATGTCTATGTACCCCATTGCCAGTCTACTGGAGTCTATGTACTCCATTGTCAGTCTAGTGGAGTCTATCTACCCCATTGTCAGTGTAGTGAATTGTGTTTGCTCCACTGACAGTTTAATGAAGTATGTCTGTCCCATTGTCTAGTAAAGGCTGTGTACTTCATTTGTAAGTCTTGTGGGAAGTCTGTACATCTATTAGTCCTTCTACTAAATCAAATGTACTGCATTTCTCATTCAGATAGAACTTGGGTATCCCAATAGATTGTCGTAGAGTTGTAAGAATAAAATAAAAATGTCCTCTTTAGTTAACTTGTTTGACATGTGTTCCTGACCTCATTGGGCCCGTTTTTTCATTCCCTAATATAAATCTGGTGCTGTTATTCAGATTTAGAAAAAAAAATGTAAACAAATCTAGTTTTGTAGCTTTTATTTACATGTTGCCATGGAGTTTTCTTGGTCAAATACTAGTTTAGCGAGGAGACAATCCACACAAAGGGTATGCACGATTGCACGAAGGGACACAACCAATCAGCCAGACACACAACACACTGGCATACACAAAGGGGTACAGTACAGACGTAATCAGAGTCCCGAGTCCTGCGAACGTTGCTAGGGCTTCGTCTACACCAGTAGTAGCTTTCATACAGCAATATGGGTCTCCTTCTGCTTGCTTAGCAACACAGGAATCTCAAGTCCTGATCAAACGGTGTTGCTTGATAAGCCGGTTGTGGTTAGGATTTTGTTCGTTTCTACGCAGAAGAATGGAGTGTGGTTTGATCGAAGGAAACCAGTAGGGAACAAAGATACGAAAGATGAAAGTGCAATACTAATCTGTGGAAGAGGATCGTGTAAAATGGTGTGTTGTTGAGAATCAATTTCAATTACGATGAATTTGCCATATCTGCAAAAAAGGCGAAGCTGTGGCTATACCCACACAAACACGCACACAATATTTAGGGATCATACTTCAGTGACCAAGAACATTATGTCTTTGTTTGAGCCACATATAGGTATATTCGATCACTGAAACAGTAGCATAGTTACATACAGACGTAACGATGGATCCAAGCACTGGTTATTGTTGTTTGTTGTTTGCGAATGCCCACAATGAGTAGGTTAATCTGGTGTGGGCCCTGAAAAGGACGTCAAGTGGGGACTGCAGTAGTTTTCCTCAGATCTCGAACGTGCTGATGAAGGTGGACCGGGAACCTCCAGACAGTTGTGCAATGATTGGCTTCATTTGCGTGTCACTCATTACTACAGGGATCACGACGATCCCTCACCTCGCGAAGCCAGAATGTCATGTAAACAGCACGTTTCCTAGAACGGCTACTAGGAAGCCGAAGTGAGGGTCTTATATTTTCCTGACCAGACGTTAGTCTTCCTCCCCTAAATCACGGGCTGTTACATCCTGATATCGCCGAAGGACAACGGTTCGGGGTGAAAAGGAGATTGCGTCCCACAGAAGCATTGAGAGAGGCAAAACTTGAACAAAAGATACATAAAAAGCGAGGCCTCGGCGGCACTGCGGATGTAATGAGTAAGAACAATGAAAACCGTGAGATACAAAAGAGACACAAAATAATAAATAGATGTCATCAAGAGACACAACGGTTTTGAAAGAACAGTTATTGAACGTATCGTGCCAGGCAAAAGAGGCAGGGAAGACCATGACACCAAGATAATTCAGGAATGCCTAGGTATAACTGTGGCAGAGGCTGTAATTTTGGCGAGGGAAAGAGTTACTTTCAGACACCCTGTGTTGGGATAGACGTTCTATAAAAGACATCCAACATGATGATGATGATCGTGAGCAGGATCAAATATCACTCAGATGAAAACACAAATGAAACCTGTTTGCAACATCTCCAAAGAAGCTCTGCGAATCGTCGCATCAAGAAACGGTGAGACAAACAACATACCCCCATGGATGCATATATTTCCTTCACTAAAGAAGGACGTGAGTTAACGCAAAAATAGAGGCCTGACCTGGTCTCGGACGTGAGTTAACGCAAAAATAGAGGCCTGACCTGGTCTCGGACGTGAGTTAACGCAAAAATAGAGGCCTGACCTGGTCTCGGACGTGAGTTAACGCAAAAATAGAGGCCTGACCTGGTCTCGGACGTGAGTTAACGCAAAAATAGAGGCCTGACCTGGTCTCGGACGTGAGTTAACGCAAAAATAGAGGCCTGACCTGGTCTCGGACGTGAGTTAACGCAAAAATAGAGGCCTGACCTGGTCTCGGACGTGAGTTAACGCAAAAATAGAGGCCTGACCTGGTCTCGGACGTGAGTTAACGCAACAATATGCGCCTGACCTGGTCTTGGAAGATCTTTCGTTAACTCATGTCCTTCTTTAAACATCGTTGTCCAGTTCTTCACTGTTGTCTTCGACACACTTTTGTCACCATAGACTGCTTGCATTCTGCGATGAATGTCAACTGGTCGACATCCTTCAGTTGTTAGAAACTGAATCACTGCTCGATGATCAACTCTGGATGGATTCCATTTCACACCCGCCATGTAAAGACCTAGTTTCCTTCTATATTCCTCATTCTCCGTATTATCTGTATTCGTTTCTTCTATTCTGGTCGTCGCAACAATATTACCAAAGAACTACACGATACATTAAAAGAGAGAGAGAAAGAGAGGGAGAGAGAGAGAGAGAGAGAGAGAGACAGAGAGAGAGAGAGAGAGAGAGAAGAATACCAATACATTTCCTGTTATATGGGAGCGCTAATGCTGCCATTCCCTAACTCACACCGACCAGAACAAAAGGATAAGAAATGAGATTGAGAAACGATCAAAGCTGATGTTTATTTTAAATTTATTCCACCCAGCCCGCACACAAAGGGAATAGTGCATTGTGCCGTACTCCGCTGCATGTTTTTTGTGTTTTCTTTTCTCTTTTTGTGCGTCAGTCTTTAACTTGCAAATGATCTCCAACGCCCATATCTGCTCATTAAAATTAAATTGTGCATCAACATCCCTCCTCTGCACGAAAGCAAACACATCGTCCGGCTGCACTCTTCTGAGTTGCATATATATATATATATAGGTGTGTGTGTCTGTGTATGTGTTCATCATGACAATTTCGTATTTAGTTTACTAAAGTTCATAACTGACATGCTATTTCTCACACTTCGCTGGCATGTCCAGGTAGGACGAACAACTGTTTTCTAGTGTTGTGTTTTGCTGTTTTCGTTCTTTTTTTTTGTTTGTGACAAAGACCTTGTTACCGTAACGTACGTGTCGTTTTGTTTTTGTGCTGCTGCCATCGCTAGGTCATACACGGTCGGCCTTTATTACCACAGCAGCTTCGATTTAGTTATCGTGTCCATATATCTAGTTCGGATGTCCATATAGCTAGTTCAGATGTCCATATATCTAGGACAGATGTCCATATATCTAGGACAGATGTCCATATATCTAGTTCAGATGTCGATATATCAAGGTCAGATGTCCATATATCTAGTTCAGATGTCCATATATCTAGTTCAGATTTCCATATATATAGTTCAGATGTCCATATATCTAGTTCAGATGCCCATATATCTAGTTCGGATGTCCATATATCTAGTTCAGGTGTCCATAAATATATTTCATACGTCCATAGATCTAATTCAGGTTTCCTTATATATACTTCATACCTGCATAGATCTAGTTCAGCTGTCCATAAATATATTTCATATGTCTATAGAACTAATTCGGGTGTCCATAAATATATTTTATATGTGCATAGATCTAGTTCACCTGTCCATACATGTAGTTCATGTCCATAAACATAGTTCATATGTCCATAAATCTAATCAGAGAGAACAAGGTGTGTTTATACAAATACGGATGGCAGCAGTAAGCTGATTCCATTACAGGTACACGAGACTCTTTGTTGTCACCGCTACATTTCTTGACTGAAAAGAAAGGTCCTCCAAGATCTAGTAATATATATATATAAAAATATATATATATATAAATATATATATATATATATATATATATATATATATATATATATATATATATATATATATATATATATATATATAGCATGTTCATAACTGCACGAAATGCATCAGCAAACCCCCTAATCTATTGTATTGTCTGTTAAACAGGTACACGAGCTTTGTGACAACTTTTGTCACCGCTACATCTCTTGTTTGAAGGGAAAGATGCCAATAGACTTAGTGATAGACGATAGGGAAGGTTCTGGATCTTCTGCTACCACATCAGCAGCACCGAAAACATCGACATCAACACCTTTAGACGCCATTGACCAACACTCTGAGAACAGTCGCGACCATCAGGTATGTTTCGTATCTCAAATGTTGTTGTTGTTGGTGCTGTTGTTATTTCATAGGTACTAAGCAAGCCTGCTCTTGGCAGCCCGAAAGAGAGGATTTGTCAAGGATAGGAGAGAACATGGAGATGGATTGGATGCAGCATCAGAATGAAGATTGATAAGTCAGCCACGGAAAAGAGCCAACACCACATAAAAAGCCTTTGCCCACTACACCACACAAGAAGAGACGATGTCAAGAAGAGACGATGTCAAGAAGAGACGATGTCAAGAAGAGACGATGTCAAGAAGAGACGATGTCAAGAAGAGACGATGTCAAGAAGAGACGATGTCAAGAAGAGACGATGTCAAGAAGAGACGATGTCAAGAAGAGACGATGTCAAGAAGAGACGATGTCAAGAAGAGACGATGTCAGACTCAAAATAACACATGGGAGAAGTTGCAATGGCAATTGGACATTTAATGACGCCACGTGACAGGAATCATGTTGTTCTGACTTTTCTCCCAAGAGGAAACTAGACAGGCTAAGTCAACTTTCTTTGCTACAGTATATTTCAACTACAAATAAAATGGTCCCCAAATGGATCATGAAGACATGTTCCACATCCTCCATACCGTCTATAGAACTAGGATATCAGTGAAAACCTTCGATTATTACATATTTCACAACATAAATCCAGCACAAGTTATCAAGAGAGTTGTATAACAGCTCGACCGGAAGTCAGTAAGAAGGTCAACCACTGGTCAAGGATAGCTGGAAAATATAGTTGGTAGTTTCTAAATGGGATATTAGGTTGCAGAAATATCCAGCTTTGTAATTACTGTAGGTAGCAGACGCTAGGTGCCACATGCTCGTGCGCAGTAGAGATACAATTGTAATGACTGTCGGTGATCACAAAGTTTTCAATAAACGAACAGCGTGCTGTTGTACGGTGTTTTTAATGCTTAAGAACTTTAAAAAAATAAAAATTTTAAGGAAATGCTTCTTGTGAAGTTCTAGGCATGCAGTTCTAGGAAACATCCATAGCTTCTGACAAGAGAAGTACTGTTCCATCTTGACAATCTCAGAGCACATACGCATCGATTAACAAAGAAGAAAGTTGTCCAGCTAGGATGGCAGCTGTATAGACATGCAATTTACAGCCCCTACTTAGCCCTGGATCATTTCCACATGTTTGTTGGTGTACTAAAAAAACAACCTGCCGCTTTGCAAACGGCCCAAATATTGACCGCGAAGTGCACATGTTGCTGAAACAACATACTAAAGACTTATATGTTGCACGTTTTGGTGCCCTAATAAAGCAATGGGATACGTGTGTCAGTGTTGGGGGAGAAACGAGGAAGGATGTAAGAGCAATAATAACTGGTTTTTAAGTTTGTATTTCATTTGGTGTTGCGTTAATAGCCATGTGTGACCTATTTACTGACTTGACCTCTGAGTATTGTCTACGTAATAGTCGTTACGATAATTTAGCCAATTAAGCAAACGCATAGGGCAGAGAATCTTGTAAAGATAATTGTAGTTACAAAATTATATTTTTATATAAATGCTTCATGATTGTTATGGAAAATTACTATATTATATATATGACTTATCCATGATAAAGAACAACAATGTACAGCATGGCGTGAAGCCAAGCTGGCTGTAAGTTCACAGTCTTTACGTACAAGGTTCAAATACCGCCGCCCTCAGTTTGGCAGAGAAGACATGCGGTTTAAAATAAAACATATTCATGCTATAACTGCTTCTCACTGTTATCCCATCTGTAAATAGACACTTTGCAAAGTTAGGCGGAGGTGTGGGGGATAAGAGATGCTATATTTTTGCGGCTGAAGACGGATGTGTAGGACCGAAAGGTGCAATTGTCGCAGTCAACCAGTAAGCTAACGACACAACGCATTCCGTTCTCCTGACTATATTCTGCTACTTGCAAAGCACTGTTCAGCTCTTGGTAGCGGGATATTGATAACGCCTGTTGAAGAAGAAGAAGCTATTTTTACAGATTAGCTTTACTTTGGTCGAAAAGCATGAATCCATCACTGGGTCGACTGTAGTATTGTTACACACAATATTTCCAGTTGATGAAAAAAAAATATATACATGAACTATATCATCAATATCAACAGAGTATTGCATGACCTTTACAGAACGTCGCTCTCATGACAGCCGATCTGTAAAACATGTAATCATCGAGTACCATACAGAGAGATCAAGAACATCATCTGAAATTAGTATATACACCAATGGAGAGAAGACATAAACATAAGCAGTACACCAGACCCAATTCAACAACTAAAAAGAAATCATCGAACTATATTATTTCGCATAAGAACTGGTCACTGCAGACTACTAGAACATGTATACCGACTAAAGATCTCCCACACTGATAAGTGCCCATATAGACCAGGAGGCCAGAAACATGCACACATGCTACAGGAATGCCCAATCTATAGGGAAATGAGATACCAGACCTGGCCAGAGGGTGCGGAGCAGAGACAAAAGCTGTGGGGCAGCCGCTCCGACCTGGTGAAGACTACAGACTTCATCATGGCGACTGACCTGCAGATATAGCATGAGCACAAGATTCTGAACGCAATGAACGAAGAAGTAAGACACTCGATCCCTGCCCAACTTTCCAGCCTCTGATAATGTCAACCCCATAGCCTCCGTAACGTTGCTTGTCCATCTTCTCCTTTGCCTGCCTCTGTTTGTTTTGCTAGGTACCACACTCTACATGATTGCTATTTCTAAGACATTATAGCGTTGTGTGTGACCGACGTATGATAATTTCCTAGACGTTATGGTGTATATAAGCCAGATTTGTTCTATATCCGATTCCTGTAGAATTAGAGTTTTTCTTTTTCGCTATCCATGTTCATTTGAGCAACATTCTGCAGCATTTACGCTCGTAGAACTCGACTCTTCTTCATTTGAGCTCATATAACTCGACTCTTCTTCATTTTAGCTCATATAACTCGGCTCTTCTTTATTTGAGCTCATATAACTCGATTGTTCCTCATTTGAGCTCGTAGAACTCGACTCTTCTTCCCTATAGTTTATGCCACTGGCCATGCCTCACATTCGTATGTTTCCACCGGGAAGATTCAAATCCTTAGAATCATTAGCGTTCTGCCACACGTTTTTCTTTTTAATTAACCTCTGCATCGCCACGGCAATCTTATGATTTCCTTTTGCCAATCTCCGTTGCTGCTTAAAGCCTATCCGAGAGATTCTAACTCGTGATGTTATGCACTTTGTGCTTCTCTATGACCTATATAGTCAAGTAAAATTATCTAAAAACGTGGGTGAAAGGTAATCTTCCAAAATCAAGACCTAATTCCTGCGCTGTGTCAGCTCCGAGCACTTCAATACATCATCTGGGCAGGTCTCCTCCATGACCCTTAACACCTGACCTCTTTCGACCGGTGATCTATCACGTGTAGACCCAATCTCATTTTTACAAGCCGCCATCTTGGTGAATGTCAACATGTCCGATGTGAGATCCCGTTCCAGACGGGTTTCTGCGTGAAATAAGTTGAAAAGATTGGTCTTGTCGGGGTGTTGTTGTTTTGTTTTGTCATACTGATGGATGTGCTTAGAACACAAAGTATGTGTACGACTTTTTAGACTATACCAGAAAGTGTAAATGTCTTGCATTGATTATGAAAGAATTATTGAATCAGAAACAACAAATGGGGACGGCGTGGGCTAGTGGTTAAGTGACACGGCTCACAACCAGAAGGTGCTGGGTTCGATCCCCATCACAGCACCGGCCGACACCCCGCGGAAGCAAACCCTTAGAAAATGCAGGAGGAAGCAGACCCTTACATAAAATGGATGCTGAAGTCGGATACACTGGGCCAACAGTCGCAAAATAAAAACCACAGTACATCGCACACCGCCTTGGCGATTTCACAAATAAGGCGAACGCAAAGAATAAACAAACAAACCACAAAACAAATAGGAGTAGTAAGCAATACAGTATATTATTTGTATAAATAAATGTAGGGTTAACACGAACAACGAAATAACAGTATATTTATATCGACTCTGTGCTACCAGTGCCAAACATGGGCTCTGTCCAGAGCATGTGAGTGCAGAATTTGGACTTGTGGTGTTTGAGGAAGGTCATCAGTGTTACCAGGAGAGACAGAATGCAGGACGACGAGATTCGAAGTATGGTCGTCAATTGCGTCTTCTGCCGAATACATTTCCAGGCAGAAAATATGTTGGTTTGGTCATTTCACGAGAATGGACCCTCATCAGCTACCACTGATGGCTTATACTACTGGATAGAGCTGGCTACATATCAAGTGGATGGCCGCGAGGCAGGTGGATAGATGTCATTAGAGTGATTGTGCAGCGACACGGGCTCACATTGACCGACGCAACGCACTTGGCGCAGGACATACAACTTAAGCTCCCCACGGCGCTCAACGGCACAAGTGGAAATATAACTATCTAACTAAAAAATAGCACATGTGCATACTTTTCTACCAGAATTTGCCTTCATTAGGTACTGGACAAACGGATGCAATGATCAACATTACACGAGTTAAGTGAAAACAAAGAATCGATAGGATCATATAATGTGTGCCACAACGGGCCAAGCATTAAGAGTCCGCGTCATAGTTTAGTCTCCTGCACTGGCGAGACATGCTTAGCGTCAATATTACAAGGATAAATATACATACATACATACCGATATATATATATATATATATATATAGATAGATAGATAGATAGATAGATAGATAGATAGATAGATAGATAGATAGATAGATAGATAGATAGATAGAAAGAAAGATAGAAAGAAAGATAGATAGATAGATAGATAGATAGATAGATAGATAGATAGATAGATAGATAGATAGATAGATAGATAGATACACACACATATATATATATTTATATATATATATTAATATATATATATATATATATATATATATATATATATATATATATATACATGGTGAGAGAGAGAGAGAGAGAGATGGGATGTATAGAGAAGTAGATAGAGTCATGAGAAAATTGAATTGATCAGACGGACCCGTCCATATTCTTGCATCACCCCCAACTCACTCGATGTAAGAAAGAACCTCAAACTATGCAGGAAATTGTTTGAATCTACTACTGTTTCCATGCTAGAGATGAGAACAGCGAAAGAGATTACATTTAGGCTATAGTCAAGAGATATGGATGACTGACAAAAATGACATCGCTTTATGTGAATTTTCAAGACAAGACTGCAAAACTTTACAGATACACGAAGGTCGAACGGAGTGGGACGCATGAACGAACGGATCCATGAGTGTGTACAGCCAGTGAGCTATAGAAACCATCAGAATCTACAACAGTTGTCATTTGCTGAGTGTGACTGAGCACACATAGGTGCGCCCGTAATTCAGTGAAGTCAATTCTTAAGGATAGGTGCGCCCGTAGTGCAGTGAAGTCGATTCTTTAGGATAGGTACGTCCGTAGTGCAGTGAAGTCGATTCTTTAGGATAGGTACGTCCGTAGTGCAGTGAAGTCGATTCTTACGGACATATCCGCAAATAAATCATACGCAGACTCTAAAACATAGACCTACACACATGCACGCACACAACTGTTCAAAAGAAGCTGAGCAACGCTCCTAAGAACTTCAATGTGGCTCATCTGGACCAATTCCTCCAACACGCATTATCCCTCTTGGCCACTACTTGTAATGATTTTTCGGGAGGTCTCAAATTATTACACAGGCGAGGAAAGCGATCTAGGACGGCCGTGAAACAAACACGCAGCTGTCACTGATTTATCGACTTGTAATCAATCACGTTGCATCAAATCCCTGTCTGTCCTCCCAGGGCATTAGTGTCACATGCATCAGTCCATCGCTCTCTCCATGGCCAGTTTGTTGTCGCTTATTCGTTGGCTCATTCTAGCTAGTCCAACTGTCATGGTAGATTATGAGAGGGAGAATTATGATATTCCGTGTGCTATGGTTATTTTCTTTGTATATGTTTACTCCTCGTGTTGTAGTTTCTTTTTGTATTAAGACGAAGTGCGTTGTATTGTGTTTTGCGCCTAACGATAAAGTGAACGCGATTTCGTCACGATTGTTTTATTTAATGGATTCTTAGTTCATAGTCGACATGTATTTCTGCAGGGGCAGATGCATCTCGTGCATGTCCCACTTAGTCACCCTGTACTTCTACAGGAGCAGAGGGCGTAGTTCTTAGTCAACTTGTACTTCTACAGCAGCAGATGCCCCCTGTGCAGGTCCCACTTAGTCGCCCTTTACTTCTACAGGGGAAGACGCCCCCTGTGCAGGTCCCAGCATTGGTATGAGCTGGATTTAGGCGGGATAAGGATTTCCTGTTTCGCCGGCTAGACTCGAGCAGCTTAATACTCCGCTGCGTTGGGACTAGTACATTCAGAGTAACATTCTCAGACAGAAAACCCAAGACATCCCACTTATCAAGTATTTGAACAGAATTCAGCCACAACATACTCTCGAGTGTCAGCTGTTTACGCACCGTAATCATCATTTCTATATTGATCATCACAATTTTAGAAAGGTACTTCGTGCTCCAAAGCCAGATAAATGGAACACTCTGTATGACATTCAAAAATAATTGCTAAACACATGCAGATATAATTAAATTGCATTGGGCCGAAGGGCGAGAGCCTGGATGCTTTTGGGTTAAACAGCAATATTCTTATACTGCAGCTGAGATTTACAACTTGACTGGAAGGATGCAGTTATACTAATCATTCCTCCCCGACATAAAGGCTCTGGACATGGATTGACATCTTTGAAAGATAAAGCTGCTGTTCTATTCAGATGCAAATGAAATCTGAAGAGCTGCCTCAGGTTAGGCGAAGATAAGCTGAAACGACACAGAGAAGTGAAGAGACAACGCCGAAAGGAAAATGAAGGCGCAACCTCAGTAGAGAACTACCAGTCCAAGGTCACATTATCCTTTAGTGAGACATGACTGAAACAAGACTTCTACAACTACTACTGGGATGATGAGGCTAACGTCTGGTCAGGCAAAACGCACTGATCAGAGAATGTTAGCCAGGGCCAGGAGAAATATACTGGCCTAGACCCGCACCTGACCTCCTCGTTGGTCGTCCTGGAAACGGGAGGACATCAGTCTGTCTAACAAGGTGAGGTTCGACGTGATCTCTGTAGTAGTGAGTGACACGCAGATGGGGCTAAGCATAGCCCAACCGACTGGAGGACTTTTGAGGGCGCACATAAGCGTAACCTACTCATTGTGGGCATTTGAAACAACTACTACTACTACTGCTGCTACTACTACTACTACTACTACTACTATTACTACTACTAATACTACTACAACAATACTACTACTACTTCTACTATTACTACTACTAATACTACTACTACTACTACTACTACTACTACTATTACTACTACTATACTACTACAACAATACTACTACTACTACTACCACTACTACGACTAATACTAATGTGACGTGTTAGTCAGGGTCAGGCAAAATATACTGGCCAAGACCCTCACCTTGGTTTCCTAGAAGCCCTCTCTCGAAATGGGCTGTTTTCATGGCAGTCTGGCTAACGATCTGACTGATCGACGTGATCCCCGTAGTAGTGAACGACACGCATTTGAAGCCAATCATAGCACAACCACCTGGAGGATCTCGGCCCACCTTCATCAGCACGCTCCGGATGTGATGAAAGCTACTCCAACGCGTCACTTAACGTCCTTTTCACTACCCACACAAGAGTAGACCTTCTCATTGTGACCATTCGAAACAGCAGCAACCTCCTGTTATATCCATCCGACGTTTCAGCAATTATGACAATGAACGTATCGGATTTCACCATCATTCGCACGCATGAATACCTACAGACGTATTCTCACTATATGCTCCTTATAATTTTTTATTCAGTAATCGACAGAGCCCGTTATAACCAGCAGCAGATCGGAAATAAAAGAAAATGGGAGAGAAGGAACACAGCTGACAGAACTGATAACTTAAGGGGGAGAGGAGAATAAAGAGTTTGGGGTAATCACCGATTTTGCTGATGTGCACGTGGCAAATGGCTTGGAGAGTTTTTGTGTCGGGGGCGCCTGCGCCCAAATTGGCGCTGAGGTAATTAGATAAGTCGTGAGATCGATGCTTGTGACGCTCTTCCCTGTGGGAGTACACTTCTAGGCTGTATATTCGCTGCTGTTGCTGTTGTGTTGTGTTGGTGGTTTGAATAGTTGTGGGTTTCATTATCTGTTCGTGACTTCTATGTTGTTGTCGATATTCTGATCGGCAGTAAAATAAAAATAGCAGGCACTGCTATAGACGATGAAGTTGTAGAGCATGGTTTCTAAATAAGAGTTACTCTTCTTCTTCTTCTTCTTCTGCTTCTTCCTATTCTTTTTCTTCAGCTTCTAATTATTATTCTTCGTCTTATTATTCTTATTCTTCGTCTTTTTCTTCTCCTCTGCTTCGTCTTCTTCTTCTCTTTTCCGTGGTCTTGTTATCGTTCTTATTCATCATATTCTTCTTCATATTCACATTTGTCACCCTCTTCTTCTTTTTCTTCTTCTTCTTTAATTTCTTCTTTTGATCCCATCAGAAAACAAGTTATGCATTCGTATATTCCTGTATTATTTCTGCAGCACTGATGCTCGTACTTTCTTTCAAACGTAGAAATCTACACCGCTCCCAATGACAATACGTGTCATGGTGAGACTTCTCATTTCAAGATATAGTCTACACTGTTAGCCGCCCATTACCACATGCTTTCAGTATGGCAGTGGTGCAATCATTCTCTGTGTTACACACCGAGCACTAGTTAAAACGACTTGGTTTCCAAACACACGAGGCTTTTATTTAACTCTCCTTTAGCTCATTGGTTCCCCATCCCCCACACACACGCGCATCTCGGTTTACAGTCAACATCGGTGTCCTCCATTGGTTTGCAGTAATCCTTCGTGCCTTCCCCTGGTTTGCAGTAATCCTTCGTGCCTTCCACTGGTTTGCAGTAATCCTTCGTGCCATCCACTGGTTTGCAGTAACCGTTCGTGTCCTCCCCCGGTTTGCAGTAAACGTTCGTGTCACCCATTGGTTTGCAGTAAACGTTCGTGTCACCCATTGGTTTGCAGTAATCCTTCGTGGCCTCCACTGGTTTGCAGTAATCCTTGGTGTCGTCCACTGGTTTGCAGTAATCCTTCGTGCCCTCCACTGGTTTGCAGTAAACGCTCATGCCCTCCACTGGTTTGCAGTAAACGTTCGTGTTCTCCATTGGTTTGCAGTCAATATTCATGTCATCTCTGTCTACCCTCATCCTCCACCTCCGGTTTGTAATTAACACATCTTGCACGTTCTTGATTTGTTGCAAACGTTAATCACTCAACAACTTGTCCTGCAGAAAACCTTCATGTCATCTCTTCCTCTTGTCCTGCAGCAAACCTTCATGTCATCCCTTCCTCTTGTCCTGCAGCAAACCTTCATGTCATCCCTTCCTCTTGTCCTGCAGCAAACCTTTCCTTGCCTTGCAGCAAACCTTTATGTTCCTCCTCCCCATTTCTTGTCCATAAGAAAAACTTCATTTCCCCCTTACCCCGTTTTTTCCAGCAGCAAACCTCTATGCCACCCCCCCCCCCCCTCTTTGTCCAACAGCAAACCTTCACTTCTTCCTGCCCCCTCCACTGTACAAAAGAAAACCTTCATATCATCCATTCCTCTTGCCCTACAGCAAACCTTCATATCATCCCTTCCTATTGTCCTGCAGCAAACCTTAATGTCATCCTTTCCTCACCATAGCCATCTTCTTTGGTTTTCAGCAAACGTTCATACATTCTCTTATTATACATTATGTATCTTCATCCCATTGTTTATCATCTCGCTCTTCATCTTGTACCCTTTTCTTCATCTTCTGCTTCTTGTTCTTCATCTTCTTCTAAATTTTCTTCCTTCACCTCTGCCTTCTTCGTTTTTATCTTCCCTATCTAATGTGTTCTTTATGATTTACACCGAATCTTCTAAAACATGTTTCATTGCCGACCTCTACTGATCACCATATATTACAAAGATAATTTTACTGCAAAGCGGTACCAATATGAGTAAGTTTATCTTTAATGCAATGAATGTTTTTGCTTATGTTGATACAATAACTCGAATCGTGGCTTAATATTCATTACTGCTGCTCTCATGAGCCTCAATGAAGTTAAGACAAGTGGTATTTTGCTTTTAGTTCCGTCAATGTTGAAAATGCTGATTTGCAAAAATAGGTGATAACAAATGGTAGAAGCGCTGACACCGCTAGTTATGACAGTATTGACAATTTGGATTTAATTACAATTTTCTTTTCTTCAAATATTACCTTGACACCCCCACCCCCCTTCCCCATGGTAGTTTTGTGACCCCCAGAGAGGTCGTGACCTATGAGAAACCCTACACTCGTATGCGCTTTCCGGGCAGCGTAATTATATGTAAAGAACAAAAGTGGCTGAGTGACTAGGCACTAGGCATCTCCAAAAAGCGTGTACCGAGATGGCAATTTTAAGAAACTTGCAGACGAAGGATTATAGTACTGGTTTGAAGAGACGTTGGTTCGTCACCCAGTAAGACCACGTCCATTTTTCTTCAAGGGTGGGTTTATAAAAATCTAACTTGCTCACTGGACAGCGATACGTCTGGTACTCGACATATGAACAGGACGATTATGGATCTCTTCAACCTAGCCCAGAACAGATAAACGCGATTTATTCTGTGTTATGCCAGAGCGTGTAGAAAGATATATGATCAGTTATGTTTTCTCTAGTTTATTCAACACGAAAGACAAATTGACAAGAAACATAGTAGGAAAAAATGAATATACAGTTGATACATCGCAGTACCCCCAAGTAATTAAATAAAAAACAGAGGAAGAAATAGAAAATCCATCTAAGTCTAGACCAGAAAATAATGCTTTCACGAACAAAACATCCAATACAATTAGCAGACCACGATAAGGAAACTCACGCGCATGTGCGTGAGCGTTTGCGCGCGGGATAGATTTGCGTCCAAAAGGTCCTGGATGGCGACAAGAAGCGGCCAGCGTTGATTACTTGCTCAGCACGCGAGCATGAATCGACAGAAAATAAACGGAAGAAACAAACTCTAAACCATGATAAAGGATTGGGGAGGCATGAGAAGCAAAGAGAACAATTAAAAGTCAAAAATTTAAAAAGAAAAGCAAATAAACAATGATCCTATCACATTATTACATTTCAGCGGAATGGAGAAGAATAAATGAAGGAGAAATGTTACAGAAAATAGGGATAACGAAGGGAGTAATATGAGAAACAAAGGATATTTCATTGGGGAGAGACAGAGCTACAGTTACTCTGAAAGTAATCAAGAGGGGGAAATGACAATCGTTTCAGCAAAGCTATTGGTTTGCATGTTGATGGAAAATGGGCAGCATTGCAAGGCAGCATTGAGACACACATGTGCACAATGGCGATTAGAGATAGACATGGTAATGGTTCACATTTGCATTGTCTGCTGATAATTGCGCTTACAAGATATCAGTCATTTTTTGATTCATTCATTTGCTAGCTGGCGGGAGACAAAATTACATGGGAACATGGGAGATAAGTAACTAGGAAATGAAAAATTAGTCGCACGATGTACTCGAAATATGGGAAGTAACTGCAGCAAGGTTTTCAATCTGCAGATGACCTCATCAGGGGGTCTATGTGGCGCACACTTTGAGTGTATATGTCCTGTTCAAGACGGATGTGTCGGACTAAAAGGTGCAAATATCGCAGTAAAGCTGTAAACTACAGACACAACGCATTGCGTTCTCCGGACTGCGTCCTGTTACTTGCAAAGTCCTGTTTAAGGCTTAGTAACGGGAGATTGAATCGGAAGAAGAAGTCGAAGAAGAAGAAGAAGAAGAAGAAAATATATAGATGTCCATAGGCGATAACAAAGACATATACGGGACAAATAACGGGAAGGCAAACCCCGGCCTTAACAAAGACAGCTGTAATCGGAGATGTGTCTAAAGCCTTGATAGCGTTTTTAAACTACGACACAGCGTAACAGCACCATCTTCAGAACGAACACTGATGAGGAAGAAGAAGAAGAAGAAGAAGAAGAAGAAGAAGAAGAAGAAGAAGAAGAAGAAGAAGAATGATGACGAAGAGGGAAAATGAAAGAAAGAAGAAAACGAAGAGGAAGAAGAGGATGAAGTAGAAAGAAGGATGGACGCTGGAAAATTCCTCGTGCAGAGACATTTCTGACACTTCGTATTCTACAGAAGCATCTTCTGCAAGGCAACTACCATTTCTACTCTCTACCCACATGCAACATTAATGGAAAGACATAGAAATATATGAAAACATTGGCTTACAACTCTAAGAAACGCGATGTGCTTCCTCATTCCGTCAAGTCTCCCTGTCATAAATTCATCACTCTAGAGAGTCATACAGACGCCGACTCTCACCAGAGGACGCTTTGTGAACACTGTGATCACCATTACTGAACGGTCCACGCCTCGAAACGAAGCAAATGTACGCGTCTGCAAAGCCTGTAAGAGTCTTGGAGAAGCTATCCAACCTATATCCCTTGAGAGCACATTGAATTAGATGTTTTAAGTTGAATGTTCTCTTTCTCTTATTTTATGGATTCACGTTAATTTCTAACTAGTATGTAAGTCTGTATCACACCGAACGATACCAGTGGAGAAGAAACATTTTTTTCTTATTCATCATTATCTTCTATTCACTTGTGTCGTTAGACGGCGTTGGGATGTTTAGTTTTCTGTCATTTGCCAGCCTTGTCGCCGATGTTGTTGTCATTCCAAGTTTCTTTAGTGTCTATCCATTTATCCATCTATCCATCTTTGCTGGTACTTTGGTTGCATTCTTGTCAGGTGTCCGAAACATTGAATTCTCTGACTTTCCATGTATTACATGCACAGTGTTGCATCTACCTTCTGTCTGATTACTTCGTTTCCTCTTATTCATACATGTTTTAATCTGCCTTGAGGATTCCGGAACATAAACTGTCTTGTTATGTTATGTTCTGCTATATATTTGTTTCAATGTAAATAGGTGAACTGTAACGATGGCTTCATGTTTAATTTATAACAAATCGACATCATCACGCAAACCTGCATACGGTAGGCAATGCAGAATTTCAAAGCAACATTTTTTTTTTCCAATCTCTGGCTAAAAATATAACCGAAATGTGATCTCTTTATTTTGTCTAATTCAGAGCTGTCTTCTCGTGTTCTGCCCAACTGATTTCAAGCAACACTGGCCTCCTGTTCTTGTAGTTCTTTGCCATGTGTTCCTTAGCCTTTTTCTATTTTTTTTTCTTTTTTGGCGTTTGTTCTGAAAATGGACGTTAATGTGTTAGGATGTTGCTAACAGCGATGCTGGGATATCTGCGCCTTTCGGTCCAACACATCCGATTTCAACTGGCAATTGTTTTAGTACGGCGTTCGCCTTCCAACTGCCATCTCTATCCCTATGTCAGACTACACTAGTGATTAGAGACACAGGGCGGCCTTGTGGAGACAGAATAGGGTCTTGGACAAATATGGTTCGCTGATCCTGATTGCAAGCAGCCAGCTATGGGTCACTGGCTGTTGTCAACTCATGAACTGTTGCGTCTTGCCCCATGTGGGTTCAAGTAAATCATATTAATCAATCATCTAAATCAATCATATGAATAAATTACCAGTTAAACGCCCCGTGGAGCACAATTCTTCAACAGATGCATGCTAAGTCATCTAACGATGACATGTCTAACGATGACATGTCCAATGATGCTGAAATGTGTACTGCTTACAGTTTTTAAAAGATCGATCCATATGACAAACCCTGCTCTAACAGTGTTGCAGTTCTCTATTTCTCCCGTAGGTCACCAACAACAGTTGGTCGCAACTCAAGTGTATTCCTCTAGGCTTCTTTCTAAAACTCGGTCCTATCTTTTTCTTTTTTTCTATTCCCAATCTCTCGCACTCTCTCTCTATATATATATATATAATATATGTCCTCTATAATATATGTCCTACAATTTGTCTTACTTGTATGTCTACCATTTCTCCGAGGTATGGTTCCTGCATACGTTCCACGTAATTCGCTTTGTTTAAAGCATATGTCTAAATATGCACACCAAGGTCCAGTCGACCCAGCTATAAATGGGTACATGGCAACGTAGACCTTTATTTCTGTTTGAGTCATAATTCCCCGCCTATCCCACACCTTAGTATGGATTCTACCCAATTCCGCACTTCAGAGAGGCATCAAGAATAGATGGGGCTGTCCATAGACGATCGCTCCGCAAGGCAACTCACATCAATCATCCTTCAACCTCGGTAGAAGGACGTGTCTTATGTCCCTGTACAAAGTGCAACAGTCAACTCAATGCTCAGATTAGCTTATTTATCCATTTTCGAACTCATGAGAGCAGTGAATGCCGACAAAGTGGTCCTCATGGATTACAATGGACGAACAACTCCGCCAGATATTAGTGAGCACAACAGTACGAGCATTCTTCGAAATCAAATGTTCACAAAGGAGTATATCTACCACAGACTGAGAACCCTTGCGCTGAAGTTTTGAAAGGTGACAGGATGTGACCCGACTGCAATTGGTCATTACGATCCTCACGACCCAACTCTAAATCGCAGCACCAGCAGCGACGTGTCAATGTCCGGGTCCTCTCGGTGTTTAGACATTTCCCGGTGCGGGCAGAATATATTTGGGCACTCTCAGGATAATTGTCCAGCAGATAGTTATTTGGACTATGATAATAACCTAGTCTCCGGTAAACGAGAACAATTACCACTGCGATCTCTAAAAATGGGTATTCAAAAAAAGCCTTCTCCCGAAATCACAGTGGCACTTGAAAAAGCCGGTTCGTCCATTCGTCTCTCAGTCCTAACGGTACCCCATGTTACAATGGGCAGGGACGTTATAGGGGCAATTTACGTGCTCAGTTGCTGATATCTTTTGCACGGAAGCAACGAACCATTCCATTTACCCGTATACAACCTGCAATTGGCTGCCCGTATTAAGTCCGTTCTGTTGAAACTCCCAGATGGACCGATTTGACTGATGTCGTCGGAGTCTACCGTCAGAAATTAGTCGAATCTTTATATCGAGTGGACTAGAAATGCGCTTGTTATTGAAGATGTTATTCATACTAATTTCTTGACTCTTGACAATTCTTCTCTAGTAGCAGGTTACAGTGGCTCTTCTTTTCGGAGGCATGGGCCCCCGTTTGTATAGTGCAATGGTGGGGATTTGTGTAGGGTCACCATTAAGTTGATCAGAATGCAGATCCCATCAAGTTGGTCAAATTGTGTAATGCAGTATATTTGCAAGTGTAACGCCGACTTTTTGTATCGCTGTTGCACTTGACCCACCCGTTAGCGACCCGATGCCTGGAGTACTACGCTAAAACGTAGTAAAATAATAACTTAAAAATCAAAATAATTGAGAAGTTCTCGCTCAAAACAGTGAACATGTTCTGGTTGGTCAGTCCGGGGACGGTTTTGAAGACGTCTGATCATGTCATACCTCTGCCCTCTGTTAGTCAGTCCTGACACTTGTGTTGGAGGCATATGGCCATGTCACTCCACTGTTAGACTGCCCGGACACTTGTGTTGGAGGCATCTGACTATATCACGCCACTGCCCTATGTTAGACTGCCCGGACACTTGTGTTGGAGGCATCTGACTATATCACGCCACTGCCCTATGTTAGACTGCCCGGACACTTGTGTTGGAGGCATCTGACTATATCACGCCACTGCCCTATGTTAGACTGCCCGGACACTTGTGTTGGAGGCATCTGACTATATCACGCCACTGCCCTATGTTAATCAGTTCATTTTTGTTTAACTTCAAGAAATTATGTTTCGGTCCATTCTTGACTAACTGGCTATGCAATAGTGATGTTATTGTTTTGATATACCTATTGATAACGGTGCTTGCTTGTGGCACGTCAAGTCTAGCCATCTAAAAATTGTTACGATATATACACAGAGAGGCTACGAATGTAACTCTCCACCTATCAGAAGCTTACTACTACTACTACTACTATTTTTACCACCCTTACCCCTACTACTACTATTACTACTACTACTACTACAACTACTACTACTACTACTACTACTACTATTACTACTACTACTACTACTACTACTACTACTACTACTACTACTACTACTACTACAGTCTTTCAACGCAGAACTCAAAAACTGTCCAGTTCCATCGGTCCGGCGTATTCTCTGAAGTTCTTGCATGTTCCTAGCACCATGCTTGCACCCTCCCTAATGTGTGTTATGTGTAGGGTCATTCTGGGTCTACCCCGTTTCCTTTTGCTGCCATGTTTTCACACAATCGCATGTAACGAAAGTCTATTATTGTTCATTCCCTGCACGTTTCAAGTGTCTTTTTTATTTTCCAGCTTTCACAACCATATGTAAACACTTATATGACGATAGAGTTACCTAACCTTAGTTTGATACGTTTACAGAAGCTGAGAATTCATACATTTCAACTCTCAATATTTCATCCAAAACGGCACTGCCTACTGTAAATCTGCCATTCGCTTTGACCATATCCACTTTTATAAATCCAGTATCCATCTCACGAAACGAGTTTTCCAGCTAGTTATTTTTCTTGGTATCTATTTCAGCAACCGGCGTTGGATTACGTGACGATCGGCAACATACGCCTGTACTAATCTTACAAGGTGATCTCTCCCCTCAAACTCGACTCCCCATGTTAATCTACTTGATATCACTGAATAACAAAGCGTTACAAACTAAGTAAACCCAAGATTTGAGACGTAGGATAGCAAGACAAAAGTACATTGGTTGAAACAGCGATGTAGTACAGGACTCAGTAGTGCGAAATACACGAAACAAATACTGTTTTAAAAAATGGAATGAAAAGACAGTTTCAGTTAAAGACTAACACAATATATTGGACTTTTTTTATTCGTTCGTATTTTTACTAAAATTATCGAACCAGCGTTATCCCTTTTTTTTCGTTTAGCCCATATGATATTTATATGGCAGGGATTAACGATCGCTTGTTTCGTTAATCGCGTGCTGTGTACAGGCTTGGATTTCTTAAATTTCACTTGTAAAGAAGAACACATTGTGGGTGTTACGGACATATGTGGGAGAGGGGTCGAAAGTCCGGCTAGATCAGGCAAAACGTGCTGGTCAGTCTGTGTTAGTCGGGTCAGGTGAAACATGCTGAACATACTCATTGACTCTTTTCGTCTTGTCAGACGATAGTAAGTGTGTTGTTAGCACAAAGCCCGGTCAGAGATAAAGAGACCATGTGCTGCCCATGCAGTATGGTCCCTCTCTCGGTCTGCTTTGTTTGCTCCAATGGAAAGGTGATGCCAAAACATTTAGAACAAGGCAAACTGCAGAAGCTGCCGGATCAGCAGAGCAATGCTCTATCTGTTCGCCTGTCAGGGTATCACTTCTAGACCAGCCGCCACCCAAGGTTGAGGGCCTGGGCCACAACACTTTAAAAAAGGAAAAACAAACTTAAAGCGGGGGCTCGACTTCATTGCGTTGGTTTTTTTCCCCCATTTTAGCTCGGTCTCTCTCGGCAGATGGTACCCCATCTGTCGAGAGCATCGTACAATGCACGAACTCCGTAGCTCCAGCGATGAACCCAGGGATCTCCGGAAAAAATTGACATCATGGACCGACCATCGCAGCTCCAAATCGAACCCCGACCGTCTGAACACGAGGCAAACGGCTTGACCACTTCGCCACAGAGGTTGCTTGTCCTCGCTGTAGGATATGGCATTGTATCCTCTTGCGTGTGCTCCTTCGCACATCGTCGGTTGTCAGGTTTGGTAGACGCTGACCAACTTTCAGAATTGCCAGAAAACAGGTCGAACAGCCATTTCTGACAATACCTGGCAAGATAGGCCAGTATCATATCTGCAAGGCTTCAGATGGTTTGAAATCACATTTGTCCTTCTTCTAGATGAGCTTCATTCCTAAGCTTTCGTCCCTGTCCGCCCGAACTACTGGTTTTAAGGCGCCAGTGGCTCGCCTTCCGTCCCTTTTCCTGTTAATAAAAACAGTTCTGCCGCACGAGGGCAGGGAGATGGACTTTGTTGTCATAGGTTATATGAGACGCACGCCATGGGGGCATTTAGTTGGTTTTGAGAGTTCATCCTCAACCCCACCCACGACTATAACAACATTCAGAACAACTTGATATGCTAGTCATAATCTAGTGAAACATACTAATCGATACCCCCCCCCCCCCCCCACCTCACTACCAATAATTCGTCATTGTGAAAAAAAAGCTTTTTTTCGTTGGACACTGTGGCACCCATATTTGTGAGCTGAGAAAGGAGCATCGCATTGCACTACAGCCAGCATGCACGGATCCACCTTCCCAAATGCGCCTAGGTATGGGAGGAGGCGTCCTGGCAATTCATATTCACGCTGTTATCACTGGAATCTGCTCCTGCTGAGTTGACATTTCTCTTCAGTTCTACCTGGTTGGCCAAGCTGCTGTAACATAGAGTTTTCAGGAAAACGTGAGGTGTAGACTTGATTATTATGTTTCTCCTGTAGCTGAAGTGAGATGGGAGATGTTATCAATGTTTCTGATGTAGCTGAGGGAGATGTTTTCAATGTTTCTGATGTAGCTGAGGGAGATGTTTTCAATGTTTCTGATGTAGCTGAGAGAGATGTTTTCAATGTTTCTGATGTAGCTGAGAGAGATGTTGTTAATGTTTCTGCTGTAGCTGAGAGAAATGTTGTTAATGTTTCTGCCGTAGCTGAGGGGGATGTTGTCAATGTTTCTGCTGTAGCTGAGAGAGATGTTGTCAATGTTTCTGCTGTAGCTGAGAGAGATGTTGTCAATGTTTCACCTGTAGCTGAAGTTAGATGGAACATGTTGTCTATGTTTCTCCTGTAGTTGAAGTGAGATGGGAGATGTTGTCAATGTTTCACCTGTAGCTGAAGTTAGATGGAACATGTTGTCTATGTTTCTCCTGTAGTTGAAGTGAGATGGGAGATGTTGTCAATGTTTCACCTGCAGCTGAAGTGAGATGGGAGATGTCAGTGTTTTACCTGTAGCTGAAGTGAGATGGGAGATGGTGTCAATGTTTCACCTGCAGCTGAAGTGAGATGGGAGATGTCAGTGTTTTACCTGTAGCTGAAGTTAGATGGAACATGTTGTCTATGTTTCTCCTGTAGTTGAAGTGAGATGGGAGATGTTGTCAATGTTTCACCTGTAGCTGAAGTTAGATGGAACATGTTGTCTATGTTTCTCCTGTAGTTGAAGTGAGATGGGAGATGTTGTCAATGTTTCACCTGCAGCTGAAGTGAGATGGGAGATGTTGTCAATGTTTCACCTGCAGCTGAAGTGAGATGGGAGATGTCAGTGTTTTACCTGTAGCTGAAGTTAGATGGAACATGTTGTCTATGTTTCTCCTGTAGTTGAAGTGAGATGGGAGATGTTGTCAATGTTTCACCTGTAGCTGAAGTTAGATGGAACATGTTGTCTATGTTTCTCCTGTAGTTGAAGTGAGATGGGAGATGTTGTCAATGTTTCACCTGCAGCTGAAGTGAGATGGGAGATGTCAGTGTTTTACCTGTAGCTGAAGTGAGATGGGAGATGGTGTCAATGTTTAGCCTGACTCTTCCCTTAACCAACGACTTTGAGCTTGGGTCATACTTCGCCTCTCATTAAAACAGAAGTCTACTCGATAAAAACTTTAACACTTCCTCCCCGACAGCAGTACATGTTAGGGGACTTTCTTCCTTTTCCAACACACACAGATACTATAATAGTTCCAAATTATTTGTAAAATCATCTATTATATCGACTTGTTTCTCCCCACTGTATATAACTATCAACTTTACCATGGTCTGTCTATCCACCAGCTCTGTCTCTCCGTCTCCATTCCCTAAGTGTCTCCTCTGTCCTAGCCTCCCTGAGCTTTGTGTCCTCCCAAGTCATCGAGACTCCTTTTATCCCCTCCTAAAGCCCAGCTAACGAGAGCTGGTCGTACACCGGGTCCTTACATTCCCCCTTCTCAGACCGCTTTCACGACAGGATTTGTCGCAAGAGCTTAGTCGACCATTTCAGACCTTGTACCGTTGTCTTAACATGGGCTATCATCATTACTTTCACGTGATCAGCCTAAGACAGCACAGGAGAATAAATCTCTTGTCTGGCATCGATCTTTGCTAACCGTTTTTCATCTACTGCCCATAAGGAAGTCAATTTTATTTGCTTCGTAGAATAACGTTTATGCGTTTTTGTTCTGTTTCTTGACGTTGCGTTTGGAAAATTCGATTTACATCTTCTTGGTATTTTAACAAATTTTATATTTTTTCTCCAATTTGTCTTGAATCTTCGGACGAAATACACTGTACTGTGTTTGGCACCGTAACAACTCAGTGTGTCCGACTTCAGCAAGGGTTGTGTAATACGTTTACTACGGTACCTAATACTTCTTCGTCTTCATTCGTTCTCAATCTCCCGCTATCAAACCCTTAAAATGGATTGGCAAGTAATGGGGTGTTGCCCAGTAAACGGAATGCGTTGTGTCGTAGCTTATGGATTGACTGTTATATTTGCACCTTTCGGTCCGTCACATCCGACTTCAGCAGGCATTTTTGAGTACCGAGTTAGCCTTCCCTTTTCGATCCATTTTCTTAGCAAGTCTTCCATGTTGCAGCCAGTTATCCATTATAACCGAGTGGGGGTGTATAATGGTTTTGGCTGCTCTGGGTCGCTGGCCCTGGCGCTAACAGCTATGGGTCGCTGGCCCTTACACTAACAATCAGCTATGGGTCGCTGGCCCTTACACTAACAATCAGCTATGAGTCGCTGGCCCTTACACTAACAATCAGCTATGGGTCGCTGGCCCTTACACTAACAATCAGCTATGGGTCGCTGGCCCTTATACTAACAATCAGATATGGGTCGCTGGCCCTGACGCTAACAATCAGTTATGGGTTGCTGGCCCTGACGCTAAAAATCAGTTATGGGTCGCTGGCCCTGACGCTAACAGTCAGCTGTGGGTCGCTGGCCCTTACACTAACAATCAGCTATGGGTCGCTGGTCCTGACGCTAAAAATCAGTTATGTGTCGCTGGCCCTGACGCTAACAGTCAGCTGTGGGTTGCAAACTGCTCCAGCTAATGAACTGCTTATAATACAACGATGTTTCATGAATCCAAAGTAGCACGTTTTAGGTTTGAGCGCCTGTCAAAGACGGATGTGTCGAACCGAAAAGTGCAAATATTGCAGTCGAGTTAGCGACACAACGCAGATCACATCTCAAAGAGTACTTGAGAAGGTGGATCCGGAGGGAGGGTGGGGGAACATCCTGTCTGTAGTGCAATGCTAGATTTCTATGTATTCTCACAACTACGGGAATTACAGTGCCGATCCTGACTTCGTTAGACAGACTACATGACACAACCAGTTTTCAGGCATAACTTCTTGGAAGTGAGGTCGGTTCTTGATCAGTATGGTTCGCCCTGTCTGGCGTAGTCTTATTAGTATGTTTTGTGTTACCGATCGCGAGTCTTCTTTCCTTAGCTTCATCAGTATACCCACCACTAATGGAACTACAGTGCGACACAGTTCGACAAAATTTTGTCACTAAATTTTTCCTGCATTCTGCGATGAGTGTCAACTGGTCGACATCCTTCAGCTGTTAGAAACCGACTCACCGCTAGCTGATCAACTCTGGACAGATTCCGTATCACACCTGCCATCTTTTCAACAGTCTGCGGAGAATACTAAAATTATGCAATTCCAGGACGAGAGAATCAGATTGATGCACGGGATCAAGATGCTCAGCAACGCATGAGCTGCAGTGGTCAGCGACCCATAGCTGACTGCTAGCATCAGGGCCAGCGAACCATAGCTGCCAAGACCCTTCTACACCTCCACGCGGTGATCCTGGATAACAGGCTGCAGCAGGGCAGACTGGCTAAGGAGAAGGAATCGAAGAGGGAATGCTAACCCGGTACTCAAAAAATTATTGCTGAAGTCGGATGTGTTGGGTCGAAAGGTGCAAATATCGCAGTCAAGCTGTAAACTACGACATAACGCATTCCATTCTCTGGACTACATTCTACTACTTAAGCCCTTTCATGGTTTGGTAGTGGGAGATTGAGAACTAACGAAGAAGAAGAAGAATCAGATTGGTGCACAGCGCAGCTTCTTTCTCACTATAATCCAAATTCAGCTCGTTACATCTTCAGGGAGAGGACAGTCTGATGATGTCGCCATCTTCGCTTGCGATGGGTAACTCACTTACTTATGTTCAAACTTCCAATATAATATAGCAATGGAACACGAACCATTTTCAATTCCTGTTATATTGTATTGAATTGACATCACTGCATTCCGGACAGATCCACCAGTTTTCTATTCTCACACCATGAATTGAACATGTTCTGATATATAGCTCATTGCCGACACCAACTTCTGCTCCACCCCTCTATCCTTCTGTTAACATCATCGCCATATTGTGTCTGTACTCGTTCCACTAAACATCGAGTCTTTTCTGCTAGGTCTGAAATCCCCATGCTTACATGCATCCATCACCGTTCGATAAATGCCCGACTCCCGCAAACAGCTGATTCGATTGCAGTCAATATTGATTTGTAAGCGGTGCATTACTGATACATTTAGAACAAATGGTTCAACTACACTTGTACGTTTTGAATTGTTTAACATTTACTATCTGGTGTTGGGTCTTAGAAGCATACAAAATCTTACAAAATGCAGGCTACTACCGTCACTTCTACAAATAATGGAATGGCCACTACTACAATTGCTATTACTACTACTACTACAAAAGCTACCATGATTATTGTTACTACTACTACTTCTACTGCAGCTTATAGTGGTACTACTGCAAGTACTACTACTACTACAACAGCTACCATGATTATTGTTACTACTACTACTTCTACTGCAGGTTAAAGTGGTACTACTGCAAATACTACTACTAATACAACAGCTACCATGATTATTGTTACTGCTACTACTTCTACTGTGACTACTACGAAAACTAATTCTACTACTAATACTACTCATACTACTACTACTACTATTACTACTACTACTATTACTACTACTACTACTACTACTACTACGTATACTACTACGACTACTACTACTGCGTATACTACTACTACTACCACTACTACTACTACTATTACTACTAATACTACTACTATTACTACTACTGTTACTACTACTGTTACTAATATTACTGTTACTACTGCCTGCTACTGCTGCTACTACTACTTATTCTAGTGGTGCTTCAGCAAGTAGTACTGCTGCTACTATTGCTACTTCTACTTCTAGAGGTACTGCTTCAAGTACTACCACTACTATTACCACTACTACAACTACTACTATTACTAGTCATCATTATATCTTACATGTAATTTTTCGTTGGGGATACATATCTCGCCCACCACAAGCCATTCAACCAATTTATCTGTAAGTCTTCACTCATCAGTTTGGCTCACCATCCCACACCAATCATCTTTGAGGTAATTTACTCAAGTATTATTATCAAATCTGATCTTACCACTATCCGTACTGATACAGCTAACATTGCTATCGTCACCACCCGATACTTTAAATAAACTAAAAACAAGGGCAACCGACTATGGCAAGCCGTAATACCACAATTTACCGCGTCCAAGTGGACAGCCGTGACATAGTTGTCACGCCCACAAATATTAGACAACCTCTTCATGGCAACCAAGACAGTGCCCTGAAAAAAAACTTCACACAAGTTTCCGAATCCGAAAAGTTTCTCATTAAACCGGTAATGATTTAATCTCGTTTTCTTTTCTTCTGTTCTCCGTTAGTTGGAGACAAATTTAAGTTTGGAAGGCTGGAAATGATTGAGTGTGGCAGTCGATGGCTCCAACAGTGTTTTGTCCCATTGTCTGCAGGGGAGGAAAGAGCCAATCATTCTCGTTAAACGCTCTTTCCTGAGGCTCTTAGTCAGTGTGTGGCTTTTAGGGAAGACGGAACGGAAGGAACATGGCCAGAGGATGGGAACAGAGGCAACAAAGGAGCTCTGGCTGCTCGTCAAAAGGCGGATGACAGCGATCATCGTCGTACTTTGCGGATCTCACTTTGTTGTCGTCCAGTGATCGCCATTATTATACGCCTTTGATTTGGTGTAAAAAAGAAAGTTTGTGGTCATTCACGATTGAACGCAAACACACACAGATATACTAAATAACACACAATCAAACACACACACACACACACATTGACACATATTTCCCGAGAGGTTTGGTCTTGTCCATCCAAACTTCAAGAACTTCCTTTTCTTTATTATCGTTTTTTTTTCTATTTCTATCAGATTTTCAGCTGCATTCTTTGCTCGCATACATTTTCTTTCTTTCCAACTTTGAATTACTTTCTTTTCATTCTTATGTTCTTTCAATTTTTTGGGCAACATTCAACTATTTCCTTTCAGTGCTTACTTTCTCTTTCCTTTAACTACTCTCTGCTCATGTTCACATTTGTGTAATTTACTTCCGTGAATCACTTCCATTTCATTTCTATCTTCTTTCTTTGACTTTCCATCCTTGAACTATTTCCTTCTCAATCATCTACATTCTCATGTCTCTTTCAAATCGTTAAGTATTTACCTTTATTCTGTGTTTCCTTTTCTTTTCAATTTGTATTTCCTTCATTGTTCGTATCTTTTGTCATGTTTTTTCAACCCTCAGCTGCTGTCTTTTCTTTCGGAATCAACATTCTTTTCCAAACGCTCGGTTCAGTCATTTTCGTTGCTATCTTTTATTGTTTTGCTTTTTCACCCCTTTTTTCGGTTTCATTTCTTCATATGTTTCGTTTAATTTTTGTAAATTTCATCTTATTTATTTTCTTTCATATATTTATTTTGTGATTTTAATTACAAATTTGCTAGCCACCATTTCCAATTTTGAAATAGCATCTTCATATGTTTCCTATACCGTCGTGTCATTTCTTTTGCATCATTCTCTATTATCTATCAACGGTCTGTATGTTTCTGGGATCAAGACGCTGAGCAGCGCATGAGCTGCAGTGGTCAGCGACCCATAGCTGACTGCTAGCGTCAGGGACAGCAAACCAGAGCTGCCAAGACCCTTGTACACCTCCACGCGGTGATCCTGGATAACAGGCAGCAGCAGGGCAGACTGGCTTAGGACCGAAAGGTGCAAATATCGCAGTCAAGCTGTAAACTACGACACAACGCATTCAGTTCTCTGGACTACATTTTGCTACTTTAGCCCGTTCAGGGTTTGGTAGCGGGAGATTGAGAACGAACGAAGAAGAAGAAGAGGAAGTATGTTTCTTGTGCATCATTTTCTATCAGACGTCTTGAACTATGTTTCTTGTGCATCATTTTCTATTAAACGTCTTCAGCTATGTTTCTTGTGCATCATTTTCTATCAAACGTCTTTAGCTACATTTTGTTCTTCTTCATTTTCAACCAAACGTCTTTAGCTACATTTCTTGAACTTCATTTTCTATGAAACGTCTATAGCTATATTTCAAGTGCTTAACATTCTATCGAACGTATATAGCTTCATTTCTTATGCATTATTTTCTTCTATCAAAAGTCTATATCTACAATTATTGGGCTTCATTGTATATCAAACGTTGTGCAGCTATATTTCTTGCCCAGTACATTTTTGTATCCCTATTTCAATTCCACAACTTACAGCCGACAAACCAAATCATTGTTTCTTGTGTTGTTTATTGTTTTATATTTATTTCCCCTCCCCCTCTCTCTCTCTTTCTCTCTCTCTCTCTCTCTTCTCTCTCTCCCTCTCTCTCTCTCCCCACCTTTCCTCACCCTCCTCGGTTGAATTCATGTTCATCCTGTCTGCTTAAAGATGATAGCTAAATGGTCTCCAGCTGTGCCCAGTTGGAGATTCATAGGGGCGGACTCCTTGGCGTTAGCTATTGACCGTGTCCACGTTCCCGGGTGTGCTTGGAATGTCTGTATTCTGGAGTACAGGTACGCCAGGGATTCTCATACTGGAGTAAACGTTCCCACAAGAGACGAACAGGTTACATGAATGTTTGCAGGCTGGCAACTTGGCATGGAAAGGCTTGATACACATTTAGAGGTTAATCAGAGATTAAACATTCGTATCTTTGGCGTTCGTCCAGAATAGAACGCTAGTGGCGCTGTGATGCAGCTTACAGCCCGACTTCGATACTTTGCACTTTGATGCCGGACGCATCCGATTACACCACGGCATCGTTTTTTGGACAGAGTTTGCATTCCAACTTTGAGCAATTATCTCTAAGCCAGGCTGCATGTTTGCAGTCTGTTTTCAGGGCCGTCATTTTGAGACGGAACGGGGTCTTAGTCAGAAATGGGTCACACCCTCTGATAGAAACATCCAGTTATGAGTTGTTGGTTGCAGTCAGCTCATTCGCTACTGCATCTTCGGCCCGACATGTTAGCTAAGAACAAGGGGATCTGCTTGACCGTTTCTTGGCACAAAACAAAAAGGTGGTTTGGATTATTCAGCAAATATTTCCCCACAGGAGGTTTTACACAGAGTCAATGTAAACGAGAAAGTTTAAATGCAGCCAGTTGCATAGAAAGGTTTGCATGAATGAAATTACTCACTGGAAGGTTAACGGACATCCTAGTTAGTAATAAAGAAAGCCCAAGGAACACAACAACTTTTATATAGCCAAGTTAGAAAAGGAGAAAGCCAAGGTGGCCCGAATAGGTTAACATAGTAAGAGAGAAAGCAATGAATTACGGGAAGATTAACATTAACTGAGATAGTAAGTGAAAAAGTGAGAACGATCCGAGACAATTTACAAATAACCAAGAGGGCAAAGGTCGATGTAGATATTAGGAAATATTTTTTTTAATAAGACGGTGGTAAATGCTTTGAATGATATTGCCACAGGAAATAGTAGAGACGAGAACAATTAATGCATTTAGGAATATATTGGATATGCATAACTTTTAGAGCAATGAAATTGTACATTAAACAATTGCATAAAGCCTACACGTTTTCTAAACCAGTGTAAAGACGTTAAGTAAAGGTATAACAGTCAAAGCGGTAAAGATACATTTACTAAAAGTCAAATGAAAAAGAGATCGTTTACTAAAAGTCAAGTGAAAAAGAGATCGTTTACCAAAAGTCAAGTGAAAAAGAGATCGTTTATACATATCTATCGTGGAGCAGGAGGGTGAACAAAAATCTTAGATTGCATAATGGCAATTTAGAAAAAGCAGATGATTGTTTGCAAAATAATCCAATGTGGTAGAGAATGGTTCACAAAACGCGAACATAGAACAGAATGGGTCTACTAAAAGCTAAGGTGGTAGTCAATAGTTAACGAAAAGTCAGGTTGGTTTTGTAAAATAATAAGTTGACACAACAAGGTTTACAAAAGTCAAGATGGTAGAGGATGATTCACAAAAAGTCAAGATGGTAGAGGATGATTCACGAAATGTCAAGATGGAAGATGATAATTCACAAAATGTCAAGATGGTAGAGGATGATTCACACAAAGTCAAGATGTTAGAGGATGATTCACACAAAGTTCAGATAGTTTAGGATGGCTCACAAAAGGTCAAGATGGTTGAGGATGTTTCACAAAAAGTCAAGATAGCTGCGAATGATTCAACAATTCAAGATTGAATGGGATAGATTACATCAGGTTAAGGCGATACCAGGAAGTGTCAAATGGAGTTCAACATTGTTTACATAATACATGTCATGGGTAAGGGAAAGTTTATTCCAATCAAAGTGGTGCTGGGAACACAAGTTGAGAATCCTCATGGAAAACTCCTTGCTTGGATCCCTTTAATCGGCCGTCCGTTCAAGAAAAAATAATGCCCACGGATGTTTCAGAAACAGCTGCTGCTAATGAAGACTTAGGGCTCCTGAACAATGTGGGAGGCGATGTCTGATATTATTGAGAGGAGGAGGACTGGCTTTGTTGGATCTAAGAGGGTGTAGGAATCAGGGGTTGGAGACGATGTCTGTGGTTGAACGCTGCGTGAATCAATCAGAATATGGAGGAAATTCGAAGTTGTAAAAGAGAAATTGTGCATTTCATGTATTCATACACCTGCATTATGCTCATAACAAAGCATATTTTCACATGGCTTCTTACTTGCAGAGGGGATGTATATTGCCATGTGATTGAGGAGTTTGCTAGTCAAATACAGTATTCTCGTTAGTTTTTAGTCGCTTTTACAATGTACACGATGCATGCAGCGGCTCTTTTCCAACCTCCCAGTGATAGGATTAGGTACAAAGAGGGAAATTGTTCAATAACTAAAGTGTAAGATTGGTAGAGCCAACATAGTGCTTGTATATTTTCATAATGCACATTAGGTTCCATCCTAGGTTTCGGCACGCGCAAGTCTACCGAAGCTGTTATTCAATGGGTACTTGACTTACCATTTTGGAAGGGAGGCGACGAATGGAATGGTCATTAAAATTACCTAACTGAGATCTAGTAGAAATTACTGAAGTACCACCAATGTCACTGGATCTAATGAGAAAGCCAATCAAACTAACACTTTAACATGCGGGACATGTCGTCAGATGTAGGCTTGGCCATGTTACTGGCTACCCCATCCTGTAAAAACTTGAAATCACAAAAACTTAAAAAGAAATGGACAGGTTAACATTTGATGACGTTCGCGCGAATTTGTTGAGGTCTTATTCTTCACAGGGAGCTGGGAATATTATGAGTGGTTTAAGTGATAAGGTTTACTGAAACACATAATGATCCGGCAAGTTAACTGAAGCCTAAAGGTAAACGGCATGTTTACTTACAGCCCAGTTTTCTTAGTTATTTGAGTGTCTTTTGATGAAACGAACTGATACTAAGCGAAACCTGACCTTCAAACTGCTCTCTTCCTTTGTTCAATAGAAATTGTTGCCAATTAACAGCCATTACAGCGTCAGCCACCCTTATATCACCACCAAATCTCTGCTCAACCACATCTCGTTCCCATCAGAAACGACATGAAAGGAGCATTCTCACTTCAGCATCCTTTTCACGACTAACCAACTCCATCCTCTGGTATTGAATATCGGCCTCATGGGTCTAGGAGGGATACTGGGAAGACTGCAATTGATAATTAGCAACGGTCTCTGGAGGCTGATTCGACACGCCCCACATGAAAATGGTAAGCCGTCTTGGCAGGCATGGTTTACGTCCCTGGAGAAACTGGTAAATGATCTTTGCCCGGTCCAGCAGCTGGGATAGAAGGTCGTTCACGCTTAGACGCGACCAAGTCTGAAAATGCTTCTCCGGGCGTGTAACTAGAACTTCTAAGATTAAGAAAGCCCGGAAGGCAAGCAACAGACAAAAATTGACAGTTTTAACTGACTATGGGTACCTGATCTACAGTTAGGGAGGGAAAGCAGCGAGGAATGGAACTAACATCCTACAGAAAAGTAAAATAAATATCCCGTTTCACATCATATTGCGAATGGGAAATATAGTGTTAGGCCATATTATTTGGCGACTCTCGGCAGGCAATTGCTGTTCCGACCAGACTGGTCGCTTTTATTTCCAGATTGCTCAAGTACCCAATTTATGTTGCTAGTCTTACCACGTGAGCCAGTTTGCGATTGGAAAAGTGAACTCTCGCACATTGATCGTTTGGCTGGGAAGCCAATGCATAATCAACTGCGCTACCGCAGGCAATGAATTCTGAACTAACACTTCCTTGCCGACGACATGTTGGGCTATTTTACTTTATATATATTTATCAACCCTTTGAAATAAGAACGGATGTTCGGCGGGGATGTCTACTATCACCATCTCTCTCTCTCTGCTGGCCATTGACTAGATTATGAAGTTGACCGTATCGTCAAGCGATGATTTGGCTCTTCTGCCCAAAACCTACAGCCAGATGCAAAACAAGGTGTATATACTAGAAAAGTGGTTACTACAAGTGGAGCTAAAAATACACAGACGACCAAACACTGGTTTTGAAAATAATTGCAATTAGAAATGGCAGAATTGGGCTGTGAGCCACCCACAGTCAGAATGTGTTCATACCTTGGCAGCAATATATACATAGTAGGAGGTGCAGACAACTATGTACGGTTAAGAATACACAACGCGAGAGAAGATATCATTGCATTGATAAATTTAGTTAGGTAGTTAGTTTTTCTTCCACTTGTGCCGTTTAGCGTCGTGGGGAGCTTGAGTTGTCTATCCTGCGCCAAGTGCGTTGCGTCGGTCAATGTGAGCTCTTGTCGTTGCACAATCACTCTAATATCATCTATCCACCTACCTCGCCGCCGCCCCCTTGCCCTGTAGCCAGATCTACCAGCATTGTAAGCCATCAGTGGAAGATGATGAGGGTGCATTCTCATGAGATGACCAAACAAACTTATTTTCTGCCTGGAAATGTGTATTAAGCACAAAACGTAGTGCCGACCATACTTTGAATGTCGTCATTCCGCATTCTGTCTCTTCTGGTAACACCGATGACTTTCCTCAAACACTTCATTTCACAAGTCGAAATTCTGCTCTCGCACGCCCTTGACAGAGGCCATGTTTGGCAGTGGTAGCACAAAATTTGCATAAATATACTGTTTATCAGCTGTTGCTTTGTTGCCAAACTAATGCTCGGGTGTCTAAGCAATGAGGACATCTGATAAGTCACCACAGATGCTTTCTGGCACCTTGTCTCGATTTCCCTGTCGATCCTACCGTCTGCCGAACAAATACTGCCGAAATACTTGAACTTATGGACCTGCTGAAGAGCAATATCATTTAGAATTATCTTGAGTGGCCCAGGAGTTCTACTGATTATCATAGCTTCTGTTTTGTTCTCGCTAATTGAGGACTTTATGGAAGTCAAAATAAATTAAAACCACCACCACAAAAAAAAAATCTACAACTCCACCATAAAACCCGTTCTAGTATATGACTGAAACATGGGGTACAAGACAGGTACTTATGGAAAAGGTACAGACTTTTGTCTGCGCAAAATTCAAGGATGAAAATGGTACGACAGGATCATATAATTGGCGAGAAAAAAACGAGCCAAATACCAGTGGAGCATAAATATGTAGGAGGAGATAAACCTGGATAGGTCACACGTTACGAAAAACAGTGAATAAACATTACCCTGCCGGTTGCCGTTGGTGATCATAGACGTCAATTCACCCTCTATGAAGTGTGTCGTTTACAAACTCTGATCTTGATTGTCGCCCATGCCATTTTCTCAGGATGTCCAACATCTTCTCTCTCTCTGCCTTCCTCTGTCTCTCTTTTCTTCTATCTTTCCCGTTGTCACGACGTGCTCTAAACTTCCTCTCCTCATGAAATGGTAACTGTTTTGTTCTGTTCATTGCAATGCGCTATTTTTTTGCCTCTTGGAGTGCTGTATCATTAGTCTTCCATGCAGTCCATGGAACCCGCAGCATTCTTCTGTAAAAACCATATCCCCGTTACTTTCACAGAACTATGCGTTTTCTTGCTGATTGTCCATGATTCCTTACCTTATGTTAGTACTGGTTCCACGTAGCATTAAAGGACTCTTTTACTCAGTTTTACCGACACGGTTTTGTTGGTCAATATTCATTACTTGGTCTGGAAGACCGATTTTGCTTGGGCTATTCTGCGTTTTATTTCACAGTTGCAGCTTTCATCTGACGTTCTGTATGTGCCCAGGTATTTAAACGTGTTAACTTGTCTCAATTAGGTCCATAGGTCCCCTTCACTTTACGCAGTATTTTGGAGAGTCCAATTTCTTAGTCACTACCATTACCTCCGATTGAGGTCTGTTATAATATAATATATTATATACAGAAATAATATATGTCACATAACAACATCGAATCTTATCTAAAGCCTATCTTAAACCTGACGAGCATCAAGCCTTGAATGTTCCAACATTCTTCAAAGTGTACACACCATTAAAACATGGTCTTTCTAACACACGCCTATCGTTGCAACCAAAATCATTGTGTTTTCTTGGTAGTACAGAAATGTTTGGTCACATTCGTACTCTCTCGCCCGCAGTGTAGATCGAATTTGTAGATATAGTTCCTCATTCCTACCCCTACCCCACCCCCTTTTTCCATCTCTCCGACTACAAATAAAAGGTGGAGTCGTATTTAGATCTCATAACAACAACATAAGAAGAAACCTACACATTCCAGGGTAATTGACCGGACTTTGGAATGTCGGCTGGTCGGCATTTTCCCATTTCTTGGACAATAGGCATGACAAACATAATTTTAGATAGGAGTGGCCAAATTTCTTTTTGAAAATGGTAACCGGTAAATTATTTGTGATCCTGTGTTAATCGCGAGGAGCTGAGAATAATACCACGGCTTTCATCCTATAATATCGTTATTGGTGACTATTGAGGGTTGTGCATGGGTATGGAACGTCATTCCGTTAAAACCATTTGTAAAGAAACCCTCAATGCAAGACCACACGCAGGTTTATTGCTCTTGTTTCAATTGCCCACAATGAGTAGGTTTACTCTTTTACTGCGCCCTGTAAATGACGTTAAGTGGTGGGATGCAGTAGCTTTTCTCACATCCTGAGCGTGCTGATGAAGCTGATGAAGGTTGTGTTATGCTTGGCTTAATCTGAGTGTCGCTCACTACTACCGGGATCTATTGAAACCCTCACCCTGTTAGCCAGCCTACAATGAAAATAGTCCTTTTCCAGGGAAAGCTACGAAGTGATGATCTTGGCCAGTATATGTTGCATGATCTTGACTAGCATATCTGATCAGCATATTTTGCATGACCAGACGTTAGCACTAAGCACGAAAATCAGATTAATGCGTACACTGGTCCTGTCAATATTCCTCTATGCTTGTGAGACATGGACAGTTACAGCTGACCTTCAAAGAAGGATACAGGCCTTGGAGATGAGATGTTTCCGAAAACTTGTAAACGTCACGTACAAAGATCGAGTTACAAACGAGGAAATACGAGATAGAATTAAAACAGCAATAGGGCCTTTCGAAGATCTCTTGGCAACTTTCAAAAGAAGGAAACTCACTTGGTACGGTCACATATCGAGATCAAGTGGTCTTGCAAACACAATCCTCCGCGGAAAGGTGCATGGCAGACGACGAAGAGGCCGGCCCAAAAAGAGATGGGAGGACAACATAAAAGAATGGACCAGTCTCCGACCAGAAGAGTCACGAGCAGCGGCATCTGACAGAGAGGGATGGCGTGGAGTTGTGAGGATGTCTTCATGTGTGCTCCAACGACCTCACCTGAGACATTAGTCATCCTATCGAAAAACGTAGACCCTTTATATTTACTATTACATATGAACAACTAAGTAGCGTGCCATTTACAAAACGTCGCCTATTTGGCTGTTATAAGTTTCTTAGCAAGTGTACAGTACGGTAGGTTGTCATTTCTTTCGGTACGCGAAGGAGCAATGTCTGCCAAACTGGATACGGTGGGATTCGAACCTTGTCCTTTGAGATTGTGAGAGAGTTTTCACTATATACATATGAAGGCAAAGGTCGCCGTCCATCGTAGACGACGATGGCATAATTTATTTGCTATTGCTAATTGTAGTAATTATTAACTGCGCTACTTTTATCCTCACTCTCTCGTACCGAGCCGCCCGACCCCAGTGGCAAGTCAAAGACAAGACGACTAGGGGGCGACTACGAGATGCAGGGGACTCCACATCAAGCTCTCGTGAAAAAGACGGCGGAATCCGGAGTCGAACCAACACCACCTGATCACGAGGCCGACAGCTTAACCATTTTGCCACTGAATTCCACGGAATATACACACACATATATATATATATATATTACATTCCACACACCTGTAGTCTCTTCCTCTCTCGTCACGCTATTGTTTCCGTTGGTTTCGTACCAACGTTGGTGGCGTGATTGTTCGTAAAGTTCAAACAACTTAAACATGTCGTAATATAATTACAAGTTGCACCGAAAAAAATATAGTTTGTAATAATGATATGTTTCCTTTACTCGCCTCTCCTGGCTCTGCCGCCTCTCTGGCTTTGTTTTCGGTAGAAGAAATAACAGATAACAGCGATAGATCCACATAGTCGTATTCGTCTTTTATCACGATATTGATACTAATCTCCTCAAACTACCTAATTCTTCGCCTTATCGGCATTGTGTCAGTTCCCACAATCGATCACTCAATATCTCGGCAAAACGAAAAACTCGATCCCGTCTCAACATGTAACCCAACACGCCACCAGGCCCTCACGAGAAAAATGCATCTATATTTGGCCGTTGAATATGGAAAGCACCCGATACTGATTAGGCAAAGTCAGTATCTTTATCTGAACTGGCAAACAAATGACTCAAGGTTTTAATGATTGATTTGCTTGCTATTCCACGCGCTGAGGAAGACCTAAGTCAACACGTTGCCCACAAAAACATGTTACCAACTTCGTTGCGTTTCATGGCTCATATCTTCAATCAGTTTTCTCTGCTGCTATCTGCTCTTTGAACATTCCAATATTTCATATTGTTTGTGAGGGACAGTTTCTCACTTGAAGAGATAATAGTGAAAATGTAATGCATGGCTTATATAGATGGACTGAAAATGAATTGATTTGATCAACTAACACGAGTGTCTTTCGATCTGCACGTCAGAGCCAAAGGTGCAGCCAGAAATTAACTTCACATCAGTCAGTGACTCATAGTTGGCGTCTTGCGTCAGGATCAGTGACTCATAACAGACCAAGACGATATTATGTCTCTTAGTGACGGCCTTGGAAGCTGACTGCAACCATACAGCCTAAGTAAGAGATTAGAGATAGAAGTGGGAAGGCAAATCCTGTCCAAAATATACCGTGCTGAATTCGGAAGCGTCGGACTGAAAGGCGCAGATATCGCAGTGAAGCTGTAAATGTCGACACATTTTCAACAAACGACCATTTAAGGACGACAGCTGAAGAAGAAAAATAATCTTGGCGGTGTGCGGCATAAAATAGCTAAAGGAGGGTTTCAGAGCAAGAGGAGGACCAAGGAAAATATGGAATGATGGTTTAAAAGGAACGCTGCAGGTGCATTGCTTGCAAACATAAACACCACTCTATATCATGTTCTAATCCACTCCTGCTTAGTTAACTAATAATAACGTTTCATTAATAGCGGGTCACAATGGCTCTTCATTTACATCCCGAGATGTACTTGAGAAATGACATGTTGTAGCGCAGTGCGGCTTCTCAGTATACTATCCTTTTTGCGGATTGCAGATTAGATCCCCATCTCATTGACCAGGCTGCTGTAACACAACCCGCTTCAATAAGGATGAGGTGGAAGGTCGGTCTCAATCACTGTTCACCTGACCGTGATTACTCTTTGCTGCGTCCTTGACACATATATGTTCCGCTGTAGCTCATGCACTGCGCAACAACAACGTCATTTTAAATTTAACAATTCAGCTTTAAACACAACATTCTAAATTTACCTATCAGCTTAAAACACAACATTCTAAATTTACCAATTCAGCTTGATACACAATATTATAAATTAAGCCATTCAGCGTGATACACAGCAATCTAAATTAGCCCATTCAACTTGATACACACCAATCTAAATTAACCAATTCAGCCTGACACACAACATTCTAAATTTACCTTTCAGCTTAAAACACAACATTCTAAATTTACCAATTCAGCTTGATACACAATATTCTAAATTAACCCATTCAGCGTGATACACAACAATCTAAATTAAACCATTCAATTTGATACACACCAATCTAAATTAACCAATTCAGCCTGACACACAACATTCTAAATTTACCTATGAGCTTAAAACACAACATTCTAAATTTACAAATTCAGCTTGACACACAATATTCTAAATTAACCAATTCAGCGTGAAACACAACAATCTAAATTAACCCATTCAATTTGATACACGCCAATCTAAATTAACCAATTCAGCCTAACACACAACATTCTAAATTTACCCAATCAACTTGATACACACCATTCATATTACCCATCAGCTTGATACGCAACAATCTAAATTAACCAATTCAGCTTGACACACAACAATCTAGATTTATCCATTCAGCCTGACACACAACATTCTAAATTTACCCATTAAACTTGATTCACAAAATTCATATTACCCATCAGCTTGATACACAGTCGTATATGTTATCTGTCTTTGTTGGACTCACTTGGCCTTGAACTCTGTGTACACTCACACGATCATATTATATATATTTATATATACGGATGTATTATGAGATAATATATCGCTCAAGTCAAAGCAGAGTAACCAAGGATTTTAAAATCATAAATATGTAGTGTAGGTCACCTTACAAGCCTTGTGTTTGTAATACTTACAGGTATGTGTACACCTAGATAGCCCTAGGCGTGTTGCAGGTAAGATACATCCGACCTGCCGGTTGATTGATGGCTCAGCCTGGGAATTAGCTACCGATGTTTCGGTGTCATTTGTAGAAGCTAGTCCTGGTTCTTGTTTATGTGCTATACTTAAGAGGGGAACCGGGTGAGGGGTTTAATCCTGTACCCTTTCCTTGAAGTGCAAGTATTTTACCACTTTGTTAATCCGACCATCTATAACAGTATAATGTATACATTCAAAATAATGTTATTGTAATCGAAATAACCATAATGATAAAAACTGAAAATCATTTTTTTAAAATAGTAATCAACCAAATCAGAATTATAATAATACTAATAATGAAAATCATCAAAGTAACCATGTTAATCATACTTATCGTAATAACCATCATACTAATTATATAATCATCATCATATTAATAGTATAGCAATAGTATAATAGGTAAATCGAATAATAATAATTCAAATTATAATTATATTACTAATAACAACACGTTTTATGTCATGGATTTCAATGCGTAAATCAGAATCAACGTAAATAGAATTTGCGTAAATCTAACTCGTGTCTTTACTTCACAACAAACAATTTTTTTTGTTAGAAACAACGGTAAAGACATGACTCAAATTATGCACACGTTTCTTTCGTGTCTGTTTCACCAAACATATTTGACGCCAATGACCATTTTAATAAAAACCTGTACAAAGGCGTGCAATCGTTCACCTAAATTCACATTGCAATTTTTCAGTTTAATGGCTTATAACTTTATGCAATGTAGATCATGTTAGTTTGGGCTTCCTGTTACTGAGTGAATCGTAAACTTTCAGCGAGAGAGGCCTGGAGGATGGAAGTTTGGTTTCGGGAGATTACTTTAAAAAAAAAAAAAGTAATTACGTAGTAGCTCTGAAACTGGAGATTCGGGAATATGTTCTCTTTGTCTTCGTCGGTCTATCTCAAACTCCCGCTACCAAGATTTGAACAGTACTCTGGGGGTATCAGGATGTAGTACGAAGAACGAAATCCGATGTGTCGTAGTTTACAGCTTGTTTCCGATAAATGCACATCTGATGCCAGCAGGCATTTTTGGGTAACGGATTAGCCTTCTCTCTTCGATCCCTTCTCCTTAGCCAGTCTGCTCTGTTGCAGTTTGTTATCCAGGATCACCACGTAGAGGTGTAGAAGGGATCTTGGCAGCTCTGGTTCGCTGGCACTGATCCAGGCAGTCAGCTTTGGGTAGCTGACGGTTGCACCTCATGCATTGCTCAGCATATTGATCCCGGGAATATGTTGACAAATATAAAGTAATGGAAAGTAGAATTATTTCAGCAGGCATTTTTAGTTAATGGATTAGCTTCTCTCTTCGGTCCCTTCTTCTTAGCAAGTCTGCTCTGTTTCAGCCTGTTGTCCAAGATCACTACGTAGAGGGGTAGACGGGATCTTCATGGCTCTGGTTCGCTGGCACTGATGCAGGCAGTCAGCTTTGGGACGTTGACGGCTGCACCCCATGCACTCACTGCTCAGCATATCGATCCCAGGAATATGTTGACAAATATATAGTTTTGGAAAGTAGAATTATTGTCCCATTGTGTAAAATACTGTTGGGGATGAAGTGTTGGAGTCGTCATATCGTTAGATATCAACATTCTATTTGAGCTAAAACGATTTAAAGGCTGATTTCAATGTTATATAGGTCAAGTATCCATGTGTAGCGGCGTAGACTAAAACATCTGGAGATATACAACTAGATCCATTTCCTATTACGCAATAAGAATGTGCTCTAGTCCCGTAAACAATAGCAGCATCCATTTTGTAACCACGAATAAAAGGTTCCTGTGAGTGTTAGGAAATGTGTGAACTGTTCTTTTTTGCTTGTGCCCGCTTCTTCGTCATTCAACTGTTCTTCTTCGTTTGGTGTTTTTCTCCTTCTTCATTGCACACACACACACACGCATTTTTATAAATATATATATATAACGGTAGATTACAGATGTGTAAGACCCGCTGGCATAAAAAAATAACGATTAGCCGCGGGATACTGATTATGAAGATGGCGTCTCTGTTTCACGGGTCAGAATTTGATGGATTGGTAGGACAAGGGATAATGTGAAGAAGGAACAAAATAAGCACATGGATGTGTTATTTGTCCTTAAGATTTGAATGAGTACTTCACATATGTGTCCCTAGATTTATCAAATTATGATCGATCCATCCATCCATTCATTTTCCTATCTAACCATTCATCCATTCACACATTATCTAACTAGATATCCATCCATCCATCCATCCACTCACCCACAGTTTCGCGGCTAAAGTTTGAACAAAATAATTAACACTCTCTTAAGCAACTTGAATGTATTTCTGGACAGAGTGATAAATTTACTTCAAGTTCGGATTCACTCTCTCTCTCTCTCTCTCTCTCTCTCTCTCTCTCTCTCTCTCTCTCTTTTCCCCTCTCTATCTTTCGGGCATATGGACATCTCAGTTCATATATGTTAGCAGGGAACCTTGTGATCACGTCAGGATCAATCACAAAGTTTAAAAATGGTTGCGTTCTCCTTTCCCTAAAACACTAAACCTAACAGTCTCTCATGGAGATAGCTAGACAATGCAATGAAGACGATTTTGAAAATCGATTTAAACTTAAATGTATCGATCTGCAGCATGTGTGTCGTAAAATAGCTCACCCTGATTTATGAGTCAAATCTATCGACATTTTCTGCATGTTTATTTTTTTCTGTGTCATTTTGTCCATCACTTTTCTATGAATAACGTGCAAAAACCTACACTCTGTGCTTGTTGACTTTATTTGTATCTTCTGTCAATCTCTCTTCTTTCTACTTGCTGCTACGAAGGTGTCCACACCTTGTTAGGCAAATTACTAATATGAACCACTGCACAAAACAATGAAAACTATCGCCAAATTACAAATCATAAGCTCCAACGTGAAAAACTTTCAATTTCATGGGTCTGAAACAAGAAGGACAACACAGGTTCTCCCGAACAGGATGCATCATTTCTATATGGTTGCGTTGTTATCAGGATAACAGTGTGGAGTGGTACAAATAGATTACAAATGTGGAGCTGTTTGAAAGAGTAGAAGAGATATCAGAGGAATGAATAAATTAGACTATAACAAGTTTTTATTTAAAAATACAGCCACCCACAAGAACACGAGGGCATAGCTACAAATTGACTAAAGAGTGGCCAAGATTATATATTAGGAAATACGTTTTTAATCAGAGAGTGGTGAATGCTTGGAATGCATTGCCACGGGAGGTAGTGGAGGCAGGGACAGTTGATGCATTTAAGAATAAATTGGATGCGCAAAGCTTTTCCAGCAAGGTAATGTAAATGAAACTGGTTGTATACCAACTCCCCAGTCTTCTAAACCTGTATACAGACGTTAAATTAAGTTATAAGGGGAGCATGGCATACGGAGGATGCGCTGTGGTTAGATAAACCCCACAATACGGTAACTAGTTAACATTACATAACAGTCTCTGTTCTGGAATCCGTAGAGTAGAAGGAATAGGGGAAGACCGAGACACTCGTGGAATGCGAAGCTGGAAGTCTTTTTCTTAGTTAGTTTTCAGTCAACCGCTACCAAGCCATGATACGGGTTGTGCAAGTATAGAGAAAGGAATGTGTTGTGTCGTAGTTTACAGATTGACTGCGATATTTTCACATTTCTGTTCAACACATCCGACTCCAGTATGACATTTTTGTTAGTTCTGAGTTAGCCTTCACTCTTCGATCCCTTCTCCTTAGCCAGTCTGCTCTGTAGCAGCCTGTTATTCAGAATCTCCACATTGAGTTAGAGAAGAACCTTGTCAGCTATGGATCGCTGGCCGGTTCGCTAACAATCAGCTATGGGTTCCAAAGCACTGCAGCTCATGGACTGCTCAGCATCTTGATCCTGGAACCCAATATCAAGATGACAGACAATACGCGAACAGATCTGGCTCGAATGTTTCATAATAGAACGATTTGGCGGGTTTTTTGTAAGGCTCTTCTACCGTTCTTCGCTCATCTCCTTTACTTTTCATTCTTTTATTTGTAATATTTATTTGTTTTTTCATTTATTTATTCTCGCTATTTTAAAGCATATGTATTCATCCATTCACACTTTTCTATCATTTGTCATCCTTCTTTCATTCCCCCTATATACCTTCATTTTTCTCCCCGCTCATTTTTTTTTCACTCTACGCATTTAACGCTCTATTCCTTTATTTCTCATTCCTGTTTTCTTCTTTTCAATCTCTAGTTTCTTTCACCATCAATTTATTCATTACGAAAAAGATCGTTCGTCTCTTTATCTCCAGTTACACGTCGCTCTCCCATGTACACATTATCTATCCATTTAATCATCTGTCTCTCAATTAGTCTTTCTTTCAATTAATTCCTATCTTTCTCTCGCTCTCTCTCTCTCTATCTCTCTCTTTCTCTCTATCTGTATCTCTATCTCTCTCTTTCTCTCTCTCTCTATCTCTCTCTTTCTCTCTCTCATAGCACACATCTCACTCGATTTAATCTTCAGTCTCTCCATTTACACATTTCTCTATTCATTTACTACCCCTCTCAGTCGCTCAATTAATTCATAGTTCTTTTATTCGACTCTATCCATTTTTCCATCATTCGTCTTCTAGGTCAGTTTCTGGTTCCTCTCTTAATTTATTCGTGTCTCGTCCTTTATTCACTCAGTTTTCTCCATTCATTCGACTCTTTCATTCATATATATATATATATATATCCTTTTTTTTCGTTTGTATATCACTCTCTCTCTCTCTCTCTCTCTCTCTCTCTCTGTCTCTCTATTTTTCCATTCATCAATTTCTCTCTACCCCTTACGTTTCTCTCCCCACTAACTGTTTCCCGCTAGATACAAATACTTCATACTGTCAGAGCCAAGAAGAAAGTGGATTTGGCATGACGGTGCCTAAGCTTGGAACACCTAACAATATTAGACAGCACTTTCAACGCCATTTCCAGGCCAACATGTCCCGCCACCAGCTATCGACAGTGACTGGACCCCATAATTTGATTATCCTTCGATAAAGCCCACTAACCAGCAGAAGGCTTCAGATGGGAACGGATGACCGGGGGAATTCCATAGCAACAAAGAGAGGATTTTCACGTTACCATTGCTTCCTTTACGAGTTCCCGATCAAGGGGAAAGCACACCACCTGAATAATTCATCACGGCGAAGATGAGTTTGCTAAATATGAATAGAACTCTCAGCTAAAACGTCTCTAATGAGTTGTACCAGGCCAGGGTATGCAGTGTAAACGACACGCTTTCTTCACGTCATCTTCATTTCCTTTCTACTTCTATCTATCTATCTATCTATCTATCTATCTATCTATCTATCTATCTATCTATCTATCTATCTATCTATCTATCTATCTATCTATCTATCTATATATCTATCTATCTATCTATCTATCTATCTATCTATCTATCTATCTATCTATCTATCTATCTATCTATCTATCTGTCTATCTATCTATCTATCTATCTATCTATCTATCTATCTATCTATCTATCTATCTGTCTTTCTGTATGTCTGTTTGTCTGTCTGCCTGTCTTGGGCCAAAGCGCAGGAGCCCTTAGGCCGCTGGATCAATAATCAACCAACAAAATATTTATATCTATATGTGTGTCTGTCTGTCTATCTTTCGATCGTTCTTTCTGTCTTTCGTTCTGTCTGTATGTACGTATTTACGTACGTATGTCTGATTGTCTGTCATTATGTCTGTCTATCTATATATCTATATGTCTTGGGCGAAAGGGCAGAAGCCCATGTCTGTCTATCTTTCTATCCTTCTTTGTGTCTGTCATTCTGTCTATACGTACGTATTTACGTATGTATGTATGTATGTAACCATGTATCTAGGTATGTATGCATGTATGTATGTATGCGTGTATGTTTGATTGTAGACACACACACACACACACACACACACACACACATATATATATATATATATATGATACGTACACTATGCTTTAAACTGTACTTTGAACTCTATGTTTGTTTTTATTCCCCTTACAAACGTCGTCCCTTTTAATGTTCTTTTTCATGTCCTGGCTGTTTCGCCATTTCCCATCTGCACTGTTCTGCTAGGACTGTTTAGCATTGAATCAAGTAACTTAGAATGGATTCTAGCTAGACAATGTTACGTTGTGCCGTTTAAAACAACCCGTTCAACCACACACGAAGACAACAGAGCAGGATCAATAGTCCACTGTTCCATTTGATATGCCCTTTCGTCACCGTTCCATTGTGGCCGAAGGTCAGTAGCTGGGCAGAACAGCGCCTGGTGAGATCATAATTTGATTACTACCGGAAATTATCGCGAATACCGTTCTCCTCTGAGCCTTGCCCAAGTAAGTGCATGCAGGTTTATAGATGAAATTGGAATAATCGATTCCGCCACGGCGGAGAATCTAGTGATGGCATTGTCAATTGTTGTAACTTGAATACTGCTACGGTCAATGGGGGAGAGTTGACAGTCTGTTGTTTTTTTTTTGTTTTTTTTGTTTTTTTTAATGTAACACTGTATGATATCAGAATGAACATATATGCATGTTTTATGTCTTTTTCTTATTCTTCTTCTTCGTCCTTAAACTCCCACTACCAAGCTGTTGTAAGTAGCATGATGTAGTCCGGAGAACGGAGTGCGGTGTGTCGTAGTTTACAGCTTGACTGCGATATTTGCACCTTTTCGTTCCACACACCCGACTTCAGAAGGCATTTTTATGCACTGGGTTAATCTTCCATCTTCGATCCCTTATTTTTAGCCAGCCTGCCTGTTATGCAGGATCACCACGTGAGGGTGTAGAAGGGTCCTGGCCGCTCTGGGTCTCTGGTCGCTGCAGCTTATTTACTGCACAACATCTTGATCCCCATGTAATATGTGGCGTCAGTTCACAAAACGATGTTGACACATTATATACCAAGTTTCTAGTTTATTTTAAAAAAATTATTAGAAATTAAACAAATTGACTCATTTTAAAATCTCTTTGAGCGGTTACGTCTAGCAATAGATGCTCATATGATTTCTTGACGTCTATCAATATATGCTCATATGATTTCTTGACGTCTATCAATGTATGCTCATATGTTTTCTTGACGTCTAGCAATAGATGCTCATATGTTTTCTTGACGTCTAGCAATAGATGCTCATATGATTTCTTGACGTCTATCAATAGATGCTTATATGACTTATTGACGTCTATCAGTAGGTGCTCAAATGATTTCCTGACGTCTATCAATAAATGCTTATATGACTTATTGACGTATATCAGTAGGTACTCATGTGATTTCTTGACGTCTATCAATAGATGCTCATTTGATTTCTTGACGTCTATCAATAGATGCTCATATGATTTCTTGACGTCTATCAATAGATGCTCGCTCATATGATTTTTTGACGTCTTTCAATAGATGCTCATTTGATGTCTTGACGTCTATCAATAGATGTTCATATGATTTCTTGACGTCTATCAATAGTGCTCATATGATTTCTTGACGTGTATCAATAGGTGCTCATATGATTTCTTGACCTCTATCAATATATACTCATAAGATTTATTGACGTTGTCTTGCAACACACTTAAAATGATTACTTAGCTGCCCATACTAGGCGCGGCGTTCACTTCAGGTATCACATACAATATCACTACAAGAAGCTTCCCTGTTTGATTTCCATTATCTATGATTAACGTCCATAAAGCAACATTAGCTCTTCATGGCATTGTCAAACACCCGTCGCTTTCATCACCAGGAGCACCCGTGCGCAATTTATACACATGTAAACCACCAGTCTGAAAGGCCTTAGTCACACGACACACCAAAATCGTTCCCGTTTGCATACACATCTTCGAACAAACAGCACATTCTGCAAATGTATGCATGATATTGAGTTTGCATTTTCAACGCTTTTTCGTAGTTCTATTTTTATTAAAGATGGCTTTCGTTAATAATAAAGGCTTGAGACTCAACTGGTTTTACTGCCGATGCATAAAAAATACTCTTTTTTTTCTTCAAACCGTACAATAGAAAATCACGATAGACGACCGTGCTTTTTGGAAGTGGCATAGTGAACGACGTCAGGATATTAGAATCCGCCGAATCAGTTGATTGTTGTCGGGGTTAAAGCCTAAACAGAACTCTAAACGACTTCGCTGATCGGTTCTCAAAAGACGCCTTGCTCATTTTAGTGCCTACTGGCTAAATCCAAATGAAGAAGGGGCCGTTGATATCCAGAATCCGATCTGAAAACACTCTTATAAATGGCGCGATGTTTGTCTTCCTTTTCCCCACTCCAGCTTTACCGCGACCTCTCGACGTTTGCTATTGTTTGAGCGTGCAAATCGGTTGACACAGGGTCACGTACCCTTGTGTGTTTGTGTGTCTGTGCGCTGGGGGTCTAAATATTGTTGTCTCTTCGCACCTGTCCTCTTGGAGCCTTGGAAGAAGAGAATATTTTTAGGCGCATTTAAACGAGATTGTGGTGGTCTTTTAGTTGTCAATCCATGCTCGACTTTTGGCTTCTCTATGCAGTCAAGGGTTCCGCATTTAGGCAAATGAATTGAGGGTAACGGAAGAGATACAAAAGGATGGATTGTGAGCTGAACAACGGCACAGGTGTGTGTTTCTATATGCACATATGCGAACACATAAACATACACACACTTTCGCTCACATATGTTTATTTATTGAGGGATCGAGGCGTAGGTGTCTCACAGATTTGGAATCGGGCTTCTATAGCGAAGAAAATAGGTTGAACCTTGAGTGGGAACGGCGTGGCCTAGTGGTTAAGTGGCACGGCTCACAGCCCGAAGGTACTGGGTTCGATCCCCATCACAGCACCGGCCGTTACCCCGGGGAAGCAAACCTTTAGAAAATGCAGGAGGAAGCAGACCCTTACATAAAATACATACCGAAGCCGGATGCACTGGGCTAACAGGCGCAAAATAAAAACCGCAGTGCAACACACACCTCCTTGGGGAATAAAGAAATAAGACGAACGCAAAACAAAAAGAAAGAAATACAGATTAATTTTAAAGACAAATGCAGAAGTACTGAATTTACACATCCTTATTAAATGTAATGACTAGCTCCATTTATATACGTCCCGGTTTACTTTAACCGTAAGCAAAATACACATTTACTGCTGGGTACTTTGGAACGTGTCGTTACCAGGGAACGAACGTCGTATCACTGTATCTGTTAAAAGGAAGGCTCTAGTTACGAACAGCGAGATCTCCGAATACAGAAATCACGTTTTGTCACTGAAAACAACACATCCATTCCGTAGAAAAGGCGTAGAATTGGCGTGAAATCTCCAACTGTCAATACCGGTCTACAGTTCTGGACGATTATTGATACAAATCTAATTTGTGTGATGCTGCTATTGTTAACTGGGGTGGCCGAGGACAGCTCCGCTTGACTGACTCGATCAGACGCGGATTTCAGATGGAGGAAGACGATATTATCAACGACACGAAGGACGCAAGCATGAATAGGAAAGAAGACAACCGTGATAAATAATCAGGTGAATTCTGGTTTCGGGGATGAAAAAGAGACAAAGAAAGTGGCAACGAAGGTAGATACAAATAGTAGTCCCCCCCCCCCCCCCCCCCCCCGCTTGATAGGCAATCAATCCCATATTAGTTAATGCCTAGGTGTATTGAATGCTAAATTTGAAGCTGGATTTGGTTAGATGATAGAAAAGACATTTCCAATGGTGGGTGGATATTGAAAATAGTTATGGAGCAATCATTCCCTGGTAGAAAAATTCCGAAAGCAGTGAATGCTGTAGGGGGTAAAGTGTGATGAGGACTTGTTGTTTCTTCTTCTTCGGCGTTCGTTATGGCTTGGCTTCGTTCGTTCTCAATCTCCCGCTACCAAACTCTGAGAAGGGCTTAAGTAGCAGAATGTAGTTTAGAGAACGGAATGCGTTGTGTCGTAGTTTACAGCTTGACTGCGATATTTCAACCTTTCGGTCCAACACACCCGACTTCAGGGAGCATTTTTTGAGTGCCGGGTTAGCATTCCCTCTTTGATCCCTTCTTCTTACCCAGTCTGCCCTGATGCAGCCTGTTATTCAGGATCACCGCTTGGAAATGCAGAAGGGTCTAATCAGCTCTGGTTTGCTGGTGCTGACGCTAGCAGTCAGCTATGGGTCGATGACCGTTACAGCTCATGTGCTGCTCAGCATCTTGATCCCCAGCGTTCATTATGAAGATAACTGTGTGTGCTGTTGCATATATTATAGGAAGGCTGCAATATATGCGCCATCCGACATGGCACATTTGGTTTCAGAACGGCTTCTTTAAACAGGATTTACCTTCACTCTGGGAATAATGAGGCTAACGTCTGGCCAGACTACACGAATGGGGTCTGTTTCCAGTGCCGCGACATAGAGACAGAATAGGGTCTTGGCCAGCTAGACCCTAACCCTGGCGCAGGCTACCACATAGGAGTGCTGGATGCTGTCAGCTCATTCACCGCTGAGGTCTGAGCCTTGCAATTTGTTGTGTATATTTTTTATTTTTGTGAGCATATCTATAATCTTGACATTTCTCTTTAATCTTGACATTTCTCTTTAATCTTTACATTTCTCTTTAATCTTGACATTTCTCTTTAATATTACCATTTCTCTTTAATCTTGAAAGTTCTCTTTAATCGTGACAATTTTCTTTAATCGACATTTCTCTTTAATCTTGCCATTTCTCTTTAATCTTGGCATTTCTCTTTAATTTAGACTTTTCTCTTTAATCTTGACATTTCTCTTTAATCTTGCCATTTCAATTTAATCTTTGCATTTCTCTTTAATTTAGACTTTTCTCTTTAATCTAGACATTTTTCTTTAATCTTGACATTTCTCTTTAATCTTGACATTTTTCTTTAATCTTGACATTTTTCTTTCTTTAATCTTGACATTTCTTTTTAATCTTGACATTTCCATTTAATCTTGACATTTCTCTGTAATCTAGACATTTCTTTTTTAATGTAGACATCTCTCTTCAATCTTGACAATACTTTGCAGCCCGTTTGTAGTCATTTTTCTAATATCCGACGCTCACTGATGAAGTTAGGTTAAGACCCTCATGGCTGTAGTACAATTCTAAACTTCACAGCAGACGCCGGACTATTGTGATGGCAACTTTGATCTCCACTTAGCTGATAAGGTTGCCATGACAGCCTGTTTCAAGATGCGCTGGTTGGACGTCAGATGGTGTCTAAATGAGCATTTTGCAATTGACATTTACATCAGCGTTTGACACAAACAATTAAAGTGTACCAATTATACATTTTATCAATCATACGCAGATCCAACAGAGAAAAGCATCTGAAAGGACCTTAGAAGTAGTGTGTACTACTAGCAAGCTAAAGGAATCATTAGTATCTACATTTACTGCCGTTTGCTGACAGCTGATCAACTAAGAGTCAGTCAGGAATTCAATGAAGTTGACTCTTTATATAACATAATTAACGTTCAGAGTAATTTGTCTCAAAATCGCGACGAATCCCATCTGCTCGCCTTGTTTAATTCGAGATTTTAGAAGTTATGTGTATTGCCCCCCCCCCCCCTTTTCGCTCGCCCCCACACCCCCCCCCCCCCCATGCTCCATGTCCTTGTTTCAGCCTGTCATGCCATGTTCTACATTGTCATGCGAAGAGAGTTCTGGATAGTTGTAAAAGATAAAGAAAGAGAGAATGAAAGAGAGAGAGTAGAGGAGGTGCGCCATTGTTCTTCTGTCGCCCTCTATTTACCAGGTGAAGCATAATGTCACCCCTACAGCTTGTTCCCTAACAGGAAGCATGTATCCTGAACATTGGAAACGTGGGTGGGTTTAATAGCAATTTTTTTAACATTATGAAGTTGCTATACCTAGTACTCGACATTCTTTAATCGACGTTTACGACATGCTTAGGTAGGTTACATCGAGTCTTCTCGCTTCAGCCGGCGTGCCACTAGGGCTTAGGGAATGGGGATGTCGTTGTTTTGTCCATTTTAACTTTGTCCCAAATCTGATCATTCTACTTTCAGAGGAAGAGTGTGCGGGCCATTGTCCGATGATGGCGCCCCGGAGAATTGTGTCCTTCTGTCAGACCAGCCCACATCCACTCCCCTCTGCTTCTTACAATTGTGGGATCCTCAGGGCCCATTGTCTCTATTGAGGGCCTCCTTGAAGTGTCACAGTCTGGACATGGTCCCAAAGGCACAAGGGGGTCCCAGAATATGATTGGGAGCGAGCCGTTCCCAGCCGTTGTCCAAAGTGGCATCAGAAAATTTGCGGTGACCAATTGACCGTTCGTGATCCCGGGAGGACCTGGGAATCTAGAGATATCATTGTCAAAGAAGGGACAGGAACATGAGAGAGGAAGGAGCACGCTTCGCAAGATGACGCCCTAGGCGTGGGAGCATGTGATTGTAACCGCAATCACTAAGGACGATGCGCGCCGAACAGCAAAATGACAGAACAGTTTGTAGCACATTTAGTACCAAACATTGACGCATAGTGACATCTACAGCTTGGGGGGGGGGGGGGATCTCTCCAATGGCCACCCGTAATGACTGAGAGAAGGGACTCCTTCATTGTCTTCAAAGACCAGAGACTGTAACTAGGGACTCCAAGCTCTAAATGAACGCTTGGTGGCTGGGGTGTCATAGGGAATAGAAAATTGAAATTTAGCAGTGATTAGGGTGCGAACCCGGGAAGAATGACGCCTTAGGCGAGTGCTTAAGCAGAGTCTTCTAAACCTCTTAAATTATCTGTCAGGTCCCCGACGGGCAATGAGGATCGAGATTAGAAGCATTTCGTGTGTCACACTTTGGTTTGGCTATCCAGCCTGCAAAACCTGACAGCGTGCAACAGTTGATACAGAATTACCAATTATTATAAGTTTTCTTCGCATTGATTTTCAGTTTTCCGCAGAATAATTTGTCCACAATTTTCTATGCATGAGAAGAAACATAGTCTTAATGTTATGTGACGTTGTCGTGCGGATTTTTCTCTTTAACTCTGCCAGGTCAAATATTAAACGGACGTGGCAGACTTTTGAAATCTAAGGTAAAAAAAAATGCAGGTAAGAAAGGGAGCGTTCGTAGAGGAAACAGTTGTAGATAACGTTAGACATTGCTAAAGGTTTCAAGTTTATCTATACAAAGTCTCATGTTTTTCTGTACAAATTCTTAAATATGTATGTACACTGTCTCAAATGTGTAAGTACAAGGATTCAAGTTTATCTGTGCAAAGTCTCACATTATTCTGTCCAATGTTTCAAATATGTATGTACACGGTTTCAAGTTTGTATGTACAAGGTCTCACGTTTCTCTATACAATATTTCCGGTTTTTTTTGGTACAAGGTTTCAATTGTATCTGTACAATGTCTCAATTTTTCTCTGAAGAAGGTCTCAATATTTTATATACACGGTATAAAGTGACTGCTCGAAAGAAATCAGAAGAAGACTAGCTATGGCAATGCAGAGACTGAACAGCCTGAAGAAATTATGGCAGGGCACCAACAAAACTAGAAAAGTAAAAGTCTTGAGAGCCTGTGTTTTTTCCTGTGGCAGCTTATGGCTGTGAAGCATGGACGATTACCAACACTTCTAGACAAAGAATCGAATCCTTCGAGTCAAAATGTTACAGAAAGATCCTCAGAATACCCTTGACGGAGAAAAGAACAAATGTAGACATTCGGCAAGAGTTGTGCATAGAGGAGAACTGGTTTTTCAATTCCATTTTGGCTAGAAAATACAAATACTTTGGTCACATCAAGAGACACAACGGTCTTGAGAGAACAGTGATGGAAGGTATGGTGCCAGGCAAAAGAGGAAGGAGTAGACCAAGAAGACGATGGCACCAAGATATCCAGGAATGCCTGAGTATGACAGGGGCGGAAGCTGGTGTTTTGGCAAGGGAACGAGTTTATTTCAGACAGACTGTAATTGGAGCCACGTTCTACAAAGGACAAGCTACATGATGATGGTATAAAGCTTTCTCTGAACAAAGTCTCAATATTTTATGCACATGGTTTCAATATTTTTTGGACAAGGTCTCATTATTTTCTGTACAAGGTCTCAAGTTTTTCTATACAAGGTTTCAATTTTATCCTTACAAGATCTCAAGCTGTCTCTGAACAAGGTCTGAATATTTTCTGTGCACGGTCTCAAGCTTTCTCTGAACAAGGTCTCAATATTTTATGTACACGGTCTCAAGCTTTCCCTAAACAATGTCTCAATATTTTCTGTACAAGGTATCAAGTTGATCTTAACAATATCTCCAGTTGTTATGTACAAAGTCTCTAACACGCCATCCCCAATTGCAGCGTCTACTCTTAGACTACATTTACCTCTGCGTTACTGCATTCAAAATGAAGATCGTCAACATATCTAAAGCATACAGTTTAGGTTAAGTCCAGGATTGGAAACCTGCGATCCAATACAGTCCACGTAGAATGGCCTTTTGGATGAATCCACAGTTTGCAGGACAAATCGTTTTATGTGTACTAAAATTTGTACTAAAATTATTTTGATCGTCTTTAAAAAAAAATTGTTATTTCAATCTTGAAACACATATACATGCCAACGAATAAAAGAGGATTCAAGGAAATAAATCTCCCCGGTTGACGGTAAAAAATCAAACTGTAAATCATAAATGATTTTTCGACACCTGATATACTCATGATTAAGTTGTCTATGTGTTTCGAGCTTGAGTTTACATTCTAAAAGTACACGGTTCGAATCCAGTTGTGCTCATTTTGACCGATAGGGATTGTCATGGTTTTTTTTCATGGTGTGCCCGCTCTTCAAGCTCACCCAGAGATAAATAGGTACCCGGCAGAGTCAAGGTTTGTGTTTTATCGTAACTTTCAGCAATTAACGAGGCTGAGCACAAAGGAGAACGCCCATATGCAAACGTGAGTCCCTTTATGTTGTTTTTCCAAATGAACATACCAGTACATTTTGTACTATACAAATTTTCCCTTTAAAAATTTAAAAACGTTGATTCTATGTAAACACTATGAACAGTCTATACTTAGCGAAGACGATGTAAGTTGTTGCTGTTGTGAATACACAAGGCGAGTAATTTTACCATTGTGTGCGCACTGAAAAGGGTGTTAAGTGGCCGGTTGCAGTAGCTTTCCTCACATTCCAAGGTGGAATGAAAGTGGACAGTGGTCCTAAAGGTGGTAATATTATTCACGGTTGCATCTGAGTATCGTTCACTGCTACAGGGATCAAATAGATCCCCTACTTCGTTATCAAGGATGACAAGCAACAGAGCTCATTTTCACGGAGAACTACGGGGAATCCAAGGTGGTCTTGGTCAGTATATTTTACTTGACCATAACTAACATGTCTGTTCAGTGTCTTGTTCTCTGACCAGACCTTAGTCTCTTCACTCCATTACAATGTTAGTGAGTAGTAAGTAAAGATCCCGTCATGCCATGCGGCGCAAAGGAAATATGGTGTTAAGCCCATATTATTTTGTAACCCATGCCCCTATTGGATGATGTGATCAGCATCACTTCGGCCGCCTTTACTTCCCGGACTGAACCAGTACCCATTTAAGGCTGTACTGACACATTATGTCATCGGGGTCTGAAAAACCATTTCCGCTCCAACTAGGGAAGGAACCCAGGATTCAGATTCCAAGCCAGCGCGCTAACCACGGCTCTCCGCTAATCGGTTCCACGTTAGTGAGTACCAAACCCCAAATCTAAGTCGCAAAGTAACACTTTTTACCCGTTATATAATCTTCTGAATCACTCAATATCTTCGAAAAAAAGCCAATAAAAACGATTGTAGGGAAAAAATTTAAAACTCGTGTGACGGAAAGGAAGGCGTAGGGGAAGCCAAAGTGTGATAACACTAAACGAAAGTTGTGGGCAGTCCTCTCCAGTGATTTACTTGTCAAATCTGTTTCCATCAACTATTGAGATGGTCAGGAGCACCTATTGTCCGGGGTGTGGACGGGGCTGGGGAAGTGAACCAGGGGTGCCCAAGGGAAGGTGTTGACATCTATAAACACTCTCACTGGGGAACAGCACAGTCGAGCGTTTAGGGCGTATCCTAGGATGGGTTTGAGTCCCTCGGAATGACGTTTATGACATTTTGACTAGGTAAGGCACGGACTGTGCTGGGGGGGGGGGGGGGGCGCCCAGGCCTGAGGGGTGGACACTGGTTTGGCATTGATGTCGATATGGCCATTATCATCCGTTTCTGGAAGTTGATATACGATGACACCAGATCGTTAACGTAAGCTATTATTAACGCTGACCCCTTGTGCTGCATCGGTCGTGTGATTGATAGGGTGCCCTGAGGTCGTAATATGAGTGTGAAACAACTCCTACAGGGAAACGGATTATCTGAATCATTGTAATACCGTACACATCTCTTGCCAAATCACACAAGTCAAAAAGTATGTTGAGTTTAGAGTAGCATTATGGAAGCTCTAGAATGAATACACTATATAAATGTCAGTTCCCTGTCGCGAAGGGACGATGGCGAATCAATGCGACTGGTTTGTCTTTATGTAACTTGCCCTCCATTTGGATTATAGTGTGGCAAAGGGGACGGCGTGGGCTAGTGGTTAAGTGACACGGCCCACAACTCGAACATGCTGGGTTCGATCCCCATCACGGCACCGGTCGCTACCCCGGGGAAACAAACACTTAGAAAATGTCGGAGGACGCAGACCCTTACATAAAATGGATGCCGAAGTCGGATGCACTGGGCCCACAGGCGCACCATAAAAATCACAGTGCAACGCCCTTGGTAATTAGAGAAATAAGGCTAACACACAAAAAATAGTGTGGAAAAAACGACTCTTGTCATCCACCTCCCTCTCTGGTCCCGGGCTACCTGGACCAGTGGCAAGAGGATGTCGAGACGATCACCCACCGTTTGCGCCCCTTTGAGAAACAAGTGGAATACCTCTGTAAAGTGCTTTCTGTTGTATGGTTAAGAAACACGGAGAACAATATATACTTGTATGCATGGTTGCATGTGTGAAATAGGAGTTACAATTATAAGATATGATCACTTTTGTAGAACTGTTGGAGAGAACCAGACAGGTCATTAGGACGTGAGATGAGGAGCTGTTGAGCAGGCTAAGGCTAGATAATATGAAGCCTTCTGATATCATTGCAAGACAGTTCTTGATTCTCAGAGCCAAGAAAAGTAGAGGGAGACTAAAAACAAACAAGGAGAAGAAACCTCGATACACGCTTTAAGAAAACATGAAAGATGTTCACACAACTGGACTGAATGTCACAAGGCAGAATAAATTACCGTATTTCTGTTGCCACTTGCTCAATTGGGAGCTGAAGAAATTGATTGATGCTTATCATATTGATAAGAAATATAGCGATGAAACTAACTCATCAAACCCATATCAGAAAACAGGTCAGAACAAGTTCACTTTATCCTCGACTACAACTATTACTAATACTACTACTACTACTACTACTACTACTACTACTACTACTACTACTACTACCACTATTACTACTACTACTACTGCTACTACTATTACTACTACTACTGCTTATCTACTATTACAATACCACTACTACTTATATTACTACTATTACTACTACTGCTACCACTACTGTTACACTAACAATATTACTAAACTTCCACTACTATTACAACTACTATTACTACTATTACTACTACTGCTACTACTACTACTACTACTACTACTACTACTACTACTACTACTACCACTACTACTATTGCAACTAATATTACTACTATTACAAACAATATTTCTGCTATTACTACTACTACTACTATAACAATTACTACAACTACTAATACTACTACTACTACTACTACTATTATTATAACCATTACTATAACTACTAATACTACTACTACTACTACTACTACTACTATTATTATAACCATTACTACAACTACTAATACTACTACTACTACTACTACTATCCCCGATTGTAGCGTCTGTTGTGCCACTACTCCCTCACTCTTTCTCAATTCCGTTCATCCATTCGCTCATGTTCCATAACTACCTCCCGCGCACAGAAACTGTGCTACTAACGAGCCCGGTACTTCACATACAGCATATGCCCCAATGGAACTCAAGAGGAACCCGACGTTCTCCACACAAGAGCTCCCCGACTCCAGCCAAATCCGTTGCCCTGAGCTGTTCCGCATGTTTGTAAACCGCTGGGATTTTTTGAACGAGGGAGCCGATTTGTGGGAAAATATTTGAGAGGGAAAGAAATAGTAATTCGCTATAATGAAACAGAGAAGAGAGAACTGACGAACAGAGAAACAGTCTGCTCTTCAGCGGCGTTGCCCCAACCAAATCGTGGCCCCATCGCTTGGTTATTGTCCGTATGCGTTTCTGCTCATTAAGGTGTCCCCAGGGCAATCGCTGTGCTTTTTCATTTCTCAGGTTGCGAAGCGCACTGCTATTTTGTGTAGGGTTTGTGTTTTCATAGCAATGGCGTCTTGTGTGGTATCTAGCCGGCCGAATATCCGCGTAACGTGTTGGTTATGTCTAGGGGCAAGCGAATCTGTTTGTATGTTTTAGATGCGTTATTGTGTAGATGTTACTTTGAGTATATGCATTGCTGTTCTGTCTTGTACTTGATAACATGTTTTGTGTGTCAAACGAATTGTTTATGCAGTTCAATTCTGTCAAAGAAATTCTCGTCACTCCCATTACAGACAAACTCATGTGTACAAACTCATGTGTACAAACTGATGTGTACAAACTCATGTGTACATACTCATCACAGAAATGACGATTCGTCTTCATATTGTTGGTCCGGTATCTCGCTTGCTGCTGACGCTCTTGCATGTCCCTCCAAATCGCCCGTCCTACTCAATCCACATCAGCATCTCAATATTATCCATTGTCTCCATCCACTATATATATCATCACGACCAAAACATCATCCCATCATTTGCACGTGTGTATATATACAAATCAGTCTATTGGAAGTTTTTTTTTGTTTTTTTTAACGTTCGCCCTATTTCTCTATTCCCCAAGGCGGTGTACACTGTGATTGTTATTTTGCGCCTGTCAGCCCAGTGCATCCGGCTTCAGCATACATTTTATGTAAGGGTCTGCTTCCTCCTGCATTTTCTAAGGGTTTGCTTCCTTGGGGTAACGGCCGGTGCCGTGATGGGGATCGAACCCAGCACCTTCTGGTTGTGAGCCGTGTCACTTAACCACTAGCCCACGTCGTCCCCTATTGGGAGTAATAAAACAGTATAAGGATCGCAATGTTTTGGGATATATTATAATCATTGTTGAAGTAGGCTGCACAAGTGAAGTCTGACCGAGGGCAAAATAGGGATATCAGTGAAGAGGTAACCTGGTACTCAGGCAGAGTCACCTGAATTCGGATGAGTTGTGCCGAAACTGTATCGCAGCTTCGCTACAAATTACCTAGAACGTCACTGTGTCCTTTTCAGGACGCATACTCAAGTAACAGTTGATGAATTTCTTTTTTAAATTTACCCATACAGCAGCTAGCATGATTTTCAGCTACCAGGGGGTTTTAGGATCTCCAGGTTTTTTTCATCCAGCTCCAATATGACTAGGTGCTGGTCCCACCTTCATGGAGACCAGAGGATGCTTGATACTTATGAATTCCAAACCACCAGCGTGTCGTGATCTGTAGCTGAGAAGCAAGCAACTGACCTCTGACGTATAGAAATCTCTGTTTATTTTACATACATTCGAGAGGGTGGACACCATTATTGAAAAACTCAGTAATACTTCTTCTTCTTCTTCTTCGTACGCAGTCAGACAGTAACCATTATTTTTTCGAAAAAAGCGGCAGTCATCCTGAGGCTGTCGCTACTGCCATAGAGCTTGTCTTGCAGTTCCACTGGTGATGGCCACATCTGCTCTCTCTGATCCTCGTATGTCGGGCAGTTCTGCAGCAGATGTTCAGCGGTCATTTTACCGGTACCGCACGGGCATTCGTCGGTACACCCTATCTTCAATTTGTTGAATAGGTGGTACCTCAGTCTGTTGTGGCCAGTGCGAAGTCTGAAGACAACGACCTGCTCTCTTCGGTTCAACTGGTAATAGGCATCGTTTTTGGTGTAACCAGTATGTTCGGTTTCCCATTTGGTCATGTATCTGGCTTTGATAAGCCGTTTTGACTACTCAGTAATACTAATAGTATTAGTTCCAGGAAGTACTAAAAGCAATTACCCAACACAAAGCTCTATGTGCTTATTTCAATACTTCACCTTACATTTATATCACGTTAACTTGTGTATGTGTTTGTCAGAGAGCAGATCTATTCATTTGGATGGTTGGTGGGCTGGTTGCTAATGCTCACAATGGGCTGGTAACCATTTTGTTCACAGTGAAAAGCAGGGAACTTGTGGCAAAATGAAGTAGCTTTCTTGACATCACAAGCGTGCTGATGAAGTGGACCGGAGTCCTTCAGGCGGTTGTGCAATGCTTGGCTTGATCTGCGTGTCACTCATAACTACGGGGATCACATAGAACCTCATCTTGTTAAACAGACTGTTGTCCTCGACAACAGCCCATTTCCAGGACGACCAACGAGGAGGTCAGGTGAGGGTCTTGGCCAATATATTTCTCCTGACCCTGGCTGACATTGTGTGATCAGTGTGTTTTGTAATGACCAAACGTTAGCCTCATTGTCCCAATATATATTCATTTAAAGTTACACCATTTTGACTGAAAACACACTATTTTGACTGAAGACACACTATTTTGACTGAAGACACACCCGTTTTTTGAAATCACGCATGTTTGATTGCTGTGACAGCATTTTGACTGAAGTCATGCCGGTTTGACTGACGTCACGCATGTTTGACTGAAATCAAGCCTATTTAATTGAAGTCACGCCTGACTGATGTCACGCCTGTTTGACCGAAGCCACTCCAGTTTGACTGAAGCCACACCAGTTTGACTGAAGCCACACCAGTTTGACTGAAGCCACACCAGTTGCACTGTCTAAGAATAATACAACTATTGTAAATATATCTTCAACAGGTCTTCTCCCCAACTGGTGATACTCTATTCGGAAATGAGAAAATGGTAAGTGATGATTAAGTTGTGACGTTTTTTTCTGTTTTTACCAAACTGCACTCATTCCTATTGTCTTCCTTTTGTCTCTGCTGTTCATGACAAACAATGAAAAGGAATTATTACATTTCGAAATTTGACTGGACAGCATTCCGCTAGAAACTAATTCAGTTACGGTTATTTTACACGCATAAAGAATCTTCCACGTTTATTCGTCCATCTCCAACGGGACTGAGTCCGGTCTCACATCCCTTGCGACTAGTAAAACGTTTGAAACGTCCATGTTAAAGGAAAGCAGAACCGCTGTAGATTGCTGCATACAAACATTCTGAATAGAATTACTTTGAACGCGATTGCTACCTGTGAATGTCGTTATCAGTTTGTTCAGCTTTACAAGTCTGCGTTATGCTAGGCAACTGCGGAAAGACCATTGACTTACAGAGCCGAACCTTCACGGAAAGCCGTTCTGAAGCCATGAAGGAGTCCCCATCACTGCAACCTTTATACGAGGAATGGCTTTTACGAATGGAAATAATGAAGGATATGGCGAACAAGAAGGAGAATATCAATGTTTTCTATAGGACAAAGTTGCGAACTCTATTTACAAATCTTTTTAGTTGCATTTTACGAGATGCATGAAATTGTATTCATTTTTCGTCAGTGAAAGGTCCGTTCTCTCTCAAATATTATCTCATTTTTCACTCACCTATATCTATGTTGTCTCTTCATATAATGTATGCTTCATCTGCGTCGGAGAGGAGTAACAGCGTCTTTTAAGGTACTACATTTATCCTTTTATAGTAGATTCTTGTTTGTCTTATTTCTTTCATTTCGCTCTTGGCCTGTTTGTGCCTTTCAACGTCAGGTTAGGAAGCGGTTTCCTGACCAAGGCCCTTAAATGATATTTGTACATATGGAGTTTCACTGTTTCAGATATTAATGTTGGCTATTTTGCGTGAGCGGCTCTTGGTTTTGTATCCATTGTATCTGTTTAGCATTGTTTTCTGTGGAACACTCTCTGATGTTAGTCTAATCACGAAGCCGGACCATTACGATGTTTCTGGCATTTGGTGAAGTCTATTTGCACTCAGTTTGATTGTATGAAGTAGACATTTTGACCCTGGCTAAGACAATAGGAAATAACATTGAAGTCTATGAAGTGTGGGTCTGTATAAGACGTAGATAAGTGTCTTGAAAAGATAGGAAAACAAATAGTAAGGTTCTGGGACAACTCAAGGTGGAGAAGACGTTCCTAAAGGAAATGAAAAGCAGCATAACAAAATATTTTGATATAGTCGACCGACATGAGTCTGCTGAAGGTTAATTTGGAGAAATAAGGGAAGGCCAAGAGAGGCAGAGGGCGGCAGAGGTAAAGATGTGGTCGGGAATCAGTCTGACTGAGTGTACTAGCAGAGCCAGTTGGAGATTCATTACCGTCAACCGCCGATTCAGAGGCGGACATTGATGATGGTGAAGGTGGTGATGTTGATGGAGTCTAGCACTTGTCTCATAATATCTTTGTTTCAGATTCCTTCTATTTGTGTTGCTGGTATTTCACCTCTGTTGTTACAATGATACTGTCAGCTGTGTTTGCTAATGTATAATTATATCACTGATAGCACATTATGGGTAGCAATATCGTGTTGTATTTTTGTTTTTTGTTTTGCGTTCGCCTTATTTCTCTAATCCCCAAGGTGGTGTGCGTTGCACTGTGGTTTTTATTTTGCGCCTGTCGGCCCAGTGCATCCGTCGTGAGCCGTGCCACTTAACCACTAGGCCACGCCGTCACCGTGTTGTATAGTGTTCTTTTTGTATCCACTTTCTCGTGTGATATCGGAAACATTTGCTAATTTTTTTTGTTTTATTGCATCTGTTTTGGATTTATGTGTCGCCTTTTCCATCTGCTGAGATTATGTTACCCAGGTACGTGAAATGTTTCACCTGTTTTACTTGATGGTTTTGTATGAATATTCTTGTTTCTATTTCGTTTATTGCAATCGTCACAACTTCGGTTTTTGTTCTATGTTATTTTTAATTCTGTAATCCGTATATGCCCCATTAAGATTGTTGATGTTCTCCTGCAGTTGTTTCTCTGAGGTTTCTATTAGTGCTTGGTCATCAGCACAGAGAAGCACATTCAAATGAACTCTGAGGCTGTTTCCCTTACTTATGTTAGTTTTGTTTACATGTTTCACCTATTTATTTAAAAACAGTAAATGAGATAGTACACAGCCTTGCAGTACACTGAATCTAATATGAATTTTTTTTCAATATATCCCGAGTTTGTTCTCACTGTATATTGTTTATTTGTTTAAAGACTTTTACACATCAACTGTTTCCATTTATTATTATCAGCTTTCCTGAGCGACTAGTTCTTTGGTATTCCAGTTAATATTACTGGGGTTTTGTGCTTTTTCCTCCACTCCGGCCAGAACATACACAATCACTGACAACTCAACCTAAAAGTCGTTATCAGGAACTTCACAGACACAAACAGCTCTACGAATGCCACTAACTCATTTGGAGACGAAAGAGATATCCAGCCAGACTGACGAAAATGTGCACACATAAAAAGATACTGAAAGCTTCTATTAATGGGGTGCCAGGACAGTCTGTTATTGTTGCCTAGGAGACGTAAACAACTGACCAGTATCAATTTCTCTAGACAAACTGGCACACCTGACACAGGCTATTTGGACAATCGTCTGGCCAGGACGTATCTGATATTTACTTTAGAAATAAATAGAGCAGTCAGGGGCTGCTAGATAAGTAATCTTAGATATCCCATTCCTGAGTGACCAATGATAGACTGGCCTGCGTGTATTGGAACTGGCAAAGATGGTTGACGTTCGCCATCTTTCGTTCGCTTGAACATGTCATGCCTGTACTCGCTTATTTTTCTTGTACACTTAGCTGAGTTTTGTAGTTCACGTATAGGTCCATAAGCAGGGAGGGAGGTACATTCTCTTATTTGGAACTGGTGTGTCTAAATTACCATACTGTCTTTACTCCAACGAGTTTATCTAAATTACCAGATTGTCTGTACTCCAACAGGTGTGTCTAAATGACCATATTCTCTTTACTCCAAAGGGTGTGTCTAAATTACCATATTGTCTTTACTCTAACGGATGAGTATGAATTACCATATTGTCTATACTCCAACAGGTTTATCTGAATTACCAGATTGTCTATACTCCAACAGGTGTGTCTAAATTACCATATTATCTTTACCCCAAAGGGTGTGTCTAAATTACCAGATTGTCTATACTCCAACCGATGATTCTATATTACCATATTGATTTTACTCCTACGGATGTGTCTAAAACACCAGATTGTCTAATTTCCAACGAGTGTGTCTAAATTACCATTTTGTATATACTCCAACAGTTGTATCTAAATTACCAAATATAGACGTTATCTAATTCAACCGATGTGTCTAAATTACTCTAGATAGACGCTTTTAATTCAACCGGTGTGTGTAAATTACCATAGATAGACGGTATATAATTCAACTGGTGTGTCTAAATTACCATTGAAAGAATGTTTATACTGCTGCTGAAAAACGGTACTTAGACTAGAAACACCGTTTTTTTTTAAATCTGTATAGTTTCTTCCTTCATCTCTCTGTCGTTTTTGTTCTCTTGCTCTTCCATCTCTCTCTCTCTCTCTCTCTCTCTCTCTCTCTCACTCACGCATATTTCTTTCACACAGTGGTTTATAGCCTCTACGTTTTCTGCACTGCCTCGTCTCTCTCTCCTATGCTCTAAGTAATCAGTATTTACAGTAGTTAACGCAACTCAACCGCGCTCCTCTGCTTGAAAGACGTCTCTTGGACTTAGAAGGAGGAAAAGAAGTGTACATCCTTCCATTTTCACAAAACAAATGACAAATACTCCTCAGATATATTCCTTCTCTCTCTCTCTCTATCTCTCTCTCTCTCTCTCTCTCTGTCCTTCCTCCTCGTTTGCTCAATACATACTCGCTTATTTAACTCCAACAGACACCTCACTTTGCACTCCCCTACAACTAGCCTCACCGCGTTGGCCACCTTCCTCCCTCTTTCTCTCTAATCTCCTCCTTCCGCGATCCTAACTTCCTACGAACCTCACACACACAGAAACAACCGCCAGGGTAGACTCTTCCCCTGTAGCGAAGAACCGGAAAACACACACACACACATGCACTCCATGTTCCTCTCTCCAGGATATCGGAAAGATGATATCTCACCAATTGGGCATCTAGCTATTCCTCTGGCCATGTGCTCTGCACACTACACACACAGCCGCACAAGTTACTTGGCAGACACCAAATGCAACCTTAACTCCCCCGGTTGATTTCTATATGCACTCAAATTGCGCGATTTCGAATCTGACTACCTACATTTGTCACAAATACCAGCAACATCAAGATGTTTAATTTAGTGTTATGTCAACCACTGCCGTCGGCGATGAAGAATTATTGTCTCAGTTATTCTTTCCTAAAATCCGTGGTCGGGTTGGAATTATTCTTTCTCGCTGTCCTGACTATGTCTGACATAGTGTAATGTAAACCACTGCCGTCAGTGGTGGAAAGTACATCGTCTTAGTTCTTCTTTTCCTAAATCCGTGGTCGGGTTGGAATTATTCTTCCCTGCTCTCGTATGTCCAATATAGTGTTATATCAACCTCTGCCGTCGGGGATGAAGTATTATTGTCTCGGTTCTTCCATCCTATAATCTGTGGTTGTGTTGGCATTATTCTTCCTTGAGAGAGAGAGAGAGACAGAGAGAGAGAGAAGGAATATATCTGAGGAGTATTTGTCATTTGTCATTTGTCTTGTGAAAATGGAAGGATGTACACTTCTTTTCCTCACTACACTCCAAGTAAGTCCAAAACCAATGTACGGCTGAATGAACTTGATCGTCCCTCGTGTGAATTCCAACGGGCGTTGCAGAAAGGGTAGGACAACAAGGTAAAGGTGGGTCCCATGGCAAAAACTGCCGTCGGGGATGAAGATAACTCTTCATGGACTAAGCCGCACACAATTTATGTAGGGTGACCAGTTTCCTCTGTCGACTACATTATATTCACTGTTTTGTCTTGCTCGTAACATTCGTTTTATCACACATGTCCCTGTCTCCTACATTACATTAATTGTTTTGTCTTGCTGGTAACATTTGTTACATCATACGAATGTGTTGGACCGTAAGGTGCAAATATCGCAGTCAAGCTGTAAACTACGACACAACGCATTCCGTTCTCTGGACTACAATCTGCTACTTAGGCCCGTGTCAGGGTTTTGAAGCGGGAGATTGAGAACGAACGAAGCCAAGCCAATTCCGTTAGGTCTGTATTTGTCTACGTCCCTAGTACTAACAGCGAGTCTGTAAATAGTAGGACTTCTCTTTCTGTGTTTCCATCTGTAACTTATAATTTGTAGATTGTGTTTATCTTGGTACTAATTATTCATTACAATTACTGTGATTTACTGTGACAACATCATGATCTTGTTAAATCTGCCTCCTTGCTTTCATTTACTATGTTGCAAACATTATCGTAATGCGTTTATTTGTTATGTGGTTAGCGGAGCGGCTTAGTTTGCGCCTGACAATCTGCGGGTCTACCTTGTTCTAATTTACGCTTCCACCACCACCAGTCTCAAAAATATGTGATTTTATATTACAGGAGCTAACAGATGCCGGGATTGACCTGGCAGTCTCCAGTGGCATTTCACTTGCCCCCTCCCCACCCCCCCCCCCAAAAAAAAGGTTACAAAGGAGGTTGCACCTTCACAGATGTCTAACGACATAAGTGGACTGAAGATAAATAGGTAGATAGATTGACATGTCTCATACACCTGCATTGAACATTAATTTAAGGATTATTGCTGCCCCTGAGACCAAGTTTCATTCATTTTCATCGCTCGTTTTTTGTATCATTGGTTTGTCTGATGCCTTTCATCACGACATTTAGTCAGGTGCCAGGTATCTATTTGCAAGTGGGTAGACCAGACAGCATTTACATTATTGAAACAACCCCAAGAATCAGGTGCATATAAATAGTGTGGTATAAAGGCCGCATATCCTCATTTACAATGCGTTAATAAAACTCGTGTTCTCAAACACACGGCGGTGTCTCTTTCAGTCCTTCCTATTTCTGTCCAGCTTAATCGTGACCAATGAATTCTCTACTCTGCCTCCATTTTCTCACTTTCAATCTCTCTCTTTCTCTCACTCTCTCTTTTCTCTCTCTCTCTCTCTCTCTCTCTCTCTCTCTCTCTCTCTCTCTCTCTCTCAATTTCTTTATCATTCCACACATCACAAATTCTCGTCTCTGTCCGCTCCGTTGGTCTTCCATTGGTCAGTTTCCCCGGAAGAAGCAGACAGCGGACAACGATTGCAGCAATTTCGTGACGGAAATCCCATATTGCACGCGCATCGTTTCTGGCGTTTGCATGTCCAATTGCTCCTCATAATAAGCCAACTCCAAAATGAAGGATTTAGATTACACACTACAGCGAGGCTTTCGCATTTTCGAGAAAGTTCTAAATCTTATTGTTATTTATGCGTCTGTTCAATAACAACAGCATCACTACCAACAACATGTACTTGCATCATCATCATCCTCATGCTATATCGGCCTAGTTAGTGAAGCGTATGTCCCAACGCTGCGTTTGATTTTCACTACTATGATTTTCATGAAAGCCTGATTTCAGTCATTTGTCAAACCGTTTTTTTTTTCTATATCATTAAGGCGTTCTTTGGGTTGACTGTAACGGCAAAGGAATAAATGCCACATGCCCTTGCCGTCGCATCGTACAAGCTAAGCTGTTGAAAAAGTAACCTCTGCCGTACCGAGGTTTCGAACCCGTGCCCCGGTCATGAGGAGGCACGAATCCAAATAAAAATCGGGTCCTGGAATACACAAGGAGATGAACAGCTGGACAGACTCATCGCATACTATTCAAGAAGCGGCCCTTTATTGACAGACAGGGGTGGGTCATGTTTTCTATGAGAGGCCTGAGCTTCTCAACCAAATAAACAGCACCTGCCTGACGTACATGAACTCTCCCATCCTAACTACCCCTTCCTACAGGCTTTCACATACGACCCACCACTCCCCCCCCCCCCACTACTCAGAGCTTAATACAATATAAACGAGCGCCCTGCTATACATTGATTTCCTTCTATCCCTGGCTTAATGTTCTGTGTTTGTTTTCATGTTCCGTTCTGTCTTTGACCCATTTTGCCCACAGACTGCCTCTTGGTTCGCTGTTGCATCCACTCCCAATATCCTCCTAACAATATCCTCCCTTTAATATATATCTTATTCACGCTACGCCCCTGCCTTGGTGGTATTCAATTCCTTTTCGAGGAAAAGAAATGTTACTCATCTTTTATTCATATTTGTAATACGCTTGTATCCTTGTATCTTCTTTATTGTGCCCGAACGTTAGACTCCGGTGTACTGTTTACTCGCCTGTGACTTTAGACACCAGGGTGGGAACACGGTTTTCATGTTCGTTTGCAATCTGCTGGTCAGGTTTAATTTCAAGCCTAACCGAAGCTTGTTCCACCTGACACCAAGTAATAGTGTTTCCAGTTTCAGATTTGTATTTCATCTGTGTGTCCTTGTACCTGCCTCATAAAATTGCCAGGCCTATGTACGACCCTTTTCAGTGGCTATTTCCGATACGGCTCAGAGACATTTGCGTGTGATATTTGAAGAAAAATAAAGTGTTTTGTTCTATTGTTCGGGATCACCAAAATGATTTATAAGAGTGAGGAAAAAAGATCACTTGTTCTTACAATCACTACAGCGTGTACAGTCTAGGTTTAAGATGCGAGGGGCAGTCAATAAGTAACAGCTATTGTATTACTTCAATTTTGAACAAAAGTGCGAACTAGAAATATGTTGCCTTTTTTTCAAATAGTCCCTGTTTCTAAAAATATACGTTTGTCAAAATGCCCACTAGTTTGTGAATTCCTTCTACAAAATAAGTCTTTTGGGGCGACATTTAATTTTGTATACCTACGCGTAACGCAGTGGTTAGCGCTCTGACTTCGCATCTGAGTGGTCCTGGGTTCATTCCCCAGTTGAGGCGGTAATGTCTTTTTCAGACCGCAATGGCTCCCCGGGTCGACCCAGCCTTAAATGGGTACCGGTTCAGTCCAGGAAGTAAAAGCGGCGAGGGAGAGGAGATGGCTACCGCCCTCATATAGCCGAGCCTTTGAAATGTGAGATCGCTAACACCTCGCACCCTTACGGCAGTAATACTATGGGATACTTTATTTTACTTTACTTTTTACATTACATCATTGTCAGCTGAACAGGGACTCATCTGCTACTCCCTTTCCTATAAAATATCAAAATGTACACCTGTACAATGCAGCGATGCGACTAATATTCAAATCTACGTCTATTTTTATCAATAGTGACTCGCCTGTTGCCACTGACTAGGTGGTCAATTTTCTGTTTCACTGTGCCAGTTGTCACAATTGCTGGACTCCTTGCAAGTTGACAGGCGGTCATGTTGTACGTTATATTCCGCATGCGCATACTTCTCGATCGTCACAATCCCTACATGGAACATTGCCTTAGAGTCCTGAAATAAGATTTCCCATTGTTCATACTTGTCTATGCACTTTATAATAAAATTGCTCTTACTTCATGACTGTCCCTGTCATGTCTGTTTGTTTAGTCAGAGAATGGGGAATGCTTGGAATGCATTGCCACAAGAAACAGTGAAGGCAGAGTAAGTCAATTCACGAAAAAGTAGATTGGATACATTTAGTTATTTTCACATCGCTGAGTAGAGGAAATTGGTTGATTACAAACTGTGCAGAGTCTTCTAAAACAATATAAAGAATTTAAGCTTAGTTACAAATCTATAAATCACGTCATTTTACATGAGAACATAAGACCGTGCACCTGACAGTAGCCAAGCTGTGTACATTATTTCACACAGAATAAACTAGGAAGACCAACACCAACGACGAATCGAAGTTTTGCAGCCCACACCTTTTTCGTCAGGCCACGGTTACTCTTTCCGCTCTGCCACTCGCTTCTTCATCTTTCATCAACCCCGTGACTAAATTACTACCAAAAATACTTCCTTTCCAAATTTCTTATACATGAACCCCCCACCCCCGCCCTTATCCCCTTCCTCCCCCCCTTTCTATAACACTTCACATTATCAGTGGAACCTAACAAAAATACAGGAAGTCGACTCTTGAAGGCAGACACCCACAGAACATCCTGACCGAAACTAGCTTTGTCTTCTTCCCTTACAAGATTAGCATTCTGTGGACGGAGCTATAAATCTTCCTGGATTCCACATCCTTGTCATGGGCCTTTGTCTAACCGTCGGACGAGGCGCAGAAAACACAGATAGCGGACATTCATCTGTGGATGGGAATTTGTGAACATCTTTACTAGAGTACGAACGCAAATGGGAAGAGCAGACAGTGAAAGAAGTGGACAGTTGCGTCGCTGTTGTCAATAGCGACGGCTCCCAATCCTTTATAGGCCTCACCACATATAAATATCACACTTACATTACTGGAGTCTCACTGGATAGATGTAGATATACGATATTAGAACAGTTTGTGCTGTTGAGCGTCGAAGTAAGCTCAGATCGTGGTTCAGGCTAAGTGTTTGCATTGGTCGTTGTAATCCCGTTTCGTTAAAACGCGTATCCCTATACCACGAAATCTACCTTCTGCCCTATAGCCAGAACCTCTTGTGTCCTAATCGTGCAGTGGCAGTCGATCAGGCTGAATTCTCAAAAGATAGAACGAATCAGCGGTCTTTTTCTTCTTCCTCCTCTTCTTCTGTTTCTTATTATTATTATTATTTTCGATTATCCTGTTCTGCCCATCAGCCATGTATTATGAAGAGATCTATTTGGACATAGATGAGTGCTCCATCTTCTTTTTCATTATTGTCATCTTCTTTTTTTTTATAATACTATTATTTTTGTTGTAAGTCAAGCTTACAACCCATTGCCCACCCGCGAGAACGAACGACAAATAAGAAGAACTAACAGTCCTTGAGTAACTAAACATGACTTCATACGGCCCTCCAAACAGTAGGCGTTTGAGATCCTTGGATTAGACCAACTTCCCAAATTTAAAACACAAAATCAATTAATTTTGTCCCAATCTGGCCACCTGTTGTTGCGAGGTAATTAAGTATTGGCCATTAACCAGGTTTTACGGTCAAGCCAAAAATATTTTGATCTCGTTTAGGCCATGTTGTTATGTTTGCTTTATTCTCTTAGGCCAAAATATGCGGGTATTAGAATGCGTAAAGATCATGTTTACAACTTGGCAATTCAAGGCGTGTTTGGCTTCTAGTGTATAAGCTTATCTGGGTGATATTTGGAATACGATTTATTGTTGTATGTTTTTGCTATTTTTGCTGGAGTTTGTGAAAAACAATATACCGACAACTGCAGAATCAAAAACGAGTTGAACGTCCCAAACAGATATGTGCTCGTATTGTCAAGGTTGTCGGTTCCACGACAGGAGCAGAGTGACAGCTCTGGCATCTTCACCCCAGATAAAGTGCGTAGTGACGAAATAAGTATGGGGCAGTTTATGACATGTTATGCGGAGCTTTACAGACACTATGTGGGAGTTTATGTGCAAATTTATGTGGGACTTTATGTGGAACTTTATGAGACGTTATGTGGGATTCTATTTAGGATACACGATGTACTATGTGGGACTTTATGGGAGACTATATGTGGTACTTTATGTGAGACGTTATGTGAGATTCTGTTTGAGATAAACGATGGACTTTATGCGGGACTTTACCTAGACTATGTAGGACTTTATGTTGGACTTTATATGAGACGTTATGTTCTACGTTATGTGGGATTCTATTTGACACAAATGATGCACTTTATGTGGGACTTTATGTGAGTCGTTATGTCGGTCGTTATGTGGGCTTCTATTTGAGACTATGATAACATTTATGCGAGACTTTACGTGAGTTGTTATGTCGGTCATGTGGGCCTCCAATTGAGGCTATGGTGTACTTTATGCGAGACTTTATGAGTTACTATGTGGGACGTTATGTGGGACCTTATGTTGCAACATATCATTTTATCACGGAGTTTGTGTGGGCTTACACGTGGAGCTCTATCTGAAACTTTAACTTGGACCACATATAACATGTATGTCATTGTTTAAGAGCGAACGGCGAAGAAGGTCTGCGTGTTATTACAGCATTTAAGAAAATCAGGAAACAGAAGAGGGCCATTAGCAAACATTCCGGATTATGATAAATCTTATGTTAGCATGACAGATCTGATCTTATGGCAAATCTGATCTTATGGCAAATCTGATCTTAACATAGCAGAACTGGTCTTATCACGAAGATACTGATCTGTTAATGATAATACTAATCTTATTAGGACATTACTGATTTCATCATCACACTACTGATCTTTTAATGATAAAGCATCCAATCATGACAAAACTGATCTTATGATAAAACGGATGTACTCATGACAAAACTGATCGTATCCTAACAAACTGATCTTATCATGAATGAATCATGTTCTTAGCAGAACGTCGCTCTTATAACAGCATAGCTGTATGAAACTCTATCTTCGCCACTCTTCCGCCTGCTCCAATGTGAAATCCAGCGTCTGCTTGATGTTCTTAGTCCATCGTCTTCTCGGTCTGCCCTGCCTCCTTTCCAGTGACCCTGCTCTCAATAACCACTACCTCCAGTCCGTTGTGTCGTTTAACGTGTCCAACACACCTCAAATTTCGGGTCATTACATCATTTATAAGGCAGTTCTCCTCCACATCCAGGTCTTGCCGGGTGGATCTGTTTGTTTCTTTCCTTGTTCACCTGATTGCAAGGGCTTTTCTGTAGCATTGTATCTAAATCACCGATCTCCGTTCTTAGTGCTTTTGTAAATGCCCATTGTGTTGCAACTATAGGCCTAGTCATGACAACACTGATCTTATCATGACAAAACTGATCTAATCATAAAAAAATGATAGCGGAAGATAATGAATGAGAGAAAGAGAGAGAAGCCATGGCATTAAAAGCAACGGTCTCTTCCATAACAGACATTGCCGAATCAGGCGTCCCTCCATCAAAAAGAGAGGGGAAACATACACAAAACAACAACAACAGCTTACCACATCAATCTGCGCCAATTATGCCCGGCTAATCTCACGCGCTTTGTGCGCGCTGCAATTACTCAACATCGGACTAATTTTACACTGGGTACACAGACACAGGCCGCACTGTAGCCATTGTCGCTGGCCGCTGTAATTCCAGTAACAAAATATTTGTGTTTGGCTAGACAATGTTTGGCTTTCCTGGCGGTTCTTATCTGGTCAAAAAAGTCAAACCACCGGAAATAGGCTCCGAGATTTGCTATCAACAATAGATACCCTTGTTCCTATTCTTCTGTCGTGTTCCTGTTTTGTTCCTCCTTGTGCATGTTAGCCCGGACTTGCAGTAACCCTGTTCCAAATCACCTGCCATGCTCTTACAGAAGCAGTTTCTATAACGAGCAGAAATGTAATGTCTAAGAATAGTAAATAGACACAGTAACGACAGCACTGCAGGACATGTGTATCTAGTAGATGCTTTCAAATCACGCGAAACACTTTTTTTTTTGTTGAGTTCTACCTGAATGTGTTACAGTGTGCTGGAACTAGCATCCATAGTTAGGGGCACTTGTGTCTTATTACTGCTAGGTGACCGACTTGCCATGGGTCAGTCACGTGACAGATAAATAAAAATGGCGTACAACACTTTTAGTGCTTGCATGGCGCAGTGTGTTGTGATGAAGTTTCTTGTGATAGAAGGAGTGAACTGGCGACAATTCCTAGAAGACTGCAATCACAATGCCTTGATGAGACACTCAGCCACAGTAAGACATTTTAATAGTGTCAACGTTTTAGAGAAAGGCGTACATCCGTGAGTGGTGGCTCTCAACCAACCAGCCATTCCTATGAATATCCATATTATGGAACGTCTTTTTCATGTAAATCTACCTCTTTGGACCCCTAAACGAGTTCCAGTGAGGTCAGCATTTCAATGCTGATGACAAAGTGAAACAGGCTGTTCTGTATTGGTTCAGACATCCTGACAAATCTTTCCACCCTGAAGCTTTTCAACCATTACTTAAAACCTGCGATAAGTCCATACACGTTGCAAAAGATTATATCGAAAAATAAATGACGTTTTGACTACCTGAAAACAATTTACTTTCCTTACAAAAATGTCCCGGTTTGACTTGAACGCCGTTCGTAATAATTTCAATTTTTGCCATGTACAAATAGAAGGTTGGCTGCAGTGGATCTACATAAGTCCTCTATTTTTGTTGTTGCCATGATGATGTAATAGGCCAGGCTTGTTGCTATGTATCGTGTGATAACGGCCTACCACTTACATGTCGTTGTGAACCAAACTGGTATGTTTACCCTAAACTTTTCCATACAGTATTCATGTCACAAAGTCCATGAAATAAACGTTTAGATCATAGATACGTTTTTATCGATTTTTGAACTTCATTACCGTCGCAACTTTGATTGATTTTTTTTTAGCAAATTAGTACGCCTACTTAACATTGTAGTGAAGCTCTCGTTTACACATCATATATACGGGATTTCAAATCCCGTTCCCAGCACGCTTCGGTCAACCCAGCTGTAAATAGTTACTTAACCAAGGAAAGGCAGAAATAGAAAGAACTGCCCCCCTCTCCTCATAACTTGTACAATACAGTTTCTAACACTTCATCCCTGACAAGGATGTCTGCTCTGAGGTAACCTTTATTGTTTTGCTAAGTAACCAAAATATTTCCTTTCGATAGTGATAGCTGATAAATGCATTTGACTTTACGATTCTTCTTGACATTTTGCTTGTATGTTAGTTGTAGTTTCATATTGCTTCGTGGCTTATAGTGTTTCTTAATTTTCACTTACCGCCGTCCGTTGTTTTACACACAATAAACAAAAAAAATCACTAATGTAGAGAACGTTGTACAGTGTTTAGCACCGTACCGTTCAAAACAACTAACTTCAGTAATTATTTTTTTTTTTCGGTCGCATTCGGAGCGTCATTTTGCTGAATCATAATATATTCGCTATTGAACTATGAGTAGTGTAACTAACCACTTCGCTACGCCGTCATCCCTGCATATATATATATATATATATATATATATATATATATATATATATATATATATATATATATATGTATATATATATATATATTATTAGTGCACCAAAACATGCAGCATAGAAGTCTTTGGTTTGCTGTCTCAGCCAGATTTGCATTTCGCGTTAAACTTTTTCGTCATTGTCGAAACGTCTGCCGACAGGGTGGGTTTTAGTAAAACAAATAATTGGATATCGCTTGGGGCTAAGTCGAAATGTCAAATGGATGTTCAAGAAGTCTCCACGCTAGCTGACAATTCTTCTCCTTGGTTAATCGAGCTGTATGAAGTGGTAGATTTCTTCAAATTGCATCTGGGAGCATCAACATAACTTCACTGAATGCATTTATCTATGAATATATATTGCAGAAATTTGTTGTGCCCTTCCTCTTCCACCCTCAAACTCACAAAAGTACGCTGTTCTCTGATTGTACACTCTATAAACACTGACGTCAATTTCACGTTGAGCTGCGCATGTGCATGCGACACCTAGTGTCTGCTACCTACAGTAGTCGAAATGCCGGATTTTGCTTCGACATAATGATATAATTTAGAAACTGTAAACTACATTTCTCAGCTATCGTATATCAGTCTGTGTCCTAATTACTGACTTATCCTCGTAGTTAAATACAGTAGCAGATAAACTTGTAGGTAGTGGACAGATCAGCGGGTATATGACGAAACATACATTGCAGACATACATATTCATTGACAAACAGAACACCTGACATGAGACAGACATACAGTCCCAAATGCGAAGACAATTTACCAAGAAAAATGACTCCAGGTAGCCACAGACAAGGTGCAAAAAAGTCTTTAAACAGACACTACTGCCAGCAATAATACATCTTCGACATTTTTGACTTGTCTGCCTTACAATAAACGCCACATTCAAGGTTTTCGCCTTTGGAAACTGTATACACCACCTCTAAAAATGAACTAAGCCGTGGACACAACTGCCAACATTTCGCGTTGACATTTTGAAATGTAGCTTTCTCAATTCTTACACCTGGGCATTGGTACGCGCAGCTATCTCCTTATTTGGCACATACAGCGGAAAACGCGAACATCTCGTTGCCACAAATGAATTTTAATGGCTGCTGGCGTGATCCCAGAACATTCTTTGCTATCCCTACTATTATTTGAGTTGGTCTGGCACGGACACTGTGACACATTTAATGACCGCTCCTCCACAGGTATCGTTGTCACCTGGTTGGATAAATTACAATAACTGGCGAGGTTTATGGCTGTGGATTAGGGATGTTTTCCCGATGACCCCGGGTCGTGGCCTGTTCCACCGCCCGGCTCTGGGGGAAGAATTGTCGCGTCCAGGACCGTAGAGTTAAGGCTGGACTCCGCCATGCAGGCGCGGTATGGCTTCAGGGATATTGTTTTGTTGCGGGGGTTAATCTTTTTTATGACATCGGATTGCCCTGTGTTTAATACTGGTCTCTTGGCCACATGGGGCACACGATACATATCTTGATTCAGTTTGTGGTAAAATAACAAACTAGTCTGCACACGGTCTGGTGACCAAGCGAACAAGTGTTCTATATTCCTTAATCGCAATGGCGGACCCTAACAAATGGAGCCAAAGTCTTTTTTACAAATATTTTGCTGAATTTACATTAAGCCGCTTGTTAGGCAAATAGTACGTGATCGAACACTGACCGCTTCTTGTAATCGATGTCTTTATGTATCTGTTTTGCTCTATATTCTGAAGGCAAATACTGCAGTTAGTCATCCCTTTCATGAAGCTTATACCAACGTACCCATTGAGTTAACAGAGTAAGATCGTCATGCAGCGTTTCATTGTCAAATACCAGGAAACGAGAGAGCATACTGACTGGCAAAGTCTGCTTGTCGCAGACAAGCAACCGGAAGTTACGGTTACATGCCAACGGAAGAGATGATGATCAAATCAATCAAAGAGCCACCAACAGAAACACAATACGATTGTCATAATATAAACTGACAATACTAACTGTTGTGTTGTGCTTCAGAACCGGGTGAAGACGATGATCAGCCGTGTTCGGCCTGACAGGAACATCTAGGGGAAACATTGGATATTGGTGCAAGTGAATTTATGAATTTGATCGCAGACAATTTTTTAGATTTTGCCACTGTAATCGTGAAATGGTAATCCATTGATTTCAAAGGTTTACAATCATGCATTGGTTCAGCAGAGAAGGACGCTTAAGAGTGTGTACTACCAGCGAGCTACAGGGGCCATCACTAGCTACACCCTTCGTAATTATCTGCTTGAGATTTGTCACCTTATCAAATGATTCGGCCACGTGTCGCGACAAACACCACATAGTATCCCTCAGAAAGGAATGATATACCGACACAATGTATATAAAACCAATGGCTGACCACGCAAACGATGGATAGCAGAAATAAAAGAAGCAGTAAAGCTCCCAGTGTACGAATCACATACCAGGGCTCGGTCAAGAAACCTCTTTGATAACCTGACGCTGAAACACACAAACAGGAAACAAGCGAAAAGAAGAAAAAGAAGGCCAGCATGGCATAAGAGACGTCGATTCTTAACAGAACACAAGATACAACCAATGACATATACTCATTAAGCCCACCCGAAAACTGTATGAGACACTGGGTGTAACATGTTGCCATATTTAGCTACATTCTTATCTCTTCTACTGTTCCCAGCCCCAGGACCAACATCCATGACTCATACAATGCGTCTACTTATCTCTTTCAAACTTCACTAAATCCCGTCGAAGGAACAGTACGCAGGTAGGTGGTCTTCGTTCTGGAGCAGTGGTTCTCAAACAACTGACGAGATGGTCTGCGTACAAAGCTTATTTTCGATGTCCATATCCAATTATGGGGTGAGCAAAGATGGCGCCGCAACTGGCTGCGGGTCTACATTGCTCTGCTGTTTTAGTTCATTATAGATGCTGCCAGACCATGGATTTGCTGGGAATTCACACTAGTCGACGACTTACACCTGTGTTCACGGAAACGTGTTGTTATTTTCCATTTGGACTGGTTAATTCGTTAGTTTTGTGTGTTTTCTTCCGTCCCTTTATCCTGGAATAGGCCATCGGCTATATGAATAACGCTATGCTTAAACATGTGTCATATTTCCCGGTCAAGTTCATACGTCTGAACTTCACGAGATTGGCGCCCTTTGCACTGGCTGCGGACAGTGTCAGTTTTGTTGTATGAATTTTAGACACAACTATAATGAACATCCACTTGGAGAGAGATGGGCTTCGTCAGGTGTGTAGCTATAGACTACATGAGTTTGACATAACATTTGAGGTGAACAGAAATTGGTGTATAAAATGGATGGAGAAGAATTGTGGACAACCAGCAAGCTAAAATAACGATTTTTACCCATTTCCTTCCGTCGGTAACTGAGAGAGAATGTGCGCCTGGCGGCCTTGCAGGATTATGTTTCACATAACATATTTTTCTTTAACTAATCTCACTGGTCGGTCAAGTCAAGTTTGCAGAGGAGAATGAAAATCGCAGAGAGAATGCAAATCTGATACCACAAAATACCAGATGAAAACAAAATGATTTGGGCTTAAATGTGCAGATATCGCAGCCTCGCTGTTGATTACGGTAGAGCGTCAAAATGTCTTTTTGAATCGAACATAATGAAATGAAGAAGAAGAAAAAGGAGAAGAAAAACAACAACAGAAACATCAGCAACAACTAGCACAGCCACAAGCGGCTTTTGTAGCATAGTGGTAGCTCCCTCGCTTTCGATGTCAAAGGTACAGGATTAGACTCCGGTTATCGACACGCTCCAGCCGACACAGTTCTAAAAATGTGAGTTCTATGGAAAGACAAGCGACAGGGTAGTGAACGAACCAAAAAAAAAGGCTAAAGCAAAGACCGCCATCCATCGTAGACGATGATGGCATAATTAATTTTGCTAGCGCTATTTTTAGTAAGGATTAACTGCGCTACTTATTATCCTCACTCTCTCGTCTCGTGCCGCCCGACCCCAGTGGCAAGACAAGGACAAGACGACTAGGGGGCGACTACGAGATGCAGGGGACTCCGCATAGAGCATCCGTGAAAAAGACAGCGAAGTCCGGAGTCGAACCCATACCATCTGATCACGAGGCCGACGGCTTAACCACTTCGCCACGGAATCTTCAGTGAACGAACCACGCCATTTAAAAAACAACAGAGGAGCTTCAAAGCAAAATACATAATCTTACTCCAGTATGTCAGCATCTGGTGACATCGCTCCTTTCCTTCATATACGAAAAAGGATTAAAGCTGTGAATATTATCTTTTACTCTAGGATAAGAAAAGAGATGATTCTAGCAAAAAAGAAAACAAATTTAGCACCTCCTAGCGGGTCAAATCGGTTAGGGTAACTTTTGTTCTTCACAACCAGAAATCATAGATAGCAACACTCTTCAATATCTGAACACCTGCAGAATTGGGGTGCAGCAGACGCGAAAAACCATTGCTTATCATTCTGCCAAGTGGCTAACAAAATCAACTTGGAACATAGTTCTGAAACACGCGACCCGAGGATCATACGTGGCCCGAGTATCTGTGTCATGTGGTCCGTAAATAGAGTGACGCTTCATGTCCGTATCTTCAACATTTTCTTCGTTGAGGTGGAGAATGATCATCGTAGCTCAGGGTCGCTGGACTTGCCTTTAGCAGTCAGCTTTGGCTCGTTATCCGCTATAGCTCATGCACTAAGTAAAGTGGACATTCAGCAGAATTTACCTCTAGTTGGAAATGGAGTTTTTGAAGACTCCATTGTAATAAGCCGCAGGATTTGAGAGGGGGTGTGACCAGTGCCCTTCTTGGCTGTTGTTATTTTCCCTAACTCATGCGCCAGTTCCCAATTTACCAAGTTACAAACTTATATGGGATAACTTTCAAATGGTCTAACTGCTAGTTTTAGAAGGTGCCATCAACACATATCTTTGTGATTACTGTAGGTGAAAGACGTCATGTGTCGCTTGCACGTGCGCAGTACAAATATATATTACCACCTGTGTTACTTGATATTGTTTGACTTTTGAACGGCGGGAATTGACTTCATATTGAAACACCGGATATAACTTCATCTGGCTTAAAGACCGTAGGACTTGACTTCCCGTGATTATTAGACAACGGAACATGATCCAGATGATTCTTATGCAACCGGACTTGACTTAATGGGGGTTCTTACACGCCCAGACTTGACATCATGTATCTCTCTCACCCTCGGACTTGACTTCATCTTACTCGTAAAACATGGAATGTTTTGTTTTTCATCTGCCGCTAAGCCAACCGAATTTGGCTTCGTGTGACTCTTATCCCACCAAATTTGGCTTCCCGTTTCTTTTCGCTCCCCTCCCCTCCCCGAACATTACTTTATGTGCTATTTAGAGCACCTAACATTTCTTCATGTGCCTCTTAGCCCGCCAAATTGTTATCACCTAACGCTTAGCCCACCAAACTAGCCTTCACCTGACTCTTAGCCCACCAAACTTGCTATCACCTAACGCTTAGCCCACCAAACTTGATATCACCTAACGCTTAGCCTACAAAACTAGCCTTCACCTGACTCTTAGCCCACCAAACTAGCCTTCACCTGACTCTTAGCCCACCAAACTTGCTATCACCTAACGCTTAGCCCACCAAACTTGATATCACCTAACGCTTAGCCTACAAAACTAGCCTTCACCTGACTCTTAGCCCACCAAACTAGCCTTCACCTGACTCTTAGCCCACCAAACTTGCTATCACCTAACGCTTAGCCCACCAAATTTGATATCACCTAACGCTTAGCCCACAAAACTAGCCTTCACCTGACTCTTAGCCCACCAAACTAGCCTTCATCTGACTCTTAAGCCCTCCAAACTCGACTTGGGGTGACCCTGATGCTAATATCAGTTTGAGACCAATATAACAGTCCACACCACCACCCCCACCACCCGGCTCCTTTACCCGGCACCATTGACACACGCTGAGAATGAATCATTCTGACCTTTACAGGAAACATTTATCAAATCACGTAACATCAGTGGCTGGTCTCAGACATATTCTTTGCCCGGCTTCTAATCGGGTACTTGTATGTTAAACGGGAAATGTTGCTAGAGAAAACATACCTGTATTACTGTGGTCCATAGTTAACAGAGGGCTTTTTTAAAAAGTTTTTGTGCGTTGCATGTTTTGAACCTAATGGCAAATGTGATGTGTTCAATCCATGCAATCCAATCTACCTGTAAATAATTACCCCGATTACATGTTGGGCATGAAAGGCAGCATGGAAGGAGATGTAACTAGCTAGCTGCCTCATTCAAAAGACTATATCTATCAAAATATTTCCAACACTTCATCCCTGACACCAGTGCCTCAAGTGGAACTACTTTTACGACCACAACATTTTTAATGCCTGATCCCCGACACGTGTGTATTCTTTAAGACTACACATTTGTAATTGCTCAACAACATGAACTTTCCGCGATGACATATACACAACGCACATTATTCAACGGACACAAGCGAATCTTCTTTCGCATCATTTGTCAAATACCATTCATTACAGCTGTTCAACTTCCTGGTGGTGCACCCCTCTGTGACTGATATTACAACAATATCAGGGTTCTTGTTCTTGTAGACACAGGATTATATTTTAAATCGGTTGTTGTTTGCGGATGCCCACAATGAGTAGGTTTCTCTTTTGCGCGCCCGCAAAAGGACCTTAAATGGCGGGTTGCAGTAGCTTTCCACACATCCCGTGGGTGCTGATGAACGTTGACCGGGGTCCTACAGGCATTTGTGTTATGCTTGTCTTCACATGCGTGTCACTCATTACTACAGGGATCACGTCGATTCCTCACCTCGTTAGCCAGGCTGCCATGAAAACAGCCCGTTTCCAGGGAGGGCTGCTAGGAAGCCCAGGTGAGGGTTTTGGCCAGTATGTTTTGCCTGACCCTGACTAACATGTCTGATCAGTATATTTTGCCTGACCCTAACATGTCTGATCAGTATATTTTGCCTGACCCTGACTAACATGTCTGATCAGTATATTTTGCCTGACCCTGACTAACATGTCTGATCAGTAAATTGTGCTTGCCCATACGTTAAGATTCATTACATCTGATAAAATTAAAAGAAACACCAGGAGTTTTGATGGTATGTCTTTTTTTCGTTAAGATACACAATTCGCAGTATCTCAGCGACTGGAATGTCAGAACGATCTTCTAGCCCAACGGCTCTCAACCCGTGGTCAGAGGGCGCCAAGGGGTTTTATCCTATTCCAAGGGGGTCACAGGTGAACAGTGCATAATAAGTGGGGTGTGGGAGAGGTGGCGACAGCACGAGAATAGGAGATCATAGAGGTTCCATTTTTCCAAGTGGAATGAGTTCCACGCTCACTGTGTGGTTAACTATTTTCCTTTCCTTTTTTCTCCCACTTCCGGGAAGGAATATTACCGCCTGGTCAGCCAACATATACTGATCAGACATGATAGTCAGGGTCAGCCAACATATACTGATCAGACATGATAGTCAGGGTCAGCCAACATATACTGATCAGACATGATAGTCAGGGTCAGCCAACATATACTGATCAGACATGATAGTCAGGGTCAGCCAACATATACTGATCAGACATGATAGTCAGGGTCAGCCAACATATACTGATCAGACATGATAGTCAGGGTCAGCCAACATATACTGATCAGACATGATAGTCAGGGTCAGCAAACATATACTGATCAGACATGATAGTCAGGGTCAGCCAACATATACTGATCAGACATGATAGTCAGGGTCAGCCAACATATACTGATCAGACATGATAGTCAGGGTCAGCCAACATATACTGATCAGACATGATAGTCAGGGTCAGCCAACATATACTGATCAGACATGATAGGGGAAGGCAAAACATGCTGGACAAGAACGTCACCTTTGCTTCCTTTTAGCCCTTCCTGGAAAGGGCTGTTGTCGTGGCAGAATGGATAGCAAGGTGAGATAGTGCTTTATACCGTAATAGTGAGTTTCACGCAGATGAAGTTACGCATAGCACAACTACCTGGTGGACCCTGGTCCACCGTCATCATCACCCTAAGAAGGTGTGGAAAGCTACCGCAACCAGCTGTGCGCTGAAAGAAGTCAAGATCGGTAAGAAAAAAGTAACCGATTATCTACTCAATCATCTACCTGATTCTATACTCAATCACGTACTCAATCCTCTATCCCACCCTCTACTCAATCCTCTATCCCACCCTTTACTCAATCCTCTATCCCACCCTCTACTCAATCCTCTATCCCACCCTCTACTCAATCCTCTATCCCACGCTCTACTCAATCCTCTATCCCACCCTCTACTCAATCCTCTATCCCACCCTCTACTCAATCCTCTATCCCACCCTCTACTCAATCCTCTATCTCATTCTCTACTCAATCCTCTATCCCACTCTCTACTCAATCCTCTATCCCACCCTCTACTCATTCCTCTATCCCACCCTCTACTCAATCCTCTATCCCACCCTCTACTCAATCCTCTATCCCACCCTCTACTCAATCCTCTATCCCACCCTCTACTCAATCCTCTATCCCATCCTCTACTCAATCCTCTATCCCACCCTCTACTCAATTCTCTATCTCATTCTCTACGCTATCCCATCACTCTAATTAATTCTATAATCAATTCTCTACTCATTAACCTACACCATCCTCTATCCAATTCTGTAATTAATCCTCGACTCAATTATCCATTCCATTCGCTACTAAATCCACTATCTCATCCTTCTACTAAATAATCTACTCTATCATAAAATCAATCATTTACTGATTCACCTACTACATACTCCACTCAATCGTGTAATCAATCCTCGACTCAATCATCCATCCTATTCTTCACTCAATCACCTTTTCCATCCTATATCCCAGCCCTCTAATTCATCCTCTACTCAATCATATACTCAATCCTATACTAAGTTCTCTTCCTCATCCAATCCCCATTCCTATATTTAATTCTCGACTCAATCCTTCATCCCATCCTTTACTCAGTTATCTATATCATTCTCTACTGAATCATCTGCCATCCTCTACTCAATCTTGTATCCCATTCCTCTACCCCATCCATTTACTCCATACCTTTACTTTACCCTCTACTCAATCCTTTACCTCACCCCTCTCAATCCTCAATGCAAACTCATCCTCTGCTCAATCTTCTATGCAATCTTCTATGCCATCTTGTTCCCAATCCTCTACTGTCTTCCTCTAGTCGTTTTTCTACTATATTTTATAGCCAGGCAACTATCCATATACAGCTGTATGATCTGGGGCGTGCCAGTAGAAGGAGTCGAACGCTTATCTTACCTAGAAAAAAAAACGAGATTTCCATCACTGCGCTAATCAAATCTCAATTTGGTTATAATGCGGCGTTAATGTATATTCTTCTCTTGTAACCACGAAATAATGTGTGTTGTTGATGTTTAAATTTTCCTTTACAACCCACGAAGAACCCTTACCTGCAGTTCGCACCACTTGTTCGTACTTTGCTGTCTCTTGCTAACCTGTTTTGATCACTAACCATGATCTGTGGACCCTTATTTACGCCTATAGTCAACTACCTCATAATATATGACTCGGCGCATTGACTGTCAATGGCAGGCGGCCCAGCGTACGCTATCAAGAGCAGTCATGCTTCTAATCCCAGTGTCACCGCCCCCCATTTGCGCGTGCAGATATAATTCGATTCCTGTGAACGTCATGGAAATATGTTTCAAATTGAGTTCGCTCTCCTTCAACCACAGGGAGCGTGAAGAGCCAAGTGGATTAGCCCAAATCAAAGACCCGTCCTAGAAAACGCAGCCTCGGCTGTCAACGGATATCACTAACTCATCATTCTTTACATTAATATGTAGCTTTTCTTGTTTCATGACCAGCCTGGGGTCCGTTGCCGCTAGTGTTTTCTCAAGATACCCCCTTTGTTTGAGGGCGTTACATCCTCGCAATACATTAAATCACCAAGGAGGTGATATGCACTGCCGTCGTGTGCCGGAAAGCCGGAGCTTTTATTTGACATATTACGCAACAGACCTAGATGTATGACTGCAAGAAACGAATATGGCTCTTTTGAACCGTGAAAACTCTAGAGCGGAGCACACATGCACCGTCACCTAAACATGACGTACTGCCCCGGACCGAACACGTATATCTGCTTCTAAGGGTTTTGTCCTCAACCGCGAAGTCGACAATTCATGGACAATTATCCTACGCCTGATTAGCCGTGTTTCAGTTAGCGACATTCGTAACTTTGCCCATGGGATGAAACATGATATCTACGCACGGTTTGGTCACAAGTGCTCTTTTCTTGTATACAATTTAAAGAGAAATTACTGGAAAGAAAATGTTATTTCTCACCGAAAGGACTGTCTGCAGGGGCGGATACAGAAAACGCGCAGCGGGAACACCAGGATTGAAATACTGGTACAAATAAACTATATCATGTTTCTTTAAGGACCAATTAGTAACCTTTACAATTGTCTTTTCAACTTTTAAGGTTACTTTACTATAGTCCGTTATGACTGAAAGGGACTGCTTTACTAAAGACTGTAATGGCTGAAAGAGACTACCATATTACAGTCTGTTATGACTGAAAGGGGATACTATATTATAGTCTGCTATGACTGAATGGGTCTACTATAGTATAGTCTGTTATGACTGAAAGAGGCTACCATACTATAGTATGTTAGGACTGAATAGGGCCACTATATTATAGTATGACTGAAATGGTATACTATATTATAGTATGTTATGACTGAAAAGGGCTACTGTGTTATAGTCTGTTATAACTGAAAGAGTCTACTATATTATAGTCTATTATGACTGAAATGGTCTACTCTAGTATAGTCTGTTATAACTGAAAGGGTCTGCTTTATTATAGTATGTTATAACTGGAACGGGCTACTATAGTCTGTTATAACTGGAAGGGACTACTATAGTCTGATATGAAACGGGCTACTATAGTATGTTATGACTTAAAGAGGCAACTACAGTATGTTATGACTGGAACGGACTGATATAGTATGTTATGTCTGAAACGGGCTACTATAGTCTGTTATGACTTAAAGGGCTACTATACAACAGTCTGATATGACTGCAAGGGGGCTACACAATTATAATCGATCATGACTAAATGGGGCTCCTATATTATATTCAGTCATATGGGCTTCTACCGGCACGTCGCCCCTACATTTATATTAAATGAGGTGAGACGTAAAGGGAAGCGAATCCTCTACATGTTCCCATATAAACTATTGTAAAGAAACAGGTATCCTACCCATATTGAACGTAAGACGCCCAACATGAGGATCCACGATCTCCCGGGTTGCACACCACTTCTAAAAAAATTCCCCATTTTGGAATATGTCTGAGATACGTATATACTTGTATGTTTGTAATGTGTAACAGGCCAGCATGATGCTTATCTCAACGCTTTGATCTCCCCTGAAGGACGGACTGGTGCGCCTTTTGTTGGAGCATGTGAAGGTAACTTTTCAGATGCCAAACACGGATAAGTGTGTTGAGTTCGGCTGCAGATAATTAATACGGTAACCTTTGACATCTGAACTTGACGCTGTCAGAATCAACAACTCATCCATCAGCTTTTTGAGGAGCACAGTATAAAAAGATTATTTCGGTCATTGCTTGCATTTAGTTCCAGCGATGCCTCGTCGTATAGTATATGGATAGCGCTTATAGATAATAGCGTTTTAATATACACAAGACTCCGTTAGAGGATTTTCTGACTTGATCTAATCATGCAGCGCATCCAGAGTGGATTGCATGGATTCTTGCTTTTAGAAACTGGATTTTGAATTTTGAAAAAGCCGGGGTGAAGTGCGAGTTATCGTAACAAAAATATCGTTTGTTATTGTGAATGCGTGTTCTTCTAGAATTGTGACGGGAGATATGAACCAGCTCGTCACAGAGTGGTCGTTTGTTTATCTAGGGAGTGATCTATGGCTGCTGTGTCAGGTATCTTTTATGGGATCATATAAGGTGGATATCTTCGTGTGATCATGTAGAGGATGTGTGGAGGAGGTGGTGAGTAGGTGTGGAGGAGGTATTTCAGAGTGAAAAGGACAATGACGAGTTAAATAAAGAATTAAATATATAGATAGATGTATAGACAGACAGACACAAATATATAGATGTATAGATAGACAGACATACACATAGGTAGATGTATAGATAGACAGACACATATACATAAATGTATAGATAGACAGACACATATAGATAGATGTATATATAGACAGACACAAACAGATAGATGTATAGATAGACAGACAGACACTTGTAGATAGATGTACAGATATACAAATATATAGATGTACAGATAGATGCGTAGATAGACAGACATACAAACGTATAGATATATGTATAGATAGACAGACAGACAAACATAGATAGATAGATAGATATATAGATAGATAGATAGATAGATAGATAGATAGATAGATAGATAGATATATAGATAGATAGATAGATAGATAGATAGATAGATAGATAGATAGATAGATAGATGGATGGATGGATGGATGGATGGATGGATGGATGGATGGATGGATGGATGGATGGATGGATGGATGGATGGATGGATGGATGGATGGATGGATGGATGGATGGATGGATGGATGGATGGATGGAAGGACGGACGGACGGATGGATGGATGGATGGATGGACGGACGGACGTACGGACGGATTGACAGACAGACAGACAGCAAGATTGATAGATTGATAGATTGACATATTGATAGAAAAATAGAATGATGGTCGGATTTATGATTGATGGATGGATTGATGATGGATGGCTGGATGATAGATGGATGAATGGTCATCGGATGGATGGATAGGCATAACGATAAATAGGTAGATTTATCAGTAGTCAAAGTTAATGATAAGATTGTCACGTCCTTCACTCTTTCGCAGCTACCTCTTTGCGGTGGTAGGTTTCAAGTGTTTTAGGAGCGTTAGTTGAGAGGTAATGCGCTCATCTGTCAAGAATCGAGCTAACGAGCGCGCGAAACTGTGTGTACTAAACTCTGCAAATTCGAATCGTCTCCTAGTTAGATTGACGCTACGTCTTATTGGATAATGAGAATTAATTCCGAGGTCCCGTGTAGCGATGTGTGCATACAAGATAATTGTTACCTGCCGAAAACGAAGACAGCAGGCTGGTACATCATTGCGGGCACACATTCTAAAGGCAACACCATCCATACCTATAAGTCAGCTGCCTGACGGGTGATAGAGACTGTCCTTCTAACACGTGTTTGCCTGCACACTCGAATGACATTATATAAAAAAAACTGTTATATGGACTGGAACAGAACGAGCGAATCAGAATAAGGGTTTACCCGTTAAACCACACGAGCTACAACAACAAGAACAATTTAAAAACAGACCAATTGTGGACAGTGATGAGCAATGAAAGGCAAACTTGACAGAAAATTCTGGTGGTGTACTGTGTCACAGTCCAAGCGAAATAGTACAAGGCACTTTCAGTTTGAGCATATGATTACGTGAATGGTAGAACGCTTGCTTCTGACAGCGAAAGGTATGTGGTTCGATCCTGTTCTAGCGAATTCAACTGTTTAGTGCTTCCTGTTATGGAAGGAACGAAAAAGAGGATGGATATTGTCAGGACTTGTCATAGAAGGTTGCGATGCAGAAGATGCAACAGTGAAGGAGCTGCCAGTGACTCATAGCTGGATGTTTGCATCAGCGGACCGCAGCTGAGCAAGAAACGTCTCCGTCTCCAAGCGGCGAAACAAACCCTTAGAAAATGCAGAAGGAAGCAGACCCTTACATAAAATGCATGCTGAAGTCGGATACACTGGGCCCACAGGCGCAAAATAAACACCGTAGTGCAACGCACACCTCATCAAGGGTTAGACAATAAGAAGAACGCAAAAAAAAAAAAAAACGTCTAGCCTGATTCTCACAAGAAGCCAGATGTATGGAACCAAAAAACGCATATACTGCAGCCTCGATGTAAACTACTGCACACCGTCAAAGCGCTCTTCTCGAGACGATCGCAGAAGAAGAATAAAAAGCTACGACTTAGTATAAATTTGTTTAGAACAATTCATCCTCCACAGCAGGGATTAAGATGCTGCGCAGTATATGAGCTGCATCAGTAAGCAACACATAACTCACTGCTAGCAGTGCATGAGGTGCAGCTGGCATCTACCCTAAGCTGACTGCCTGCATCAGGGCCAGCGAACCAGAGCTGTCAAAATCCCTTCCACAACTCCACGTGATGATCATGTATAACAGTATGCACCAGAAAAGACTGGCTAAGGGAAAGGAATCGAAGAGGGAAGTCTACCACTGTTCCCAAAAATGCCCGTTGAAGTACAAAGGTGCAAATATCACAGTCAAGCTGTAAACTACGACACGACGCATTCTGTTCTCAGGACAACGTCCTGCTAAAGGCGTAGCCGTATTCGGGGCTTGGTATGGGAGCTTGAGAACGAACGAAGAGAAAATGGCATCTACAACAGCACAACCTGGTATGGGATTTCCTTTTCCTTTTTTATTGTTTCATTTTATTTTCATTTTTATTCGTGAGCAACCAAATTATACACATTGTTCATGTCTCATATATAAGGTAGTGTTTACAGTCAATCATACGAAGAAGAAAAATATCTCTTCACTATATGTCCATCTCCTTCAATTGCATCTTCTTTATCGGTTTCCCCCTTATTGTGCCTGATGTGACGCCTATTATTCTCCATAAGCTATTTCATTCACAACATTAGCCGCGACGAATCGACGCGACTTTGTTGAAAAAAATTATTATTTATGAAATCAGTCGAGGCAGGCCATTGAAGAGATCTGGCGCTGTCTAACCTCCCCTCACTATGTATGTGTCGAGGGATTTCATTGGGGGATTCGGCATTGGAAGAGATCTGCCAGAGTCGGTTAAAATCGATCAAGAGCACGGGGTCCCTCGGCGACGGACGTGGCTTTCCTCTTGGCGGGACTCCGCGCCTTCGCTCAAAACAATATGGCTGGCTCGTTGGAATATTGCTCATTGGTTGCTGGTCATGCAGGGTTGACAAGAATATGAAATTTGAAATAAAGAATTAACAAGGGATTGAAACATATCTAGAATGGGTGCATAACATGTAAAGGTGAGACAATCCTGTTATAATACACACAAAGAAAAAGAACAAACCACAACGAATATGTGAATCATTGTCGAGAGCGACAAACATATTGTATTGGGAGACACACTTCTTCAAGGTCTGAAATCATTCATATATCTTCGTTTTACAGATACATATGCCACAATTAAGCTGCAACATTCGATGTGAGCTTTCATTGCATTCAGGAACGTGCGTAAATCAAAAGAAATGAAGTCCAACACACACAAAAATCGTGAACTCTCAATGTGAAGTTGGTGCTGTTGTGTCGTTTCGAAACATGGAGCACAACATAATCAACAACCAAAAGAGGGGTCATGCTTTCAAAAATGGATGTATGTGCAGAATACGCGGATTTGGAATGGTATGATATAATCACTAATATAGAGGTGTTAGAAAGAGGAAAGGATATCAAAGAGGTAATAGGGCAAAGAGAAGACCGAGGCTTTGGATAAGACAAACATTAACGACACCAGCTGATGGCATTACAAGAACGTCTTTGTTCTGGGGTAATCAAGTCAAGAGACTTCGATTCATATGAAATCATTCATAGAAGACTGATCGAGACAATTTTAAAGTTGTGAACTTGGAAGTTGTGCACATAGCTTGACTTGGCACAGGCCTGGATCGCATGGCATGTACTTGTTAAAGACCTATGCTCCAAGGGAACTAAGATGTTTTATTTTGAAGGTTGCCCATAACACGAAGATACTGTTGTTTGTAGGGGTGAGGGATGAAGTATTATAAACTTTATTGTACGAGGTCTAAACATTGGGAATTGATGGGATGACAAATCTACTTCCTCGGTGCCTTATCTTCAATAACTAAGTAAAGTTCACAACTACATCTGGGTGTACTAGAACAAAATCAACAGTTTTGATACGATAAACATTCTAACCCTGTGAATTGTTAGAGGTGTCGCCTTTGTCAAGGCGACTTGGTTATTAGCTCTACAGACAATGTAAACATAAATGTTAATATTGTTATTGTCATGAGCTCTGACGTAACACAGATGGCGGTTTGCAGACACGGATCACACAATCGTTAATTGATGGTTAAACCTTTAGCGAAGAAACACGAAATGCTCTAACCACACTTTTACACAGACACTGGGACATATTTTTGTGATCGGTTAACTCCTGAAACGTTTCTTTGGTAGCATGTTTTAGTGGCACCTCTTACATCCGTGGGCGTGCACGATAATGTGGATCATGGTTGTAATGCAATTCGAGAATCTTCCGTAAGCTCACCGGTCTATGGGTCACAGTGTCGACCCCCCCCCCCCCCCACCCTTTCTCGTTGGTCAGGCTGTTGTAACACATATTTCCTGGCGCACGAACGATTATGTAAGATGGAGGTCTTGATCAATATGATTCACGTGATAACTGATGGCTCCAATGGTATACAAAGATGTTGTTGTTTAATGTCCACAATGATTAGATTTACTCTATTGTGAGCCTTGACAAGGACGTTAAGTCGCGGGTTGTAGTAGCCTTCCTCACATCCCGACCATGCTGATGAAGGTGTACTGCAGTCCTTCAGATGGTTGTGCCATGCTTGGCTTCATCTGCGTGGCGCTGACTACCACGGGGATCACATCGATCCACATCTCGTCATCCAGACTATCTTCAAAAAAGTATGCTTCCATGGAATATTAAATAGAAGAGAGATTGTGGGCTTTGTCAGTGTATTGACCCTCATGCGACTTTCTGGTCAGTATGTTGTGCTTGACTACAAGCGTCTCAGTTCTCCGTTTACAAAGATAAAAAGATCTAAGATTTAGAACACTATTGGCACTAACATCAAAGGTAAGAATAATAATGGTAACCGAAGGAAAAATCCAAACGGCATCTGCCAGTCAAATCCGATAAACGCAGATCACAGAGCAACAGGCAGTCTGTTTAACACGAGATATAGGGAAGAAAGACTAACGACTGATCAGACAAAATATACTGGCCAAGACCCTCACATCGCCTTCCTCGTAGCCCTTCCCGGAAACGTGCTGTTTTCATGGCAACCTGGCTAATGATGTGAGGGATCAACGTGATCCCCGTAGTAGTGAGCGACACGCAGATGAAGCCAGGCAGTGCACAACCGCCTGGAGGACCTCGGTCAACCATCATCAGCACGTTCGGGATGCGAGAAAAGTTACTGCAACCCGCCGCTTGACGCCCTTTTCAGGGCGCACCAAAGAGTAAGTCTACTCACTGTGGACATTCGCAAACAACATTACACAGGCTGTCTAATGCAAAAGCGCGCCATCATATATCAAATCGATTTGCTTTTGTCTTACCCACACTCCTACCTGACAGCTGGGCTCTGGGTTTCTTTCTGTATTTGAAAGAAAACTCTAGAAACAGTAACACGTATACGATACAGTTATAGAAGAAATAAGAATAAAAACGAATGAAACAAAGGAGAACGAAGAATGAGAAAAATTAGTACAAAGAGAAGAATAAAAAGAAGAACCAGAGAAATAAAATTATGAAGAAGAAGATGCAGACGAAGATAAAGAAGAAGATGTAGACAGAGAAAATGAATAAAGAGAAAAAGACTTAGCTTATATATCATTAATAATTGTTCCAACGCACTATCATCAGGTATGGTGATCGCTGATACCCTTAGCGATCATAGGCCAGGGATCTAGGATGAACGATGTATGAAGATTAGAAGACGCGGCAACAGAAGACAATTGCTGAATTCATCAACAGAACTTAAAATAAGTGAGAATTGATATTGATAAACTGTTTTACATCAATAAAGTCAACAGCATGGACTATGAACAACACTATAAAATGGAATCACATTTCCCAGTCCACATTGCATATTAAAAACGATATGCATAATTCATGCTACAGTAACATTCTGTTTCTGAAGCATATTTCCCCAGTTATCGCTGCGTACGCAAACACAGCTGTACCCCTTACACACATACGCACTACATGATAACGGTTACACAAAATCTTGCTTTATGTGCAGAACAGAAGACAGAAAACGTACAGAATACTTCACAATACGACACTCATTGAAAGAGGAAAAAAAATTACACAAACAGCATCCAACCCACGCCATAGGTTTTGACTAGTAAAGTAAAACTGTGTAGACAGGTTCGGGGTGGGGAGTATTTGGGGATCGATTCAAGCCTGGAAATTCGAAACGGGACCTGCAGCCGTTTCTAAGTGGTTAAAAACAACGTGTGACTTTTGTGTTACCAAGCAGCCATTTTGTTGTTGCCTGATTCAGAAGGCATTGCCATATCGTGGGTGAGCGCTATTGATTGCCTGGCTTTGTATGAGGCAGGAACGCCTTTCTCCTCAACACGGACCGTATCTTTTCAATCTGAATCATACAATTTCTTCTTTTAAATGTCTTTTTTTTATATTCTTTACGTTTTAGGGGGAAAAAAATTATTAAGAGGACCACTTCCTTCCACTCGTTGCAAAGTCAGTCGAGTGAGACTGTGAAGTAATGGTGTGGAAAATGTTAAGCTAACTAGCAAGCCAGAATACAATGCGCTGTCCTTACATCAGTTGGTTGTATTTCGAGCAAGAGCTGCAGGAGTTAAGGTCCGTTGTTCTAACTTTCAATTCAGCAAGACGTTTTGTTAAATTTTTTAAGCATTTCATGATGAAAAATGTTTCTCTGCAGGCAGCCATATTGTAGCGCCAGTGTTGATTAGCTTGGCTTATTTCGTGAACCATGTCGCAAAATGTATCGACCTGCTACCACAAATGAAGACTTATCTTCATCCTCGACGGCAACTGTTACCATAGGACTGACTTTTATCTTTTACCACTAATGGCGAGATTGGGAGTATCATCGTCCAAAATTAGCACCAAAACACATCGTGCTATGTTATTATGTATCGACGCTAGATTCTAATTCTCGACCTTAGCTGGTACAACTACCTCGTGTATCCATCTGCGTCTTCGTTCGTTCTCAATCTCCAGCAACCAAGCCATGACAAGGGCTTTGCAAGTAGCAGGATGATGTCCGAAGAACGGAATGAGGAAAAAGTTGAAAGCTTGACTGCGAAATTTGCATTTTCCAGTTCAACACATCCGACTTCAGTAAACATTTGTTAGTACTGTCTTAGCCTTCCCTCTTAGATACTTTCTTCTTAGCCAGTCCGCTCTTTTGCAGCATGTTATCCGGGATCACCACATGGAGGTGGAGAAGCGTATTGTCAGCTATGGGTCACTTGCCCTGACGCTATCAGTTAGCTATGGGTCGCTGGCCCTGACGCTAGCAATCAGCTATGGGTCGCTGCCCCTGACGCTAGCAATCAGCTATGGGTCGCTGGCCCTGACACTAGCAATCAGCTATGGGTCGCTGGCCCTGACACTAGCAGTCAGCTATGGGTCGCTGGCTCTGACGATAGCAGTCAGCTATGGGTCGCTGGCCCTGGCACTAGCAATCATCTATGGGTCGCTGGCCCTGACACTAGCAATCAGCTATGGGTCGCTGGTCCTGACGCTAGCAGTCAGCTATGGGTCGCTGGCCCTGACGCTAGCAGTCAGCTATGGGTCGCTGACCCTGGTACTAGCAATCATCTATGGGTCGCTGGCCCTGACGCTAGCAGTCAGCTATGAATTGCTGACAGCTAGAGCTCATGCACTGCTCAGCATCTTTATCCCGGCTTCCTGTCTACAAGGGCGTTCTTCAGCTTGTTCGTTCTCCCCGAAAAGCACGTTTGCTACATTGTGTCGCAGTTTTTTGCTAGACTGCGAAATCTGCACCTTTTGCACAGACATATCCGATTTCAGCACGTCATCTATGGCATCAAGTTTTCCCTGCCGCTTCAATCTCTAACTCAAACTGTATGGTTGCAGTATGCCCCCAGGACCACCACTTGGAGATAGGGGTATGGCCAGTTATGGGTCACTGGCGCTGACAAAAGCAAGCAGCTATAGTCACTGCTGCATTTTCAACCACTGAGAATGTTCAGTTTGTGTTTTCTACATTGAAACTAAACTGCATGATTCAGTACACGATAAACAGATACAATAACTGTAACCATATATGAATTTTTTCATAAATATTTATTTGTGTGTCATCTCATTGACATACAGAATATAGTGTAATCTTACAAAACATATCACATGAAATCAATTAGCGGAAATGAAAACAACAAATATGCCACAAGTGAAGACCCTGGAAACAAACTACATCCGTACAGTCTGGTTGAGAGAAGACCGATCTAAGAGGGAAGGCAAACTCGGTTCCGAAAACGCCAGATGAGTCGGTCCTAAGCTAACAGCTTGGCTGTAAACTACGAAAAACGTCTCGTCCATGTCACAACCATCGCCGAAGAAGATAGACATTCGATGAAGTAAACCTTCCATGCGCTAAATGTCCTATGAGCTAAATATTATCTTAGCTAAATGTGCCCACAGTTAAATTTTCCAGAGACTAATCACTTCTGAGCTATATCTTGTCTGAGGTAAATGACCTCTGAGCTACATGTCCCCTGAGCTAAATGTCCCATGAACTAAACTTTCACGTAATTGAATATCTCATGAGCTTCATCTTGTATGAGCAAATTCTCCCCTGAAATAAATGTCCCATAAGTTAAATGTTTACTGAGCTAAATGTCCCATTAGCTAAATGTCCTTTGAGCTAAATATCTTGTCAGCTAAATGTCCCCTGAGTTAAATTCCTTTAAGATAATCTATATTGCCCTAAATGTTCATAAAAGGTAAAACTTGTCCAACTATCTTCTCTTAATAAAACGTTCTGTACGAACAACGACGACAAAGAAGAAGCGAACCAAGAACAAGATGACGATATACCTTCCCGTTGACAGCTAAGGTCCAACTAAGCTCATTTTTGAAATGGAGAAAGAACAAAAATGAGTGAGACGCCCGTAGCGTAGAATTGATCTCCTTATAGCGATTGTTTCTGCAGATAAGGCGTCTGGATAAATGTTGATTATGTGCAGTAGAGAGTCGGAGGCACACATTAGGAGGTAATCATAGCCCTCAATATTTCACCAGCTTGCGTGCGCTTTAGTCCTTGAGTGCGGTTGTCGAAGTACAGGTACGGATGCATACTTCTAGCTAATGTGCTTAAGAGGGCGTAACGCGCCTACTTTCTTTATTTTCAGAATATCCACGACAGCGGAGCATCAGACCACACCATGGAATGTTAAGCGATTGTGACACAATGCATTCTGGTGATCATAAAACGCAGCGTAAATATGAACAAAGAAAATGCATTTATTCAAGCGCGAATGCCTCTCAAACGCGCAATGTTCGTCCTGGATTTTCCGAAGACATGCGTGTTTCAAATACTACATTCATTCAACCGAGAATGAAGCAATTATACATTTTAAAATAAAATTATCAACCACAAAATATATGTTTAAAAAAAAACCACGAAAAACAATAGAAGATAGTGTTTAAAAAAGGCAGTCGTTTAAAAAAAAAATTAGTAAATGTAATATCATAGAGCAAACTGCCGATCGAGATGAAGTGGTAGAAATGTCTTTGTGCTAAATAATGTTTTCGGCGTTCAACCTGAAAGGACTTTGTGACATTGTGGCGTAGTTTACAGCGAGGCTGCGATGTCTGCTACGTTCGGCCACACATGTCAATTTTAGCTGGCCTTTTTGGTGTACGGGTTTTCTTTCCAGTACGATACCTACCCCTTAGCTAGATTACACTAGTGACTTGTGCATCCTGTTAGATACTAAGAATCGTTGCTAGCCCAATCCGCAACCCTCTTTATTCAACATGTTCGATGCGACGCAGTGTCTGCTTTTTCTTCTTCTTCTTTTTCTTCGTCTTCCTCTTCTTCTTCTTCCTCTTCTTCTTCTTCTTCTTCTTCTTCTTCTTCTTCTTCTTCTTCTTCTTCTTCTTCTTCTTCTTCTTCTGAGTTCGTTCTCGATATCTCACTACCAAGTCCTGAACATGGCCTTGCCCGAAGAACAGAATACATTGTGTCGCTAGTTTACAGCTTGACAGCGATATTTGCACCGACACACCCGTCTTAGGCAGCAGGCAGAGTCTGTTTCCCTATTTACTTCATAAATCTATATATATCCACATTCGCAAGTTAATAAACGAAAACAAAATATGCACAAATGTTTAAAGTATCGATTGCATGACACACAAAAAAACGCCCCTTGAACAGACACATACATTACATATAAGTAGGCAAGTGCTTTTCGTAGTCTGGCTACAGGACAAAGCACAGAAACTATCAATAATAAAATAAAATAAAATTTTATTCAAATCATAGAAAAAAACAATACTTTTTTTTTTAAAGAGACCTCACTAAAATTACATGCAAAGTTTGCACTGCAGAACGGAATAAATCTGACTTGACGTAACAATGAATACTTGAAGTGCACAGAGCATTTAATTCCGAAGCAGTTTTAATTGAAAATCGATTACGAACAAGGTTTCAACGTTAAGAGAAGACCACTTATAGATAGAGCTTGGGCAGGAGGCTCACAGTGCTATGATCATCGATACTAGCACTATATTGCTCTTATTGCACGAGATTGATTCCGTTTGGGTTTGTCAGAAATGATTGTGTTTGAAAGGCAAAATAGTCTTTGCTGAATAGGAAGGCGAATGTCAAGGCCACATCTTGTTTGAAGGTTTCAATGACCAGTTTGATTCCTCGTTGTACTTCATTCCATAACAATTTTTTTTTTAACCAAAGCTGTAGAGGTACAATTTTTTTTGCGTTCGCCTTATTTCTCTAATCATCACTCAAGGCGTTGTGCTTTGCACTGTGGTTTTTATTTTGCGCCTGCATGTCCAGTGCATGCGACTTTAGCATATTTTATTTAAGAGCCTGCTTCCTCCTGCATTTTCTAAGGGTTTGCTTGCCCAGGATAACGGCCGGTGCTGTGATGAGGATTAAACCGAGCACTTTCGGATTGTGAGCCGTGCCACTTAACCACTAGCCCACGCAGTCCCCGTAGAGGTACTTGATTGGTTGATACAAACGTATATGGGTAATGCCTCAGTGACCTCACTAAGGAATAAACAAATCGGTGGATTCAGATATGTAGAGCAATGAGCTGTTGCTGTCAGGGACCCAAAGCTGACTGCTAGCGTCTCGGCCAACGCCCCAGAACCTTCTCCATCTTCCAGGAATGATCCTGAACATCATGCTGAAACAGAGCCGACTGGCTAAGGAAAAGAGATCGAAGACGGAAGGTTAACCCGGTATCAACAAATGTTCATGTTGAAGTTGGATGTGTTGGACTAAATGGTGCAGATATCGCAGTCATGTTGTAAACTACGACACAACGCATTCCGTTTCATGGACTACACCCTCCTATTTGTAAAGACCTTTCCATAGATTAGTAGCGGGAATTTGAGAACGAACGAAGAAGAAAAATAAGAAGGAAGCAAATCGATGAACTTATACTGCTTATTTTACACTTTGTTTTGCTTTTGAGTTTTGATTTGTTAGTTGTTTTCGTTATTTCTTTGTTCCCGACGAAGGCTTTGTGGCCGGAACGAATGTTTCGCTTTGAACTGGTGTTTTTATTGACACCTGTTCTTCTTTTACGCTCGTCCTGAAAACGAAAGTTTCTGACGTTATGTCGCAGTTTACAGCGGGACTGCCTTGGGCCCGACAAAATCCAATTCCAGCACAACAATTTTTGAACCGGGTTCGCATTCACTTCTTCGACCACTAATCTCTCAGCCAGGTTGCGTCTTGTATATGTCCAGGGCCACCACTTGGAAGCGGGGTACGGTTCTGGTCAGTTATGGGTCATTGACACTGACGCGAACAGCTCACTACGATGAGCCGCTGGCTCGGAAGATGTTTACAATTGATACCGATAATTCAGTTTCTTGTTAACCAATATTTGAACTGTTCTTAGCGACTAAACGAACTCTTCTACTAGCGAATGGAAGCCCAGACGACGGTCCACCCGAATTGCTGCATCAATTTTGGCGATGGCATCTACAGATGCAACAATATGCGCCTGATCTGATCTCGGAAGATCTTTCGTTAACTCACGTCCTTCTTTAAACATCGTTGTCCAGTTCCTCATTGTTGTCTTCGACACACTTTTGTCACTATACACTACTTGCATAATGTGATGAAAGTCGATTGGTCGACATCCTTCAGCTGTTAGAAACCGAATCACCGCTCGCTGACGAACTCTGAACGGATTCCGTATCACACCCGCCATGTTTTGAACTGTCTGCTTAGGAAACTATGAGTCGGAGAATAATGAAATTTTGCAAACTTGACGGTTGGTATGTGCTGAAGTGACGTCATCATGCGCATCGTATCTATGTTCACTTGGTGCAGTTAAGTCCAGCTTCATTCTAACCCGCCTCGTATATAAATACATATCGTTATTGCCTGTCATGTTAAATTTCTTTCCTCTCCTTCCAACTCACCCAATTCCTAATTTTTAACTTAGTAAATCTTTCTCATGTATTATCTTCTTTTTCTTGTGCATTCCATCTCTCTATCTCTCATTTGTCTTTTTCATTCAGACTCTTCTATCCATATTTCTTGTTTTCTCTCAACTCATTCAATCTCTTTCTCTCTATCTCTGTCTGTCTCTCTAGTCTATTTCATTCGCTTTACCATTCAATATCTCTATTTTGTCTCTCTCTCATACCCTTTCAATTAATTGCGTTCTCTATCTCTCATTATTATCTCTTTCATTCCTTCATGCTCATCTTTATTTCCGTATCCCTGCAACCTCCTTTTTTTAAATTTCTGGTTAACTCGTCAAATGCCCCATATTTTTGGGGGGGCACTAAACACCGCCTGAATGTGGCAATTCTCACCAGGCCCGTCCTGTATTTTCCTCCTTTGAAGTGGCCTTGCACTGCATGAGCTCCTGGCGGAAACCTTCAGTTAGCAAGCACCAAGTTGATAATTTTCCCAAGTGGAAGACCCCAAATCGAAAGGGATCTTAAAAAAATAAAAATTAAACCGGGTGAAGTAGAAAAAGAATGAGAAAAAATCCACGCACAACAAATCATCCTTCTAGCACAGTACTGCCTCAAATGCCACTTCGAGAACCAGTAAGAGCTTTAACGGTTTAGACTTCCCAGAGATGCTTGTTCTGCCATTGTCTTCTCAGTTTGGCCCTGTTTTCTTGAGGGCAGATAAATTGGTGTCTGAACTCTGAAGGGATTTATCATCGCCTGATGATTGTGGGGTTTCGTCTCGAATTTCACTTTCCCCTGTCAGTCACCCTCTTATAGACGGAACTCCTGATATGACATTTGCCCAATTGAGCTCTGTCCAAGGGTGCTGAGAAAGCCGCGAATGAGCTTGACAGTTCTGTGTCAACTCGTTTGCTCCCCTTACTTCACACACACGTCTGCTTTTATTATATTGTCAGTACGAGGCCATTGAAAAACACAAAATCTGAAAAGAAACAAAAGACAATAAATTAAATGACCCTCGTGTTTGTGAAGAACTCATCTAGCGTTGATGGTTACTTAATGTTCCGTTGTGATACGTGCGTGATGGACGAAATATGGACGAAATCTTCTACACAATATTTAATGATATAAATAAATATTAGATATATAATTTCCCATAATATTAACAATAACAGCCGCATGTCCCCACCCGTTTTCTCACTTCTCGTCTACATTTATCTCACATATCTCTGTCTTCGCTCTTTTTCTGTTCCTTTGGTTCTCTCTCAGATAACAACACACTGTCTTTCGTTCTGTTTCTTTCGTTCTCTCTCGGATAACAACACACTGTCTTTCGTTCTGTTTCTTTCGACTTCGTTCCATCCTTAAAAATCATCGAGTAGTTCATTGTGTTCATCTTCTTGGTGTTTCTCTTTCTCCCTCTCCCTCCCTCTCTCTCTCTCTCTCTCTCTCTCTCTCTCTCTTTCTCTCGACTTATATCAGTCCTCAGCTAAGATTGATACATTATTCATCTCCACAAATCGTTCATTCTATCCACTATCTATCTATCTATCTATCTATCTATCTATCTATCTATCTATCTATCTATCTATCTATCTATCTATCTATCTATCTATCTATCTATCTATCTATATAACTATATATATCTATCTATCTAACTATATGTCTGTATATGCATGTATTTATTTATCTGAATAGTGTATCTGTCTGTCTACCTGCCTGTATCCCTGTTTGAATGTATGTCTGTGATTTGGCTGTTTGTCTCTCTGTCCGTTCATCTTTTTCATTCGCTCTCTATCTCTATCTCTCTATATCTCTCTCTCTATCTCTATATCGTTCTCTTATCCGTGACTTATTTGGCAACTATCTTCTAGTTCCTCATTATGTTCTCTTTATTTATTTTTCTCTCTTTGTATATTTAATTTTCCCGCACAATTCAGTCTCTCAGCCTATCTCAACCCGATATTCTCCATTTCTCTGTCTTCGCTCTTTCTCTCTTTCATTCCCTCACCCCTACGACCTCAGCTCTCGCATTGCATATCCTCCATATCCTCACAGTGAATCTCTTACACGTCTCTCACTCGCCGTAGCTCAATACTCCCAGATAATATATTTATTTACTGTCAAATTTTTGAGGCGTTAAATGCCGGTCGTTTTGTCCAACTTGTCATTGAACGAGAACAAGCGGACATCGTCTAGTGTTTTGAAGCATTGGGGACTGTCAAGTGACGAGTCCTTGTATAGACAGGTTATTTGAATATGAGCTGTCCATGATGCGCCCAGCCTATTTGTTTGCAGAGATGCTCTGTTTCTGAAACTGTTTTAATTGAAGGTTTTTCGGTTTGAGGAAACAGCCACATAAATGCATGTTTCTCATTCATAGAGATTATTCATTTTCTTCTTCTAAATTACTTAATCTTCTTTTTCCTTTTACTTTTTCTTCCTTTCTTCTTCTTTTTCTTCTTCTTATTATTTTTTTTCTTCTTCTTCTTCTTCTTATTTTTCTTCCTTTTTCACAGTGACATGGTTTCTGTAGCAAGATTACGCAGAATCGCAGAGTTATTGTTGTTGATGATGTTTTTGTTGTTACGGTTTCAGCCGCATGTGGACTTTTTCCCCTTTCGACAAATAACAACACGAATAACAAAACAAATAACAACACAAATAACAACACGAATAACAACACAAATAACAACACGAATGAAAACACATTACAAGTGACACTCTAATAAAAGATGGCAACACAAAGGCACAATATAGTTAACAAGCATCATTCATATAGATTTTTAAAAATCGGTGTATACACCAATGGAGAGAAGACATGAACATAAGCAGAATACCAGACCCAATTGACCATCTCAAAAGAAACCAGCAAACTGCCTTATTCGCCCGAGAACTGGTCACTGCAGACTACTAGAACACCTATACCGACTAAAGATCTCGCACACCGATGAATGCGCATGTTGAACAAGGGGCCAGAATCCTGGACACATTCTACAGGAATGCCTACTCTATAGAGAAATGAGATACCAGACCTGGCCAGAGGGTGTGGAGCTGAGACAAAAGCTGTGGGGCAGCCTCCCACTTGGTGAAGACTGCAGACTTCATCATGGCGACTGACCTGTAAATGAAGCTTAACCAAAGATCATGAACGCAAAGAAGATAGATTTGACGCAAAATACAAATCTGACAACGGATAAGTCTATAAAAAGAAAAGTGTGCAACTATGAGAAATACAAATACCCGTTTGATAATTTGCTCTCTTGAATGCAGATAGCCCCCGCTAGATTACTATTGTGTGCCACTGTTACGTTAATCGCTGGTATTGCGTTATTGCGTGATTTGTTACGCGTTGGTTTGAGAGAAAGAGGGGGGGGTGAAAGAGGAAGAAACTCTGTGGACTTGAGGTAAGACGTCCGCCTCGGTTCCTGGAGGTCGCGTGTTCGAGTCACTGAGTCTTGTACCGACCACGTTAATAAATCCTTGGCAGTTGAAAATCGAAAAGAGTAGGCTTAACGGCCGCTTAACGGTCAACATTTCGAATTAAAAATCGACTCCTTATTTGGACTCCTCTCCAGGTGGTTTGTTAAGATGTTAAGAGCAGCTATAGATGGCGCCTAACTGGCTGCGTGTCTACTTAACACTGGTGTTTGAATCTGTTAAGATGGTCTCGCACATCGGTAAAAACCACCCTCTAATAAACTGGTTGAATACAGACTTTGTAGAGTCTTCTAAACGAGTATACAAGTGGAGGAAGACTAACGCTTGGTAAGTCAAAATATACTTATCAGGCATGTTAGTCAGGGCCAGGCAAAACATACTGATCAGGCATGTTAGTCAGGGTCAGGTAAAATATACTGATCAGACATGTTAGTCAGGGCCAGGCAAAACATACTGATCAGCCATGTTAGTCAGGGTCAGGTAAAACATACTGATCAGGCATGTTAGTCAGAGCCAGGCAAACCATACTGATCAGGCATGTTAGTCAGGGTCAGGTAAAACATACTGATCAGGCATGTTAGTCAGGGTCAGGTAAAACATACTGATCAGGCATGTTAGTCAGAGCCAGGCAAACCATACTGATCAGGCATGTTAGTCAGGTTCAGGTAAAACATACTGATCAGGCATGTTAGTCAGAGCCAGGCAAAACATACTGGCCAAGAACCCTAAAATCGGTTTCCTAGTAGTCCACACTGGAAAGGAGCTGTTTTAATTGCAGCCTGGCTGACAAGGTGAGGAATCGACGTTATCCCCGTAGTAGGGAATGACACGCAAATAAAGCCAAGCATAGCACAACCGCCTGGGGGGGGGGGGGGGGGGGGGGCATGGTCCACCTTCATTAGCGCGGTTAGGATGTAAGGCAAGTAACTGCAACTCGCCACTTACCCTCCGTCAAATAGTAACCTATGCACTGTGGCCATTCGTAAGAAAACAAAAACAGTATAAAGACGTCAAGTTAAGTTATATATAAATTGTGTTGTTCTCTGTGCATGACAAACGACTTCTGATGACCATCACGTCAGCACGGCTCTATTTCTGCCCCTGTCTCGGTAACTAAGCCAACTTTGTTTACGTTAATATCAAATGTGTGTCTCGCACCGGAGTTAAACTTATCAAATTTCATTACACAGCCTATCAGTGCCTTACATAATCTATGTCTTTATTTCCCTTTAGCGCCCACCGTCACAAAGCTTGAACTTCAATCAACAAGACGACACCCAATCATCGCGTTCAGGTGACACACCCATCCCAGCTGGTCAAACTAGTATGAACACACACAATACAGAGAATAACAGTGAATCAGGTAAGGCCAAACCTTCTTTAGCTCTTCTGTTTCCTCTTCTTTAGCTCTTCTGTTTCCTCGTCGTTTTACTTCTTGTACTAAAGTACGTCTAACGCTGTTACAACGGCCTGCTCTTTGTCCATGTAATCTATTTGTTGAGGTATTAATTTTTCATCGTCCTCTTGTTCTTCTTCCTCTACCGCTTTTTCTTCTTCTTCTTCTTGTTTCTTCTTACATGTCCTCTAAACAGCTAATGCACTGCTACCTGAACGTTAATACCAACACTTCAAAATCTCTTCAAAAAATGCCTTCTGAAGTCGGATGTGTCAGACAGAAAGATGCAAATGTCGCAGTCAAGCTGTAAACTACAACACAACGAATTTCTTTATCTTGACTACCTTTTCATGGCTTGGTAGCGGGAGATTGAGAAGTATGAAGCCCAACAAAGAAGCAGAAGAAGAAAGTCATTTATCTTCGACCATGTCAACCCTCCGCCATAGCTCGCCCTCTATCATCGTACACCCTACGTTTACTTACTCGCCCTGGGGTGTGGAATGAAGACTTAAATATTAATATATCTGTGCTCAACGACACAGTCCCAGGTTAATAAAGTCCATCTTCAGATCGTCGAGTGCATCAAGAAAACTGTAAATATTTGAAGAAGCAACACGTTCTCAGGCCGTGAAATTACCAACTATTAAGAAAGCACCATAAGTAAACAGCCAAGAAACAATTCATTGCTTCTATGTAACGTGTTTATTTGAGGAGAGAGTAAAGGCAAAAACAACAAAGACTGAAGAACGACACAGGAATTAGAAAACATAAGAACACAAGAGAAAACTTAGCCCCAGAGCGGGATCAATTTACATAGCAGGCGCCAGTGCGATTGAAAGAAATATGTACACGGCACGCCAAGTCCTTTGGCAAAACTCTAAATTTAAATCATTCTAGCCAAAGTCTCTGCACTTCCCATCCACACAGGCGCTCCAGGGGCCAAGAAAATACACCAAAGGTGTCGGGCCCCCTAATCGGCCCGGCGTTTTTTGCTAGAGTAATCTCTTTCGTACTGACTGCGGGCGCGTAGAGCGCCGAAGAGTTTAACATCATTTGATCCGTGAAATAACGAAGGGAAGTTGAGGGGAAACCCCAGTGGAGGAATACGTGAAACATTTAGGAGTAGATGCTGTCTTATGCTTTGTCTAGGGAGGATATAGTTTTACAGGATTTTTCCTCCATCATCGAGTTCCCCGCTGGCTGTCTAGGCGATGATGTCTCGTCATAACTTCCCGGGAGTTCTTTACAGTGTCTGTTGTTGATGCTTTCGGTGTCACAAAGTAGAGATACATGCATTTTCCGGTCTTAAGTATATTTAGCTCATGGAAGTTTCAGCTTAAGGGACAATTAAAATAGAGGCCATTTAACTCATAGGATATCTTTCATATGGGACATTTATCTCATATGTTCTTTAGCCCAGCGACATTTAGCGCGGATAATATAGAACACACTTAGATACGATTAGCTCAAGATAGGATCTTCCGGGACATAAACTCATGAATAATTTAGCTCACTACACACTTAGTTCATTGTACATATAGCTCATGGGACACTTAGCGCATGGGACATTTAGCTCATGGGGCATTTAGATCGTGAGGCCTTTAGCTCATTGGAAATTTAGCTTATGTGGCATTTAGCTTATGAGACATTTAGCTCATGGGTGAGAAAATAATGCACATATTTAAAGAAAAACCATACGAGATAATAGCAGGGAGGGGGGCATGAGATGATCTAGAACGAGTGCGTACAGTCAGCGAGCTATAGGAACAATCAGTATCTACACTGTTATACCATTTGCTGAGAGGGACTAAACACCTATGGGTCGTCCCGGAGTGCGGTGAAGTCGAATTTTTAACACAGTACAGGATAGCAGTAGTCGTGTATCCTAAATAAGACCTTTGCAGGACAACGATGGAACATCAATAGTTTGAGAACCCCTGTCATTAATAAAGTCGTATCTTAGTCCGTCTGGGGTCGCGGTGGTGGAGAGGTAAGGCACTCACTCACCTATCAAATCGATGAAAGGAAACGGTGTGGCTTCGAGCCGCAGGTTTCAAACTACTCCTGATCTGAATGCGGTGGGAAAAGAGGGCCTGAATCCTGAATTACCCCCAACCGTCTTGACTTATGTGTTGCTACTGGTCTAAGGTAGTTCGCGACCAGAGAGTGAAGTTGATGCCAGCGCACAGTCACTTCTTCACTATAATCCAAGTTACATCAATAAAAGGTCGTCTGATGGTATCGCCATCATCGCTTGCTATTGGAAACTAACATCTCAGTCGTCACAAATAGGAAGTTGGTATGTGTACAAACTAACATCTCAGTCGTCACAAATAGGAAGTAGGTATGTGTACAAACTAACATCTCAGTCGTCACAAATAAGAAGTAGGTATGTGTACAAACTAACATCTAAGTAGCCAGAAATAGGAAGTAGGTATGAGTACAAACTAACATCTCAGTCGTCACAAATAGGAGGTATGTGTACAAACTAACATCTCAGTCGTCACAAATAGGAAGTAGGTATGTGTACAAACTAACATCTCAGTAGCCACAAATAGGACATAGGTATGTGTACAAACTAACATCTCAGTAGCCACAAATAGAAAGTAGGTATGAGTACAAATGAAAATACACATTGTGTTATGATTCTATCGTTTTATCGTCAGTTTTCTTCCTTGATTTTCTCAATCTTTATTTTCCGCATTTTCATCGATATCGCGAGCACTGTCGTCTTTTCTCTGTCATATTCGCTTGTTGCACATGAAGTTACCCAACGGATCAATTGATCAATTAAAACCTTTTAGCTCCCTGTGGGGTAGATACCTTCAACACGAATGCCACCCAAAAGGAGAAAAAAAGAATGGCCTTTTTCAAATTCTGTAATTAAAAAGCGACAAAGGAGGGTTGCATTTATGTTAGTAACTTCTTCATGTAAAACCTTTGCTTTGAAAGCACTACTACAAGCTTGTTCCCTTTAAAAAGAATGGGCCGTAGTGACCGAGCTATGCTTCAGTAATGGGGCCAAAAAGTTAATCAAATCAATCAGCTTGATCAATTATTTCGATTTCTTTCATTTGAAACTCAAACTCAGCATTGTGTTCAGTACGAATTGTAACAATAGTTAACTTTCTATACTAAATGGTTCTGTTTTCTATTCGTACTAACGTGCCAAGGGAAACGACTCGCATCGTGTGATGAGCAAAGCAGAAAAGTCTACTGTTTACAAACCTACAAATGAAAATGTAGTTACGCGTTGTGGTTCATGTGTAATGCCGTTTTCTATGTTTTTCTTCCTCCATCATCTCTTACCACTCCCCCACCCGCCCTGACTCTTTCTACCCCGGTTTAAGATCATTAAAATGGAAATAAAAACAGTAGGAAACTCTATCAAGCGGAAGTGTGGCTCTCGGATTCGACTTTTTTAAATATATATTTTTTTCTCCGTGATACCTTCATAAACCTTCAGAGTTTCTGGTTGCCTCTTCACGTAGTGGTTCCCACACCGGTACACACGGGTGCAGCTCGGTGTAGAGGAGCGATGGGGTAGAGTTAAGTGTTGAGGCACGACGCACTGGTGTGACTCGGTACAGTTGTGCGTGCGACTCCATACCTTAGGTCCAGGACAGATACAAAATAATCTTGGAGGTTCCAAGGTGGACGAAGAGAAATGAGTATTCAGCAAAAGAACACAAAATCCACAGTAACTCTTGGACACACAAGTGCACAGATGGATCGGTCTGGGTGAGCTATAGAAGAGAAGGATGGGGAATCTACATCGCACAGCCTAATGACAAAATAGAAAATATACCAGCAGGAGAAACATGTACCGATTTCAGAGCTGAAGCGGCAAATCAGATTCTTATCAGCCAAAACATAATTATAAGGAATACGGCCATTCTAAGACTTCAGGAGTGTACTCCAAGCCATCTTAAGTTCAAACAAGAAACATCGGATTGCTGTCTAATAAAACAACACATCTAGTCCTACAGTGGATTCCAGCCCACTGTGAGATTCTCAGAAACGAGAAAGGAGATTCTCGCAAAAGCCGGAAGTGATGGCACGCAGACTCGTCATCCACAGAGATATAAAGAAGCACAGACACTCATCAACGAATCATGAATACAGAATAGAGAGACCAGTACAAAGAGTACAAGCCAACAAACTACATCACAGACAAACTTGGAAAAAATGGTCAGACAAAGATCTTCAGACGCATAACGGGACATTGCAGACTCAAGGCCCACGTCAACAGAATGGGTCTCAGAGACACCGCCACGTGTGATTGCACTAAAGCAAACAATATATTCTGCTCGACTACCCTACATATGCCGACTAAATAGAGACAGTCTGGACTGGGAGAGCGGCCATGCTCGAAAAGCTGTGGGGGACCGGCGAAGATCTGAAACGCAGTCTCCTTCGTGAACCTAACCGACTAGACGCATAGCATCAATTGATCAAAGAAGAAGCAGATTCCAGAGTGCGCACCACATACTTGTCTATGCTATTGTAGTCGTTTCTTTTCTTATTGCCAACATCTGAGTTTCATTTTAATTTTGTGGCTCTAGCATATGTTCATTCTGATAGTGTAGCCCTGAGTAAGTCTTCGTTTGGAAACCGCTGAAATATCGCGTCCGAGGCCATTGCATACTCGCGCCGAGGGAACACGCCAGTCTATTGTGCCTCACAGGTTATGGGAAACACAGAATGTCTGAGAATCATAGAATCCACTGCAATCAAATGATGATCGTTAAACGTGTTTCCTGTGGCGAACGCGGCGATCAGTCTGCAAGAGGTTTCAAAGTTCTAACGTATGTTTGTGTATTTAAATACGGTATGTCTGCTAGTTTGTCCATGTGTTTCCAGAACTTCAAATCAAAGCAACGATTAGTAATATTATTACCTGCCAGAAGCGACTAAGGAAAGATTTGGTTGGGACTGGCTACTCACGAAGAGATGTTCAACCACAAATAAAGTACTATTGACATATACACCGTACAGTAGATGCAAATGTAAGATTTCTCCCAACGTAGTTACACTACTGTCTGATTGTGAAGTTGTTAAAGAATTCAGTTAAGGTTTGTCAAAAGTAGTTACACTAGTGTCCGAAAATGAAGTTGTTAGAGACTTCAGTAAAGGTTTGTCCCATAGTGGTTACAATAGTGTCGGGAAATGAAGTTGTTAGAGACTTCAGTAAAGGTTTGTCCCATAGTGGGAATGAAGTTAGTTAGAAACGTCAATATACTAAATCACAGCGTGTGCATGGTTGGGTGTCCATTCTGTTCCTAGCTACCTTTACTGTTCTAGTCCTTGTCTCGTATCTACTTACAATAGAGTCGACTGCAGCCTACCGATAATGGCATTCGTGTCATGCACCTCTGCTGTGAAAATCCATCTCAAAACTATTGCACTAATCCCACCCTCTTTGGGTACTACTACATTGAGTCGTAATTATATTTTCTGTGTCATTGTATTCAATCGTGATTAATTAATCAAATAATAAATCAAAACCATTAATTCAGTTCCCTATGAGGACATGTCTCTAACTAACACACGCCAATTCACCCTGTTCTGAATCATCCGCTCCGGCATTGTCCATGTCTTTTCTGTTTATTGCGTTGTACTTGGTTAACTTGTAGTTTACTTTTAATTGATTTATCCATATTTGGATTGGTCTTTCGCCCTATGCTCACCCCTACCTAGTCGCCTCGTACGACATGCTTGAAAGATTTATAGCATTACTATTCTTTGCTTCCCTTTGGGACCCTAGTATCACTTGAGCTGTTTACCACGATGCTTCAACTTGCAAATGCTTCTCTTTGCTACTTGCTTGCCTGCATGCTTACCGTCAAGTCGGGCTATCTTCGTGTCTACAGTAATGTCTGTCTGCTCGTCTTTATTTACATGTAAGTCTGTCTGATGTCAATCGGTGAGCCTGCTTGTCTACATAGCAATCTACTTGCATGTTTGTCTGCCTTTATGTCTGCTTGTCTACCATCATGCCTATCTTTCTGACTGTACGTGCACTTGTTTATCTATACGCCTGCCTGTTTTTATCTTAGCGTATCGGTCTTCACGCTGATCTGTCTGAATGAATGCCTGTCTGTCCCTCTTCCTGTTTCCTTGTCTGTGTGCCTGGATTCGGCCAGCATGTCTGTCTGCATGCCTACGATTATGTCTTTTCTTTCTGACTTCTCGCCTATCTAAAATCTACCTGCCTGATTGTTTTGTCTGTGTGTCCATCTCTTTGTCTGTCCGTCTGTCCATCTATCAGACTGCACTCCTGCATGTCTGTCTACCTACTTGCCAATATATCTACGTTGTGCCGCTTTTCAACTGTCCTTGATAAACAAAATCTAACTAGTCCACATCAGTTTACAGAGCGAATATGCGCTAAGCTAAACCAGCTCGGGGTTATTCTCAAATCAAAACGCTTGCAACGTCAACCAATTACGGTTCACGAAGCTCGAGTTAATCTTCCTTGTACGCTTGTACAGGTAAAGGTAAGGGTAGGTCCCATCGCAACATATGCCGTCGGAGATGAAGATAACTTTTCATGGGCTAAGCCACAGCCTCTGTGAGGTGGGTCGGCCAAGTTCCCATCCTTGATGTCCATACCTTCCCCAACTCATATGCCAGGTAACCATTTACAGCTGAGTCGACTGGAATTCGGTCGAACCGGGAACGAACCACGACCGGATTTTGTCCGTTCGTGATTTCGAACACTGGCGTGGTGTAATCCTTGTCTTAGCAAGTCAGCTCACTATCGATTAGGCTACACGTTCCACTAGTTCAGATCAGTACATTAATGCTCCAAACCATTCAAATAGTACCTTACATTAGCCTTGTTGTCAAATTTGAAGACATTGTATGCTCGGGAAGGATTGAACACCCACTCAAGAAAGAAATATAACACTTATCAGACATGCTCTAGATATGACACCTATTTAGGACACCACGTGGATTTTATTCATATCGTGAACCAGCTCTAGTGGTCCTCAGCCTCAGAAAATGGATGTCGGGAGAATCTAGGAAGTAAAGATGGCCGACTGGATAGTGACCACATTACCTATTATGTACCTTGGGTCACCGAATAAAATGGTATTAACACTATATTTTCCATATGCCACAACGGAATGTTTCTTTTACTCATATCTGGCTGCTTGCACCAGGGCCATCTAACCACAGCTGACCATGTCCGCATTCCATCTCCAAGCGACGGCCCTGGACACCAACTGCACTAGTGTATTCTGTATAACAGGATAGGGATTGAAGTTGGGAGACAAAACCCCGTACCTAAAAAAGCTTGCTGAAATCGGATGGGACACAATGGCACAACGTCCTTTTGAGGACAAAAAGAGGAATATGTGACCCCAAGGTTCAGGAATAGCGGGCCTCAGAATGACGAACATTCTACGCAAGGTTCAGGAATACAATGCCTCAGATTGACGAACATTCTGCGCCAGGTTCAGGAATACAATGCCTCAGATTGACGAACATCCTGCGCCAGGTTCAGGAAAACAAGGCCTCAGACTGACGAACATTCTGCGCTAGGTTCAGCAGTACAAGGCCTCAGATTGACGAACATTCTGCACTAGGTTCTGGAAAATAAGGCCTCAGACTGACGAACATTCTGCGCTTTGTTCAACAGTACAAGGCCTTAGATTGACGAACATTCTGCGTCAGGTTTAGCAGTACAATGCCTCATATTGACGACCATGCTGCCCAATGTTCAGGAATAGCGGGCCTCAGATTGATAAACATCCTCCATCTAGTTCAGGAATAGAGAGCCTCATATTGACGAACATCCTCCCTCTAGTTCGAGAATAGCTGACCTTAAATTGATGAACATTATGTCACAGATTCAAGGATATCAAACAAAAGGTTGAGACACATGTTATTTCCTTTTGTTCCAACATTCATTTCCAGACTCGTGTGTTTAATAAATACCTTAATCTGTTATCACCATGGTACAGAACCTCTAGCGTGATAATAATCATGTGAAATTAATCACATTGTATCTAGAACATTGTTTTTACCTCGTGCGAATATCGCTAAGATTATCTTTCACATTTCCAGCGTAGATCAGAAGACCTGTTACCGGATCTTGAATGGAAAAGAGAAAAACAACACCAAACAACAACAAAGACACAATAGATCCAACTACCTAATATATATTTATATTACCAACAGATCCATTTCTTCTAAATGAAATTAATTTAATTTCTGCTTAAGTTTTTGTCCCTTCTGTTCTTCATGTGAAATAAATCGTAGTTTTCGCACCGTCTTAATTGACATTTGTTCCTGGAGAGCGTGGTTCTGTAGGATTTACGATTTTCATCACGCTAATTAGCTGACCTTGTTTAAACGGATCCGCTGTGCGAACAAACACAGTCTGCCCTGGCAAACTACAACAGATCACCTGAGAGGACTTAGCATGTAATCTATATTAAGTGAATCGATCCTGCCGTTGCGTTAGCTCTATGAGGTTAATAGCGGCGTTTTTTCGATTAATTTTTTGTACTGCTCACGTGTTTAGACATTTAGGATAAGGTATGATAGGATGGCATATAGATAGAAGTGTGCAGATATGTTAAATGTGTCAATGCGTTTTTTGGAAAGGTGGGGCGAGAAGGTGCGGTACATGTAAGCCAGAATGAAGTGTTACAGAATGTATTGTATAATACTTCATCACCATGTAAATTGATGCAGAATAAAAGTCCGATGATATTGCGATACAGCGAAGACGATATCTGTGAATGCAGCGATGTCCAGGAGCAAGATGACATGTCCAAACCTACTACAACATTTTCGAGTCAAGATAACAGTGACGAACTGGACAACGATCTTTGAAGATGGACGTGAGTTAACGCAACAATATGCGCCTGATCTGGTTTTGGAAGTTCTTTCGTTAACTCACGTCCTTCTTTAAACATCGTTGTCCAGTTTTTCACCGTTGTCTTCGACACTTTTTTGTCACCATGCACAGCCTGGATTATGTGATGGATGTCACCTGGTCGACATCCTTCAGCTGTTAGAAACCGAATTACCGCTCGTTAATCAACTGGACGGATTCCATGCCACATCCGCCATGTTTTCAACGGGCTGGTGAGAAAACAATGAGTCGGAGAATAATGCAATTTTACAAACTTGACGGTTGGTATGTGCTGTTAACACCGGAAGTGACGTTATCATGCGCATCGTTACATATGTTCACATGTTGCAGTTTGGTCTGGTTTTATTTGAACACGCCTTGTAGTAGTATCATTATGTTAGCTCAGGTACATCGCTCCTTCTTCTTCTGCGGTCAGGCTTTTCGGTCATGCTAGATATGTAGTCTTTTCGCTAGAACGAAGTTCACAGTCCTCTCCAGGTCCGGGTTGCAGCCCCAAAGTCCTCTTCAGGTCCGGGTGGCAGCCCCATAGTCCTCTCCAGATTATGGTGGCAGCCCCACAGTCTTCTCCAGATACGGGTGATAGCCTCACAGTCCTCTCAAGATCCTGGTGGCAGCCCCACAGTCCTCTCCAGGTCTGGGTGGCAGCCCCACAGTCCTCTCCAGATCATGGTGGCAGCCCCACAGTCCTTTCCAGATCATGGTGACAGCCCCACAGTCCTCTCCAGAAACAGGTGGCAGACCCACAGTCCTCTCCAAATCCGGGTGCCAGCCTCACAGTCTTTTCCAGATCCTGATGGCAGCCCTACAGTCCTCCCCAGATCCTTGTGGCAGCCCTACAGTCCTCTCCAGATCCAGGTGACAGACCCACAGTCCTCTCCAGATCCTGGTGGCAGCCCTACAGTTCTCCCCAGATCCTGGTGGCAGCCCTACAGTCCTCCCCAGATCCTGGTGGCAGCCCTACAGTCCTCCCCAGATCCGGGTAGCAGCCCTACAGTCCTCCCCAGATTCTGGTGGCAGCCCTACAGTTCTCCCCAGATCCTGGTGGCAGCCCTACAGTCCTCCCCAGATCCGGATAGCAGCCCTACAGTCCTCCCCAGATCCTGGTGGCAGCCCTACAGTCCTCCCCAGATCCGGGTGGCAGCCTCACAGTCCTCCCCAGATCCTGGTGTTAGCCCTACAGTCCTCCCCAGATTCGGGTGGCAGTCTCACAGTCCTCCCCAGATCCTGGTGGCAGCCCTACAGTCCTCCCCAGATCATGGTGGCAGCCTCACAGTCCTCTCGAGATCCTGGTGGCAGCCCTACAGTCCTCCCCAGATCCTGGTGGCAGCACCACAGCTTCTGCGACACCTCAGGTCCTTGTGGCCTGAGTTGGTATTGTAGATCTCTCGATGTATTGAGCAGCCCTGTAGGGTGTGTTTAGTCGTATGGACCCCTGTTCCACATTGTGACCCAATGGTCTGCAGTGGTCTGCTCTCAGGCGAAATACGATGGTTTGTTAGTGTATGTAGAGCTGATGGATTGGGTAATGTTTATTGCTCACTTCCATGTCTTTCTGTCATTTTGAGTTGTACCGATTGCAGATGATGATTTTTACTTCTTAGTAGGACACTGCATGGATAAGTTGCTCTATTTTGCCACCTGCTGTGGACATGACACCTGCTCTCTCATTCCCTGTGATTCTACAATGAGAGGGTAGCCACTGTAGAGCAACTTTTGATGTTCTTTGGATGTTGTTGAGCTGATGTTCCGCCGTTTTTGTTCACCTCTGGCGTTTTGAATTGCGTTTAGTTGTGATCTGCAATTTGTAAAGAATATCATTTTTAGTTGGCTGGTGTTTGTCTGATCTGGTTGACATTCTTAGTGCCTGCAGGAGCGTCATAAAATGTTCCCTAAGACTGGAATAAATCTTCCAAGTGGGGAAAGCTCTATCGGTGATTTTCTCATTGTTTTATCTTACAAAGATGCCTCCTCCACCATCCCTAAATTCGTCCTCTGCAGATCCATCTGTTTATACTTGAGCCTAGTCATTAGGTATGTATTTTCCCTCAATCATCGTCTGAGCTAGAGTTGTTATGTGTTTAGCCTGACAGTTTTCCTTTTTTATTCATGGGATCTATGTGGTTATTATGATAAATTGTTGCAATCTTCACTACAGTGCTTTCCCCAGCTACAAAGCAGACACTTGTTTTCAGCAAAGTAGACTGAGATCGTACCACAACCACAAGCTGAATTATGTCTCCGGGTCTCTCACATGCTTGCACTATAACCAAATCGCCACTTGGACAATAACAATATTAATTTTATGGAGACAAGCTAGTGTTTTATTAGAACAAATGCAACTAATGAACACCAGATTGTGTTTGCAGAAATATTGGTCAATTGTCGCAATGACTGACGATAGATGGACGCAGAGAGTGTCTCTTTGGTGGCTATAAAGCTGCAGCCGTCCGCCAACGTGATGGAGAGTTAATCTGCACCACGCTTTTGAACCGTAATGGTACTCTGTGGCGAAGGATAGATACAGACTCCAGCAACTTTTGTCTCCCTCATCAATCAACCTAGCCAGATTGAATACCATGATTGAAACTAATAGGAGGCATTCTCCTACAGGATAAAGAATCAGGAATGTATCATGGTAGCAATATAGACAAGTTGGAGCTAAAGATGTAGATAAAGACAACAAAAGACTACAGAAGCGTTTATAACATTGTTGAGAAAGTGGAAATCACAAGTCCAAAACTCAAATAAACATCTACAACTCCGATCAAAAGTCGTATCTAGTGTTTTGCTCCAAAACACGGAGAATAATAAAAATAAAAATAAAAGAGATACATAATTTCATAAATGAGTGCATGAAGAGAATAGAGGGATTGAAATGGTAGCACAAGATCACTAATGTGGAACTCTTGGAAAGGAACAAAAATATATAAAGGGAACATTAAGAGAATTCCCTACCGTTGGATAGGGCACACCTGCTTTTAGTATTGCAAAACAGTTGCTGTTCTGGACTAACCAAGACATGAGAAATAGAGGCAGAGCATAACACACGTAGAAAAAGGATTTGAAAGAAACATAAAAGAAACAGCAAGTGAAGACGTGGACAAAGACGGAAACGATAACCAAGCACGTGAGAACTTGGGGTGGGTGGATGTATTTGTTTTATGCCTTGACTCCACAGGGAACTGGTCGGTTTTTTATGACTGATAATGTCTGATGTTATCATTTCTAGTACTGCTGATATATCGCTTGTATGACTGTAATCTTGATAACTTTACCTGAGAGAACCAATCGATGTCACAACGTCACTATTGAGCCATCTGATATGATTGATTATCGATTTATCTGACCTGATTCATGATATATTTTCGAAATCAAGCTGTGATGGGATGGATTTTATCAAAAAAATGACAGACAGACAAGAATACTGGTCGATAGGGAGACCTACTCTATCAAAAATTATGGAAAACCCTGACATGCCACGGTGGATATAATATGTAATGACATATCTATCTATCTATCTATCTATATATCTATCTATCTATCTATCTATCTATCTATCTATCTATCTATCTATCTATCTATCTATCTATCTATCTATCTATCTATCTATCTGTCTGTCTGTCTGTCTGTCTGTCTGTCTATCTGTCTGTCTGTCGGTCTGTCTGTCTGTCTCTCTGTCTCTCTGTCTGTCTGTCTATCTGTCTGTCTGTCTGTGTATGTATGTATGTATGTATGTAGGTATGTATGTAGGTATGTATGTACTTACGTACGTACCTATGTATGTGTATGTTTATGTATGTGTATGTGTGTTATCTTTTCGCGTTTAGTTTTTACTTATCAAATCTAAACGTACATTAAAACGTAAAACATACCTAATATTATCAACATTACATTTCACCTTTTTTACATATCTGCCTGCCACCTGTCTGTATGTACAGCTTTCTCCAACCTCTATCTCTCTCTTTCTCTCTCTTCATCTTTCTCTCTCTCTCTCTCTTTGTGTATATTTCCTTGTTTGCCTTGTACCTCTGTCGTCTGTTCAATGCTCCTCCCCTAATCCGACTCAACACGTCAATCATCACATCCCTGGCCGACAGACCTGGAACAACAGAATACGATACCAATCGCTTAGATACACCTCTTCACTCGCAGGAGTCAGATCTTGCAAATAATCCCCCCTGCTTTCAGACGCACCCTACAAGCTTTGAAAATGTCAAATCTTTCTTTCCCTTTCTGAGTTCATCGCTGAGTCCATGTGGGCAACACTTGCTTCTTGATCGTTTTTGGACAGAGACCATCAGGTCCTGTTGCGCTGGGATGTATTGGTAAATGGCATTTAGCGGGGTTCACACTTAAGATGTGCACTGGATGTGAACCAAGGGTTGGTTATTGAGTATCTGACACGAAACGGTCAGGGCGAAGAAGATGGGATGATTATATCTTCGTCTTCCTTTCTTTATCCCCCTTTTTCAGATCCTCGGGAAAAAAAAAAGTTTTCCTTTTTCTCTCAAGTATCATATATGCGGTTCTGTTTCTAGTGCATTATTTTTAATCTTGAAAGCTAGCCCATCTTTGATACGGATTTCACTCAGCCGGATATCTACATATAGATTATTGATAACACCTTAGTTTAGTCAATGAATAGAATAGATTATTATTAGTAAGAAATATGGATATCATATGTTGGGATTAGTAAAAATTATGATTAATAAAGATAATGATTAGTATAGATTTTGATTAGTGTATAATATGATTAGTATGTATTATGATTTGTATATATATTATGATATATAGTTTAGGATTAATATACATTATGATTACTATAGATTATGATTAGTATATATGATTAGTATAGATTATCACAATATAGCTTATGATAGATATATTATGATAGCATATATTGTGATAGGTAGATTAAGATTAGTTTATATTATGAAAGGTCGATTACAAATAGTATTGATTATGAATATTATAGTTTATGATTAATATAGGTTTTGAAAAGTATAGATTATTAATAGTATATATTATTAATAGTATAGATTATTAATAGTATATATTATTAATAGTATAACTTATGATTAGTATATTTTATGATTAATATATATTATAATTAGTAAACGTCATGATCGGTAGATTATGATTAGTTTAACTGTATAGATTATAAGACATTTGTTTATTCTAGAGAAGCTATACTGAAGTTTTCACTAACTGCTGTCTCTTTGAATATGTTAAGTGTGTGCCATAAAAGGCAACTGAATAGATTTGTGTATGGAGATAGCAACCTATTCGCTTAAAATACATTCAAACATAATAACTATAGTATGTAAAATACGATTTAAGAAGTGCAGGAATGTAACTACTCGGGCAGTGATTTCCCACAGCATGGAGGTTTAAAATAGAGAAATTGAGATCAAATGCAATTGCGTACCAGCTATTATTGAAAAACCCTAACATGAACATGGCAACAAAAAGACTGATCAACAGTATATTCATGTCAATTCTCTGTTACTAGTACTAACGGGAACTTTAACAAAAAACCCTTGAGAGAACGATCACTACATGTGAGATGAGATACCTCCGGAAAACAATCAACGTAACTAGGAGAGACAGAAGACGGAATGAAGATGTGAGAAACATCATTTAAGTAAGTCATTGCACTGAATATAATGATGAGGAGAGAATCAAATGGTTCGGCCACCTAATGGGAACACGACCTTACCAACTACCCCTGTGCACCTATAACGCACGGTGACTGGGTTTTCGCAAACGTGGCAGACCAAGGAGTAGATGGATAATGAAGTGTTACGGATATTCTGAGAAAACAATAAATGAAACAAAAAATGTTTAGAGTTAATTAAAATTAAATTTAATCAACATTTTTAAATTTTTATGATCAGATACCGCATCGAGACGAGAACACAAACAAAACTATACGTTGCGACCAATAGGCCTTCATCAGGGGCAACAAATAACAATGCTGAACTAGCAAATCACAGAAGAAGGGAGGAACATGTATGGAAAAAAAGGGGGGGGGGGGTGTTAACATATAAGGACACAAATGGTGTGATATCCTGATATAGTGTCTTACATAGCGACTTATCGGGTCGAAGGGCAGACTACGGATATTCTAAATCGTCATGGGATAACGTCTTCTTCACCAACGCATCTAGCCCTAAACAGAAAACTACGGCTTCATGTGACGCCTCACGGCACAAGTGGATAACAAGGCAAGACAAGAACTCTATCTAGACAAAGCTAGATACATCATGTGACTATTTTTCTGTTTAAACTGTAAGAGGGTTAAACGATGCAAAGCCAGAATTGAAAAGCCAGAATTGAAAAGCCAGAATTGAAAAGCCAGAATTGAAAAGCCAGAATTGAAAAGCTAGAATTGAAAAGCCAGAATTTAAAAGCCAGAATTGGAAAGCTAGAATTGAAAAGCCAGAATTGAAAAGCCAGAATTGAAAAGCCAGAATTGAAAAGCTAGAATTAAAAAGCCAGAATTGAAAAGCCAGAATTGAAAAGCCAGAATTGAAAAGCAAGAATTGAAAAGCTAGAATTGAAAAGCCAGAATTGAAAAGCCAGAATTGAAAAGCTAGAATTGAAAAGCCAGAATTTGCCATATTGGCAATTGGCTGAGCATCCAGGAAATAGTTGAATGTTCTAACCGTGCTGTCACTTCGACATGTAGATGGACAGATGTTCGGTACGGAATGAAAAACGTAACCGGGTGTTTGAAGTAGGCAGTTAAGAATTGAACGTTTCAGTGTCAAAGGAATTGCAGTGATTGTTAGTGATGGTAAACTAACCTAGCGAGATTTCAGTTCACGACATGACCCAGTCTACCAGGCGGTAAACGTGTACCTGATTTAGTTAAAGAAGGCGAGACGGTGAAGGCGAAAATTGATCACCTGCACCTCAGAAAAATGTCTCTAACATTTTATTTTATGTGGAACTGATGCAAGAACGAAACATACGTTACGACCAAACAATCTTCATCAGGGAGAAAGTGCAATACACATCGTCATCGGAGAAGATACTTACCTACATGATTCAAAATTGCTGCCAGTTCTAATGGTTTCAGTTGAAAAGTATAGTTTGTATATATTTTGTATGCGATAGTATACCCATGTACGTGTTCATGTACTCATGTATGTTTTCATATACCCATGTATGTGTTTCATATCCACGTATGTGTTTCATATCCACGTATGTGTTTCATATCCACGTATGTGTTTCATATCCACGTATGTGTTCATATATCCACGTACGTGTTCATATACCCACGTGTGTGTTCATATATCCACGTATGTGTTCATATATCCACGTATGTGTTCATATATCCACGTGTGTGTTCATATATCCACGTGTGTGTTCATATATCCACGTATGTGTTCATATATCCACGTGTGTGTTCATATATCCACGTATGTGTTCATATATCCACGTATGTGTTCATATCCACGTATGTGTTCATATCCACGCATGTGTTCATATATCCACGTATGTGTTCATATCCACGTATGTGTTCATATATCTACGTGTGTGTTCATATATCCACGTGTGTGTTCATATCCACGTATGTGTTTCATATCCACGTATGTGTTCATATATCCACGTATGTGTTCATATATCCACGTATGTCATCATATCCACGTATGTGTTCATATATCCACGTATGTGTTCATATATACATGTGTGTGTTCACATAGCTGCGTCCTCGACACTACACTGTTCTGCTGCACCAAGGACTGGATCCTCACACAATATTCTAAACACAACCCACGTTTCTCTCCTTTCCCGCGAAGTCCCAGCCCACGAGATGCGACGACAGGCTGTGGGGATGTGTATCTATATGCATTGTCGTGTTTGTCTCTTATTTCATCATGTGTTATTTGTTCTTGTATGTGTTGTCCGTTGTCCTGATAAAGATATGTTTATTCTACCGTTGGTTTCATTATTGTATCTGTTTCAGCGCCGAATTGGCACCAAACATATCTATGTTGTGATTCGCACCACCACCGTAACCTTTCTTTAATATATTTTACTACTGAACACTCCTTCCTCGTAGACAACACTCTCTCTACGTGATGGCATTTTTCTTTTAGAAATGATTGTTTTCAATTATGTTTTTCTTATCCTGCTAAGAATTGGCATCTCGGACAGACTCCAGCGTTCGAGTTCATTGTCCCGAAACAGCGACTCCAGTTTCCCCCCGTTCAGTTTGCCTCTGATTCGAATTGAGGCTGTTTGTTTTTCCGAACTCACGGTAGTTGATAGACATGACAAATGGGATATTTTGCGAACTCTTAGAGAGAACGAGATCCAGAAGACTGTGGTCTTCTTAAAACCTCGCACCTGGGCGGCGGAATGTACCGTTTTGAATGCCAAAGCTGATGTTCGAGCGCCAGTCGGTGCGGAAGTGTTCATCACAAAACACGAGTATTTACCTGTTGTTGTCTGATGTTCGCCAGTAATTCTTGATACCTTTTTCGTCTTTGAGATACAGAGAAAGCAAAATATTTATCTTTTGTCCCAGTATAATATACGGCGTGAGCAGCGGGTGGCCCAGAGGTTTGGAGTCGGGTCTTCTGACAGAGGCATGGGCTCAAAACTTTAATAGAGTATGTCCTTCGCTATCAGGACTGAAATAATACAATTTGATAGAACACTGTGTTGGATTTTCACGGAAAGCGGTCTTTATTCTACAACCCTATAAATAACTTACTTCTGTGTGGTTAGACAACTCTGATATTCACCTCCAACGACGACGATATGCTCTAACAGATTAAATTTTCTCGTCTTTATCACATGCATAGAATTCCCACACACGTCCCTACGTTTTCTGTGACTTTAAATCACTTGACTTAATCGTGTGCTATTCATTTGGAATGGCCACTTGACATCAGTCTTTGGCACTAATTTATCATGGTCACTTGGTACTAATTTATCATGATCACTTGGTACTAATTTATCATGGTCAGTTGGTACTAATTTATCATGGTCACTTGGTACTAATTTATCATTGTCACTTGGTACTAATTTATCATGGTCACTTGGTACTAATTTATCATGGTCACTTGGTACTCATTTATCATGGTCACTTGGCACTAATTTATCATGGTCACTTGGCACTAATTTATCATGGTCACTTGGCACTAATTTATCATGGTCACTTGGTACTAATTAGATTAAAATGCTGATCAATGCATAAGCTGCAGCGGTCAGCTACCCAAAGCTGACTGATAGCGTCAGTGCCAACGATCCAGAGCTGCCAAGTCGCTTCTACTTCTCAACGTTCTGATCTGAGATAGGCTGCAACAATGCAGACTGGCTCAGGAGAAAGCATCGAAAAGGGAAAGCTGATCCGGTACACATCCCTGCTAAAGTATGATGTGCCGAACCGAAATATGCAAATATTGCAGCTGTAAACTTCGACACAACGTATTCCGATCTCTATACATCAACTTGCTACCTGCAAAGCCATTTTTAGGGCACGGTAGTGAGAGTTTCAGAACGACCAACGACACAGAAGAAGAACATTATAAAAGTAAAGTCGTCATGGCGGTTTGGCTGTTGTCGAATTTCAAGACACTTTTACAAAGTAAAGTCGTCATGGTGGTTTGGCCTTTATCGAATTTCAAGACACTTTACAAAGTGAAGTCGTCATGGTGGTTTGGCCTTTATCGAATTTCAAGACACTTTACAAAGTAAAGTCGTCATGGTGGTTTGGCCTTTATCGAATTTCAAGACACTTTACAAAGTAAGGTCGTCATGGTGGTTTGGCCTTTATCGAATTTCAAGACACTTTACAAAGTAAAGTCGTCATGGTGGCTTGGCTGTTGTCGAATTTAAAGACACTTTACAGAGTAAAGCCATCGTGGGGAAAAGTAATGTCAAAGCGATGTGGCCCGTGTCGCATTCACATCTTTATAAAATCGTTGGTGTATTTTGTTTGTCATGATCCCGTCATATTGACTTAGTCCCATTCTGAACCCGTAGAATCATTACCTACTGTAACACATTTGAGAATACGAAAAAGGTGTTTTTTTAGTTGACATAGAATTAATGATGATTAACACACTCCATCGTTCTATCGTCCTCTTTTTTGGAAAGGGCCTCTCTGTTATGCGTCTGATAATTTGAAGGATGGGTGTGTGTTATCACACTCGCTCTTTTCGACTTGTAGAAATGGTAAAATTTGGAATTTTTTTATTAGTTTGATAACACCCATGAAAGGCGTATCTGAAGTGCTCGATCTGTGACAGGTGATACCGAAATAAGAGGCATCATTATCTTATGACTATGTAGGCAGTGGCGTAACACTCATCATAAAATATATGAAAACCTTAACAGTGGGATACAAGGTAAAAAAACTATATCTTCTGTATTGTAACTTGGTTAATATGGTTGCTACGGATATCGAGAGTGTCTTGCACGTACAGTCTTGGTGCAGACGAACACCGTGACGTCATAAGTGCAGTTAGAATATGACCGCCCGACTATTGACATGCACAAAAATGGAGCAGCGTTCTGTTATCCGGTTTTTTTTTTAATTTGCGAAGGGGTGTAACTTACCTCATCGGCGGATAAAGGTACAGTACGACGATGCATGTCTTTCACTCCAGCAAGCGTATGAGGGGAGTAGGAAGTTCCAAAACTGCGAGAGTTCTGTGGCAGACTCTGCGTACCTGACTGGATCGTCCTATATGTGGGTCTTACTCATCGCCATTATGAGCGGGAAGCACTTGCTCATCCCCATACATATAATCCAAGTTCTTAGTTACTCCACAGCTACAGCTACAAAAGAAAATACAGTCCAAAACTAAACACTGCTGTTTAGGATAAAGTGTTAATTGTGGTTGCTAATGACACTCGTACACTAGTTAGGTACTCTTACCGACTTTCTTTGGTGGCAGGTTCCAGGGGCTCTCCTTAGATTCAAGATGTACTTGAAATGGTGGGCCTGGGTCTTGGTCTACATCTGTCACCTGAACCTGACTAACACAGCCTGATTAGCATGTTTCACCTGACAGTGACACATACAGCCTGATTAGCATGTTTCACCTGACCCTGACTAACACAGTCTGATTAGCATGTTTCCCCTGATCCTGATCTAAATTGTCTGATCAGCATATTTTCTTCACCAGACTTTAGTCTTCTCTCCCCGTGAAGTGTTAAAGACGTCACTGCATAACGAGGAAGATTGACCAGCAGTAGCAAAACATTAGAATAAACTGGATAAGTTGAGCTATACTTACGATTTGTAAAGATTTTGAGAAGACATCCCGTTTATAAAACGGATGTCAAATAAATTCGAACTTGGAAGTGTAATGGTAATTATACGCATAGTGACATGTTAGAAAACGCGGGATGCGGCAAAGCTGATTGCGTCCATTTTAACACATGATATCTTCTTCTTCTTCTTACGCTGTCAAACGTCAACCTGTATTTTTTCGAAAAAAAGCAGCGGTCATCCTGAGGCTGACGACACTGCCATAGAGCTTGTCTAGTGTTGCCACTGGTGATGGCCACGTGTGCTCTCTCTGGTCCTCATATGTCGGGCAGTTTTGCAGCAGATGTTCAGCGGTAATTTTCCCGGTACCACAAGTGCATTCGTCAGTGCCACCTATCTTCAGTTTATTGAATAGGTGATACCTCAGTCTGTTGTGGCCTGTGCGGAGTCTAAAGACCACGACCTGTTCTCTTCTGTTCAACTGGTAATAAGCATCATTTTTTGTTTAGAAAGTATGTTCTGTTTCCCATTTGGCCATGTATCTGGCTCTGATAAGCCTTTTGGACTCTGCGTAGGTCACACTAGAATCTGGTTGTGGTAGTCTTGCACCTTCTTTTGCCAGTCTCCTCGTTGCCTTGGATGTTACAATGGGATGGAACCCACTGTACTACTACTCTTTTTGGTGCGGTCTGCTGGCATAGTTGACAGAGTACTGCTGTTAAATCATTAAGTTCAGTATTTTTCTGGCTTTTTAGTGCTGTGACTACGACCAGGGCATCTGTAAACAGGGCTATCTGGCTTTCATTTCTTTTGCCTGTCAGCACTGCTTCTACTGCAGCCCTCAGTGCCTCTGCCTCCGCTGTGAAATTGCTTGAGTATTTTCCAGTTGCCACTGACAAGATATCACCCTGGGGGCCACTCTTCCCCTTCTCTCTCTTCTCACCTCACTCTGTTTCATTTGACTCTGTCCTTCAGTCACACCCTTGCACAACTTTCACACGCGCCCTCGTGGTAAAGCCCTTCCATAGCACTTTGGTTGGGCTAGCTTCTGAGGGCGCACAAACCTAACATAGGTACATACAGATGCACACATGCATCCAAGCACTGGTTTATGCGTCCTGATATCGCCCAATTGACTACGGTCTGGGGTGGAAAATGGCGCGCCTCCGCCAGTAGAAACTAGTGAGGCAAACATCTAAGCAAAAAAAAAAAAAAAAGTTGCCACTGACAGTAACACATTATATTTATTTATTTTTTTGCGTTCGCCTTATTTCTCAAATCCCCAAGGCGGTGTGCGTTGCACTGTGGTTTTTATTTTGCGCCTGTCGACCCAGTGCATCCGACTTCAGCATGCATTTTATGTAAGGGTCTGCTTCCTCCTGCATTTTCTAAGGGTTTGTTTCCCCGGGGTAACGGCCGGTGCTGTGATGGGGATCGAACCCAGCACCTTCGGTTTGTGAGCCGTGCCACTTAACCACTAGCCCACGCCGTCCCCTTAACACATGATATGAATCAGGTTAATTAGTTTCTACGAGACGGCCATTAGCGAGCTATTTTTTTTACAGCCCGATAACCATAACATATGTCGGTCTTCCCTGACTACATTTCTATTTTTAGAACGATGAGCGATTATGTCCCTTTATGACTATGGCTCAGCTTACCCTAAAATTATTTTGACGTTTGACCAGTTCCCTTTCTAGCTGGCATTCCCTAGTTGTGGGTCAGGCAGACATTTACAAATACACCCCTTTACAGCTTTATCGACTAGAGCGTACAGGTAGCGGGAGTTTTACTCCGTAATTCTGCAGTGTCGGGTATGTGTACTGTTCAGCCGCTCATTGGCACACCTGTTTAAGAGAATTCTTTAATAAAAATAATTGCTAATCTAGAGTAAGTTCTTTGTTTATTTAGTCCAAATATTCCCCATACCATTTCCCCTTCATCAGAGATTCATAGACATACACTGAAACATATCGCAAACATTCTGAAATATATCACTAATATTAGAATCTATTACCTATCACTCTGAAATATATCGCATAACATTCTGAAATAAATCAGTTATATTGGAATTTATCACGTATCACTCTGAAATATATCGTATCACTCTAAAATATATCACTTATTTTGAAAATTATCACGTATCACTGAAATATATCACTTATTTTGGAATCTATCACGTATCACTCTGAAATATATCCCATAACACTCTGAAATATATCACTTATATTGGAATCTATCACGTATCATCCTGAAATATATCCCATAGCGCAATGATATCTATCACATAAGAATGATAAATATGTCACATAACACCTTGAAAAAAAATCACATACCACTCTGAAATCTATCACATAACGTTTTGAAAAGCCCTCTTTGAAGCCAGGCGTAAGAACCACTGGTTTACAATTTGTCTCTTGCCAGTTACAAATAACGCAATGAGCACGGTCGAAAAGAGGTCAAAGTTCAAACTGTATTTACAGTAATTGCGTGATTGTGGTAAGCGAATGCGTTCGTCAGCAGATAATTTATTCGCCCAGTAACATTTATTCATGCCAAAATAAGTATAAATAAGTAATAAATTTGCAGTTATGAAGCAGTCGCTGGGGGTAATTTTATAAGTGAATCATCGTAATCTCGTGATGGGTGTATTGTTTCTGTAAATAATTCATGCTGTTGTTATGAACATTGCGTCGATCCCAGGAGAAGAACAACTGTATTGGTTGTTCTCAAAGTCTGTCGGCTCCACGAGAGAGGAAAAGTTTCATCATGGCCTCCTTTAAGACAATTAAGGGATACAATTTTAAGGATCTTCCAGAACGTCAGTTTTATGGGTGAAATAGATTTGAAGACTAAGACGGAATATTTTGAAATGAAAGCATAAGTGAAAGTATGGTTACTGTAGGCAGTGGTGCTGTTTAATGAGCCGTATGTAGCACTGCTGAGTGTGGTGCTGCCATCTGGGTTCTAACTAAAAAGAAGGGGTGATGAATTGAGGAAAGCGTCGAAGAATGTGAAGATGAGATGAAGTAGAAGAGAGGGATAGTGAGAAAGAGGATGAGAGAAAGATGAGAAAGAAGAAATAGAACGGACATGGAGGAAAAGAAGATGATTAACAAATAAACGAGAGAGCGGATGAGAAGGAGAATACATTCCGCAAAAAAAGAAATATCAAAGAAAGAGAAAGCGACCGACGAAGATTAACACTAGGAAGAAAAAGAAAAGAACAGAGAACCAGTGAGAAAAGAAGAAACAATTACATGGAAGGGTGCAGAGACGAAGAAGATTAAGAAGATGAAGACGAACACATACAAGAGAGAGAGAAGAAGAAGAAGAAACAGAAAAAGAACACATATAAGAGAGAGAAAGATGAGGAGAAAGAAGAAGAACTAAATTGGAGGAGGTGAAGAATGATAAAAAGAGCAAGACACGGATGACAGGAGGCAGATAATGAGAATAAGAAGGCGAACAAAGAGGAAAACAAGGAGATAAATCTGGCAAGGAACTCAAATAAATAAGATTGACAGATCTGGGCAGACGAATACTCTCGTCAGATGCAGAGGGTAAAAGATCTTATTTGTCTACAGCAATGTATCCCTCCATCTCTCTTTCTCTCTCACTTTCTCTATCTCTCTTTCTCTCTTTTATCACCATCTATATATGTCTCTCACGTTATCTCCTCCTATCAGTAAATCGCACACTCATCTCATTATATAACATCTCTCTCTTTTTCTCTCTCTCTCTGGTTTTATCCACACCTCTATCTGACTCTCACGTTCTCTCCTCCTATCAATCTTTCTCTCGCTCCATTTAATAACCCCTCTCTCTTTCTCTCTCACTGTAACACTATCTCTATCTGTCTCTCACGTTATCCCCTTCTATCAGTTTTTCTCTCACTCATCTAATTACATTACCTTTCTCTCTCTATCTCTATCTCTCTCTCTCACTTGCTTTATCCCCACCTCTGTCTCTCCCGTTATCCCCTCCTATCAGTCTTTCTCTCACTCATCTCCTTATAAAACCTCTCTCTCTTTCTCTCTCTTTCTCTCTCTCTCTCTCTCTATCTCTCTCACATCTCATTCCGTAACACTACATTTTCTCCCATGCTCTATCTCTCTCTTTCAATCTCATTCGTTCTCAATCTTAACCAATTCACCCGGATGTATACACATATATATATATATAGGTACTTGCGTCTTAATTCAATTGAAACAAAAAATATTTGTATTTTAAGCAGCGAATTTGAGGTATTGACGTCATTGAATAGCTCACTTTTAAACTGTTACTGATGTCAAACATTCTGCTAGAATAGACGAGAATTATATATCGTGTCTATATATATATATATATGTGTGTGTGTGTGTGTATATGTGATTATATGTATGTACATATATATTTACATATCATATTCATTGTGTCTCGTTTTAAGCCATATCATCACCCTTTACTCTTCATTTCCCTTTTCTTCTCCATTACAATATTTTCTTCTCTCACTTACACATTCATCAATTATCTTTTACTTACCCTTTCTTTGCATCCTCTATCCTCTCTTTACTCAGCCACTCAATATCTTTTTCTCACTTTCCCCTTCTTCCTTTCTCCGATTGCTCCTTCGCATTCATCTCCCCCTCTTTCGTGTCCGCCCGCTGACCAAACTCAGGACGAGAGAGAGAGAGAGATAGAGAGAGAGACAGAGAGAAGAAAAAGAACTGTTAACGCGCCGGTTTAATGTTAAAGTAACGATACACTCTTTTAACCTTTGGCATCCGGCACGGCCAGTTTCCCTCCTCCCTGGTAAAGGCTGTGCCAAAGCTGTTGGAGCACGGTGGATGTAGATAGGACATGCAAATGGGTCAGCTATAGACTGACAATCAACGCACTATTTATAAACTTAAATCCGACCTCGGAATTCTGGGATCTTCTGATGGTGTTTCAACAAAGACAACTCTCGCGAAATGGTGGTAGGTATGCCAGAAGCCAGGAGGTGTGGGTCGGCAAAGCTCGTTAGAGACAATCTAGTTGTTTTGGTTAGAATTGGTGTGCCTCATTTTGGACAGGAAAGCCCGTTTTCAATCCCAAAATGATTAATGTTGGTTTTTAACAGGTTTGCTAACCTTTTTAATGACGTGGTAACAGGCACAGGATTAGCTCTGATAAGGGTTAATTGTGTGTTATAGTGATACACAATAACAGGCTAAATGGAGAGAAAGTGGGAGTGAAGAAGAGAGAGAGAAAGAGAAATAAAGATGGGCGCGAGGGCGAAAGAGAGATTGTGAGAGAAAGTGAATGAGAAAACGAAAGTGATAGTGAAAGAGAGTGAGATAAAGAGTTAGTGAGAGAGAGACGTGCAAGAGAGCGAAATAGAGAGAGAGAGAAGTGACATAACAAGAAAATGAAAGAGAAAGAGGGAGAGAGAAAGAGTGAGTCAAAGAGTGATGGGAAAGAGCGAAAAGAGAGAGAGAGAGAGAGAGAGAGAGAAAGAGAGAGAGAGAAGTGACATATAAAGATAAAGTGATAGGGAAAGAGGGAGAGAGAAAGATAAAGTGAGAGAAAAAATTAGTGAAAGAAAATGAGCGATTAAGATAAACTGAGAGAAAACGATTGAAGCAGAGAAAGATTGAGTAAGAAGGAGAGAAACGGTGAGGAATAAATAGTGAGGGAGAGAGAAAGAACAAGTGAGATAGAAAAACAGTTTAGAGAGAAAGAGTGGGTATGAAATGTAAGAGAAAAGAGTTAAACACACTGCTTCCGAGAGATAGATAAAAAGAGAGAAAAAGAGATATAAGAATAAATGAGACAAGAATGAATAGTATAGTTACATAACCACAATGAAAATAAAAACAATACATTAAAACAAATATTACACAAAATTACAACAAAGAAAAAGAGACAGAGCGCGGGAGAAAGTGAGAGCGGGAAAAAACAACATACAATATTTAACCATACATGAACATAACAATATATTCATGTAAATATGAAAACAAAAATGACACACTGACATACTTGTCTCGCTTCTATGTTAAAAGCACGTTCAAGAAAGGGCAGTATTATTGTATACATGTTTAGATGCCGGGGCTCTCTGGATGGCACAAGAGGTGATAGAAAAATGCACAGAAGTCTGCAGTTTCTGAGAGCAGATGATAACAAAGGATTAACAGTCAATTTGCCTTAATGTAAGCAGGCTTTACCTCTGAAATTCCCAGACCTGAAGGTCGTCTAGTACTGGCACGCCTAACTTTTCGAGGCATCGCCAATTGTCATTTCCCTTAACCGACCATTTTCAACTATATATCATCAGTCAAAAATTGCAGACATTACTCATTGCAGAAATTGTTTTATTTCTTCTTGTGGAATTGTTATTTTATTTCTCATTGCAGAGTTGTTTTATTTATTTCTGATTGCGGAATTGTTGTTTTACTTCTCCTTGCGAATTGTTGTTTTATTTCTCATTGCGGAAATTGTTGTTTTATATCTCCTTGCAGAGTTGTTGTTTTGTTTCTCCTAGCGGAATTGTTGTTTCCCTTTTTCCGTGTTACAAGAGCCTTTTTTTCATCAAACGCGATGTTTCCCTTCAAAGTGCATCTCCGCTTGAATCGTTCTGCAGCTTCGTCATCTCAGGATGTCAGGCTCGTATTCAGGGGCTTCATCTCTTACATTTATATTTCAACCCAAGCTAATATCGTCCGTTTTCTTGTCACCCACCAAATCTTCATATAACCTCCATCGATACGATGACTAATTTTTATTCGTTACTGTCGCTGTCAGAACTGTTATGCTCTCCATTTACTCCTTCATCACGCATACACAAATAAGCCTCATCGACCCTTAACACATTCTTAACACTGCTACCAGAGGTCTTAGAATCTATGCTGTCATTGTGAACAACAAAAACTGTTCACATTTAATTAGAATCTGATTCCCTATGTGTCTTTAGCATGGCAATTAGAGAATGAACTATTCTAGATTGAAACCGGCATTAGTTTCGATAAGGCAACTTGAAAACTTTAGCATAGATTCAAAAGATGACTTTGAAGTGGCTAGACGTAAGCTGCTGAAAATGTAGTGGCTTTTAAAGTGGCTAGCCGTAATCAAAGAGGTAACAATTTGACTCTGTTAATCTTGTGCTGAAAACAAAAATAGAGCAAACGTAGAAAATCAATGTAGCTAACAAGTTGTTATAACCACATTTGAATGGGCTGCAACTTTACCAATGGCAGACAAGAAGTCATCTTACTCCCCCCCCCCCCCCCCCCCCCGCCCCCGTCTCCTCCCAAAAAAATATATTCTTCCTTAACACCACGACAGAAAAAAAAGTCAAACTAAACCTGGTTTCCTTTCTAATGAAACAGACTCTTTGAGCCTTCAGATGTTGGATGCACGTGGCTATCCTGGTAGTAAATCCAACACAATAACACGAGAAGACCCATCGTCTCAGTTTATATCAATTAACTTTGCTCACTAAATATATGTACCGCCAATCCTGGGCTGTTTGATATCGGCTGGATGGGATATTATTGTGAATCATTCCAGCAAACACTGGCTTGAAGCTAAAGGAAAAAAAAAAACTGCGAAACTCAAATAATAACACACGCTTGTAAGCGCCGATCCCACCACATACCTTTTATCAAATACTTCATCAAGGTTTTGTGAATGTTTTTTCAAAATGTTAAACTATCGTTCGAACATGCTTAGAAACACGGGATGTCCCATTTGTCTTTCGTATATTATCATCGTCCTGTACATTCAGTTTGGTCGACGGCGATCTACGCTTAACATGTGTCCGCTTTTGTTTACTCAATGAAAACTGTGTACTAAATTTAAGCTGTATAACTCCATTCTTCTAAAGCGGAACGGGCAATGTATCCACAACTCGTGTGCTTCATTGTTGCTGTTTAGACGTAGGTTCATCAAGAGTCTAGTTGGTTATAGTAGGACACATCAATATATAGCGCAACGGATTATGTTCTCCCGACTATCTCCTCCTAATTACAAAACCCTTTCCGTGTTTGGTTGAGACAGTTTGAGAATGGAGAAGAAGAAGAAGAAAAAGAAGAAGAAGAAGAAGGAGAAATGGAAGACAAAGAAGAAAAAGAAAACGAAGAAAGAGACGAACAAGAAGAAGATGATGAAGAAGAAGATGAAAACGAAGAAAAAGAAGAAGAAAAAGAAGAGGAAGAAAAAGAAGAGGAAGAAAAAGAAAAAAAAGAGGACGAAGACGAAACACAAAACAGAAGAAGAAGAAGTAATAACAACCAAAAGGATAGTATGTGAATGAAACGGCTGTCCCTTGTCAATAAAATAGGCAACAAATACTTAACAGCAACATTTGTAACATGCATCAACTCAACTATGAAATAAATACTCTGCAACGTTCCAGATTTCGTTTCTTCCACGAACTGGTTTACCCCATGCTTAAGAGGGGACATGAAGTTGTTTCTATTAAGTATTTGCAGTAAACTCAAGTGCCCAGGATGAACATCCTGGCGGTTCATTATCATTCCACGTCCACACTGGTACCCGACCCAATCACTAAGAGCTAATCTGGAGATGTTTCTTCCATGGATACATCGTATTCTTGACTGCTAAGGCTGTGACGTACTTGTACGTTTCCTCGGCTCACTTACTGCCATCTGCCGGTAATTTTCTTCTGTGTGGCGGCTGTGGCTATTTATGCCCAATCACCACGCTTTCAAACACCAACCAGAGTCCTTTTGGTTATATCAGGATCTATGGGCAAACGCGGTGGTGTAGGGCTCGGCCTGGGAGTTTAGGTAGTGCCATGGTAGTCATTGCTGTTGGGGATAAAGTGTTATGAAACTAGATTGTACGAGGCTCCAGCATAGATATTAAATGGAGTGGCCAAATCCTGTTCAACAATAAGCCATATATCCATGTACAGCTAAGTTAACTGGAACGAGTGTTGAAGTCTGTTAATTTGCCGTGAAAAAGTAGTTCTCTGCCACTGCATCAGGTTGGAACAGTAGTATCAGTAGCAGCAATAATAATAGTAGTAGTAGAAGTAGTAGTAGTAGTAGTAGCAGTCGTAGTAGTAGTAGTAGTAGTAGTAGTAGTAGTAGTAGTAGTAGTAGTAGCAGTAGAAGTCGTAGTAATAGTAATAATACTAGTAGTAGTAACAGTAATATTAGAAGTATCTTTTTCTTCTTCTTCTTTTTCTTCTTGTTCTTCTTCTTCTTCTTCTTCTTCATCTTCTTCTTCTTCTTCTTCTTCTTCTTCTTCTTCTTCTTCTTCTTCTTCTTCTTCTTCTTCTTCTTCTGCGTTCAGTATAAATCTCCTGCTACCAAGCCATCATCATGGCTTTGCCGAATACATTGTGTCGCTAGTTTACAGCTTGACTGCGATATTTCCACGTTTCGGTCAGCGATATCCCTCTTTGACAGGACTAGTAGTAGCAATAATAATTGTGGCAGCGTTGGTAATAGTATTAGTGATATTATTAGTAGTAGTGATAGTAGAAGTAGTAATTACAGAAGTTGTAGCACTACTACTACTACTACTACTACTTAGTAGTAGTATCAGTAATAGTAGCCGTAGTAGTAAGAGTCGTAGTAGTTGTCGTAGCAGTAATGACAGAAGTAGTAGAACTAAAACGAGCACTAGTAGTAGTAGTAGTAGTGGTAGTGGTAGTAGTCACAGCAGTAACTGTAGTAATAATTGTAGTAGTAATAGTAGTAGTAGTAGTAACATTAGTAATAGTAACAATGATAGAAGTTGCAGTAGTAATAGTAGAAGCAGAAGTAGTAGCAGAAGTAGTAGCAGCAGTAGTAGTAGAATTAGTAGTGATAGCAGTAGTTATAGTAGTAGTAGTAGTGGTGGTGGTGGTATAAGTAGTAGTAATAGTGGTAGTAGCAAAGGCAGTAGGGATAGTAGTAGTAGTATTAGTAGCGGTGTTATTGGTAGCAGTACTGCTAGTGTTTGATGTTTCCTTGAATACTAGACTGCCTTCCGCCACTTTCTCCGTTGATTGTGCGAGAGCCTTCACGGAACACATATATCCTAGAGATCACTCATGCGAGCTGGAACCGTTAGAGTTCTCTTTTCTTGAGCTTAATATATTATTATTAACTTATCTGCAGCTGTTCTTGTTAGCATCCGTGTTAAAGCAGGGTGGAAACCACATTGTATCCTAGGATGCCATCACGGCCCTTCACATAACTTCCTTGAACTCTTCTCTTCCAGGTCACGCACGGACCACAGTTGCTACTTTCAGCGTGTGAGAGACTAAGTCGAATGCCAAGGGAAACATACGAGAAAAATGGAAGCCGCGTATGGTCATCATAGTGCAATTAATAGACACGTCTCGAAATCAGTGATTCTCAACATTTTGTTCACGGAGCAATCCTTACAAAAATTGTGAACTGTAAAAACACACTATTTGATCTAAATATAAATTACCGAAGTTACAGCACAGTGAATGAGCTGACAGTAGACAGCAACTCATAGCTCGTTCCTTGCATCAGGATCAACGAACAATAGCAACCTAAGAGTATTCCACCTGCAAGCTGTGGCGCTGGAAACAGGTGTGGCTAGTGAAGTGTACAAAAATAGGGGTCGCAAATCGAAAGCAAACTTTAAGTACCCGAAAAAAGCTAAAACAAAATGCGTCAGGCGGAAAGCGCAGATATGGCAGCCACATTGTAAACTACGACACAGCATCTGAATGTCATTTTCAGTACAGTAAAGTCTATAACATTTATCCCTGACGGCAGTTTCTGTTATGAGACTATTTATTGTATTAGTATCGTTAAATGTCCCAACATTAGATGGTTCGGAGCTACGAATTTGTATTATTGGTATAGAATTTCAGAATTAAATGGCTTGGCTTCGTTCGCTCTCAATCTCCCGCTACCAAACCCTGAAAGGGCTTAAGTAACAAAATGTAGTCCAGAGAACGGAATGCGTTGGGTCGTAGTTTACAGCTTGACTGCGATATTTGCACCTTTCGGTCCAACATATCCGACTTCAGCAAGCATGTGTTTAGTACCGGGTTAGCATTCCCTCTTCGATCCCTTCTCCTTAGCCAGTCTGCCCTGTTGCAGCCTGTTATCCAGGATCACCGCGTGGAGGTGTAGAAGGGTCTTGGCAGCTCTGGTTTGCTGGCCCTGACGCTAGCAGTCAGCTATGAGTCGCAGACCGCTGCAGCTCATGCCCTGCTCAGCATCTTGATCCCAAGAATTAAATTAAAAGCTATGTTGTAATAGCCTATCAAAATGTAAGAGATATTATAATTGGAATCTGAATTGTTTACCGATGCTCTTGTGTAGCTGGCTGAAATGTCTCTTGTTGTGTCCCAATGATTTCAAATCAAAACACAACCTCATCTCAGAGATGAGTACTTTATTATATTTATGCAGTTGCACGGCTAAACTCACCGGAATTCGTTTCAAGATCAATTGTTTGCAGTCGAAACCTGCTCATACAAAAACATGTAAGAGTCATTTACGGGGATGACGTGGGCTAGTGGTTAAGTGACACGGCTCACAACCAGAAGGTGCTGAGTTCGATCCCCATCACAGCACCGGCGTTACCCAGGGGAAACAAACCCTTAGAAAATGCACGAGGATGCAGACCCTTACAAAAAATGCATGCTGAAGTCGGATGCACTGGGCCGGCATACGCAAAATAAAAATCACAGTGCAACGCACTCCACCTTGGGGATAATAGAAATAAGGCAAACGCAAAAAAAAAAAAAAAGATTTACGTTTTAATCGATTGATGTATATGTTTTCTTTTTCTGTCTCTCGTCGTTTCCCTACTTTCTTGTCTATCACTTTGTTCTTCACTAAAGTGTGTATGTCAATATGTGCGCTTATCGACATAATGACCAGTTAAATAGTACATGTATTGCACAGCGTCTGACAGATATCCACAAAATCGCTAGTCCCGGAAGCCGCAGTAAAACATGTCTTAACATTAAATAAAAGCACATTAACTCTGTCAGCACGGCCAATATTCTTTAGCCAGGGTAAGAGGAGAAAAAACACACAAAAGTGGGATTCTGAGATACCACCTGGTTCTCATTGGAGTTCCAGGGAGACTTTATCAATGTACCGGGCGTTCCAGAGAGTTAAACAAACTGCAGATTAATCTGATTTGTTTATCACAGGATGCAAAGTTAATGAGAATTAGCGATAGAGGAAGGGATGAAAAGGGAAACTAGAAACGGAGTGGCAAAGGAAGTTTGGAAATTTGTTAGCAGGATAACAGGTCGCTACAGCTGGGCTGTATCTTCGCTATGTAAACTATTTGTTTGGCGGATGGCCGAGGCGAGAATGCTGGTCTAAGAGAGGAGTGTACGTGTCATGGCGCCAGGAAACATTGATAGGGAACTGTTGGGTGGAATCTGAAGCTGGTACTTGCTTTACCTGTTCTTGAAATGTTGGAATTATTTGATGGAACTTTTAGTAAGAAATATTCTTTTAGCCAGGATTCTCACTAGGACGAGAGAAGAAATGTTAGAGTTTTCCTTAAATATGTCTTTTGAAAGTTTCAACATTTAAGGCACTTCATGGAATATGCTTTTTGCAGAACAAACAATTCCAGCCTGCACGCTAACATCACACATTGTGCTCAGATTGCAGAGCCAAATGTCCACGGCGAGGCAAATACAATGCGAGCTTCTCGAAGAATAAAAGCAGGATGACATCACAGCCGACTCCACACGTGTGAGTCCGAAGTGCGACATAGTCTTCCGTGCCATGAATTGACTCTACAGTCATATAAGGTCACACGTGTCTGATGTTATATTCACCTGTGCATGCGATCAAATCAAGGAATAAAAACACGTAAACTCCCTGCATAGCATATCACCCTAACAAATGCATGTCGACTCTTCCTGTCCTGTGCCATCACATCCAGCAGATTGCGCTGTGTCGCTAATTTACAGCTTGACTACGGTATTTGCAATTTCTGGTCCGACACATCCGTCTTCGGCAGATTATTGTTTGCTGTCTCCGATGAAGACCTGTAGGTTGTACCGTTTTCTTCGTTTCTGTTCTCGTCGTAGCGTACTACCTGACCATACGTATCGGTGATTGTGTCCACTGTCCTGTGGTTTGAACTCCACATCCTTCTCTCTATAAGATCAGTATCCTATCCGCTCGTCCACCAAATCCCAACCTTCACTGAAAATAAGACTTTACTGTATACGTTATGTTAAGTGGCAGAATAAAGATGGAAGTTTCACATTATAACGCTATAAAGATATGTCATTTAAGCAACACTCAAATGCCATCTTTGACACCATTTAGCCAGGAAGTTAGCCACAGGACACCACTCGACACAAGAGTGCCACAAAGACAGTCTGTCACGGAATCTCAAAGAGTGAACAAGCTCTACTTTCAGCTGAAGATCTGGCTCAGTAGAAGTGCCCTGGCCCTCAACGTGTCCACGAGAGAAGGGCGTTGTGGCGAGAAGCTGTAAAATTACTCCGTCATTAGCTCCCTTTGATACCTCGATGATCTCTAAGTTATTTCGGCCCCCTGAAACCTTTTTTAACCCCTGCCGACCTGGTCCTCTTTATAAGCCAAAATGAACGTTTAAATGCGCATTGAATTGGGCCATTCATCATTTCTGGGCCTCTTTTATACACTCCTTTACCGCCTCTTGGTCAACGAGGGTCTTCTGTTTAACTACTAAGGATCGTTAAAAAAACGATCACGGTCTTGCCCATGGTGCTGTCCTCTATCGGGAAGGTTTATAGGGCTTAGCAGTAAAGGCCGCTTCTCCATGCAATCGCAACGCGTTATAAGTAAGCCAGCTTTTAATTTTGCATTCTATTGAAGAAACACATTTGTCAAGAGAGTTTTAAACTCATGTCCTAGCTTTCGCATGCCTGATATTCACACCTCTCCGCCAGCTGCTGTTTATTCAATTAAAATGTGTTGATGTTGTTGTTAAGGTCACTCGTGATTGAGATAGGTATACTTGATGGCTTTCTGTGATGACAGGTTACATTGACTCTACTCGCATCCCAATTAATAGTTGAGTCAGTGAACTGTGGTAATCCTGTCTGTAGTGCAATGCGATGTTCCTCAACAATTTCACCACCATGGAGATCACGTAGTCCATTCCCACATCGTTAGACAGACTGTCATGAAACACTATATGTTAAAGGGAAATCCTTGGAAGTGAGGTGGGGATCTTGATCAGTATGTTTCATCTGGCCCTGACTAACATAGTCTGATCAGTTTGTTTCACCTTGCCCTAACACAGTATGATCAGTTTGTTTCACCCGGCCCTGACTAACATAGTCTGATCAGTTTGTTTCACCTGGCCCTGACTAACATAGTCTGATCAGTTTGTTTCACCTGGCCTGACTAACATAGTCTGATCAACTTGTTTCACCTGGCCTGACTAACATAGTCTGATCAGTTTGTTTCACCTGGCCCTGACTAACATAGTCTGATCAGTTTGTTTCACCTGGCCCTGACTAACATAGTCTGATCAGTTTGTTTCACCTGGCCCTGACTAACATAGTCTGATCAGTTTGTTTCACCTGGCCCTGACTAACATAGTCTGATCAGTTTGTTTCACCTGGCCCTGACTAACATAGTCTGATCAGTTTGTTTCACCTGGCCCTGACTAACATAGTCTGATCAGTTTGTTTCACCTGGCCCAGACTAACATAGTCTGATCAGTTTGTTTCACCTGGCCCTGACTAACATAGTCAGATCAGTTTGTTTCACCTGGCCCTAACGCTGTATGATCAGTTTGTTTCACCTGGCCCTGACTAACATAGTCTGATCAGTTTGTTTCATATGCCTTGACTAACATAGTCTGATCAGTTTGTTTCACCTGGCCCTAACATAGTATGATCAGGATGTTTCATATGCCCTGACTGACATAGTCTGGTCAGTTTGTTTCACCGGCCCTGGCTAACATAATCTGATAAGTATGTTTCACCTGGCCCTAACTAACATAGTCTGCCAAGTATTTTTCACCTGAAACTGACTAACATAGTCTGAGCAGTATGTTTCACCTGACCCTGACAAAAAAAATTCAAATCAGTTATGTTTCACCTGACCACATGTTAGTCTACTTTCCTCAAAATGTAAAATAACAAAAACCTTGGTTGATACACCTAGGTTCAATACTCCTGTTCTGTTTATCTTTCTCTTCTCTTCCGACGGAAAGAGTTACTATCTTTTCCAACCACTCCACCGCACGGCCTTCCACCAACTCTCCCACCGTACGGCCTTCCACCAACCCCCCAACCCCCCCGGACGCCCTTCCACCCACTCCACCACCTGCACTTCCACCCACACCACGCCCAGACTTCCACCAACCCCCCCTACCCCGCACGCCCTTTCACCCACTCCACCACCTGCACTCCCACCCACACCACGACCAGTCTTCCCCCAACCCCTCACCGCCCGCCCTTCTACCCACTCCACCGCCCGCTCTTCCTCTACCCGGCTCTTCCTCTCTCCCATCTACCTACCTCTCCCCTGCTACTATATCTCCCAATTCATGACTATGTCTGTATCCACGCCCATTTCTGTCTGTCACTCTGGCAGTTTGACGAAGTACTCGTAATATCACTTCCTGGTTTTATTTCCTCAAAACCGGGCATCACTCAGTTGACAACCCTTCAAATTACCTATGCCCCTTTGTCCTTCTCCCGTACCTCACACCTCCCATCCCCCCACCACCCAATCCTCCGTCCTTACCTATATAACAGCATCCGTAAATTTGTCAACGGATATTCCTCACTCGACAGCCTGGTTTTGATAATGAGGAAGAAAACACTTCCAACCTCTAACGATGTCAGCTTCAAAATGGCCGAAGTGAAACGAAAAGCTTTTACTGAAAGCAAATCTGCGAAATGCAAAAACATACATGCTTTCTTGTGGCGCCTCCTAGCTGTTTTTCTTTTTCTTGGGATTAACGCTTTTGAGCCGGAATCTTCGTTTCTTTGGAAATTTAACTCCATGTGCCTACAATTATGAACCTGCTAGAGTCGACAAATGAGTCTCTCTTTGTAAGAAGGTTGTATAAATATTTGAGAACTAAATTATAAAACAGGAGAACAACATAAGCCAACGATTCTGAAAGGTTGGGAGTTTTGTTTCTGTTTGTGTTAGGAAACCGGGCGCTGTTGAAAGACGTGTCAGTAATTTTCAAATGCAGGTTGTTTGTAGGAAGTTTGTCATAACTATGCTATTGTCAGTGTTTGCCAAGCGATTTACCGACGCGCAGTTTCCTCTCCTTTTTCTGTTTTTACTGTCTGTGTTTATTCATTGTCAGCACACGTAGAATCTTACTATTATCAACAATACTTATAGTTCTCACCGTTGTACGTCCGTCACAGTATCAAAATATACAGTAAATAATGTATGAGCAGCGATAGCTCAGTTGGTATAGCGAATGACTATATCAGGCCAGGTCATCCCGTAACCGGGGAGGATCGTTGGGGTACAGATGAAGACACCCCACCAACCCATCATCACTCCTGTAGATGAAGATGTATAAATCCTTCGGTCGCTGGTTCAAATCTAGCTTGCTGGTATTATGTTCTTCTTTCGAAGTTGTATGATAGAAACAATTTCAATTGTTTTCTTTAATTTTGAAAACCATCATTGACGATGTGCAAAACTTTGCTTATGACGTTACACACTTTTATGAATCCCGCTGTTTCTTCTTATTATTATCATTAAATATCGTTTCTAAACCATTATGTGATGGGGATTCTAGTTAATAGTGCTGAGGTCCAGTGAATCTCTTTCCAAGAACGGGGGCAGAAACCAGAAATGTGTCTTGGTTCTTCCCGACCACAAGGGGAAACTTCATCCATTCGACGGTCTGCAGTGTTTAGTAAGTAAAGAGTCCGTTAATGCTCCAGTGTGACATATAGGGAATATGGTGCCAGGGCCATATTGTTCTTGACCAAGGGTGATGTGGTTTACAACACGCAGGCCGCCTTTACATTTCCACTTTGTGAGGCTGGGCAGACCCCGTGAATAATTTGCAATCGGAAAAGTCATGCAAGAGCTGGGCAGCTGTCCTCGATCGCTCGTCCGAGAAACCAAGGTGGAGTGCCGAGCTAATACACATCTGAGGGGCATATCTGTGTGTATGTGTGCGTGTGTATACGTGTGTGTGTGTGTGAGTGTGCGCGTAAGTGTGTGAATATATAACTACGTACTCGCGAAGTCTTAGTCGGCCTGTACATCTACGGGGATGGATGCACCTGTGCAGGTGCCAGCTCTGGTGGAAGCTGGGTGTAGCCAGGACGAGGATTTAATGCTTAGCGGACAAGTCTCGAGCAGCTTATTAATCCGCTGTGTTTGGGACAAGTGCCGCAGAGAGTGGTTAACCGATATGCAAGTCGATCTTAATGAGCAAAATAGACACGCAGCCTGTTAGGCGCCATCTATGCTGCTCTTAACAAACCACCTAACCATTACCGGCGGTATGCCGTGTCACACAGTTAGTCGCCTCTTCTGACATGATATCCGTGGGGCAGTGGTGCTATTCTTGTATGTGCCATTCACAGAGACTCTGGCAGACCCCTCGGGTCTCATATATAATCAGAGGCTAAAAAACATGTTCTAACCACATCTCACATGTGTACAAGAAACCTGAGGACAGCAAGACCCTCCAGTTCTCACTAAAATGGTACTTCAGGGAGGAGAGGGAATGAAAACGTGCACACTAAACTCTAACAAAATGACCGAAGTTACTACACCGAAGTTACATAGTGATAGAAAGTGTGGATGATAAAACCAGGAGTGTATTCCGACGAATGGACGAACCCCCCCCCCCCCCCCCCCCCCCCGCAAACAAATATAACAAAATTAGCACCTGTAAATGTAGTTCGTCATTAGATCGTCAATGTATCAATCACTACTTGTTATTTGTGAAGCGGCGTGTCCGTTTTTCTTTCGCACGTCTATCACCGACCTTCCGCATAGGCGGACGGATTGCTTCACAGACTAGGAACAAAGAAATGCATTTTGTAATTAATATTTTGTACCTTATGTTCTGGTACTTACACATTCTACCTTAGGTCCTTATCGATTTAAATATAATTGAGACACGGGATTTCCACACAGGGGAATTGGGGGCGGGGGGGGGGGGGGGTTGCCCTGAATTCACAAAAATGAAATTGCGAGACATTCCGGAACAATTATTGATAATCCAAGACGTACTTCCAATTTAAATTGATAAAAGTATGTAAATAAAATACGTCCACTAGGACCGTTTTCCTCCGTTGATAAGGTAAGCTTTGAGGATATAGCAGATTGAATCGCAAGACGCAGATGCAGAAAAGAAAAAGAACAAAGAACAAAGGAAGAAAAAGAAGAAAAAAAGACGAAGAAGAACAAGAATATGGAGAAGAAGATTACAATTGAAAGAAGAAGAAGAAGAAAAAACGAAGAGGATAAGAAGAAGAGGAAAACGAAAAAAAGAAGAAGAAGTAGAAAACGAAGAAAAATAAGAGAACGTCCAAGAAGACAAACACAAAGAAAACTAGGAGGAGAAGAAGAAGAAAAAGAAGACGAGAAGAGGAAGGGAATTAGAAAGATAGTAACAAGAGGAGAGGAAGAAGAAGAAAGAGAAGTAGACGAAAACGATAACAAATAACAAGAAGAATGGCAGAAGAAGAAGAAGAAGAAAAAGAAGAAGAAGAAGAAGAAGAAGAAGGTCTTGCTACTTTGAAATTGTAAACCAAGCTAAGCCACTTCAGATAATCTATTCCTTGCAATAATCCTATCAAGGTTCTTCTGAAATCTGTAGGAAACGTTAAATACTCTATTTGCATCACTCTCCTTTGGATCATCACGTAGTTATCCAATATGCTGTTTTATGTTAGCTGTTAGCGCCACCAACAGCCACATACGAGGTCCATTTAGTTGATATTGCGCTGACTTTGAGACTCCAGTTGCCGTTATCTCCACTTCAATTGTCCTTATTCTCCACTATTTCCCTGTTGGTTCAATTTCAGTGCATGTTGGTTTATGTTATAGAGTTTATTTTCTCTGGAGAATGTGTCTGATCAGCCATCACGTGCTACCCTAAGTACCGAGATGCGGGGGATGCTGTCGTTTTTGTGGCTCGCGTATGTGTTTATTATTGTCTATAGGCAGACAAAGCGATTCATATTACAATGAATGTAAGGAGGATATCTAGAAATTGAAATGCAGGCAGACGTACACAGGGGACAGACAGACGGGCTGATTGACAGACACGCATAGAGACGGACACCTGGACGGGCGGATAGAAAGACCGGGCAAGACAAGACAACAAGGGCGGATAAACAGGCAGGAAGACATGGTAGCTAAGGTGCATGCTACCTGGATGGGCAGATGTATAGATGGATTGATGGACAGATAGATAGATAGATATATAGATAGATAGATAGATAGATAGATAGATAGATAGATAGATAGATAGATAGATAGATAGATAGATAGATAGATAGATAGACAGACAGACAGGCAGGCAGGCAGGCAGACAGACAGACAGACAGACAGACAGACAGACAGACAGACAGACAGACAGACAGACAGACAGACAGACAGACAGACAGACAGACAGACAGACAGATAGATAGATAGATAGATAGATAGATAGATAGATAGATAGATAGATAGATAGATAGATAGATAGATAGATAGATAGATAGATAGATAGATAGATAGATAGATAGATAGATAGATAGATAGATAGATACCACGGATGGATATATATATATATATATATATATATATATATCCAGGCTGATTATCCAATATCCACCAGTCCCTAGCCATCTTTCCGGCTTTGTTCAAACAGTCATAACTAGCCGGACTGGCCCATTCCCGGTACCCGGCTGTAATTCTGTAAGGAGAAAATATAATATCGCAATCCACATTTCCAGACACCTCTTGTCCGCTCACTCCACCCCCCCCCCCACCCACCCCCACCCCCACCCCCCCCCCCCCCAACCTGTCGCCCCCCCCCCCATTTCTCGTTCTGAACTTGAAAAAAATATTAGTAGTTTTGGCGCCAGAAATTCTGTGTCTCGTCTTTTCTATTCGGTAAATGAAGGAAAGATGTATATTGGCGAATAGAGTCGGGACTCGGCCCTTCTTTAGAATCCTCTGGGTGACTTTCGATTTGGGACCTTTATTGATAATGTGTTCGCCTGATTGAGGCTCCGCTGTGGAATCAATAGACGGGCTGCGACTAGTTTAATTAGATTGAAGCTTGGAACCGACTCCAATTATATTTGCTCCCCCAAAAAACGGCCTCTATCACACTATTAAAGCTCAACAACCAGCACCCTAGTCTTGCTCTCGTACAGTTCCAAGGGAATTGGCGAGATTCTCAGCTCTCTCCTTGTTTCTTGTTGTTTTTGTGCGCCGGAGTGAACAAGCGGATGAAGAGATCGATGTGGCTATTGAAGGAGTCAAAGGGAGAGCTTGAATGAATGAAAGAATGAATGATAGGTAGGTTTTGCGTCTCCTGGTCTGTCGCTGCCGGAGCCGGGGTGTATTATTACGTGCTTGTGGTCAGAGGTGTTCGATTTGAAGGCGACACCCAGACTGGCTGCGAGTCTGGGGGCGACGAGTGGCTCTTTTCAATTCCTACTAATTATCTTGTGATAAACACCGGCATTATATCATACAGGCTGATATATTCTGTCCCTTATTATTCTGTTATTTATCATATAGTGATGCCGCCTGCACAATCGCTCACAGCAGCGGATCTCAAACTCAAACTTCTGATCGCCTTTCATAATGACCCAATAGTTTAACAACAGGATAGCCTGCAAGCGCACTTGATTAATATATACATTAATATTATATAGATGTTTGCTATTCTTCTAAAGCAATTATCCATCCTGTTGTGCTACTTATTCTGCGGGCCACATCAATGTCTCACGGGCCGGATGAACTCCGAGAGCCGCGGATGTGAGACATCTGGTTTTCAATTAGAACTTTAAATTCTAAAATGTATTTTTTTTGCTCTTACAACTGCTTAGGGACATAGGTCTGGTATAGTCGGCTCCAAGATAGATAAGGTTAAACAAGATATGTCGCGTTTCTGTAAGAAGAAATGCAGAAATATTTGTTATAAATGTAGAATGGCTACATCGTTTGGAAATAGGCAGTGACCACAAGCCAATCAGAGCCCGAATAGGCATGTGATGTCCACCTCAAAAGCAGAATTACAGAGCCATGACACTGCTTATTGGTACCAGGCTTGCAGCTCAAATCAAGCAGCAGGATTGGCAAATCTCTGGATCCTAAACACATCCCTGCCACATATGTGTTGTGTTCCTCAATAAATGTATAGACGCTGCTAAGGTTGCTAAATCTGAAAGGTACACATGTATTAAAGAACAGACAAAGAAATAACAAGAATTGAGAACATGAATGTTGGTCAGAGGAGTGCTAGGACAGAATCGCACTTTGTCAATTAAAGTTGGTTAAATCTGTCTCCAGCATAAGAACTGATATGAGAAACATCGAATGCATCGACTAATCAAACTTGCTGAAACCAGGAGCAGTCTTTTACAGTGCCGTAAAACTATGCACCGGAAGGAAAGCCTTCTTAAAGCACTAAAAAGAGACGACAGAGATATAGCAGTAGACGGTAAATACAGATCAGGATAACAAAAACAGAAACACATCGACTTGCAGCCTAAAAAAATCTCTTTAACACTCTATTCCTTACTATATTGTTTTACTATAATGTCAGTATTGTTTTCCATTGCTGAGATACAACAGGATGAGTTATAGAGCTAAGGAACAAAGACTGCGTGTCTTTTCAGTTACCACGAACTGTGCAGGCTAGTTTATATTTTACCTGCAATGGGAAAAATATAACCTATTTCTTATCGAGCTTTTGAACATGTGACCTGGCCTTCTATTTTTGTATTTTCTGATTAGATTACGGCATCATGCATCAAGTGTAGTCGTCGTATGTCAGACATCTGGAGATTTGCATGCGTTGGTTACCGAATCCAACCAGAACATGCTCCAGAGTGCCGGCTGTGCACACATCCCTATGAAACTGTTGATCATAATCTTTTTGAATGTCCGGCCCTTGCGGATCTTAGGAAAGAGATTCTTCCTCCGAGGCCAGACAAGTGGAACACTTTGTATAGAACTAAACAAGAGCTTACAAACACTTGCAGATACCACTGTATGGCATTGGGCCAAAGGACAGGAGCTCATGGGCCGCTGGATCAATAACAAACCAATCAACCATGTCTCTGCACCACAGCACATCGCAGGGAGCACCGTAAAGTTGAAGAGTGAGACGCGTAGGTTCTGGTCTTGGCAACCGCCCAGAACCGTTTTGATGGACGAAAAAGTTATCCAACTCAAGCCGACACGTCTTGTTAGTTCAGGTTCTAGATTTATCTGCAAATTGAGTAGGCACCAAAGAAAGATATTTTCGTCGAAATCCCCCAAGCTTACCCCGCCAAAGAAGGCTGGACCACAACTGGAGAAACTATTGTGCAACACTTCGATCTCCGAGACAGTCATTTCTAGTCCCGATTTATTTCTCTCGTTGTCGAGTAGCTGCGTCATTTAGTTGGCTTCTGACGCTGACTCTGTGATGAGCACTTTGTCGTCGGCAAATCGAAGGCGATTGAAGGGTCTGCCGTCAATATGAATGTCAAGAATGTTCCAGTTGCGTCGGTTGATAACTGATTACAAACATGCGGAAAAGTGGTTCGATGAGTTTGGATCATATATTAATGATAATTGATGAGAAGCAAATGACACTGCTGGATAATGTAACTTTGTTATACAATCACAGGACTTAACAACGGTAGCCGCACTAGGTCATATCTCCGAAATCAACACGCCCTAGTCTAACCAGCTGTAAATGGACGAATGACTTGTTAATAAGGAAAGAAAAGCGATGAAGGGGGTAACTGCCAACGATACCTCATCTAATTCTGAGATAGAATACAATAAAGCCTATCTCTTCATCCTTGACAACGCTATCTACTGCAGAACTACGTTTACATTGTCAATCAATCAATCAATCTAAACCGTTATCACTCCATGTGAAGCATATGTCTTCCTCAAAACCACACGGAATCTTCCTTTCGATCACTGTTTGAATTCAATTTCCATGATCAAGCGTTTCTTGGGTTAGGCCCCAGTCAGGCCAAAGTAAGTTTTTTAGTGAATTTCAAAGAAATCTAACCTGCACACTGTGTGGCGAATGCAATGCAACGACTTTTATTCCTCAGATGTACAAAACATTCTGACAAACCCCATTTAGACGATGTCCTGAAAGGATAGCTGCTAACACCTATCCTAGTGTTGTGACTGGTGCTGCCCGCGACCGTAGCGTGAACCCATTTACGTGCTGGCACAAAGCAAGCTCACTAATCGCTCTACCACTCAAACATTCCCCAACAAGCTTCTGATAACACTCTCCTCGTCAAATGTTATCGTGTTCCAAATCAACGATATCATCCACCGCGCCCTCAAAGAAAGGGAAGTTATCAGCCCACTGTTTAACTCACTGGCTTGTGTCCACTGAAGCCCAAACACACACAGCAAACACACTACACGCGCTCAAATGCCACGTTTAAACATTCGACCCGTGTTGAGATCTCACTTCAAACAATCCTCTACCAGACTCGGCGTGTTTGTTTAATACTCTGCTCTAGCTTGTTCTGTGTGTGGAAATAATTAATCACTCTCCAAATCCACCAGAACAAGAAATAGAAAAAGGGGGGAGGCAAACTAGTCCCATGAAGGAAAACAAAGTGCCAGTTTGCCCTCACTGAAGCCAAACGACAGAGCAAACAACTGATTAACCTGCCGACTCTGTTTTAACCCTAAAACAATCGAATACCACTTCTGACTTTTCCTCGTCAAAAAATATATATAGTTGAATTACAGTAGTGTATATCTCCGACTTTTTGTCAAAACAATCCTGACAGGGATTTATTTTGGCTCAATTCCCGTCGCCCTATCCGGCACATCCTGTGTGGGAGTAGTATTCTAGGAACAGAGATCGATAGCCGAACTGCTTCAGAGTAATTTGGCCGCCAGAATCGGCCCATTGACTCAGCCATGCATTATGGGATTAGATTGACAATACAATTTCCTTCACCCTTTTGCTGGATCTTCTAGTTTTCCTACACCGACCGATGTCTTCAGCGGAGCTGTTCTTCTGTTGTTCCTTTCTGACTTGTTTTTAGTGTGAATCTTTTTTTTTTTCGTTTTTTGACCCTCTAAAGAAACGTGGACGAAAAAGGAGAGGTAAAGTATAGAGAGAGAAAAAACACAGATCTACTTGAACCACCAGTTTTCTTCTTCTTCTTCTTCTTCTTCTTCTTCTTCTTCTTCTTCTTCTTCTTTTTTTTCTTGTTATTCTTATTTTCGTCTTGTTATTATTCTTCGTCTTTTTCATTTTCGTAATCTTTTTCTTTGTGTCTTAAATATATCATTGCATCTCATGCCCGTCATTTGCATTAAGCCCAAGTGATACATTAAGCAATGATAACGTAAACGAAGTTATAAATATGCATGGCCAGATACCACACTGATACGAAAAATACAAACGAAACCTACGTTACGACCAAACGGTTTTCACAAAAGACAACGAACAACACAAATGTAATTTCAATTGTCCCACCTAAGGGAGACAGTGTCGGGCATTTGATTGAAAAACTAACTTTGCTAATGGGACACAAGAAGATTATGTTTCTTGTTGGGCCTTATTTCTGAAAAAACGTTGTGACGTTGTAACGTAGTGTACAGCGAGGATACGGTATCTGCGCCTTTTTAGCGCACAGACTGACAGATATACTTTAGTGAAGAAGAAAGTGATAGAATAGAAAGTGTGGATACGACGAGAGACATAAGAAATAAACATTAACATCAATTGTTAGAATATATCTTGAACTCTCCTTCCTCTCTATTATTACCTCACTCTTTTTTCATTTTACTCTGTCCACCAATCACACACTTGCACAGCTTTCACACGCGCCCTCAGGGTGAGGCCCTTCCATTGCACTTTGGTTGGGCTGGCTTCTGAAAGCGCACAAACTTAGCGTATGTACATACAGACGCACACATACATCCAAGCACTGGTTTATGAGTCTTAATAGGGCCCATATGACTACGGTCTGAGGTGGAATAGGCGTGCCACCGCCAATAGAAACTAGTGAGGCAAACACGTAAATAAAAAATAAAAAATCAATCGATATAAACGTAGAATACTCTTACATGTTTTGTAAGAGCAGGTTTCGCTCGCAAACAACTGATCTTGGAATCGAATTCGAACTGCATAAATATGATGAAGTACTCATTTCAGTAGCGTTTTTTATTCGATACCGTGTTGGCTTTCCAACTGCGATCCCTATCATTTTAGCGAGGCTACGCTAGATCAGACTGCTTCCAGGACCGTTGTTTGAGGCTGAATCGGGTCTTGGTCAGCTCTCGCTTGTTGATGCAAGAAGCCAGCAATGCTGCCCAATGATGTCGGCCCATCCGTTATACCCACGGGAAGATAGACTAGAAACACGCCATTGCCACGTTTTTGGGGGTTTTTTTTTGTTTTTTTTATTGCGTTCGCCTTATTTCTCTATTTCCCAAAGCGGTGTGCGTAGCACTACGGTTTTTCGTTTGCGCCTGTCGGCCCAGTGCATCCAACCGGCATTCATTGTATGTAAGGGTCTGCTTCCTTTTGCAGTTTCTAAGGGTTTGCTTTCCAAAGGAAACGGTATTGAACCCAGCACCTTCGAGCTGAGAGTCGTATCACTTAACCACTATCCTACGCCGTCCCCATTGCCACGTTTAAGACTAGCAGGGGTTTTCGACTCCTCTAGAGTAGAAGACTCTCCAACTCGTGGGATTTATACACACATCCATTCGCCAAGTCCAAATCATGTACAGTTTGAATTGACAATCTGTATTTGGAGAGAATCTCTTGAAAAATATACCTCATTTAGGAAAGAACCTTTTGTGCGCCTTGAAAATGACGGAACTTGTGGCAGAGTGCAGTAGTTTTCCTGACATCCCCGAGCGTGCTGATGAAGTAGACCGGGATCCTCCAGGCGATTATGCAATGCTTGGCTTCATCTCCGTGTCACTCACTACTACGGGGATCACATCGAACCTCACCTTGTTAATCAGACTGTTGTCCTTTAGGACCAGGACGACCAACGAGGAGGTTATGTGGGGGTCTTGGCCAGTATATTTCTCCTTATCCTGGCTAACAATGTTTGCTCAGTGTGTTTTGCCTGACCAGACGTTAGCCTCATCATCACAGGAAAGAACCGTAACGTAGGACCTGTGTTATATTCGCCACAGTTGGGAGAAGAAGAAAGTCGAAGACTAGGATGAAGAAATCTTTAATGAGAAGACGAAAGTGGGAAAAAAATGGATTCGATGGAGTCGTGGCAATTCGGTAGCGTATCGAAACATCGGCAATATGCAACGCGCGCACACCGGAAGCTAACGTGAGACCTTCACAGTACGGCCGACCATTCGCCGGCGCATTAATATACATAGTGTGCATACAAAGTGATAAGCTAATGAAATGGCTTCCAGAAATAGTGCCGAGATGGAGACAGGAGATGGGGTGAAGAGAATTCGGGTCCTTCCGAATGGTGCACTCCCTCTACGGGCGGCTACAGGATTCAACAAAAACATCACGCGGGACATGTGACATCAGCAGGGTTTCTCTCTAGAGCAAAGGTTCTTAACCGGGGATACGCAATTCCCATTTGAGGGTACAGATAGCCCACATAGCAGACACTGCTCTTTGGGATGAAGAATTAGTAAGGGTTAACCATTCTGTGTATACGCTTTTTTGTATAAGCTTCTATGTAACGTCAGGGAAAGGATGACTAACGTCAGGGGAAGGAAGACTAACGTCAGGGAAAGGAAGACTAACGTCAGGGAAAGGAAGACTAAGGTCAGGGGTTAGGAAGACTAAGATCAGGGAAAGGAAGACTAAGGTTAGGGGTTAGGAAGACTAACGTCAGGGACAGGAAAACTAACGTCAGGAGAAGGAAGACTAAGGTCAGGGGTTAGGAAGACTAACGTCAGGGGAAGGAAGACTAAGGTCAGGGGTTAGGAAGACTAACGTCAGAGGAAGGAATCCTAACGTCAGGGGTTAGGAAGACTAAGGTCAGGGGTTAGGAAAACTAACGTCAGGGGAAGGAAGACTAAGGTCAGGGGTTAGGAAGACTAACTTCAGGGGAAGGAAGACTAAGGTCAGGGGTTATAGGAAGACTAAGATCAGGGAAAGGAAGACTAAGGTCAGGGCTTAGGAAGACTAACCTCAGGGGAAAGAAGACTAACGTCAGGGGAAGGAAGACTAACCTCTGGTCAAGCAAAATATACTAACCAGAAATATTATTCAGGTTCAGGCAAAACATACTGGACAAGACCTTTACCTTGGCTTCCTCACAGTCCTTTCTGGATGAAGTCTACAGTGCTCTCCATATTTGGGTGGCAGCCTCACAGCTTCTGTGTCACCTCGGCTCCCTCTAGCCAGATTTGACATCGTAAGTCTCTGTATATTGGACAGTCATGAAGGATGTATTCAGGGGGCTGAACTCCGGTTCCACACGGGCAGTCACTTGTGTATGATACCTCCAGCCGAAATAAGTTATTGTCCATCGCGAAGCGATGATGGTCACACCATCAGACAGATTTGTCTTAATAATGTGGCATGCGCTGTATTTGAATAATATTGAGGATGTGAATGAACTGGTCATCAATCTCACTATTGGCCCGAGTTACCTTGTATCAGTGGTAAGACTATTGGTCGAGACGACTGGAGGTAACTCGGAATGCAGGCACTCTGGACTTACCTCCCGTGAGACCAGAGGTCGCTTGAAACTTGAAGCGGGATTGGATAGTCCACCTTGTCCGTTCATCACTGTGAGAGGCGAGTGCCTTAACCTCTTGATTACAGCGACCCCTATCATTCGATATAGGTAACCCAATAATATGCAATGGACTGTTCTCATGTCAATGATCGTGGTTTGCTGGTGTACAACATCCTGCACTAGTGCAACTGTTACCTTATCAAATTTTGCCAGCCTTAGAGAGGTCATTCAACAGCTGTTTCTTCAGTTAAGTCACGTGAACACATTTCGTTTGAATTCGAGCGAATTCCAGACTATTTGCTCTCGAACTTGCCACGGAATTATTTTCACAGCAGGAGAAACGATTGTCATAGCGACAGAAATCACAGGTGCTCAGTCTTTCTCGGGGTCTGGCTGCTGATAGTCCCTGTAGGTCGCTGGTTGTACACTTTCCTGTTCTATCTTCCCATGCACCCCTCTCCGCTTGAACCTTGTTTAATGTCGAAACTTTGCAGTCTGTTGATTACTGATTCATCTATTGCGATCCAAAATGCGGTCATTGATTGATTTAGAAATATCACCCCTATCCACTTTTGTATATTTACTTGTCTTGGCTTTGTGGGACCATTTTCTATTCCTGCTGGTATTTCCTCATCCGAAAATATGCTAGTTAGTGTCATCGGTCACAAAGACAAATGATTTTCTCGCTCAGAAAGCATATCTAACGAACAACAGAAAAAGACGTAAAGTAACAGACTCGCAAAATCACACGCCGGACCTCCAAGTGACGAACGCTGCTCATCACAGATGAGAAGTGTTGAAAGATTCAGCGAGACGGAAAACACAAATGGACATTACCGCCTTAGAAAATATGGCTTAAAATAGTTAAACATGAAAAGATGAGACCAAAAAGAAAACACAAATGGACATTACCGCCTTAGAAAATATGGCTTAAAATAGTTAAACATGAAAAGATGAGACCAAAAAGAACGCTCCAATCATCGAGGGTGTCAGTATCCATGTAGACCAGGATGCAGACATGTAATCATAAAGTTAAGGAGCTGATGAAATATCACCCTCTAGAGAAACTGTTTGTCATGCCTTGGAACTGGCTAGTCTCCCATTGACTCTATCAGTCATCAGCGCATCATCAGACTCAAGGATGTAGTTTGACACAGGATAATGTTGGCGGCCTTCATAGACGACGATGGAGATTTATTCCTTTTTGGTACCTGATTCGACTCTATGTTGGTACCTGATTCGACTCTCCGTTGGTACCTGATTCGACTCTCCGTTGGTACCTGATTCGACTCTCAGTTGGTACCTGATTCGACTCTCCGTTGGTACCTGATTCGACTCTCCGTTGGTACCTGATTCGACTCTCCATTGGTACCTGATTCGACTCCGTTGGTACCTGATTCGACTCTCCGTTAGTACCTGTTTCGACTCTCCGTTAGTACCTGATTCGACTCTCCGTTAGTACCTGATTCGACTCTCCGTTAGTACCTGATTCGACTCTCGATTGGTACCTGATTTGACTCTCCGTTATCGGCAAGTTCCAGTCGGCTCAGCTATAATTGGTAAATGATTACATGAAAAGAATAACCCAGGTAACTTATAAGAAAACTTAGGTGTCAATCACTTCTGCCTTAATGCAGGCGACGACTTGTCATCTTGTCTCGTCTTAACCGTTACCATAGAAGGCCGTAATGGCATCACATCTCGCTATTGCTCCAGGAACCATTTGTTTCCATTCCCAACGCTATAACCTAAGAAACGTTCAAGGTTTTTCCCTGCCACTTCATCATCTGTGCAACACCACTTGAAACGATCTTTCTTTCGTTCCTGCCAGGGACTGTGTTTTTTGAACATCTTGCTTGGTAATTCACTCTTTCGAACTGCATGGCCGTCCCGCTAGAGCTTGTGAGTTTTTAACCACGACTTCTTTTTTTTCTTCTCCTTCTTCTCCTTCTTCTTCTTCCTCTTTTTCTTTATCTTATTCCTCTTCTTCTTTTTTTCTTCTTCGTCATTCCTTCTCAAATCCCCAATCCTTGACAAAAGAAAAGACTTTGCAAGAAGCAGAATGGTGTCTGGAGAACGAAATGCATTGTGTCGTAGTTTAGTTTGACTGCGATATTTGGGTCTTTCGGTCGACACCTCCGAATTCAGCGTGACATTTTTTGTACATGTTAGTCTCACCTCTTCAATCCCTTCTTCTTAGCCAGTCTGCCCCTGCTGCTTTCTGTTATCCAGGACCACCCCGTCGAGGTGTAGATGCGTCTTGGCAGCGCCGGTTCGCTGTTCAATGTCTTTTGCATTCAGCTTTGGGTCGCTGACCGCTGCAGCCCATCCACTGCTCGTCTTCTTGATTACAGTTTTTAATACTGATATGAGGACTTGATAAAGTTCTACAGATCGTGCAATTATGTTACATACGTTGACATCTGCGACACGGTCAATCTCTGCTGTTCCAATGATCCGTCTGAAGCATCTGATCTCCATCGCCTGGATGTTTCGACCCAATCCAGCATCCAGAGTCCAGGCCTGACACCTCCGTAGTGTAGCACGCTTCTTGTGGACTACGCTTAATATACCTAGGTCTGTGACAGTTGACAGAAAAAAATGGCAATGAATGACATCAATAAATAAATATAAAACAAAGACTCACTTAAACGATGGAAATTGTTCACATATATATTACGCAAACAAGGACACGACATGCATTACCAGAATATCAATTTTTCTCAAAAGAGGTATATCGTCAACTTTACGGCATGGCCATAGCCTGATGTTGCTGTCGGCCGCTGCAATGTTTATAGCCCCCGAAATGTTGAAAGGTCGAACCCTCGGAAGTCAGTCTGGGGTCTTGTTATCGACGCATACACGAAGCCGGTCCCCAGTCCGGCTGGCCGGTTGATAATCTCCGGCAGAGTGAGTAAGAAATCTGCAAAAAGTCATATTTGGAATCCGATAAAGCCATGAATAATGCATGAGAGAACCAGGCAGTCTGTGGAGCCAGGGCGCTGGGAATCCAGGCCAGAGCAGGACGGGGGGAGTAGGGAGAGTGTAAGATAAAGTAATGGTGGATAGGGAGGAGCGAGATGAGGAGGGAAGGAGAGAGAGAGAGAGAGCGCGAGAGAGAGACGATATCTGAGAATAGTTGTTTTATACCCAGAAGTACTAAGTTGAAGTTTGGCTGAATAAAACACTGGTAGAGCGCACGCTTTTTATGCAATTGATGTCCGGTTCTGTCCCCATTATGGGCACGCTCCAGTTGATCAAGATGAAATAGCTACCTGGAATACAGAAACAAAGATGGGAACTGCAATCTTTAAAAGCAGAGACTTAATACAGTAAAACTATTTAACACTTCATCTCCGATAGCAGTAACTTTTATAAAATAAACCTTCACAATAATTATATGACATCTGGGTGGTATTAAGGTGAAGAAGGGTGTAAAGCGACAGATGGAGGTTGTGTATGGCAATATTACAACATTTTCAAATTCACTGCAGATTCTCGGATATTTCGGATACAGGCTTCCTGCAATGAGGATGCCTGTCGTGGTGGTCTACGCTTTACGAGAAACAAAGAGGGGAATCATTATAATCATATGGGGCAAGTTAATCCACATAATAATGATGTTGAATGCTCACAATGTGTACGATTACTCTTTTTGTGCGTCCTGAAAATGGCGTTAAGTGGCGGGTTGCAGTAGTTGTCCTCACATCCCGAGCATGCTGATAAGGGTGAACCGGGGTAATCCAGGCGGTTGTGCTATGCTTGAATTTATCTTCGCGTCATTGACTACTACGGGAACCACGTCGATCCACCACCACATAACATGAGCCTGTTTCCAGAGAGATCTGCATGGGAGCGAAGTCGGGGTCTTGGTCAGTATATTTTTCCTGACCCTGACTAACGTGTCCGATCAGTATCTCTTGCCTGACCAGAGGCTAGTTTCCTCTACCCGTTAACCCATATAGCCGCTCTACAGTTGCTATATGGTTAAATCTGCATTATGACACAGTCCAAATTGTCAAAGAAGTTCATTTACAGAGGAAAAAATATATTAGTGTCTTAATTGTATCGCATTGAGTGTGAAAACACAGGAGATCTTGTATAGAAATAGATTCATCTTTATTTCTCGGCCGCCAGAACAAACGAGTTATCATTTTTTTTATTTGACTCGTATCTCGTTTACTATTTGTTGTTCTTCTTCTTTCTATTCTTCTTTTTCTTCTTCTTCCTCTTCTTCATCTGTTTCTTCGTTTTTAATCTCTTTTTCTTATGTTTCTTTTCTTCTTCCTCTTCTTCTGTTTCTTCTTTGGCTTCTTCTTCTTCCTGTTCTTCTTCTTCTTCTTCTTCTTCTTCTTCTTCTGATGTTCGCCTATCTTGTCTTGCCTTTCAGCGTCAGGTTATGAACTCGACCTCAAGACGATAAAATACGATTTTTTCTTGAAGCGCATCTCAATTTATAATTACGGTTTCTTTTGCTTGAAATTAATCATGTCTATTTGCCTGCGGTGTTCCTTTTTCTCTTTGCCACATAGGCGACTATTTATTTTGCTTCATAGTTAATCCAGCTTTATAGAGAAGGCTACTCCACGCTAAACAATCTGTTGGTTAATATGTGAATAGCGGGCAGATTAAAATGGTGGTTAGAGCAAGAAGTAGAATCGATGCAGTGGGACGCATCTTTCTTTCCCAATAGTACAACTATTGATTGATCGTCCCTCACACAGTGTGTATGTATGTGTTACAGCATGTACACAGTTCAAGTGCGCATGTCACTACGTTGAAGAGTTTATTGTTTAGCGTATTGACTTCTGTCAGCTTGCTGGCTTGATTTTCGTTTTCGAAGTTGTTTATCGTCCAATATCTGGAGCGTGTAGTCAAGCCAACAGTGAGCAGTCCTTTCTAGACTAGGATTATAGCGTGACAATCGTTCGAGTTCACGGACGGGCAGAAACAAATCCGGGCCGCAGTTCGTGACTAGTACGACGGCTCCTCCAGTCGACCCAGCTGTAGATGGATATCTGACGTTTGAGTTGTGTAAGACACAAAAATTAAAGAAAGGAACTGGCAACCACACCTCACAAAGGCTGAGGCTTAGTACATGAAGAGTTACCTTGACCCTCCCCCCACCCCGGGGCAATTGTTACCATAGGACTGATTTTTACTTTTCGATTATTCAATATATGATCGTTGCAAGTCTGCATTCCGTCGTTTAACATCCGTTTGTTGTTTTGTGTTTTTTTTTTGTATCTTAACAATTTCGTTTTCATATTTGCAAATTGTTCAATATACAAATCTGTCCCTTCATTGCATGTCCGCTAGATGCGTAGAGAAAGGGGTTGTGGATGGAGCTAGCAACCTCGCCATGTCAAAAACCATAGCTGTGGAATTGTACTGCAAATGGCTGGATTCAGGCTTTCCTGAAAGCTGGTTAGAATAAGCGGAATACATGTCGTGTGACTGTTTCTGAGTAAATGTGTATGTTAATATGTGTATTGTTCAATATGTTTATTTGTATTTTGTCCTTTTAGACCCATCTTGGTTCTGTATCTTAGTTATTGTTTTTACAAATATGTTTATTGTTCGGAATATAATCTTCCCAAAACTGTCGTCTTCGTCTGTCATTTATCGGTATCATTATCTAAACCAGTTCACAAACAAACAAACAAATGTAACACGATTGAAGAAAAAGATGAAACAATCCTCTCTACCACACTCTCCTGAACGTGAATCATTTCGCTGGAGCCATTTCTTATTCCTTTTGCAGACTTTTGCTTTTTATTCTCCCTTGAATGAGTTCTGCTGGAAATGCTGAGGCGCACGACGTGATAGACCAACACGCTACAGGGAGCTAAGAGGGTCGGAAGGAGAGTAATGTAGAGGATAGAAATGAAAAGAGGGGGGAGGGAGGGAGGTGTCGGGAGAGATGGCTGTAGTCCCACACCAGAAACTCTAGGTCGGGACCGAGGGATTAATGCCAGCCTTAGATTTGAATCTTCTGACGCCACTTTTAGCTGCCCCTGTCTCGTCACCGCTCTGATGCATCAAAATAAGTGTAAAGAAGGCGGAAAAGAAAAATTGCGGCAGGAAAATGTAGCAAAAAAACTGTAAATTGTGTTCTTCACTTCGGAAGTTTTAATATGTATGTCTTCTTCTTCTTCTTCTTTTTCTTCTTCTTCTTCTTCTTCTTCTTTTTCTTCTTCTTTTTCTTCTTCTTCTTCGTTTTCTTTTTCTCATTCTTTCTTGTTCTGCTTATTTTCACCTTTTATTTTTCTTCTTTACATCGTTTCTTCTTCTTCATCACGTCTTTTTTCTTTGTTTTTCTTCTTTCTTCTGTTCCTTCTTCTTTGTCTGTTCTACATCTCCTCTTCTTTTTCTTGTTCTCCTTCTTTTTCGTCTTTGTCTTCTTTTTCTTCTTCTATGTCCCGGATTTGTTTCTGTCCGTCACTGATTTCGAAGCATGGCATGGTGTAATCACAGTCTAGCAAGCCAGCTCACTGTCGACTAGGCTACACACTCAAATGATGGTTAGCGTGTCATCTTTTCGAGGTCTTTCCAAGTTTTGGGATTCAATATGTGCAACTGAGAACGTATACTTAGTTTCTACGGATGGGAATTCAGAGAAGAAGCGTACTGCTGGACCACCTTCAACGGCAATAATAATAGCTGCCAATTGCAAGCGAAGGTCACGACAGCATCAGACTATGCGAAGTGTGTTCTCCGATGGATGTAGAGACCAATCCTGGAACGGCAACCATGTTGGATACACATACAGGAAGCCGGATAGGGAATCGAGTGAGTGTGTGTTTTCTTTCGGGCAAAATGATTTTGCTGAGGTTCCGCTATTGCTGTACTTTCTCGGATTTGACCACCTTTGGTGATACTAGCTTGTCAGGTGGTACAGACTTGTGCAAGCATCTTCCCGGAGGTGACATCAATATTGAAGTGTTTTAGAGACACTTGTTTCGTTTCTACTGCGATCTTTGTGAGCGTTTATGTTTTCACAGTATAACAGTTGCTTGGAGATGCGTTCATCTGACATTCGAACGATATGTCTTGTCTATCGTAGAGTAGCCAATTTTAAAAGAACATGGATGCTTAACATGTAAGTTCTGCTATGATTTTCAGAGCTAGGCATTGTGTCCTCTCACCTAATCATGAGTACCCTACGCATTCAGATCAAGTGACATCTATTGAGCTCTCTGCTATACAATGCCCATGTTTCGCAGGCCCGCAACAGAGTGGGTAGTACCATAAGACGAAACAGTTTTATCTTAGTGGCGACACTGATGCCTTGTCAGTTCCAAACATTTGTTTGAAGCCTCCCAAACACAGAGCTTGCCTTAGTAACCTTGTTATTGACCTCAATGTCAATATCCACTTCTATAGTGAGGGTACTGCCTAGGTAGGTGAAGCTAGCGACTGCCTGGTGAGGGTACTGCCTAGATAGGTGAAGGTAGCGACTGCCTAGTGAGGGTACTGCCTAGATAGGTGACGCTAGCGACTGCCTGGTAAGGGTACTGTCTAGGTAGGTGACGCTAGCGACTGCCTGGTAAGGGTACTGTCTAGGTAGAGGAAGCTAGTGACTGCCTAGTGAGGGTACTGCCTAGGTAGAGGAAGCTAGCGACTGCCTGGTGAGGGTACTGTCTAGGTAGGGGAAGCTAGCGACTGCCTGGTGAGGGTACTGTCTAGGTAGGTGAAGCTAGCGACTGCCTAGTGAGGGTACTGCATAGGTAGGTGAAGCTAGCGACTGCCTAGTGAGGGTACTGCCTAGGTAGGGGAAGCTAGCGACTTCCTAGTGAGGGTACTGTGTAGGTAGGTGAAGCTAGCGACTACCTAGTGAGAGTACTGTCTAGGTAGGTGAAGCTAGCGACTGCCTAGTGAGGATACTGTCTAGGAAGGGGAACCTGGCGACTGTCTGGAGTCGTTGGTTCTCTACAGTAATGTTTAGATCCCGAGGGGCACATTGGAAGAGTGGTCCCGTTTTCCTCTATTCTATGGTATTATTTTGAACTTTTATGGATACATGTATTTAGTTTTGCTGCGCATTTATTTTCAAATGTTTATGTTCATACAGAGTAGATCCAATACCACTGAACCATTAAAGGCAATAAAGCTGCAGATTAACTAGCAAAGTGCGGAGGAGCATCCCTCCAAGAAATGACCTGATTATTACATATAATGAGGCCAGGACTATAATCTATAATTAAAGATAACTTAAGGGGAAAATGGCTGATAATACACCGACTTCCGAAAAGAAGACATATACTGTCACATTCAACTACAGAAGAGCATGTAATCATTTTCAGACAGAACTGGGCATACCAGACTTAATGGTCATCTTTAAAACAAACTGAGGATTGCAACAGATGACTGGTGTCCATTTGGGGAGCATATCATGTCCGTAGAACACATTCTACAAAACTGCATACTCACGCAAGAAGAGAGAACAATACTGGCCTCTCGCGGGAGACCTGGGACAAAAACGGTATGGAGATAAGACAGCCTTATAAACAACTGTGTCCATTGTTAAAGAAACCGGGACCTTGATCTGAGGATAATCGAAGAAGAAGAAGAAAGTATATATTTCAAGCCTTGGACTCTCTCACATAGTGAAAATGTATGGAAGGAATTATCGTGTAAGCAAAAGAAAGGAGCCATGATGCCAGTAACCCCATACTCCCACTGCGCTGCAGATTCCGTCCCCGGTCATTTTGCTAGCATTAGTGTATCATGGACGCGTCTCTACTCGTTTCTCACGCATTCATTGCGTGTACTAATTATTCTTCATGTCCGCTGTATTTTCTCTAAGACAGCCACGTTCTTTGCTGCTGGTTTATTGTGACATATTAAGGCAATCGTGATGTTTCTATATATGCTCGTTCGACATTATTTTTTGATAGTTTTGATGTTGTGTAAGCCAAAGATGATTTCGTATTCAAAAACAAAATAATGCAATGAACCTAATGCATGTCTTAATAACTAGTAACTAATGACATTTTAACAGTACATTGCTGGCAAACAAAGCAACAATTAAAATATGAGGACAGTTTCCTTAGATTCAATTCAAATGACACTTAAAAGCATGTGAGAAAGAAGTTAGATAAGTTGTTCATCTTTGCTATTTGATATTGCTTGTTCTTTGCATCTTCTTAATCTTGTTTGCTATGTAATATGTAAATGCGATCTTTGGAAGACTGCATTCTGTCGTTTATCTACTGTGCTCTCTCTCTCTCTCTATATATATATATATATATATATGTATATATATATATATATATATATATATGGTATTGCGTAAATTTCACCTACCTGGGTAACATAATCTCAGCAGATTGAAAAGGCGACCCCTAAATCCAAAATAGATGTAATAAAAAAGACAAATGATTGGGCAAATATCCCTGATATTACAATGTAAGCACGTGACAATGGATAAAAAACGATAAACGGACAACGCAATATCCATACCCAATTGTGCTATAAGTGCCATAATTGGACATTAATAAACAAAGAAAACAGAAACATTGGAACAACACAGATGAAATGCCTTGGCAGAATGATTGGAGTTAACAAGAATGAATTGAATCAGAAACGAAGATATTAGGAGACAAGTAGTTACAACACTAGTGTTAGACCTCATCAAGAGACAACAGACCAAATGGTTCGTTCAAGTTACACGTCAAACACCAGATACTATCCTTCAGAAAGCAAGGCTATACATATACAATGGATACAAAGACAAGGGTCGACTACGTAAAAGATGGAGAGTAGAAATAACGGAAGCAATCAAGCTTCCCATGTAAGATGCACATACTAAGGCCCGTTCAAGAAACCTCTTCATAACATTAGGCTGAAAGGTACAACCAGGACAACAAGCGAGAAGAAGAAACTATTTGTGTTTATTGCTTTTTCCCCCCAAATTTAACTTTTTAATCTGACAAAACCGTTATCCGTTTGTGTGCTTGGACATGTTTCTTTTTAACTTAACTTAACGTCTTTATACTGGCTTAGAAGACCCTGCAGAGTCTGTATACAATCAGTTTCATTTACATCACTTTGCTCTAAAAGCTATGCGCATCCAATTTATTTGAATATGAATTAACTGTCCCTGCCTCCACTACTTCCTTTGGCAATGCATTTCAAGCATTCACCACTCTCTGACTAAAAACACATTTCCTAATATTTAATCTGGACCTCTCTTTAGTCAACTTGTAGCTATGCCTTCTTGTTCTTGTGGGTGGCTGTATTTTTAAAAAAACTTATTATGGTCTAATTTATCCGATGTATCCGATGTTTGGTCTACTTCAACCAACTTCCACATTACTGAGGGAAATTCAATTTAATACTCATCTTCTACTAGTTACACTTGTTAATATATCGCATTATGCCGAATCCTAGAACTAAACAAAAATAAAAAAACACAAATACACCAATTCTCCAATGAACATATGCACACACAAAAAAGGGGAATTACAATCTTCTAGTCTAAAATGAAAAAAAGCATGAAATGTCTTGGTATAAATTAAAGCTTGCACCAAAAATTTACAAGTAGTTTTAGTAAATTTACTTGTTTAAAACTCAGATTTCGTCTTCCATCCTATCTCACCATTCCTGTCTTCGATTTTTCGATATTATATTTAATTGTGTATATATTTAAAAATATATTCCTCTTTACGACCTATTTTTGCATATGTGACATTGAGATTGCGAATTTACTTTTGTCTAATGTGTTTTCATTATAAGTCTATGTTGCCTCGTTTTACATTTGCCTGATAAGCGACTATGAATAGTCATTTTCCTACAAGTCTTCTTACTTATCATCAAACACAGCTACTAATTACTGAATCTCATGGTTTTCCGTTTCGTTCTTCTCTCGATCTCTCTTCCCGCTCTCTGCTCCTCTCGAGGCGCCGGCTACAGCCCGACGCAAACCCCATACAAAAACTCGTTACTCTGGTGAAATGGACCTGCCAATTGCAGATGACCACGGGGCTCAGGAAAGGTCCTTACGCGACGTCCCTGGCAATCTTTGGGCTGTCATTCTCAGGCGATGGCTTGACTCGCTCAGACGATATCGTTGCTTCTATCGTTAACACGTTATTATCGTTTCTATAATAGCAACATCTTCTTCGTCGTCTTTCTAGGACCGGAAATGCAGTTTTTACGAGTTGTCTTCATTCTCTCTTAGCCTTACTGCTCAGATGAGGGGTGTGCTCGAGGAAAGCAGCTTTATTGTGTAAAGCTCAGTAGTCTTGTTTAGCATCTGATTAGCTTTATTGTAAATACATAACTTTTCACTGCAAATTTATGGGATTAAAATCCCGTTATCTGCACGCTCTAGTTGACCAAGCCGTGGATTGGTACCTGGCTTACTGTAAGGGACAGAAATACAGAGACTAAGAGATGTAGATAACTGGCTACCCTACATTGTAAACAAGCTATTGCCTCGTACAATGCATGCTCGAACACTTCATCTCCGACCGAAGTGTCTACTTTGAGATTTTCCATATTTTTAGTCCCGAAACTATTACCACAGTAAACAACGTGCCGCATGCCACACTGCCTGCAAGTGAGCATATCACAGTAAACAACGTGCCGCATGCCACACTGCCTGCAAGTGACCAAGTGACCACACCACAGTAAACAACGTGCGACATGCCACACTGCCTGCAAGTGAGCACACCACAATAAACAACTACCGGCATGCCACACTGCCTGCAAGTGAGCACACCACAGTAAACAACTACCAACATGCCACACTGCCTCCAAGTGAGCACACCACAGTAAACAACTACCAACATGCCACACTGCCTCCAAGTGAGCACACCACAGTAAACAACTACCAACATGCCACACTGCCTGCAAGTGAGCACACACCAGTAAACAACTACCAAAATGCCACACTGCCTGCAAGTGAGCACACCACAGTAAACAAGGTGCACATGCCACACTGCCTGCAAGTGAGAACACCACAGTAAACAACGTGCAGCATGCCACACTGCCTGCAAGTGAGCACACCACAGTAAACAACGTGCGGCATGCCACACTGCCTGCAAGTGAGCACACCACAGTAAACAACTACCAACATGCCACACTGCCTGCAAGTGAGCACACCACAGTAAACAACTACCAACATGCCACACTGCCTGCAAGTGAGCACACAACAGTAAACAACTACCAACATGCCACACTGCCTGCAAGTGAGCACACCACAGTAAACAACTACCAACATGCCACACTGCCTGCAAGTGAGAACACCACAGTAAACAACGTGCAGCATGCCACACTGCCTGCAAGTGAGCACACCACAGTAAACAACTACCGGCATGCCACACTGCCTGCAAGTGAGCACACCACAGTAAACAACGTGCGACATGCCACACTGCCTGCAAGTGAGCACACCACAGTAAACAACGTGCCGCATGCCACACTGCCTGCAAGTGACCACAACAAATTTGTATTTCATATTTCCAGCAATTTCATATCAGTTCATTACCATTTCACTTTCTATGCAGGAATCTATCCATGAAAATATGTACCTTTGTGGTAATAGCTGTGTTCTTTTATCCATATTTCGGAACTATACCACAGTACATACGTTACAATGAAATTTAAGATTTAAACGTTAGTGGTGAGCCTAATTTCCTTTGATTTCGATGTCTCATGAAAGCTCCACTTACCTTTTGTATTCCGATTATGATAAATATATATATATATATTTGCTTTCCCTCTGAAGCTAACTTGAACAATGGTGATAATCCAGTGTAGTGTTTGATTATAATGGTTCGCCGTCTCCCTCTATGTGGAAGCAGTGCGTCACAGATTGAGTTGGAATATACACAGGAAGCATGTAGTCCGAGCATTTACAGTGGCGGTTTCGATAGCTCGGATTTGCATTATTACTAGCTTCATACACAACTCTCTTGAGTTGCGTTTTGCGACATGAAAAGAATGTAGTTAATTACTTCCTAGAACCACTTCGGGTAGGTCCGAATGACGCATTCACCATCCTTAATGATTCATTCACCGTCCTTACTGACTACTTCACTATCCTTACTGACTCCTTTACCATCCCTTATTGACTCATTCGCCGTTCTTACTGATTCAATCATCATCCTTATTGACTCATTCACCGTCATTACTGACTCATTCACTGTCATTACTGACTCATTCGCCGTTCCTACTGACTCATTCGCCATTATTACTGACTCATTCACTATCCAGGACGGCATGGGCTGGTTGTTAAGTGACACGGCTCCCAAACTGAAAGTTCGGTTCGCTCCCCATCACATCACCGTCCTTTACCACAGGGAAGTAAACCCTTAGAAAATGCAGGAGGAAGCAGACCCTTACATAAAATGCATGCAGAAGTCGGATGGACTGGGTCGACAGGCGCACAATAAAAACAGTGTAACGCACACCGCCTTGGGGAATAGCAAAATAAGGCGAAACCTCCAACACCCCTCCCCCACCGCCACCCCCAAAATCACCGTCCATATTGATTCATTCACCGTTCTTACTGACTCATTCATAATCCTTAATGACTCGTTGATCATCCTTACTAACTCGTTGACCATCCTTACTGATTCATTCACCGTTCTTACTGACTCATTCACCGTTCTTACTGAGTTATTCATGTTCTTGCTGACTGATTCACGTTCTTACTGACTCATTCATTCACCGCCATTACTGCCTTATACACCGTTCTTACTGACTCATTCATTCATCGTCATTACTGCCTTATACACCGTTCTTACTGACTCATTCTGCTCATAGTAATGAGCGTCACACAGATGATGCCAAGCATAGCACAACCGCCTCAAGGACCGCCTGGTCCACGCTGATCAGCACACTCGGGATGTGAGGAAAGCTACTACAACCCGCCAATTAACGCCCTATTCCAGGCACACACACGAGCAAACGTACTCATTGTGGGCATTGAACAACAACAACAACCATCCTTACAGCACTGGCATACTACCATCGTTACCGCAAACTCCATCCTCACCATCTAAAATAACTCGTTGGAGAAATCCAGAAATAGATTCAAAAATGAAGTAAAGGCGATGGAAGTGAAATAAATTAAACAAAAATATACACCACAGCCCACCTGGACGCCCAGGGAGAGAACAGGCCCCTAATGACCGCCTTTGTTAAGTCCGTCCCGGTTAGCTGACCAGTAGAAACTAATTCGATAATCTCTGCGGAATAGCAAATGGCCACAACACGAGACGACTAATGTGTTGACCGTAGGATTAATGTGTGTGCCTGGTCTCTCCCCTCTCTTTTGTCCCTTTTTTAAACCAGCAACTCTGACGCGCCTGGGGAAATATTTTTAAGAGGCGAAAAACGGTTGGAAAATGACAATTCCAGAGAGCAATATGCCAAGAGATAATGCGACAGCTTGGCATATTAAGGCTGCATTACGACTTTGGTAGAAAGAGTCAAAGGTGATTTTCCTAATTATTAATGTACGACAGTTGGCATATTATTGTCGGGGACACACATCTTGTCCTCATTTGCGCTCCATATGAAGCATACGACTACAACTATATCTGGCTTCCCTAAAGGTGCGTGTACAGAAGTGCACACTTATGCTGTTGCAGATGTGTATGTGTTTTGGAAAATTATTTTTATTTTACATTATGAGGTTGCTAGCCTCATGTGCAACACACTTTAGTTGATATCTACTTTATTATTAGAATGATACAATGATACACGATAAAGCTTTAGTTTACCAACCTGCAAAAATGTGCAAATCATCTTGATTTTCTTTAGTAATTATCAGAAATAAAAGTCAAAGGACCATACACATACATATATAAATACATAGATAGATACATACATACATATATGCATGCATAACTGACGAAGACGGATGTGTCGGACCGGAAGGTGCAAATATCGCAGTCAAGCTGTAAAGTAGCGATGCAACTCATTCCGGTATCCTGATTGCATCCTGCTACTTGCAAAGCCTTGTTCAGAACGCATGGAGAAGAAAAAGAACAAGAACAAGAATCGATAAATACGTACATACATACATACATGCATACATACATACATACGTACATACATACGTACATACATACAACATACATACAACATACATACATACATATATACATACATACATACATACATACATACATACATACATACAAACATACATACATACATACAACATACATATACTCACATGCTTACACACATATACAAATGTAGATACACACGTACATAGGTACACACGCATACGTACACATACAAATATATGTGTATGTATGTATGCTTAGTTTATCAAGTTCCTCATGCATCATCGCCCCTGTTCACTCTATTGAACTATCCCAGACCGCTTAACCGTAGTGTCTGTAGACTCCAGACGGCGGGCTTACGTTACCTTCCGGTGATAGAGGGCGTCTACAACCAATTGAACAAAGTTCCAGCGGCTTCAGGACAACCAGCCCTACTCTGGGCGCTTGTTTGACTTGTAGCTTGTCTTTTCAAAGTCAATAGGATTACCGTTCTCTGTACGAGAGATCCAGTTTCACAATCGTTTTTGCTTTCCTCGAAATTTATGTAAGAAAACAGCCTGGGCTAATAGACTCACGTTACGTGTCAAACATCTTTGATGCCCTTCAGAATTGGAGTCGACGATAGATTTGAAGTACTCCAAGTTCAGCACGTTATGAGTAACAAATCTTTCTTTTCTCTGTTGACATATATATATATATATGCTTTCAGAATATGCAGGAAAACTTCTTGTGCGCCAGTCACAACAGAAAAGAGAAGAAATTATCGTGGTTTTTTTTGTTGGTTTTTTTTTTTATCTGCTTCATCGTCGTTCGTTCTAACATAATCGCTTCTATTTCCCCGATTAAACTTCGTATTTTTGGTCTTTCTGATGTTGAGAAATGAAGGCTTGTCTTGTTTTTCTTATTGAATCTTTCATTAAAAAGTGTTCAAAACTGGTTTAGCAGCTAGAGCGCTTACCTCTCGCAGAAAAAGGCACAGATTTCGCTCTACCACTATATCGGCTGTGTTTATGCGAAATGTTATATCTTTAGTATCTGCAAAATACTTATTTGCTGTTATGGTATGGAAGACAGCGAGGAAGAGAAATGATTACCACATTAAGCAGAGATAAATCAAGATAAAGTTACCAACACCGTCAGAGTTATGTTGTGTATATGTATATAAAATAGGTTATGCAATGTTAAGTTATCTTATGTAATGCAATGTTATGTTATCTTATGTTATGCTCTGTTATGTTATGTGGTGTTATACTCTGTTCTGGGATCGTTTCCATTAATTCGTTCTACTTGGATGATTTTGATGGGGAACTTAATGACGCTTTCCCGAGTAGTCCCAACTACTGTCCAGAATATTTCGGCTGTACGGGGTGAGTCAGTTAAGGCCTTTTATGTCGTGCGTTTCATTATTACCGCATTTCCCATTACTAAAAGACATGGGCTTGTTTACAACTGGGTGGGCTTGAGCGTCAAAAAACCGCAGGAGAGAAAGTGATCCATTCAGTGCGATCCCTAACCGCTCCAACTACTCTGCCACAGATTGGCCACCATCGTAACATGATAGTGAGCCACGACAGAAAACCTTCCACGCGTTGAAAACCGAAGACTGATCGGGGCTTGTCGGAACTAAAATCGGCATCAGGTTCAGTTGAAACATGCTGACCAACACCTCCACATAACCTCCTCGCCGTGCTCATGTAGATAGACTCTTACAGCATCTGGTCAGCAAGGTATGGATCAACAATGTAATCCCTACAGTGCTGACCCTACCGAGAAGCTGCTGACTGCACTACAGCGAAGAGGATTCAAACCCGCGTTCCTCAGTAGATCTCTGCATATAAAAGCAAATGTAACCTCCTACAAAAAAAAAAAAAAAACCTCAGCAGAAGTGAAGAATACATAACACGTAGTCACGTGTGCCCCCCACCCCCCACCCCATCCCGTAAACATCAACGTCCCCACCTCCTCTCCCTAATTCTTCTATAGTTTCCCCATTACTACTTCCCCGTTGCTGTCCATCACTAAACACCCAATTGTATTTCCGGTACCATTATGGGTGTATCGTTTCCGAAGATTGTCTGGCTGCAGTACACTGCCAGGGGCGGCTATTTGATTGATGGTAAACCAGACTCTGATGGACATTAAAAGGGTATTTGCCCATTTCAAGCGAAATTCTTTTACTGACATTCATTGACTCAATAGACATAGTTTAGTTGCTGCTTTTCCGACTTGAGAACGTTCTAGCTTCATTCTTTCTGAGTGTATTCTACTTCTCTGCGTGGTTTACACAAGTCTTCTTGACTACTGTATTGTATATCTAACAAATTTAACTAGCAATTCTTTTGCAGAACATCGTTTCTTTCAACGGTCACCCTATATGGCTGTTATATGTTTCTTGGCAGGTGTGCAGTATGATAGGTTGTCATTACTTTCGGCATAAGGATAAGCGAACGCGCCGGGAAAGTAAGACAATTTTGTTTGGAACTGCATGAGTGTAATTAGGACAAACCAACAGGTCGTAATGGTAGAGACAATGTGCAACATTTCATCTGTCAAGGTGTCCATGTAAAATCGGTCTCCCAGTTTATGTAAGGAATATTATGCAACAAAACTGTGTCGCTGGAAGTGAGAAAATGAGTCCTTGGATGTTACGTGTAACCAGTACTGGTATATGGCAGGGAATCGTGGACAATCCACAAACACACGCATCGATCTTTAGGAGCAACTGAGATATGATTTTACATCCGAATACTGCGAATCCTATGAACTGCAAGGAAGACTAATGATACAGTACTCAAAGAGGCACAATCACAAACACAACTAATGATACAGTACTCAAAGAGGCACAATCACAAACACAACTAATGATACAGTACTCAAAGAGGCACAATCACAAACACAACTAATGATACAGTACTCAAAGAAGCACAATCACAAACACAACTAATGATACAGTACTCAAAGAGGCACAATCACAAACACAACTAATGATACAGTACTCAAAGAGGCACAAACACAACTAATGATACAGTACTCAAAGAGGCACAATCACAAACACAACTAATGATACAGTACTCAAAGAGGCACAATCACAAACACAACTAATGATACAGTACTCAAAGAGGCACAATCACAAACACAACTAATGATACAGTACTCAAAGAGGCACAATCACAAAGACAACTTTTTGCAAGGACCAGAACAAGGCAGTCATGCTTTACGGACATGTTACGAGAATAGGCGGTCTGAAGCACATTGTAACAATGGGAAAGATAGCAGGAACAAGAGACAGAGAGAGAGACAGAGATAGAGACAGAGAGAGAGACAGAGAGAGAGAGAAGAAGGACATCCTGATAGAATGGCATGAGCGACAAGCAAAAACATAATTGATTAACGACACAAGTTATAGAAGTACAAGGAGATCCATGATAGCTAACGTCAATCGACAAGGCACCTGATGATGATGATGATGTTATGGAGAAGTTGATTAAAATAGAAGTAGAAGTAAACGTGAACAAACGAAGGTCAAGATAATTAACGCTTGTAAATAAGAATTATAATCAGAATCAGAATAATTAGTCTTTTAGAAGAGCTCAACAATATCTTCTTGGAGAGAATAATGGAGACGACCTTAAAAGGACATGTTGGCACGGTTAAAATAGGTGACAGGCTTATCACAAACTTCCGCTTTGCTGATGATATTGATGTATTGGCAGGCACAGAAAGGGAACTCCAGGAGTTGATTGGTAGATTGGATAGAACGGCCCTGAGTTTTGGTATGGAAATAAATGCAGATAAAACAAAGCTCATGACCAATAACGTAGCAGGGTTTCAATCTGTAATAGAGGCGAATGGGCAGGAACTTGAGGTGGTAAAACTTTTCAAATATCTGGGATCATTGATCACCGAAGAGGGTTCGAAGCCAGAGGTCATTGCAAGAATAGCACAAACAACAGCGGCGCTGACTAGGCTGCAACCTATTTGGCAAGACAAGCGCCTCGCCCTCCGCATAAAAGTCAGACTAATGCTCTCTTTGGTCCTATCAATATTTCTGTATGCCTGCGAGACCTGCACCATTACAGCAGATATCCGGGGCAGGATACAAGCAATGGAAATGAGGTGCTATAGAAAACTCCTAAATGTTACATATAAAGATCGTGTCACGAACGTAGAAATCCGTCAGAGAGTTGAAGACGCTATTGGTCCTTTTGAAGATCTGTTCACAGTTATCAAAAGACGAAAGACATGGCCTGGTGCGGGCACGTCGCGAGGTCCAACGGAATTACCAACTCGATACTCTTTGGATCCGTACCGGGACAGAGAGGGCGAGAGGACGTCCAAGGAAGAGATGGGTGGACAACATCACTGAGTGGTCAGGCCTTCGTCCCGGTGAGATACGTCAGGCGGCGACAGACAGAGAGGGTTGGCGTGGGATTTTCATGTCTTCATGTGTGCCCCAACGACCTGATGGATTACGGGATGAACTGAACTGAACAACAATATCTTTCCTCAAGATTTGTGTCTCATGGTCAACTCCGACTACAATAGTTTCAAGGTTAAGTGTTATTTTATCAATTTTCATAAATTCAATATGTTGTACCTAACCGAACTAGCGTCTCAATTCTTCTTGTTCTACAATTACAGCTGCTGTAACACGACTTTCCATCATTTTTGCCGAACAATGTTAATAGGGCTGGTCATTTGAACTTCAATAAACTGTTTTGTGTAACCGAGGCGAGATACACCGTTCATCTTTCAACATTTGAGCATGAAGTATCTGTATTGCATTCAGATATCCGAATTTAATCAATTGAATGTTTACTGATTTGTAGGAAAACAAACAAAAACAAGAAAGAAAACTAAAGTTTATAAATAATTTATCAGGAAATTTACGATTAATTGGTTTTGATGATCTATATTAAAAACAAAAACAATTACAGTCCTACCTTTTTCATACATCGATAGTAATATAATAAATATAATATTTACTGATTTGTGGGAAAACCAAAAAAAAAGAAAAGAAAACACTCTACAGTTTATAATTACTTTATCGGTTTCATTAAATCGTTTCGATTATTCAAAATTTAAAAAACAATTAAAATTAAAAGCAGTCCTACCTTTTTCGCGCCACACCTGTTGTATATTCATTACATGATGGTTCCAACCCAGCGCATGTCTGGGTAATATTGTATGTTGACTTGTTTACTTTGTGTCTCTCATTTTAGGCTATATAACTATTAATCGAACATCTGGTCAACTAACGAAACGGATTGGTGATATTGGAGACGTGTTTAAAAATTCCCAGCTTTCAAAGATATACACAGGGACATTCACATTCGTTGACTTCACTCTGTTTTGCACCTGTTGTCATCTCCATGCCCTCCAGCGCCGACCAGCTGTTGCTGATCTTTATGTTGTCCCTTGTCTGATACCTTCAATTCCATGTGGACCTTTGAGCTTCTATGCATCTTTGATGCGGTTTCCGATTGCGAAAACAACTATGTAATTCATATCTGAACTTTTCTACGCAAGCGGGGATGATCTATTGAGCACAACTCAAGCAAATGAAGTTGATAAATAGCGAATGGTCTTTGTGAATTAAATGTTATTCCAAGTCTGTTTAGGCAGTTTCCAGTTGCGCAAACATCAAATTATCTTTCGACTTCAACGATCGAAATTCGAAGTTCAGATCACACTATTATCCCTAGGTGGTCGTTAAGCATAGGCTATGTACACTTCTATGAATTTCTTTGCTATATTATTGCTTTGTTTTCTTTGTTTTTATCAACCGTTTTTGATGTTCTCATCTTTCGGTGGTAATCTCTGTCGTTATAGTCGCAACTGTGAATCCGCTTCTGATCTTTTCTTTGTTATGTCTGCAAACATCGGTCTCATAGCGGGTGCCCTAAAAGTGGGACGTTCTAACCCAGTTGTGCTGCTCCCATAGGTGGCATGTCGTTCGGAAAGAAATGTAAAGATGATTACAGGCTCGTAGCAGACAATTCCGTTCGAGATGAAGTGTTGGAGACACTTCTACCATGGCTCTCAGATTTCGGGTGGGGGAGGGTTGTTGTTAATGTTGAATGCCAACAATGAGTAGGTTACTCTTATGTGCGCTCTGAAAAGGGCGTTAAGTTACAGGTTGCAGTAGCTTCCCTCACATCTCGAGCGTGCTGATGAAGCTGGACCGGGGTCCTCCAGGTGGTTGTGCTATATTTGGTTTCATCTGCGTGTCGCTCACTACTACGGAGATCACTTCGAACCTCACCTTGTTAGCCAGACTCGACAACAGCCCGTTTCCAGGACGACCAACGAGGAGGTCAGGTGAAGGTCTTGGTCAGTATATTTCTCCTGAGCCTGGCTAACATTCTCTGAACAGTGTGTTTTTGCCTGACTAGACATTAGCCTCTTCGTCCCGTCAGATGAGGGTCTTGGTCTGTATATATCTCCTGAGCCTGGCTAACATTCTCTGAACAGTGTGTTTTGCCTGACCAGACATTAGCCTCTTCGTCCCGTCAGGTGAGGGTCTTGGTCTGTATATTTCTCCTGAGCCTGGCTAACATTCTCTGAACAGTGTGTTTTGCCTGACCAGACATTAGCCTCTTCGTCCTAGGTGGAGGTGGAGGAGGGGGAACTAGTTTTCTTTAATGAAAGGTTGGTCCAGTATCAATTTACAGGTCTATTTACATTGCCGCATGCAACAATGTTGGCCTGACCATAAATGCCAAAAAAACAGAGGTCATGTACCAACCAGCACCAGGCATGCCGTACACAAAACCAGAGACTACAGTCAGCGGGCAGACGTTGAATGCCGTAGACAAATTCACATATCTGGGCAGCACGCTGTCGAGATCTGTCAGCCTAGACGATGAGGTGGCAAACAGAATAGCAAAGGCCAGCACAGATTTGGTAGAATGCGCTTGATGGTCTGGGCACGTCGTGGCATCAGCGTCAAGACCAAACTCAAAGTCTACCGTGCAACCATCATTCCAACCCTACTATACGCTTGCGAAAGCTGGACTGTATACTCTGGACATGCAAGGAGGTTAAACCACTTCCACACTGGTTGCCTGAGGCGAATATTCCACATCCGATGGCAAGATCGTGTCACTGACATCGAGGTTCTCTCGAGGGCTAACATGCCCAGCATCCATGCACTGCTAGAAAAAGCGCGACTAGGATGGGCCGGACACCTCGTCCGTATGTCAGACGAGCGGCTCCCAAAGAAGCTTCTCTACGGCGAGCTGAGAGAGGGATGGCGCGAGAGAGGGCGCCCAAAGAAATGTTTTAAAGACGCTCTGAAGAACACACTAAAAAGTTGCCAGATAGACATAGACACCTGGGAATGTCTTGCGCAGTCAAATCGGGTGTAGCTGCCAGTGAAGACGACCGTGTTGTGAAAGCCCAGAGCAGACGCGAGACGCGGAAATCCCGAGCAGCGGGAACACCATCCCCTTCTACAAACCTCGTGTGCCCGATATGTAGCAGATGTTTTCGTGCTCGCATTGGCCTGTTCAGCCACATGCGCACCCACACCCAACAGGGAAATCTGTGACAAGGATGATGTCGGCGGTCCTCATCGACAACGATGGACAGCTATTATTTACATTAGAGTGTTGTTACTACGGAGCAAGACTGGTAACTACGATGTGAGCAGCTCTAACCATTCTGCCACACAAAAGCACCAGAGTCGTACTTCTCTGTATCGGACTATAAGTGCCTGGCCGAACTCTTTGGATATCATTTTTTGTCCAAGATGGCATGCGTTCTTCAGCATGGCATAGATTTTCTTTTTCTATCGGCGATGCAATAAAAACCTAGCTTGTAAACTGTGTAGCGATTGCAGGGACAAGCGAGGTTTTCTCTTCAACCCTATAAATCGAAATCCTAACGGCGAACATCGGTAGTGGGAACAAATAAGGAAGGTGTATTTTACTTTGCGGACGAGGAAATTGGCGCAAGGGGTGATGATTGCGTTAACCAGCTTCTGTCGCCCACCCTATGCTTGGTTGGGATCAGCATGAATTAGAAGAGGACAGTACATATGTTCAATTCCCTGAATCATTGGTCGATCATAGGATGACGATAAACAGGAAAGTCATATACAACAATGAGCTGCGAATCAAATATTGACCTGTGAAAAATGTCCCCGTCAATCAATATTAAGGTAAAGTCACCGTGGGACAATTGGACCTGCCTTCATATGTTCGCTAATTATTACATGGCATTACATCAGTCCCCCTAAGCCGTAAAAACAGGCGTTAATTACTGAGACCTCTTTGATCTTCTGTCATAGCCTCTGACGTTTAATTTGAAGCTACTGACACCTTCGGTAATTGTCGGACACAATAACGGCCCGTTTTCGCGTCCCGAATACTCGGCAAAACTAATGACGTGACCAATATTTGAGGACATCGCACCGTCGTCCAATCGAGGTTGTTGCTAAAGCTAAAGAGTCGGTAAAGAGTTTCAGTTTGTGCTGGTTTGATCGCATGTTTCTAATGCCCTTGGTGGCTGTTATATTGTTTTAATCTGTTGCTAAAAACATGTTTTAGAATCGAACGATGTTACAGTGAACATAATAAAAAAACTGGTATTGATTGAAGCATTTATAACACAGACTGTAACAAAGAAATATAAATGAGAGAAATAGAATGAAACGTTGACTGGGAAATAACCGCGCAGACACAAATGCACGTAAAAATTACAATGCAGAACTACATACTAACAAACACAACGGTAAACCGTACCTAAAACACTATTACTGTCTCTGATGATTCGATCAGGGGTTTGAAAGAAGCGTGTTACGTTATAATAAGGCATAAACAACTAACACAAGAACGGATGATAACAGCATGTGAAATGAGATGCTTGCAAATGATTGGTAGAGTTGCAATGTGAGACAGAATAAAAACACACATCAACTCGGCTTGCACTGAGTAGGAACATCACGTTAACTGCCATTTATTGGCAGACAACAAAATAAGGGGGTTAGAACAATGACAAAAATACTTCTAAACTTACTTGCCGTTCGGACCTGCATCACCAGACAATCAATTAAAAATGGTCGTTTTTGTCGAGGTATGTTCGTTGATATTGTGCTGTCTTTTCTGCAATCCCCCCATTTGAAGCCCACACTACAATCATTTTTAGTTTATTCTCCAAGTGTTTCTATGTCTATTTATTTTCCTGTTCCCCTGTGGATTCCTTGTCAGGACTTGTCTAGTTCAGTTTGGTAGTGCTTTACGTACAGCGTGTCCTATCCAACCCCATTTCCTACGTTTGATTTGTTGCTGCACTGTCTGTTTTTGGCTCTTCTCACATAGGTCTTCATTCCTCATCATGTCGTATCAGCTACATCTAGTATCCTACGTAGAAATTTATTGACGGACGACAGGATATTTCTTAATAATGTCTGTGCCGTTCTCCAAGTTTCTGCACCGTAAAAGAGCAAGACTACACAAACATTTTGGTAGATCAAACAAAATGAATGTTAAAAAAATTATACAGAGGCATGGACTGAAAGTAATAGCCAGAGTGCACGAAAGAGGATTGCATCTTCCCAAAGCGTTAGTGAACAGATATGCTAAGCTGAGATGGCTACCATTAGTTCACAATTGCGTCAGAGTTCAGCTCTTATCAGGTCTACGTGTATTGTAAAGGTGCTAAATAGTTTCTTAATGGTTCATTTGTCTTCTTCTTCGTTCGTTCTTAGTCTCCCGCTACCAAGCCCTGAACAAGGTTTTTCAAGTAGCAGGACGCAGTCCGGATAATGAAATGCGCTGTGTCGCTTGTATACAGCTTGGCTGCGATATTTGCACATTTCGGTCCGACACATCCGTCTTCGGCAGACCATAATGGTTTATGTTTGTGGTTATTTGAAGCTGCTCGCGCCAAGTTGAGTTAATTCTAGTAAATATTTCTTTGGTAGCGGGTTACAGTGGTTCATCTCACATCCCGAGACGTACCTAAGAAGGTGGGCATGAGTTCTACTTGCTCTAGTGCAATGCCAGGCTCTTCAGTATACTCACAAATATGTAGATTACTGTGTTGATCCCAACTTCTTTGGCCAAAATGCTTTGACACAGTCCGTTTGCAAGAGGACGAAAGAGAACGTAATATGGGGGTATTATTCAATGTTTCTCCTGACCCTGAATACTCTTTGCTCCATGTATCATGTCGGTATGTTTCACCTGACCCTGAATACTCTTCTCTGCCTGTATCATGATCCATTTTACGCTAACGATTATATGGTCCCTTTTACACTGACGATTCTGTAATCCTTTTGACAATTTTATGGTAATTTTCCATTGACGAGTTTATGATACAGCTTAAACTATCGTTTCTTATATCCATTTTACATTGACGATTTTATTATCAATTGTACATTGACGACAGTGAAGATAATAACGCATAACTGGACTCAGTTTGACATGTTCATGAAGATAAATACACCATTCGACGTCATGGCTTAAAGATTTTTGCAAATGTAAAAAAAAAACAGCATCCATGAAAATAATGAACTAACTTAAACCACAAATTTGAGAACGAAAAGGGAAATGTAAGTAGAAACCAGCTTATCAGGACAGTGCGTCGTCAGAACGAGGAAGGAAGGAAGTGGATGTTATTTCTGGATTGGGCAGGAAATGGAAGATCATATATCGCTTTATCATGATATAAGAAGAACCATCTTGTTAGATAAATACAGTGTCATATATTGCTCTCATCCGTGTCTTTTAGATTTCTTAATTAGTCTCAATTATGCTTGTAGTATGCGCAGTGTTTTGATATTTAGTTCGTAATGTAGGTTTTTTGAAAATAAAAACCGTAAAGTATCGCCTACAACACGAATTCGTGTATGGCACCCTTGCTTGATTTAGTTCAAAATTGTGATGGAGAAATAAACAATTAATGAACTTTCACGATTTTATGTTATGAAAATTTGTTTTTAAAACTGAAAGTTTTGCTAATAACACACACAAAGAGGAATACAGCTTCTAACTTGTAGGTGCTTTAGACTATTTCGTCATCACTGAAACTAGAATACACATTTGATAAATAATTTTGCTGGCAAATAACGTGAAACTGTTCAATGTAGGTATGTTGTCGTGTTGTTGTTGTTGTTGTTGTTATCCCATAGCTGCTGAGCAAGCCAGCTTTTGGTAGCCCAATACCATTTTAATATTTATACAGGTCTTTTTTAGTTGTTTCACTGCTCCGTACAGTGTGTTGGTAATTGTCGGCAGTGCTTGTGAGAATCTTTTCCTCATGTACGGAAGCGCCTTACACTCAATGAGTAGATGTCGAACTGTTTCATCAAGATGAGAGCAATGTCTGCACCGGGGCAGGTACTAGGGATTGATGCGGTTCAAGTGGCTGTTGACTCTGGTATACCTTGTTCGGAACTGAAAGATGGGACTTTGATCTCTTCTATGTAGTTTATTTATGTCAACGTTATTGTCATAAGTCTTGCTAATAACACACATAATTATTTATACAACCTGTAAATGGTAGGTGCTTTGGACTACTTCGTCATCACTCTAACTAGAAAACACATTGGGCAATCTATGTCGCGCCATTTACGCTGTCAAATTGCGAGAAACGTTTCAATGTAGGTATAAAAAAGGCATATTATTAGCACTCGCGTATAATACGCAGCAGATATTTAGCCAGCCCAAATGACCAAACAGTTGTGCGCGTATTATATGCGAGATATTACGAAAGCTATGTCTGTGCCAAACTGCACTCTTTTGATTGCTATTATCGACAATACATGTTCAGTTTCATCCCGGTCTGTATGCTTTACATAACCAAGATTGCTCCCCTATCGCTGTAGGGTAAAGCTAAGGGTGTTCTCTAGCAGACACTGTTATGGGTAACATACCGTCATACATTACAATACAATACAATACAATGCTATACAATACTATACTATACAATGCTGTACTATACAATGCTATGATATACTATACTATACTATACTATACTATACTATACTATACTATACTATACTATACTATACTATACTATACTATGCTATGCTATGCTATGCTATGCCATGCCATGCCATGCCATGCCATGCCATGCCATACAACACCAAACCATATCATGCTATGCCGTGCCGTGCCGCGCTGTGCCGTGCCATGCCATGCCATGCAATGGTATGCTATGCTCTACTTTGCTTAGTTATGTATGCTATGTTAATTACATATGGAATCAGATTGATACAACACACGCATCTTCTTCGTCTTTTTCTTATTCTTCTGCTTCTTCTTTGTTCTCAATATCAATGTACCAAGCCATGAACAGGGCTTTGCAAGAAGCAGGATGTTGACTGGAGAATGGAATGCTATGTGAAATAGTTACAGCTTGACTGCGATATTTGCACCTTTCAGTCTGGCCCATCCGACTTCAGCAGTAATTTTTGAGGACCGAGTTACCTTCTCTCTTCGAATTCATCTACTTAGCCAGTCTGCCCTGTTGCGGCCTGTTATCCAGGATCACCGCGTGGAGGTGTAGCAGGGTCTTGGTAGCTCCGGTCAGCTGGCCCTGACACTAGAAGTCAGATATGGGTCGCTGACCGCTGCAGCTCATGCACTGCTCTTGTTCCTGAATGTCAATTAGAGCCAGCCAACTTCGAATGCGATGACTGTCCTTTACGTCATTATCATCAACGCAAGAATATAACCAACAACGTATGTCTTGAAATAAATCCATCGCACTAAAAATGGACGTTATAGAAACATTACCAAACAAAAAATATTGTCTGTGATTGAAGGTGTCATATATATAAAGACGTCCTTATAACAGACACTGCTGTCGCGGATAAAGTGTTAGCGACTTCATTGCACATATCCACGCTTATTACATTCTTCACCATTCCTTTCCTAACAATAGCCCATGTCCCAAAATGCAACTAGGTCGACTGGAGCGTGACTTCGCCAAAAGAATAGGCAACTTTCACAACATGCAAACAAAAAAAAAGGATAATGCGCTCGTCCGTGATAACAAATTAGAAGAAACTAAATTCACAACCTCAGCGCCTTGAAATTCGTTTCGTTTGTGCTCAAATCAAAGCCTATTGTGCATGGCAAGACAATCTCTGTTGCAACTGGCAAACGAATCTCACATGATCAACACTTAGCTCCTGTTTGCCGTTGTTCATTTTCGCGACACACCCAATCTCCCTTAAATAAACATGGCTTTCTGACGTCGACCAGGCGTTAGCTTCCACAAGAAGACGCACCAATTTAACCTTACTTGAGACAGTTCAGAGCAACACTTGACTCTGGTGCTTGGACAGTGTGCAAAGGCAGGCTAAGTAAACATTTCAAGGACATTGTCACCGGAATGGGAAAAATAGACGGGAACCATCATTAGACCTCTCTTAGCCTTATCGTTTTGTTCCCTCGGCTCCTTCCAGTTTACAGATTCAACATCTAACACTCCCCGCAAAGGGGAATCCCTATTCGTTCGGAGTTTTATTGGTCCCAGCAGAGTAGAGTCATGGCCCCTAGTTTCCCATTCTGAAGAACCGCAACTTTCTAGACATGTTCAATGTTTTTGAAACACGTTTCTGAACAATTGTGTTCCGGGATAGATATTATCTGATGGAAATGGAGCCTGTCTGGGCCTAAGCTTCATGTTCTGGGTTCAGTCACACTTTGCCTTATTTATATGATACCCAAAACGTAGGCCATGTTTATCTGCCTACGTGTGGTTGTGTTCGTGAGGTTTTTGTCTTCCTACAATAAGTCATGTTTATGTGACCATATATGTTTGTGTTCACTAGTTGTTCATATATTTTAAAGAGTCACGTTTATGTACTTAAGTGTGGCTGTGTTCGTGTGATGTTTGTCTTCTTACAATGAGTCACGTTTCCGACTCTATTCAAAGAGTCACGTTTATGTCCCTGATTATGTTTGTGTTCGTTAGGTGTCCGTCACCTTTCAAAGAGTCAGGTCTATCTACCCAAGCATGTTTGTATTAATATATTTCCAAGAGTTAGTGAGAAACTCCAGGTAGCAGTGGAAAAGGCAGTTTTAGAAAAAGAATATTAAACATAGAAGCAAGAAAGTGATAGTCAAACTGTATAAAGCATTAGTTAGAGCTATATTGGACTTTTGTGTACAGATGTGGAGTCCTAATTGTAGAGGAGATAAAAACATGCGGGAAACGATACAAAAAAGAGCGACAGAGCTGATAGTGGGATTCCAGAATTACAGTTATGAGGAAAGACTCAGAAAAACAGTACCCACGAAGGAGAAGAATTAGAGGTGACTTAATACAGGTTTATAAGATAATCAAAAGAAAGGATAAAGTAGACTTTAACACATTTTTTTCTAAAAATACAACCATCTACAAGAACAAGAGGGGATAGCTATAAATTAACTAAAGAAATGTCCAGATTAGATATTAGGAAATTATTGTTAGATAGTGGTGAATGCTTTGAATGCTTTGCCACGTGAAGTAGTGGGGGCAGGGACTGTTAATTTAAGAATAGACTGAATGTGCATATATTTTAGAGTAAGGAAATGTTAATGAAACTGGTTGTATACAGATTCTTCAGTCTTCTAAACCAGTATAAAGACGTTATGTTAAGACATCTTCTAAAAGCCGACTCAATAGCCTTTGTAAGAGATACGAAAAGATTGTGGCTACCTGGCATAAGTAACTGATTTACCTGATTGAATACCCTGTTTTGGTAATCCAGTATACGAATGTCTAAATTACCCAATACTCTCCAACAACTTATCTCCCTCATCATTTTCATTTCTTCAGGTGACGGACTAGATAATAGTGTTGGTTCAGGCGAAGGAACAGCAGATGAAGACGATGACAGAGGCTCAAAAAGGAATAAAAAACGGGGCATTTTTCCGAAAGTGGCCACAAATATAATGAGAGCTTGGCTATTCCAGCATTTGTCGGTAAGTGTTTTATATCTTTCAACAGGAATCGTGTGTAATGGTATTTATTGAAAGATGTTTCCCATGTTACACCTTGAGTGCCTGTTTCACATTTTTGCACGCGGAGTTCGTGTTTCACATTTTACACGAGTAGTGCTTGTTTCACATTTTACACCTGGTATGCGTTTTTCACATTTAACACCTGGAGTGCCTGTTTCACATTTTACACTTGGAGAGCATGTTTCACATTTTACACCCGGAGTGCCTGTTTAACATTTCACACTTGGAGAGCATGTGTCACATTTTACCCCTGAAGTGCCGTGACTATTTCCCATTTACACCTGGAGTGCCGTGTCTATTTCACATTTTACACCTGGTGTGCCGTGTCTATTTCACATTTTACACCCGGTGTGCCGTGTCTATTTCACATTTTACACCATGGTGTGCCGTGTCTATTTCACATTTTACACCATGGTGTGCCGTGTCTATTTCACATTTTACACCTGGTGTGCCGTGTCTATTTCACATTTTACACCTGGTGTGCCGTGTCTATTTTACATTTTACACCTGGTGTGCCGTGTCTATTTCACATTTTACAACTGGAGTGCCGTGTCTATTTCACATTTTACACATGGTGTGCCGTGTGTATTTCACATTTACACCTGGTGTGCCGTGTCTATTTCACATTTTACACCTGGAGTGCCGTGTCTATTTCACATTTACACCTGGAGTGCCGTGTCAATTTCACATTTTACACCTGGTGTGCCTCGTCTATTTCACATTTTACACCTGGTGTGCCGTGTCTATTTCACATTTTACACCTGGTGTGCCTGTGTCCCACTTTACACCTGGAGTGCCTGTTTCACTTTGTCGTATATCCTTAAATTTTTAATGAACCCAATCTTCTATATATCGACACTTCGAAGTCTTCAACACACTTTTCCAACTTGTTATTCAGTGTCCATGTTTCTGAGTCATAAAGTAGTGACGAATACACATAACCCATGGCAATTCTCATAGACTAGACCATGTTGAAAAGGAAAACTCAAACTAGTACCTTAATGGCGAGAAGCATGCGTGTCAACCACTTCACCACTCACACATTGGTGTTGGTAAACTCCCTTTGCAAAATGAAACCCTCACATTATCTCCGTGCATGTAATCTTTTCATTTCTTTCTCTCTCTCCACACATTCTTTTGTCATCGTCTTCCCATCGTAGCTAACCTTTCTTCTGTCAATCACCTTTACAGAAAGACGTATTGTCTTCTACAGCCATTTTCTCATTGCCTTCATCCAGAATTATCGTAGCTATGCGCTGGATTTGGCCTAGTACGCACGCACATCATTCTGGCAGCCCAAATGGTAACGGACATGTGGGAATCACGCCTGTTTAGTCCCAAGAACGTGTCCAAGCGACAGCAATTGTTTTCTTTATATCCGCGATCTAGATTTCTGTTTCTGTGTTATGTAGTAAGCCTCCCTAAGGTAGAAGATTCTCCAACTTGTGGTGTTGTTCCTTCTTATGAGCATCGTCAAGTGCCCTGCCGGTTGGCGTTGGCGACTTTGGACCTCCATGTATTTATTTCCTGTGTGTCGTTTATCAGTTACCCAAATAATTATTAATAAATACAAAAGTCTTATTGGAACACTTAAGGAAAAAAAGATTAGAAAGGTCACAATGATGGACATTTTAGATAGAACAGATGGGTCATACTATTTAGATAGCAAGATAATAGGTGTCAACCTTAGGCTGCAGGTGATGTGTGCGGACATGGGCATGGAATTTATTGATGTGAAAGTAGAAATAAGGTAAGGTGCGTGAGCAAGCTCAGGTTGCAGTGAAAAAGGTAAATGCAATGTTAGGTATGATAAAAAGAAATATTAAACATAGGAGCAAGGAAGTGATAGTCAAACTGTATAAAGCATTAGTTAGGCCTAGATTGAAGTACTTATCATAGAGGGGATATAAACATGCTGGAAAGAACACAAAAAAGAGCGACAAAGCTGATAGTGGGATTCCAGAATTACAGTTATGAGGAAAGACTCAGAAAAACCGGCTTACAGTGTCTAGAAGGGAGAAGAATTCGTGGTGATTTAATATAGGTTTATAAGATGATCAGAGGAATTGATAAATTAAACTATAACAAGTTTTTATTTTAAATACATCCACCCACAAGAACAAGAGGACATAGCTACAAATTAACTAAAGAGAGGTGCATATTAGATATTAGGAAATATTTTTTTAGTCAGATAGGGGTGTCTGCTTGGAATGCAATGTCATGGGAGGTAGTGGAGCCACGGACAGTTAATGCATTTAAGAATCAATTGGATGCGCATAGCTTTTAGAGCAAGGTGATGTAAATAAAACTGGTTGTATACAGACTCTGCAGAGACTTCTAAACCAGTATAAAGACGTTAAGTTAAGTTCCACCGTTGATCGCCTCCCATGTCCTGCCTTCCAAGCTGTCAAATTGTTTGTATCTTGGCCTCTCTTTGTTCCTCTTCCCTGCGATTCTCTCAGTTGTCACCATGTGTTCCGACATGCCTTTTTCTCATAACAGGCCCGAAAAAAGGAGGACTGACTTGGCTTAATTTATTTCCATGTGTCTGAGCATATTCAAGAACGACATTAGCTTTCTTTGCAGTCAATGGAATTTTCAACATTTTTCTGTAAAACCACATTTCCGTTGCGTTAATTGATCGCTAATCGTATGTTATTTGCTCATTACAATCAGATTTTTCTTCCGATTCGGTTACTGGTCAATAGTCGGTACATGCGGTCAGTGACCGTCGTGTTTAATGAAGTCTAAAATAGCAACAAACAAACTCAATACACACCGTCCTGTCTGCGGCAACCCTTATTGCGGTCTTGATTGTTGCAATAGCTTTCCTCACATCCCGAGTGTACTGCGAAGATGGACAGTGATCCTCTGTATTGTAGTGATATACTTATCGTTATTTGTTTTTCGCTTACTACTACGGGGATCTTACAGTACTGATAAAAACATATATAGGTAATGAATCTGTGACCTGACTAGAACAAAACATGTCGAAGACTACTTTAAAGCCTCAATGCCTTCGTCAGTAGCCCAGATCAAATGAAAAGATCTAACAAATCACAATAAACACAAGGACATTATGTGTCTTGACGATAGAAGTTGGCAGCTATGACCAGGACATTGCCAGGAACATGTGAATTACGTTATGCCAGTTTTTAACTGAGCAAACCAAAATCAAAATGTACATTACGATTATACGTATAATAAATATCAACGAAAATGTTCTCACTGCAGTGAAACTATAAATAGGTAATGTTTCAGTGACCGAAATGGAACACACAAGGAAACAACATATATATATATATTCGTACGGTTTCTTGGTTCTATTACAAAATTTTCATTTCGGTTGTGTGAAGAAGAGGAGGAAGAGGAAGAAGAAGAAGAAGAAAAAGAAGAAGAAGAAGAACAGAAGAAGTGAAAACTATATACAGTAAAAATACGTTTATGGAAGGAAAAAGACAGCGAGGAAGGGAACTGACCATCCCACTTCACCGAATACGCTGTGGCCTTGTACAATGAAGTTTCTAATACTCAATCTCTGACAGCAGTGTTAACCACCGACCTGGCTCAATTTACAATTTTTACCATTAACTTCACCTATTGTCAAATACCGGTTTTTTTTTCAATATTAGTGATGTTATTTAGTGCAAATGTTATTTAGTGCAAATTAGTCTCTAATACGTTATCACCGATATCACTGTATATTATGGAACTAGCTCTAAAATTGTAAGTGTTAACTTCGCCTTCCGCCAAATTCTAATTATTTCGTACTTCTCTCTTTGTTGGGACGTAATGGAAAAAGCCAAGTCGAGTCTCACAGCGAATATTACAAAACTGAGTAAACCAGGTCTATGAACTTAGACATATTGTCTGAGAAAACTGGTAAAGAAGACTCTATTGCACAAGAGGCATGCCAATACATGCTCACATTGCAGATGATGATTAGTCTGGGTCTTCCGTAATCCTTCGGCCCCAAGTAGATGCATGACGTCATCAGTCCCCGGCCTTAAAAAGCTTTCTACCGTCTAATGAGAAATGTCGGTTAGATTGACAGGCCCGTCCTAGAAGAACGCGATAGGGTGTTAGTTTTGGGGCTTTAGAGATCAGGTCTGGGGTCCTCGTCTTGGATCAAGTTGACAGTCAGAAGCTGTATCGTTGGCCAGATAGCTCGGCGCACGCGCTGTGGATGGCACGTGATTGGACTTTGATGCAGCTTGTGGAGTGGGTAGGAAATTCATCTAATGATCTTTGCCCCTGTTGTTTGTTAGCTGGTCGTCTGCAAAGGGCCCCTTAACGTTTGTGAGCTTCTCTCCTCCAAGGGGGAACACCCCTCCCTTCCACCCGTCTGCAAATTTCACTAGACATGTAAAGGTAATATACACAAATGAAGATAGTTTGTTGTTATAGCAATTTAGGCCAATGATAATTGAAGATTTCGAGAAGTTATTGTAAAGCTAGACTCCCCAACCTGGCCTGGTGACTAGTTTGTTATTATAGCAATTTTGGCCATCATGGACAAAGATTTTGAAACGTTATTATACACCTGGACTTCTCAAACCTGGTCTATCTGCTGTGAGCAAAAGAGGTAACTGTTCTGGCATTCGTGGCAGTGCTACTCGATTTAATCTTCTTCTTTTTCTTCTTCTTCTCCTGTGTTCGTTCTCAGTCTCCTGCTACCAAGTCGAGAACAGGTCTTTGCAAGTAGCAGGATGTAGTCCGGAGAATGGAATGCGCTGTGTTGCGAGTTTACTTCTTGACTGCGACATTTGCACTATTTGGGCCGACACATCCGTCTTCGGCAGGGAGTGGTACTAACAACCTTACCTTAATATTATTATAAAATAAATATATAACTGATATTACCCTTTCACTCCTTGTTAAATCTATATCTCGAGGTTCCATTGCACATTGCACTACAGAGGGTTATCCACGTGACAAATGATTCACTACCACAATGGAACAAAGAAAGGAAATGTGTCAAATATAGGAAATGTGACAAAGAAAGGACATATGACAAAGAAATGAAATGGCACAAAGGCAAGAAATGTGATAGACAAGAAATTGTAACAAAGAAAGAAAATTTCACAACGAAAAGAAATGTGACAAAGCCAAGAAATGTGATAGAGCAAGGAAATGTAATAAAGAAAGGAAATTTAACTAAGAAAAACAACGTGACAAAGAAAAATAATGTGACAAAGAAAGGAAATATGACAAAGAAAGGAAGTGTGACCAAGAACAGAAATGTGACAAAGAAAAGAAATGTAACAAAGAAAAAATATGAGAGAAAAGAAATGTGACAGTGAAAAGAAATGTGACAAAAAAGAAATGTGACAGAAAAAAATGTGATAGAAAAAAAATGTGACAAAGAAAAAAATGTGAGAGAGAAAAGAAATGTGAGAGAGAAAAGAAATGTGACAGAGAAAAGAAATGTGACAAAGAAAAGAAATGTGACAAGAAAAGAAATGTGACCAAGAAATGGAATGTGACAAAGAATGGAACTGAATACGCTAACACAACAACAACAACAACTGAGACGTAGAGCAATAAGGTAACTAATATCCCATTGCCAATAGCAGATTCCGTTACTGTATCGTGTCTTTTTTGTCCAATATTATTAATTATGCAAATATAACGTTTTGAAATTATTGAAAGTCTCCGCGGCCTTTGCGTCTGTCCCTAACACCTCGCTAGATAGGCTTGCGCAAACAATTTCTTGTTCGATGTTGCGTGGTCCTCTGTTAATCAGACGCTTACCGCCAAATTCTGGTGTCCAGATCCAAACGTGGTGATCTGCATTCAAATTAGAAGGAAATGTATCCCTGAATCTTTGGTTTACAAAGCTGAGAAAGAAAATAGATTAAGTGCAAATCGAGTTTGGATTTTTTTTTAAATATGACGAGAGATGTTGTTGTTTGCGAATGCCCATAATGAGTAAGTTACTCTTTTGTGCGCTCTGAAAAGGGCGTTAAGTAGCAGGTTGCAGTAGCTTTCCTCACATCCCGAGCGAGCTGATGCAGGTGGACCGGGTTCATCCAGGCGGTTGTGATATGCTTTGATTCATCTGTGCGTCATCCACTACTACGGGAATCAGGTCGATCTCTCACCTCGTTAGCCAGGCTGCCATGAAAACAGCCCGTTTTCTGGGAGGGCTACTAGAACGCCGAGGTGAGGGTTCTGGACAGTATGTTATATCCTGACCCTGACTAACATGTCTGATCAATATATTTTGCGGGATCAAGATGCTGAGCAGCGCATGAGCTGCAGTGGTCAGCGACTCATAGCTGACTGCTAGCGTCAGGGCCAGCGAACCAAAGCTGCCAAGACCCTTCTACACCTCCACGTTGTGTCCTAGTTTACAGCTTGACTGCGATAAGTGCACCTTTCGGTCTAACACATCCGACTTCAGCAATGTTTTTTGAGTACCGGGTTAGCATTCTCTCTTCGATACCTTCTCCTTAGCCAGTCTGTCCTGCTGCAGCCTGTAATCCAGGATCACCGCGTGGAGGTGTAGAAGGGTCTTGGCAGCTCTGGTTCGCTGGCCCTTACGCCAACAGTCAGCTATGGGTCACTGACCGCTGCAGCTCATGCGCTACTCAGCATCTTGATCCGTATTTTACGTATAAGAACAAAACAATATATGCTAAGAAGAGTGTAGTACACTGCAACAACATGACAATTCCCTGAAACATGGAACAAATAATGACAAATAAAGAATATGCTGGCTAATTTAACATGACGATACTGGTGACGGTCCTCGGGGAACAAACAAAAAAAGACATCTCACATAACAGGAACATTTGAAGATCCCATGATCGCATGAAGAGAACGGCACGAAACATGATGATGATACTGGAACTTTACAGAAAATGTCGCTTCACTCGATCTCGACAACGGATCTTCAGCAAACTCTTTTAACGGTAAATTCAGAGTGGTTCATAAAATGACTGCCTCAACTGATTGGAATGTGTTCAGCCATTCCTATTTTCTTTTTCAAAATCTATTAATCGTAATTTGAAAATAAATACATTTTGGATTCCGAAAGTTGCGCTGGGCCAGACAAAAGGGTCAGAGAAAATTGGAGCAATTTGGACGTTGGGAATAGGACTAATCTAGTTAGCCGCTTTTTTTCGGGAAAACTAGTTTGGCACAGGTTACAGTAGCGGGAATGTCAGTTTGAAAACCGTAATCACCGCTGATGCAATTTCCAATACACTCTTCCGCCATCTTCTGAATGAACTGGCAGCCATAACGCACCAGCCAGTGCTTCCTAGGACTGCTTCCAATAAACGCAGTTGATTGTTTCTACGCTTCTCTTCGACCTTCCTAATATTGTTTCTGAAGAGGGGCCCTAGAGTGTTTATTTTTTTGTTTGTTTTTTGGTTTTTAACGTTAGAGAGTTGGTAGCGAGCGACTCGAAGCTGGATTCAATTCAATTTAGTACAGCCTGTTTTACCCCCAGAAATGGTACTATCATTTTGATGGAATTACATTGTTTTTTTTTCGTTTTACAGTTAACTTGTAGCCCAAATTTACGCTGACATCTCTGGTTATGTAACTAGCGATTTTTTTGTGATTTTGCTTGCAATGTATTTGTTATGGACAGATATTGGCTTTGAAGACACAATATCAATACAGTGGACACTTATTTGACACTTGTAGCTGTAATGGACTAACATTTTGGTGTGTGGAAATATTTTAACAATTGAGCAGCGTCTAAGAAGAAGTGAACAAAAGACTTATAAACTATACATTTACTAGTAACTGTCAGAAATTGATGGTGAAAATATGATTGCTGCACATCAAATTAAGTTGTTTTTTTAAACAACACTTATAACAATTAACTTAGAATTAAAAAACTGTAAAATAACGATCAAGATCTTTTTAACATTTACTAATGAATAAGGAAAAAAATAAAACTACACACAGACATATCCGCTCGCGAATACATATACACATACACTCTCTCTCTCTCTACTCTCTCTTTCTCTCTCTCTCTCTCTGTATATATATATATATATATATATATATATATATATATATATATATATATATATATATATATATATGTAGGATTCAGAAATAGAGAAACATACATTGCTAGCTTATAAAAATATTAGGATAGAAATCAGAAAAAGTGTAATTTATACTTTTGTATGGCCGTTTTCAGTTTCAGGTGGAAACACGGACTGTAGCAACAACATATGAAAAAAACTTGGAAGCATTTGAAAAGTGATGCTACCACTGATAGGAATTAGTGAAGTGAATAGAAAGAAGATACAATTGCAATGTTTTAGCTGAACCAAACACACTAAGGCAAATATTCAAAATTATACAAAAACCAAGATAGAGTAATCTGAAACACACAAAGAGACATGGAAGTCTTCTACAGAAAATGCTAGAGAGCTAGATCCAGGAAAAAAATGAGACAAAGGCAACCAAGACTCACTTTTGAATCTAAGGCATGCCTAGACACAAAGGTACTAACTTATGCTGAGATGAACACAGCTGCAGAGGATAGCGTCAAATGAAAAGACATACACAATCCTTCCAACCAGTCTATCATCTGGTCAACAAGGTGATGATGGTAAGATATATATATATATATATATATATATATACATATATATATATATATATATATATATATATATATATATATATATATATATATATATATATATATATATATTCAGAAAGAACACGAGAACACAAAAATATATATACACATTCAAACATACTTACGCTAGGAAAAATAAACAATTTTTTTTGTAAAGCGGCAAAATACTATCTCCATCTGCTCACTACATCATGCCTGCATATCGCCCCCACAAGCCGCTACGGCACCAACATTTTGTAGCAGACAGGTATCAAATGACGCCACTGTGGCGTCAGGTAACCGCGTCTGGAACCAGTCTTCGACACTTTCTGATAAAAAAAGAATGACAATCAAAGGATGATATGATACAAGGTGTCAAATGGAAACGCTGCAGAAATCGTAGATGTTTTTCTTTGAATAACTCACCCGTGGTAGAGACGAGACAAAGTGGACGTTATTTGAGCAGGAGGGAATGGTAGAGTTTTCGTTCAAATATATTGTAATGTTTTAAACTCTGTTTGGGAGAAGTTTTCTGTTCTTTTCTGTTATGTTTTTAAGAACAGACTTCACTGCATGCATGACATTCTAAAAAGTGTTAAGTTTATCTCAGTAAATGGCGAAAGGTGCTGATACTGATAGTGATTGTAGCTCATTGGTTGAACACACTCCTACTCCGTTTAACACGCCTGTCTTCTCTGATATGTTCTATAGAATAGACGTTACTGCAGGCATGACATACAAAAAAAGTGTAAAGTTTCTTTCAGTAAATGATTAAAGGTGCTGATACTGATAGTTCTTGTAGCTCGTTGGTTGAACACACTTCTGCTACATTTTGTCATTCGCCAGACTCCGCTCGAATCTCGTTTTATTTCAAAGTAATTCCGTCTTCTCGGCTGCTGATTCACACATTGCATTCTGGTCATCCAACAGACGATCAGTGACTGGCTTAAAAGGGCCAGCTCTATCCATCTCTAATACCAACCAATGATGTGTGTTTTCGTAACTAAGATGCAGCTCTATCACTGCTTGTAAGTCAGCATGACCAGGGCAGTAGATTGACTCTAGCGAATGGACATTTAAGCCCTCTACAGCAACAATCAATTCATGGTTTATTCAGCTCGTCTGTACTTTCAGAAGTAAGGACATGTAGTCTGACACGATGGTTGTGGCACAATGACTGACCATGTTAGATAAGCCACATATAGTCACACCAGAGCTGAGTTCACTGCCTGCGTCTCCATCCTCATTCTGGAGACAGTTGTTGTGTATCCCTTACTTCTTTCATCAAAAACCTGTTCTTCTCTCAGAGCTAAACCGGCGTTTGGGATTAAAAGAGTTGTTTATTGTACTTTTATTCAACACTGCGAGTGTATTGTACATTTCTTCAATATTGCGAGTGTATTGTTCTTTTCTTCAACACAGCGAGTCTAAGCTTGTTTTAATGTCGCCTATATGTGAATTGGCTATTACAATTTGGGCCAAACACCATATCCCCAATATGCTACATTGGCGCGTAAGCATTATTTTTACTGTTACAAAATCCTAAGGCGAATTCAATATCAAATATTACCATCAGGATAGAAGTGTTTAAACCATCTTTGTACTACGTTCCAATTTCTTTTACGACAGCCTGCTTACAAGGTCCCTTTCTGGAGACGCTGTTAGGCATTGTCCAATTTACAGCTGAGAAGACGGAAGGGTGTATACATCAAAAGTGGTCCATTTGGTACGAGAGACAGGAAGTGTGTCCGATCAGATGATTGGATAGAATATACGGACATACATTATGTATGTCTGGAAAGGCGACTATGATATCATATACGGACATTCATTATATATGTCTGGAAAGGCGACTAGGAAATGTAATATGCGGTTATACGCTATGTATGTCTGGAAAGGCGACTGCGCGATCTGTTTTTGTTTTTTTTATTTTTGTTATGCAAATGTCTTGTTCAGGCCTCTCTTCGTCTTTCCTTAGAATTCTTCTGGTTGTTTTTGTTTTTCTGCTTATTTTTTTGTTTGTCTTGATTTTCTAGTTTTCATTATGGGGTGAATACTAGAGCCCGAAAGGGGAATACAGAAAAAAACAACTGTAACATGTCAAGTGTCTGGACGATTGTGCAAATAACCATGAATTGGAGACTGTTTTACACTGGTGTTTTTTTTCCTCCACCATCTTCTCCCTTACCCCCTTCTTCTGTTCTAACATTTCAAAGACTGTCCACGTGTTACCTAATTGCGAATGTTGTCCGCCCTCTGAAGGCACACTCTCCGATTCGAACTCATCAAGTTACCATCAAGCCAAGCGTTCTGTTTTACTGTAGACCGACTAATTTGCAGAGAGCTATTATCCCGCCAGAGGACGATTGTTAAAAGTTGGATCTGCAAGAGAGATCGTGTTTCCTGTCCGTTTTTGTAAATTATTAATGTTCAGAGCAAACATTTAAGTGCCGGCAGCGGGTTTCCAATAGGTTACAACTCGCAACACTACCCCCAGTAGCATGGAGTTCATGGTCAGTGTAAAACAGCAGTCTCAAACACGCGGCGCGCCTGCTACCTACAGCCCGCATAATTCATATCATGCAGCCCTTTATGTTGCTGTTGGAGTCATTTCGTATTGAATTAATTTTAGAGTGTGTATTTAGATGTATTTTGGTGTATATAGAGCGGGACCAGGAACATTCGGAACACAAGATTCTACACAATTCATTCCTCAGCGACAGAAGTCTCCTCCACTCCCCACCCCCCTCCAACCGGATGGAGGCACAGAAGAGGCCATCCCCATGCAGAAGGCCTCAAGCAGATAGCAGCCTCCACCTCCGCTCTAGACGAGGCTTGGAACCACACCTTAGTAGTGGGTGATGGATGTCGCAGAGGGCATCAGCCGCCTATGTGAACATTATTGTTATTATTATTATTTGGTTAATAGTGTCAGGTTACGGTTGCATTTTGAAAGATACTAGAGAATGCGAGAGTTCCCTTGGCTTCAGTGCAAGATTCTTTAATGGAATCACCATGACGATCCCCACCTCGTTGACTGGTTTGCTGTGACCATCAACTGTTTCAAGGACTGCAATGTGGATTAGGAATTGGATCTTGGTTAATATGTTTGACCTGAGCCTGAAATAAATCAGTTTATAAAATGTGTAAAGATGAAGTACCAGGAAATACGTTTCCACAACACGGTCTTTATCAAGTATGGGTCGTGTTTGCCTCTGTTTGGACCTTAATCCACGGACGTTATCTTGTTACTGTAATAGGGTCATTAACTTGACTTCATTTAACTGATTTTCATGAACAAGACTGCATGTGCCCGTAGATATATTAACCTGGCCTCACAAAGTCATGGACTTATTAATGCAGAAATCATGTAGATTCGGGGCCATTAATTTGATTTTATGCTACCATAAAGTCATTGACACTTCACACGACCCTAGACTCGTTAACTTGACTTGATTGACTTGACTTGCCCAATTTTCATAAACATGACTTTTCATATGATCCTAGCGCCATTAACGTGACCTCATATAGCCAAAGAGTTATTAACTTGACTTCTTGTAGCCTCAGGGCAAATAATTTGACTTCATTTGGACTCAATGTCATTAATGTGGCTTGATTTAGCCTCAAGGCCAATAGTTTGATTTCACGTAGGCTCATTTGCCATTGAGTTGATTTCATGTAGCCAGCACCATGACCATTACATTGATTTCATGCAGCTTACACACCATTAATTTGACTTAATGTAGCCTCACGTCCATTTATTTGATTTCAAGTAGCCCCATTATCATTAATTTGACTTCATGCAGCTTCCGAACAATTAATTTGACTTAATGTTACCTTAAGTCCATTAATCTGACTGCATTTGGCCTCAGGGCTATTGACTGGACCATATTGAGCCCTAAAGTAAATAATTTGTCTTCATGTCGAATCGGTGTCATCTGTTTGGCTTAATGTAATCCCAGGGACATTAATTTGACATCATGTATCCTCAAGGCCATTAATGTGACTTAATGTAGCTTCAAGGCCATTACTTCGACTTCTATAGCCTCAGGGCCATTAATTTATTTTTTTTAAATTTTTTTTAAAATTTGCGTTCGCCTTATTTCTCCATTTCCCAAGGCGGTGTGCGTTACACTGTGGTTTTTATTTTGCGCCTGTCGGCTCAGCGCATCCGACTTTAGCCTGCATTTTATGTAAGGTTCTGCTTCCTCATGCATTATCTAAGGGTTAGCTTCCCCGGGGTAACGGCCGGTGCTGTGATAGGCATCGAACCTAGCACCTTCTGCTTGTGAGCCGTGTCACTTAACCACTAGCCCACGCCGTCCCCTTGGCTATTAATTTGATTTCATGTAGCCTCCTGGCCATTAATTTCTCTTCATTTTGCCTAGTGGCCATTAATTTGACTTAATGTAGCCTCAAGGCCATTACTTTGACTTCTTGTAGCATCAGCGCCATTTATTTGACACCATGTAGCCTCAGCACCATTAATTTGACTCCATGTAGCCTTAGGGCCATTAATTCGACTTCATGTAGCCTCAGGACCATTAATTCGACTTCGTGTAGCCTCATGACTAATAATTTGATTCCATGTAGCCTAATGACCAATAATTTGATTTCATGTTGCCTCAGGACCATTAATTCGACTTCGTGTAGCCTCATGACCAATAATTTGATTCCATGTAGCCTAATGACCAATAATTTGGTTTCATGTTGCCTCAGGACCATTAATTCGACTTCGTGTAGCCTCATGACCAATAATTTATGTATCCCAGGGCGATTAATTTGAATATATGCGGTCATAAGGCCTTAACTTACTTTCCACGGCCCTAGACTCATTAACATGACTCGTTCGGCCCTCGGTGGGGTTTTAGTTTGAGAACGCCCCAGCCCTAAAACTAACAAATATGGAGATCTCGGACTTTGTCATTTATCATGAATAGTTGATAAATGTCAGACTTTGCATTGTGCCTAATATGGGGCTAACGCGAAATACGTTCTGTCGCATTGTGCCTCAATAATGTGCTATAATACCCTGGAGTGAAAGTTGATAATTAAAAAGTTTGTACACTCAAATGGCATTCTGTCATTGGTGGCGCCAGGTTCCACCACGCCAAAGGCAAGACTCTTTACTTGGTCTCATATAATGGATGTGTTGTTTTTTTTAGTTAACAATTGAAATATGAAAAAAGTTGGGTTAATTATGTTTTTAGAGAAATTAAAAATGTTGAGAATTTTTAAGATGTTATATATTCAACGAAATGTGAACGTAGTTTATATGTGATGGGTCACGTGACAACGTTTACAGCTGTAAACAAATGCTGCTAACAGAGAAGAATAAGCGATTTTTTTTCCTTTCACTGTTAAATGTATCGCCCAATTTGAAATGAATAAAAGTGCACTTAGAAAGGCAGACAAGCCCAGAAGGCATACAGATTAGACAGATAGATATATAGATAGATAGATAGATAGATAGATAGATAGATAGATAGATAGATAGATAGATAGATAGATAGATAGATAGATAGATGGATGGATGGATGGATGGATGGATGGATGGATGGATGGATGGATGGATGGATGGATGGATGGATGGATGGATGGATGGATGGATGGATGGATGGATGGATGGATGGATGGATGGATGGACGGACGGACGGACTGACGGACAGACAGACGGACAGATAACCGAATGGATGGATACGAAAGATACAATAAATATGATACACATGATATATGAATGAAGACGATAATTCTATAGATTCGATAAATGAATATATACGATAGATAGATAGATAGATTCGATAGGTGAATATTTTCGATAGATGGTTAGATTCTTTAGATGTATATATTTGATAGATGACTAGATGAATTAGACAAGATGGATGGATTGATGCGAAAGATGGATAGACACGATATATGGGTATATACGATATATGGAAGGATACAAAAGATGAATGGGTAGGATAAATGAATACGATAGATAGATATGATGAGATCAGTTCAGATAAGATACATAAAGAAACAATAGGAAAATACAATAGGCATATAACATAGGGAAAATAAGGCATGAACAAAAAAGACATAGAAAGGTAACAAAGAAAAATAACACATAAAGTTAAGACATAGACAGATAATATAGAAAGTTAAAATTGTTAGGACTATTACTTATTTAATTTCATATCACTTTATTTGTTGTGAAGTTATTTTCTTGTTGACGTGGATTTTGCGGGACGGGATAGCCGGCTCTATGCCTAATCCTAATTAATGTAATTGTATCACCAGGCTGCGTGGAGGATAGTGTTATTATATTTTGTTTCCCTTCCTCAGGCCATGTTATCAATCGAGCCTGTCGCATTTATCATAATATAACTGTGTCTTTTTGTTTACTTTTCCAAGAGTTTCGCAATAGGAATAGCTCTGTTCCCTCCCCTTCTACACCCCTGCTGAGGTATGTGCGCTAGGTGGCTGTATAATTGGTTTGAAAGTAGAGCCAGTTATTACAATGGAGTCACATTTTCTTACGTTAAATTAGGATTAGATATAAAGATATGTGTTAGTTATGAAAGTGCTTAGGTAATGTTATTTTGAGTAACTTAGGGGGAGTCTGATTAGCATAGTGGTTAGAGCTTGGGTTCACATCTCAGGGGTACTTATTTTTCGTTTGTTCTCAATCTCCCGCTAGCAAGCCATAAAAAAGGCTTTGCAAGTAAGCAGGATGTTGTCCAATATACGGAATGTTTTGTATCGTAGTTTTCAGCTTGACTGTGATATTTGCACCTTTCGGTCCGACACATCCTACTTCGGCAATCATGTTTGAATAACAGGTTAGCCTTTCATCTTCAATCCCTTCTGCTTAGCCAGCCTGTTATCCGGGATTACAGAATGGGTACTAATTTTAATCACATGCATCGATGCGCGTCAGTCTACCAAGTTATGAATATGTTTTGGCATATTTTAAGATGACTTGTCATCCAAGATCAAAGTAACTGACAATTCTTCAGCCGTTCTGAGCACTGCGTACCTTTGCCTCCCCACTTGCTTCTTTCCTTGTGTGCTCCAATCCAGTGGACAGTGTGTTATATTACTGACCTTAAGGGCAGAGTTACATCATTGAATGGGCAGATAGCAACCAGCAACTCAAGGGCGTGGGCGTCAGACTCTATCTTGCTCACAAGTGGCGGCCCCTGATAGTGGCTGCACTTCTGTAGTCTGACTAAAATAATATCGACTGAAGAGGAAAGGCAAACCTGGTCTCAATAATGTCGTGCTGAAACAGGATATTCGGAGTTGAATGGCGCAGAAATCGTGTTTGGTTGTAAACTACTACGCAACACTACAGCAACATTTTTAAGGACGAACACTAAAAAGAAAGAAATAAGAATTGTCTGGCTCCTTTCTAAAGATGCGTCCTATCTATATCCACTTTCTCTTCACAATATTTCGCTGTATTTGTGGTGTTATTTTGGTCTTTACCCCATATTTCTGTTTTCTATTACCAAAAAAAACACGATCTAATATGAAGCTTGTGACGCAAGCCGCAACAATTATAAAAATAGATATACTGCCAATTTTGCGTTAAGTGTTATCATGTGCGCTCCAAGTGGCTATTTTCCCATGTACCATTCAACCCCTTGTCCTCTCTCAGTTCCCAGGATGCGCATGAAGCTAGCACACCTGTCAGTAACCTGCTCCACTTATGTGCATTTGTGCCATTGTCCTCTTTGCAGCATAACGGGAGGGCTGGCGAGAGCCAAGCACTCGAAACATACACCTGGGACCAGAAGATAAAAAAACAATAAGCACTTATCATATCGACGCAGTCGCTCCTGCCATACTCCACATAAATGCCAGCAGTTTTTAGCGTTATGGTTTGGCATCGGTAACACTACCAGCATGCTTGAAGCAAACTGATGGAACGTTCGGGGCAGGAGGAAGCGAAGAAGCAGAAGAGCGGGAAACCTTAGTTACTGTACAGGATAGATGTAGTTAGTCTCATAGCACATATTGCCGCTGGGGATGAGTTGCGGTACAATGAGTTTAACCCTAATGAGGGCTAACTCTGGCTGGTTTCGTTATGTTAGTTATTTCCATCTAATTAGCGAGAATTGCAACATCATTAGATGTATTGTTGTGTATTTTAGATGTTACTTGAGCTCTTTTTCGATTAAAGTGAGAGAGAACTGCGATAGTTATCAGCCTCACTCCCTCATCCTGAGCTACTTTAGTACAGCGGCAAGGTGATCAGTCGAGACGACTGGATGTAACTCAGAGAGTACATACACTCTGGTCTTATCCCCTGAAACCGGGAATCGTTCGAAACTTGTGGAATTAGACCGTCAGGGGTTTATGTTTCGCATTGAGAGGCGAGTGCCTCACCCCAGGACTACAGTAGCATATTGTCAGTAAAGCATGTAGCCTTGCTGGCAATGAACTGGCTAACCAGAGTGGGATTACAGAGTTCCTGGGTTCTAATTCAAGGACGGACACAAATAATCCGAGCTGCGGTTTGTGCCTGGTATGACCGCTCGTCCAGTCGACCCAGCTGTAAATGGATACCAGGCATAAGCGTTGAGGAATGTAAAAACAGCAGTGAAAGGAACTGACAATCCCACCTCACATTGTCTGAGGCTTAGTACATAAAGAGTTGTCTTCATCCCCAAAGGCAGTTGTTGCCATGGAACTGAACACTTTATGAGAAGAAAAAAAGTTTAATACATTTAAGGCACGTCTATTCAGCTGAAAGGTCCACTCTGGGAACTGACTAGGTTATGTACCAATTTTCTTGTGCAATGACACACAAACTATATACAACTTTTCACAAAGCAGTCATTCTAATTATTTTCTTGAAAGGTATTCAGCTTTATAGACTTCATTTAACGATATCTTAAAAATGTGTGTGAGGTTAGCTGCCAAGTGTAGTATTCAATTGTAAACGAAATAAGTTTCCTTGACTTTGTATCGTAGTTTACCGTGACACTGCCACATCTGCACATTTCGTTCCGACCCACATGGTTTGCCTTGTCACTGCGTTCCCTATTCTATTAACCAGACACAACAAGTACAGTCTGTTTCCAGAACCGTCGTTGTAACCTCATTTTATTAACAATGCCTTTCAAACTGTTTTAGAATGTTAAAGCCGGTTCACATTTCTCCTTCAAAATGCGTCCTGCCCATGTCTCTTCCTAATCTCCTTGTGTATTCGTTCGTCGTGATGTGCCATCAGTTTAAAAAAATATAAAACCATACATTAAAATTAATTGAATAAAATTTAATTGAACTTGATATGTAAATCAATTATTTGATAACCAACAACAAAACAGGTAGATCAAACGGTATATTTCTAGAATTCTTTTATATATTTTCTTTATAATATTCATTTTTTTATATAAATCAACTAACTTCAATAATATCATTATAATTATTGCTATAGCGTTCGCCGTGTCAGGATTATCAACTACGGTTCTGATAACAAAATGTCTTCCCAGCTGGGACTGAAAGAAAACACAATCACAGCCTTAACCCACTGATTGTCAATAATTACTGTAGCACTCCAGACAAAACGACTCCAAGTCGCAGGTAATTTCCATTCTTATCCCCCTTTTCTCTTAACCCTCAAGGTTACCGACAGCAATTTCAGAACGGCAAGCTGATTTGTTGTTGCTGTTGGCTTTTCTTGAACCTTCTATTATATTTCTCTCACTTTACCTACACTGACATAGTTTTATTCCTTTTTTTTTTTTTTTTTTTTTTTGGTTTTTCCTGCGTAAGACTACATTTTACCTTCATTGTATCTTTGGCGTTTCTACGCGGTGAGGAGGTCTTTTGAATTCATTCGTTCACGTCATTTCCGCATCTCTACGTTGCTTCACTTGAATTTCTCGCTCATCAGCTGTAACTTATTAACTGTACGTGCGTGGGGCAATGGCGGGATATCCCTTGTGATGAGGACCCGCATCTAGCGGTCCTGCATGGTCCCAGTCCTGCAGTCCTACTTTGCGGCTCCGGAACTTGGACATTGCTGAAACATGACATGTCGAGACTGGAAGCCTTTCACATGCGCAAACAGCGGCATATTCTGGGCATCCAAAGGCATGACTACATCCGCAACGTGCAGATCTCTGCTAAAACTGGCCTCCACAAAATCTCAGAAACACTTGACCGGCGCAGAGCTTCTTTGTTCGGTCATACAAGTCATTCCTCAACGCTAAAAGGATTCCCGCGACCGGTAGAGGAGGCCGACCGCGAAAAGGACAAAAACGCACCAAGTGAACATGCGTACGGTGCGCAGGATGCGTCACCTCTGATGTAAACAGCGCATAACAACCGTTTGCAAAATTTCATTATCCTCCGACTCAATAGTTTCCTCAGCATACCGTTGAAAACATGGCGGGTGTAATACGAAATCCGTCCAGAGTTTATCAGCGAACGGTGATTCGGTTTCTAACAGCTGAAGGATGGCAACCAGTTGACATTCATCGCAGAATGCAAGCAGTGTATGGTGACAAAAGTGTGTTCAAGACAACAGTGAAGAACTGGACAACAATGTTTAAAAAAGGACATGAGGTACCGAAAGATCTATTCAGACTATTTCAGACGAATATTGTTGCGTCAGAAGAGTTCATCGCCAAAATTGATGCATCAATTCCGATGGACCGTTGTCGGAGCTCAGGTTTGCCACACTTTCGTCCCCATAGACTATCTGCATTATGCGACGAATGTCAACTGGTTATCATCAAAATACTTAGTTATTTTTTTTTTTTTCGAAGAGTTTATAGAACATGTTATTGCTTCCACACTGATTCTTTTTGTTTTCCAAATAATTTACCATTTGTTCGATAACGATTTCGAAATTATCTTCTTACCAGTTTATTCTGATCTTAATTCACGGGTAGTGCCACAGAGTCTTGATTGCGCTAAACATTACATTTTTCAAATGAGACAAGATGTCCAGATCAGTTTCCAAAAAGAATGCTGGGTACTCTTTGGCAGCTGGGTCGACTTGAGCGTGTACCGCTGTCTACTATCCTACGTATCAGACACTCTTTCATTCATTCTCCGTTTCTCTTCAATATGAAGCACGTGCCATCATTTCAGCTGGTCCACTTTAAAGAAGGACTGTTCCAAAGCATTGACGTTTGTCTTTAAGTTCTGCCTTTCTGGATTCCACTGACGAAGACACGTCGGTTTCAACCTCTGACCATAGTATTTTAGGCTATGACGGGGCGTACCGCTGCAATTTACATCTTTTAAATCAAGCCTGTTCCAAAGCATTTGCAATCACTCCCCGCTTCTATTCAATGTGAAGGATAGGCCATTTTCTTAAAAGATTGTCTTTCTGGATTCCACTGATGAAGACACGCCTTTCCAACCTCAGACCGAAGTCTTTCAGTTAATCGTGACTTAACTTAACGTCTTTATACTGGTTTAGAACATTCTAGAGTCTGCACACATCATTTTGTTTGGAGGGTGGTTTTTGCCGATGTGCGAGTTCATCTTAATAGACTCAAATGCTAGACCTAAGTAGACCCGCAGCCAGTTAGGCGCCATTTATAGCTGCTCTTAACAAACCACATGGGGGAAGGTACAGATAACTTGGGTAGATTTTTTAATTTTAATTTCCATTATACCTACTCTTTTCGATTTCCAACTGCCGAAGAATTTTTGACGAGCTAAACACTGAACACGAGAACTCGACTTGATTACCCAGAGATCAGGGCAATTTTAATCAGAAGATCAACTTGAAAACAATCCCGTTTTCCACCGTAATTCAAACACACGATCTTCGGCACCAGAAGCGGACGCCTTACCTCGAGACCACTCAGTCTCTTCATATTGGGACGTATCTCTTGTGGTTGACATCTTTAAATAAATGTACAATCGTTAAATTGTCAATCTAATATTAAGCATAGTGTATAGCTGTCACCAACACAGCCCTCTTTATGTGCATTTTACGACATACTTAGAAGCTAACAGTGGCTGTATTCATTTCATCCAGGCTCCCGAATTTGTAATACTTTTCGTTACTTATGTTCTCATAATTAGTTTAATTCTTTTATCATCTTTCTTTAAATGTTTATTTTGTATTGCTTTGTAAGCCATGTTCATCTCATCCATTTCCTTTTCCTCCAAGTTCATATTATTTAGCCTACTTAAAGAAAAAAAAATATTGTATTTGAAGCTCCATTTTTGCTCATTTACTTTTTAAAAGATTTCGCCATGGGAGATAACCCATTTGTCTGGCACAAGGGCGACCACTAGTATTGAAATGATGGTCTAAGATGGCCAGGGTTTCTGGTGAATCTCCAAACTTTATTTAACGAAGCCCAAGGAAAGCTTTTAAGGGCTTGGTGTTAGCCGGTAACAAGATTTCCATGACAAACTGGCCTGATTTGGGAGTCATTTGACTTCATTTTGTTCTTCTCTAAAACCGTGGGCCATTGTTTCGGGCTTGTAATGTGCTAGATTGAATTTATTTCTGTAGGGGCACCATGCCGTCTCTGAACGTCATTAACGTGCGGCGTGGTAAACCAGAAACACTATCATCAGGTGGGGATCTCCTATACTTCTCATTAAGATTTATATTCGTCCCTTTCTCCAAGACTTATTGGCTCATATTTGTGTTGTTTTTTGCCCCCCCCCCCCTTCCCCCCGATAAAGACCTTTAGGTCCTAATGTAGATTTCGTTTCTGCTTTCCTCTTAGAGCTGTATATGACCAAACCTGCACATGTTTTTATAATTGATTTTAGGGGAGGAAGACTAACGTCTGGTCAGGGAAAATATACTGGCCAAGACACTCACCTCGGCTTCATAGAAACGGGCTGTTTTCATGGCAGCCTGGTTAACGAGGTGAGGGATCAACGTTATCCCCGTAGTAGTGAGTGATACGCATAGCACTACCGCCTGGAGGACCCCGTTCGACCTTCATCAGCACGCTCGGGATGTGAGGAAAGCTACTGCAACCTGTTATCTAACGTCCTTTTCAGGGCGCACAAAAGAGTAACCTACTCATTGTGGGCATTCGCAAACAACAATACCTGATTTTAATCCACAGTACCGCCTTGTGTTTAGTTTCATTAAGGTATGCACTTGTTTCCATGTCTTTCTCCTTTTGTGCGATTATTTATAATATAATCACACATCATATTACTAGCTTCATTGCTTGGATGATAACTTCCTGACTCATTTATTATCATTTGTTGAATACATGATGATTGATGATAACTTGCTGACTCATTTATTATCATTTGTTGAATACATGATGATTGATGATAACTTGCTGACTCATTTATTATCATTTGTTGAATACATGATGGTTGATGATAACTTGCTGACTCATTTATTATCATTTGTTGAATACATGATGATTGATGATAACTTGCTGACTCATTTATTATAATTTGTTGAATACATGATGGTTGATGATAACTTGCTGACTCATTTGTTGAATACATGATCATTGATGATAACTTGCTGACTCATTTATTATCATTTGTTGAATACATGATGATTGATGATAGCTTGCTGACTCATTTATTATCATTTGTTGAATACATGATGATTGTTTGATGATTACTTGATGATTACCATACAAGATATGCATTGGAAACAGTAATAAGATACGATTGTGGAAAATATTAAACGACACATAGCAAATATATGAAGGAAATATTAACAAGAAAGATGTTCACTTCCAGGTTTAAAAATATGAATCGGTGGAGAGTAATCACCGACCTGTTCGTTTGTAATCGAGGAAGAAGTCCGTGGCGTGAATCACGTTTAAAGTTGAGATGTCACTTGTGAAAGAAATATGAAATAACGAGATCAGTTCAGCTAGTTTGTACTAAGGTACTTGTAAGTGGACTGGTAATGGCGAAACAGCAATACAAGTCTGTAACTTGTTTGTTAGTCTTGTTTAAGCCAGGAAGGATCACATTTGAAGAGCAGATCGAGTTTCTTTAAGACGGTTCAAATTTCGTGTCGACTTCATAGAAAAGATATCTTGTTGGCTGTTGACATCTCTTCGAGGTAATGATTGGAATCCCCAGTAACAAGACCTCACACAATGGCATGAAACAAGTTCTGGCGGTTAGCACCCAAACAGCTGAACTTTACCCAGGCCTAGCGAGGCGCAGGAATAAAACCACCCACAAAGCTACAACTTACAGCCAATCCCAAGTCCGAAAAGCAAACTGATGACTACACATATATCACCTTCTAAAGACCAACACGATGGAAGTGTAGAACTAGAGAAGACACCTGCAGACCTTGTTCCACCTTCATAAGCACCGTCAGGATGTGCGGAAAGCTACTGCAACCCGTCACTTAGGGCCTCTTTCAGGTAAACATGATCATCGTGAACATTATACAACAAAGAACTTGACTTAATCTTTCTAGATCACAATTAATATGTCAAACTTGATGAATTATTTCTAGATCACAATTAATATGTCAAACTTGATGTATTCTTTCTAGATCGCATTTAATATGTCAAACTTGACTTGATCTTTCTTTCTTCCCATTTTATAAATGTCCAACTTGACTCAATCCTTATATCTTTCATTAAAGGAATGCCAAACTTTACTTAATCCATCTAGGTCCCCTTTAAAAAATGCCAAACGTGATTGAATCCTTCTAGTCCCCATTTAACAAACGTCACACTAAACTTAATTCTTATAGGTCCCATTTAACAAATGTAAAACTTGACTTAATCCTTCTAGGTCTCATTTAACAAATGTCCAACTTGATTTAATCCTCCTATTTTCCAGATAACTAATATCAAACTTGGCTTACTGTAATCCTTTTAGGATCCTTTTAACATATATATGCCAGCCTATTTCATCATGCTCTGATATGGAACAAATTCTTCAAAGACTACTACATTCCTTCTAGTTTCACTTGAAACAGAACGTCGCAACATTGACTCTCCCCCCGATCCCTTTTTGGGGTCTATTAGAATTGGGTAGTGGTGTGGCATGTCTTCATTCAGACAGACCGAGGCTGCACGAGGAATCATCTCGGATTTGCTGGATGAGTCCAAATGAGACCATTTAAATTCACCCGGGTCTATTGATTTTTGCGTGACGATCACATGACAGATGACGCGTTTCCGGTTCTTCTGCGGAGTGGGGGGGGGGCGAGGGGGGGGGGGATGGCAATGACTAGAAGACTTTGATTCTAGAAAAGTCTAGTCTGTTGTTCTTTTAAAATATTTTTGTATGTTTCTTTATTGTCCTCCTTTGAAGTTCTCACATGTTCAGTGTTTGATACAAAGTTACAGCGTCGAAGGAGAAAAATGGCTGTTGTCTCTGTGTTGTATTGTTCGTGGCTCAATAATTAACTAGTATTTTTATTTCCATATTTATAGATTATTATTATTATTATTATTACATATATATATATATACATATATATATATAAGTTAGTTGCCTATCGTAAGCGATAAAAGCAACATCACCAAACACATTTGGGATATAGCGTGACAGAAACTGTGCGCTGGTCATTACTTCACTCTCTCGTCCCGAGCTACCTAAGTAAAGACGACTGTCTGTGTGTGTGTATATATATATATATATATAAATGTTTGTGTGTGTGTGTGTGTGTGGGATTCCATGGCGAAGTGGTTAAGCTGTCGGCCTCGTGAAGAGCTGGTATTAGTTCGACTAAGTACTCCGCCGTCTGTCTCACGGGTGCTTAATGCGGAGTCCCCCGCATCTCGTAGTCCCCTTCTAGTCGTCTTGTTCTTAACTTGCCACTGGGGTCGGGCAACTCAAGACGAGAGAGTGAAGGTAAAAAGTAGCGCAGTTAATCTTTACTAAATATATATATATATATATATATACATATACCATATGTGTGTATGTATGTAGTATGTATATGATATTGTCACGTTATCATGTGTATATTAAATTATATATATATATATTTATTTAAATCTCTCACAGTTAAGTACGTGGAACAAAAATCTCCTGTCATATACCAGAAATTGGGTAATCGCAGTCTCGTCTGCTAAACGGCCATGTGACCTTTCCCTACCATCCACCACAAACCAGTTAATAAGGTAAACCTTTACCCCGTCCCCGCCAAGTTTCTCAGTCTAACCCGGTTTTTTGGCGTTATTGCGAAGTTGTGTTTTGCTAATGCGTTGAGACTTTTATTCAAATTTGAAGGCAGTTGAAATTATACGCGCATAAAAGACCGTTTACGTTGCAAAATTGAGGTTGACAGCATTTGATTTTGCAGTGTATAGAGAATTTGCAGTAGTGGTCTTTAGAAGATATTTATGTTTTCCTTAAGAGTTTGCGACGTGAAGATTTGAGAGTTTCTGGTTCTCACACAAACCATGTCGCTTGTGTCTCTCTGTATGTGTCGCTGTCTCTCTCGTTCACTCCCTGTCACTCTCTCTCTGTCTCTTGTCTCTCTGTATGTTTGATTCTCTGTTTAAACCTATGTCACTGTTTGATTTGATAATTTCTGGTTCTCACACAAACCATGTCGCTTGTGTATTTTTTGTCTGTATGTGTCGCTGTCTGTCTCTCTCTCTTTCTCTCCCTCTTTCTCTCTCTCTCTCTCTGTCACTCTCTCTCTCTCTGTCTCTTGTCTCTCTGTATGTTTGTTTCTCTATTTGTCTGTATCTCTGTCACTGTATGATTTGAGAATTTCTGGTTCTCACACAAACCATGTCGCTTGTCTATTTTGTATCTGTATATGTCGCTGTCTGTCTCATTCTTTCTCTCTCTCTCTCTCTCGTTCTCTCTCTGTCATTATCTCTGTCTCTATCATTCTCTCTCTCTCTCTCTCTCTCTCTCTCTCTGTGTTTCTTGTCTCTTTGTATGATTGTTTTGCTCTTTGTCTGTATCTATGTCACCGTATGTCTGTCTTTCACTTTCTTTCCGTATCTGTATGCCTATTTCTCTCTCTCTCTCTCTCTCTCTCTCTCTCTCTCTCTCTCTCTCTCTCTCTCTCTCTGTCCTTGGATGAATTTCTTTCTAATGATTTTCGTCACTCTCTCTATATCTCTATCTCTCTCTACTTTTCTCGCTCTATTTATCTCTCTCTGTTTCTCTTTATCGTTTTTTGCATCTTATTCTTTCTGTATTAATCTCTCTTTCTCTCTCTCGCTCTCATTTTGTTCTTTGTCTCCCTCTCTATTTCTCCCTTTTCTCTGACGTTGTCTCTCTCTCTGTCCATGCCTCTCTCTTTCTCTTTTTCTGTTTATCGCTCACACTCCTCCTTGCCTATGCATAAACTGCCACTGTCCAAATATGTTATGAAAGCTAACTAAAGAGACTGCGCTTAGGGCACCTTGCATCATTATACAGAATAACTGCCAGCCACTGCAACATCTCGTATACAGGCTTCCCAGGTCGTTGTCTTCAGACTTCGCACTGGCCACAATAGACTGAGATACCACCTATTCAACAAATTGACGATAGGTGGTACCGACGAATGCCCGTGCAGTACCGGTAAAATGACCGCTGAACATCTGCTGCAGAACTGCCCGACATACGAGGATCAGAGACAGCAGATGTGGCCATCACCAGTGGAACTGCAAGACAAGCTCTATGGCAGTGTCGACAGCCTCAGGATGACCGCCGCTTTTTTCGAAAAAATAATGGTTACTGTCTGACTGCGTACGAAGAAGAAGAAGAAGAAGAAGAAGAAGAAGTGTACAGGCTTCCTGCAAATAAGACCTCCTTGGACTTCCAACTTATGATTTCCATTAGAGCGAACAAGTTTATAATTTGGTAATACTTTGGAAAAGGTTTAATAAATGCCATCTGCATTATTGACTTGTGATTCACATTGGAGCACGTAGAATGAATGAATAAACGAATGAATAAATGAATGAGTGGATGAATGAATGAACGAATGAATTAGTGAATGAATGAATAAACGAGTGAATGAATGAATGAATGAATGAATGAACGGATGGATGCATGAACGAATGAATGAACGAATGAATGGACATCAAGCAAACCCTGCTGATGTTTTCTATCCAACAACAATGTCGTCTTCTGTTTCCTTCTTCTTCTGCGTTCGTTCTCAATCTCCTGCTACCAAGCCTTGAACAAGTTGCAGGTATCAGGAAGAAGTCTGGAGAACGGAATGTGTTGCGTCGCTAGTTTACAGGATGACTGCGATTTTGCACCTCTATGACCGACACAACGGTCTTCGGCATCGATGGTATCTCAAAAATGAATATCAAATGTCGACAAATACATCGACCTCAGCGCAAATGAAACTGACCTATACAGAATTTGGCTGTGCTTTATTTCAATGGTCAATTTTATAAGATGGTTGTTGACCGTGTCCGAACTTCTTAAAATTAGTTCATCAATGCTATTGACGGTACGAGTCCATAGGCAATTTAAGTCAACGGCTTGATATGAATGTTTACACATAATATGGTCCCCAGGGGCACTTTTAGAGCTTTTGGTGTACGAGTGTTACTGGTTGGTAACAAGTAAGAAGATGTGTGTGTAGTTAACTTTTCTACAGTTGGTTCTGTAAAAATTGGTTAAGGAATCGTCCGTCCTTTTTTGACAAGATGGTTCTGAAATGCACAAATATTAAGTAAAAGTAAAGTGGAAAATCAGCAGAATAAGCCGCTGGTTGAAAATTAAGTTTTTGAAGACTTGACTGTGCAAAGCCGCAGTCTGTGGGAGGTGGGGTGGTCAATGCCCTTCCTTGCTGGATTTTGCGCTCCCAAACTCATGCGTCAGGTAGCCATTTACAGCTGGGTTGACTGGAGACGCGGTCCCCGATTAAAATCACCACCCTAATTTTTGTTGTCTCTGGACGCGATTTGAACCGAGGCAATTACTCGCTATGAACTAAGCTATCGCGCCCCTCGCACAGATATCGGAGCATTGAAAATGTGTTGCAATAACCATATCTATCATATCCATGTTATCTAACCCTAACTAATAGCCTAATCCTAACCCTACACCTAATCATAACCCTAACCCTAACCATAACCCGACAGCTTCGCAAAACGGAATATAACCATATTCTCTACACTTCCATCTCCATCTAAACATTTACTTATTTATTTAAAATAAAATTATATCGACCTGTTCTCGCTTTAACCCGAAACGGAATATCCCGTTACGTACGATGTGAACTCAGGGATCTGTTTAGGGTGAATTTAGACGCACTTACCCATTTCCCTTCCTCTCTGCCTTTACTTACATAACAATTATCCAGGCACCCAATTCCAGCTGCGTCGACAAGAGCATTCGCTAACGGAAGATGCAACCCTGTTCCATTACCATGAAAAGCGTGTGCTCTATTACTGCGCTAATGTGACGCAGTCCAACCACAATATATCCTTTACTGTACACAGCAACCGCAAAAAATGTTTCCATGACTTAGCTAGGAAACAGAAATTTGCGACGTCCCTTAACCCTCCCATCGCTTGATGCTGACATTTACCTAATCATCTGCGGCCGGTATTTAAGGATACTGCTGCGGTAAAGTCTAGGACCCACCAACAATGATAGCTCGGACCACTCGCAGCGTGCCTGTTCTCCAAATGTGTTCTTATCCCGGAAACGGTCAATTTTTGTTTATTTTTCCCCACGCGAATTGATACACAAAATGTGCCACTTTGTGGATAAATTGTCAATTTTTGTTCGGAAACTCCAGCGGATTTACCCGAAAATTGGTCTAAACTTAGTCGCTTATAGCGGGGGTTTTCCGTAATGGCGGCGTAATCTGAGGTCACGTTTAGGGGATATATATCCGGATATTCCCACCCTACTTGTCAAAACCTGTCTCGCGCCAGCCCGGCTCATCTGACACGACAGGCCGCGGTCTCACAATGGTCGTCTGTCACTTCAGTCGTATCCGGTGTCATCCGCTGAGAGTTGATGATTAGGGTCAGGGACGGACTGCTTTGGGGTGAAATTTGTGAAGGGGGTGTGGGCAGCATAGCAACAATATGAAGGTCGTTGAGTAGGACACGTGCCTGGTACTTCTAGGTTTGTTACAAAATATTGATAAGTATTTTTTTTTTAAATATTGTTTAAATAAAATACTAATTGACACATAAAAAGCTTACCAATACACGACAAATAGATATTAAAAAAACGGAAGAATTATTTGTTGACAAAATGGAAATATACACGTGGAAACGCGAGATTCATAAACGGACAACTTATAAATATACATGTTGATGAGCGAGATTCATACATGGACAAATTATAAATATTTATGTTGAAAAGCAAGATTCATACAGGGACAAATCATAAATATATATGTTGATGAGCGAGATCCATGCATGGAAAAATTATAAATATACATGTTAATGAGCGAGATTCATACATGGACAAATTATAAATATACATGTTGATGAGCGAGATTCATATATGGACACATTATAAATATTTATATTGAAAAGCGAGATTCATACATCGACAAATTATAAATATTTATGTTGAAAAGCGAGATTCATACGTGGACAAATTATAAATATTTATATTGAAAAACGAGATTCATACGTGGACAAATTGTAAATATCTTCTACTTTTGTCGTCTCACTTTCTACCCATTGCAGTCCAGTGTCGCAGTATGTATTTATCTTTCGCCTCTCGTGATTTCTATAAATATATATGTTTAAAAGCGAGATTCATACATGTTGACAGACGAGGAATATAATTCATGTTTGACAGACGAAGAATATAATACATGTTTGACAGACGAAGAATATAATTCATGTTTGACAGACGAAGAATATAATGCATGTTTGACAGACGAAGAATATAATGCATGTTTGACAGACGAAGAATATAATGCATGTTTGATAGACGAAGAATATAATCCATGTTTGACAGATGAAGAATATAATGCATGTTTGACAGATGAAGAATATAATGCATGTTTGACAGACGAAGAATATAATGCATGTTTGACAGACGAAGAATATAATGCATGTTTGACAGACGAAGAATATAATCCATGTTTGACAGATGAAGAATATAATGCATGTTTGACAGACGAAGAATATAATGCATGTTTGACAGACGGAGAATATAATGCATGTTTGACAGACGAAGAATATAAGGAATTTTGAAAGATTAAGAATATAATCCATGTTTGACAGATGAAGAATATAATGCATGTTTGACAGACGAAGAATATAATGCATGTTTGACAGACGGAGAATATAATGCATGTTTGACAGACGAAGAATATAATCCATGTTTGACAGATGAAGAATATAATGCATGTTTGACAGACGACGAATATAATGCATGTTTGACAGACGAAGAATATAATCCATGTTTGACAGACGAAGAATATAATCCATGTTTGACAGACGAAGAATATAAGGAATTTTGAAAGATTAAGAATATAATGCATGTTTGACAGATGAAGAATATAATGCATGTTTGACAGACGAAGAATATAATGCATGTTTGACAGACGGAGAATATAAGGAATTTTGAAAGATTAAGAATATAATGCATGTTTGAAAGATTAAGAATATAATCCATGTTTACAGACGAATTAAAATCATGTTGACAAATAAATTATTGCGTACTTTTCATTGATTTTAGTTCATGCATCTCAGAATATTTGTGTTGTTTTTCATTTATTGCATCAATTGCATACGTTTCGGAAATTATTTTCTCTTTGCTAAGTACATAAAATGATGCTTTGTAATAGTGTTTAAGATTTAATATTTTGTAAATAGAACAAGTGTATAGTGAGACAATGGCATCGAATCTCATTGCCGGTCTACCTAGCTGACTTATAGTCACAAGTATCGTGTTTTGCCTTCCATAACTCACATACATGTAAGAAGTAGTACAATACATTTTGTAATTCACTCGTAATTTCAGAACTCGAATAATGAATTATGTGACATTTTAATGCATACAACATGACAGTCATAGGGCACATTAAATTTTTTTTTAATAACTTAATATCATATGTATTTGTATTTAATCACTGGAGGACAAATTGAGAGTGACCAATGCCTCTCTTGAGAGACATTTGATCGAAATCATTTTCAGGAACCAACGAATACAAAAGCTCCACAGTTCTGATATGCGTCAAGTGTCCTTCGTGAATGATGCGGTAATCTATGCAGACAAGGTAAACCATAAATGGGCAGGTCATATGTTGCAAGGAAACGATGGTCGATGGTGCACGGCGACTGCAATCTGGTACCCAAGAGATAAAAAATAACCGCTGGGAAGACTTCCAATGCGTTTGTCAGACTCCATTGTTGTACATAACACCATCCTCTGGAGGAAGGCTACCCCATGTGTTGGACTTCTGTGGCCCAAGACATGGTTAACCTGAGACGAAGTTGGGACCCGCAGCTACAATAACGAACGGGTCATCAAGAAGAAGATTGATTGAGTTATATATAGAAGCACGATCAAGATGCTGCAGCGGTCAGCGACCCATAGCTGACTACTAGAATCAGTGCCAGCGAACCATAGCTGCCAAGACCCTTCTACACCTCCACGTGGTGATCCTGGATAACAGGCTGCCGCAGGGCAGACTGGCTAAAGAGAAGGGATCGAAGAGGGATTGCTAACCCGGTACTAAAAAAATGCTTGCTGAAGTCGGATGTGTTGGACCGAAAGGTGCAAATATCGCAGCCAAGCTGTAAACTACAAAACAACGCATTCCCTTATCTGGACTACATTCTGCTACTTAAGCCCTTTCAGGGTTTGGTAGTGGGAGATTGAGAACGAACGAAGAAGAAGAAGAAGAAGAAGAAGAAGAAGAAGAAGAAGAAGAAGAAGAAGAAGAAGAAGAAGAAGTATATAGAAGCATGTACAACTTCTTTTCTAACGGCAGTTTTCCAAACGTGACAAGTATGTCTTAAGATACCCAGTAGTATTATGGGCACTAAACATTTCCATCAACTTTATCCTTTTATTTCAGCATCCATATCCTTCAGAGGAGCAGAAGAAACAACTTGCTCAAGACACAGGGCTTACTATACTACAGGTCAACAATTGGTAAGCAATCTATCTATCTATCTATCTATCTATCTATCTATCTATCTATCTATCTATCTATCTATCTATCTATCTATCTATCTATCTATCTATCTATCTATCTATCTATCTATCTATCTATCTATCTATCTATCTGTCTGTCTGTCTGTCTGTCTGTCTTTTTGTCCGTCTGTCTGTCTGTCTGTCTCTCTCTCTGTCTGTCTATCTGTATGTCTCTCTGTCTATGTCTGTCTAGGTATATATGTCTCTCTGTCAGTCTGTCTGTCTGTCTCTGTATGTGTCTGTCTGTCTGTCTTTTTGTCCGTCTGTCTGCATGTCTGTCTATATGTTGACACATGTTGAGAACAGAATATTTGTTGACAAACTAGATTATCTCTCCAGCGTCCACTACTGATATCCTCCTTCCACTATTGATATCCAATGTATTCACATTCCACTTTCAATATCCATCATCAACTACTGATATCTACCATCAACCTTTGGTATCAACCATCCACGTATTCACATTTACCTTCGCATATTGATATGCGATCTCTCGTTACATCTTTTTCGTACTCGCTCCACAGATCTCTCCCTTGCACTGGACCTCCCTTTGTCCTGTTAATCTATATATCTCAATGTATCTTTCTAACTTTCATTCAATCTTATTCCAACTCTCTTGTAATCTGTCTCCTGTACTCTACCTCACTTTCTGCCCTTTTCTCTCCTTCACTCTATCATATTTAAATATCTCTCTCTCTCTCTCTCTCTCTGTCCCTCCCATTTTCTCATATGTCCCCTTTCTCTCTTTCACTCTGTCCTGTCCATCTATCCATGCATGTCTTTCAACTGCTTCTCACACTCCTTCCCTCTGCCCATTTCACTTTTATCGAATATGTTCTCCCCTCCATCGTTCATTTAGTTAGTTTATTATAAAAATAACATTTCTATTTGTTATAATTGTTTGGCGTCGGCCTGTTTCTGTATTCACCAACGAGGTATGCGTTGCACTATGTTTTTCTTTTGCGCCTGTCGACCCAGTGCATCCGACTTCGTCATTCATTTTACGTAACGGTCTGCTTCCTCCTGCAATCTGCTACGGGTTTCCTTCTTCGGGGTACCGGCCGGTGCTGAGATGGGGGAGCGAACCCAGCATCTTCGGATTGTGAGCCGTTTCATTTAACCACTAGCCCACGCCTTCCCCAAAATCACATTTTTGGAACGTATCACGTAACAAATAAAGAACACAACAAATGACATAAGGATAACATAGAAACCTGGTTTAACGTTATAAAACTTAAACAACAAAAATATAAATTAAAAACAAAAAACGAAAGAAACGACAAAACAAATACGAAATACGTTTATTACGTTAAGATTCGAGGCACCCCATGGGGAAGTTTCGGTCAAAAATTCGTTCGCTGATGTAAAAAATAACACCTAAACTATTAAGTGGTGTTGAAGTCTGCATTTTGAAACCTTATCAACAATTTCACTAAATCAAAAATATATTTCATTGTAAATGAATTTTTAAATATCGGGTAATTTGAAAGAAATATCAATTATTTGTGTTTGTTTATGGAAATGTACTCAAGCCGAATCCTAGGTGCCCATCTGCACACATTTGATAAATCTACAACTCACAAACTGTGATTATATTCGGAGCACACATTTCCATAGAAATAATTCATCTATACTTTTCTTTAGCAACGTAGAATTAATACACAGAAGAAAAAAATGTGGTTTTCCGAAGTAAAGAAACGCCAACTGAATATAGTGACGTGTCTCAGAGATGGCACTCAAAGAACGCCTGTACCTTCTTCGCATCGTCTAATGACGTACGTGATGAGATGAGATTAGAGGGATATTTCATTGTTTTATGAATTATGTTTATTTAAAAAAAGTTCTTTAATATTTGTCGTTCCTCTTTTAATTATATCTTGTTTTTTTGGTTCATTATTTGGAACTCAGTGGTGCTCTCCAGTGTTGGAATTCATTGTGGATTTGCTCAAACCAGTGGGTAATGATTTACACTTGCCTCCAGTCATTAGAAAAACCATTCTTCATAACTTACATTTTGACTGAAGCGTACATAATGTTTAACAAATAGCAAATAAACATATCATTATTTCTAGCTAACTTCTACTATTGATTTCTATTGAAATATTCGACCTTATATTATTGATATCTACTTTCTACTATTGAAATCTACCTGCTATTATTTATATCTACTTTGTATTATTATCTTTCTTATAATTTGTGTATCTACTTTCAACTAATGTGATATATACCTTCCACTATTGATATCTTACCTTCTACTATTACTATCTACCTTCCACTATTGATATTTACCTTCTACTATTGGAATCTACTTTCCACTTTTGATATCTACCTTCTACTATTGGAATCTACTTTCCACTATTGATATCTACCTTCTACTATTGGAATCTACGTTCCATTATTGATATCTACCTTCCACTAGTGATAGCTACCTTCAACTATTTATATCCACTACTATCGATTTTCATCATCCACTATCGTTCCTGCTTCTTTTGTAAATTCCAGCTGACTACTGCTTTATTAATGCATTCTAAAAGTTAGCGACATGAATCATACGAAAGAAGATGCATATTTCTTCAGCTACCATTTTCTTCGTAATTTATACGTTGTCGTGTTTGTGTCTGTTTGTCATTAGTCTGACCCCGTTTTTCTTTATGAGAGAAAAAGACGGAAGAGAAGAAGTAGAAAAGAAGAAGAATGAGGACAACGATATTCCACTTTATTTTTGTGCATCTCTTTCATTTTTATTTTCTGTCCTATTTCTGTCTGTCCATCATAATGCTTAAAAGTATATTCAAATTCAGTCTGAGGTATAAAGATGTAGAAAAAAGAGATGAGAATTAGAAAACGACGATTACATTTTCAACTATTGCCACCTCAGTCCTTCCCAACCCCACCGCCAGCCTCTCTATACCACCCCACCCGTTCATTTCTACTTTCTGTTTCTGTCTTTTCTTTTCTTTTGCTTAGTTCCATTCCTCCCTTTATTAAATGCAGCCCATTAGCGAATAAGATTGACAGGCCAGCTTTCCTGTGCCTCCGCTCTCAAGTTAATCTAAGAGGCACGTGAGCTCCCTTCCGCACTTTTCAATTTGGGCCCTGAAGATTCTCTCCTCTCTTGAGGCATTTCTTTATTTCATCCTTCTCCTCATCATGATTTCTTTCAATTTTTGTCTTTCTCTCTGTCCAATTCTGTTTTTTTTTAAAATCATTAACAAGTTTGTAGTTTTGTTTCGTGCATTAGTAATTTACTTCCGTCTTTTAATTGATTTCTTCATTGATAATTATAATTATGTGTATACTTTTTTTTTCTAACTTGAGTCTTTATTTTCACAAATCGTATCTAAATCTGTCCACTTTTATTGTTAGACAATGCTGCAAAGTTTAATTCAGTTTCGTGTGTCAACTGTATAGTTATTATTTTCATTCCATGCCTCGATCATGATTTTTAACACTGACTTTGTCTTGGTCGGTGTCTTGATCAGAAGTCCTTCCGTTTGGTGTAATAAGCTCGTGCCGTGTGTATGTTTAAGACATTCTTGTCATGTGTCCACACTATGCAATTGTCTTACTCTCTGTCTATCTGTGACTGACTGATTGACTGTCTGCCTGTTAGCCTTTCTGTGAGGTCAAATCACTAGTGTCTTTTCTTCCATAGCAGTATACATGTACTATAATTCAGTGGGTCAGCTGGACTGTGGCGATATCAGGAGTCGAAACCATACCTTTACCATGAATAGTAAACACTGTATCCCTACGCTAACCAAACTCTTGTAAATACGTGCCTCCTAATTTTTAAAGAAATATTATGACCTTTGAATGTATAATTGTTATATTGTGCTACATAGTGCAATACACTGCATACGATTCAATAACGAAAAGCAACTGCTTATTTCAGTTTGTCTGATCCTCCCTTTGAACTATTTATTTTTGGTTTCCTTAGTGTTCACATAAAAAAAAAGTTCACCTCAATCTAGGTTTAATTCGCGAATTATCAGAACTACATTTGAAATGTTCTTAACTGGTTCACTCTGGAGAACCGATGTATTGGCTTATAAACTGTCTTATGTAATGTCAATGCAACAGAGCTGATATACTGGCTTGTAAACTTTCTAAACAATGCTACAGAGCTGAAATACTGGCTTGTAAACTTTCTAAACAATGCTACAGAGCTGATATACTGGCTTGTAAACTTTCTTACAATGCTACAGAGTTGATATATCGGATTCAAAACGTTCCAACAGTGCGGCAGGACTGATTCAATGGCTTGCAAATTGGGTTACAATGCTATGGCTTGGCTTGGCTTAGTTCGTTCTCAATCTCCCGCTACAAAACCCTGAAAGGGCTTAAATAGCAGATTGTAGTCCAGAGAACGGAATGCGTTGTGTCGTAGTTTACAGCTTGATTGCGATATTTGCCCCTTGCGGTCCAGCACATCCGACTTCAGCAAACATTTTTTGAGTACCGGGTTAGCATTCCCTCTTCGATCCCTTTTCCTTAGCCAGTCTGCCCTTCTGTAATCTGTTATCCAGGATCACCGCGTGGAGGTGTAGAAGGGTCTTGGCAGCTTTGGTTCGCTGGCCCTGACGCTAGCAGTCAGCTATGGGTCGCTGACCACTGCAGCTCATGCGTTGCTCAGCATCTTGATCCCTTACAATACTATAAAGCTCATATATTCCCTTGTAAACTTGTTACAATCCTTCATTGCCGATATGTGGACTTGAAATATTGCATATTTGCATCTAATAGTTTCTCAATTATAGCTATTCTGGGATCTCAGCTCTCTCCCAATTGTATATATCCAGTACGATATGTGAATAATAGTTTAACATAAAGTAACCGTATCAGTTACCGCCACACGTACACTTTAAAAACAAAATTGCATCTTTTTAACTAAAATGCTAATAAAGGATGCTCAAAGTACCATGGATAGAAAAAATGAAAAGATGCAGATATTTTAAAATAACTGGATATCGAGGAAAATTGGTTAGTAAACAATATCTTGTCCAGATAGCTAAAATCTTGGCCACATCAAACGTCATTATGCCTGGTGAGAACGTTACTGGACAGTATGGTTTCTGGAAAGTGAGGCAGATGCTGACCAAGGAGACGAAGGAGACAAGACACCACGGAGGTCCTGAAGATGACAGCGGCATAGGTGGGAGTTCTGGCTAGAGATTTGTGTTACAGGTCGTATGTTGTAAGATCGACGTTCTGCAAACGCACCGGGTTCGAGTACCATCGTGTCCAATTTAGCAGACACGAGGTCTACACCTCGATGGAATCGCCCAACCTCAGACGGGACGCAATGGCAACCTTCCGTACTGCACACCTGCCAACAAATAAATAACAGCCAAATCCAAATAGGCTGGCAGGTGAAAACAGGGCCGTCGTGCAAAGGTCGTGCTACTTCCATTATAAAGTATCGAAACGCTGATCAATATTTGTATTACAGCACATGGCTTCAATTGCGCACCTTGACCCCTCCCCCGCCACCCCCTTCCATCCAACCCCCCACCCAACCACCCTTTTCCAAACAATTTTTCTATAAATAAATAAAGTATATTGCAAAATATATGAGATTATTGCACATGCTGAGCCAAAATTCATTCCTGGTAAAGGGTTTTTCTGTTTTGCTCTCCTCCTTGTTCAACGCGAAAATTTAGAGCCAAAAAACAACGAAAGTGGTCCTTTTTCGAACCTGAAGATCTCGGAACTCTCAGTCCGACATGTCCTCGAGGCCTGAAAGTCATTAGCGTCGTTTTGCCAGACCGTTTCTTTGGCGCGTACGTCCTTTCATGGTGGCATTAAGCTCTCTTCATGATGTCACACCGACGACTATTGATGATGTCATTAAAAGTCAGCCCCGACGTCGAGGAGTTCCGGGTCACGTGACCGAAAATTCCGCCATTACTGTCAAGCCCGCTTATCTGGCCCAGTTTGAGAAGACGAGATTGGAGCTGTCTGAGATTCGTTTTGGCTATGTTCTTATTCTGTCGCTCTGATTCCGATTCTGTCCATCCCTCTCTGCATCTCTCTCGCTGTCGTATCTTTTTTATGGTTGTCTTAGTCGCACTTTGTCTCTGTCTGTTTCTCTCTCTCACTCTCTATAACTGTTTCTCTCACTTTGTCTCTCTCACTCTCTGTCTCTCATTGTCTCTCTGTTTCTCTCACTCTCTCGCTCTGTCCATCTCACTGTCCCTCTCACTCTCTCTCACTGTCTCTCTCACTCTCCCACTGTCTATCTAACTGCCTCTCCCACTCTTTCACTGTCTCTCTCACTCTCCCACTGTCTATCTAACTGCCTCTCCCACTCTTTCACTGTCTCTCTCACTCTCCCACTGTCTATCTAACTGCCTCTCCCACTCTTTCACTGTCTCTCTCACTCTCCCACTGTCTATCTAACTGCCTCTCCCACTCTTTCACTGTCTCTCTCACTCTCCCACTGTCTATCTAACTGCCTCTCCCACTCTTTCACTGTCTCTCTCACTCTCCCACTGTCTATCTAACTGCCTCTCCCACTCTTTCACTGTCTCTCTCACTCTCCCACTGTCTATCTAACTGCCTCTCCCACTCTTTCACTGTCACTCTCACTCTCCCACTGTCTATCTAACTGCCTCTCCCACTCTTTCACTGTCTCTCTCACTCTACCACTGTCTATCTAACTGCCTCTCCCACTCTTTCACTGTCTCTCTCACTCTCTCAGTGTATATCCCTCTGTCTATCTCACTGTCCCTCTCACTGTCTCTCTGACTCTCTCGATATCTCTCCCAAACGCTCAGTCTCTCTCTCTCTTTCTCACTCTCTCACTCTTCGTCTCTCTCAATCTCTCACTGTCACTCTCAATCGCTCACTGTCTATCTAACTGCCTCTCCCACTCTTTCACTGTCTCTATCACTCTCTCAGTGTATATCCCTCTGTCTATCTCACTGTCCCTCTCACTGTCTCTCTGACTCTCTCGATATCTCTCCCAAACGCTCAGTCTCTCTCTCTCTTTCTCACTGTCTCTCTCACTCTTCGTCTCTCTCAATCTCTCACTGTCACTCTCAATCGCTCACTGTCTCTCTCACTGCCTCTCTCACTGTCACTGGGTGTCGTCTGCCGCCTTCTCTATCTCACCCTATCACACTTTCTGTCGTTCAGTATCTCTGTCAAGTTTTATGTCTTTCGCATTCCTCCTCTCTTTTGCTAAGTATGTCTCTAACTCACATCACTCTCTCTCTCCCTCTCTCTCTCTCTCTATCACTCTCACACACACACACACTCGCTTGCTCTCTATCCATTGTCACCAGCTGACTGTTTTTCTCTCTCTGTCTACCTCTCCCTGGAAATCTGTTTCTCGCTGCCTGTGTTTCTCTCACTCTCTCTTTCACTCACTCTCTTCGCAGATCTGCATGTCCCTCTCAATTTTCTTCGTTGTCTCTTCTCTCTATCTCCATATCCTACCCTCTTTATCATACATTCGCACATCGTCGGTATTATCACTAATTTCAAAACTTTTGTTTGATGTTTCTTGAAAACAATATTCCAAATATCAAAATAATTATCTGGTTATCGCCCCTTAAGTTAAAAGTATTGACCGTCAACAAATCGTGTTGGTTATGGCCCTTTATATATGTCTGTTCTCTTTCTTCGAATTCGGAATTTCGAATTCCTTCTAACTTTTTGATATGGAGGCTTATATACTCTCACAAGGAATTCTGTTTTTAAAAAAAATCACAATTTTTCGGATTTATTCAATCAAAAAGGAATTTAATGGCTATTTTATTACACACTATCTCGTTCTATCTCTCTCTTTCTCAGAGCCTCCGGCTAGTTGCGTGAAAGAGTGTTCTTTTCTCCCAAAAAATGTGGCATGCTTCGATCCCCGTTATCGGCACGCTCTTACCGACCAAGCTGTAAATGGGTACCCTATTTAATGTTATGAATAAAAGTAAGCAAGGAAGAGGAAGGATCCACCCTACCCTCACACTATGAGGCCTAGCAAAATGAAGCCTCTAACACTTGATCCCTGACAACATTGTCTTCTACCAGACTAACATATTTAAAAAAAACAATGTTTAATGGCTTTATGCTTATACTCACTCACTCTCATTCTCCCCCCCCCCCCCCCCCATCTCTCCCTTTCCGCTCCTGGATAAGCGTGTCTGTTTGCAATGACATACACTATATATATTCACGAGTTTGTATGCATTTATATGCGTGTCTATGCGTGTTTATGTATGTAGATATGTGTGTGTGTGTGTTTGTTTCGTTCTATTTAACAAAATGTATCTACCGTTTACTTAAATACATCAAATATAATTATTTATATGAAGTGTAACATATACATAATTTTAAATCAATTGTTTTAAATTAGCAACGATGCTCGCAAATCCTACCAAACATGCGATATATTGGAACCCACACGAAAAGAAAAGGGAAGCCAAGGAATACAAGTAGAGTAGGAAGCGACTCGTTGCTGAATCTCAAGAAGACGGTTCAGAATATAAACAGATAAATAACTTCCGTTGCGTCTCTATGTTTAAAAGACAATCGAAAGGATAGTGCAAATGAGGATCAGAATGACGAACAACGGATACCAAGATGGGATCTACACTACAAACATTCACTGAGCTTAATGACTTAAGAGCAGCACTCTGCAAACTGTGCCAGCAGTCCGCACCAAAAAGGGTAGTGGTACAGTGGGTCTCATCACACTGCAACATCCAAGGCAACGAGGAGGCAGACAGACTGGCAAAAGAAGGTGCAAGACTACCACAAACAGATACTAGTATGACGTACGAAGAGTCAAAATGGCTTATTAAAACCAGATACATGACCAAATGGGAAACCGAACATACTGGCTACACCAAAAACGATGCCTATTACCAGTTGAACAGAAGAGAGCAGGTCGTTGTCTTCAGACTTCGCACTGGCCACAATAGACTGAGGTACCACCTATTCAACAAATTGAAGATAGGTGGTCCCGACGAATGCCCGTGCGGTACCGGTAAAATGACCGCTGAACATCTGCTGCAGAACTGCCCGACATACGAGGACCAGAGAGAGCAGATGTGGCAATCACCAGTGGAACTGCAAGACAAGCTCTATGGCAGTGGCGACAGCCTCAGGATGACCGCCGCTTTTTTCGAAAAAATAGTGACTGCGTACGACGAATAAGAAGAAGATACAAACATTCTTATAAAAACATATTAAATTATAAAACACATAATCACCGACACACTGACGCACGATATAACTAACACACATCAGCCACACACCAGGCCAACTCACTTAACCGCGCACTCCTACCCCGTTTTAATTAAGTCACAGGGCCCTGAACGCAAAACAATTACATCGCGAAATGTTCTCGGGTCATAAGCGCATTTTCGGAGCGCCTGTCGGGTACAGTTCCTCCATTGTCGGCTCTAGACATATTTTGGAAAGGTTTTGACAATATACATATGTATATGTGTGTATGTGTATGTTGTTGTTGTTGAATGAGAAGATGTATTCTTTTGTGCTACCCTAAAAGGGACGTTAAGTAGGGGTTTGTTTATCTTTCCGAGTGTGCTGATGAAGATGGACCGTGGTGGTCCTCTAGACAGTTATGCTATACTTGGCTTCATTTGTGTGTCGCTCACTGCTACGGGGATAACGTCAATCCCTCACTTCGTTATCCAGGCTGCCATGAAAACAGTACGTGGAAGTCGGGGTGGTAGTCGTGGACAGTAAGTTTTGCCTAACCCTGACTAACATGTCTGATCAGTGTGTTTTGCCTGACCCTGACTAACATGTCTAATCAGTATGTTTTGCTTGACCAAACGTTAGTCTCCCTTCCCGTGTATATGCTATTCCATGGCATTGATGATATTTTTATTGGGGTGGAAGTGTGGAAAGGGGGGGGGGAGGGGAGGGCGTTTTGTTGTGTCTAAATGTTTGGCCGTTCAATTTTCAGATAATATAATATTGAGAAGTTAGTTAACAATGCTGTGTATGGGAATAAATGTGCAAACATAATCTTTGAGGAATAGATATATTAGCTAGGTTGAGATAAATAAAACCGAAATATATTGCCACTCTATTTGTCCGTACCGATCTGTCATCTGTCCATACTACTCTTTCATTTGTTCATACCATCCAACGATATATTCATGCATTTATCCATCCATCCATCGATTCGCCTTTCAATCTGTATGCCCAAGCAACCATTTACTCATCCATTGATGCACACGTCCAACAGTGTGTCTGGAATCAGATCCATCCATGGATATATTTGTCCAACTAATCAGGCTCCTATCCATCTATTCGCTCATGCATCTGAGTGTCCTGCTATTGATCCATCCAGATATTTGTTTATCTATCTTATCAATCCATCCACCTATCTGTCTGCCCTTCTGTCTACATAAACCAAAGCATCTCTCTTTTCCGTCTGTCGCATCTATCGTTCTCCTCTGTATCTGTCCAACTATTTACATATCTCCCTGTCTGTCCCCCAAACTGCCAATCACTCTACATACATCTCCGACTGTCTTCCTATGTATTTCTCACCCAAACACATACCGCTAAGTCTGTACACCGCAACGTGTTTATCGCGAATAAAGGCATTCGAAACCAACTCTGCTGTGCAGGTACATTTTCCAAGCCTCCTTATTTCCAATAGTCGTGCACTCTATTATCCAACTAGGGCCACTTTAAAAACTAGCTCCATGCCAGTCCTACCCATCCCATTACTACTTTAGCTACTAGACTTGTGCACCATAGCAGCTAAACAAAACTAGGCACTCAAAAAACCAGGCCCAGTCGAGGCTTATTTCACTCAAGGATCTAGTTATCAGGCATTTCAAGTACCCTTACCCCTTTCTAAATGTGACACGTTTATCTCCGCTTCGCTCCTGAAGAATTATACGTCATCACCAACTGATATCGCCTTATGACACGGTTTACAAAAATTCAACGGTTGGTTAGGTGGTAGGAGGGGCTTGGGAGGACGAGGAAGGGAAGGATTCAAAATGAAGGAGGGGTTAGGGAAGAAGACGGGAAAGGAAAGGACGCAAAAGGATGGAGGGGTTTGGGAAGAGGGCTGGAAAGGAAAGGATCAAGAAGGATGGGGGGGGTCTGTGAAGAGGGCGGAAAAATAAAGGACGGTATGGGATGATGGAAGTCAGAAAATGACACATAAAGGGGAAAAATATCCTGGGACGAATACTTGCAAGGAGTAGACCCAGAAGACGGGAGGACAATTGAGTAGCCAAATGAATGTTTGCTATGTTCACACAGAGCAACGGATCACTTTATCATATACGCCCTTGTTCAATCCAGTAAAAGTCTCGGGGGTCATAACTACAGCTTGCCTCCTAACAGGAAGACTATCAATACAATAACGTGCTTTTAAAGAGGCTGTTTGCGTTATAACTTCTTTTACATTGTGATGTTGCCAGACACAGCAAATCTAGTCATTATCACCTATCCACCTTCCAGGCAGAATCAAACATGGATTCTGTGACGGCGTTGGCTAGTGGATAAGTAGCACGGCTAACAATCCGACGGTGCTGGTTTTTTTTTTTTTTTTTGGTTCTTTTTTGCGTTCGCCTTATTTTCTCTAATCCCCAAGACGGTGTGCGTTGCACTGTGGCTTTTATTTTGCGCCTTTCGTTCCAGTGCGTCCGACTTCAGCATGTATTTTATGTAAGGGTCTGCTTCCTCCTGCATTTTCTAAGGGTTTGCTTCCCCGGGGTAACGGCCGGTGCTGTGATGGGGATCGAAACCAGTTGTGAGCCGTGCCACATAACCACTAGGCTACGCCGTCCCCGGTGCTGGGTTTGATCCCCATCACAGCACCGGCCGTTACCCCAGGAAAGCAAATCCTTAGAAAATGCAGGAGGAAGCAGACCCTTACATAAAATGCATGCTGAAGTCGGATGCACTAGGCTGATTGCGCAAAATAAAAACCACAGTGCAAATCACACCGCCTTTGGGATTAGAGAAATAAGGTGAAAGCAACAAACAAAAAAAAAGAACAAAAAAGAACAAAAAAACAACCAGAATGTTAAAAAACTCCTAACAAATAGTCCTAAATCTACAAACGAAAACCAAGAAGCGGCAGGGAATGATGCGAAGGCAACTAGCGAATCATAGCTGACTGCTTGCTCCTGGGACTGCGAGACATAGCTGATCAAGTCTCCATTCCACCTCCAAGCGGTAGTCATGAAAACAGGCCATGAGAATAGAGACCACTGTGGGAAGACAAACCCCTCTACCTCATAAAGAGACATGGAACCGACTGTGTCTGGTCGAATATATCGCAGCCTCGCTGTAAACTACGATACAACGTTTATTTCAGGACATACCGGGACAAACGCTACAGAAAAAGAACAAGATGACAACGAAGAAGATGAAGAAGAAGAAGAATAAGATGAATTAGGTAGCACTTTATCTTTGACAGCAATGTCTACACTGCCGATGACCTTCATCATCACAAATAACTGCCTAACAGTTCGAAGATCCACGTGCCATAATGATTTTTAAAGATTTTTTTCTCCTATCAGTTCAAGATTTAACAATCTTAAGTTTGTAGAGCCTTCTGGAGTAACCCTGTACCTGCTTCTCGAATTTCCTGTTTCAAAATCTATCCGACCTAAATACGGCGTAATCTCTCGGTTTGGTCAGATGGCGGATTGCATTAGCTTTTTGGTATTTCTGGGCCATGGTCTCATGCATGCGGCCCCCAGAAGCACGCGACCTGGCTTGTTTTATCATGTGGCCATAACTGTATACAGCCCGTCATGTTGCATTATGTGGTCCCAACAGTATACAATTGGAGATCTGCATTTTTGTGGAGGACTCAATTTCTTTCAGTTACCACAAATTCTCTAATCCTTATAAATTTTGTTGTTTATTTTCATTCCGTTTTACCGAAATAGCATTGCCTGTTGGGAAGCAGGGGTGGGTGTGGGTGTGGGGAGGGGGATGTCGAGTGCTGTGTCGTGGTAGTCTTGTTACATGGCCAAATAATTGTAGTTGCTGTCTTTCGATGCACTCTAATACTGGTGTTGTTCTAATTAGTCTCCTGCTCGTTTCTGATTTAGTCTCTGATTTGTTACACCCAATATTTGTCGCAGTCATTTCATTTCTGTTGTTACGATTTGGCGTTTCTCAATTGATTTTAGTCACATTGGTAGCATAGTGTCGGGACAAACATCCTATTGAACAAAGTGTAGTTGGTAGTTATTGTCGTGTGCTTGCAATTAAGTATTGGTGTTAATTGCCCAATGATCTGATTTGCCTTATTGAATCTTTGTTTGATTTCGGCTGTGATTCTTCCGTCTGCTCCCTAATTATGTGACATCTTTCACCTGCTTCATTAACTGCTTTGCAATGACGATATTGGTTTGTCCTACTCGTCTAGATATTTTCGTGACCTCAGTCTCTTTCCTGTGAAGTTTGCGTGCTTTATTTGCTTTGCACGTTGTATTTTGTTTATCCACATGTCTTTATCATCATCAGAAGCTTTCCTTCATGCGGTTCAGTTAAGTACATGTCTCCACTTCTTCTTCTTCCTCTTCGTCGTCGTTCAGCCTGAAAAGAACGTTTGTGACGTTGCATCGCAGTTTACAGCAATACTGAAATATCTGCAAGACCCTTCCAGACCATATAGGTGTGTGTTACTGAATTATCTAATGAGGATCCTTTGGCCAGCTTTGTGTCTCCACCATCATATGAGAGAATACAGTGTACATCAGTTCCGCCGAGACTCAGTTCTGCAATATAGCAAATGGATTCATTTCTCGGAGTGCAACGTCGACTTGGGCAGAATCAGATCTAAAGCGAAACACTGGGCGTCGAATTTCAGTTGTTGTTATTTGCGAATGCTCACAATGAGTAGATTACTCTTTTGTGCGCCCTAAAAAGGGCGTTACGTGGTGGGTTGTCGTGTCTTTCCTCAAATTCCGAGCGTGCTGATGAAGGTGGTCCGGGTCCTCCAGGCTGTTGTGCTATGCTTGACCTTCATCTACGTGTCGCTCTCTACTACGGGGATCATTTCGAACCTCACTATGTTTGCCGGACTGTTGTCCTCGACAACAGCCCTTTTCCAGGACGAAGAAACATGGAGGTCAGATGAGGGTCTTGGCCACTATATTTCTCCTGACGCGGGCAAACATTGTCTGATCAGTGCGTTTTACCTGATCAGACGTTAGCCTCATCGTCCCTCGAATTTTAGTCAACTGCACTTAACCCTTCCATTGAATCATAGAACAGGTGTAGCCCTCCCGGATGCTCGGGTTTAAGAACACTGTATCAAGAACTAGTGTTGATTCAAATACTTAACTGAATGCTGAAGAAATCCTGCTTGGAAATAACTACAGAAAAACAACAAACAAACAGGATACGCAGCTGACTTGCAATGTACACCAGAATGCTACAGATATTCTTATTGGAGAAAAACGTACAAGCAGACTTTGGACAAGATAAAGAAAACTTCCGTCGACGTGTCTCTATGCACGTATACATATATCTGACGGTTGTGACTGGTCGCTGATAACACAACAAATATCAAATGTTATTGCACGAAGGAGAGCGACAGGACCTTCATGAAACGTATTCTTCTCCTTTTTTTTCTTCTTCTTATTCTTCTTATTTTGACCAATTTTTCTTTCTCTTTATTCCTCTTCCTCTGTCCCACACTTTATCTGTCTTCCTGTTCCTCGTTCTATCTTTTCTTCGTTCTTCTTCTTCTTTTATTGTTCCTCTTTCTTCTTCTTCATTTTTGATTCATTTTCTTCTTCATTCTTGTTTCTTCCACCTTTCGTTTTTCTTTTTACTTACTCGCTTTTTTTTCCCTCTTTCCTCTTCGTCCTCATTCTTCCTTTTCTTCTTTCTTCCTCGTTCATTTCTTCCACTTTCCTCATTTCTTCCACTACTTTTTTCTTAAATTGCCTCTTCTTATTTCTTTTCTTCTTTATCTCCATCTTCCCCTTTCTTCTTATTTTCTTCTTCTATCTTCTTATACTACTTATTTTGCTCTCATCTTCAACTAATTTTTTTTCCTACCTTTCTGTTTATTCTCTTCTTCTTTTCTTGTCTCCATCTGCTTCTTCTCTGTTCTTCATCCTTGTTCTTATTTTTTCTTGATTTTATCTTATCTCTTCTTCTCTATTTTCTTCTGATGTCTTTCTCTCTCTTCTTCTTATTTCTTCTGTCCATCTGTTCTTTTTCTTCTTCCTGCTCCTAATCACCATCTCTCAAGAAAATGCGAAGAACACATCAATTTGCTATTTAAGTTCGATTTAATGGCTAACCCTTCCGTTACCCTTTTCGCTTTCCTTTCCTCTCACTTTCTGAGAACAGGGAACAACAACAAATAGATGGTTACAAAAGTGTACAATCAACTTCCTTCCCCCTTCTATGCTCTCCCCACGCCATACTTTTTATACCACTTTTGTTTTCTCTCTGACTCTCTCTCTCTTTATCTCTCTCTTTCTCTCTCTCTCTCTCTCTCTCTCTCTCTTTTATTAAATTTTATAACTAGCAAATTAATTTGTTGCATTATAAACCCATTAAAACTAGGTACAAACCAATTTCAGGTTTGGCTTAAGTCTAACACCGGCTCCTTCAAATTTCTCACCGCATTTTACCTCTTCTATGTATATCCCTTAAATTGGGAGACCTTTCTCTACGTGTTTCTAGTGGATCGAAACACGAGAACCCACTTCTAGGCAAGCTCTCCCACACGATGGATCGTCTGTCTAGGTCTAGTTTGTCTGAAGATCAGCCATTTCGCGCTTAGATAACCTATGGTAGATAACCTATGGTAGATAACCTGTGGTAGATAACCTATGGTAGATAACCTATGATAGATAACCTATAGTAGTTTCGCTCTTTCCACTAGGATACGTCCTTGTCTTCGGTTGTATGGCATTTACATTTAATACCATAAGCTTTCTCTTACAAGTAACAACAAAAATGCCTCTCGCTTACCGTGTGGATTAAGCGGCTCTGACTAAGAATGAATGGGCCCCGTGGACGTCAGTGCGTGGCCTAGATGGCGACTAAAAAGGTTGTGCATGAAGCTAGCAACCTCATTGTGTAAAAAAAATTTGATATATAAATCACCAACGCAAAGGCATATAAATACCTTTGGTGCAGGCTTCCAAAAGAAGGCAAACTGTAGTGTACAACGGATCATAGACATGAAAAAAAAAGACAACGCAAGGAAGACAAGAGAGGATATACACGAGAAGACAGACAAGACAAGTTAAGGCCAAGAGGTAGCCTGATAAGATTGTAGGTAAGTAAGTAAATGGATTGATAGATAGATAGATAGATAGATAGATAGATAGATAGATAGATAGATAGATAGATAGATAGATAGATAGATAGATAGATAGATAGATAGATAGATAGATAGATAGATAGATAGATAGATAGATAGATAGATATGTGGATGATAGATAGATAGCTATAAATATATATATATATATAGATAGATAGATAGATAGATAGATAGATAGATAGATAGATAGATAGATAGATAGATAGATACATATGTACATATATATATAGGTACATATGTACATAGATAGATACATACATAGGTACATAGATAGATAGGTACATAGATACATATATACATAGATACATAGATACATATATAGATACATAGATAGATACATATATAGATACATAGATAGATACATATATAGATACATAGATGCATATATACATAGATACATATATAGATACATAGATACATAGATACATATATAGATACATAGATAGATACATAGATAGACACATAGATGCATATATACATAGATACATATATAGATACATAGATACATAGATACATATATAGATACATAGATACACAGATAGATACACAGATAGATACATAGATAGATACATAGATAGACACATAGATGCATATATACATAGATACATATATAGATACATAGATACATAGATACATATATAGATACATAGATACATAGATAGATACACAGATACATAGATAGATACATAGAAACATAAATAGATACATAAATAGATACATATATGAATGGATGGAATCAAGGAATGGTGACAACAGGCAACACCACTAATGTAGACTAGTCCTCCTAACCTCAACCCCACTGACAAGACGTCTTCTCTGAAATAATTATTATCATAATGTTTGAGCAAATAGGATACATCATGCTCTACCTGTCGCTGAAGCTTGGACCATAACAATAATAAAAATCAAGAATAGCCGTTCAGTTACGCTTGTTCAACTTCTCCACACTTCACGTAACTTTTTGAGCGTGGCGAAATATTTCTAAACATCAGCGCTACATTTTTTGCACATTTAGGGCGTTTTGAACAACGTACCACTTACACATAGAAGGAGATTTTGAGAAGTCTGCACAAGTTTATTGATAATGGACGCCATTTCAGAGCACAAGTGCCCATTGTCCATGTGCATTCATACTAAAGTCGAATATTTCAAAGGAACAGCCAAGCGAAACTGCGTAATTCGTTTCTAACAAAGAGAGAAATCAACTTACATAGACTTTACATTACTCAACTGCAAGTATAAATAATGCTTGGATGGCGTGTGAAGCGGCTGCGGGAGAGGCAGAAATAGAGCCCTTTATGTCTGGGATAAAGTAATCCAAGGAGGTCGTATTCTTAGGCGATCGGTCGGGAAAATTGCATTGACGTACGGTGTTCCCTTCTTACATGTATATTTTTACATTGAAAATGTTTGTCAGCGGTAGTTTGTGCTTGCGAGGGGGGTTATAGCTAAATGGAGGACATTTGTTACAGGATGGACATATTTTACTGGATGTACATATTTTATTGGATGGGCATTTGTTACTGGATGGACACTTGTTATTGGACGGACAATTGTTACTGGATGGACATATTTTACTGGACGGACATTTGTTACAGGCGTGATCATTGTTGCTGGATGGACATTTGTTACTGAACGGACATTTGTTACTGACGTGATCATTGTAGCTGGATGGACATTTGTTAGTGGATGGACATTTGCTGCTGAATGGACACTTCTTACTGGACGGACATTTGTTACTGTCGTGATCATTGTTTCTGTATGGGCATTTGTTACTGGACGGACGTTTGTTACTGTCGTGATCATTGTTGCTGGATGGACATTTGTTACTCGACGGACATTTGTTACTGGATGGACATATTTTACTGGACGGGCTTTTTTTAAACTGGACGGACATTTGTAACTGGCGTGATCATTGTTGCTGAATGGACATTTCTTGCTGGATGGACATTTGTTACTTGATGGACATTTGTTATTGCATTGGCATTTAATACTGGTTGGACATCTGTTACTCGATGGACATTTCTTACTGGATGCATGGGTCGACATTGCTTACTGGATGGATCAACATTTACAACTGAATGAACATTTCTTATTTGGATGGACATTTGGGACTTGACGACATATATTTGTATTCGTCTTTAAGTCGATTCTGATGATCCAACTTAGATTAAAATCTGTGGTTTAGCACATTCTGTACTCTTGCTGTAGTGCTTTCTGTAATCACTCAAAGAAATTTCTTGCCCCATCCCATACAGAATTCTCTTCAGTTCTCTTTTACGTCAAGTAGGGAAAGTGCAGTGGTTTCTGTTTTTCCATGAAATGAGTGTATAAGATCCAATAGTGTATTTGAAATTAAATGCTAGTTTATTTCTGATATGCACCTATGTACCACTGCCATACTGATAGTTTGCTGCATATAATTCAAACATGTCAAACGACTTCATGAGCCCCCATGATGACAGAACCCATTTTGCAGTACTGCTCACTGTATACCGACAAATGAAGTAGCATTTGGTAACAGTCAGTGTCCTTCTACGATAAGCTGTACAGAAGTGCCTCAAGCCGACAGCTGCCCTCGCTATAGTCATCAAAGTCGAGGTCTGAAGACGAACGAAGAACAAGAGGACGTAGAATATTCATTTTTAATGTTAGAGATATAAAATCAGTAACCATATATATGATAATATACTGAACAAATGGTTAGCCATAAGCACGTAGATCATAAAGTGTACATTGGTCCTGTCAAAATTCGTAATTCCTTGTGAGACATAGATATTGACAGCTGATCTTAACCGTAGGATTCAGGCCTTGGAGATGATATCTTCCACTTCTTCGTTCATTCTCAATCTCCCCCTACAAAGCCACGAAAACGGATTGACAAGTAACAGGATGTTGTCAGGAGAGCGGAATGCGTTATGTCGCTAGTTTACAGATTGACTGCGACATTTGCACCTTCCGTCTTCGAAGACTTCTAAACGTCACATAGAAAGACCGAGTTACAAATGAGGAAATACGAGAATGAATTGCTATAACAATCGAGACTTTTGAAGATCTCTTGGCAAAGGAAAGGTACAAATGGGCGACGAAGAGATTGTTCCAGCAAAAAGATGGAAGGAGAACATAAACGAATGGACCAATCTCCGACCAGAGGAGGCACAGGCAGCGGCCGCTGGCTGACATAGAGTAGTGGCGAGTGGTTGTAGGGGTTTCTTCATGTGTACCCCAACGACCTTACCGGTTCCGGGAAGACCTGGCCTGACCTGATTAAACATATGAATTATTATTTTTTTCCTTAGAACAAATAAGGCCGCCTACGCACATTGAATTTTCAGTGATAACAGTTTTTTGTTATTACAGTATGCTCAGGCGAACTAATCTCCAAGCAAGGTAACTCTTCATTTTCGAGTGAGAAGTTGTCGACAAATTATGTCCCCTCTTTTCCTCTATACAAACAGACATCTACGAAAAATGAACAGTGTTACTGGCAAGGAAAGAGCCCATTATGCGAAATTCTACTCCGGAAAATAGTAGCAAGTCAACTGGAAAAAAGAAGTCAGAAATGAGGCCTAAGAAGAACAGGGCCTTCCGCTGTCCGCTCTCAAGCTAGGTTAATGCACTGACCGAGTTTTTAAAAAAAAATGCATGAAGGAAGAATACTGTTAACATGTTTTGTAAAACTACAAATATTTTAAAAGAATTTATAGACGAGAAATGAAAAATAAGCAGTCTTTTCAAGCTGTTTCTCTGTTTCATTCTTCTTTTCAATTGTGTCACTTGTTCTTTCACTTTCTTCCATCACTCTTTTAGTATTTGTTCTCTCTCTCTTCACCCTATTTCGCTATCTCGTTCTCTCTCAAGAATGTCCCTCATTGTCTCCAACTTGTCACCGTATACTCTCTCTTACATACATTTTAATTTCCTTTCATTTATAGATTTTGTCTCTCTCAGTTTTACCTTTCATTCTCTCTCAATTATTCCATTCATTATCTCTAAAATTAACTGTTCATTCTTTCAATTGTACCTTTCATTCTCTCATTTATACCTTCCATAATCTGAATTATACCCTTCATTATCTCTCAATTATACCTTTTCTTTTCTGAATTATACCTTTCATTGTCTCTCAATTATACCTTTCCTTCTCTCAATTATACCTTTCTTTCTCTCAATTATACCTTTACTTCTCTCAATTATACCTTTCCTTCTCTCAATTATACCTTTCCTTCTCTCAATTATACCTTTCATTGTCTCTCAATTATACCTTTCCTTCTCTCAATTATACCTTTCATTGTCTCTCAATTATACCTTTCCTTCTCTCAATTATACCTTTCCTTCTCTCAATTATACCTTTCCTTGTCTCAATTATACCTTTCCTTCTCTCAATTATACCTTTCATTGTCTCTCAATTATACCTTTCCTTCTCTCAATTATACCTTTCCTTCTCTCAATTATACCTTTCCATCTCTCAATTATACTTTTCCTTCTCTCAATTATACCTTTCCTTCTCTCAATTATACCTTTCCTTCTCTCAATTATACCTTTCCTTCTCTCAATTATACCTTTCCTTCTCTCAATTATACCTTTCCTTCTCTCAATTATACCTTTCCTTCTCTCAATTATACCTTTCATTGTCTCTCAATTATACCTTTCATTCTCTCAATTATACCTTTCCTTCTCTCAATTATACCTTTCATTGTCTCTCAATTATACCTTTCCTTCTCTCAATTATACCTTTTGTTCTCTCAATTATACCTTTCCTTCTCTCAATTATACCTTTCCTTCTCTCAATTATACCTTACCTTCTCTCAATTATACCTTTCCTTCTCTCAATTATACCTTTCATTGTCTCTCAATTATACCTTTCCTTCTCTCAATTATACCTTTCCTTCTCTCAATTATACCTTTCCTTCTCTCAATTATACCTTTCCTTCTCTCAATTATACCTTTCCTTCTCTCAATTATACCTTTCTTTGTCTCTCAATTATACCTTTCCTTCTCTCAATTATACCTTTCCTTCTCTCAATTATACCTTTCCTTCTCTCAATTATACCTTTCCTTCTCTCAATTATACCTTTCCTTCTCTCAATTATACCTTTCCTTCTCTAAATTATACCTTTCCTTCTCTCAATTATACCTTTCCTTCTCTCAATTATACCTTTCCTTCTCTCAATTATACCTTTCCTTCTCAATTATACCTTTCCTTCTCTCAATTATACTTTTCCTTCTCTCAATTATACCTTTCCTTCTCTCAATTATACCTTTCATTGTCTCTCAATTATACCTTTCCTTCTCTCAATTATACCTTTCCTTCTCTCAATTATACCTTTCCTTCTCTCAATTATACCTTTCCTTCTCTCAATTATACCTTTCCTTCTCTCAATTATACTTTTCCTTCTCTCAATTATACCTTTCCTTCTCTCAATTATACCTTTCCTTCTCTCAATTATACCTTTCCTTCTCTCAATTATACCTTTCCTTCTCTCAATTATACCTTTCATTGTCTCTCAATTATACCTTTCCTTCTCTCAATTATACCTTTCCTTCTCTCAATTATACCTTTCCTTCTCTCAATTATACCTTTCATTGTCTCTCAATTATACCTTTCCTTCTCTCAGTTATACCTTTTCTTCTCTCAATTATACCTTTCCTTCTCTCAATTATACCTTTCCTTCTCTCAATTATACCTTTCCTTCTCTCAATTATACCTTTCATTGTCTCTCAATTATATCTTTCCTTTTCTCAATTATACTTTTCCTTCTCTCAATTATACCTTTCCTTCTCAATTATACCTTTCCTTCTCTTAATTATACTTTTCCTTCTCTCAATTATACCTTTCCTTCTCTCAATTATACCTTTCCTTCTCTCAATTATACCTTTCATTGTCTCTCAATTATACCTTTCCTTCTCTCAATTATACCTTTCCTTCTCTCAATTATACCTTTCCTTCTCTCAATTATACCTTTCCTTCTCTCAATTATACCTTTCCTTCTCTCAATTATACCTTTCCTTCTCTCAATTATACCTTTCCTTCTCTCAATTATACCTTTCCTTCTCTCAATTATACCTTTCATTGTCTCTCAATTATACCTTTCCTTCTCTCAATTATACCTTTCCTTCTCTCAATTATACCTTTCCTTCTCTCAATTATACCTTTCATTGTCTCTCAATTATACCTTTCCTTCTCTCAATTATACCTTTCCTTCTCTCAATTATACCTTTCATTGTCTCTCAATTATATCTTTCCTTTTCTCAATTATACCTTTCCTTCTCTCAATTATACCTTTCCTTCTCAATTATACCTTTCCTTCTCTCAATTATACTTTTCCTTCTCTCAATTATACCTTTCCTTCTCTCAATTATACCTTTCATTGTCTCTCAATTATACCTTTCCTTCTCTCAATTATACCTTTCCTTCTCTCAATTCTACCTTTCCTTCTCTCAATTATACCGTTCCTTCTCTCAATTATACCTTTCCTTCTCTCAATTATACCTTTCCTTCTCTCAATTATACCTTTCCTTCTCTCAATTATACCTTTCCTTCTCTCAACTATACCTTTCATTGTCTCTCAATTATACCTTTCCTTTTCTCAATTATACCTTTCCTTCTCTCAATTATACCTTTCCTTCTCTCAATTATACCTTTCATTGTCTCTCAATTATACCTTTCCTTCTCTCAATTATACCTTTCCTTCTCTCAATTATACCTCTCATTGTCTCTCAATTATACCTTTCCTTCTCTCAGTTATACCTTTCCTTCTCTCAATTATACCTTTCCTTCTCTCAATTATACCTTTCCTTCTCTCAATTATACCTTTCCTTCTCTCAATTATACCTTTCATTGTCTCTCAATTATATCTTTCCTTTTCTCAATTATACCTTTCCTTCTCTCAATTATACCTTTCCTTCTCTCAATTATACCTTTCCTTCTCTCAATTATACATTTGTCTTTCAATTTTTTGTGTTATTCTTTCAAGCATTTCTTTCATTCTTTTAATTAGACCTTTCATTCTGCCCCCGGTTATGTTTTCCATTCTCTCATTTATACCTTGCATTATCTCAATTATCCCCTTCATTTACTCTCAAATATATCTTTCATTCTCTCAATTATACTTGCATTCTTCCTCAAATATACTTACCATTCTCTCTCACCTCTATCTTACATTATCTGTCTTCTCATGCCTGTACATTGCATCATGTTTCTCACATTAATGTCCGTTGTATAACGATATCATTGTATCCATTTCCTTTTCTGTCGCATTTTCTTTTGGTGTATCATTCTGTATCTCATTAATTCATTTATTCTCTCATTCTCTCCCTCTCTTTCTCTCTCTCTGCTTCATTCTCATCATTTTCTGACCGCCTTCAACAACTATCATCATCTTTAACTACGAGAATCAGAAAGTATAAACAGTTAAAACATAAGCAGTTTATTCGCACGACAGATACAAGAAGAAAACACATCAGTATACAGCTGGATGAGCCGTCATATCCGTCACTGTCGTCAGTGACGAGTTGCAAGAGGAGTCTGTTTGAAAATAGTGGGACTAAGTTTTTTCATCGCTCCTAACCTTCCGCAAACGTAAAGAAAGTACTCATTCACAGCTGGGTTAACTAGGGCATACCTTGACCTAGTGTGCGAACACAGTTCCTTTGTATTAATTTATTTTTAAAAAGCAATTTACCACTTGGACGCTCCAGTAAATCGAGAAATAAATGTGAATCAGCTGACTTTTTATCTTAGTACGGTTGATTACAGAAAATGGTGCCTTGAATTTCAAATGTATGGTTAGGTTTTGCCTGATCTACATAACGTGATTGGTTTGTGTGTTAGGAGTCCTAATATTTCACATCAGATCCTACTACAACCCTGAGTTGTCAGGCGCGAAACGAACTCAGTCCCATTAAACGCTCTCTTGCGACTTTGTCACCGAAATCCACATAATGATAAAGTAAAGAATATATATTAATAACAGTTTTTAATATTTTTAGTTAAGAGTGTAGTCTAGTCGAAAGTTTCCTTGCTAGACAAATTACAGAGTGCAAGGGTTCAAATTCAAGGACGGAGAGACCAAAAAATCCGGGCCTAGCGCGTGCCTGGTACAATCGCTCCTTCAGTCGATCTAGCTGTAAATGTGCACCTGACATGAGTTTGTATGAGGTTAAAAATAGCAAGGAAGAGAACTGGCCATCCCACCTCACATAGGATGTGGCTATCTTCATCCCTGACGGCAACGGTGGTTATAATACTGACCTTCACCATTTCATTTTAACACGTTTTTAAGAGCACGTCGTTGTTAAAGGCGCTTGGACAATCGTCTCTGACGCTGCGTGTTGGTTTCGTGTCTGCTCATTATTAAAGCTACACATCGTAAATACATGCACATTACACGACAGCTATTTTATTTACCTGCTTAATTCAATCAATTTTTTGTTGTATTTTTTGTTTGTTTTGCGTACAGTGGCGATGTGTACAGTGGCCATGTGTACAGAAAATGTTCTTTATTTCACAATTCGATGCATCACTAATTCGCGTGTTTACTTTAACACAAATTATTATCACGATTTTAAAAAACTTCACTGAAGATGAGATCAGCATGTCACGAAATGAACTATAAGACTGATTATTTTGCTAAAAGAGCATATTTCAAAATGGCACATGTATTTTACCAGGTTATTCAAGGATCCGTCAAAATATGATAGATTAAAATGTCGCACTAGTAGAGGCTATGTACACGATTTCATGTCTCTAGGTTATGGGGAAGTTGATTGGTTGGTTAGTGATCCAGCGGCCTCTGGGCTCCTGTCCTTTGGCCCAATGCCATATAGTGGTATCTGCAAGTGTTTGTCAGCTGTATGTAGGGTTGTTTTGTTGTTCTTGACTTGCTCCCTTCTTAGCCAGTCTGTCTGCTTTGTCACTGCCAGGTGTATTTCAGCGACCAGGGATCCATTGTATAACTATTCTCACTTCATGGGATGTGAGAAGTTGGTTGGCATCCAAGGTTATTAGGCTAAGTTCAGGCCTACAGTGACCACCGTAGGAAGTTGGTTAAAATAGGAGAAATAGAAGTTCGGGCAAAAGGAGAATGGTCATGTCAAGTTTTGAGCAACTGACTGCTCTGTTCAGGCCAATTTTAAGTATGCTAGGAAGGTTAGGGGAGCGCGTGGAAGAATGGTGTCGATGCCTGTCTGTCGATATGGAGGGCAGCGGATCGAATCCTCGGTAAGACTAGTTCTGCTTTTCTGCTGGGGGTGAAATAAACAAACGTAGAACAGGACATGGCGACATCACTGGCGAAAGGCCTAAAGTCAGCCGAAAAACCCCTCGATTAATCCAGCAATTGGAATAAAGTCGTTCGACAGTTAAGTAGGCAAGGATTTCAATTTCAAATCATTATATCGCAACCCTGCCTTTAGCTGTTAGACACGAACCAAGTTTCATCCCTGGGATGAACGAGCTTATCAAACCTCTCTACCATCAATACGCTCAAGTAGAAAACACAAATGGCAGCCGACACGTTTATTTTAAGGTGGTTAGTATGAGCGCATGGAATCTTGAATTACAAATCCGTCTATTGCTGGGTCCTGCCATAATCTTCAGTTATCGGGCTATTTCTGGAGCCCTGCACTCCTGGCAGGGTAACTTGACACCGTAGTCCTTGAAGGAAATATGTCTGGTGTTGTTGCTGTGAATAACGACCAACATCAGTGAAAGATTCCCTGCTGGTTTCATTTGGTCCAGGGGTTTCAGACTTAAATGGGAAGAGGGGCCCCTTGAAAACAAGTGTGCTAAATTGAAGGGCCGCACGGTTGATTTGTGTTTTTATCAAGCTGAAATTGAAATGGACAAAATTCAAAGTAAAGTATATGGAAATATGTGGGGTGGGGGGGGGGGGGGGGGAGATAAAGAAGGAGAGATAAGGGAAAGGAAAAAAAGGGAGAGAGAACGAGAAAGAGGAAGAGGAAAAGAAAGTGAGACAAATAAAAGTCAATATTTATAATAAAAAATACGGCTTGTGTTGTGGTAGAGCACTCGTTTTTCACAGCAACGGTTATGGGTTCGACTTCCACAACTGACACGCGCCAGTGGACCCATCTGTAAATAGGCATCTGTCATACGACTAGGAAAATATAAGACAGCGAGGAAAGGGACTGTCCATCCTATCTCAACCTCTCTGTGACTTAGTAAACTGAAGTTTGGAACAACTTCAGTCTCCATCAATTCTTTAACTACTATGCGACAAGCCATTACCTTTACTTTACTGCGTAGGTGTCTTAAGCGCAGATAGATTATAGCCTTCGATCGACAAAGGCACTGGGTTTCGTACCCCTGCCACGAGACCGTCCAGTCTACTCCCTACAGTAAAGTATAGCACGATAGTTACCATTTTTACACGTTGCACATCTGAGATCGGCTAGCCTTTTTATTCCAATCAACTCTTACGGGATCAAGATGCTGAGCAGCGTAAGGGCCAACGAAACATAGCTGCTAATACCCTTCTACACCTCCACGCGGTGATCCTGGATAACAGGCTGCATCAGGGCAGACTGGCTAGGGAGAAGGGATCGAAGAGGGAATGCTAACCCGGTACTCAAAAAATGCTTGCTGAAGTCGGATGTGTTGGACCAAAATGTGCAAATATCGCAGTCAAGCTGTAAACTACGACACAACGCATTCTGTTCTTTGGAGTACATTCTGCTACTTAAGCCATTTCAGGGTTTGGTAGTGGGAGATTGAAAGCGAACGAAGAAGAAGAAGAAGAAGACAATCAACTCGTACTAGTTAGTTTGTTTAGACACTACTATGTTACGCCACTATATTGGATAGAACGAACTGTCATAAAATTGCATACACAAACTAGCATTTAGGGGAGAGGGCGGGGGTGGGGGGGGGGGGGGTAGAATACCTTCCAGCTCTTGGATGTACATGTCGCTATTATTTCAAATGTTGAATGTGGAATAGCCAGACAACATTACACAAAAGTGATAACGGGCTGTGCTGAAGGCAAAGGTTAGTCGCATGGTAGCAATTGCCGCCGGGGATAAAGATAACTCTTGATGTACTAAGCCGCAGCCTGTGTGAGTTGGGGGATGGCAATTTCCCTTCTTAGCTATTTTTACCTTCCCCAACTCATATGCCTGGTAGCGTTTTACAGCTAGGTCGACTGGAGGAGAGGTCGAACAAGGCACGAACCACGGTCCGGATTTGGTTATGTATGTACGTGATTTCGAACTCTGACACACTGTAATCCCAGTAAAACAAGCCAGCCGTCGACTAGGCTACAGGCTCCACTAAACACACCGAACCCTTAGCAAAATGAATGGATAATGATGGTTCCCGCAGCTCACTTATTGTACACATCTCATACATTCTCACATTGTCATCTCTATATTTTTGCTCATGCAGCCGCTGTTTCCATCGTTCTATCCCATCTTTCACGTTTTAATTCTTCACTCTTTCATTATTCCCTACCTCCTTCTTTTCTTACTCACTAAATATGTCTCCTTCCCTTTTCATCCTTCCCTACTCCTCCCGTTCATTCTTTTTCTCTTCCATGTATCTCTTATTTGCGTCTATTCTATCTCTAGGGACGCTGGCCGTCCCCAAGATGGCTCCTTACAGACTCGACACTTTATAAACGATACGCGTCTGGCGTGCCAATATCTAGCTCCAGTATTACACGATGAGTTCTTTTACATATAAATAAAAAGAAATAAAGCTTTTTTTTCGGTATTAAGCAACCAAAAAATGTTGCTTCCTGAACAAACCGCCCAAAAAAGTATTTCGCAGGATAATCCAACACACAAAATCGCTCTAGTTATTAATTGCTTCCCTTTACTATTCCCTCGGAAAATGAACAGTTAAACCACAACTATTCACCACGAGTTCTCTAAATTTGTAACATCTTTTTGAAACTTACCACATCAAAACAAATGTAATGCTGGCCATGTTTCAATTGAAGCGAAAAGAAAAACCAATAAAAAGCTAATCTACCCCTTTTTCTTTTGCTGGTAATAAACCCTCTTGCACTCTTTTGACTTTAAATAAACAATTATTTCTCACCTCGACTTTCTTCTTCATCTTTTTCTGCGTTTTGTTGGGGTTTATGGCGAGGCTGCAGGGCCAGCGAACCAGAGCTGTCAAGACTTTTCTACACATCCACGCGATCATCCTGGACAACAGGGCAGACTGGCTAAGGAGAAGGAATCGAAGAGGGAAGGTAAACCCTACACTCAATAATTGCTGCTGAAGTCGGATGTGTCGGACCGAATGGTGCAAATATCGCAGTCAATCTGTAAGCTGGCGACACAGCGCATTCAGTCCTCCGGGCAACATCCTGCTACTTGCAAAGCCGTTTTCAGGGTTAAATAGCGGGGGATTGAGAACGAACGAAGATGTGGAAAAAGTACACCGAAAGGCTAATCATCGATTTCATTAGGGATGGCCATATCCCAAGTTGAAAATCACCTACCAAAGCATGTTGCACCATTTGGCCGACACAGACAGTTGCAAGTTTAACAAAGGTACGAGCCGCGTTGACAAGTTTGAATCTATCCTCCTGGCACTCATTGTTAGCAGTACTACTGCCGGAGCCAGCCATTGTTGGCGCTCTTGAAACGATCCACGGGTCTTTATCTGATATCAGTCTCTCGGGAACAGACCTATCAATGGCATTACGCCTGCTCAAGACAAAAGAGATATTTTTTTCTCCTATTCTCTTCCCGCTTTTCCTTCTATAATCGTTATAATGCTGCAACTTTAGCGTTCCACGCGTGTGAAATGTTCAAGAAATGTCGCTTTTCTCAACTCTTTTCTTTAACTTACATTGAATTGGTTTTTTTGTTCTTTCTTTTCGATTTTCCGGTTGTTGTTGTTTTTTTTGTTTTTTTTCATAAATGGTTTAGGACGCATGGATTCAAATTATATAAAAGGAAAAATGTATTCTTTGACTGTGACTATTTCTGGAACCAGGAATACACATGTAATCTGGAGATTGAATGAATCTGGAGACGGATAGAACAAAGAAATATAGGACGAAACAAAGAAATATAATCAGAGACGAAGGTCCCACACCAGTTGTGTAACTTCGCGTGACGCATATTAGCGTTATTGGCATTGCCGTTTGTGTCTCAGCGTTTCCTAGAAGTCTCATGACGTGTCTCCATACAATTTCTCATCTCTTATTTTTTATACAATCAATTGTGAAGGTTGCTTTTGGTTAATGTTAATACCATTGCGTGACATACCGAAAGTTGTTGCCTGAGGGATGTGGGTTCGAGTTATCGCTATGTATTCAGGGAATCTCAGTGTTCTAGAAATATATTTCTTGTATTCAGCTCATCGCTTTGTTCTAGAATGTTATTGTTTGGGTTTCAGCTTGTCGCTTTGGTCTTGAGAGTTATTGCAAGGTATTCAGTGTATTGCTTTGTTCTAGAAAGTTATTGCTTTGTATTCAACTAATCTATCTGTTCTAGAATGTCATTCTTTGGTATTCAGCTAAGATATTTGTTCTAGAATGCGAGTGCTTGGTATTCAGCTATTCTATGTGTTCTAAAATGCCATTCTTTGGTATTCAGGTAAAATACACGTTCTAGAATATCATTGCTTGGTATTCAGCTAATGTATGTGTTCTAGAATGCCATCGCTTGACATTCCGCTAGTTTATATGTTCTAGAATGTCATTGGTATTTAGCTAATCAGTGTGTTCTAGAATGTCATTGATTGGCATTCAGCTAATGTATATGTTCTAGAATGTCATTGGTATTCAGCTAATCTGTGTGTTCTATAATGTTATTGTTTGGCATTCAAATAATGTATGTTTTCTAGAATATTATTGCATGGTATTCAGCTAATCTATGTGTTCTAGAATGTCATTTCTTGGTATTCAACTAATAGGGTGATTTCTGGTTTTTGATATATTGAAAATAAAAGTTGTCAGTGTAGCTTATAGAAATTTCCTCCATACAACATGTACAGTAATGGCGTGTCTGCGTATCTGTTTCTAATACGTTGGACATTTTTGTGGTCGTTAAATGGAAACCAACCAAGAATAGATGAGTAAAATTATTTAATAATAAACATTGAAAAGGACAAAAGGACAATGAGCATACCCCTTTAACAGGGAACGTAATACTCATTTCCACGACGTGATCCAAGTAGTAGTGAGCGAAACGCAGATGGAGCCAAGCATATAACAACCGACTGGAGGACCCGGTCCACCATCGTTAGCACGCTCAGGATATCGCGAAAGTTGTCGCAACACGCCAGTTGACACCCTTTTCAGGGGGTAGAATAAAGTTGCTCATTATAGGCATTCAATGGCAATCCACATATTTAGACGAACCTTAAAAGTAGTTCGGATACATTAAGCATATAGCTAAAATGTCACATTTAGACTGCAAACCCTCACTAGTAGATGTCTTCCGAACATTTTGTATTAGATGGTCAGTGGTTAAGCTAAATATACCGATATGTGACACAATACGGCACACACAAAAAATAATTGGACCGAAGTTCAGTGGGGAAAGGGTGGGGCGAGAAAGAGAGATAGATAGAAAGAGAGATAGATAGAAAGAGAGATAGATAGAAAGAGAGATAGATAGAAAGAGAGAGGGGGAGAGGGGAAAATAGAGAGGAACGTTGCGATAATGAAGTACGTCATGAAAAACTAGATAGGTATTTGAACCTACAGTCAGAGTGGGCCTGCATGGGGCCTAGCATCTAACAAAGGACATCACCTGGAAATGGACAACTGACAAAGGGCATTACATGGCAATGAGCAACTGACAAAGGGCATCACCTGGCAATGAGCAACTGATAAAGAGCATCACATGGCAATGGGAAAGAGACAAAGTACATCACCTGGCCATGAACAACTGACAAAGGGCATCACCCATCACCTGGCAATGGACAACTGACAAAGGGCATCGCCTGGCAAAGGGAATTTTTCATAGAACGTCTGTCAAAGAATATCTGATAAACAGCATTCGACAACAAACAGGTGGCAGAGAACATATGGTAAAGGGCATCTGGCAAAGGGCATCTGGAAAAGCGCATCTGGAAAAGGGCATGTGCTAAAGGACACCTGGTAAAGAACGTTTATAAAATAACAATTACAGAAAAGACCAGGACAGCTGCACGCTCATAGGCTAAGCTGAAGAAGACGATCCACGGCAGAGAGTAGTTCTACGTTTCAAGGACAACCTAACGTATTAAGCAAGTTAGAAAATGATATTCATGCCAGCACAAAATAGAAGATACGCATTAAAAGGCACGGAATCCAAGCTTCTAATAATTATATTATTCCGAATGGCAGTAACAAACGAAGTAGAAAGTCTTGAAATGTCACATATGTGGGCTGAGAAGAATAGACCACGGAAGGAAGGAAATACACGGCATTACTTGCGGTAATAGCCGGATGGCTTCGTTTGTTTCTCTTTTTCCGGTATTTCTCCAATCCGTTGTAAAATTCACGTCTTCTGTTCTCTGTCGTAATCAATAAGAACTGATGTTTTGTTCTTTCTACCGTCGTCCTGTGCCTCCCGCTGAAAATCTTTCTGTCACGCTTTCGTTCTCGCCTTTATTCGGGTTCATTCTGAAAACTAAGTCCGACTTTTTTTTATTTCCTTCTAACTAATTTTATTTGTTTGATTAGACACGTTGTGTATATACAAAACAATTTTATTTTATTTTTAATATGCAATTTGATTATTTTTGTTTAAAAATGATAATTATATTTTTAATATTTTTGTTTAAATACTGTAAGGGTCGATTTTATTATTATATTTGATTCTTAAATTCTGAAAATGGTTTTTATGTTTGTTTTAGTTGTATTGCACATTTGGTATGACTGTAGATGTAAGTAGTATTATATTTTTGGTACAATGCCTTTAGATATCGGGTATTACAATTTGTGAATACCATTAAATATAAGTTTTATTCCATTTGTATTATGCCTTTAAATATATGGGGTATTACAATTTGTGTATACTTTTAGATGTAAGTAGTATTATATTTCGGGTATGCCTTTAGATATATTTGGTATTAGAATTTGTGTATACCTTTCGATATATGTAGTATTACAATATTTATATATATTTATATTTTAATTTGAGTTTCCAAATTGATTATTCTTTTATTGTTTCATTTGATTTATGTATTTTTGATTTATGTATTTTTGATTTATGTATTTTTGATTTATATTCGCGTGCATGTCAAGATTATGTTCTTTGCCACTCAGACTTTGTTCTTGTATTGTACGTTAATTCCTTTTTCATACGCACTCCGCACATACACAGAACACAAAGCACACCACAACATGAAGCACACGACCCAACACGAAGCACACCCCAACACGAAGTACACCACAACACAAAGCACACAATTCAAAGCACACTTTACACAAAATCGAAACACACTTTACACACCACAATACAAAGCACACGTTACACACCACAACACGAAGCAGCACACAGTATAACGCACCACATGCAGTTGTTACAACACAACAATCGCATTACTAGATAAACATCTCATATACAATAAAACCATAACATAGTACACATACATAACACGCACCACAAAACATAAACAGCAGATGCACATAACACACATGCATACACCTAGCCACATTTACATACACTCAGTAGCACTTGTTCACTCAGTCGCACTTACTTACACCCAGTCGCAATTACTTACACCCAGTCGCACGTACATCAACCGCCGCATTTACATACACTATGTCGCAATTACATACACCTAGTCGCACTTACATACAACCAGTCGGACTTGCATACATCCTGTCGTACTTAGTTACACCTAGTCGTACTTACATACATCCAGTTGGACTTGCATACATCCAGTCGTACTTAGTTACACCCAGTCGCACTTACATACACCTAGTCGCACTTGCATACATCCAGTCGCACTTGCATACATCCAGTCGTACTTAGTTACACCCAGTCGCACGTACATACACCTAATCGCACTTACATACATCCAGTCGCACTTGCATACATCCAGTCGGACTTGCATACACCCAGTCGCACTTACATACACCCAGTCGCACTTACATACACCTAGTCGCACTTGCATACATCCAGTCGCACTTGCATACATCCAGTCGCACTTGCATACACCCAATCGTACTTAGTTACACCCAGTCGCACTTACATACACCTAGTCGCACTTGCATACATCCAGTCGCACTTGCATACATCCAGTCGCACTTGCATACATCCAGTCGCACTTACATACATCCAGTCGCACTTGCATACATCCAGTCGCACTTGCATACATCCAGTCGCACTTGCATACATCCAGTCGCACTTACATACATCCAGTCGCACTTGCATACATCCAGTCGCACTTACATACATCCAGTCGCACTTGCATACATCCAGTCGGACTTCCATACACACTGTCGCACTTATATTCACAAAAGCAATCAAAACAGCCACATTTATTGCACACATTACATATGCGTACTACATTCTCACATTACAAACACATTTTTCGTTTTCGTATTTCGTTCACAAATTACATGCACCAACAAAGATACTCACTCACTCACTCACTTACTCACTCACTCACTCACACACACGCACGCACGCACGCGCACACCAACCACAAGTCGACCCCACTTGGTTATATATAAAGAACTGTACAAACCATCATAATGGTAATGTTTTCTAATTTAATTAACCCTGATATGACCGGAATTATATTGTATTATTAAGTACAGTCTCCAAATCCTAGACCACCTCCAACAGTCAATACGCCTATACCAAAACAAAATAGATCGTTATCGCAGTCACCTCCCCTGTCCACATGGGTCACAACTCTGGGCGGGAAAGAGATAGAAGAAGGGGCAGTGATATCCAAGGAAGGTAAATCCAGATATTTCTTTGAGGACAACTCCTACCCAGTTAGATACCCCCTGTGGTCGCCATATTGGAATGTAATGAACCACAAAATGAATTTAGTAATTATGTTTGCACCCAACATGATTTATTGTGAAAGGAAGGGCAAAATAAAGTTGGAAGGCCGAAATGAAAAAAAACAAACTACAAAAAAAGAGGATTATCCATGGCCCATGGCCCGGTGAATTTTCTACTTGAGAAGACCGGCCCGGTTTGAAATAAACGCATTACTTCCTGGAAAATGAGGGACATGACCTCCTTAACAGAGGTCCCCAAAATGTTGTTATCCCTGAGATGAAGTTAGACATCCTGTAAAAAAAAAAAGGCAATGTAAACGAGATTGAGATGGGAGGCGGAAGAGGTAATATATTGGGGGAGGAGGTTGAGAGACAGCGGTGGAAGAGAAAGGGTGAGGATTAAAAGTGGGATTTTCTGAAAAAAAATGTGTATGTACGGGAAGTAAGAAGGGGAGGTGCAGAGTGAGAAATTGAACGTAGCTAGTTAGTGGTAAGGTTTTATCTGGTAGTAGTTGTAGTGATATCATTAGTAGTAGCAGTAGGATCAGCTGTAGTATTTGTTGTAGTGGATGCAGAAGTAACAATAGTAGAAGAAACAGCAGTAATAGTAGTAGCCATTGTAGTAACAGTACTAGTAGTAGTAGTAGTTGTAGTAGCAGTAGTAGTAGTATTAGTAGTAGTAGTAGTAGTAGTAGTAGTAGAAGTCGTAATAGTGGCAGTAGAAGTAGCAGTGGAAGTAGTGGTACCAGTAATTGTAGTAGTAGTAGTAGAAGCACCAGTATTAGTAGTAGTAGTAGTAGTCATAGTAGCAGTAGTAGTAGTAGTAGTAGTAGTAGTAGTAGTAGTAGTAGTAGTAGTAGTAGTAATAGTAGTCATAGTAGCAGTAGTAGTAGTAGCAGTACTAGTCAAACTTTACCTTATTATTGAATATAATTTATAAACTGCAAAGTACTGTGATTTCATTGACTCACTTCACCTTTCTGCGATATCATTGACTCGCTTCACCTTTCTGAGATTTCATTGACTCAGTTCACCTTACTGTGATATCATATGACACATCTAAACCGTACTGTGATATCATTGACTTACTTCACTGTTCAATGGTATTCAAAATAATTAAGAATATTTTTAGTTGTCTCTTCCAACCTGTTATAACCACCCCTACCACCCTGTTATAACCACTCCTGCCACCCTGTTATAACCACCCCTACCTTCAACCTGGCAACACAAAGACTCGATTAAAACCTCTAGACACACATTGTCTCCTTTTAAGTACTAAGCAAAAAAGCGAACAACATCTGCAGATTGTATAGCTGCTAAAAAATGGCGAGTCTATGAAACAGAGGTCGCAATGATGGCCTTTTATTGTCAAAGGAGTTATATTATTAACAGCAAAGAATTTCACTTCCCAACGTATTCTCCAAAATTGGCTCAGAAACAGCCGCTATCTAGCGCCGGTGGTTCACGCATTTGCAAAACAAATTGTGTTATCAGGAAATTGTTCAGATCCGTTTTCATTTTATTTAGCTTTTTTTTATTTGACGTTTTCCATATCACATTGGTTTTAAGAAAAAAATCTCCAGACCCAGTATTGCTTTGTCGATACATCACCATTGTTCGCCAGCCCCTTCGTTGTGATCTTCATCCATGTTAGTGTGTTTTTTATCTGTTTTGTTTTTTTCCTGTTACCCTTACCGTTTTCCAAAATAATGTCGGAGTATTAATGTTAAAAGCTTGCGATAAGGTGTATGGTTTTGTCCATACATTATGCATTAAGAGCCGGCAGTTTCGCGGCTTTGGGGGAGCTAGACTCACAACTCTTGTCCTAATGAAAGTGTAAATATGGAGACACATACGGCTCGCTTTCTTGGACGCTAGCAAAGATTAAGCATAACGAAGAAGAAGGGGACTGGTTTTTAATGGACAGCGAGCTGCGTTTTTCCCCCCTAATGAAGATTTAATGCCTCGTCCATAAGAATGAAGCATTCTGTAATAATAATTCATTAAACTTCACTAGCCAGAGGCACAGTGATCCACACAAGAAATCGCAATATGAAAACGCATGGTATTTATATTACAGTTTCAAGACAAGAACGAAAATGTGGATCACATGTGTTGCTGTCACAAGAAAGAAGATGCAAGAATCGATTTAACGTAGATCAATTCACATGCAGATTCCGATGACTGCAACGTAGGGATAATTCTTCTAAATGCGTGTGAAGTGATGCCGTTATTCTAATGAACTGCTGGGAAAGGAAGAATAATTGAATTCTTCGCTAGCCTTATTTTATTAATAATCTGTAGAAAGTATAATTAATGTATACTTATAATGATTGATTAATAATTCAACGATATTATTACACGAACAGCTGAAAGCGAAGGGATTTACCCTTTTGCGAATTCAGAATGGGGGCTTCATGTAATGATACACAGAGGCGGCTGTGGTGTTTTTCAAGCTCATTGGCTTATCCGCTGGTCTTTCAAACATGCAGAAAATCTACATTATGATACAAGACTACAGTGATAGAGCTTTTGTTTGAAAACTGTATTATGATGCGAACGACAAAATGTATCGTTATTTTTCTGTAAAAATTTTTGAAACGTGCATTTTATTGCAATGCAAATTGAATATATTGTTTAATTTGAAAACTTCGGAAAACATGCATTTTGGCACATCACAAATTGTATATAATCGAATATTACTTTGAACCCTGTGGAGAACCAGCATGATAATTATGATAAAAGACTACATTGATAATGAGAGTATGAATGGTTATGATGGTAATGATAATCTCTTTAACTGTGAGCTGGTAGCACTTGACAGTCCAATGCTTCCCTAACATAAGCAGAAGTCTTTTCCTCAGTTGTGGGAATCTGTACAGCCAAATGTGTGTTCTAGAGTGTGGTTGAAACAGCCAGTTTCGCCGGTCGATTACTACCGGTCATGATCAGTTAATGTGCGTTATATTTGGAATCGGAAACATACAGTTTGATAAAAGACGAAACGATTATGGGTTTGGATTTGAAATCTGATTACACAATACTATTCGTACATTATACCTGCACTTTGATAAAAGGCGATACGATTGTGAGGTTGGATTTGAAGTCTAATGAGACAATACTATTTTGATCTGAAACCTACACTGTGATGAAAGCCGATACGATAATGGGTTTGGTTTTGGAATCAAGTCTCAGTGATTTGTTCAATATCTCATTGATTTGTTCAAGATCTCAGTAATGTGTTCAATATCTCAGTGATGTGTTCAAGATCTCAGTAATTTGTTCAATATCTCATTGATTTGTTCAAGATCTCAGTAATGTGTTCAATATCTCAGTGATGTGTTCAAGATCTCAGTAATTTGTTCAATATCTCATTGATTTGTTCAAGATCTCAGTAATGTGTTCAATATCTCAGTGATGTGTTCAAGATCTCAGTAATTTGTTCAATATCTCATTGATTTGTTCAAGATCTCAGTAATGTGTTCAATATCTCAGTGATGTGTTCAAGATCTCAGTAATTTGTTCAATATCTCATTGATTTGTTCAAGATCTCAGTAATGTGTTCAATATATCAGTAATGTGTTCAAGATCTCAGTAATTTGTTCAATATCTCATTGATTTGTTCAAGATCTCAGTAATGTGTTCAATATCTCAGTGATGTGTTCAAGATCTCAGTAATGTGTTCAATATCTCAGTGATTTGTTCAATGTCTCAGTGATTTGTGAGGTAGTTTCTATAAAGGAAGATTCGTGTCCACGTTTTCTGTGAGGTGGCTAGTATTATATACTATAGCGGAGTTGCAGTTGGGCGTGCTAAGTAATTGCAAGTGCTGCTGAACTCTACATTCTCCAAGGTCTCCATTTTTTTCTGTGAGCTTATACTGACATTAGATGTGTAATGTAGACTAGGAACATCCACTCTTTTAGATTGTATCTCAGATATTTATTGTAAAAAATAGGTGGGCTAGCTTTCTTGTTGGTAATCTTGCATTTCTTAATTGTTACTCAATTTCCAATGAAGTCATAATAGATTCCCATTGAGACATTGAAGGTTCTCCAGAAAATGTAATAGCTTGGTAGCAAGAGTTTGAGAGTGAAGAAGAAGCAGAAGAAGAAGAAGGAGAAAATGAAAAAGGAGATTAAGACGAAGAAGATTAAGACGAAGAGAAAGAAGACTGTAGTTGTTTAAGTACCCTCTCCCCATCGACATAAGACTATAGTTGTTTAAGTACCCTCTCTCCATCGACGTAAGGCTGTAGTTGTTTAAGTACCCTCTCCCCATCGACATAAGACTGTAGTTGTTTAAGTACCCTCTCCCCATCGACATAAGACTGTAGTTGTTTAAGTACCCTCTCCCCATCGACGTAAGACTGTAGTTGTTTAAGTACCCTCTCCCCATCGACATAAGACTGTAGTTGTTTAAGTACCCTCTCCCCATCGACATAAGACTGTAGTTGTTGAAGTACCCTCTCCCCATCGACATTAGACTGTAGTTGTTGAAGTACCCTCTCCCCATCGACATAAGACTGTAGTTGTTGAAGTACCCTCTCCCCATCGTCATAAGACTGTAGTTGTTGAAGTACCCTCTCCCCATCGACATACGACTGTAGTTGTTTAAGTACCCTCTCCCCATCGACATAAGATTGTAGTTGTTTAAGTACCCTCTCCCCGTCGACATAAGACTGTAGTTGTTGAAGTACCCTCTCCCCATCGACATAAGACTGTAGTTGTTGAAGTACCCTCTCCCCATCGTCATAAGACTGTAGTTGTTTAAGTACCCTCTCCCCATCGACATAAGACTGTAGTTGTTTAAGTACCCTCTCCCCATCGACATAAGATTGTAGTTGTTTAAGTACCCTCTCTCTATCGACATAAGACTGTAGTTGTTTAAGTACCCTCCCCATCGACGTAAGGCTGCAGTTGTTCTCCGGAAGGCTTCTTAATCTTGTTTTGAGAAAGAAATCTGTTAGACCTTTTTTTATTGATGTTAAATTCAGGATCAAGATGCTGAGCAGCGCATGACCTGCAGCGGTCAGCGACCCATAGCTAACTGCTAGCGCCAGAATCAGCGAGCCAGATCTGTCAATACCCTTCTACATCTCCTCGCGGTGATCCTGTATAACAGGCTGCAACAAACCAAGTTGGCTAAGAAAAAGGGATCGAAGAAGGAAGGCTAACCCGGTACTCACAAAATGCCTGCTGCCGAAGACGGATGTGTCGAACTGAAAGATGCAAATTTCGTAGTCAAACTGTAAAGAGCGACACAACGTATTCCGTTCTCTGGACTACATTCTGATATGCAAAGCCCTGTTCAGTGCTTGATCCAATAGATTAAGAGTGAACATAGAGCAAGAAGAAGAAGAAGAAGAGGACAAAGAAGAAGAATAAGGACATGAAGATGAAAAAAGAAGAAGAAAAAGAAGAAGAAGACGATGTTAAATTCCCACTTATATTGTCTGTCATCCATTGCTGGTTTATTTAAACTCTTTATCGATGGAGCTGTATTTACTGAGTGTGTTCTTCTTATTTAACAATATCAGTTCTAACAATTTTATTCAGGGCTATATTTTTTGTATTGGTCTGTAAGTCATGAAAGTATGCTATCACATGTATCGTTCACATCCACAAAATATTTATGTTTAAAGTCTTGCAACTTTAACACTGATGTATTTATTTGGGAATTCTTTGTATAACTTCTTTCAATTTTATTTGATCAGATATCTATTTTAATCGCTGCATCTATGTCTGCACAAATTATGTGTTTGATATTGTGACAGTATTTAACAAAAAAATTGTCTTTATCCTAATACAGTCAAACTGATGGCGCCTTTAATATTCTGGCTTCTTCTAAGTGTATGATATGTATCGTGTATATATCATTTTTATTGTTCACATTCACAATATATTTCTGTTTAATGTCTTGCTACACATATATTTATTTGGTGCTTCCTTGTTTAACTTCTTTCTATATTTTTCAGTCAGATAACTATTTGAATCATTACATCTATGTCTGAGTCAGAATAAGAGTTTGCTATTGTGGCAATTTAAAAGAAAATGTCTTTTATCGTAATACAGTAAAACGGAAACCTGACTATATCTCCTAGATTTTTCAAAGTGTATGGTATGTATAACGCATACAGCAACAGTGTACAAGCATTTTATCTGCATTCCATCTGCACACGCTTTGCAAATTTTCTTCTTTGTTCGAGCCATTCATTTGTTCACAAAAGGGTCCGTTACTATATCCATATAACTGGATGTCTTTCAATAGGGTTGACGAATCGCGGAATCTTGCATAGGCAGTCCACCATGAAGTGCGCAGGCAATGTTTATATTTTACCTTCGAAATAACAAAGCCTAGTCATTTTCAATATTTTGAACCAGTCTCAATCAGCATTCCATCCGTTCGGCCACTTGCTCATAGTCTCATAACACGTCTGCCAAGATAGTGAACTGATTTTAAAAACACAGACTGCATCAGGAACGAGAGGAAACCGTACCCTCATTTGCACACCTTTGAGAATTCCTCAGCCGTTTTAGACCACACGCGCATGTATGCGAAAGTTTACTTTTTCACTATTTGCATTATCTCACGCCACCCTTACGTAAACCATTTGATTTTGCTTTTCTGAAGGAAACTAAAACACATATTAATCCCACGTAATCCACCATAGCCAGGCCCCACGCACACAAAACAAAAACTTTGCACCCAACTTTTATCAGCTCGAGCGATAACACCACAAAGGTATGTTGTTTCAATAACTGCCAAGTAACTACGTGAGACTAAAGACCCGCTAGAGGGGAGAATAGAAGAGGAAATTTCTAGAAGATATTGAGAACAAAGGATTAACTTTCCAGACAATATTGATTTCGGATTCTTTTTTTAAATTATTTTTTATTTCAAACCTGAAAATTCATACAGTCACGTCCTATTAATTCCCAAGCTCTCTTAACTATTGAGGTATTCAAGCTGTGCTCGCATTGAAAATAAAGAATCTGTGTTACGTTGGACTGCAAACACATTTCCTCATTTCTGAAAGTTAAATTGTTGAGGCTTTGGAGGGGCTTTAGCGTATATTGTTCTGTTCTTTGGTCTCACGCTGTGCATGAAATAAAACATGTTCATACATGTGCCAGTTTTTATTTTCACTTCAAAAGTGACGACCAGACAAATTATCTTGCCTTTCTTTGGACAAGGAATTGAGACGGGTGGTAGGTCTCTGTGTGGCGTTGTTTGTTTAAAAGCGAGGTTGGAGACATAGGCGTCACTACAGTGCAAACGTCCCACCCAAATTTTCCTATTAGGCGAATTCAGTTGGTGAGGGTTTTTGCATGGCATTAATAAGTAAGCGTAAAACAACAGGTGCAGCAACAAATCAAACGCAGGAGATGGTGATGGATAGGACACACGCTCACGAAAATATCATCAAACGTAACCAGACTTGCCCTGACATGAAATACACAGAGGAAGAGAGGTAGACTAAGAAACACAGAATGTGAAAATGACATGTGGTGTGAAGCGTCAGTTTCACAATCCCAACGCCCCAGGTTCGAATCACGCTCGTGTCTAGTTTGGCAGACATATTCATGTTTTGCTCCTCCAAGTACGGAAAGTAATGGCAACCTAACCTACTGCACACTTCCAAAGAAACTTCCAAAATATGTTGTCGGTTAGAAAAGGCGACGATCTGTAAAGGACATGCTTCATACTTTACTGGAGAGAATCAAAAAGAGCAGCTCAAGTTTGCACTTGCTTGAGAAGGGCTGTCAACGGCCTGTATCCCGAAAGGAGTAACATTCGCTTGACAGCGTGTGGTCTCTTGGCCCATTCGTTTGACATCATGTGGTCTCTTATCCCATTCGCTTGACAGCGTGTGGTCTCTTGACCCATTCGCTTGACATCATGTGGTCTCTTGGCCCATTCGCTTGACATCGTGTGGTCTCTTGGCCCATTCGCTTGACATTATGTGGTCTGTTGGCCCATTCGCTTGACATTATGTGGTCTCCTGACCCATTCGCTTGACATTATGTGGTCTATTGACCCATTCGCTTGACATCATGTGGTCTCTTAGCCCATTCACTTGACATCGTGTGGTCTCTTGACCCATTCGCTTGACATAATGTGGTCTGTTGGCCCATTCGCTTGACATAATGTGATCTCTTGGCCCATTCGCTTGACATCATATGGTCTCCTGACCCATTCGCTTGACATTATGTGGTCTCTTGGCCTGTTCACTTGACATCATGTGGTCTCTTGGCCCATTCGCTTGACATCATGTGGTCTATTGGCCCATTCGCTTGACATCATGTGGTCTCTTGGCCCATTCGCTTGATATCATATGATTCCCTAGGCACTTATTTAACATCATGTAACCCTTTGGTCCGTTCAATTTACATCATGCGGCCTCTTGGCCCACTTACTTGACAGCATGTGGCACCTTGGCCAACTTACTAGACATCATGGGGCACATTGGCCCACTTACTAGACATCATGCGGCCTATTGGCCCACTTACTAAACATCATATGTCCTCTTGGTCCATCCACTGGACATCATGCCTTGGTCAACTTATTCTACTTCATGCGGCATATTGATCGACTTAACTGATTTCATGCCTTCGTCTAACCCACTTATTTAACCTCCTACGGCCCGTTGGTCCACTTACTTTATTTCATGCGGCCCTCATGGTACTCCTAGCTTGAGACCCTTGCTATACATGTTGTCCTGTCATGTCTCCAGGGACATCGAGATGACACTGATTTAAGATGACGCCTTTGATTCCATTATCAGTTCCCCCATTCATCATTTCCTCACAAACATCTTTACTCAATTCGCGTCGCAGTCACGCCCTTCCCCGCGCCCAGTTACGAGACAACGCCCTAATTAACCTGGCCTTCTCCTCAAAGAGCGATGCTTTCAGTTGTTATCTTAATGAAGGGTTCAGTCCGAGGAAAATTAGGTCTTCTGTCCATGAGCTGGATACTCTCAAACATGTGTACCGTGCAGACCATAAATGGGTTATACAGTGTGTTTACTTGTCTTTAGCTGCAAAGGGATTATGTTCGGTTACCAATCTGTATACGTTGTCAAATACACGTATTGTTGCCATATGTGCACACGCACGTGCAGAGAATATCATTTACACATAATATCGAACATACAGAATGACTAAAACATTCAGAATCACATACACAATATCTCTATCGTGTATCAAACACACACACACACGCACACACACACACACACCAAACAATCACACCCATTTCGAGAACAATTACACACCCACATTAAAACAATTACACACCCACATTAAAACAATTACACACCCACATTAAAATAATTACACACCCACATTAAAACAATTACACACCCACATTCAAACAATTACCCACTACATTCAAACAATTATACACCCACATTCAAACAATTACCCACCCACATCCACACAATTACGCACCCACATTCAAACAATTATACACCCACATTCAAACAATTATACACCCACATTCAAACAATTACCCACTCACATTGATGATTCCTAGCGCTTGCAAAAATGTAGACACTTAATAAAGCAACGAATAGCACAAATTGGCAAGGTAAATCGGGTATAAACTATTTTTAAAAAGTACTCCCGTAATGCTATGGAGATAAAAACGGATTCTCTATTGTACCATCTCATCTTCTTTTTCCTATATGGATAACCTCCCTTCGTGGCCACAATTTATGCCCAGGTCTGATACACGTGGAGACTGTCGCGAGAGTCCAGCTGTCATATTTAGGCTCAGAATAATAAAAACAAGCAGACGATAACAACAACAACAACATGGCCGGCTTGGGAAGTGCGTAACATGTTCAGACAATTTCGTAACATTGAAACGTGCCGCTGAAACTTCCCTAAAACCACCACTGATTCCCCCTGCAACGCTTGACAGGAACAGCAACTGTGAAAAGAAACGAATGAAGAATTATTCCACACATCCGCCCCGACAGTCGTTGCAAGAGATGGAGATTTCCTCAAAAGTAACATGGCTTCTTAGAGTTCTGGCACTTGTGACTTAATGCATTCAGTCCCTTTGTTTGAATCCCAGGGAGACGGCCTCTCGTCCTCACGTTTGGTAATGAGGTTTCCTCATTAGAGACAGCTTCCTGAACCTGGCTCTCGTTGTTACCAGTGCCCACTATGTTCACGCGGAACGCGCTAACCCTTCTTCCCTTATATAAGATGGAACCAGGTCGTCTTAAGAAAGTTTGCTCAAATATATTATTCTTGTATCTGTTTTGTTTCTTATGAAGCATAGAACCACAATTACTGTTAGTGCATTATGGAAACCAGCGTTAGATCACTTTTTTCTGTCTCTTTCGCATTCGTTTTAAACAGGATGGTTTGACGTTTGTGTCGTAGTTTACAGCGAGGCTATGATATATGCGCATTTCGGCCCACACATCCGGTTTTAGGATGACAATTTTTGGCATCATTTTGGCAATCTCTAAGCAAGACTATATTTGTGCCACTGTTTCTAAAGCCACAGCTTAGAGCCGTAACATAGCTCTGGTCAGCTGTGGTTTGGTGAAACGGTTCCAAGCAGCCAACTATCACTTGATATCTCTTGAAGTAGTTGTTTTTGTAACAATGTGCTTTACATGAGAATACTAGTTACATGCTAAACCCTCTTTAGGCGTCTTCTACAAATAGTTTGAACCTATTTCTTGCTACATGCTATTCACAAGGCAGTCACGATATAGGCCATATCTCATTCATGATTATTGTTAGGGGAAATTACCAAATAACCCTACAACGATTACTGTTATTACTATCTGTATATTTTGTTCATAAATATGTAAGTTACTTCCCCCTCTCTACTTGTACATAATATCGTCGGCTCTCCGTTCAAATTTGCCGCTTATGCTCTGTGGGGTGATTATCTTTTCTGATAGTTTCTTGTCAGCTCGTGACGGTGCAGGCTGCTGTTACGTCAACTATGCATATATCACGTGGCTTCCTCGAACAATATAACCATACGTTGTTGGCGCATAGTGGTAGTTGATCAGGATGTATTCTCGTGAGACCTAACAATCGTTGTTTCTGAATAAACCCTTATGTATTTAACACAGCAAGCAGTCAATCTTATTATTTTTAGTTGTTTCACCAAATATTTATGGCTAAAGGTATTAGACATGAGCTCTTTAGTTATTTTTTGTTGTTGTTTTTCACAGCTAGTTAAACTATTGGTACAAACAAAAATGCAGTAATAGTGAAGGTTTCTAAATAGTTCAATTAGCCGCTTAACCGTTGGTTTCTATATATATAAATAATGTTAAATACAATGCCAACACTCATGACTCAGAGGACTGCATTAACCAGTGGCTCTCAAACATGTCTAGATCAGATCCACCAAGATAACCAGTGGCTTTCAAGCATGTCTAGAATGGATACACGAAGATAACCAGTGGATCTCAAGCATGTCTAGATCAGATACACCAAGATAGCCAGTGGCTCTCAAGCATGTCTAGAACGGATACACCACGATAACCAGTGGATCTCAAACATGTCTAGATCAGATAGAGAAAGATAGCCAGTGGCTCTCAAACATGTCTAGATCAGATACACAAAGATAACTAGATGTTTTCGAAAATGTCTAGATCAGATACACCAAGATAACCAGTGGATCTCAAACATGGCAAGATCAGATATACCAATATATCAATAGTGATCCACTTCGGTCCTCAATTTTCGTCATTTAGGTACATTTTTAAAAAAGAACAAGATTAACAAATATTTGTTGTTGTTGTTGTTGTTGCTGTTATTGTTGTTGTTGTGTATGTCCACAATGAGTAGGTTTACTCTTTTGTGCGCCGTGAAAAGGACGTTTAGGGACGTTTTCCTTACATCCTGAGTGTGCTGGTGAAGGTGGAGCGGGATCCTGCAGGGTGTTGGGCTATGCTTGACATCATCTGCGTGTCGCTCACTAATACGGGGATCACCTCGATCCCTCACTTCGTTAGTCAGACTGCCAAAAAAGAACAGTCCGTCTCCAGGTAGGACTACGTGGAAGTCGAAGTGGCCATCTTGGACTATATGTTTTGCCTGACCAGACATTAGTCTCCTCCTCAGCTAACAAAACTTTAAAATATCGTTTTGGCCTGTGCATGCTGTGGCCTGTTTGTATATATTTGTAATCGAGTGTGTAAGCAGGCATATTGTTTTTGAATTTAATTTTGAATTTTTTTTTGCGTTCGCCTTATTTTCTGTTCCCCAAGGCGATGTGCGTTGCACTGTGGTTTTTATTTTGCGCCTGTCGGCCCAGTGCATACGACTTCAGCATGCATTTTATGTAAGGGTCTGCTTCCTTCTGTATTTTCTAAAGGTTTGCTTCCCCGGGGTAACGGTCAGTTCTGTGATGGGGATCGAGCCCCAGCACCTTCGGTATGTGAGTCGTGTCACTTAACCACTAGCGCACAACGTCCCCTGAATGAGGTGGATATAATTATGTTCTACATTATTTATTTTAAATTGTAGGATCACTGGAGGGAGTATGTTGTATTTAGCTGCGGAATCAATCAATCAAAGATCCTCGCTCTTCCCTGTGCACAGGCCATTTTCAACATCCCATCAGCATGCACGGTCCTTGGCTGCTTATTCTGTCTCTTTCCTTGTGTAATCATTTAATCTTAGTTCCTTCTCTACATTCTCTTCTTGGAATACTTGAAATACTTGAAATCCTTGTACTCAAACAGTGTTAATATTAATGTTACTGTATGTTGCCAGATAGCCGAATGCTTCGGCTATCCGTAGTTGATATTTGAACTTCCTTCGGCTGGGGGCGTTACAAATAATTTGTGTTCATTTCTAACTAGATTTTTGTTTTAATGATGTATGGACTGTGTCCGTTAAAGCTGCTCTGTTCGATTTCTAACTGCCCAGGGATTTTGAACGTGCGCGACACTGCACACGGGTGTCCGATCTCACTACCAAGAGATTATTAGAATTGTTTACCAGAAGATCCATGTGAAAAAAAATCCAGGTCTCCATCGTGATTCAAATTCGCGACCTTCGGCATCCTAGGCGGATAGCTTACCTCGAAACCACTCAGCTACCTCGTTCTCTTAACCGTGTATTTTTGGGTCTACATCACTTTCTCTCTCTCTCTCTCTTTCTTGAGGATTCCAAGAAAGAGCCTGTCTATCTATGTTGGACAGTGCCTTCCGCAACGCATGTCCTATACAGTCCCATTTTGTTTGCTTAATTTATTGTTTTCCAGTGGTTGTTGTTGGCTCCTTCCCCAAAGGTCTTAATTTCTTACCATGTCTTGCCACTTTATGTCAATCTGTTAACGTGAGTTGTAGATTGTATGCCGGATACTTTTCCTCGCTGGTCATAAGTTGCTGACTCCCTGTTCTAGAACCAAGAAACCAGTGTATGATACAGGAATAACAGATTGAATAACTTGTATTCATGTGCACCGGAAGAAAAACCTAAGTTCAAGGCTACTATACTACTTTCGTTTAGTGCAGACATAGACGGACCGCCTCGTGGCCACTGATTTACAGCGTTCATTAATCATTTCGCGGCCATTTTCTTTGCCGCTTCGCCTTGCTCTAATACTTTGTGCCCAACATTGAGGAGAATAAAAGAGCCGTTTGCCTTCTGTCTCCCGGCATTTGGTTAATTTTTCGCATGACCTTCCAATCGACACGTCAATTGGTTAAATGGTTCTGGGAAGACTGAGGGAGTGAACGTGGAAAGTAGCGGCGTTCGTTTGTTCATCCGTGCGGAACTGGCCGGCCATGTTGGGGATTGCTGCTGCTTGGACCAGGCTCTGAATACCGCGATTTGTCATTGACTTTATTGTTTGGAAATCAGGAGAACACGGTTGATGGCGATGTTGTCAAGGATGAGAAAAACTTGCAGACGTGTGCACTGATGTTTGATGATGAGAGCCGTGATGGAGAGAAAGAAAGAGAGAGACAGAAAGAGAAATGAGTGAAACGGACAAAGAAAATATGACAGTTGTTGTTGTTTGAGAATGCCCACAATGAGTAGATCATTCTTGTGTGCGCCACGAAAAGGACGTTAAGTAGCGGGTTGCAGTAGCTTTCCTCACATCCCGAGCCTGCTGATGAAGGTGGACCGGGGTCCTCCAGGTGGTTGTGCTGTACTTGGTTTTATCTGTCGCTCACTACCACTGGGATCACGTCGATCCCTCACCTCGTTAGCCATGCTGCATTAAAAACAGCCCGTTTCTAGGGAGGGCTACTAGGAAGCCGAGGTGAGGAACTTGATAAGGATGTTTTACCTGACATATCTGATCAGTATATTGTGCCTGACCAGACGTCAGTCGTCCTCCCAGAGCATGACAATAAAAGATACAAAAAAGGATAGGTGTGGGTTTCATAGCAGACAGTGCCGTCAGGAAGGAAGTGTTAATCTTTCTTCCTATAAAGGTAAAGGTAGGTCCAATGTCATTAATTGCCGTCGTGGATCAAGATAACTCTTCATGAACTAAGCCGCAGTGTATGTATACCTTCCCCAACTCATACGTTAGGTACCCATTTACAACTGGGTCGACTGGATGATCGACCTCACCAGGAACGAACCACGCCCTGATTTGTTTTCTGTCCGCCCGTGGTTTCGAGCCCTGGCGCTGTGTAATCTCAGTCTAAGTAAGTAAGCTCACTGTTAGTTAGGCTACTGGCTACACTTTCTTCCTAAAGCTGTCCAAATAATCCTAGCGCCGTGTAATCCCAGTCTAAGTAAGTTAGCTCACTGTTAGTTAGGCTACTGGCTACACTTTCTTCCTATAGCTGTCCAAATAACCCTGGCGCTGTGTAATTCCAGTCTAAGTAAGTTAGCTCACTGTTAGTTAGGCTACTGGCTACACTTTCTTTCTATAGCTGTCCAAATATCTCAGGCGCTGTGTAATCCCAGTCTAAGTAAGTTAGCTCACTGTTAGTTAGGCTACTGGCTACACTTTCTTCCTATAGCTGTCCAAATATAAGCACGAGGTTGAAGAGCGTGCGCGCCCACTTGGTTTTATTAGCTATGTAGGCTGGCTTTTATTTTGCATTTTTGTATACTTTTCCACACAGCATAATGATGAATATACATAGCGCGTGGTGAGTTTTTGATTCTTCATGTTGGTATTACGATGCAACTTAAGCATCTCCTTGTTCTTCTTTTTCTTCTTCTTCTGCATTCGTTCTCAATTTTCCACTACCACGCTCTAAAGAGGGTTTTGGACGTAGAAGGATGTTGTCCGGATAACTGAATTCTTCTTCTTCTTCTTCTTCTTCTTCTTCTTCTTCTTCTTCTTCTTCTTCTTCTTCTTCTTCTTCTTCTTCTTCTTACGCTGTCAGACGTCGACCGTTATTTTTTCGAAAAAAGCAGCGGTCATCCTTAGGCTGTCGACACTGCCATAGAGCTTGTCTAGTGTTGCCACTGGTGATGGCCACATCTGCTCTCTCTGATCCTCGTATGTCGGGCAGTTTTGCAGAAAATGCTCAGCGGTCATTTTCTCTGTACCACACGAGCATTCGTCAGTGCCACCTATCTTCAATTTGTTGAATAGGTGGTACCTCAGTCTATTGTGGCCAGTGCGAAGTCTGAAGACCACGACCTGCTCTCTTCTGTTCAACTGGTAATAGGCATCGTTTTTTGTGTAGCCAGTATGTTCTGTTTCCCATTTGGTCATGTATCTAGCTCTAATAAGCCGTTTTGATTCTTTAACTGAATTCGATAGGTCGCTAGTTTACCAGGGCTGACTGCGATATTTGCACCTTTCGGTCCGACACATCCGTGTTCGGTAGGCTTAAGCTTTTACTTTTGTCTGTTCATCAATCATCAGTCACTTGCTACTATGCTGTCCATCTGCCCCTCAATTTGTATGTCTTCTTCTAATGTACTTCTGTGTGTCAATCTACCATCCACTCATTGATGCATGCAGCTATTAAACCATCCAACCTATCATTTATCCATCATATAAATATCCCTCAAACCACCTATCCATCCACCTATCCACCCATCCATCATCTGCTTCTAATGTACTTCTGGGTGTCAATCTACCATCCATTCATTGATGCATGCAGCAATTAAACCATCCAACCTATCATTTGTCCATCATATAAATATCCCTCAAACCCCCTATCCACCCATCCATCAAAAGCAGATCCAACTTGGCATGGACAGATGAAAGCATGTTTTGGCATAGCCCAGCAAAGTGTGGACGTACTGACACCAGCAGCTTCACCCTGCGGGAAGCCAACGATGTTGTCCTTGTGTTATCCTTCTCATGGGGTGAAGGAAATTGTCCCGGAGGGAATGGGCGTACACTATGTCTAATCGAAAAAGTAGAAACGAAGAAGACAAAACAAAAACACAAGTTGGGTGGAGATTTAGAAGAACAACTAAAAGAAACGGTTGATTTCTCATTACATACAAGAGACATCTCGAGGTTATTATTATACTATTTACTTCTTCCATACATCCTAGTTTCAATTCAAAACAAGCATAGTTCAGGTCCGTCATTTGTTTTGGAAGAGATGGAAAGAGGGAATATTAGTATACTCTTGTCACTCTCTTGTCAACTTCTTGTCAACCTCGTTTCAATCGCGTTCAACCTCTTGTTAATCTCTTTTTAACCTTTCAACTTTTTCCTCTACCTTTTCAACCTTCTCTGCCACTTTTCAACTTCTTTACCACCTCTTCAACCTCTTTTCAACCATTCAGCCATTCTTTAATCTCTTTTCTATGAGTTGGGGTGGCCGAACTATTTCAATACCCATCTGTCTACCAAAGGGACATTGGTCAAATCATCTGTAAGGCATATGTTGTTCTTTTTTCATCGGAGGTAAACTTTAAAATACTCTTGCCTGTACACTTTGTGGCAAACGGCCTTTATTTCTCTACCATATAAGACATCAGAAATTAAGCACAGAAATGGAAGTAAACTCCGACGTGATACATTTCGCTTCCACTTTTCCTTACCAAATTATGAGCTCCCAAATAAGAACAAAAATGAAAAATGGTTTATAGAACGGACCCCATTTCACCCACATGTTCGCTGTCCCTTTCATTGCTGGACGTGCCGACAACGGAGCACACATTATGAAGCTCCCGCGGCGACTCCGATATTTTTCCCTGACCTTGTCCAGATACATATTTACAGATTGGTCGACTGGAAACTGGAAGATGCCGTAATACCATTTTTTTAAAACCGGTATACTGTTACCCAAACGCCTACCCATCATAACACAGACATAACCTAAATGATAACACAGAAGACGCTCCCTAGCCTAAATGTTAGCACAGACTCTCCTTAACATTAATGTTAACTCAAACACCCCTTAACCTATATGTTACACAAACACAAACAATGCTAACCTATATGTTACACAAACGCCCCCTAATCTATATGTTACACAAACGCCTCCTAACCTATATGTTACACAAACGCCCCTAACCTATATATTACACAAACGCCCCTAACCTACATGTTACACAAACGCCCCCTAACCTACATGTTACACAAACGCCCCCTAACCTATATGTTACACAAACGCCCCCTAACCTATATGTTACACAAACGCCCCTAACCTATATGTTACACACAGGCCTCCTAACCTATATGTTACACACACGCCTCCTAACCTATATGTTACACAAACGCCCCTAACATATATGTTACACACACGCCTTCTAACCTATATGTTACACAAACGCCCCTAACCTATATGTTACACGCACGCCTCCTAACCTATATGTTACACACAGGCCTCCTAACCTATATAGTTATGGTACACACATTCCTAACCTATATGTTACACAAACGCCCCTAACCTATATGTTACACACAGGCCTCATAACCTAAATGTTACACAAACGCCCGTAACCTATATGTTATACACAGGTCTCCTAACCTATATGTTACACACACGCCTCCTAACCTACATGTTACACAAACGCCCCTAACCTATATGTTACACACAGGTCTCCTAACTTATATGTTACACATCCGCCTCCTAACATAAATGTTACACAAACGCCCCCTAACCTATATGTTACACAAACGCCCCCTAACCTATATGTTACACAAACGTCCCCTAACCTATATGTTACACAAACGCCCCCTAACCTATATGTTACACAAATGCCCCCTAACCTATATGTTACACAAACGCCCCCTAACCTCTATGTCATACAAACGAAACCATTGTGTTACTGCTACATACATAGACATTCATAGTGAAAACTCGGCCTCCCCCCCCCCCCCCCCCCTTTAAAAAAATGCATCAAAACTGAATAAGTAATAACAAGACTGATCATCTACTGAGATTACCACTACAACCAACAGAATTTGATGATATACTAACAACACGTTTTTCGTTGAGAGGTACGGAAGGTATTGATGGATAACCACAAGTGATATATTTCAATCCTCTCTTTCATCTCAAGTTTACGACAGCAGTGGTACATTGCTCATTTCCGATTGATAGCAGGCAACATCTGTTCTGACAACCATTATAAGCCACGATGGAATTATAGCCAGAGGCAACCGAGAAATGGAATGACAAACGACTTGCCAGCGATAGACTGGCATGGTCAGATGTGTGTAGATTATAAGACATGGATGATAGACCACTGACGTAGATCACATTTTGTGACGTTGCGAACTTGCGCAAATCGGACAACGTATTAATGCGTTCAGCAAAGTGAGTGTTAAGAAGTAGCCAATACCTCGTAAATAACAAAAAAAGCATTGGAATTTATTGATGACGTCAACAAATATTACTTCTTAGGATCTATTCCTTCTCAACAAATAAACTTTTTATAAATATTCCTTCTCAACAAAGATTTTTTTCTAAACAGTAATTACTTCTAAACAAATATTCCATCTCAGCAAATATTCCTTCTCAACAAATATACTTTCACAAATATTTATTCTCAATAACTATACTTTCGCAAATATTCCTTATCAACAAAAATACTTTCACAACTATTCCATCTCAACAAAAATTCCTTTACAAAACATTAATTACTTCTGAACAAATATTCCATCTCAACAAATGTTCCTTCTCAACAAATATTTCTTCACAAAACATTAATTCCTTCTGAACAAATATTTCATCTCAACAAACATTCCTTCTCAAAAATACTCTTTCTCAACAAATACCCCTTCTCAAAACATTGCATCTCAACAAATGGTCTTTTACATCTCATATTTCTTCTAGAAATAATCCTTCTCCCTGCATTCCTTCCCAACAAATGAGAAACCAGCACAAAAAATACAAACCAGAAAATGGCATCATAGACAAACTTGCCAGAGATAGGCAGACTCTGAACGAGGCATTACAGACTCAAGGTTCACCTCCACGGGGTCTAAGAGACATCGTCACACGCGAATACGGAGCACTCAAGCTAGACACCAGAACACATCCTGCAGGACTGCCTCACGCATGTAGACCAAAGAGATGCATTCTGGTCCCGGGGAGCTACCATGCTTGAAAAGCTGTGGAATTCTGGCGAAGACATGAAGCGCATTCTCCTTTGTGAACTCCGCCGGGCTAGAAGTATAACATCAGTTGAGCAATGAAGAAGAAGAGCTGCAAATCCTGATATTTGTGTTTCACCTGATTTCTCTGGAAGTCCATAAAGTCGCTAATGTAATGAACACCTCGCTTGCTTTCGGTATTAATAGTCTTCTTCTTCTTCTTCTTCTTCTTCTTCTTCTTCTTCTTCTTCTTCGTTCGTTCTCAATCTCCCGCTACCAAACCCTGAAAGGGTAAGTAGCAGAATGTAGTCCAGAGAACAGAATGCGTTGTGTCAAAGTTTACTTCTTTGTTACGATATTTGCACCTTTCGGTCCAACACTCCGACTTCAGCAAACATTTTTTGAGTACCGGGTTAGCATTCCCTCTTCGATCCCTTCTCCTTATCCAGTCTGCCCTGCTGCAACCTGTTATCCAAGATCACCGCGTGGAGGTGTAGAAGGGTCTTGGCAGCTATGGTTCGCTGGCCCTGAATCTAGCAGTCAGCTATGGGTCGCTGACCACTGCAGCTCATTCGCTGCTCAGCATCTTGATCCCATTAATAGTCTGATATACTGTTTCTTACTTCTCACCCTCATCAACTCATGAGAATGCACCCTCATCAACTTCCACCGATGCTTACAACGCTGGAAGATCTAGATACATGGCAAGGGAGCGGCAGCGAGGTAGGTGGATATATGACATTAGAGTGAGTGTGCAAAGACAAGGGCTCACATTCACCTTCGCAACGCATTACGCGCAGGATAGACAACTAAATCTCCTCACGACGCTTAACGGCACAAGTGGAAAGAAAATTAACTAACTACTTCTCACCCTAGATATCATACTCCTAAGACCAGTAAATGATTCCCAGTTCTAAAAAATTCATCCAAATTTGTGAAACTCAAAATCTGAGTTCCATTTTTGTGAATTCTCAGTTCTAATTTCTGAGATTTATAGAAGCGTAAAAAGAAAATCATGAGCCAATGTTAGAACACACTACGACGCATAAACACAGAACGAGCAAAGTGGAGGTAGTGTGCTGCTGCTGCCCTGAAAAAAAGACAGCAAGCATGTGGATTGCAGGTCATCGATCGAGCAGGCATGCAGGTCTTCGATCAAGGATACTTGGAGCTCATCTTCCGATGAGGCTTGCAGGTCATCAACCAAGGAGGCTTGAAGCTGTCCTACAATGGAGGCTTGCAGGTCATCGACCAAGGATGCTTGCAGGTCATCGTCCAAGGAGACTTGCACGTCATCCACCAAGAATCAAAGCAGAAGTAGAATGAATATCTCAAATCAGTGTTTGTCATAACCAGCAACCAACAGTATCTATACTCGTATAATGCGCCATTTTTTTAATCAGACTGAACAAATATCTATGTTTCTGACGAACGTGTAGTAATGTCTGTGCTTAACGTAACATAACGAAGTCGCGTTTCTCACTGCCTGGACATTTTAATGCCTCTGTATATTAATACCAGTTGCGCGTATATTTCAACCAAACATCCCTCCTACCCCCCTCGCCAACACATCCATCTTCACCTTATCTGTCTTCTTTGACGCCAATGCTTCTCTCGGTATAGCCCTAAGAACCTGGCCACTTATCCTTTCCCAGCGGACCCTGCAGCTTCCGGTTATAACTTTAAAATAAAATGTTTATTATCAAGATTCCTCCGTGTTGACCCTTTTTAATTCTCTTTTTTCTTGATCCTTTTCTTCTTCTACTTTTTACTCCTCTTTATCTTCGTCTCTTCTTATTTTTGTCTAGTTTTTTTTTTTGTGCGGTTCATTTTGAATTTTCTGTTTATTTTTGTTGTCTTGTTTTCTTCATCTTTTTGTTTCTTCTTTTTTCATGTTCTTGGTCCTTTTTGTTTCTTCTTTTTTCATGCTCTTGGTCCTATTTGTCTTATCTCCTGTTCGTGTTGTCTTGTTCTTGTTGTTGTATTGTTTCTATTTGTTATAGTGATTGTCCTTTTTTGCCCCGTTGTTTCTCATTTTTTTCTTGTTCTGCTTATTGTTCGTCTAATTATTCTTTTTGTTATTTGTTATTGCTCTTGTTACTACGAAGCCACCGCTCTGCTGTCCAGACGCTCGTCACATAAAACGCGAACCCAAAACGTGTATATCCAAATAAAGGGAGTTATAGTGCTATAGCAATTACCACAGCAAGAAAAGGTAGATTTTCTGCAATTATATTAATGTACGACTACAGAAGAAAACAACATTTTGTCAGTATTTTTGTGTCTCTGAATTTACCAATTTGAGCTATTTTAATATTTCGTATCGTCACTTTCCCCATCACTACAAACATACTTTTGTATGTGTGAATTTACGAATTTGAACTATTTCAACATTTACTTTACTTTTACAACATTTATGATCGCCTCTCCTTTCCCTCTCCTTTCCCATGCCATGATTAACACACTCCTCATTTGTGAATTTACCAATTTGAGCTATTTTAATTTTATGATCTTCCTCCACCCACAAAGCCAAGGCTAACACAGTCCTCATTCGCGAAATTACCAATGTGGGCTATTGTAACATATATATGTGTGCCTCTTGCACATCAATAATACACTCGTCATTCGTGAATTTACCAATATGGGCTATTGTAACATATATCTGTGTGCCTCTTGCACATCAATAATACACTTGTCATTCGTGAATTTACCAGTATGGGCTATTGTAACATATATCTGTGTGCCTCTTGCACATCAATAATACACTTGTCATTCGTGAATTTACCACTTTCAACCATTTTAACATTTGTTCGTCACTTCGCCCCATCACTAACACACTTCTTGCTTTTGTTTTTCCACTTGTTTCCACTTGTTGACTACCATCTCACATTCTTTTCTTTCTCTCCCCCGTCTTCCCCGCACCTTTCCCCAACGCCCCCACCCCACTTGTTTCGTGACATAAAATGGAAGTATCAAGGTAATGCATTCTGGCAGCTCGATCCCACAAGTACAGCGTAATCTTCAAGAGTAATTCCCCCTAACTAGCACGCGGGGCCCTCACTTTCTTATTGCTAACAGATGACAAAATGCTACCACTTCAGTGCCCTTCTAGTTCAGAACGTATGTGCGAAAAACACATTTCCGGAATACAATACGACCTAAAATACTAGCTATGTTATTCCATTACACCCTAACATAGTTTGTTATAAAACTATAACTATTATTTTCTTAAATGATATTGCTCATTTTTATGCTGGAATCAGATTAAAATTTATAAATAGTTTATGAGTGAGAGAAAAAATGATCTCCCCTGTCTAATGAATATATTTCCTGTTTCTAAGCGTAAGGGATGTAAAGGGTTAAGATATAGTAACGATTATTGACATTTCAAAATCGCTTGAATTGAAGATTTGCTAAATCGCTGGTGTCTATCAGATAAAAGCCTGGGTTAAATTTCTGCTCAACAGTTTCTGTCAACCTAGCTGTGAATTGTTACCCAACAATAACATGTTATGCCGGACAACTGAGTCTTCGTTTATCTTTCGAGCCAAATTTGCATTTACCAATGACTGGTCGAATTGAAACATGGAATAAACTTAGGAGAACAGTAAACATTAAGGAAACATCAAATGGGATATATAAATCAAGAATTTTTTATTTTTTTTTAAAAACCTGCATCCCAACCTAGTTATGTACAGGTATTTAATGAATTGTTGGTATTACAGGTATATCAGGGTATTTTTTTAATTTCAATAATTGTTGGTATTTTGGGTATATCAATAATTGTTGGTATTTTGGGTATATCAACAATTGTTGGTTTTTGGGTATATCAACAATTGTTGGTATTTTTACCATTTTGGCATATTCTTGGCAGTGTGATATTTCAGCATAGTTTTTATTATGGGTATTTCAGCAATTGCTGGCATTACAGATACTTCAGCAATTCTTTGTTTTTTTTGTTGTTGTTGTTATTCAGCAATTGTTGGTTCAGAGCATTACATCCGGTCTCAGTTGACGAAAGACTGACTCAATGATTGCTTTAACCCTACAGTGCATTATAGCCGGTCTTAGTTTTCAAAATACGTGAAACAAAACTGAAATTTAAATGTCTTCAAATCTAATTTCCGCAAATGGTCAAAGCGATTCAATTATATATATATATATATATACTGTTTTACGATTTAAATCCAAACTTTCTTTAAAATATTTTTTCATTTCATAAATGGTATGAGTAAAATAGAAATGGACATGTCAGAATTAGTATGTGTAAAATAGAAATGGGCATATTAGAATTAGTATGAGTAAAATAGAAATGGGCATATCAGAATTAGTATGAGTAAAATAGAAATGGGCATATCAGAATTAAAATGTGTATAGTAAAAGTATTGTTCAATGGAAGATGAACAAAACTAAAGAACCATATAATACATAGTATTTAGATACGGCAAGTATACAAACCGTTAAAAAAAACAAAGATATAAAGACATGAAGGAGTTTAAAACCCCAGATAGCATCACAAATTGGTGCATTGGGTACTTAAAATAACCAGTATGTGAATAGTGGGGTGTGTATATATATATATATATATATATATATATATATATATATATATATATATAATATGTGTATATACTATACTTTCGTGTGTACATCACAGCGGTTGTTGGGCAAGAAAGAATTGGCCCACAATGCAATGGTTGTGAACTGTTAATTAAATGGGTGTGTACAGTGGAGCTAGCAATGTCATCGGATCATATAAAAAGTTACAGAAACCAACACTGCGATAGTATACAAAATAGTGTGGCTCAGGCTTCCAGTACCGACCCGGTATTTACGTCTTAATTCACCCTAAATAAAAGAAATATATATTTCCAGCGCCGGAGTAAAACATGCGAGAATATACGAGAATAAATGCTTCACCTTCTGCGTGCTACCGCCATCTTAGCAATTAATTTCTTGGGTTAGGGCTAGGTAAAGGTTAGGTTATTTTAGGTTGGTTTAGATTAAGTTATGGCTAGGGTTCGCCTATTTTCTACACTTCTATCTTTTTCTAAGCCTTTATTTATGTATTTATTTATAATACAATTATATGGACCTGTCCTCCTCTTAACCCAAAAATGGAATGGTCCGTTACAGTCATCAGCTGTCAAATACGTAATGTGGGATCACATGGAACTCTGTTTTGGGTGAATTAAGACGCAGGTACAACGGACCCTTTTACAGTGGTGCCCTTACGCTCCATAAGGAGCGGATAGATCGGAAGTAGGAGCGAGAGATATAGAGAGAGAGGGGAAACTATATACCCCTTCAACCGATCGCTCACGCTAGACAGCCTGAACGTAGCTACAAGAGATACGCGGTTTCATGCTTGCAAATCTGACACCGCCAGGTTTGATGTGATGTGTCAAGCGTATATCACGGGCTAGACACAATGATAATGACCCCCTGGGGTTAGAAGTTCTCCCCCAGAGTTGGACAAAATTAACTCACTGTAACGCACCGTTGCATATGTGGTTTTTTTTATATTCTTGTATGTGTTGTGTTTTTTTGTATATTCTTGTACGTGTTGTGTTTTTTTGTGTATTCTTGTACGTGTTGTGTTTTTTGTTGTTGTTTTTGTGCGTTCTTTCAGTATCTCCTTCTTACGTTTCTTGTCTGCTTTTAGGATGTACTTAACGTTGACGAGAACGGCATAGATGGAGATGTTGAGTACCAAGTAAATGGGATGGGGTATGGTTAGTTGAGAGGAAGCAATTATGACAAACAAGAACGAACAAAATACAGAACATTTTTTTAGAAAGGAAAATTCATCCGACCGAAAGAGGAGGCAACACACTGCAATGCATATAACGGCATATAGAAACATATATTTCAAATAAATAGACGGGGGACGGCGTGGCCTAGTGGTTAAGTGGCACGGCTCACAACCAGAAGGTGCTGGGTTCGATCCCCATCACAGCACCGGCCGTTACCCCGGGGAAGCAAACCCTTAGAAAATGCAGGAGGAAGCAGACCCTTACATAAAATGCATGCTGAAGTCGGATGCACTGGGCCGACAGGCGCAAAATAAAAACCACAGTGCAACGCACACCGCCTTGGGGATAAGAGAAATAAGGCGAACGCAAAAAAAAAAAAAAATAAATAGACAAGAGTGTCCCAAAAACGTACCAGCAGTTGAAGCTAGGATCAGAGAATCATAGCTGACCAGGATACTGTTACGTCTCCAAGGAGGCGGTCCGGCAATCCATACAGTCTAAGAGAATAGGGATCGAAGATGGAAGGCAAACCCGGCACCAAAAAAGAGGTGTTCAAGTCGTATGTGTTGGATCAAAAGGTGCAGATATTCCAGTTTTGCTGTCAATTACACTGTTACAGAACCTTTATTTTTCTGTCGAACGCTAAAGAAGACGAAGAAGAGAGAATACTATTAGAAAGATAGATAAGGTAAGGGACCTAGGGATTATAATAGATCATACAGGTAAGGTGAGTAAGCAAATTCAGGTAGCAGTGAAAAAGACAAATGTTAGGTGTGATTAAAAGACATATTACACATAAGAGCAAGGAAGTGATAGACAAACAGTTTGAAACATTAGTTCGACCTAGATCGAAGTGAAGTGTACAAGTGTGGTCCTTATCAAAGAGGGAAAATAAACATGATGGAAATAATATAATAAACAGCGACATAGCTGATAGTCGGATTCCAGAATTACAGTTATGAGGAAAGACTCAGAAAAACTGGCCTACAGTCTAGAAGAGAGAAGAATTCAAGGTGACTTAATTTTTCAAAATACAGTCACCCATAAGAACAAGAGGGCATAGCTACAAGTTGACTAAAGAGAGGTCCAGATTAGATATTAGGAAATTTTAGTTTTTTTTAGTCAGAGAGTGGCCAATGCTTGGAATGTATTGCACGAGAGGTAGTGGAGGCAGGGACAATTAATGCATTTAAGAATAAATTGGATGTGCATAGCTTTTAGAGCAAGGTAATGTAAATGAAACTGGTTGTATACAGACTCTGCCGAGTCTTCTAAACCAGTATAAAGAAGTTAAGTTAAATTAAGAAGGAGAAGAAGCAGAAAGAAAGAAGAAGGTGTATAAATGTCGGCTGAATTAGGTAATGGCAATGGTGAGGACGGATCAAAGTGTGTATAGTCATCGACCTACATGAACTATCGATATCATAATCTATCATCATCTGCTGAAAGAGAATCATCACCTCTGTGTCTGCCCAGAGTGTCGTAATCTCGGTTCTATTTGCCATACTCGTACATAGAAAAATAATATGAATAGACTTGCCCTAGTAATTCATCTTCTGTCCTGACGCGTGGATGTCCTATTTCATTGTGCATGCGAACTAACGTTTCTATAATCAACCTGAGGACACGAGCGACAGTAAGATCTGCCCAGAATCACGATTCTGCCGGGGTCTTTGTTTATGGCAAGGACAAGAATAGCACCACTGCCTCACAGACAGCATGTCGTAAGAGGCGACTAACTGTGTGACCTGGAAAACACCGGGTATGGTGAGGTGGTTTATTTAGAGCAGCATCGATGGCGTCTAACAGGTTGTGGGTCTGCTTTGCTCTAGTGTTTATTAAGATGAACTCGCACATCGGTTAACCACACGTAAGCGATTGCACCAATACAGCGGAGTGTTACGCTGCTCGAGCCTAGCCCGCTAAGTAGACATCTTTCTCCCGGCTACATCCAGCTGATACCAGAGCTGAGGCCTGCGCAGGGGCATCTGTCCCTGTAGAAGTACAGGGTCGACTAAGAACTAAGATATTGATATCCAGGTGTGTATGTTATCACCGTGTCTCTTTTAACATGCACGAGGAGAGAATTTCTAATGGCACAGTGTTTTGGGCTAAAGTGAGCAAGAATTGCAGGAACTATTGGAAGACGGTCAACAACACGAGTAAAGAATATGAGTTGGGCATTAACAGTGCTTGACAAAAGCATTCGTCTGCTCGTCAAGGACGAGTAAATAAATATCAGTTTTTAATTGTTAATAACGTTTGTAACCGTTAGTACATAAAGACTCTCGCACGAATACTAACGATATTACGGTTTGAATAGAATGTACAAAAGCTAGCTTATGATGAATCTACATGGATCTCCAATACCACAATTTAAACCTAGTAATGCAATCGATAAATGATACTTCAGTACTAAAACTACCAATCGTGCTCAAGTACACAAGCGCCATGCCTCTGACAGCAGTGGATTTTTTCTTAAGAAGAAATATGCTAATACTGTGTAAGTAATACAATATATTTTAGTTTGGTACTCTTCGTTATTTATAAATACAAGTGAATTAGTGTCTGATTAAAATTTATTAACATAAATCGCATGACTGTAGTTCGATAATCAATACTACTCGCAAGACCTAGGACAGCAAATTACAAGAACGGTAGAAGTGATTGGAACGTGAAAAAGAAAATAGAAATGGCCAGAAACACATTTAACAACATGAGAACTATATGGACATCTTTGATAATAACAAAGAATCTAAACATAAAAGCCAACTGGTGTTATTAAATATAATCATCATTACTATAAGGTTCAGAAACGTGAGAGCTGAGCAAACAGTTGGATGACAACATTGAGGCCTTTAAAATATGGACATACAGAAGAACGGGTGGCTTTTCGTGAAAAAAAAAGCAAACAGATAAAGATGTCATAACGAGAAATGTGAAATGGAACGCTGAAAGACTTAACAATCAGGCAAATCAAATATTTTGAACATGTAAAGAAATTCAATACTCTGCTGAAAACTGTACTGCATGGAATAGCTGAAGGCAGACGAAGAAAAGAAAAACATTGATATAGGTGAAAGAGTAACATTGAGAGATCGACTTCAAAATAGTCTGCCATAGTGCACCATCAATACAAGATGCAGAAAATGTTTCAGGTCTATTGTAGTCAACCTTCGATGAGAAGACCGTACATTTGAATGTGTTAGCCAGACGTGACTAACCCTTCTTATTCTGACTTGATTTATTTGTTTTCTTCTACCATGACGTGTACAGCAGGGGGTGGTAAATATGTGTATGATCTCATCGGCTCTTTCCGTCTCCTCAGATGAAAGTATGTTGTGCTTTTTTAAAAAGGGATGTAACTGCAATTTCTGGCCCTACTAAAAACACAGGTAAATACCAAGAGAAAGATATACAAATACGGATAATGAAGTAAGTAAGACTTTAAAAGCGATATAGTCAAGCAGAATTGAATAGAGGAAACAATGTGCACTTGGAAATGAATATATAGCTAGAAATGCAACAAAAAGCGACAAGAGGGAGAGATAGATGGTAGAGAACGACTCGGGAGATATCTTGGACGGTTGATGTGAGTGGAATCCGTAACTATCTGTCAGGTCTCCTCTTGACTCTATGATGTATGCCGTTATATTTTCCTTATGATAACCGTCCGGTATCGGTAGCCTCTGTCAAGCCTATCGCAAATGTGCGAATAAAGTCAAAATAAACTGTCTGATAGAGGGTGATAACAAAATAATAAGGTTATCGCTGTCCGTATTCGTGAAACGTAGCACGGAGGTTAAAAATAAAATATCGCTATTTTTGTATGTGTGGCTTTTATTCTTTGTTTGTTTGTTTTTCTTGTTATTTCAATAATGGTCTGAACCCCGAGTTGTAGTCAGTTTAAAAAGAATACGGGCCAGTGGAATACTTCAAACTTGTTATAAACGGCGATTAAATAAAGTTGTGATTAGAACTCGCAGCCTCATCATGTTAAGTAACCGACCTGTTAACAGAAACTCTTCTGCAGCAACCGAGCAGTTTCTGCCCAGACTTCCATGAAGGCCAGCCACATTGTGGGTCGTATGTTTCGCTAGAAGTTAGACGAAGACAAGTGGTAAAAAGATCAGCAAGAAACGATACTTATCACCTTGCCTCAGCCCCTTACCCCAGCACCTCTCTCATCACCTTACCTCAGAATGCTACTTCATCACCTTACATCAGAACCTTACCTAAACACCCTACTTCACCACTTTACCTCAGAACTCTACCTCAACACCTTACATCTACACACTGCTTCACAAAATTACATGCAGAATTTGCTTTTACCATTCTCCTCATACCTGCATGACTTACCTTTACCATTCTCCTCATACCTGCATGACTTACCTTTACCATTCTCCTCATACCTGCATGACTTACCTTTACCATTCTCCTCATACCTGCATGACTTACCTTTACCATTCTCCTCATACCTGCATGACTTACCTTTACCATTCTCCTCATACCTGCATGACTTACCTTTACCATTCTCCTCATACCTGCATGACTTATCTTTACCATTCTCCTCATATCTGCGTGACTTAGAATTACCATTATCCTCATACCTGCATGACTTACCTTTACCATTCTCCTCATACCTGCATGACTTACCTTTACCATTCTCCTCATACCTGCATGACTTACCTTTACCATTCTCCTCATACCTGCATGACTTATCTTTACCATTCTCCTCATACCTGCGTGACTTAGAATTACCATTATCCTCATACCTGTATGTCTTACCTTTACCATTCTCCTCATATCTGCGTGACTTAGATTTACCATTCTCCTCATACCTGCAGGATTTACCTTCACCTTCAATTTCAGGATTTATCTTTACCATTCTCCTCATACCTGCAGGATTTACCTTCACCTTCAATTTCAGAATTTATCTTTACCATTCTCCTCATACCTGCAGGATTTACCTTTACTATCCTTCTCATACCTGCAGGATGTATCTTTACCATCCCTCTCATACCTGCAGGATTTACCTTTACCATCCTCCTCCGACCTGCAGAATTTGCTTCTATATTCACACTCTATCAATGTTTGATAGATGAGTGCGTATTTGTTTAAGACCAATGCTCCACAGGGACCTAAGAAACACTTTTGATTGATTGATTGGTTGATTGATATAATTTCAAACACTTAACTTTCCCATTCTTTCAAATACCCTTTCATGATTATCGTGCGATTGAAGGGAACTAACTGCTTCTTTGTCCTAGGTTTGATTTTACAGTCGCAGAGTTGTCTTCTTATTCGTCACACATACCAGGGTCCTCAGTCCTAAAATCATCTGATTCATCAGTAGTAAGACTGGTTGTAAGCTTATCTGAACAAATAGTAATACAGGATTTGTGATTTTTCTTTTCTCAAGTTCTATACCGATATTCTTTGAAGCTAGCAATTTCTGTTTTTCAATGAAGACATTTTATACAAATTCAATTTTGTGTTAATTATCATCTCATTCCGGGCATCTTATGTGATGGTTTGTCCTAGATGTATAAATATATCTACTTGTCTGATTACTTGTCCTTGTAACTTTTAATCTTGGTATTCAATCAGACATTGAATGTCTGATGCCAGGTAGCCAAATGACGTGTAAATACATATATGTCCTTTGCCTTGGGTACCACGTCTAATTGTTATTCTTCTTCTTCCCGTTTTCTTCTCCTTATTCTTCGTTCAAGCATTTTGGTCATGCCAGATAAATAGTTTCGTTGCTAGGACAAAGCCAAGTTCTCGTCAGGTTCCGGTGGCGGATCGACAGTTTCTGGGTGAGCTCTGCTCCCTCTGGCTAGGTCTTGCATCGTAAGTCTCTGCCTGTAAGCTGAGCAGTCTTGTAGGATACGCTTTGAAGTCTAAACTACGATTCCACATTTGAAGTTACTTGTGTGTGATATCTTAAGCCGATATAGTAGTCGGTAGCGGCCTGTTCTTAGGCGCGATAGTCTTGTGCGGCATGTTCTAAGGCGCAATAGTCTACAGTGGCCTGTTCTAGAGTACAATAGTCTACAACGGCCTGTTCTAAGGCGCAATAGTCAACAGCGGCATATTCTAAGGCGCAATAGTCTGCAGTGGCCTGTTCTAAAGCACAATAGTCTACACTGGCCTGTTCAAAGGTGCTAAAGTCTACAGTGGCCTGTTCTAAAGCACAATAGTCTACAGTGGCCTGTTCTAAGGCGCTATAGTCCACAGTGGCCTGTTCTAAAGCACAATAGTCTACAGTGGCCTGTTCTAAGGCGCTTTAGTCTACAGTGGCCTGTTCTAAAGCACAATAGTCTACAGTGGCCTGTTCTAAAGCACAATAGTCTACAGTGGCCTGTTCTAAGGTGCTAAAGTCTACAGTGGCCTGTTCTAAGGCGCTAAAGTCTACAGTGGCCTGTTCTAAAGCACAATAGTCTACAGTGGCCTGTTCTAAGGCGCTATAGTCTACAGTGGCCTATTCTACAGCACAATAGTCTACAGCGGCCTGTTCTAAGGCGCTATAGTCTACAAAGGCCTGTGTTCCGACGAGAGATGGCGGATTGTGGAGCTGGCGATTTGGGACAGGTTCATAGCTGACATCCATATTTTTTATTTCATTATGGGTTGTACTCATTGCGAGTGATGATCTTTGCTTTGCTTCTATATAACATTGCGTGGACATATTCTGCTCTCGTTCACTGTTTTCAATCTTCTCAGTGTGTTTAATTTATGGACAAACTATGTATATTGTTATTCTTCTTCTTCTTCTTCTTCTTCTTAGTTAGCTTATTCTATTTTCCTTCTTTTTCTTAGTTTGCTTCTTCTTTTACTCACCCCTGGGAGCCACTCTTCCCCTTCTCTCTCTTCTTACCTCACTCTGTTTCATTTGACTCTGTCCTACAGTCACACTCTTGCACAACTTTCACACGCGCCCTCATGGTGAGGCCCTTCCATTGCACTTTGGTTGGGCTAGCTTCTGAGGGCGCACAAACCTAGCATAGGTACATGCAGACGCATACATGCATCCAAGCACTGGTTTATGCGTCCTGATATCGCCCAATGGGCTACGGTCTGGGGTGGAAAATGGGGCGCCTCCGCCAGTAGAAACTAGTGAGGCCAAAAAACAAAAAACAAAAAATTTTTATTTTACTTTTTCTTCTTCTTAGTTTGTTTCTTCTTATTCTTTTTCTTCATTTTCTTCTTCCTCTTAGTTCGCTTCTTCTTCTTTTACTTTTCCTTCTTAGTTTGTTTATTCTTCTTCTTCTTCTTCTTCTTCTTCTTCTTCTTAGTTGGCTTCTTCTTTTTCTTCTTCTTCTTAGTTGGTTTCTTCTTCTTCTTTATCTTCAACCACTCCTTCTTAGTTTTGTTTTTCTTCTTTGTCTTCAACCACTCATTCCTCTTGTTCTTCTTGTTCTTCTTCTTCTACTTCTTCTCCTTCTCCTCCTTCTCCTCCTCCTCCTATTCCTTCTCCTTCGTTGTCCTCTTCCATCCCATCTACTTAATACCACTCCGTGTCACTCTGTGAGCACCAAACTAAAATCTCCCCACCTTCTCTGCACATACTCATAGCATATGCTGTCAGTTACAACGGAGAGTCACGGATTCTCCACTTAATGTTTATAAATTTCCATACTCATCGTCGGATTTTCACTCATTCTTCGCTCACTCTGTAGGCGACACCGCTAATTTTAACCTCGGGCCTGCCTAAATATTTTCCGAATCTGGACTAGCAGATGTGCCCTCGCGTTATGCCGCTGAGTCGATCCAGCCATAGTACGGACAACCAGAAACAAACACTTTTGGCTTCGTTTGGTCATAAATCAAGGGGATGTTGCCAGAAAGGTCCTGCCACGTTAGGCGCCGTGCAAAATTTACAGCCAACCTGCCAGATATCTCCCAGAACTGCCTGTTTCTCCTTTCACCTGCACTGAGAAGACTTCACTTCATCCGTTTTGCTTTTGCCTGAAGTAGCTTTCACATTATGCGTGAAAGAATATAAAGATGCACATATAACCACACAGAAAATGGTTACAATACGTGTGGATAGAAGTCGTGAAAAGGGGATGCCCCTGGTTGAAAGAGTTATGGTTGTTTTGTAATAGTTGCGTTGTTGGAGAAGGATGTGGTTGGTTAAAAGAGTTGTGGTTGGTTAAAAAAATGTTCTGGTTGTTAAAAAGAGTTGTGGTTGGTTAAAAGAGTTCTGTTTGGTTAAACGAGTTATGGTTGGATTAAAAAGTTGTGGTTGATTTAAGAGTTATGATTTGTTAACGAATTGTGATTGGTTAAAAGAGTTGTGGTTGGTTAAAAGAGCTGCGATTAGTTAAAAGAGTTGCGGTTGGTTAAAAGAGCTGCGATTAGTTAAAAGAGTTGCAGTTGGTTAAAAGAGTTGCGATTAGTTAAAAGAGTTGCAGTTGGTTAAAAGAGTTGCGATTAGTTAAAAGAGTTGCAGTTGGTTAAAAGAGTTGCGGTTGGTTAAAGAGTTGCGGTTGGTTAGAAGAGTTGCGGTTGGTTAGAAGAGTTGCGGTTGGTTAAAAGAGTTGCAGTTGGTTAAAAGAGTTGCGGTTGGTTAAAAGAGTTGCGGTTGGTTAAAAGAGTTGCGGTTGGTTAAAAGAGTTGCGGTTGGTTAAAAGAGTTATGGTTCATTGAAAGGGTTGTGTTTGAAAGAATTGTGAGTCTCGCCGGTTATAGATTAAAAGAATGAGGCTCAAATACATTTTCTTGAAAAAGTATGAGTTTGAAAGTGCGTGTTGTAGCGGGTTGTCGTTGTAACGGGTTTCGTTTGTTTTGGAATTTGGTTGGAGACGCGTTAGATTGAAAAGTGTTGAGTTTTGAAACAGGAAAAGCTCGTGGTTATAAGTACCGCTTATTATAAGGAGCTGTTCCCCAAAAGAACAAATGATTTAAGACAAAGAAAACAACATCGTAAGAGTGTTTTTTTTCCTTCAAATGTTGAGGTCCCTGGAGAATTGATATTGGTGTGATGTAGAGGCCGCTCGCACATGCAAATGGCACACATTTTGTAATGTAAGATTTCATTTTATTCCAAACTATTTTTTTAACCTAGGATTACTGGGGTTTGATCCCCTTTCTTCAAAGTCTGTGCTAACTGTTTTTCCTGCCTTCCTCAAAAGGTAGACATAGTCTTTTTTCTGAGGTGAAGTGATTAGTTTATTTCTTTGTCTTTGTAGTAAACTAAGCTAAATATACTCGTATACAGGATTATAACGACCCAGGTTATCATGTGCAAATTTGTGCCCCACCTGACAAAAGCAGAGAGAACGGGAACTGACCACGCAACCTAACACACGCTGTGGCTTAGTGCAATGAAGTCTTTAACACTTCCTCCTCGACGACAGTTTCTGTTATGGAATTTTGTTATAAACGTTAGTGTACCGAAACGATAATTGAACCAGGCCTACTTTCTGCGAGAGGCAAGTATTCTAATCCACGTTGCCACCCAGACGATCAACTAGCTATGCACTTTGTAAAAAAAAAATATGGCTAATAATAAGGAATCAACGAAATCTGATGTGAAGCCTCCTTAAGTGTACTCCGAGATACCAGAAGCTATCAGCTATGGCAGACAATACACACAGTATCAACCCATTTAGCATTCCGGAGGGCGCCCGTATCTCTAGCAGTGTCAGCGAGTAAAAGAGCGTCCTCTCTACGCTAGGTTGGCCATGGTGATTCTTGGGCTTCCCTGCAGAAGATTCCCATAACAGATTAGATTTTCTAGAACCGACTGTTCTACCTTCAAGCATGCTGTGAGTGCCAAGGCTGTGTTATGGGGCAGGCATAAACTATTGGTGATTCTTCGTCTGAAGAATGCGCGGGTAAATAAGGTCGCATGTCTGGAAGTCCAAAACGTACGAAAATATTTTACGCCAAATGTTGCTTTTAAACGAAACAAATCAGTAAATATGTCACACATGACTGTTATTAAAATAACTAAATGAGATGCGAACTTTAAAACCATTTATTATTGCGCTTACACTGTTTATTTCTCAACATAATTTCCATCAACTTTAATTATCATCAACATTAATTACCATCAACAATGATACACTTAATCCATCGTTTTATCAATGCAATGACAGACTCATTCGGTTCATTTTGTGTTCGTCAGTCACAGTGAGCACACTTTGTGGAAATTCAATAGATCAAGCATAATGCTGTAGGCTGAACCATGCAAACGCCCTGTCACGAATTGCGAAGACAGATTTGGACTCTTGCTGACTGTGTTCTTAGATTCACAGAAGATACGATGTCAGAGCTAAACACAGGCCGGATGCTTCAGCCTTTAAGAACCAAGCAACCGCTGTTACATAGCAACAACGATCCGGCATTGAAAATACAGTTCCTGGTCAAAATGCACAAAAATCATAACAATGAGCAAACTATCTACTACATCGATAGTATGTCATCTATCCATCTGGAGAAAAAAAACATAACCAAACAGTCATTGAATTGGAACCCACATTGCACAACAACAGCAAGAAGGTTAAAGTATACCGGAAAAAATCTCAGTGGAAGCTGAAGTCAATATATTTGATCTCATATGCGTGGAGCTGAAGAGGACGACACACGCAACTAAAATTCCTTTGAAGTAGATCATTGTGCTCTCATTTATCTTAGAATTAAGTAAATCCTTAGCAAACTCTACCACCGGTGAAGTGTTCGAAACTTCTTTGAACTAGACTTTTCATCGAAACTTCTTTGAACTAGAATTGTCATTGAAACTTCTTTGAATAAGACTTGTCATCGAAACTTCTTTGAAATTTGCTTTATATCAGATAGAATGCCCTTCTTTCTCGAAGTGTGAACAAAGTACCCATTTGCAGCTGGGTCGAAAGACTTACCTAACTGGGGTAACTCTGGGAGCTTCTCTCTCTTTCTTCTCTCTCTTCTCACCTCACTCTGTTTCCTTTGACTCTGTCCAACAATCATACTCTTGTCTCATTTGACTCTGTCTAACAATCACACTCTTGTCTCATTTGACTCTATCCAACAATCATACTCTTGTCTCATTTGACTCTATCCAACAATCATACTCTTGTCTCATCTGACTCTATCCAACAATCATACTCTTGTCTCATTTGACTCTGTCCAACAATCATACTCTTGTCTCATTTGACTCTATCCAACAATCACACTCTTGTCTCATTTGACTGTGTCCAACAATCATACTCTTGTATCATTTGACTATCCAACAATCATACTCTTGTCTCATTTGACTGTGTCCAACAATCATACTCTTGTATCATTTGACTCTGTCCAACAATCATACTGTTGCACAAAATTCACAGGTGCCCTAAGGGTGAGATGCTTCCATTGTGCTTTGGTTGGGCTGGCTTCTGAGAGCGCACAAACCTAGCATAGGGATATATAGACGCACAAATACATCCATACACTGGTTTATGTGTCTTAATATCGCCCAGTTGACTACGGTCTGAGGTGGGATAGGCACACATCCGCCAGTAGAATATAGTGAGGCAAACACATAAAATAAAAATAAAATAATTTTTAGACAGTCAGAAATCCGCTGGTGACTTGCCAGGTATATACCATTCAGGTTGGTAGCAACTGGAATATTCGATCGCCTATTTTTGGAACTGGTAGTGGTGGAAGCGTAAATTATCGCAATGTTGTCCCGCAACTAGTTAGGTGCCATCTATGCCGCTCCTCTAACTACGTAACCATGACCTAATGTTCTGGACATATCGTCTCCTTTATCCGACACATTATGTGTGTTGCAAGAATCCCTACAATAATTTGAGTAGATTTTTTACTTGAAATTTTCTGAAGCATCTGCTGTTTGGTCTACTCTTTTCGATTTCCTTCTGCCAAAGGATTTTTAACATGCGCGCCACTGCAAACGGGTGTCTGATCTTACTACTCAGAGATCAGTGGACATTTTTACCGGATGATCCACGTGAAATGATCCATATCTCCACCGTAATATGGACCCGGGACCTCCAGCACCCGAGGCGAACACCTTACCTCGAGACCACTGTGTACCCCAAAATTTATAATATGCCTCTGAAACATTTATATATAAAACAAATTATAATAATAAATATAATAGCAATAATCGCGTTGTGTGAGAATAAACATCCGTTTGCGGTGAATTGTACTGTGCCAGACAGCTCACCTGCGTTTCTCCTCATAAACTTGTCATTAGTCTCGTGACACCAGGCTATGAGGAAGAAAAAAATACGGCGCCAACAAGAGGAGGGTTTGAACTCCCCGACATTTCCCAACATGTTTCCCTAACCTTGTGTGTACGCCCAAAAGCGATGAAAACACCGCGATAAACGTACCGTATTTTCGCAAATTTAATGAGGTGGTAAAAAATAATGGGGCAGTCTGTAGACGCCGATATATACAGTGTAGATAGTTGACGAGAAGGCGGGAGCGTCATGTCAATCCAGTTTTTCAGTGGCGTAACTACCAGAGCAGAGTGGGCCTCGAAAATGCATGTAATAAAGCAATACTAGGATATATTCACTAGACGCCGATGTGCACTGCGGAGATGGGGAAGATAAAGATGAACCAGCAGAATGGCATTGGAAATAATAAGTTACATAAATGCTTGCAGTGGGTCTATGACACATAATAAATGATACAATTATTGCTGCAACTACTTTATTAATTTGTGTTGCCTCAGAGTTTCCATTTGTAATGTGAATTACTGCAATTTAAGCGTGATCAGACAGGCAATACTGTAAATTCCAAAGAGTCGAACATTCTCACAAATGAAACGGGATCAAGATGCTGAGCAGCGCATGAGCTGCAGTGGTCAGCGACCCATAGCTGACTGTTAGCGTCAGGGCCAGCGAACCATAGCTGCCAAGACCCTTCTACACCTCCACGCGGTTATCCTGGATAACAGGCTGCAGCAGGGCAGACTGACTAAGGAGAAGGGATCGAAGAGGGAATGCTAACCCGGTACTCAAAAAATGCTTGCTGAAGTCGGATGTGTTGGACCGAAAGGTGCAAATATCGCAGCCAAGCTGTAAACTACGACACAACGCATTCCGTTCTCTGGACTACATTCTGCTACTTACCTCTTCAGAGTTTGGTAGTGGGAGATTGAGAACGAACGAAGAAGAAGAAGAACAATGAAACAATCTCTGCAGATTCATTAGTAGGAGGTTTATATTCAGCTCGAAAAATACTATCTGGAGTCTCCTATAATAATATTACCTTTTCTACATTCGACGATGCATTGTTGGTGTTTGCGAATGCCCACAATGAGTTGGTTACTGGGTCACGTCGATCACTCACATTGTCAGCCCGGCTACCACGAAAACAGCCCTTTTCCACGGAGGGTCGCGAGGAGCCAAAGAAAGGATTTTGGCCAGTAAATTTTGCCTGACCCTGACTAACTTGTCTGATCAGTTTGTTTTGCCTTACCAGACGTTAGTCTCCTTTCCCACGATACAGTGCAAATCGTTCATTGATATTTTCTGATTTGGGAGACGCTTTTGCTTAGAGGTAAAGTTCTTGTCTTCCTGAAACAATGAAACAAAAATGGAATTTCGAATCCAGAATGTTCAATTAATTCACTGATCTCATGGATGAGGGAGGAGGGGGGTGTAGGGGGGAATCGGGTGAGACCAGCGTCTAGTCCTGTTGAAGATTCACGATAACCTAAGACATCCCGTGTACACGTTATCCACGAAATTGCCCTTGGCAGTTGAAATTTGAAAAGAGGAGACTGTTAGCCGCTGATCAATCACTACACCAGCAATAACATTTCTAACCAATAGAGGCCCGAATAAAGACTAAACGAAAACGGGCCTTTTATCATACAAAGACACTATAGGCCAGACACCTATTTGTCTGTGGATTTGATTGCAAGAACCATTTGACCTTATTATAGTCCAATAGTATATGCAGCGACTAAATCATGTACTTTCTGTTTGGTGCGTAGATTAAGTATAACATATTTTTCGTAAATAGATATACTTGTCTAACGCGTTATGTGCATGTTATTCTCACGCCACTGCAGACGTGTCAGTTTGGAATAGACAATGGAAGAGTGGAAGAATTCTGGTGAATTCCTAAAGTAGAACCTACATAAAACGAGTGATTGTCGTTCGTTAACCTGCTGGCTTTATTGCTGCAGATTGTTTTCAACTGTTTCTTTTGGGGGTTGAGGATTGAGGAGAGACCTCGCACTGCCACTTTGATTGCCTCGAGTGGAGCTCGTTAGACTTTGTGGGCTCTTTAATGTCATAAAACGACGCATTGGTCTGCCTTGGTTCACTCGTAAAACGCAGTTACAACCAATGGTTTCTAAGATACATCAGCTATAAGGGGGTATCGCATTGAAGTCGATTATGCAGTTCGAGGACTGTGTTTTTGTGAGCTCGCTGTCTTCCCACGAGTACGTTTTGTGAGCTGTTACAAGGATGAGTAATGGCTGTGGTAATTGTACTTGTGGATTCACCTTAGACTTGATGCCGCCAGCATCATGCACGTATTTTCATAGAGGGCAACTTGCAACAAAGGCAAACGTATCATTCTTGCAATGTCAAATGTTGAGATGGTGTGGCTCTAATATAGGGTCTCAAACTCGCATCACTTCGATGGACATTTGAGGACAAATGTATTGGCTCGCCAGCTTCACAACAATAAAGCGTGTGTTATCCTTTTTTTCTGTTTTTGTTATCTCGTAACATTGAAGACTTTTATAGCATCACATCTTGTTGTATTATCAATTGTTTCTTGTTAACGTTCGAAAAATATGTAGTTGCTTGACTTATGCATACTGGGGTACTAGAAATATTCTTTTTCCCATCGTGGATATCATCATAAAGTTGTATCCTAATGGTGCCCAACATTGTAGTCTTTTTTCTTCATCATCATCTTCTTCTTCTTCTTCTTCTTCGTCTTCTTCTTCTTCGATAAACTGTTGCTTTACTTATAGCGTAGTAAGGTTCACGAAGAATGCTGTGGTGGTTCAGGTCTTTGTCGATCTCAAACAGCTTTTTGCGCATGTTCAATCTCCCGTACCAGATTGCCTGTCTTTGGTTTGAATAAGTAAATGTCTTTCAAATCTTGATTATTTGAAGTCAAAATGAAAATTGAACTTGATACTTAAATTATATAGACAATCACGTATCCCGTTTGTTCAGAAATTGTTGTTTAATGCCCACTATTGTATGTTTACTATACTGTGCGCCCTGAAAGACAGTACAGTGGAGGGTTCCAGTAGCGTTTCTCAAATTTCGAAAGCGCTAATGAAGGTGGACACTGTCCTCCAGGTTATTTTCCTATGCTTGATATCATCTGAGTAGCACTCACTACTATGGGGATCATGTCGATTCACGTTGCATCAGCCATACTGCTTTCTGAAAAGAAGAAATTTGTATTCCAATAAGCATTTACTAGATAATGTAGTAGTACTGATGTTCTGGGGTAGATATAAACATATCTAGGTAATGGTTCTGTGATTTGTGTGTTTTCGTTGTGGCTTCATTGGTAGGAATTAATGGTTGGATCCATTGATATATATATATATATATGCGTATTGCACGAGTTGATAAAACTTACCATGTGATACGAAACTCACTGGCAATAGCGTAATTATTATTAAATGTTCTGTGCCATTACCAAATCACACATAATTGTATGACTATTTGGAAAAGCTAATTTTCCTGTCGTGAACAGGCCCACATACTAATAGCTGTACAGTGACGCCTGCATTGAACAGGTTCCCAATCACGTCACTTTGGTTAAGACCTACATCGGTCCTACTTCACTAAGGGACAGCAACAGAGAAATACCTTTTCCATTCGAGATTGCGCCACTTGTTTCCGACACGAAACGACTAGTCACTGGCGCATTAAAGAGTTAACTTCTATACGACCTGTCTTAGTTATCTGGAGACAAAATCTCTTTTACAAGACGTTCTCAGTTCTCTGTGTCTGCCTAATTCTGTCTCTTAAATTCCTTCCCGACTTCTTATCTGAACAGCTGCTCGGCTATACGCGAAATAAGGCCGTTATACAGGAGTAACCGACAGCTAACAGCCGCCCTGGCTTTCCCTCTCCATTTTTCCCCCTTTTTTTTTGCATTACTGAAGAAAAGAGGAAAGGGAAGCCAATGTCTCTGTTAATGATATCCCCTCCCACTCCCAGAATTCATTTACTCTTGTCAATTGAAATTGATTCCTAGACGCGTCTGTCATCCCACGGTTGTCTGGTTTTTTCGGAGGCCCTAGTCTGCGCCTCGATACTTATCAGTGTTTCCAATTTCTCCCAGAAATTGCAGCGCACAATTGCATGTTGTCCGTGGCATTCCGTGGCCTGTGCCAATTTCCTATTGGACCTGATGCAAGTGAAGGTCCTTATTTTCGCGCCTGGTTTGCGGAAGATGGGTTCCATGCAACGAAGGAACCAAACAAAAACCAAAATTAACCCATTTCAGAGACTAACTGGACCAATTGAAAGGTAGAGCAGCAGAAAAAGCTGCCGTAGGCGATAAAGCGTTATACTTCACTGAAGTCTGAGAATTAGTGTGTGGTGGGGTGACTACGTACTTCCTCTCTGCTCTGACTTCTCTAAATCTATGCCAAGTGCCCATTTACAGCTGAGTGTATTGGAATGTATCTATAATGGGACAGAAATAACTGTCGTAAGCCACACGAACCGGTCTCCCAAACATGTACATTGTTAATATGCAACACTGACTTCAATGACTTGGCTATGTGTTTTGTTTTGTTTTTGTATGGAAGATCGTTGCATTAACAAAAAGCATTATTTTTTGATAACTTGGCTTGGCTTGGCTTCGCTTCGTTGGTTCTCAATCTCCCATTAACAAACCCTGAAAGTAGCTTAAGTAGCAGAATGTAGTCCAGAGAACGGAATGCGGTGTGTCGTAGTTTACAGCTTGACTGCGATTTTTGCACCTTTCGGTACAACACATCCGCCTTCAGCAAGCATTTTTGAGTACCGGATTCCCTCTTCAATCCATTCTCCTTAGCCAGTCTGCCTGCTGCAGCCTGTTATCCAGGATCTCCGCGTGGAGGTGTAGAAGGGTCTTGGCAGCTCTGGTTCGCTGGCCCTGATGCTAGTAGTCAGCTATGGGTCGCTGACCACTGCAGCTCATGCGCTGCCGTCTTGATATTTTGATATCTGACAGATAGTTAAAGAACAGTCAGCCGATCAGATATGTGGTTCAAAGATGCATATAAACTATACATGATGGTACTGTGCATAGGTCTGACATCCTGGAAAGACACATCTGCAGACCGATTCAAATGGAGATGCCCTCACTGAAGGTTCATCTCAAACGGTGAAAAGACGCTGATGCAGCACAGTTAAGTTGAAACACAACATTGTAAAGAAAAGAAAAACCAATAACTCAGTATAGAGTTACTGATCCAAAGGTGCATAATCCTATAGCTACTACTTCAGGGGCGCATCACCCTTTAGTCAGTTATGACATAATGGGCTATTTAAGTCGTTTTAATCGTCACTGTTGTGCACATAATATATTAAAGTGTAGACATGACATTAGGATGTTTTCAGGTGGCAAAGACAAGGACACTGTAAGCATTGGACCAATTTTTTCAATGCAAACATTCCATTGCAGGTAATTTCCTATTCTTAGTCGGCTGTGTGCAAAGAGAATGAACACAATAACAATAGGACCAGTTTAACAGTTCATGCATTCCGTCGAACGTATTTTGCATCTCTTCTAGTGGAAATACTTCTTCTTCTTCTTCTTCTTCTTCTTCTTCTTCTTCTTCTTCTTCTTCTTCTTCTTCTTCTTCTTCGTACGCTGTCAGACGTCAACCTTTATTTTTTCGAAAAAAGCAGCGATCATCCTGAGGCTGTCGACACTGCCATAGAGCTTGTCTAGTGTTTCCACTGGTGATGGCCACATCTGCTTTCTCTGATCCTCCTATGTCGGGTAGTTTTGCAGCAGGTGTTCAGCGGTCATTTTCCCAGTACCACACCTGCATTCGTCAGTGCCACCTATCTTGAATTTATTGAATAGGTGGTATCTCAGTCAATTGTGGCCAGTGCGAAGTCTGAAGACCACGACCTGCTCTCATCTATTCAACTGGTAATAGGCATCGTTTTTTTGTGTAGCCAGTATGTTCTGTTTCCCATTTGGTTATGTATCTAGCTCTAATGAGCCTTTTTGACTCTTCGTATGTCACACTAGTATCTGGTTGTGGTAGTCTTGCACCTTCTTTTGCCAGACTGTCTGCCTTCTCGTTGCCTTGGATGTTACAGTGGGATGGAACGTACTGTACCACTACTATTTTTGGTGCGGATTGCTGGCATAGTTGACAGAGAACTGCTCTTAAATCATTATAGTGTAAATACGAATCATTGATTCTCTCTCTCGCTCTCTCTCTCTCTCTCTTTCTCTGTCTGTCTCTCTCTCATGTCTCACTCTGTCTCTCTCTCATGTCTCACTCTGTCTCCCCATCAGCCATTTGTTAATCCATCTATGTTCTTTTTCCTCTTTCTCTCGCTCTCTCTGTTTATTTCACCTGTTTCACTCTCTCTCTCTCTCTCTCTCTGTCTCTCTCTCGCTCGCCACTTCCTTTTTCTCTCTTCTTCCAACATGCGGTTTTTTCTTTCTTTCCCTTTATATATCTTTCTCTCACTCTCTATATCCGCCCTAGATGTATTTATATGATTCCTCCCACAGTTTCCCGTGTTTCTCCCACACCTTCTCCGCGGTCCCCACTTTATCCTTGGGCATTCCCTGTCGTCGTTCTAACCCGCAAGTGCTGTCTCCTGGGCGTTCGAGGGCCATCAATCTTCACGATAATCCTGGCACAGAAACTGACAGGCTTGACTATCTGATGGGTCTTCAGCTGTGATGAGCTCTGGCCAACCTAGTTACAGACGGAGACAAGAACGGAGAGAGAGTGAGAGGAGGGAGGAGGGGAAGAGAGGTTCAACTGTGAGACAGACACAGACCATGAAGACGGAGAATAGGTATCATTTTGTTCTTTTTTATTCCCATGGAAACCAAGTTAATGCTATCTTTCTATTTACTGGCTATTGAGTTTTTGAGATATTGTCTCTTGTGAATGTGTTCTCTGTTCTCTCTTGAGTTTTCCGATTTTTGAGAAATATAACATTTTCTTGTTTGAGATTTATTCAATTCTCCCTTTTATGATTTGTGTAATATTTGACTTCTTTTAACTTATATTCTGTTATCCCTTTTTTGAGCTATATTCATTTGCCTTCTTTTGAATTATATTATATTTTCGCTCTTTTGAGTTATAGTCTATTCTTCCTCTTTTGAGTTATAGCCTATTCTCCATTTTTTGAGTTATAGTCTATTCTCCCTCTCTTGTTATAATATATTCTCCCTCTTTTGAGCAATATTCATCCCCCATCTTTTGAGTTATAGTACTTATTTTCTATTTTGAGTAACATTCTCTCTTTTGAGGAACATTCTCTCTTTTGTGAAATATTTTCTTTTAAAAAATATTCTTATTAGAAAAATATTCTCTTTTAACAAAAAATAATTCTCTTGTTTGAGCTGTATTCTTCTTTTTGAGTTATTCCTCCTTCTGTAATATTCACTCTTTCATTGCTCTTTCACATACAATGTGTGGCTGGGTATTACTCTCATATCAAAGACGTTGAGTTCTATTTCCTTAAGAAACACGATCCAGTCGACCTAGCTGTGAAAAGTAAACTGGTTTACTGTTATGGATAAAAGTTCAGAGAGGAAATGCAACGGCCACCCTATTTAATACAAAACTGAAACTCCTGTACAATAGAGTATCCAACATGTTATCGATAAAACAGAGTATGGTTTGATATGTCGTTTACATGTATAACATTTTGTCAGTGCTGGATTTCCTTATACTCAGATTAGGCTCAGTAAAGGGCCTCTAGATAGTATGGAGGATTCATTTTAGGGGCCCTTCGCATTAAAAAAAGAATAAAATGTGTAAATTACAGGCTATGAGATTTTACGTCTACTCTAGGACAAGATGAAGAGTATCATCACTGGGTACTGTTTTTGGAAATTTCTTACACATTGGAGGCTACTATATACTCTCAGCATGAAGTGAAAGCGGTTAACGGATTCTGTGTATCCCCATGAGTTGGAGGGCGTACTACATCCGTGTTTAAAATATTTTTCTTTTTTATTCAAAGTTATATGTGCAGGGAAAGGAAAAACACAGAAAAAGTTAATTAAATGGAGAAATGGTCAGAGAATCAGCAAAATAAACATATCACACACTTAGTAATAACATTGTTATGTAAAATTGAAGATCACTCGACAGAATTGGGAACAACACGGCAAAATAAAAACACAATTATAAAGAAAACAAACTATAGTAACGAAGGAACACTACAATAATGGACGCTGAAACGAAATAATTAAGCAAGGAAGTACATACAAAATAGACAATCCAACCAAATAGGAAAATTAAGCACTTGAATAAATTAAAGGCAGAAGCTAAAAAATAAATAAAACAGATTGTCAGAGACTGAGTACGCATGGGTATGCCGGTAGTGCAGTGAATTGAATTCTCAGAAACAGAAAGAACACAAATAGTAGACAATTTTTTCTAAAAGTTGGAAACATAATAAATAAGCAGCGGACGCTACAAAAACATAGATCAAATAAATGAAGAGTCGGAGGAGATGAAAAACAAGTGCAACAAACAAAAAAGTAAGGGATAGACATAAATAGCAAATAAAATATAGGAAGGAAGGAAATACTGAAAGGAGATAAGGGGTAGAGGAAAGAAGGAAAAAAGGCATTTTCCTGAACATGAAAATGGCACGCAAGGGGCAGACTTTTAATCACTAAGTCCTGTAACTGAGCCCTCGTGTTTGCCTCATTCTAATCGCATGCACGTTCTTGTCTCGCGCCGTATCATCTAGTCAATCCGAAATCCAGAACGAGGTTGGAGTTGCGAATTTGTGGGTGTGGAGGAGAGGAGCGGGTGGAGAGGGGGGGGAGTGGCGTTGAGAAGCATTATGTTGTTGCTGTTGTTGGTATCATTGTTCGTTTGTGTGTATGTTGTGGCGGGGGCGAAGTATAGTACAACCAGAATAGGAACACTGTCACATGCAGAAAGAGGTGACTAAAACATATTTTGGACAAGGAGATCGCATACTTACCCCGACAATCTATATCTCACAAGAACAGTTAACATGTTCACTCAAATATAGCAGCGGAGTCTTAGTGAGAAAATGAAACTTTGCACTATACAGGACACATGTATCTTCAGAACTACGTCCCTATACATAAGCCACTATACATAAGCAACTATACATAAGGCACTATACATAAGCCACTATACATATATAACTATACATAAGCCACTATACATAAGCCACTATACATAAGCCACTATACATATGCAACTATACATAAGCAACTATACATAAGCCATTATTCATATATAACTATACATAAGCCACTATATATAAGCCACCAAACATAAGCCACTATACATAAGCCACTATACATATATAACTATACATAAGCCACTATACATAAGCCACTATACATAAGCAATTATACATAAGCAACTATACATATATAACTATACATACATACGCCCTTATATATAAGCCACTATACATAAGCCACTATACATAAGCCACTATACATAAGCAACTATACATAAGCAACTATACATAAGCCACTATACATATGTAAATATACATAAACCACTATACATTAGCAACTATACATAAGCAACTATACATAAGCAACTATACATAAGCCACTATACATAAGCCACTATACATAAGCCACTATACATAAGCAACTATACATACATACGCCACTATACATAAGCCACTATACATAAGCCACTATCCATAAGCCACTATACATAAGCAACTATACATAAGCAACTATAAATAAGCAACTATACATAAGCCACTATACATAAGGAACTCTACATAAGCAACTATCTATAAGCCACATTGCAAGCGGCATCCTGGTGGTTGATGTTGTTTGTGAATGCCCACAATGAGTAGGCTACTCTTTTGTACGCCCTGAAAAGGAAGTTAAGTGGTGGGTTGCAGTAGCTTTCCTCACATTCCGAGCGTGCTGATGAGGGAGGACCGCTATCCTCCAGCCGGTTGTGCTATGCTTGGATTCATCTGTGTGTCGCTCACTACTACGGGGATCCCGTTGATCTGTCACCTCGTTATCCAGGTTGCACAACTACAAATAACATACAGTGCTGAAAAATCAACTACAAAAGAACATAACGTGCTACAGAAACAACTACAAAAGAACATAACGTGATTTAGAAACAACTACAAAAGAACATAGCGTGCTACAGAAACAACTGCAAAACAACATAGTGTATTACATAAAGAACTACAAAAGAACATCATGTGCTACAGAAACAACTACAAAAGTGCATGTAACTCGCTACTGAAACAACAAACCACAATATCCAGGAAGTACTACTGAAGGAAACAACTAGAATAGCACAGTAATTTAGCAATCACGTAGCCTTCCTGAGAGAAACGGTCAGCTGATGAACCGTAGTACTCGCAACGTATGTATAATAGGCTATTGATTTCAGCTCTGAAATGGGGAAGGAGGGGCGAGGGTTATGGGGGGGGGGGGGGGGAAGTGGTCGTTAAAACAAATCACCGTTAAGGAAGAAAAGGCAGCAAGGAAGGACACTCGCACAACACCTCATAAACAAACTGTGGCTTCAGTACAATACTATCTCTAACAGATTATTTTACCACCAGTAGTTACTGTTTAGGGCCTGAACACCTTCACCTGTCCTAGACAATATTTAAGATTCTTCCTGTCTACTGTTAGTCGCTAGTTTACTTAACTTAACGTCTTTATACTGGTTTCGAAGACTCTTCAAAATATGTACGCAACCAGTTTCTTTGAGTGTGTTTTTTTTACCAATGTGGCAGTCCATCTTAATAGACTGAAACACTAGAGCTAAGTAGACCCGCAGTTAGTTAGTCATCATCCATAGCTGGGCTTAGCAAACCACCTGGGGCAAGGCACAAATAACTTGGGTAGATTTCTCATTTGAAATTTGTCCTAGCAGCGGCCGTTAAGCCTACCCTTTTCGATTTCCAACTGCCAAATAATTTTTAACCTGCTCGACACGGAAAATTTTTACCAGAAGATTCATCTGAAAAATATCACAGTCTCCACTGTGATTCGAACACGCAACCTCCGGCACCCGAGACGGATGCCTTAACCACTGAGTCCCCCATGAAGACAATTTTGTCGTAACGTATGTTTTTTTTTGTTTTTTTTTTACCTTTTTACGGTATCTGACCATACGTATCTATGTTATTTTACACTTTAGGAGATGATGTGTAAAGTTTCCTTGTTGTCAGTCCTATACAAACGATACGCCAGGAAATAATTTACAGCTGGGTCAACTGGAGCATGTCGATAACGTGATCGGAAAAAGTATGATGCTGTAAGAAGCAAAAACTCTATCATTCTGCTACTGAAAACTCTGGAGCAGCGCTGAAAAGTGTTGCACTTCGAGCAAACCGGTAGTGAATTGAACAAAAAAGCTAATATTTGTTTCCAAAGGGTTAATGAAGAAAGAAAAACGTAAGAAAAAAGAACGACATTGTTGCTGTGGCAGTAGTGCCAAGAGAAGAACAGAAATAGACATCAATTTTAATGGGTGGAGTTTGAGGCAGACAAAGAAAACTAGGGAGCCATGACACGAAGACATCGTGGTGGGATTAAAACTTTAGATTCGGCTGCCGGTTCCGGAGAGCCAGAGGTCCGGAAATGGACCCAAAAGTGTCTAGTCGAATCAGAGTGGGGTCTTTGACATATTGGGTGCGGCCAAGCAAAGCGCTTGGATGTTCTGGATAGAGTTGTTGCAAGGTTTTGGGTGTGAGAGCGAGAGAGAGAGAGAGAAATTGAGATAGAAAGAGTGAGATAATTTAAAACAGAGAGAGTGAGAAATACATGAATGGTGATTTCTTCACCGTGAGTATAGAGTAAGAAAGGAAGAGGGGACGATAGTAAGATTAGCGGAAGAGTGACAGAATGAGTGTAGTGAGAATGGGGGATGAGAGAATGGGGAACAGTGGAGGAGAGATGATTCACTCACTTTGGATAATGAGAGAGAAGTCGACGGATGAGAGGTAAGAAAGATGTGAATAGAAAGAGCGAGGAATTGGATGTGGGTGAGTATTTGTTCTTCTTCATCTGTGTTCGACTCAATCTCCGGCTACTAAGCCGTGAACAGGGCGTTGCAAATAGTAAGATGTAGTCCAGAAAACGAAATGCGTTGTGTCGCTAGTTTACAGTTTGACTGCGATATTTGCAACTTTCGGTCCGACACATCCGTCTTCGCCAGTGGGTGAGTATAAAGTAGTAAGCAAAATAGGACAGGTAGTAAGATATAATGAGTAGAAATAGGAGATAAAGGCAGTTAGGTATATGGGACGGGAAAGGAAATTGAGAAGAAAAATTGCTTCGCCTTTGAGTCACGGAGGGAGAGGTAGATATTATTGAGTCACGGAGGGAGAGGATGGGTGTATATGTGATACGATTTCCTCCGCCTTAGATTTGGAGTGAGATATGGAGGAAGGAGAGATGGAAGAAAGTGATGGAGAGAGAGAGAGAGAGAGAGAGAGAGAGAGATATTGAGAGACATATCCTTGAAATTAGTTTACAAATACTTGGGAAACTGGGGATATGCGAATGATGTCTGTGAATGCAGAGCCATCCAAGACACCGAACAGTTGTATATAACTGCACAAGAATGCAAGAATCATATACTTCCGAAAGAGCCTCCATGGCAACTGAGATCTGGTCTTATACTTTGTCAGGTTGCCTGACATGAAAAATAAAATATGTAATTTTAGGTCCGAGACAAAAATTAAAAAATTCAACTCCTACATAAAGTCCGTTCTGTTGTGCTGATCTGAATCGTACAGAATAGCATTAAAGTGTGCTGATGTGTGAAAGGCGTTCACACAACTATGGGAAACAATCCTGATATCAGTGGAACATGACATAAGAGACAGTAAACGATAAGTCAATATGATACACATTTACAGTAAACCAGAAGTCGATATGATACACAGTTAAAGTAAACCACAAGTCGATATGATACACAGCTACAGTAAATAAGACTTCGATATGATACACACTTACAGCAAACGAGAAGTCGATATGATACACACGCCTAGCAAAAAGTCGATTTGTTACACTCGGCAAATGAGAAATCGATATGATACACGCTCTAGGCAAACGAGAAGTCGATATACATATATCGACAACACATCAAAATGAGAAGCCGACTTAACAACATAATCCCCAGATTCAATTGCCGGTCTCGACACCCTCCAGCATACCCAACTGTAAATGAATACTTGACCAATAGCTGTAGAAAGAAAGGCAACGAACTGAAGACTTATTTCATTGAAGACTCCTACATGCTATCTCCATTGTGAATAACCTTGCCTTTTTTACGTTCTTCTCAAATTATTATTTATCGTTATTGTTATATTGAAGAAGACTAAGCTATGGCAATGCAGAGACTGAACAGCCTGAAGAAATATGGCAGAGCACCAACAAAATGATAAATAAAAGTCTAGAGAACCTGTGTTTTTCCTGTGGCAGCTTATGGCTGTGAATCATGGACGATTACCAAAACTTGTAGACAAAGAATCGAATCCCTCGAGTCAAAATGTTACAGAAAGATCCTCAAAATACCCTGGACAGATAAATACACAAATACAGACATTCGGCAAGAGTTGAGAATAGAGGAGAACTGGTTTATCAATTCCATTTTGGCTAGAAAATGCAAATACGTTGGTCACATCAAGAGACACAACGGCCTTGAGAGAACGGTGATGAAAGGTATGGTACCAGACAAAAGAGGAAGGGGTAGACCAAGAAGACGATGGCACCAAGATATCCAGGAATGCCTGGGTATGACTGTGACGGAGGCTGGAGTTTTGGCAAGGGAACGAGGTTCTTTCAGACAGACTGTGATTTGAGCGACGTTCTACAAAGGACACGGTACATGATGATGATTGTCATAATGTATTATGTGTTTTCATCTGTGTTATTCGGCGTCGCTGACACATACCTTTTTGATCGTAACGAAGCTCCAGTTTATTTTTCTTCTACGGCGCGATCAGTATTATAATCCTCACCTTGTCAAACCTCTTCAGTTCACCAATGGTTGCTTCTCCAACTCGTGGCGTATTCAGACGTCCCATCCCCTCTATTCCAGCCCACATAATATTTCCCAAGAGACCTCTCCTCTGCGCTGAACGTCTTCCCATGTAGCTACCCAGATAATGAGGTGAAACCGAAGAAGTTCTGCCTGTGGTTGAAATGTCCGTGCCACGGGAGAAGACGTAAATCCTTCCTGAACCAGCCCAAATAATGAGCACAGAATGAGTTAGGAGCAAAATAAGTTTGAGGGCGGCAGGGCGGGAATATTCAGGTTCAGAACCTCCTCGGGATGTCCTTATACGGTACCAGGTCGTCCTCTTCTCATTTCTCTCGCTCCTCCCTTCACTATCTCCTCCTTTCACTCTCTCCTCCCTTCACTCCCTTCTCCCTCCTCACTTCACTCCTTCCTCTCTTCACTTCTTCATCCACTCACTCCCTCCCCTTTTCACTTACTCCCGCCTTAACTCCCTCCTCCCTTCACCTGCTCATCTTTTAACTCACTCCTTCCTCCACCCTCACCAAATTCTGCATTCACTCCGTTCTCACTTCACTTCCTCATACTTTCCCTCACTCCTCCCTTCACTACCTCCTCTCTTCACTTCCTCCTTCCTCGACTTCCTCCTCCCTTCCCTCCCTCCCTTCACTCTCCCTCCCTCCTCACTCCCTCCTCATTAAAATAAAGAGAAACTAACTGTACACGATGGACAATTTTAAATCCACACTTCATTAGGTGTCCAGGAAAGAGGAAACCCCCAGCTTCTGAAAACTCAATTAAAATGCTAAAACTTGGTAAATTTGAAGTTTCAATAGTGAGGCTCCCAGGATCACCTCATCTCACCTTCCAAATTGACTCCATTCATTTATTTTGGCTGTCTGCTCTCTTTACACACATGTGCACACACATGCATACATACATGAACCAACGCACACTCAGGTGCATATGTACACTCACCCACAAATACACTCACCAACACATAAATTAGTGTACCTCTATAGCCACCATTTCACACCACCACTAGCCCATTTCTTCCAACCATTTCACTACCACTCGCCCATTTCTTTCAACCACTTCACCATTTCACCACCACTCGCTCATTTCTTTCAACCACTTCACCATTTCACCACCACTCGCTCATTTCTTCCAACCACTTCACCATTTCACACCACCACTCGCTCATTTCTTCCAACCACTTCACCATTTCACCACCACTCACTCATTTATTTCAACCACTTCACCATTTCACCACCACTCACTCATTTCTTCCAACCACTTCACCATTTCACCACCACTCGCCCATTTCTTTCAACCACTTCACCATTTCACACCACCACTCGCCCATTTCTTCCCCCTCCATCACCATTTCACACCACCACGTTCATTTCTTCCAACCACTTCACCATTTCACACCACCACTCGCCCATTTCTTCCCCCTCCATCACCATTTCACACCACCACGTTCATTTCTTCCAACCACTTCACCATTTCACACCACCACTCGCCCATTTCTTCCCCCTCCATCACCATTTCACACCACCACGTTCATTTCTTCCAACCACTTCACCATTTCACACCACCACTCGCCCATTTCTTCCCCCTCCATCACCATTTCACACCACCACGTTCATTTCTTCCAACCACTTCACCATTTCACACCACCACTCGCCCATATCTTCCCCCTCCATCACCATTTCACACCACCACGTTCATTTCTTCCAACCACTTCACCATTTCACACCACCACTCGCCCATTTCTTCCCCCTCCATCACCATTTCACACCACCACGTTCATTTCTTCCAACCACTTCACCATTTCACACCACCACTCGCCCATTTCTTTCAACCACTTCACCATTTCACCACCACTCGCTCATTTCTTCCAACCACTTCACCATTTCACCACCACTCGCTCATTTCTTCCAACCACTTCACCATTTCACACCACCACTCGCCCATTTCTTCCCACCCTCAACCATTCCACTTCACAACTCTTCCATTTCTTCTCACCCTCTCATCATTTAACATCATCACTTGTTCTCTATTTCTTCCCTTCAACTCACCAGTCCACTTCACCATTCGTTCTCCATTTCTTTCGGTCGACTGGAGCTTATGGTTGTGGGAGTCAAACCCCGTACCTTTGATATGAGAAGCGAGAGCTCTACCTCTGTGCTAATCAGCAGTCTATCATAGTAACCGTTTCTTTCTCTTTTTCAAAATACCTTCCATTCTTTTCTCAGCAGTCAACTTCACTCAAAGCTCACCTCCGCACTCTATCCTCACCATCTCCGCACTCTTTCCTCACCCACGCATTATATCCTCACCTCCGCACTCTATCCTCACCATCTCCGCACTCTTTCCTCACCTCCGCACTCTATCCTCACCATCTCCGCACTCTTTCCTCACCCACGCATTATATCCTCACCTCCGCACTCTATCCTCACCATCTCCGCACTCTTTCCTCACCTCCGCACTCTATCCTCACCATCTCCGCACTCTTTCCTCACCCACGCATTATATCCTCACCTCCGCACTCTATCCTCACCATCTCCGCACTCTTTCCTCACCATCTCCGCACTCTTTCCTCACCTCCGCACTCTATCCTCACCATCTCCGCACTCTTTCCTCACCCACGCACTCTATCCTCACCTCCGCAGTCTATCCGACCTGAATTCCTGAAAAAATATAAACAAACATACAACCAGCACCTTGTCACTACCGTCGAGGAAGAAGTGTTAGGGACTTCCCTGTAATAGATCGTTATATATTCTGAGTTGTAATCTAACCGAGAGGTCTTAATATCGGTTTTGTAAACCACAAGGACAGGCGTTCAAAACTTGTTAGCCACGTGATTTTTTTGTCTATTCGAAGTACAATTAGGCGTGTCTTCCGCATGAGCAATCACCCTTTATTCCAGGACCATAAATATCCTTTCCGATGTACCTCAGCATAGAAAATATAACACTTTATACATAGTTCATTTTTATTTATTTAGATCATCGTTTCCCGACTTCGCCAAGGTAACTGCCAATCCTCAACACACTGACAAAAGAAATATAATATAGTTCATTAATGGCTGTCTGACCTTCCTCATAGTTTTCTTTCATAATTATCCCTTTTTCTCAACTAATTTCCCGCTTTCATTTTTTCCTTTTTTCCCTCCGTCTTTCAAAATCTCTAAACAAACCCCGTCTTTGAGAATTTGACGCAAAGGGCAATAAACGTATCTCGAAGCGCTCTTTTGAGGAAGATAAATTTTGTGCATAGCTAGTTCGTCATTACCCAGTTGCAGTCCCATTAAACATAGGCTGTCACTTACAACCAGGTTTCGCTTCCCTGGAACCACAGTAAATATTTTGCCGTTGCTAATTACCTTATTATAAACACGCTATTTCTCTTTTCTGTCGGCAGAGCCAGTCTGCTTACTGGCCAGGTGGACGAAACTAGGTTTTTGATAAGGCTAATGTATTCATGAGCAATCAGAAATAGCAAGTACGTGCATCCTCTTCAATTTCTGATTCACAACTTGACATATATTGCAAAACTAGTCTTATGTGCCAATAAGGAGAACATGAAATACATATGAAAGAGATTTGAGCGATTTTCCTGCGTTTAACCCCTGTCTGGAAAAGTTGCTTTGCGGAGCCAGTATATTCAAGACCAATCGTTTCTAAAGCAGTGCTTTGTTCATTACACTTGCATAATAGAAAAACTGGTTTTGTGTTTCATTTTCATGGTCTTTCTCCCCTGGCTGCTTGTTTTTTTTTCTTGGTAATCTGTCTTAAATATGTATTTTCAGATTGTTTACCTGGAAGCGAAATGTCTGAACTGAAATAAATAAATATATATATTTATAATATGGTAACTAAGTTTTACAGTCAATTTTAAAGCTATACAAGTCTATGTGCACATTTTCATCTCTCTTTTGATGGCTGAGAACGACGATCCTTTTCAGGACTAGTAATTTAGTTTACGAACCAAAAAATAGTTCATTCCTGTACTATAACCGTAATTTGGGCGCCAACAAAAAAAGTTATTTTCAGTGCTAGCAGTAATTCAAAGCTAATAGACAGTTATTGTTGACGTTTTTAAGTAAATTTCAGAGCTAACATGTTTCTTAGCAAATAGTTCTTTCCTCTTCCCTTCTCCCGATTCTCATCCTTCTCTTTCTTCTCCTCCTTCTTCTCCTTCTACTCCTCCTTATTATCTCTTCTCATTTATCCTTCTGCTTCTTCTTTCTTTCTTTTCTTCTCCTTCTTTTTCTTCTTCTTCTTCTTCTTCTTCTTCTCGTTCTTCTTATCTTCTTTGTCGTATGTCCTCAATAGGACGTGTATGACTACGTGTCATAGTTTTTTATAGAATGATGCCAGATCATTCATTACTGCATCTTGGGCTAAAAGAAGTCTTTTTCAAGAGTAAGAGTCCTTCGCTGTTTAATATTATTCCGGAGCAAGGTTGATAAAGATTCTTTTTTAGTTCTACAAAATCAGCACTTCTGATTTGAAGTTTTCAACATTCCATGAAAACAGTAATAGTTTTTTTGCTGATAATAATAATATCACAAGATGGACGAGCCGACCACATACACAACCTTCCTTAGTAACATTTTACTACTCATTTGGCCGGGTACAGTGTTCTTTGATGCCCTATCAGGACCAGGTAACACACAAAGGACAATATTACATTTCTAACAAGATTTGATGGCTACACGGTATATCGGTTAGGTATGCATTCCAAAATGCAAGTTCCTTGCTTGCTTGCGACATGACATGTCGTTCCTTTCTGGGATGTACACTCGTTTTTAACGGTCGTGCTAAAGTCGAATGCATAAGGCGTTAAAGTACAATGCACACCGCCATACAAATGATCGTGAAAGAAAAAGTAACAAATGTTAAAACTTAGTGTTGTATTAGGAGACAAGGTTTTGTTTAATTTGAGTAAATCTGGTACTTGACCAAATGTGGACTGCCTTTGAGCACTTTATTTTTTTCCGGCAAAATCGTTAGTTAGAAGTTAAAGAGGGGGGGGGGTGAACTAGTCATATAAATTACCACCACCATCCACTCAATACCCAACACTCTCTCCATTGTGCCATCATCAAAGGGCTGGGAACGAAGCCGTTTGGAACTCCAATTTCAAAATCCAAATTGGCTTTGATCACGGCTCCTTGCTTCATTTGAGAACGCCAATATGTCCCGGGCCTCTTTAATAAGAAGAGGGGGCCCGATTTGATGGCAAAGACGCGTCAGAGTACCAGGGGAGCTGATCTCTCATAGGCCTGGGCTCATTTATCAGGTTTGGCTTCACGCGAAAAACAGGCCAAGAAGACAACTAATTTTGGCATTTCAAAACGAAAAGACGTTTTTGGGGAGACACGGCTAGAAACCCATTTCCTCTGCCTGTCTGTTTTTTGCTTGTCCAATTCCTAGTGTCTAAGATTGTTTCTAAAGTGAACGTGCTATATTGGAGGTCGGTTTGTTTCTAAATGAAAATGACTGAAAAACAAAGAAGGTTAAAAGGCAGTTTGAAAAGTAACAGCCGACGTTTCGAGTTTTAAATTAGCGATGACTGAAAGTTAGACGATGTATCTTTGGGCAAGCAATGCGCATACGTAGTCTAAGAATAAATATAGGCAAGATAAACGTTGTATCACAGACACGGAAGTATTGGATATAGGCATGGAATTAAGGATGCAGACACGGAAGTCGAGGATACAGACACGGAAATCGTGGAAATAGACACGGAAGTCGAGGACACAGACACGGAAGTCGAGGATACAGACACGGAAGTCGAGGATACAGACACGGAAGTCGAGCATACAGACACGGAAGTCGAGGACACAGACACGCAAGTCGATGATACAGATACGCAAGTCGACGATAAAGACACGGATGTCGAGGATACAGACAGGGAAGTCGAGGATACAGACAGGGAAGTCTATGATACAGACACGGAAATCGAGGATACAGACACGGAAGTCGAGGACACAGATACGCAAGTCGAGGATACAGACACGCATGTCGAGGATACAGACACGGAAGTCGAGGATACAGACACGCAAGTCGAAGATACAGACAGGGAAGTCGAGGATAAAGACACGGAAGTTGAGGATACAGATACGCGTCGATGATACACATTCGCAATTCGAGGATACAGACACGGAAGTCGAGGATACACACGTTGCAGTATGTGGCAAAGACTTGACTTTCGGGGACACATTCATGGCAGGTTTGGGACACATCCATGGCAGTATGGGACACATCCGTGGCAGCATGGAACACAGACACGGCAGTGCGGGATACAGTATTAGTTTTCTAAGACGGAATGCAAAGTACTGTATTTTGCGCATTTACAGCCCGGTGCATCTGAGATTTTTGTTGTACTTGACCCCAAGCATTTTTATAATTGTCATTTTGCTTCAGTACCCCATACCTTATTTTACAATAATTATGGTACCCTGATATAAAAAGACCGACCAAAGCGTGTAGATTATGGGTGTCAGATCTTTAGCACGAGAATCAAACAAGGGGACTACTATTAAGATTCTAGACTGCTGCACTAAACATAATATTAACTTCACTTCTCAAACGCTCCACCGAAAAAATGCCACTCCTCTACACAAACGTCCTACCTAAACCTAAGAATTGCCACTCTCCTATCCACACTCTCCACCTAAGTCTAAGATTAACCACTACGCTACTCAAGCGCTTCACATTAAAAATACCACTCCTACACAAACGCTCCACCTAAACCTAAGAATACCACTCCTACACAAACGCTCCCCCTAAACCTAAGAATACCACTCCTACACAAACGCTCCACCTAAACCTAAGAATACCACTCCTACACAAACGCTCCACCTAAACCTAAGAATACCACTCCTACACAAACGCTCTACCTAAACCTAAGAATACCACTCCTACACAAACGCTCTACCTAAACCTAAGAATACCACTCCTACACAAACGTTCCACCTAAACCTAAGAATACCACTCCTACACAAACGTTCCACCTAAACCTAAGAATACCACTCCTACACAAACGCTCCACTTAAACCTAAGAATTACCAATCCACTCTTTAAAATTCCACATAAAGCTAAAAATTACCACTTCGCTACTCAAACTCTCACCTGAAAGAATACCACTCCCTATCACTTCTCTCTTCACGTCCCTCTCTCCCATTTCTTCACGTTCCTCTCTCTCTCTCTCTCTCTCTCTCTTCACGTTCCTCTCTCTCTTCACCTCACGGCCCTCATCACTTAACTTCTATCTCTCTCTTGTCCCTTCACTTCTATATATGTCATCACTTCACTTCATATATCTGTTCACTTCTATCTCTCCCCCCTATTTCATTCTCCCACATCTCTCTCGCGTCACTCGTTCCCACTCTTCATCCTACTTCGGAAGAAACGACTAGACAAGCACAATGGTTCTACCACGACACGCAAAAACCTTGTCAGGACATATGCGCTGGGAATGACTGGAATAGGACTGTCCTAAAATCTTGCTCAGGACGTCAGTTGGACCATTGCTCCAACAACGGAAGCGGCTGAGGAAGTTAAGCTAAGTTAAACTTATTTCTGCGAAGTTGTTAGCCGTCGGCCTCGTGATCAGGTGGTGTAGGTTCGACTCAGGACTCCGCCGTCTTTTTCACGGAGTCCCCTGCATCTCGTAGTCGCCCCCTAATCGTCTTGTCCGTGACTTGCCACTGGGGTCGGGCGGCTCGAGACGAGAGACTGAGGATACAGAGTAGCGCAGTTAAACCTTACGAAAAATAGCGCTAGTAAAATTACTTATGCCATCATCGTCTACGATGGACGGCGGCCTTAGCCTTTGCCTGTATTGAATATTGTCTTTTATAATCTCCCAGGTTTATTAACGCCAGAAGAAGAATCGTCCAGCCAATGATTGATCAGTCGAATAGAGCAGGCCCAGGAGCTCACGCAGCATACAACCCAGAGGCAGCAGGGATGGGTTACTTCGACAATCAGCACATGCAGATGGGGGCACACAGTCAGTACTCGTTTGCTATGAGCGTTACAGAGAGTGAGTGAGCTTATGGGAGACGGTTTCATGGGAGGGGGGGGGGGGGGGGGGATCTGGCACAGGGGTTCCCAAACTTGGACGGGTGTACTTCTCAGAGGGGGTTCGAGAAACTTGTCATTGAATTACAGGGATGTCTAATAGATAGCAAATTGGTATGTTTACTATAGGGAATTAGATTTGGGGGAAAGGTCTCGACGCATGCAACTACCTCGGATGAAGGCAAGGATATCAATGACGTGGAATCATTGCAACAGGACACCACGGGTCGTGTTACATGGAGGGTATGCAATACAGACACAGGAGTTACTGATTGCAGATACGCTAAGGACTCGGCGTTTGAGAAGACACACCATGCAATGCCGCAAACGGTCCTGACTTTCCTTGCACACACAGTGGAAGACGCTTCTCTGCTCAGATTAGTCTTACGAGACACATGCGTTATCGAATTAAACTGTAGTTACGCTCCATTTTTACAAAACACACCTCACTATCGTCTGACAATAATGAAGGAGCCGATGACGTATACTCATGTCAATGTGGAGCGGTAGGACTGACCAAAAGGAGTTCACAATCCCAGCGTTGATCCGGTCGAAAGAAGATACCTTGCTAGTACAGAGGGTTGTGAATGGAACTGGCAATTTTACCATATTAAATCAATGTATGCAGCAACAACCACCGCAGAAGTGCACTGTTACCGGTTTTCTGTAAGTAGGCCAACAGAAATGGCAGCATAACTCCTCGTATCAAACAAAGAGGAGCCGAGACAAATAATAAGAGGTTAAGGGGATGTTTTATTTAGCCAAGGGTGTTCGGAAAAGTTGCTCTAAATGTCAACGGAGTACACAGACTGGCAAAGGCTGGGAACCCCTGAACTGCTCAATAAATAAACTGGTAGTTTATAGAAATATATGATATATTATGTGTTTACTTTATTCAATACAAGCATGATTGATACAATCATAGCATTAAGTACAATCATGCCTGTTGCAATCACATATGCAATACAATCGCATTATTCAATACAATCATATTTGATAAAATCGTGTCATTCAATGCAATCATAATATATATAATCACATTATTTAGTACAATCATGATTGACACAATCACGTCATTCAATACAATCATGTTTGATACAATTATATCATACAATACAATCATGATTGATACATTCGCACCATACAATATAATCATGATTGACACCATCACATCATAAAATACACTCTTGGTATCATCACTACATAAAACCAATCATGATTAATACAATCACATCATATAATGCAATCATGATTGATACAAGTACATCATACAATACAATCAAGATGGTTGCAATCACATCATACAATATAATAACGATTGATACACTCACATCATACAATACAATAATGATTGATACACTCACATCATACAATACAATAATGATTGATACACTCAAATCATACAATACAATCGTGTTTGATACAATCACAACGTGCTATACATTCATGTCGTTACAAGCCCTTTACTCAATACAATCATGATTATTACATACACATTATTCAGTACAATCATGCTTGATAAAATCGTATAATTCAATACAATCACATTTGATACAATCTTGACTACTTACCAGAATAAACCTGGCGACAAATCTCGCCACAAGACAGTGTATCCACTGTCAAATAACTCATTTGATATCTTTGCCTGTCTACTAAAGTGTTTGTCTCAGGTTGTGTAAGCACCGCATAGTTTCTCCCTCAAATGAAGACATCCTGTTCTCTAAAAATGCTTCTTTATTCTCGCTAAGATTTCCAAAATCCAATCACACATTTCCCTCCATATCTATGTTCACACAGATGCAAATATCCCCACAAATGAAAAAACATTTCACCTCAAAACTAAGTTATGTCTCAATCGCTCTATACCAAATTGTCAGTCGCATTCGTTTCTCTCTATACCCTATATTCTGTCTCAATCTTCTCTGTATACCCTATATTCTGTCTCAATCTTCTCTCTATACCCTATATTATGTCTCAATCTTCTCTCTATACCCTATATTCTGTCTCAATCTTCTCTCTATAACCTATGTTCTGTCTCAATCTTCTCTCTATACCCTATGTTTTAATTTGATTCAATCTTCTCTCTATACCCAATGTATTGTCTCAATCATTTTCATTTATCCCCATATTCTGTTTCAATCTTCTCTAAACCCCATATTCTGTCTCAATCTTCTCTCTATATCCCCTATTCTGTCTCAATCTTCTCTCTATATCCCCTATCCTGTCACACTCTTCTCTCTGTACCATTCAGTTTATCCCCATAAAAAACCACACACTTGTCCTCCTAATGTCAAGTTCTCAGTAATGTTAAACACACATGCCTGTTTGTCATTAAAACTTTACATTGTTTTCTTCAAAAACTAACAACCATCTTTGATTTTGTCTTCAGGACTGCAAGGCGGCCATGATCTTTATGACCCCATGAAGACCGGGTACTCTCACCTGGACACGAGCCAACGTTATGACATGCTCGGGATGCAGGGTATGCATCGGCCAGACATGTACGGAACTCCGCCCTCGTCCTACGCTCAGATGGCTCAGTTCTCGCCACCTGTACACTCTCAGGCAATGCTCATACCAGGTCACCCGCATCACATGATGATGGGCCACGGAAACCCGGGCATGGCTCACCACGGAATGGCTACAGCTCAGAGTCCACCCCTTCATATGGAAGGCATGGGTGGTCACATACAAGATATTCATGCGGGATAACTCCCCTCGCCTACAACAAAACCCTTCATTTCACAAAAAAGTGTCGTTTGTTTTTTCCCTTCTTGGACATGGATTAATACAAAAATTAACTTGGTCATTTTTAAACATCTATCACCCGTTACTTTGACCTGCAAGCCGAGTTCTAAACCATTCGGATGTGCTTTTCAAAAGGATGAAGAGGGAAATTGTGACGTTTCTTGATCAAGACCAGCTTGTACAAAACCAAGATCATGTCTGCTAGTTATTGAGTTAATGTTTGACGTTCTGATTGTCAGAAAACAGTTGATTCCAGTGGTAAGTGAGCTATAACCAAGGCTGTTAGTGATTAAAGCATTGGCTATGGTGAAAGATGTACACATTAGAAAAGACCTGTATTCTTCGTACATACGCAGAAGCAGGTCTATTCTCCATTAACATGCGGGTAAGAGCATTTGAATGACCTGTCTAGGATCCATCAAAATGTGAAAGATCAACAGGTCGCACTAGTAGAGGTTGCGTACAAAATGTCATCTCTCTTGGCTATGGAGAATTTGGTTAAAATAGGAAAAAAAGAAGTCCACGCAAACGGTCGTCATGTCAGGTTAAATGCTTGTAAAAAATACCATAATCGGTTATCCAATTCATAATAACAGAAGCAGTAATACTGTTAAAGTTTACTGAACCATTGGCGAAAAATATGCCATGGGCATTGTTTGTTAGCGCACCAAGGTATTCCTTGTGTTAACACCGGATTGACTATAAAAGCGGCTGAATCGAAGGTGAGTCCACTTCCAGATCAGGAGGCTCACCCTGGGGGCCACTCTTCCCCTTCTCTCTTCTCTTACCTCACTCTGGTTCATTTGACTCTATCCCACAGTCACACCCTTGCACAACTTTCACACGCGCCCTCGTGGTAAAGCCCTTCCATTGCATTTTGGTTGGGCTAGCTTCTGAGGGCGCACAAACCTAGCATAGGTACATACAGACGCACACATTCATCCAAGCACTGGTTAATGCGTCCTGATATCGCCCAATTGACTACGGTCTTGGGTGGAAAATGGCGCGCCTCCGCCAGTAGAAACTAGTGAGGCAAACATCTAAGCAACAACAAAAAATGAGTCCACTTCCGCCTGCCTCGATAACAATTGAATGCCCTTTTTGACATTTAACAATTTTTAAGTATCAGAATTATTTCCAAAATAACAAGTTACTCTATAGTCCAAAATAACAAGTCAGTTCTATACTCCCTAATAATAAAGTAGCTCTATACCCGAAAAATTAAATAACTCTGCAATCGAAAATAAAATCTAACTCTGTACTCCAAAATAACAATGTAACTCCCTACACAAAATAAGAGGTTAATTTTATATCCAAAAAAAAGCAAGTACCTCTAAATACCAAAATATTAACTAACTCTGTACTCCCAGATAACGACTAACTCTGTACTCCAAATTGACATCTAAGTCTGTATTCCAAAATAGCAATTAAGTCTTATACTCCAAAACAACAAGTGACAATATATTCCAAAATAACAACTGTAGAACCCAAAATAACATTTTAGCTCTACTCTCCAAAAAACCTAGTTAACTCTAAACTCCAAACTAACAAGTAACTCTGTACAAATACTTAATTAGTCATTCTTCGGTTATCATTCTTGTTATCGTAGACTAAAGTTTTGCATGATGTGGTAACAAAAAAATAATGCCTAGTTTTTCTAAGTTGCCTCTTACGAATTTGCTCGCCAGGTTACAGTACAACTGCTATGTGCTTCGCATTCGATCCCTGACAATGCATCGACGTTGCGCGCAATTAATTTCTTTTTTCAATGGGTTGGCTTCGTTCATTCTCCTTCTACCATGCGATGAAAGATATGTAATTAACATAGTCCAGAAAACGGAATGCGTTGTGTCGTAGTTTACAGCTTGATCGCGATATTTGCACCTTTGGGTCCGACACATCCGACTTCAGCAGGAAATTTTAAAGTACCTGGTAAGCTTTCCTTTTTCGATCCCTTCTCCTTAGCTATTCTGCTCTGTTGCAGCCTGTTATCCAGGATCACTGCGTGAAAGTGTAGAAGGATCTTGAAAGCTCTGGCTCGCTGACCCTGGAGCTAGCAGTCAGCTTTGGGTCGTTTACCGATGTACCTCATGCGGTGCTCAGCATGGCGATCCCTTTTTAAATAACACACTATTTCTTCATCTGCAGATCCTCGGGAGAAATGACGATTTTGAGCAAAACTGAAAGATACTACATACTCAGCGTGCGCATTGCCATGCTATGAGTCTTCTTAACTAGATGAGTTGAACATCACTGTTTAGTGTGGCAGTGTCCCTATCCATGTCTTTGTCACGTACATAATTTTCCTAGATGCACCTCTGGTATAAAACAAAAGCCAGTTTAACAGAGCTGCACTAAGGGGAAGTAACTGTCACATCATTGTTGGATTCCCAAGCTGATATCTAATACATTACCTCTTTGTATCCGCACACTGATATTGGCGTATCACTTTGGTGTGACATACTGATGTCGACACACCCTGAGCTTGCTACCTTTCGTCTTAGGAAACTTGAATCGTTTTGACAACTCCATTCGAGTTTCCTCCTAATCTCAGGGTGACAGAAGCTGTTAGAATGAGCCACCATTTGTATTTCTGTTAGCTTGATGTTAAAAAGGCACAATTTCCAGCAACCTCACAATATACGGATTCAAAAAACGGATATAACAGACGACTAAAGCTAGAGTCAAACATATGTACCTCTCAATAATCACTCTACATACACGCATACGTGATGCCTTCAAGACTGACATATCAGGTGCCGGCAGAAACTGTTCGGATTCATGTTAGAGTCATTTCGAACGAAAGCGCACGGCAGAGAGCATACGGATATATAAGAATAACAACAGCTTGATATAACCGAAAATTTACATGTATGCCACAAATCGACGTCATAGCTATAAGCAAGCACAACTCTACTAAAAACAGTTTTTGTTAGCGTTCTTCAAGTTAAAAAAAAAATGTGTTTTGCACCAAAGTAAATGATTCACATGAAGCCCTAGTTACGTAACCATAAAGTGTTTGCAAAAACTGATGACTCGACTTGTTTTCGTGGATGAGGAATAAATCCGAATCGCGGGATCCTGTACAGAACGGGCTACTCTGTGTATAATACACAAGTGAACAAATAACGTTTGATAGGACATTTCTTTCTTTTATATAGGACATCTATTTTCTTCTTTTATAAAACGGTAAGTTAATTAAGTTGTTTACTATATTCATTAATATTTATAAATACATTAATTAATTTGAGCTTTATTTATTAGCAGAACTACTGATGAAATTATGTATAAATAATTTAAATGAATTACTTGGATAACATGTAGATAAATAATATGATAATTTTTTTTTGTAAATCTATCCATCGATCCAGCGAAACATCAGATAGTGCGTTACATCTTCTGAACAAGAAGAAGACCCAAAAAAGTCAATTGTCAGGGCTAAACAGAGGCATGAATTGAAAATAGCAACAGCCACGTAGATGAAACATGCAATAAGCTTACACATTCCAACTACAACTACCGACGCTAGTGGGCACAGACGGACAGACGATTACATTAAATGAACAATTACTTAACACTAAAGTAGACATATATATATATATATATATATATATATATATATATATATATATATATATATATATATATATATATATATCCATTTATTCTAAAAGGTATAGGTAGTTGTACAGCATACACTGTTGACCGGGTTGAAGTGTTGGATATTACATTTGTACTATGCCTCCGCTTTTGTGAAGTAGATTGAACAGTTTTCATTCATCAGTGTCTTTCCTTCCCTAATGGTAAGATATGTTTCGACTGGGGCGTGTTTTAACGCGTATCGGACCTGGTATACTTTCCATGAGAAGCAAGCGTTCTGTTACTCGTCCAGAAGCTCTCTGTTATACTAAAGGTAAAGGTTTATTCCGTAGTAGCTACAATAATCAAGCTGTTGGTGATTGTAGTATACTAAGACACAGCTGACATGAGGTAGGGTTGATAGTTTCTTTCCTAATTGCCTTCTTCTTCCCTAGCCATATGCCAGGTACCCATTTACAACTAGGTCGCCTGTAACGTGCCAATAACGGGGTTCGTACTCAGTGCCTTTGCCACGAAAGACGAGTGCTCTATAACTACGCTAATCGTACGCTAATAATTTATATTAGCCAAACACAATCTTGACCTCGCCACCACAATTATTGTAAATGACCATTAACTTAAGCAAGGCGTAACAATACCACTGCAGAACGTGCTCTCTTCTTCGCGTAGATCATAAGAAGATTAGGGCAGGACGTCTACTTTCCATGCCAAGGACAAATCATATATCTCGTATCAAAATTATTCCCATCAATGAGATAACAGAACTAGTCATAATTCATCATTGCCTTTGTTTGTTATAATTTTCAAACTTCTTTGTGTTTGTTCAATTTGATTTTGTGTACCATATGATGATTTAATATTTCTTGGTTCTTATAACTCTGCATTGTTATTATATTAATTACTATTATAATAGTCACTTCATTATTTTGTATTTTTAAATATTCAAGAACAATTAACAGATAAAAACATAGTCATGTAGACATGACATTATTGCATGGACTGGTATGATATGTGATTATGCTCTGTTAATGAGAAGAAATTGTGTTATTTCTTGGTACAGTGCTTCTCAAATGATGATTCACAGACCAACAGTCCCTTCTTAGCGCATGGGTACATCGGGCAGCTGATCAAGACTCTAATGATTTGTAGGGCCACGTGATGAAATTGTCACCAATTTGTTAATGTTGATTTTTAGTTTGAATGGTTGGTAGGTGTCCAATGTTACGCATTGTCAGAACTTAACGTAACGTCTTTATACTAGTTTAGAAAACTCTCCAGAGTCTGTATACAACCAGTTTCATTTACATTAACTTGCTCTAAAAGCTATGCGCGTCCAATTTATTTTTAAATGCATTAACTGTCTCTGCCATCACTACCTCCTGTGGCAATGCATTCCAAGCATTCACCACTCTCTGACTAAAAATATATTTTCTAATATCTAATCTGGACCTCTCTTTAGTTAATGTGAAGCTATTCCCTCTTGATATTGTAGGTGGCTGAATTAAAAAAACATTGTTATAGTCTAATTTATCCATTTCTCTGATCATCTTATAAACCTGTATTGTCATCTCGAATTCTTCTTTCTTCTAGACACTGTAGGCCGGTCTTTCTGAGTCTTTCCTCAAAACTGTAATTCTGAAATCCCACTATCAGCTTTGTCGCTCTTTTCTGTATTCTTTCCAGCATGTTTATATCCTCTCTATGATAATCACGCCACACCTGTACACAGTACTCCAATCTAGGTCTAACTAATGCTTTATACAGTTTGACTATCACTTCCTTACAATGCTATTAAGACGGCCGTGCTCAAGAGGAGCTCTCATATTTCTCTTGTGTAATTTCCTGTCTTCAGTAATTTCACCCATTTCGAAGGATATAACTAAAAACAGTACATAACATAAGGAATGGTCACTTACACAGGCTAAACTTGATTCTATCCCCCGTGGGTTTGTGAGGGCAAACAGCACAGGCGCAGCCGAACAAATCCTGAAAGACTGGTATATCCTAAGTGAATTGAGTACTAAGCCTAGGGATCACGGAGTCGAACCTCCAAATAAAGCTGTTTGGAAGTCTAGAAGAACTATCCACTACAAAAATTGTTTATATGGAGAATTGGCTTTCACGTGTAGACGCAATAAAAAAAACGTGGCGAACGAGAAGAAGAAGATGATAACTACCAATACATTTCGATCATACCGGGAACACTGCGCCAAAGCACTAGTATGATTTAGCAATAATGGAGTTCGTTGCTATCTGTTTCAATCTTACGAGATGAAGTTGCTAGACCTACACAACTCCTCTTCCGTCTCTTAACATACATGACTTAATTCGTAGTCTCCCATGGAGCACATGGCGATGTAGTTGATGCTAACTTTCACCTAAAGACTTCAGCTTCCCTCGGTCTTCCCTTTTATCGTTTTTCCCATGTATTCAAAGCCGCCCCCCCCCCCCCAATTCTCTACACCTGAGAGTTAAAATCAAGCGTATGTCTGACTAAATGTAAACGTATGTCTACTTACTAAATACAATTTTGAGAAGCACTGTACTAAAATGTGAATATATTCTGTGAATGTGTGCATTATAATGTGCTGAAAAACACCCAAAAATAATTGGTCTCCCATACATGTGAAATGTATGTTTCTGTATTGGTCATTTAATATTTGACGTTATTTGATATGAATACTGAAGAATACCTCACGACAACACACACCAGACCCCTGTTATACAGACGCCTGATGTGTTTACTATCCCCAAGTCAACAAGCTTTACCGAGTCACTCAACCGCTCGCAACTACACTGTATGATGCGTGAGAGACTACTTTCAACATATTGGACAATTTACTTAATACATTTAGATATTCATCCCTTTACTCAGATAAAGGGTAGCGAATAAACAAATCTAAAAATGTTTTTAAACTATTATTAAACATAAATAATTTTTTTGCAAGATTTCATAATACGTGGACAGTGTTCAAAATAAATCGACGCTTATGTTACCCTGTTTAAAAAAATTGACATTAAATTTTCTTTTGTCTTTTAATTTTGTTTTAAGAAACCTGTTGCGACAGGCTTTTATCATTGATTTATACGACTCTTTATGACACCGTTTTTATTCATCTACGTGCGTTTTATTACATTTATTCTTGATTTGTGCGACAGATCATGGTATTTTGTCCTTGACTTTTGCGACCTTTTATGACAAACTTGTATCTTTATTTTAAGTGACATTCTATAGTTTTTATCTTCAATACTTTGACAGATTTTGTATCATTTTATGTGACCATGCATGATAATTTATCATTTAATTTTGCGAAGCTTTAGGACATTTTATCATTTATAAATGCGACTCATTACGACATTTTATTTATCCGTGATTTATTATATATTTTTTGTAATTCTTGCTTTCTAATTATATTCAATAAATCGCAATATGACTTTCAAGTGCATTCCATGTTTATTTGTTTCTTCCACCTTTTAGCCAGATTTAAAAGACAATAGTTTTTAAATGTGTTTAAACACTTCACCTCTTGTCCATTACAAAAGAAATGTTTATAAAAATATATTTAACCTAATTAACAGAAATAATTCACAAATTCTTTAGCCATTTAAAAGCAAAAATGTTTCACATAATTGTTGCCCATTTGAACCAAATATGTTTTAAAACATTAATCGAAGTTCAGCCTGATACACTCTAAAAATGGCGAGACCGCTTTATTGCGTAATCATGTCTGATAAATTACGTATGCCAGGACGGCATTTCTGTTAATTAATTGTTGTGTATGTGTAAGTGTATACTCTTCATTTCGAGAGATCAGATTATAATAAAAATGGTTTGATTTTGGTCAAAGATATGTTTACCGGTTCTGGAAGTTAGTAACTTTTTGTAGAGTTTATATTACATTTTTTGGGGGTATTTATTTAATCTTTCTTTTAAATTTAGATTTCGTCAGGTATTGACAACAGATTTTTAAATAAATTGAACTTAGTCGAATATTATGTTAGGAATATACCACACTATATGTTGACATCTCTTAAGTCAAATTAATAGGATTTTAAATCAATTTTAGTGCAAAATTGTATTATTAAAATTGTAAATACTTTGTCAACTTAAAGGTAAACAATGGTTTTTATAAATAAGGTTTTGTCTCAGTATTACTATTTAAGACATAAATAACTCCTATGAGCATGCTTCATAAAATACTAGGATTTGTAGCATCTTTAGTAAGAGAATAGTGTGATTCATGAAATCTTTAGTAAGAGAATAGTATGATTCATGAAATCTTTAGTAAGAGAATAGTATGGTTCATGAAATCTTTAGTAAGAGAATAGTATGATTCATAAAATCTTTAGTAAGAGAATAGTATGATTCATGAAATCTTTAGTAAGAGAATAGTATGATTCATGAAATCTTTAGTAAGAGAATAGTATGAATCATGAAATCTTTAGTAAGAGAATAGTGTGATTCATGAAATCTTTAGTAAGAGAATAGTATGATTCATGAAATCTTTAGTAAGAGAATAGTATGATTCATGAAATCTTTAGTAAGAGAATAGTATGATTCATGAAATCTTTAGAAAGAGAATAGTATTATTCATGAAATCTTTAGTAAGAGAATAGTATGATTCATGAAATATTTAGTAAGAGAATAGTATGATTCGTGAAATCTTTAGTAAGAGAATAGTGTGATTCATGAAATCTTTAGTAAGAGAATAGTGTGATTCATGAAATCTTTAGTAAGAGAATAGTATGATTCATGAAATCTTTTGTAAGAGAATAGTATGATTCATGAAATCTTTAGTAATAGAATAGTATGATTCATGAAATCTTTAGTAAGAGTATAGTGTGATTCATGAAATCTTTAGTAAGAGAATAGTATGATTCATGAAATCTTTAGTAAGAGAATAGTATGATTCATGAAATATTTTGTAACAATTATTAGGATTCGTGAAATCTCTAGAAAGAATATTAGGATTCATGGGAATTTCAGTAAGAGAATATGATTCGTGAAATCATTTGTAACAATCAATAGGATCCGTGAAATCTTTAGTAACAAATATTTGCATATGTGGAATGTTCAGTAACAATAATTATGATCCGTGGAATCTTGAGTAAAAATATTAGGATTCATGGAATATTTAGTAACATTTATTTGAATTCCTGGAATCTTTAGTAACAATAATTATTATCCGTGGAATATTTAGTAAAAAATTAGAATTCTTGGAATCGTTAGTAACAATTATTTGCATTCGAGGCATCTTTAGTAACAATATTAGGATTCATGAAATCTCTAGTAATAATAATAAAGTGTCTTTTATTTAAATTAAGAAAATTATCAATTTCGGACTTCGTAAAAATGTCAGTAAAAATTCAAATGGAAAAATCAATTTTAGACTGTAAAATTGTTAGTATTTAAAGTAAAAACACTTTTTAAATCATATGAGGGGCGGATTGTAACCCTATTCTTTAGTCAGAATGTTTTGTATTTAGTATGTGATCAAATCTGAAATCACAGAATAATACCATTTAGATAATGACAATTCTTTACTTCAGACAATGTTGCATCTTTACAGTCACGGCATATTAAAGGTTTGTTGAATATTCACAAATTATCGTTTAGGCTTTATATTATTTTTATATACAAAATGCAAAAAAATAGAATGTTTCAAATGAAGTTCAAATATTTTTATTAAATACAACAACAACTGAATTCATATTATTACAACTTTAGACTATCCTAACTTAAATAAAATTATAATATTTAAAATATTAAGAAAATTAATCAGAACATTGTCTTTTCTCATTTTCTTGGAGTAATTTTTATTTGTACTACAGGGTGTCCCACTCCGTACCTGCCCCTGGTTTACCCTCATAACTTTTAAACTGATAAACTTTTTTCAGTACCATTTGACATAGACATACCTTAGTGTGATGAGAATAATCAGCTTAAATGAAATGTTGCAAGTGGTCAACATTAGCATTAAGGCATGCCTGCGCAGGCCTCTCCATGTTACGTAAGATATTCACCAACGCATCAAGAGTTGCAGACTCAGTTTCCCGCCGAAGGTTTTCTTGCAGTTCCATAAAACTCCTTCGATTGTTGAGAAACACTTTCCCTTTCAGTATGTCCCATAGGAAGAAATAAGGTAGGGTAAGTCCAAGACACCTTGGGGATCATAGGCCCTTAGAAATGTCACGATCTTCAAAGAAGCAACCTTACTGATATTTGATGTGTCGCAGGGGGACCCATCCTGCTGAAAATACCTAGTACGTGGTTCCTCGCCGTCCAACTCGTTCACAGTAAGTCCATGTTCAATTTGATTGAATCGCATTTATTGGTTTAAAAGTTATAAGGGAAAACCAGAAACCGGTAGCGACTGAGACACTCTGATGTGCTGGTGAATACCTTCCGTGGCATACCGATGCGAATTGCGACCACCTGCACAATTTGCTATGAGCTCATTATGCTTCTCACACACCAAAGTATATCCGTGTCCTATGTGATTCATTTACGTTCTTTGTTTAAAAATTATTAGGAAAAACCAATGACCGGTAGCGAGTGGAACACCCTGTATGACAGAAACCGTTTTTGACTATATTTCATCTTCTTCCAAAACTCGAATGAAGTCAAGAAGTGTTTCATCGACGGAACACCACATGAGGACCGTACTACTGACTAATTTTCAGAAACAAAACTGCAATTTTAGACATGGAATCTCAATTCAAAATATGTTAGATGTTAGTATTTTGTCGAATTTACACGATCAATATTGAAGTTGGTGTTTCGATTTGTCAAAAACACCACGTTATGCCATTTCTGCTGCTCAACTGCCAAAGAGTTTGCCGGTTCGTTTGTTCAAGTTTAAACAAAATACCATTCATGAACTGTATTGCGTTGATTTTTATAAAGGTTTTGTCCAGTGGTGATTGTTGCTTTCGTTGTTCTGCCTGTGCTCGTGTGTGCTTTCATAATCAGTGACTGACACGAACAAATGACACCATCACTTCAAATTTGAAAATGTACAGTATATGTGTGTGTGTTCTGCATGTGTGTAATATATGCATATATATATATATACACACACAGACACACATACAATTCATGAAGTCATTTCATGTAAGTCGACGGTCTACATTTTGAATGTTCTGTTATTCCACAAATGTCTTTCTGTTTTCAATCAATCAAAGCCCTTCGCTCCTCTCCTTTCATATGTCATTGGCAACATATCTCCAGCATACTCTATACACGCCTCTCTCCGGGTGTACAAATGTTGTCTTTGTTGTTCCTTCTCGAGTTCTCTTTTCCATGTATTGTTAGTCTGCCTTTATTTTACTTCACTTGAGAATGCCATGTAAAAGCATGTTTAGCTATGTTGGGCAGTACCTTCTTTAGCGTTTGTCCTATTTTCTTCTCTTAACTTGTTGTTCTATTGACTGTTGTTGGGCTCACTTCCCATATGTCATCTTTCCTCACCATGTCCTGATAATGTATGCCAATTTCTCTTCGTTGTTGGCATCTATTAAGGACTGTTGCATGACATTTGGTCGTTTTCCATATTTGGGGCCCATGCAGTAGCACCGACTTGACACTGGCTTTAAATATTCAAATTTGGTGTGAATCTTGATTTCTCTGGATCTCCGTTTGTTGTTTGGTCTCAAGAAGGCGCTCCTTACTCTGGGTACAAAAAGAATCGACAGTTAAACTATATATCAATACTGTCTTAAAATCAAGCAGTTTAAAAAATACAGATTGCATAATAACAGTATCAGATTTGCTTTGCTGTTTCTACCTGAACAATTACTTTAACTTTAGCTAAGTAAATGAAAACATAATACATAGACATTGCATACTAGATTCCAAGAATTGTAGTATTTTTGATAATAAAACTGCCCTTCGACTTTTCCTCATTGCTGGGGTAATCGAGGATTTTTAAGGCTGTTGACTACCGGCCGCTTCGTCACTGCCTACGCCACGTCATGTGCTGGCTATGTTTGTTTATTTCACCCCCAACAGAAAAACAACATATGCTGTACCGGGGATTCGAACAGCTGCTCTCCTTGTCCGCAGGCTGACATCGAAACCATTCGGCCCGGCGTTCCTCTTTTGATAATAATTGCATCTTATTCAGGATTTGCTTTATCCTTGTATATCTTCTTCTTCGCATTCGTTCTGAAAAGGACAATATCTCGAGTCGTAGTTTACATCGAAACTGCGATATCATGTTTCAGCTGACTTTTAGTGTACCGAGTTTGCCTTCCTACTGCGATGCCAATTCTCTTAGCCAGCCCTTCTCACTGCGATCCTTATTCTATTAGCCAGTCTATACTAGTGCAGCCATGTTTTCAGGGCTGCCGCTTTGAGACGGAATAGGGTCTTGGTCAGTTCTGGTTCGCTGATCCTGATGCAAGGCGCCAGCTATGATTCTCTGTCTGTTGTCAGCTCCTTCACTATGCTGCAACTTTGAATCCACCAATTTTCTCTGGTAATCGCTGTTTTCATCTGTACTGTTTTAGCTTATCTAAACCTTCATTTAAAAAATTTGGCATATAAAAATAACTTATTAACGTAAGCCCACAATAGGTGTTAATATATTTCTACATAAACGTTCGTTTATATTTTAAATATACAGAGGGCTTATTACCTTTGGACCACAATATGTGGTACTATAAAAGTACGTTTAACGAAACATTAAAAAATAGCTCAAAAGTAGCTTTGGCCCATAACATGTTTTAATATAGGACTACATAAACGTCCGTTTATATTTGCAATTTACAAAGAGCTTCTTACCTTAGCTTTTAAACCTCATTAGCTTAGGACTTCAATAAGTTATATATCTGTACTATAAACGTTCGTTTATATTAAGCATAAAAAGCACGTTAATTTAGGACCACATTAGATATGTATTCTATAAATACGTTTACATACGACATATACATAGAGCTCGTTACCTTAAGCCCACAATAAGTTCGACATTAGTCTGCACACAAATGTGCTGCGTTTATATGTAGCAAATCCAAATAGCTCATTACCTTTAGGACCAAAATATGTTATATCTCAGTACTATGATCTTTCGTTTATATATAAAACGTACAAAAGCTCCTTAATTTAGGCCCACATTATGTCTGTACTATAAAAATACGTTTTTATGTGGAAAATACAGATAGCTGATTAACTTAGACCCACAATAGGTGTTAATGTATGCCGTCTACATACAACGTTCATTTATTTGTGGAATGTACATAGAGCTCATTACCTTTGGACCATAATAAGTTATGTGTCTATACTATAAACTTCCGTTTATATTTGACAATACAAAGAGCTCATTACGTTAGGTCCACGATAAGTTATGTCTGTACAATAAAAGTACATTTATATGTAGAATATACAAATAGCTCATTGCCATAGGTACACAATAGATTTCTCATATTTCTTCTTCTTTCTTCTTCTTCCTTTGTCCCCCTGTCCATGCCATTCGACGTCGCAGGGAGGTGGGGTGCGTCGATTTCTTGTTATCGCCAAGTGGAATGCTTGTGCTGTCGTTATGTGTAACTTTCGGAGAGTGTTAGATACACTCTCGATCCATCGACGTCATGATCTGCCTCTTGCTCATGTATTTCCGGCTACACTTCTCACACAGCGCAACTCATAGCTCTGAATCTTACTCTAACGAGTTGCTAGTAAGGACCAAGATTGATATTGGTAACACAATGTAAGAGTAAATAATATATTTGTCAGCCTCCATCTAGTAGAAAGAAAACTCTAGGGTGTTTCAAAATATGTGCAATTTGATAGTGGACAATGTTGGCCTTCTGAACTATATGTGCAATCTCTCTATCCACTTTGCCGTCATCAGTAAACATACTACCTAGGTATTTTTATTTTTTTTTGCTTTCGCCTTATTTATAACCCCAAGGCGCTTTGCGTTGCACAGTGCTTTTTATTTTGCGCTTTACGGCCTAGTGCATCCGACTTCAGCATGCATTTTATGTAAGGGTCTGCTTTCTCCTGCATTTTCTAAGGGTTTGCTTCCCTGGGGTAACGGCCGGTGCTGTTATGGGGATTGAACCCAGCACCTTCGGGTTGTGAGCGGTGCCACTTACCTAATACGCTACGCCGTCCCCCCTACCTAGGTATTTGAACTCCCTTACTTGCCTGATACAAATGACCCGAATATCACTGATGTGGAAACAGATCTGCACCTGTTCATGTGAAATTGCCATAGTCTCTGTCGTGTCTGTGTTGATCTTCATGTCCTATTTGTTACAAGCGAAATGGAGATAGTTCAGTTGGTGTGGTAGGTCTTCTTGTATGTCTGGACAAATATAAGTGTGGCACATACAAAGAGCTTACTACTTTGCGCCCATGACCAGGTCAGGTCAATCCATAAACCGGGGAGCTCGTTGAGGCACATATGAAACCATCCTCACAACGCTACGCCACCATTCTCTGTGAGCGGCCGCTGCCTGTGCCTATTCTGATCGGAGATTGGTCCATTCTTTTTATTTTGTCATCCCACCTCTTTTTGGGACGGCCTATTAGTCGTCTGACTTGCACCGTTCTGTGCAGGATCGTATTTGCATGACCATTTGATCTCGATATGCCTACGGTAGGCTATAATATATGTCTGTACAAAAAAACTTTATATGTGACATATGAGCTTTATAGACCTACATTTTGTTTTAAAAAAACACATTGTTATAAATCAAGACCTCCATGCACAAATTGCTCCCTATTTTAGATCTACCACATTTTGAATTGTAACTAATATGCAAATACTGAAATAGCTCATTACTTAGGCTTTAAAAATGGTGTTATATTCTGTGTTCTTGTATGTTTGTCGTAATAATTGTTCTCCAACCGTAAGTTGTCATCAAAAATGTATTTATTCAATGTTTTATTTCCAACAAATGTGTGACTATAAATATATTTTACGCGAACGGATCTGACTGTAAATCTATTTTACGCGGACTGGTTCAGTGTAATTCAATTTTTACGCAAGTTGAATTGATTGTAAATCTATTTTATATAGACTAGCTTCCCTGTAAATCTATTTTTTACAGTCTGGCATGACTGTGAATCTATTTTGCACAGACTTGTGCGCCATTTAAAACAAAACGTTACCAAAGATTATGACTTGCAGTTTGTACAAAAGTGATACATATGAAAAATGTCGTCTTTTTGAACGTGAGTATATTATTGTGTTTGTTATGAATTTATGTACTGCTCTGATAAATATTGACATCATAATATACATATATACATATATATATATATATATATTTATACAACTGTCGTGTATCTGTTGCTGTTTTTTTTTTCTCTAACGTTATAAAACAGCGTTCGTGCGTTGTGCATTTTTGTCTGTGTTCGTGCATGTCAGATTATTGCTGTTATTCATATGTTCTTTGAATAATGTAATCAGGAATATGTGCTTTAATATGGGTATGTCGTTGACTTTTTTTTTTTTTTTTTTTTATAGTGAATGTAAGAAGGATTGTATAATATTGACAATAGAGAAGTAAAGATTACTCATTTAAAAATTCATTGTACAGCAGTCTACCATAATAATAAGGGGTCACAACTACAAATTAATTAAAGACTCCAGATTTGATATTAGGAGATATTTTCACTTATTCAGATAGTGATGGATGCTTGTAATGCATCGCCACAGGAAATAGTGGGCCAGTTTATGCATTCAAAAATAGATTGGAAGCATATAGTTATTTTTATATCAAGTTTAGTAGAAGATACTGGTTGTATTCAGACTCTTCTAAACTAGTATAAAGAAATTAAGTTAAATACTTTCAGCAGTATTCTCAAATTCAAACAGTCCTCGGGATCAAACGAAGATGAACTGGTGTTGACCGAATTTACGCCTTTATAGCTGACAGTCTTGAAGCCAAGCTTCACGAGACAACGCCATTTGAAATTGAACAATTATGAAAAATGATTTTTTTTAAAGTTACATTTTATTTGTTAATGAAATAATTGATTTTAATTATCACCAGATTTTAATTTGACACCGATATTGATTCGTGTTCCAAATAGAAGTCTTTCTTTGACAAATTAATATCAAACAAATAATTTCGGATATTAATAGGTAATGTTTTCCATTGTTAAATTTTAAACTTCTTTTTTTCTCATAATCTAAAAAGATTAGAGCTAATATCGAATTTTTTAAAAAGACCAGTCCACGGGCTTTAAATAGGCCCCAAATGCATTAAGGTCATCGACGACAACAATAAACCAAGGATTACAACCTGCAGACGTTGTTGATCAGTTTAGATTTAGTCATATATAACCTGTATCGCCTCCAAACTCAAATGTATGTTGGGCACCAAATTGCTCTCCAAGAGATACAATTTGACAAACCCCATGTAGAAGACCCCTGATTTATCGGATCGATATCTTGTGAGACAAGTCATTGAAAAGTATGCATCTAGTTTAGCTTTGTTTGGCCAGTTGTATATATAACAGGCTCCCAAATGTTGGATGAACGTCACATTGATATGTTGATCTTTTTCTTACCAATGTCTGGCACCGTACAAAGCACATGGGTATCACTGCAGGTGAACCTTGCAGAAAACCTCTACTAACTCACGTATCTGCGCTGTTGCAAGAAAGGTTTTTGTTGCTATTCGTTTACATTATAAGGTTGCTAGACTCACACACAACTCTGTTTAGTCCCTATTTGCAGCATACTTCGATGGATATGGTTCTAATACTTGGCCTCATGTTCCTCAGGCTTTGTATGGTTATTTTACTTTGATTGTGTTCCGTTAAAACCAAAGCGAATTGATCCAAGAAATCAAAGTACTGACCTTTTCATAGAAACAAAGGGGTCAGTAAATGGCAGACTAGCTAGAGCGATTGCTTCTAACAGCAAAGATGCTGGGTTTTTCCAGTCTTCTCATTAGTAGATTTGGAAATTGATTTACTGTTAAGGAATTAGTCACCCCAGCTGAGATCGACATTAATGCACCCTTATACGTCTTATCCCCAACTACAGCATCTGCTATGGGTCTACATTTTCCCATCTCCCCAAAGACACACACGTTCGCCGGAGGTCGCGTTAAAAATTAATCGCACATTCTCGAAATAAATCTCTACATTAGTGATGTTACAACATACAATTTCGGAAACGCTAGTCACTATGTGTCGAGGTTAATATTTGTTTTGTTAAAAGAAGTACTAGTCTTGTCTTTTTAACATAGCAAATACATTATTCAGTTATAGCGACATGCTTCTCTTGTTTTGTTACCTTAAACCAACAATGTCTGAGAGCTTTCCATTGTGGAAATAGAAAAAGTGCTGGTTCTATGAATAATAATTTATTTCGCTGCATTTGTTTTGTTTCCTGTAATCATATTTTTAAAATACTGGTTTAGGGGGCCCACATTGGCCGCACCTCTGTACAAATAAACTTCATTACATAACTCTTGTGTTTTTTTAATCGATCTGTTTTTTTTTAGAGATGGTTGCAACGTTGTGTACACGCATGTTGTGTCATGTTACGTCATGATGTGGGGAATTGAGACGCACAGGCAAAGTCTACTGACCAGGACCTTACGTTAGGGTCAGGTACAATACACTGACTAAGACCAGGATTTCTCTTCCATGTAGCGTTCCCTGGATACAGGCTGTTCTCAAAACAGCCTTGCTGACGATGTGGATCGATGTTATCCTCGTAGTAGTGAGAAAGGGACAGTCATCGTGACAGACGCGCAAGCCGTATGTCAGAAGGTACATAAGGAATGGTTTAGGTACGAGTGGATAACAGCTGTTGAGACCTCAAACCTCCAGGGGTTGACCTGGATCTTCTGTCCTACTTATGCTGGGGTTCAGGGCAATGAAAGAGCTGACATCATGGTTTCACAAGCTCCCATCAAGGGCACATTAGTGATAGATAGAAGTGACATTTTGAAACAAATGAATAGCCGCCAGCTAGATGAGAACACCGCAATAGATGAAGCAGCAGTCCACAGACTTCAAAGTTTCGACATTAAACGAGGTTCGAGCGGAGTATGGCGCATGGAATGACGTAGCATGAGAGTGTACAACCAGCCTGCGACAGGGACCATCAGCATCCATACCGTACGCCATTTTACGTGAGTGACTAGGCACCTATGAGTATGCCCAGAGTGCAGTGACGTCGATTCCTAGAAACAGAAACAGTTAGCGTCACGCAGATGAAGCCAAGCATAGCACAACCGCTTGGAAGATCGCGGTCCACTTTCATCAGCACGCTCGGGATGTGAGGAAAGCTACTACAACCCGCCACTTAACGCCCTATTCAGGGTGTACAAAAGAGTAAACTTACTCATTGTGGGCATTGAAAATCAACAACATCATGCTGTGGTATGTTACGGCAAGCTGTGTTTTGTTACGTCATAATGTGTTATGATACGTCTTGTTGTGTTATGATGCGCCACGTTACGTTCTGCTGTTATTTTACGTCATGTTGTGGTATGTTACGTCATGTTGTGATATGTTACGTCATGTTGTGGTACGTTACGTCATGTTGTGGTATGTTACGTCATGTTGTTTTATGTTATCGTAAATACTTTTTCTTCTTCTTCGTCTTCTTCTTCTTCGTACGCTGTCAGACGTCAACTTGAATTTGTTCGAAGAAAGCAGCTGTCATCCCGAGGCAGTCGTAAATACGACCAACATAACGTCACTTGTGGCAGACACATAGCTGCTACGACCCTAAGCAGATAACGAAGAGTAAGTACTGATGGATGTTGCGAATAATCCTAATTCTTCTCAGGCAGCACTCCTTACTCTTACCACTTTCAACTGCGAAATTTGTGGATATCTAATTCAACTATTTCAATGGCAACATCTACAAGGCGCTGTTTAATTGATTTCAGTAACGAAAAGCTCACATCTAAGAATTGTTTACGAAGCTAATACTAAAGAGAGTTGGGCATGAGATTAGCAATATCAGCATGTAAAACAACTGTATATATAAAATACCATTGCATAAGCACACAGAGTACTTTAGCGCAGGATTTCTAGAAGACGCCAACTGTAGCGGTGATCTATTCTCATGATAAGGACAAACAGTGACAAGACAAGTAATGATGTCATACTTCACAATGGGGACGGCGTGGGCTAGTAGTTAAGTGACACGGCTCACAACCAGAAGGTGCTGGGTTCGATCCCCATCACAGCACCGGCCGTTACCACGGGAAAGCAAGTCCTTAGAAAATGCAGAAGGAAGCATCCCTTACATTAAAATGCATGCTGAAATCGGATGCACTGGGCCGACAGTTGTAGTATATCTACAGTATCCCTTGAAAGGGACAGAAGAAGCATCAAATAATGAGCCGACAGCAGCCAGTGTTTCATCGATGGCCGCCTGCATCATGGTCAACGAACCACAACTGACTTAAGACTCCTATCCGCCTCCAAGTGGCACTGGATACTAGTGCTGTCCGGATAATTGATAGGGATCGTAGTGGGTACTCTGTACTCCCCCCCCCCCAACCCCCCAAAGCCAGCTGAAATGTGATGTAAAGGGTCGAAAGGCCCAGATATCAAAGCCTCGTTGTTATTGTTGTTGTTGAAGAGCCACAATGAGTAGAATTAATCTTTTGTGTGCCCTTAAAAGGATGTTAAGTGACGGGATGTTGTAGCTTTCCTCACATCCCGAGCAAGCTGATATAGGTGAGAAACTATGATTATCTTCATCAGCGTGTCGCTCACTACTACGATGATCACTTTGATCCCTCAACTCGTTAGCCAAGCTGCCATGAAAACAGCCCGTTTCCAGAAAGGACTACGAGGAAGCCGAGGTGAGGGTCTTGGTCATTATATTGTGCCTGGTCCCGACCAACATGTCTATTTAGTATGTTTTGCCTGACTAGAGGTCAGTCATTCTCCCCCTACCTCATTGTAAAATATGACACATCGTTACAACCCCCATTTCAAGACGAACGCCGTAAAAGAAAAAAATCCTTTGAAGGTTGGCATATGTACGCATGCAGTAGATACTCCTTCTATTGCTTTCGTTTACAAAAGTAATTGTATGTTCGACATTGTGACTACTCGTGTATCAGCCATATCAAAGCTGAAGGAAACGTGTCTTAAACTCCACTGTCATGATGTATATTCCTGAAACCCCAACATCTTTAGAAGAGCAGATCCATTCACGTCCCTGGTCGGTTAAGACATCTATATCTGATATGTACATATGCCATAGCCATGTCTTCTGTATCTTTCTAAAAGATAGTGACCCTTAAAGTTAAGTGAAGGTTTGTTCCATAGAAGTTTCACTACTGTCAGGGGATAAAGTTATTAAATATTTCACTAAACGAAAACATATGTTGCTTTACACACTGCCATATACTTTTCTGACTGAAGGTCAGGTACCCATTTACAGTTGGGTCGACCAATATCGGTATTTGTTCTCTTTTACCTTTACTGAAAAAATTTAGAGCTGTCCCACTACGGTAATCGTCATTATTATGCATTCCCTTTTAGTCATAATGACTACTAGAATCCTTAGAAACAACGGATTTCACAACAATCTGTATTTACTTACGAAGATCAACAATACGTTTAACAAAGTATAAATATATTGGATCCCTGCCGATTTCAAGATACAGAAAAATGAAGTGACACTTGGGATAGCAAAAGAAGATAGAGGGATGCAATATCCGAATTAAAGAAAAGGATTCACGTGGAAACTTAAACCAATGATAAAACCAGCACGGACACAAATTGTGCGAGGGTTTTAACTGATACATGCTGCTTCTCCCATAGATTGGATCAAATCTGCTTTTTCTTCGTACGCTGTCAGACGTCGACTTGAATTTGTGCAAAAAAATCAGCAATCATCCTAAGGTTATCGACACTGCCATAGAGCTTGTGTTGAGTTGGCACTAGTGATGTCCACATGTGCTGTCTCTGATCCTCGTAGGTCAAGCCATTTTGCAGCAGATGTTCATGAGTCATTTTCCCTGTACCACAGGTGCATTCGTCAGTAGCACCTATCTTCAGGTTGTTGAATAGATGGTAGATCAGTCTGTTATGGCATGTGCCGAGTCTGAAGACCACCACCTGCTCTGTTATGTTCATCTGGTAATAATCATCAGTTTTGTGTGTAGTCAGTATGCTCTGTTTTCGATTTGTCCATGAATCTGTCCATAATAAACCTCTTCGCAGGTCACTATATTTTGGTTGTAGTAACACTCCAACTTTTTTCACTAGTCGGTCTGTCTTCTGGTTACCTTGAATATTACAGTGGAACGGGACCCACTGTTCTGCGACTCTTCTGGATTTGGCTTAGTTCAAAAAGTGCTGAACTTATTTAATTCATTTAAGTCTATGGGATCAAGATGCTGAGCTGCAGTGGTCAGCGACCCATAGCTGACTGCCAGCGTCAGTGCCAGCGAACAAGAGCTGCCAAGACCATTCTACACCTTTGCGCAGTGATCCTGGATAACAGGCTGCAGCAGGGCAGACTGGCTAAGAAGAAGGGACCAAAGAGGAAATACCCGGTACTCAAAAAATGCTTACTGAAGTCGGATGTGTTGGACCGAAAGGGGCAAATATCGCAATCAAACTGTAAACTACGACACAATGAATTCCGTTCTTTGGACTACATTCTGCTACGTCAGCCCTTTTAGGATTTGTTAGTGGGAGATTGAGAACATACGAAGCCAAGCCAAGCCATTTCAGTCTATGTTTCTCTGGCTTTTTTCAGATCTAGATTGGATCTAGACAATATTCAGAATTCGAACCATTAACTTCAGACTTGGCTACTACTTATGGGACAAGTTGACAATAGAATACACAGGCGTATGTTTAGGGGGTCTTGTGGGGGGCAAAGAGCGAACAGAAATTAAAAATCATAACAACAACAAAATAACATGATGAAAAATGAGCCGTTTTAGGCCAGTCCCATACCAGGAAGTGCCAGGAAAGTGTGAGAAACGGCGTGCCAGTTTTGAACAAGAGTGCACCAAAGAAGAAATAATCAAAATGATTCTGCTCAGACAACAACAAAATTGAAACATAAACAATCCCAAACAATTTACAAAACAAAAACCAAAAAAATAAAAAAAAAGCACACCAAAAGACACACATGTACAAAGACATAGGTTCACACATTAATTGAGAGACAATAATAAGAAATATTTAAAGAAAGAGAAATGAAAGGGAACATATCAGACTAACAAGGTATGGAATATATTACAACTATGAAATTTGAGGCAACAATTATATATATATATATATATATATATATATATATATATATATATATATATATATACAGACAATAGATATATTGAATTGAATTCGCTAAAATAACTTGAGACGTGTTTCAGTATTTGGGGATTTGAAAATATATATTATAAATAGTGTGAGACGTATATATATCCAGAACAGTGTTGCCAACTGCGCTACTTTTGTGTGGTGTTGCTAGATTTGACTGATTATTTGGATGTCTAGTCCATACACACACAAAACCCACTAATTTTGCTGATAGCCGACATTCCAGCATTTACAACAACAAAATCTTCATCTGCTTTCATTTAAATATAAAACTAACTTCAGTTCTTAGAAGTTTTATAAGTATTTGTCAACAATTAGACCATGTTTTATTGCAAATGAAATGGGGGCCAGTATAAGTGTTTTCCGAGATGTAGCATGGCAAATTAGCTGTCAGCAACAGGGTCAGCAAACCAGGGTAGATCAAGATTCTATTCCGCTTCCAAGTGGTGGACCTAGAACAGGCAGCGTTAGTGTAGACTGGCTCAAAGAGTATGGATCTCAGCGTGAAGGCTAAAGAAAAGTCAGCTTAAATCGCATGTGTCAGGGCCAAAGTCATAGCAACGCTGCCACCTACGACACAACGTAACGTCGTCATGTTCAGAACATACACCGAAGAAATATAAAAGCTGCATTGTTAAACTTAGCCGGCAGGACCATATCATCGCTATCACCACAAATCTGCCTTGTTTTCACGCTGCTGTCCGCCTGCGACATACAAATGATACCACATAGCCATTATTCAAGAAGTTAAGCTTATATAATCTCTTCCGCAACCCAACTTCTCCTTCCCCCTCCACCCCTACCTCTAACAGTCACTTCACTCTCTGGTTCAGATTGCTAGACCGGTTGTATTATGAACAAACAGTTCACCGTATCAGTATTTGCTGATACACAATACCCTTTATGCAGCCATGTAATCATATTCCCAAAACTCATAAACTCATAGACAATTTAAATTACGTGCTGATCTAAAGATCGGCTAGATAATGTTCAGTAACGATTTCAGCGCGATATATTATATTGTTCGTGAGTTATGGCGACTTGAGACAAATTTACAAACTTTCAAAAATATAGTACCCATGTATAAATATAGGAAAGAGCTAGCTTACCTACGTTTTCCATCCAGTTTGTGCTGGCGTTTCCAAAGTTACTAAGCTGTGTGAATTAGCGATAGCTGATAAAGTCAAACGTTTTGACGGTCTTACATTGCTAATAATATATATGTATATATATATATTGTTATCAAAATATGATAGTTCCTACTACTAAAGTGGAATCACTATCTTTAATAATTAAATAAATGTGTTGCCTCAAGATCCTAAATTGTGTATATAATTTAAACAGAATTGAAGAGTTGCACCACATTGGAGGAGTTCAGCGTGTAGCCTAGTCGACGCTGAGCTGACTTACTAGACAGGGATTACGGCATGGCAGGGTTCGAGTTCACTGACAGCAGGACATATGCTTTGCAATGGTTCATGCCTGGTACGACCGCTCTTCCAGTTTACCCAACTGTAAATGGGTACCTGCCATGTGAGTTGGGGAAGGTAAAAGCAGAAGGGAAGGCCACCCCACCTTACTTAGGCTGCCGCATAGTACATGAAGGGTTATCTTCATCCCCGACGGCAAATGCTGCAATGAGACCGACCTTTACAAATACTGCAATTAGACCGACCTTTACAAATGTTGCAATGAGACCGACCTTTACAAATGCTGCAATGAGACCGACCTTTACAAATACTGCAATGAGACCGACCTTTACAAATGCTGCAATGAGACCGACCTTTACAAATGCTGCAAAAGAAACGATACAAAGACTCTAAAAGTATCTTTGAAAAGTTTCCCCACCTGGGAGTTGCTTGCTCGAAACCTCTCAACCTGGCGCACTACCATCACACATGGTGCTTGTACAAATGAGAAGAGGACCAATACGGGAGCGTAGAAAAGCAAGCTGCACTGAAGGAACAAATGCGAGACTGTCCAAATACAATGCTGTGCATGTGTGCCCTAAGTGCGGTAGAGTTTGTCACACTCAGACCGAACTGTAGTAATTTGCAGTCACATCTCAATAAACAATATGACGGTGTCGCTATTTTCGATAACGATGCGCAATTAACTAAGTACTCGGAAAACTATTTTGCGATCAACAGAAAATAAATTGATATAAGGGAAAGGAGAATTCAAAGTTTGGACCACCAGTTGACGCAAATGCATTGCCCAAAGCGAGATAAGTTAAAGTATTAGATCAGAGGGACACCTTTAAAAAAGTGTCAAACTAGCCTCATCATCAATCAACCAAAGGCCCTCGCTACTCTCTGTGTGTTGGCCATTGACAATATCCCGCCAGCGTGCACCTTCCTGGACTGCTCTTTCTGTTGCTCTCCAGATGGACTCATTACATTTTAATTCTTTCTCGTATTCTCTTCTCTGCGTATTTGTAAAAAAATGTAACATGGCCGCCCCTTAATGTCTGGGCTCTCGACTCGCCCCGGTGATTGTGTCAAGTTTTCTGATGTTTGGTTGTTGTTGTTTGAATTATAATTCACAACTCCTTCACCACGTGGTATAATAGACTTTGTTCTGTGGAATTTATGTGCTTTCGATCTGACTATCCTGTTTGTTACGCTGCATTTCACTGCATTTTATGCCTGGCTTGAACCGCGTGAGGCCAGCCCATGATGGAGTTCTGCGTTCCGCTTTGCTGCACATCAGAGTTTGGTGACCTTCTTGCTCGGCCTTCCTCCTGCCAGCCCCTCTCTCTCTCTACAGGAGGTTACACGATACCCCTCCCAACTTCGTATTCTCAGCACATGAGGGTCAGATACACCAGGAAGCAATTCATTTAAAGAAATTGAGGAAATCGCAACTTCAAGCCAATATTACCACACACCAATACCGAAAATAAATAAAAACATCGATTGAAACTAAAAATGCACTGACCATTTCTATTGAAAGAGCTCATGAATATTAATTACTAGAAAAAAATGCCTATGATCTATTGGTACAGCGGTAAAATATTCATTCAAAGAGTAGCCTTGTACTTCACGGCCATCTATGCGAGGAGATATTCAATTCCTAAACGAGTTTTGGGAGTTTTGTCTAGAAGTAGAACGTAGAACCTTTTCTAGAGGAAAAGTGATTCGTTTTTAATTTCCATGTAAAACTAATGGGGATTATTCTTCAGCATGAGTCAGATCAAGTTATTTTGATTATTTAAAATCCAAAGGATTAGGACAGTCTTGATTGGATTAACTCGAGTGTTGATTTTCACGAGTTATATGTGATCCAGATTCTGGGAATTTTGGGAATCATCGGGTTACATTTCATAACTCAGTTGTTGTTCCACAAAACTGTTGTGTCCGACTCCGTTTGGCATTTGATATTTTACTCACTTACTGGAAATAAACGCATATATATATATATATATATATATTACGATAACTGTTCATCGTTGTCGATGTCAACCAACGACATTATCCTTGTTGTGTATGATGTGTTTTGTTTTTTTCTCCACTGTCTGACATGACTTGGTTTAGTGTTTGCTGGACGTCATGTGGCGTATCAGCCCAATGTGGGCACGGAATTTTCTACTGCTTGGTTTGCACATTATGTCTTCTGCTGCCGGTGATTTGGTTAACCTATTCTTTCCTTCCGGATGAGGCGATTAGTTTGCGTGTCTGCAAGCGGGGACTTTCTCCTTCAGCAACGCCCACGTTTACTATGTTTCTCCAGACCTATCTGTTTTCTGCAATGCTCTCCCAGCTATATTCATCTATGTGGCAGCATCTAAGAGTTTCCGTCATTCTGTCCTTCAGGCTGTCCTTCAGGCTGTCCCTCAGGCTGTAATTCAGGCTATCCTTCAGTATGTCCTTCAGTCTATCCTTCAGGCTGTCCTTCAGGCTGTCCTTCAGGCTATCCTTCAGGCTATCCTTCAGTATGTCCTTCAGTCTATCCTTCAGGCTGTCCTTCAGGCTGTCCTTCAGGCTATCCTTCAGGCTGTCCTTCAGTATGTCCTTCAGTATGTCCTTCAGTATGTCCTTCAGGCTGTTCTTCAATATGTCCTTCAGGCTGTCCTTTAGGCTGTCCTTCAGGCTATCCTTCAGGCTGTCCTTCAGTATGTCCTTCAGGCTGTTCTTCAGTGTGTCCTTCAGATTGTCCTTCAGGCTATCCTTCATTATGTCCTTCAGGCTATCCTTCAGGCTATCCAGGCTGTCCTTCAGGCTATCCTTCAGGCTATCTTTCAGGCTATCCTTCAGGCTGTCCTTCAGGCTATCTTTCAGTATGTCTTTCAGGCTTTCCTGCAGGCTATCTTTCAGTATGTCCTTCAGGCTATCCTTCAGGCTGTCCTCCAGGCTATCCTTCAGGCTGTCCTTCAGGCTATCTTTCAGTATGTCCTTCAGGCTATCCTTCAGGCTATCCTTCATGCTATCCTTCACTCTGTCCTTCAGGCTATCCTTCAGTATGTCCTTCAGGCTATCCTTCAGTATGTCCTTCAGGCTGTCCTTCAGGCTGTCCTTCAGGCTATCTTTCAGTATGTCCTTCAGGCTATCCTTCAGGCTATCTTTCAGGCTGTCCTTCAGGCTATCTTTCAGTATGTCCTTCAGGCTATCCTTCAGGCTATCCTTCAGTATGTCCTTCAGGCTATCCTTCAGTATGTCCTTCAGGCTGTCCTTCAGGCTGTACTTCAGGCTATCTTTCAGTATGTCCTTCCGGCTATCCTTCAGGCTATCTTTCAGTATGTCCTTCAGGCTATCCTTCAGGCTATCTTTCAGTATGTCCTTCAGGCTATCCTTCAGGCTATCTTTCAGGCTGTCCTTCAGGCTATCTTTCAGTATGTCCTTCAGGCTATCCTTCAGGCTATCCTTCAGGCTGTTCTTCAGGCTATCCTTCAGTATGTCCTTCAGGCTATCTTTCAGTATGTCCTTCAGGCTATCCTTCAGGCTATCTTTCAGGCTGTCCTTCAGGCTATCTTTCAGTATGTCCTTCAGGCTATCCTTCAGGCTATCTTTCAGGTTGTCCTTCAGGCTATCTTTCAGGCTGTTCTTCAGGCTATCCTTCAGTATGTCCTTCAGGCTATCTTTCAGGCTGTCCTTCAGGATATCCTTCAGTATGTCCTTAAATCGTTTTTTTTTAGGTAACCTCCTTTTCAACAGATATCCTTAAACTCGCGGTTCAGAAGTCTTTTCTGCAGTCTTGTGTCTGGCATGCGCTTAAAGGTGCCCAGCCCATCTGAGCTGGGCCGCTTGCAGCGATGTATAGGTGCTTGGCATGTCTGCTCTTTTCAGGACTTCAGTGTCAGGGACATGGTCCTGCCAGCGGATGCAGAATATGCATCTCAGGCTAGTTGTGTGGAAGTAGTTCAATCTTTTTGCCTGTCTCTCATAAACAGTCCATCTCTTGCATGCGTATAACAGGTTTGGGAGAATAGCAGCTCGATAGACTTTGACCTTTGTCTTGGCGCTAATGCTCCGACGCTCCCATACTGTCGCACGCATTCTACCGAAGGCTGCACGACTTTCTTGATTCTACTTGCCACTTCGTCGTCCAGATTGGTGGTTCGCCACAGAATACTGCTCAGGTAGGTGAACTTGTACACGTCTTTCGTGATCTGTCCATTTGCTTTTATTTGTGGCTGTGTGTATTCTGTGCCAGGAGTTGGTTGGTGCATTACTTCCGTTTTTTTAACATTTAGGACCAGTCCGAAGTTGTTGCTTGCAGCAAAGAACAGATCCATATCCTCGTGCATTTCTCGCTTTTGGTTGCTGTTCACAGCACAGCCGTCAGCCAATAAAAGTCCATGTATCATGTCGCCTGCTACTCTGGTTTTTGCCCCCATTCTGCAAGCATTGCGGAGCCTGCCGTCCAATCGGTATCTGATAGGATCACCGAATTTGGATATTCTAAAAATATCCGACATCGTGGCTGAGAACATCAAGCTTAACATGGTTGGGGTGAGCACACAGACTTGCTTTACGCCGTTTGTTACGTCAAACGTTTTAGAATTCTCTCAGTTTTCCAGCACACGAGCATGCATGCCTTCGTGGAGTTGTTTCACCATGGTGATAAACATAGAGGGGCAGCCGAACTGTGTCCAATGCCTTAGTGGGGTCGATAAACGCTGTGTACACGTCTATGCTATGCTTCTGGAATTATTTCGTATATGTCGTGCAGCGAAGAACATGTCTACAGTTCCCGTTCCAGTCCTGAAACTACAATGACTCTCTGGAAGGTGGTGGCCTTGTTCAAGATGTATGCTTAGCCGATGCAAAGAGTATGACATGAAAATAAACACACTGAAGACAAAGACTCAGGTAATATCCAAGCAACAAAGGCAAATAAACATTATCATAAATGGAGAAATAATCGAACACGTACTTAAGTTTACACGTTTAGACAAACCATAACAGAAGATGCCTGCAATGAGATAGAATTTAAGATTAGAATTGCATTACCAAAAATGGGCTTCAGAGACAAAGATAAATTGTTAACCCCAAAGAATATCATGATAGAACTGAGAAATGAATAAGCTCCACTCAAATATGGCCAATTACACTGTATGGGACTGAGACATGGAATAGCAAAGAAGGATGTACAAATCTTGAAAGCGTTTCAAATTTAGTGCTATCGTACAATGGAAAGAGTGAGTTGGACAGAAAGATGATCTAATGACGATGTTCTCACTAGTGTGGGCGCACAAAGACAAACATTGCATATGATACAAAAACGTCGGTTGAGTTGCCTGGGTCACAATATGAGACATGAAAGTCTTCAACAGAAGGTACTAGACGGCACGTTTTAAGGAAAGAGAAGAACGGGGCGACCAAGACTCACATTGACATTTCAGGCATGCATGGACATTAAAGAACTAACATTTGCTGAAATGAAGAAAACTACATGGAAAAGGGTCAAATGGATGGACATACTTAGACCTTACAACAGATCGCAGGACTGATCAACCCGATGATGATAATGATGCATTAATATATTTTATATAATATAAAGTATGAATGTATTGTATTGTGTATGCTCACACTGTGTGTATATAGTAAGGAGAGTGTTGTTATAGATGAGAGGTAGAGAGGATTGTCGTCTCTCATGAAACCAACGACATAACGATGGCTGTTTGAAAAACGTAGTTGCTAGCGTCCACTGTATTTCAAATTAAATGTGAACTGAAATGTATGTAAATGTCATTAATGTCATTTATGTCACCAGGAAAGACAGCATGAGAAATTATGACATTAGAAATAGTAAGAGACCTAATCCTTGTGCTAAATACATAGGAAGACAAGAAAAAAGATCGGTCGATCATTTTATTAGAATCCAGTCGAAACAACATCAACTGCGCGGAAAACAATGCAAAATATATGGTTATATAAAAACGGGGAAGACGAAGTAGAGATAACTTAATGTCTTGATATTGGCTTAGAAGATTCTGCAGAGTCTTTGTACAACCAGTTTCTTTTACTCACTTGATCTGAAAAAATACTATGTGCATTCAATCTATTCTTGAATGCATGAATTGACCCTGCCTCCACCATCTCCTTCAGCAATTCATTTCAAGCATTCACCACTCTTTGACTAGAATAAATATTTCCTGTTATCTAAGTTGGGCCTTTCTTTAGTTAATTTGTAGCTATGCTCTCTTGTTCTTGTAGGTGGCTGTATTTTGAAGAAAAAAAACTAGTTTTATTCTATTTTATCCTTTCCTTCGATTATCTTTTAAACCTGTATAAATCTATTTTATAGACACTTTAGACATGTTTTTCTCTTTCCTCATTTCTATAATTCTGGAAGAAAGTTAAATGAATTAAATTTAAATAAAGGGATGACATGCAAAAGCACGTGTTTACAACAATCAATTCAACACACGTTTAATGGCGCAACGTTGACGAAGATAATTACATCATGTAAGAAGTAAGTGACTGATACTGATGACGTTTTCAGTCTTCTGTTTTTATCTCAATGTCTTACTAAACCAAGTAAAACTACAGACAGACTATTCCAATAATAAGTTTCAGCATTGTTCAGTTTTCAACCTCGCTGTCTGCTCGGTACAGTCAATGACAATGTGGAAAAATGGAATCTCGTGTTAAGCCGTAGACTATGTCATTTCATTTGACAGCTTCAAGACTCCAGGATATATGATAGCAATTTTTGCCGAATTCCAAATCATCTGTATTTTTCTATCTTATCTCCAGCTTGATTTAAACAACAAAAAATAGATTGTCTTAAGAAGTAACGAACATCTTATTACGGAATTTCCGTTATTTGTTGCCGTTTTGAACAATTTTACCTTCATCTGTCAAATATACTGAGCAAAATGGTTATGTCATTGTTTCTTGAACCAAAGGAAACAAATACACTTCCAGGTCTTTGTAACGCTCCAGTTACGCATTGTATATGGGTACGTGTAAGGCAAGAGAATGTAAGCCAGGAAGGAAGGGAACTGTTTTGTGTATATTATATGTTAGATCGTCTGTTGTAAAGAATAAGTCTCAAACAGATCTTTCTCACCGTCTTGAATGAAAGGTTTGTTGATTTTGTGGCTACTAATTTCAGAGCTGAAGCAGCCGCTGTGCATGCGGCAAATCAGATTATCATTAGCCTAAACATAACTACAAGAGAAACGATCGATCTAACAGACTCCATGAACCTACTCCAAGCCATGTCAAGCCCCAAACAAAATAGACTTTTACTTTAAATAAAACATAACATCAGATTGTTGACCCAAAAACAGATTTAGCCATACAGTGGATTCTGGCCCACAAATGGGATCCATAGAAGTGAAAAGGCATGTGAGTTCGCAAAAGCTGAAAGTGGCGACAGGCAGATTCGCCTCCTGCAGACCTAAAACAGAAAGCCAAAGACGCTTATCAAACGACTCGCACAGACAAAAGGGAGATAATCTAAAATGTCTTCAGACTCTGAAAGGAAGGGACATTGCAGACGCAAAGCCCAGCTCCACAGAATGGGTCTTAGAGACACCACCATATGCGATTTTGAAGAACCTAAGCTAACAAAAGAACCGATCCTGCAGGATTGTCCCACTAATGCAGACCAAAGATGGACATTCTGGCCCGGGAAAGTGACCATGCTCGGAAAACTTTGTGGGGACAAGACGAAGGCCTGAAACGCAGAGTCTCCTTCGTGAACCTACCCTGGCTAGAAGCATAGCTTCAGTTGATCAAAGAAGAAGAAAACGAAGAAGAAGAAGAAGAAGAAGAGAAGAAAGAAGCAGAATAGTGCTCACACCTACTCGTTCATACGAACTGGTATCCTTACATTTGCAACCTGTGCTGTTTCTTTGAGTATGTCTCTTAGATGCAAGCTAAATCTTGTCCTGTTTTTCTTCTTCTTCTTCTTCTTCTTCTTTTTCTTCTTATTTTTATTCTTCGCCTTTGTTTTCTTCTTCTTTTTCTTCTTATTCTTTTTCTTTGTCTTCGTTTTCCTCTCCGTGCGCTTTCAGACATCAACTTTAATATATCTAAAGAAAGCAGTGGTTAGTCTGATGATGTAGGTATCTCTACAGCGTTTGCCCAGAAATGGTATCTCAGTCCGTAGTAACTTGTGCGGAGTCTAAAGATTACCACCTGCTCACGTTTGTTGAACAGGTAACATGCGTCATTTGGTTGAAGACCAGCTGTTTATGTATCTACCTACACCTGATAAACCTCTTGACCTCTGCATAAGTAATTTCTATATCAGGTTGAAGTAGCTTTGCACGATCTCGTGACAATCTGTCAGCCTCTTCATTATCAAACATATTACAATGAGATGTAATTCACTGTATAACAACTCTCTTGAACCAGTGATACAGTTTATAGAGTATCACTGAGTTCATTTAGGTATATATTGTTCTGGTTCCTTAGAGCCGAAATCACTGACAGTGCGTCTGTGATGAGTGGCAGTTGTCTTTCTGTATTTGCATATGTCATTATAAATTCTGCTGCAGTTTTCAAGACCTCTGTCTCTCAACTGAGCGTTGCTTGAAAATGTTCAAGTTTTCTTTGACAGCTGTCTTTATATACTGTGTTTTAGGCTTAGAAAGATTCATCTACCTGAATTATCTGGGGCATATGATACCGATTCATCGGTACATATATGGGTCCAGATGTTGCTTGGGTAGTGATTCTCTGTGTCTTTTACAATTAGGGCTCTGCTTTATGTGTCTGTCTGGCTGTATTTTCTACCACTGTCGGGAATGTTTTACTTTTACCTAGGGGAAGTCTTGTTTTCTCCCCGAACAAAGCATCTGTTTTATTTGTGATGTGGCAATTATAAGATCTGTTCTTCGCTTTTCTTTCACTGATAAGTTAATTCAAAACGCTCATCAAGAAGTTTCGCTGCAAGAACTTCCTTCTTATTAATCACTGCCTCTTCATTCCACTAAGGAATGTTTAGCAGCTTGACATTCTATTAGTTTTAGCCAGTAGTATTTTCTTCTGGTTTCCATCTCCAGGTCCTCCGGGACGGAGCAGTGTGAGGAGCACGAATAGCTCTGTGAGGACTCCTTTGAGGCTTGCCTTTGGTATTTACTCCGACCCTGTCAGGCCTCCTTTGAGCATTGCCTTTGGTATTTACTCTGACCCTGTCAGGACTCCTTTGAGGCTTGCCTTTGGTATTTACTCTGACCCTGTCAGGACTCCTTTGAGCCTTGCCTTTGGTATTTACTCTGACCCTGTCAGGCCTACGTTGAGCCTTGCCTTTGGTATGTACTCTGACCCTGTCAGGACTCCTTTGAGGCTTGCCTGAGGTATATACTCTGACCCTGTCAGGACTCCTTTGAGGCTTGCCTTTGGTATTTACTCTGACCCTGTCAGAACTCCTTTGAGGCTTGCCTTTGGTATTTACTCTGACCCTGTCAGGACTCCTTTGAGGCTTGCCTTTGCGCCTTTAGTATTTACTCTGAGCCTATCAGGACTCCTTACAGGCTTGCCTTTCGTATTTACTCTGACCCTGTCAGAACTACTTTGAGGCTTGCCTTTGGTTTTTACTCTGACCCTGCCAGGACTCCTTTGAAGCTTGCCTTTGGCCCTTTGGTATTTACTCTGACCTTGTGAGGACTCCTTAGAGGCTTGCCTTTGGTATTTACTTTGACCCTGTCAGGCATCCTTTGAGCCTTGCCTTTGGTATTTACTCTGATCTTGTCAGGACTCCTTAGAGGCTTGCCTTTGGTATTTACTCTGACCCTGTCAGGCCTCCTTTGATCCTTGCCTTTGGTATTTACTCTGACCCTGTCAGGACTCCTTTGAGGCTTGCCTTTGGTATTTACTCTGACCCTGTCAGGACTCCTCAGACATAACGATATTTCTATTGAAAATATGTACACTTTATAACCACGTCTGGATGTAAGAAGTGCCACTATAATCCTACTGGAGATCCCTGGGTTCACCGCTGGAGCTACGGAACTCGTGCTTTAATCGATGTTTGCGGTAGGTAGGATACCCATCAGCTTATAGAGACTGCGCCATGTGGGGACACCGGAAGCAATGAAGTTGAATCAACTCAAGAATCAGTGGTTTCTACAATAACCATCACCTACAAGAGATAAGGTAGTTTGGGAGCCTTCTTTCTTCTAGATGAGCTGCCTCTGAGACTAACGAGTCGCATCGTCTACTGTTTCTTCAGGAAACCGTTGGTAAGGCAGTTCTTATTTGCAAGTCCAACTTGTGATGTTTTTTTTTAATCCGAATTTTATTTCTCCTAGACCAGCTGATTTTCAAGACTGCCATCTGCCGGAAGTATCTATTTGATTGTTGGGATTGAGACGCTCACTCATCGTTCATTCTCCTTATAGTAGAAACAATTATGGAACACGAAGACCAGACGTTGGGTTTTCCTGTCAGAGGATATGTTGTCGGATCATTTAAAAAGAGTTGGAAAGCTTCTCCTCTGCTCCATTCATGGCTATAACTACATATACGGCCTTTGAAAATGTTTGTCAAATACCAGACTACTGTTTGAATGCAATAAAAAAAAATGCCGATTCAGCCTCATATCAATATGACACTTGATTTACGAATTTAATTATTATGAGAATTGATTTGGCCGTGTGCTTAGAAGAATACATTATGCCATCAGAAAAATCGCTATGACATGGACCTCAGAGGAAACGTGAATGAGAGAACACAAGAAGACAGGTAGACAAAGAACAAAGGAAGACATGTAGACGAAGAACAAAGGAAGACATGTAGATGAAGAACAAAGGAAGACAGGTAGACAAAGAACAATACAAGACAGGTAGACGAAGAACAAAGGAAGACAGGTAGACGAAGAACAATACAAGACAGGTAGACGAAGAACAATACAAGACAGGTAGACGAAGAACAATACAAGACAGGTAGACGAAGAACAAAGGAAGACATTTAGACCAAAAAAAAGGAAGACAGGTAGACGAAGAACAAAGGAAGACAGATACACAAAGAACAAAAGAAGACGGATAGACAAAGAACAATGGAAGACAGGCAAACAAAGAACAAACGAGGTTTAACTGAAGATCAGAAACCATAGTGGGGACACCGTGAGAAGAATGAACATAGAACAGATGAAGAGAAACGAGTTTGTTATTCACCTTGAAAGAGTCATCATGTGTGAAAGTCACTGATAGCAGTCGGTAATTTACTAAATAAAGCAGATGAAACCCCGTGCTGGACTCGGCTTTGTTATATGAATTCTCATATGGCCCATGCATCTGGTCAGGAAGTTGCATTTTCGGGATTTAGCGTAGTGAAAAAAAGTAATGAACCTACATAAACAGTGAAGTTTATTTATACAGCGTCCTGGCCAGATTTTGTGGGGTAAATGTCAAAGTGTCAGCGGTGCTACCTGTCATCACGTCACCACGTTTCGCGCGCGGGCGATGACATCAGCATCTGTACGCGAGCTCACTACCTTTTTCACTCCCGCGTGCGAGTCTGGTGTTAATTATTGGCAGGGCGCGAAGAGAAAGTGGATATTGTAACATTGTGGTACCTTATAGGCGATTCCACTAAGGGTAACTGGGATATGTAAAAACTAAAGATTTATAACATTTGAAGCTACAAAATAATATGCACGTGTCTTGATATTTCGAGAACAGAGAAGCTGGCATCTCTAATATTCAGACCACCAGGGACCAAATCGGTCATACCAACAGTTTATATGGCTTGAAGGTCGTGACAAACCTAGCACGCTCTAGACCTAGTAATATATCTCTTCATGGATGAATCAGTCACTGTGGTCTTAGTCTACACAAAACAAATATTCAAACAGATAGATGGGATGCCAGGGCTTGTCACTAGAGGAGTGACAATGAATAATCTTATATACGCGGACGATAGTTTTGATGGCAAAATATGAGTAAGAATTACAGGAGCGTGTTACAGCAATATACAAAATAAGTCAAGAGTTTGGCTTATATATATATAAGCATAAAGAAAACATAGACTATGATAAATGGGAAAAGTGACAAGAAACCATGTAAGCAGATGAACATAAAAGATCAACTGCTTGAATTGGTACATTGTTTCTCCTAAGTCATATAATAACGGAAGAACGCAGATCTAATAAAGACATGAGAAAGAGAATAGGTATGGTCAAGATGGTATTTGACAGCATGCGACACACACTGACATCCAAACAGATAAATCCAAATATGAGAATAAGAATTGTTAGCTGTTATGTATACTCGTTTCTACTTTATGGAAGAGAAACATGGACAGTGAATAACAAGTTAGAAAAGGGTATTGCAGCCTTCGACATGTGGGTATACAAAAGATTGGGTTTCATTTTCTGGGAATAGAAGAAAACAAATTTAGAGGAATTGAAAACGTTGAGGGTGACAAAAGAATTAATGACCGAAATCAGGGATAGACAGTTACATTATTGTGGTCATTTAACAAGACATACCTTCTTATTGAAGACCATACTGGGGGGTAGGAGGAAAGGCAGTCATTCAAGAGGACAACATTAAATGGGTTGATAACATCAGGAGATGGACTGGAAAAGCATAAAAATTGCACCATTACACCATGAAATAGCTTACACTAGAGATCCATTGCAGCCGACCTTCGATGCGGAGATGGCACTTGCCCTGAACTGATGTTAGTCTCTTGGGGTAGATAACATCTTATACTCAAAGATGGCATCAAGATGCTGAGCAGCGCATGGGCTGCAGTGGTCAGCGACTCATAGCTGACTGCTAGCGTCAGGGCCAGCGAACCAAAGCTGCCAAGACCCTTCTACGCCTCCACGCGGTGATCCTGGGTAACAGGCTGCAGTAGGGCAGACTGGCTAAAGAGAAGGGATCGAAGAGGGAATGCTAGCCCGGTACTCAAAAATGCTTGCTGGAGTAGGATGTGTTCGACCGAAAGGTGCAAATATCGCAGTCAAGCTGTAAACTACGACACAACGCATTCCGTTCTCTGGACTACATTCTGCTACTTAAGCCCTTTCGGGGTTTGGTAGCGGAAGATTGAGAACGAACGAAGCCAATCCAAGCCATACTAAAAGACTGTTGTGAGTGATGAAGAACCACAACCTGCTAGAGCAAGTCCTTGTGACTATTCCAGCTGTCTCATGGGGAGCAGAACAACGAACCAAACATGACTGTACCGAACCAAACATGACTGTACCGAATCAAACATGACTGTACCGAACCAACATGACTGTACCGAACCAAACATGACTGTACCGAACCAAACATGACTGTACCGAACCAACGTCTCAGTCTCAAGACAGTCGCTAGTTGACCTACCTATGCAGCACCATCACTAGAGAGGCGAATATCGACCAGTTCTTCAGCAAGGTGTTTGGTCATGTGCTTGTCCCATCTCTGTTTCCACTCCTTGCCGCACGAGTTGAACGCTAGATGAGCAATTCATTCGATACATAGTCGTGACAGTTGTTGTTCCTCTCCAACGAATCTTGCTATCTGTTGGGTAGCCAACCACGGGGTCTCATCTTTGCACGAGGACTCCATGGAGCAGTTCTGGAACTCCAGAGCGCGTCTTTCTTTTTTTCGCGTTGTGACCTGCCCATCGTAGTTTTGAATGGTTTATTTGCTGTTTAATCTTTTTGATTTGTAACACTCTTAGGATGTCGCTGTTGTGAAGGCACTCTCTGTCGTTATTGCCTACAACACGGCGTTCAAGTGAGACGTGAGTTGTGCGTAATTGGTTTTCTAGTGCTTTCGTTAGTGGACACGTTTCTCTGCCGTAACACAATGCCGACAAGACAGTTGTTATAGTTTTACAGCAGTTATAGTAGCGTCTTTGCGTCCAAACCGTTTTAGTTTTTGCTAACATGTAGGATTGTGCTGACAACTCACACACACATACACACACACACACATACACACACACACACAATTATATATATGTATAGAGAGAGAGAGAGAGACAATAGAACAATATGATACGTAAGCTACATAAACATATTAATCTCTTTCGCCTTCAATCACCCAGGGGTGCATATGGGCCATCAACCAACCCTCACCCATCAGCTCTGTCCTTTGCCTTCTACCACCCAGGGGCCCACAGGCCATCAACCAACCCCCACCCATCAGCTCTGTCCTTTGCCTTCTACCACCCAGGGGCCCACAGGCCATCAACCAACCCCCACCCATCAGCTCTGTCCTTTGCCTTCTACCACCCAGGGGCCCACAGGCCATCAACCAACCCTCACCCATCAGCTCTGTCCTGTGCCTTCAACCACCCAGGGGCCCACAGGCCATCAACCAACCCTCACCCATCAGCTCTGTCCTGTGCCTTCAACCACCCAGGGGCCCACAGGCCATCAACCAACCCTCACCCATCAGCTCTGTCCTGTGCCTTCAACCACCCAGGGGCCCACAGGCCATCAACCAACCCTCACCCATCAGCTCTGTCCTGTGCCTTCAACCACCCAGGGGCCCACAGGCCATCAACCAACCCTCACCCATCAGCTCTGTCCTTTGCAATCTTGTTCACTTCCTTCCAGCTTTTTCGTCTCCATGTATTCCTTGGTCTGCCTATGCCGCTCCTGCTCAGGGGGTTCCATGACAAGGATTGCCTGGTGATACTGGCCTGGGGATTTCTTAATGTATGATCCATCCATCTCCACTTTCTTCCTAACATTTCCTGTTTCAATTTACCTTGTCTCGTTCTCTCCTACAATCTATCGTTTGTAACTTTGTCAAACCATTGTATACCAAGAATCTTTTTCCGACACCTGTTGACAAAACCCGTCAGTCTCCTGTCATTTCTTTTGGTCAATCTCCATGCTTCCGCTCCATTTAGTAGGACTGGCTTTACATTTGAATTGAAAATCCTCATTTTTATCTTCCTTCTTATTTCCTTGTTCCATATGTGTTTCAATGTGTCGAATGCAGCTCTTGATTTTTGTATCCTTGTGTTTATATCCTCGTCTGTCCCGCCTTCCTTGTTGATAATACTACCTAGGTACGTAAATACCTTTACCTCTTCCAGTGACGTTCCTCTCAGACTGATTGGTTCTGTGTTTGCTGCATTGGCCCAAATTATTTTTTGTCTTTTTCTAATGGATCTTCAAACCAACTTGTTACGTGGTATAATTCAGTCTATCTAGTTTCCGTTGCATGTGACTTTGACTGGGACACAGAAAGGCTATATCATCGGCAAAATGCAAGTCTTCTAGCTGTTTATTCAAGATCCACTGGATACCATTTCTCTTATTTGTTGTGGCTTTCATAATCCAGTCCTCTGGCAGGATGAACAGGAGGGCGACAGTATGCAACTCTGCTGTACCCCATATTTAATTTTGAATAGCTCTGTGAGTTGTCCTTCGTGTGTAACTCTACATTGCATAGTTTTGTATATATGTCTAATTATGTTTGTGAGATTTGTGTGGAATTTCATAGTGCCTCAGTAGTTTCCAGAGTATACCTCTTGCCAAGCTGTCGAAAGCCTTTTCATAATCAACGAAATTGATTTACAAACTCAAATTCCATTTCAATGATTTGCTCCACAATTACCCGCAATGTGGTACCTTGTCAATGCATGATCTATTATGTATGAAGCCCGCCTGCTCCTCCCTTATCTTGCCGTTTTCAACCTTTCCAGTATTTCTATATTTAACACCTTTACCGACACTGATAATAATATTATTCCTCTATGGTGTTTGTATTCCTACAAATATCTCTTCTTATGCAATTTCACCAGGTTGCCTTTTCTCAAATCTTCTAGTTTAGAAAAAAAATAATAATCAAAAGTATATATTAATGTTAATGACATTACAGAGAATATACCAAGAAGAGTCCATAGCTCAATGTTTGCAGACGATCTGGCTATGTGGACCTCTGAAAAGAATCTCACCATAGCAAGAAATCGGATGCAGCAGGCCCTAACATCGCTGGAAGAGTGGGCGAACTCATGGCTGGTCAAAATAAACGAGGAGAAAACCACATGCACAATATTCTCGCTTTCGATCAAACCCCAAAATACCAAGTTAAGTTTAAATGGCAAATTCCTGCAGCTAAACGACAACCCAAACTATCTGGGAGTCACATTTGATCGGCGCATGACATGGAAAAGTCCGATCGAGAGAAACCGAATGAGAGCCAGAGAAAGAATGGCAATCATGAGGAAACTTGCTGGCACAAGCTGGGGAACAGACGAAAGCATACTAAAGAAACTGTACACTGGAAGAGTGAGACCAGTTCTCGAGTATGGCATTGCGGCATGGACAACAGCAGCAAAGGCGAACTTCGATAAAGTTAGCAAACTTCAAAACCAAGCCATGAGAGTTATAACAGGTGACATGAAGTCAACGCCGATTGTAGAACTTGAAAAGATTACAAAACTGCAATCCATACCGATAGAAGAGACTGCATAGCCCAGCTGCAGTCAGAGATACTCCGGACACTGACCGACCACCCAATGCACCAGAGACTAAACAATTTGGGAAATGGGAAACTAAAGCGGAGAAACTTTGCAGAAATAGCCAAAGCAAAGATGCACGAAGATCCCATAAACGCACTAACACCAAAACCCATCACTACTGTACGAAAACCTACCTGGAGGAAGGATATATTTCCAGAGGTGGTAGCAAATATACCAGGTATTGGAAATAAAAACTGCCAGACTGAAAAAGAAAGGAGAGATACTACCCTAAGCTTTACATCGAAAAACTACCCAAGCATGGACTAAACCCATGCAAACACCGACGGTTCTGTAACAAACACTACACAGAACCTACCAAATGGCAGAAAAATAACACTGCCATTCGCTACTGGTAAGTATACAAGCAATTTCAGAGCGGAGGCAGAGGCACTGAGGGCGGCAGTGAAGAAATGGTGACGCATATAGAAAATGAAAGCCATATAGTCCTGCTTACAGATGCTCTCGCCGTAGTCACAGCGCTAAAAAGCCAGAAAAACACTGAGCTTAATGACTTAAGAGCAGCACTCTGCAAACTGTGCCAGCAGTCCGCACCAAAAAGGGTAGTGGTACAGTGGGTTCCATCACACTGCAACATGCAAGGCAACGAGGAGGCATACAGACTGTCAAAAGAAGGCGCTAGACTACCACAAACAGATACTAGTATGACGTACGAAGAGTCAAAACGGCTTATCAAAGCCAGATACATGACCAAATGGGAAACCAAACATACTGGTTACACCAAAAACGATGCCTATTACCAGTTGAACAGAAGAGAGCAGGTCGTTGTCTTCAGACTTCGCACTGGCCACAATAGACTGAGGTACCACCTATTCAACAAATTGAAGATAGGTGGTACCGACGAATGCCCGTTCGGTACCGGTAAAATGACCGCTGAACATCTGCTGCAGAACTGCCCGACATACGAGGATCAGAGAGAGCAGATGTGGCCATCACCAGTGGAACTGCAAGACAAGCTCTATGGCAGTGTCGACAGCCTCAGGATGACCGCCGCTTTTTTCGAAAAAATAATGGTTACTGTCTGACTGCGTACGAAGAAGAAGAAGAAGAAGAAGATATTAATATAAACTATTGATTAACATTATTGTAAACAACTAATATCAGTAAAAAAAAAAAAAATCATTGGACAACTGACTTCAATACTTGCAAGCACGTGGCAATAACTACCAAAATAGTTTTATTCAACACGGTTTTTGTCCGGACACAATGCTACCAATATTCAAAATTGGACACCAACATAAATGAAAAACGACATATCTTAACAGCAGAAATGAAATGCCTGCAAAAAATATTGGGTGACAGGCATGATAGTTATGAGAGGCATGATAGGAAATGATGATATCGGAAGACTAATGGGAATAACACCAGTGTTAGACTACATGAAAAAATTGCAACTAAAATGGTTTGACCACGTAACAAGACTACCCCAACACAGCATCTCCCAGCAAGAAATTTTATTTAGATACAGCGGATTCGAGGTCAAAGTCTGATGACGACAAAGGTGGCTTATAGAAATATCTGAGGGGATGAATGCCACTGTGCATGAGGCACATAGCATGGCTCGTTCTTGAGATCTCTTCATTACCTGACGCTGAAAGGCATAATCAGGTTAGGTCAGGTCATCCCGTAACCAGTGAGGTCGTTGGGGCACACATGAAGACATCCTCACAACCCCACACCATCCCTCTCTGTCAGATACCGCTGCCTGTGACTCTTCTGGTCGGAGACTGGTCCATTCTTTTATGTTGTCCTCCCATCTCTTTTTGGGCCGGCCTCTTCGTCTTCTGTCATGCATCTTCCCGTGGAGGATTGTGTTTGCAAGACCATTTGATCTCGATATGTGACCGTACCAAGTGACTTTCCTTATTTTGGCAGTTGCCAAGAGATCTTCGAAAGGCCCTATAGCCGTTGTAATTCTATTTCGCATTTCCTCGTTTGTAACTCGGCATAATAGGATGAACGAAAATTTAAAAAAACTTATATATTTAAAATAATGAAAACTGTAGATTAATATTATTGGAGACTATAGAATAAAAATAACGGAAACTATATATTAATAGTAATGAAAACTGCATAATAATATTAATATAAATTATATAATATAATGAAATGATATTCTTCTTCTTCTTCTGCGTTCGTTCTCAATCTCCCACTACCAAATCCTGAAAGGGCTTAAGTAGCAGAATGTAGACCAGAGAACGGAATGCTTTGTGTTGTAGTTTACAGATTGACTGCCATATTTGCAACTTTCGGTCCAACACATCCGACTTAAACAAGCATTTTTTGAGTACCGGGTTAGCATTCCCTCTTCGATCCCTTCTCCTTAGCCAGTCTGCCCTGCTGCGGCCTGTTATCCAGGATCACCACGTGGAGTTGTAGAAGGGTCTTGGCAGCTCTGGTTCGCTGGCCCTGACGCTAGCAGTCAGCTAGGGGTCGCTGACCACTGCAGCTCATGGGCAGCTCCTCGTCTGGATCCCATATTTGTTATGAAATAATATTACAAATTAAGTCTGAAAACTAAAATAAATATCAATCAGTACTATAGAATAAATTAAAGGGGAACTCTAAATTAATTTGATCATTACAGATTAGTATTATTTCAATTATAAATTGATATAATTGGTAATTATGTACTGTTTTTATAAATTATTAGTTATAAAAGCGGTTATCTATTTTTAATGGAAACTATAAGTTCATGTACATGCAAACTTAGAGTAATTATTGGTAAAGATAAACAAACAAAACTTGCTCTTCTTAGAATTAGTGAACCGACAAGGCTGTACCAATTTTGGGTGAAAACGTATTTTAAAATGCGTGCTGAAGTCGGATGCTCTCCGTTAAAACAATAAATAGTATACGCACTCGATCATCGGAAACAAAGACAAATTTATTTAAATTTATGTATGCAAACACAATATTTTTCCCTATGTTTATACTGAATCTGGTACAGCACTAAAAAGCCAGAAAAATACAGAACTTAATGATTTAATAGCAGTACTCTGTCAACTATGTCCCACTGTAACATTCAAGGCAACGAGGAGGCAGACAGACTGGCCAAAGAAGGTGCAAGATTACCACAACCAGATTCTAGTGTGACCTACGAAGAGTCCACAAGATTTATTAGGGCCAGATACATTTCCAAATAGGAAACAGAACATACTGGCTACACAAAAAATGATGCCTATTACCAGCTGAACGGAAGAAAGCAGGTCGTGGTCTTCAGACTCCGCACAGGCCACAACAGACTGAGGTACCATCTATTCAATAAACTGAAGATAGGTGGCACTGACGAATGTACTTGTGGTACAGGGCAAATGACCGCTGAACATCTGCTGCAAAATTGCCCGACATACGAGAACCAGAGAAAGTACATGTGGCCATCACCAGTGGCAACACTAGACAAAGCTCTATGGCATCGTCGACAGCCTCAGGATGACAGGTGCTTCCAAGAGCATACGAAACGCTTTGGTAGAGTTTTCCTGTGTGCCACCATCAGTATTGAGCCAACTACGGAGTAGATTCTGTTCTCTGTAAATAATAACAAAGGCGAACAATCAGGTCCATTTTATAGGTCACACCAGGGTTAAACAGGGATGTCTACTATCTCCAACAGTATTTCTCGTGGTCATGGACTGGACGATGTGACAGACAACTGAGGGTATAAAAACTAATATTTGTTAATACTGACATTTGTGCAAACTGACTCATTTATGTTAATAATGGCATTTGTACAAACTGACTAATTTCTGTTAATACTGACATTTGTACAAACTGACTCATTTATGTTAATAATGGCATTTGTACAAACTGACTAATTTCTGTTAATACTGACATTTGTACAAACTGACTCATTTATGTTAATGACATTTGTGCAAACTGACTCATTTATGTTAAAAATGGCATTTGTACAAACTGACTTATTTCTATTAATACTGACATGTGTACAAACTACTCATTTCTTTTAATACTGACATTTGCATAAAATGACTCATTTTTTTTTAAACTGACATTTGGGCAAACGGACTCATTTCTGTTAGTACTGACATTTGGTTGTTAATTGTCATATTTAATCAGATTCACGTTACAGAGCTGTTAGGGCCCTTTTCTCTTAAGTCTCTAACACTGGAAAGGCTTAGTTATTTTTTCCCCACACAAACTGTTAACATCTAATCTGCACACTTCATGCGCCTTCACGCACACTCGACGTTTATTTCTACTCGTTTTAATCCACTCAGCTTATAACGGCAATACAGACACCATGCCATCTTGTTCACTCAGTACAGAAACACAATAATGATAGTGTTTACCCCCAATTTTTTCTTCCGCCTCCTCTGTTTCTGACCTAATTATGTCACAAATTGCTAACTTGCCGCCATTGAAACGATAAAAAAGCGCTACCCAACTCTTTTTAAAACAAAATGACTTTACACCTTTCCATCACTTAAAAAACATGATTCTTAAACTGTCCTGTTGATGGGACCCATGTTCCGGGCATATCTTTATAGCAGGCTCATCAGCTTGGTTGTTGACACGTACAAAATGCATCTTTATTTTGAATTCTCCGCGTAACCATGTCCTATATTCCACGCAGACTAGACAGGATATCTTTGCGTAACCATGTCCCATAATCCATGCAGACTAGACGGGATCTTTGGGTAACCCGGTCTTTAAATCCATGCAGAAAAGATGTGCGGACTAATCGGAATATTTGTGCAACCAAGTGCAATCCATGTAGAAAAATTACAAATGTTATAATTAAGTACTGTCTGTAATACGGCAAATATTCAATTGAGATTTACACCTTTCAATGAGGAACGAAAGCTTCGAATATCTTGAGAGCATTGTGAGCAAGACAGGTGGCGCAGGTTGGAATATGCAATACAGAATACAAAGGTAAGAATGGGCTTTGTCATGATGGAAACCATCTGCATCTCTAAAATGGTCAAATTGCATACCAAGCTAAAGATTTTCAACTCTGATGTGAAGTCGATCCTTCTTTATGGCAAATTACCACTCAACATTAAGATATTTCAGGGATTATTCAACTAATCCCTGAGAACGATTCTAGGCATGCAGTGGTTAGTAAGTTCAAGTCAAGTAACCTAAAGCATTACTGCCGTAGGGATGTGAGGTGTTAGCGATCTCACATTTAAAAGGCTCGGCTATATGAGGGCGGTAACCATCTCCTCTCCTTCGCCGTTTTTACTCCCGGACTTAACCGGTACCCATTTCAGGCTGGATTGATTTTGGAGCCATTGTGGCCTCAATAAACATTTCCGCCTCAATTGGGGAATGAACCCAGGACTACTCAGATGCGAAGCCAGCTCGCTAACCACTGCGCTACGCAGTGGTTAGACAAGATTACAAATGAAAGCTCATGGGATAAAAGCCAAGTGAAACAGGACATTTTAGAATGAAGTAGGTTGACTATAGACCACTCACTGGTGAACACCAAAACCAATAACACTGGGCAATCTCTGTCCTATGACTATTACCTCGCTTATGATGTTGATATAGTCTTAGTCAATCCAGACAATGCGGCTCTGCAACAGTCCTCGAGAAACTTATCTCCAAACATCAAACCTGGGCCTATCGATATCCTGGACCACGACACAGATTAGGAACCTTTGCTTCGACACTGGTCCTCACAGTATTATTGCCCATGGTCACACGGTGGAGTGCATCAGTGAATTCACATCCCTGAGGAATTACTTTTCATTCGACGGGCGCAGTGCGCCTGATATGTTTAGGCGGATCGAGCTTGCCGCCTCCGCTATGAACGACCTTCATACGTGCAGCCAGCGACGCATCGTCGATATCCAGTGGTTCTATCTCGTCCGTAATGTCGAGGTGTATGCAATGACGGAGTCCCTCCATCTTGGGTACGCCACCGCCTGTCTCTGTTTGGTCACGTGGTTCGACTGGACTAGAAAGTTCCGGCTCACCAGCTAATGTCCAAGTCTGCAATGTGTAACAACGCTCTCCCACCTGCAGGCTGGAGGTGTTAGAGGTGTCAGATCCGTTCTAGAGGGCCCCGACAGATAGCAGTCTAATCTTCTGCAGTAAACGAGGTGTGGCTACAAGCCTCGGCAGTAAACGAGGTTTGACTACAAGCCTCAGCAGTTGGTCATGGTAGAGGTCGATCGACGCAACAGACCATATATGCCTAGGCGAACATTATTAATCTCCGCCATAGAACTGCTAAGAAAAAATAGAAGCAGAGAATACACGGAGAAAAGACCTAGAGGCCGATACCCCAAACCATTTTTTTTTACAAGAAACTGGAAATAACTGGACAAAACAGCTTATGATATCTCTGCTTGGGGACGGTTAGTTAAGGAACTATACACCCCAAGGTGATATGGCCTAGAAAACAACTAAGAAAACTACCAAAAAGTATATAAACTATGTACAAGAGAGTAAATAAGCTTCACTAGAGTACCAACAGAAGCACAGATTGACAAAAGAAATACACATGAATATACAGTCTAACAAATAAGGTCAATAGGATTTACCGAACCGTCAAAATTGCTTATTTGCAACAGCAGACAATAAAACGTCCATTTTGAGTTTAACAGACTGCAGAACGGATATACAGAGTTTAACATGTTACCAATCTGGTTTATAAGATTTGATAGACACTCCAAACTGGTATTCATAGTTTGCAGGCTACCAGAAGGGTACACGTGGTTTAACAGGCTACCAAACTGGCATATAGGGTTGAACATACAGGTATAACAGGATTTAACAGGCTACCAGACAGGTATATAGGGTTTAACAGCTTAACAGACAGGTATAACGGATTTAACAGGCTACAAAACTGGTATATAGGGTTTAACAAACAGGTATAAAGGATTTAACAGGCTGCTACCAGACAGGTATATAGGGCTTAACAGCTTAACAGACAGGTAAAACGGATTTAACAGGCTACCAAACGGGTATATAGGGTTTAACAGTTTAACATACATGTATAAGAGATTTAACAGGCTACCAAACGGGTAACTAGGGTTTAACAGTTTAACAGACAGGTAAAAAGGATTTAACAGGCTACCAGACATGTATATAGGGTTTCAACGGTTACAAGACTGGTATATAGGATTTAACATTTAAACAGATATATATAAAGGATATAAAAGGCTACCAGACAGGTATATATGGTTTAACTGGTTACCGAACTGGTATATATGGTTTAACGTGTTACCAAACTGGTATACAGGGTTTAGCAGGCTACTAGACAGGTATATAGGGGTTAACAGACAATATAACGACTATGCAGTCTTTAGTAGGTAGCCAAACGGCCATATATTGTTTTAACTAGTTACACAGCAGATCTTTAGGGTTTAGCAGAATACATGACGGATCTAAATAGAAATTAGTTACCCATCGTAAGCGATGATGCCTACATCATTAGACGATTTGGTGTGGGTGACTTGCGCTCTATTTGGATTATAGGGAGTAAGAAACTGCGCTGGTTATCAACCTCACTCTCTAGTCCCGAGCTACCTTGCACCATTGGCAAGACTAAAAGTCAAGACGTTTGGAGGTAACTCGGGATGAAGCCACTCTTGTCACATCTCCATTGAGACCAGTACCCACTTGAATTCAATAGCGAGCAGTGTCCGTTCATTGCTTTGAGACGACAACGACCCCAGAACGGATCTATACGGTTTAACAGGCTGCCAAACAGATGTACATAGTGTAATAGTCTATCGAACAGGTATACGTGATTTCATAAACAACGAACGGTATAAAAGGTATCATATTCTTTAACTATCATTAACAAACGAGAAAAATGATAGCGGTACCGTAAAGGTGATATGAGAATAAATAAATGAACGACTCTGTTCCCATTGGGTGACGGGAGTAGATTAGTAACAAGACGGTTGTATCAGAACACCGCTAGCGAGGTTTAGTACACAGATGGGTTAAGAACCATCTCGCTATGGCGGTCAGTTTACTGTTCTTTGTTAGAACATCCATAAGCAGATCAATTAGTGTCAAGAGTTGCGCTCTTTCTTTTGAGCTCATGCCAGGTAAATTATGCGGCACATATAGAGGAGACGCTGACACATTGGCTGTATATATATATATATGTGTGATGTTGCTCCATAATATGTTATGAAGACCACTCTCTTTGTTAAGCAGCGTGGACAGTCTTTTCTCTCGCTGTGTCCGCTGAAATGGGTGACTTGTGCGGTGGTTTGGATTAAAGTGAGTAAGAAACTGCGCCGTTTGTCAACTTCACTCTCTGATCATGAACCACCTTTGGACAGGGACAAGATATTTATCGAGCCGACTGGAGATAGCACAAAATGTATATTTTTCCACAGGATTTACTTCCGAAACCTTACCTGTAAACTAGTATCCCGCAAGGCAGATGGGGAAGGGTGATGAAGGATGGGGGTGGGGATGTCATCTAAAGTTGTGTGTCGTGTCTTTCCCATAACCGCTAAAGGTTATAGCGACATCATTTAGCGTGAAAGTGACTTAGGCATCTATCTCAGACGGCATTCTAGTCCTATTTAACCGTGTTTAAATTTCACACACTAAAACTGACATTGTTTGCAGCCAAGAAGAAGGGCGCCAATCTCGTGAAGTTATGCCGTGTAAACTAGACCGCGAAATACGACACAGGTTTAAGAGTAGTGCTATTCATATAGCCAACGTCTAGACCAGGATAATCGGACGGAAGAAAACACAAATACCGAACGAATTCACCAATCTAAGTGGAAAACAACGACACGTTTCCGTGAACACAAGTGCAGTCGTCGACTAGTGTGAATTCCAAGCAAATTCGTGGTCTGTCGGCATCCAAAATGAACTAAAACAGCAGAGCAATGCAGACTTGCAGCCAGTTACGCGCCATCTTTGCTGTATCAATGTAAAAACATACATACATACACACACCCATATGTTTATAATATATTTATATATATTCTAGGGGGTTTCAAATGAAAACCTTAAAAGTGGGATAGAAATTAGAAAAACCATGGTTTTGCATTGTAACTTGTTAATATTGTTACTAAGGATGTCAAAAGTGTCCTGCACGTACTATGACGGTGCAGACGAACAACACGACGCCATAATTGCGGCTTAAAGATGGCCAATCCACTGTTGACAAAAAAGGAACACTGTTCTGTTATCATTTATGTATTAGCAGCGAAGAGCTTAAACTTTTAGAAATTCATCAGCAAATGAAGGCCCTTAATCGGACGTATTGTCGTATTGACAAGAAAATCAAGCCCAGCTCATGAAGACACGAATTGACAATCCCACCGTCGTTGTCTTGGTCATTACTGCGGGGTGAAAGAAGAACGGGAATTGTGGGAAGAAAAGAATCAAGGATCCAAATCCAGAAGAGGACCCACAATTGGCTCGAATGACAACTTAAGGGACAGTGGACTAGACTGGAACCATGCAAGAGGAAGTCGGTGGATATTAGGCTCTAATATGCCTTTTAGCCGTCGTCGCGCAGTGTGACTGACAGTATATTTTGTCTTCCTCTTCTTCCTTCTGCTTTTCGCTTTTCCTGTTTTACCTCTAGAACGAGTCCGTTTGTTTGTCTCATACACATCTGCTTTCATTGTCTTAGAAATTTATGTCAGCTACTCTTTTCGTGGTAGAGCTTTGGCCTTGACTGTGTTGTATCCAAATAGCATTGCTTGTTGGTGGTTGCTGTGTGGTGGCACACTTGTTACGTGGCCAAACATTTTTAGTTGATGTCTTTCGATGTAGTCTAATATCTCACGGGAGATAAGACCAGAGTGCCTGCCTCCGGAGTTACATCCAGTCGTCTCGACCAATAGTCTTGCCACTGATCCAGGGTAACTCGGGATAAGAGTAAGATTGATGACCAGCGCATTTACTTCCTCACTTTAATCTAATACTAGTGTTGCTCACACCAGTATCCTGTCTCCTCCAATATTTTTCGCATACATTTCATTTGTACTGTTATGCTTTGCAGTTTTTCAACCGATGTTAGGGTCCAGTTTTGACATTGGTAGCATAGTGTCGGGACGAAAATCGTGTTGTTTACAACTCTTTTGGTAGTTATTGTTACGTGCTTGCAATTAAGTATTGGTGTTAATGGCCGAACTATTTTACCACCGATATAAAAGAAACCTAGTTCCATACCGGGATTTGAACCCTATTTCTCATTACTAGTAGACCAGTATTCTAACCAACCGACCAGTTAGTAAGAAAAGAGAAATGACAATCCAGAGCAAATACCAACACGTCAACAACAAAATGAATAACTAAAAAAAAAGGGCAGGCTGCAAATCTGCGGTCAAAGAGAAATAACCCATGCAGTACATTTAATGCTAGTAAACCACTGGATTAATGCCCATTTCAAATCTTTTCACGACCAAAATTAAAGAATATCCGCGAAAAATAAAAATGGTCGGAAACGATTAAAACTACATTTTGTAACTACATTAAATATTGGTATATTAATTGCTATGGTGATATGAAACTACAGAGTGATTTAGAAAAAATGAACCAATGCAAATCCAGCATACAGTGTTATTATTTCACGAAATATAATGACAGTTGTGCATAATTAGCTAACAAAGATGTTGATTATTTTATTTTGTGTTCAAATCATCTTTTATATGAAATTTCAGTCCTCAGAAGCTTCCGCTGTTGGGAGATTTTGCGGCTTTTGCGGTTTGGTGAAGTTCATATAAAACGTTCAAAGTTCGCTGTTTTAACTCAGCAACGCATCTTATCTTCGAGCAATGCACATGTTGAATGATTAGGCCCGAAATTGCAGTGAACAGAATATAGATCTGAACTATTCAATGGCCTAAGTTTTGGATATATAGAGGCAAAAATCTCAAGTTCAATAAAAACATAATGGGTGTCCCTATTCAGAGGCGGGCGCCATTTTGTAGCAGACGGATCTAACGTCACGAAAGAATCAAGCAAACGTTGGTTATTCAAAAAGATATGGAACAACTATAACTGTAAGAATTTTAAATAACGTTAGTAAATAAATAACCATTTTATGATGAATTTGTATTGACTCCCTTTTTCCTATTCATCCTGTACATCATCATCATCAAGTGCCGTCCTCACATCGGAGGTTGACGGCATTGGATCCGCCGCTATCTATGTCCCGTGCGAGGCTGGTGCACTTAGTCAAATTGTGTCCGGACCACATTTCGATGTTGTCTGTCCATCTGTGCCTCTGCCGTCTTCTGGCTCTATTGCTCTCCACTCTTCTCTCCAATAGAACTTTCAGCAGACTGTCATGTCACTTGACATGACCAAAATACTTTATATTTCTGTTTTTAATTTCCTTCAGAAGTTTCGTTCTTCGGACTACATCCTGTCATATGCAAAGCCCTAGTTAGGGCTTGGTAGCTGGAGTTCAAAAAACGAAGGAAGAAGAAGAAGAAGAAGAAGAAATGACAAACCGATCATTTTTACCACGAGTTAGGTATTTGACCTTTAAACGTGGCCCAGAGAGTGATTTTTAACGACTTGTGCTTTCGCTCTTAAGGGCGAATTGAATATTTGCCTTTTAACTCTGATTTTTGCTATGGTACTACCTCTACGTATTTATCTTGTATCAGTTTCTAGTCACTTTATTCTATACTTACTTTCTGTGTAGGACAACCTCACAACATCATCATGTAGTTCGTCCTTTGCAGAGCGTCGCTCTCACAACAGCCGATCTGTAAGACTCGATCTCTAACTAGAACTTCCGTCTCTGTCGCTGCGATCATCAGGACCTCATGGCTATCTTGCATCCATTTTCTCCTCGTTCTGCTTCTGCCCCGCTTTCCAGGCACCGTACCATATAATATCCTTCTCTCCAGGCCATTATCGCGTTTAATGTAGCCAAAATATTTTAGCTTTTTAGACAAGATATGGGATCAAGATGCTGATCACCGCATGAGCTGCAGTGGTCAGCGACCCATAGCTGACTGCTAGCGTCAGGGTCAGCGAACCAGAGCTGCCAAGACCCTTCTACACCTCCACGCGGTGATCCTGGATAACAGGCTGCCACAGGACAGACAGGCTAAGGAGAAGGGATTGAAGAGGGAATGCTAACCCGGTACTCAAAAAAAGTTTGCTGAAGTCGGATGTGTCTGACCGAAAGGTGCAAATATCGCAGTCAACCTGTAAACTACGACACAACGCATTCCGTTCTCTTGACTACATTCTGCTAATTAAGCCCTTTTCAGGGTTTGGAAGCGGGAGATTGAGAACGAACGAAGCCAAGACAAGATATTGTTTTTGAGGGACTCATTAGCTCAGCTCATTCGCTATTTACTGTGGTAACAGCATGCCTCGGTTTGAATCGTGTCTGAAGACAACAAAAACTCGGGTAGTGGTTTTAATCGAGAACTGCTTTTCCAGTCAACCCAGCTGTAAATGGGTAGCTGACGCATGATTTAGTGAAAGTAAAAATAGCAAGTATGGGCACTGACCACCCCATCTCTCACAGACTGCGGCTTAGTACAATGGAGTCTTCAAAAACTCAATTTCCAACAAGCGGTTCATCCGCTGAAATTTCGCTTTACTTTACTTTAACTGAAATTGCAAGACATTTCACACTTAATGTCTTTAACTATTTACTTTCAACGGCGATATTGACATTTGGGTTATCTATGTTATGTCATTTTCTTTGCTCAGTTTTCTCAAACGTCTGCCCCCTCATCTTCTCTGTATTGTCCGCTGTCATGTCCTATATATTTTCCTCTGTCCCGTCCTCTGCCATGTCCTGTATTTCTGCAATCTGCATGTATTCTGTCATGTCCTCTGTCCTTTTCTCTGTCCTATTCTCGGCCCTATTTCCTGTCCTGTAATGTTCTATTCTATGTCGTATGTCCTACCTTGTTCTAAGGGCTTGTCACAAGTCTCTGCCGGGTTCAAGATGCTGAGCAGCGCATGAGCTGCAGTTGTCAGCGACCCATAGCTGACTACTAGCGTCCGGGCCAGCGAACCAAAAGCGAACCAAAAGCATATCAAATTGCACCATTACATCAGGAGATAGCTTACACTAGAGATCCATTGCAGCCGACCTTCGATGCGGAGATGGCACTTGCCTTGAACTGATGTTAGTCTCTTGGAGGAGATAACATCTTATACTCAAAGACGGGATCGAGATGCTGAGCAGCGCTTGAGCTGCAGTGGTCAGCCACCCATAGCTGACCACTAGCGTCAGGGCCAGCGATCCAAAGCCGCCAAGACCCTTCTACACCTCCACAAGGTGATCCTGGATAACAGGCTGCAGCAGGGCAGACTGGCTAAGGAGAAAGGATCAAAGAGGGAATGCTTACCTGGTACTAAAAGAATGCTTGCTGAAGTCGGATGTGTTGTACCGAAAGGTGCAAATATCGCAGTCAAGCTGTAAACTACGACACAACGCATTCTCTGGACTACATTCTGCTACTTAGACCCTTTCAGAGTTTGGTAGCGGGAGATAGAGAACGAACGAAGCCAAGCCAAGTCAAGCCTTAAGTCTCTGCCAAGAAGAGATCAAGTGACAATATTCAGACTTCCAACTGGTCACTACAGACTGAAAAACATCTGTTCAACAAATTAAAAACAACATGTACCCATGTGGGAAGAACAAACAAACCGTGAAACATGTTCCGCATGTCTGCCGACTCCACGAGAAGAGCAGAGTGACTACATGGCCATTCCCAACCCAATGGGGAGGAGACAAAACTGAAAAAGACCCGCACAGTTTATGAGGGATATAGATGTGATTATTTGAGAGCGAGCGACGAAGAAGAAGTCTTTACCCTAGCCATTAAGGAAATGTCAATGAAAGCTGAAATTCTGCGCACCATCTATTCCATATCAGGATAACCACTCCCATTAATTGATCCACTTCTGCAATCTGTCTGCCCTTTAAAAGATCTTGGTAATAGTAAACTGTATTTTTCAATTTAAACTTGCCAATATAACATAAAATGATTTCAGCATGCATTTTATGTAAGGGTCTGCTTCCTCCTGCATTTTCTAAGGGTTTTCTTCCCCGGGGTAACGGCCGGTGCTGTGATGGGGATCGAATCCATCACCTTTTGATTGTGAGCCGTGTCACTTAACCACTAGCTCACGCCGTCCCATGAAGTCGGATGCACTGGGTCGACAGGCGCAAAAAAAAACCTCAGTGCAACGCACACCCCCTTGGGGAATAGAGAAATAAGGCGAACGCAACAAAAAAAAAAAAAAAAAATTATTTCCTTTGAGATTATTTTTAATTAAGGAAGGCTGTGACCAGAAAACGATAGATAACACGCACTTCAAATCTTTCGGTGCTTCTAGACAACGCGTTCTCTCACAAAGCCGATCTCTTGCAGCAAGCTGCTGAAGATTTGAATATTCAAATTCTTTCACACCCGCAATAGTCTCTGGTTTTGGCTCCTCAGACTTATTTTTCATTGCCAAATATTAAGTTGGACTGATGAGATTTGCATTGTACTGCCCATTAATCGTGTTGCCACCAGGACTGTAATCTTTCAATCGGACATCTTTGACTCCCCAAATAAAAGACGAACAGCATCACGTCTTTGCAGATTTATGTTTTCTCGGATTGACAGTTGTTGGGTAGGATTTTCAGATGCATCCTGGAAATGTTGAATTCAAACTGATAATGGTGAACCTAAGTCAAATCTACTGTCACTAGCTCTCAATATGTTTTCTGGTGCATGCTTTGAAAACATCATGAATTAGAATGTTCGTCTCAAAAATCAATTTAGTACAAATATTAAATGCAGATTAAAACATAATCTAAAACTCATACATCTACTAGGTGCAAGATGGGCAGATTGTGAATCACACGAGGTAACTGGCACAGGAAGTGGATTTCTCAAAACAGCCTGAAGAGATTTACTAAAAACTGTACTCCGCTTAATCACGTGAAGTCGCGCCATGCTTAGTTAATTAGTACACGTTAACCTTCTATGAATGGTAGACTGCTCGCCTCTCAAGACAAAGAATCTGGGTTTGATCCTAATTATCCAGTGAATGCAGCATTATGTGGGTACCTGATTTAATGTTAAATGAAATGAAGGCAGCGAGGAATGGAACTGGTCATCCTACTTAATAGGATGTACAATGTTGTCTGCAACACTTGATCTCTGACAGCAGTTTTTTTCCTATGGGATGACCTTCTGCGTGTTTATTTTGTATTTGTTTTAGTCCTTTTGTTCTACAGTCTACTTATTTTCCGTGTAGCGTAACGTCACATCATCATCATGTTACATGTTTTTTGCAGAACGTCACAACAGCCGATTTGTAAGACTTTCGATCTCTCACCAGAACTCCTGCCTCACGGACCTCCGGGATGTTTTGTGTCCATTTCCTCCTCGGTCTGTCTCTGCCCCGCTTTACAGGCACCATAACCGTATCGTTCTCTTCAAGCCATTACAGGGTTTGGTGTAGCCAAAATATTTCAGCTTTTTAGACAAGATATTGTTTACTAATCAATTTTCATCGATATCCACTTATTTTTGGATATCGACAAGAAATCATCCGGTATTGCAATTTTGTCGTTCGCTGCCATCAGATCCGTCAAAATACATAGTTTTTGCATTCTTGAGCAGTTATGATGCAGATTTTTGGGTTCTTTGTTGGCTCCGCATTCGCAGACGCCGTCGACTGCATATTTCAACTATTTGACGATCGATCTACACCTAGAAACACCCCCGTACTTTATCTGTTTAGGACTTTCTACACAGGGTATGTCATGGTATGTTTGGGTATGTCATGGTATGTCTGGGTATGTCATGGTATGTCTACCATAATTTCTTCTTTGACCTCCATTCATTCTTCAACTTCTCTCTAACGTCAGTTATCGGTGCGGTTTTGTTCAGGTTTCTGTTCTGAAAACTACAGCTTGTAGGAAACTAGTCCATGACTTCAGTCGTCTCCCTTCTGGATTGTATCCAAAAAGGAGGTTTATCTGATCGCAAGGATCTGCATGTCAGTGGTCAGAATACGGCCCTACACCACTTCATCATCATTGGCTCTTTTCGTCTTGTCAGACGAGAGTAATTTTGCTATTAGCATAAAGCCCGAGAAGAAATATAGAGACCATGTGTTGCCCATGCAGTATGGTCCATCTCTCGGTCTTGTTTACTCCAAGGGAAAGGTAATACCAATACATTTGGAACAAGGCAAACTGCATAAGCTGCCGGATCAGCAGATCAATGCTCTATCTATTCGCTTGTCGGGGCTTCACTCCTAAACCAGCCGACAACCAAGGCTAAGGGCCTGGTCTGCCCTTCTACAATACTCAGCTGAGGTTGTCTTTTTCGCTCTAGAATGTGGCAGTGTATCCTCTTGCGCGTGCTCCTTAGCACATCGTCGGTTGTCAGGTTTGCTAGATGCTGACAAACTTTCAGAGTTGTATCAGAAAACAGGTTGCACAGCCGTATCTAACGAAACCCAACAGTATACATCATTATAGTATCTGCTAGTCTTCAGATAGTTTGAAATCACAATTGTCCTTCTCCTAGATGAGCTGCCTTCCTAGGCCTACTGGTTTTAAAGCGCCAGGGAATCACCTTCCGCCCCTTCTCCTGTTAGTCAAAACAGTTCCGCCCAGCGATGGCCTTTCTTGTCCGAGGCTATATGAGACGCACGCAATGGGAGCATTTAGTTGGTGTAGAGAGTTCATCCTTAACCCAACCCCCGGCTATAACAACATTTAGATCCAACCTACCCCACTTAGAGCATGTTATAAGAGGACATATCATTGCAGAATCTCGTTTGGAGAACACGAAATGATCAGACAGAGACGTCGCCATAACGTTAGACCGTCGCATGACCTTGCTTGTAGATGCGGGACTTTGCTCACTGTGTCCAGTGTCTGCGCCGTTGTTGTTGAATGCCCACAATGTGTAGAGATTACTCTTTTGTGCGCCCTGAAAAGGATGTTAAGTGGCGGGTTGTCGTAGCTTTCCTCACATCCCGAGCGAACTGATGAAGGTGGACCGGGGTTATCTAGGCGATTGTGCTATGTTTGGCGTCATCTGCATGTCGCTCACTACTACGGGACTCACGTCGATCCCTCACCCTTAATGATTTAAGAGCAGTACTCTGTCAAATATGCCAGCAGTCCGCACCAAAGAGAGTAGTGGTACAGTGGGTTCCATCTCATTGTAACATCCAAGGCAACGAGGAGGCAGACAGACTGGTTGCCAGACTCTAGTGTGACCTACGAAGAGTCCAAAAGGTTTATTAGGGCCAGATCCATGGCCAAATGGGAAAAACAGAACATACTGGCTACACAAAAAATGATGCCTATTACCAGTTGAACAGAAGAGAGCAGGTCGTGGTCTTCAGACTCCGCACAGACCACAACAGACTGAGATACCACCTATTCAATAGACTGAAGATAGGTGGCACTGACGAATGTACTTGTGGTACAGGGAAAATGACCGGTGAACATCTGCTGCAAAACTGCCCGATATACGAGGACCAGAGAAAGCACATGTGGCCATCACCAGTGGCAACACTAGACAAGCTCTATGGCAGTGCCAACAGCCTCAGGATGACCGCTGCTTTTTTCGAAAAAATACAGCTTGACGTTTGACAGCGTACGAAGAAGAAGAAGAAGAAGATCCCTCACCTTGTTTGTCAGGATGCCATAAAAACAGCCCATGTCTAGGAAGGGCTACGAGGAAGCTAAGGGTTTTGTCTAGTATATTTTGCCTGACCTAAACTAACATGTCTGATCAGTATATTTTCCTTGCCCAGTCGTTGGTCTTCCTTTCCAGGTAGCAGGTTGGTTTGTTTATGAAGGGTTCCTTACCCAGGGCTAGAGCTTAAAGCGGCTCTTACTCGCTAGAATGAAACCGTCATATGAATATGTAATGTTTCAATTGGGGCAACAGTGCCACCTGTTATCCAACCCCGTCTGCAGGAATACATTAAAGTTTGGTACACGACTGCCAATTCGTCCTGGATTAGATTACAGCTGATACACGATATCGTTCCACCACCCGTGGATACATCTGGTTGAGGTCTATCACCCTTGTCCTCCAGGAAGAAGAAGATGGTGGTGATGAACAAGAATGAAGAAAACAGACGATGAACAATTAAGATGACAAACACGAAAAAGAATAAGATCATGAACAAGAAGATGATGAAGATGAACATAAGGAAAAATCATGAACAAGAATAATAAGATGATGATGAACAAGAAGATGAAGATGAACAAGAAGATGATGATGAACAAGAAGATGATGATGAACAAGAAGATGATGATGAACAAGAAGATGATGATGAACAAGAAGATGATGATGAACAAGAAGATGATGATGAACAAGAAGATGATGATGAACAAGAAGATGATGATGAAAAAGAAGATGATGATGAACAAGAAGATGATGATGAACAAGAAGATGATGATGAACAAGAAGATGATGATGAACAAGAAGATGATGATGAACAAGAAGATGACAAACAAGGACAAGAAGAAGATCATGAAGGAGGAGATGATGATGAAGAAGAGAAAGCTGATGGTGTTCAAGAAGAAGTAGATAGTGATGAACAAGACAAAAATGATTATGATGAACAAGATGATAAAAAAGGAGAAGAAGAAAATTATTTACAAAGTAGAAGACGATGATGATGAGTAAGAAGAAGATGATGAACGAGAAGATGAAGAGAAACAAGAAGATGATGAACAAGAAGATGAAGAGAAACAAGAAGATGATGAACAAGAAGAAGAAGATGATGAACAAGAAGATGAAGAGAAACAAGAAGATGATGAACAAGAAGAAGATGATGATGAACAAGAAGATGATGATGATGAACAAGAAGATGATTAACAAGGAGATGATGAATAAGGATATGATGAATAAGGATATGATTAACAAGGAGATGATGAACAACGATATGATGAATAAGGAGATGATGAATAAGGAGATGATAAACATAGGCCTAAAGTAAAGAGGAACAAGAAGATTATGAACAAGAGGAAGAAAATGATGAATAAGTAGAAGAAAAGGAACAACAGGAAGATGATGAACAAGAAGAGGAAGATGATGAACAAGAAAAAGATGATGAACACAAAGGTGAAGATGAACAAGAGAGGAAGATGATGAATAAGTAGAAGAAAAGGAACAACAAGAAGATGAGGAACATTGATCAGTTACAGAGTAAAGTATTCTAATAATCAAACAATAACAATTAAACTAACAAAATTACACACACAAAAATGTAACAAAAACAGTAACACAATCAAGAAATCTCCAACCATAATAACTATTCTTTGTAAACTTTTATTGCGTACATAATGGAAATATATATTCACCACAAAGGCAGCAGACAAGTTAAAAAATTAAAAATATTTTCAAGCTGGGTTAAAATAATATACAGAAATGAATAAATAGTAAAGAAACATTATAGACTACTAAAACTCTATTTTTGTTATTATGTAGACTACACCTTAGTGAGAAAACTAAATGTGGCTCACCTATATTGTTATCACAAACAAAGGTTGAGAAGTTTATTTTATAATATATACGGGTATATATATTTTTTAATTTATTTATTTGTATAAACACAGTTGATCTCATGTGTTTTCATAGTTATTTGCTGACTGGCTGTATTGTGTAACAGATAAGACAGTAGATACAGATAAAAGACTTTTCTTTTATTGTAATGATAATCTGTTGCAGAGATAGACAGTTAAGACTAATTTTAACATTGCTTACAAAGTAACAATTTGGATTGGCACTAGATAAAATCTACTCAAAATGTATAACAATTAAGGAAAACCATCCTCTGGCTCATAAAAATGGAGGTTTAGAAAGCTTATACTCTTAGCACATCATACTGTATTTGAGGTCTAAGATGAATGTAACATATTTGAACCACAAGACGTATGCATCTGATGAGCCCACAGGCAAGGAGGCCTATGCTGACACCTTATGCGCTTTCCAGCTTAGTCTCCTTTCTGTGTTCAAATCTCCGTTATGTATTCATTCCTTCCTCTAATAGTTTTATTGCTCCTTGTCCCTGATGAAGGTTTTTTTGGTTTTAATGCAGGTTCATTTCTGTTTCCATAACATCTGACCGTACCTATAAATGTTTTTAATACATGCAGAAATAGTAGGGGTAATTGATAATGCAACCAGCGAATAGGGAACGCAAGCAGATATCAAGTACCAACACAATATAGATCTATTGGGGGTGTTCAAAAAGAATTTAAAACTTTTAATATTCACATGTATTATTTTGTAAATTGATTATAATGAACATGTAGTATGAACTTTATTGTAGATCTGCTATTTTGAATGCAAATACTCTAGGTGCGTGTTCTAGTTCAGCATAGAAGATTTTGGCAGTGAGGCGGAATTATCATTTGAATTTTTCTTCTTGTCTAGCGCTTGTCTTGACTGAAGAGGTTGTATTGTAATCGGAACTATCATTTATGGTAACATTCCTCACATCATCATTGAACGGCTCACATCGTTACTGAGTAATATTACCAATATTAGACATTACGGAGGTCCTGAAGATGACAGCGACGGAGGCGGGTATTCTGGCCAGAGATCGACAGTCTTACAGATCGGCTGTTGTGAGAGCGACATTCTGCAAAGGACAAACTACATGATGAATATTACCAATCCTCAGACTACAAGAAGTAAGATTTGAGACAACTAAAAAAACTTACTTTTGTTTCATTTATCAATTCACATACACCATACTAATCATCATACATTTGCATAACTTGCATTTATTATTTTGCAAAATTCTTTATGCATAGTAAGGTATTCTTTTAAATTGAAAAACTCCGTAGAGATAACATATCAGGGCCGAAAGTTTCTTAAATTGCTGCATAGCTGATACAATGGCTTGAACAGTTTTTGTATTTACAAATAAAAGTTTATCCATATCACGTATTCTTAAATTTATAAATCTACCTGAAATTTCTGGTAGTAGTTTTACATTACAAAAATTAATGTGATTAGAGGTCCAAAGTATTCCGCAGTGAATGAGTTAAGGTATGGTAATCATTCTAATGTATGACCACTTATTTAAAAATATTGTAAGCACTATATAGCGATATACTTTGAGACATTGACCAACTATTCAAACTATCTAATATAAAGAAAGGTAATATTCTAAAATTAATGTTTCTAAAGTATCATATCTTTGAAATGCCTGCAGAGGAGTCGCAGAAGTGTTGTAAGTTGAAACATCTTTAATCGAGATACCTGTACTTTTGAGAAAGTATTCAATTCTAGTTAACTCACCCTCGTATAGTAAAATTTAAAAAAAGCGAACTAAAAGATTTTTCTAACAGAAGTAAACGCACCATGTACACACATGCCAACTTGTGCAGGTTACTTGTGATTTGTATGTTTCCTTGCATTTCGTTCAATGTACACCATTTTGTATTAGTGATTCTTATTGCATACTATGTCAATATATACATTTATAAATATATAAATTACATCAATATAAGTATATTTATCTATTTATACATATTGTTCACATCCCATGTGTGTCAGTACCAATTTAAAGTACTCAACCGTTTAAGGTGTTCTAAAACAACAAGCCCAAAATATGTTTTCTGATAACCTATTTCGTAATGTGACTTAAAAAACTGCAACGGTTCATTTCGTCTATTGTAAATAAGCAAATATAAATTTAAAGATCTCAGCTGTTAGATGTAGACGTTTTATTAAAAATGTATGCTAAATAGTTCAGATTTACAGTAATTTGACTAGACCTACACATTTCTTCCACTGATCACATCTTGTCCTAAAATGTAATGTGCATTCTTCCTATTTGTTATGTCTTGCGTTTTGCCCTATGAATTGGATTTGATTAGCCAGGTGTACAGGTTTTTCATCTGCGTCAATTGACATGTATATAACCAGGTGTGGCTTCTAATTTGCTAAATATGCCCATTAATCTTAATGGGACTTGACCCAAAAATCTTTAGATTTTAACATGGTTTAGCTTGACATCTCCCTGCACAGAGATGTGAGTCACTCGTTCTGGCCTAATGTGGTAATTGAATGTGGCAACCTTCTCATCATCAACGAGAATCTAGAAAGAAGAAGAAAAAGAAACAAATTATTATACTATACTTTTTCCATAGGCAGACATTGGGAATAAATAAGGAGCACTCAAAGTAAAGTAAAGTAAAAAGTGGAGTGCCACAGGGCTCGGTTTTGGGACCGATATTGTTCTTGATATATATATATATATATATATATATATATATATAAATGGTTTGGACATTGATATAGGGTCCATGATTTACAAATTTGCAGATGACACAAAACTATGTAGAAGTGTCTCATCTATAGCAGAGGTGGATATATTGAGATCGGATTTAGATAAAATTTGAGACTGGTTTGTGAAATGGCAAATGGAGTTTAGTATAGATAAATGTATAGTCATCCACATGGGTAGATCCAATATGGAACATAATTACAGAATGAGCGAGAACAATATTAGAATGATAGATAAAGAAAGGGACCTAGGGGTTATAATAGAGCATACAGGGAAAATGAATGAGCAAGTCCAGGTAGCAGTGAATAAGGCAAATGCAATGTTAGGTATGATAAAAAGAAATATTAAACATAGGAGTAAGGAGGTGATTGTCAAACTGTATAAAGCATTAGTTAGACCTAGATTGGAGTACTGTGTACAGATGTGGAGTACTTACTGTAGAGGAGATATAAACATGCTGGAAAGGATACAAAGAAAAGTGACAAAACTGATAGTGGGATTCCAGAATTAGTTATGAGGAAAAGACTCAGAAAAACCGGCCTACAGTGTACAGAAAAAAAAAGAATTTGAGGGGATTTAATGCAGGTTTATAAGATAATCACAGGCAAGGTAAGATTAGACTATAACAAGTTTTTCAAACTACAACCACCAACGAGAACAAGAGGGCACAGATACAAATTAACTAAAGAAAGGTCCAGATTGGATATTAGGAAATATTTTTCTAGTTAGAGAGTGGTGAATGCTTGGAATGCATTACCCCAGGAGGTGATGGAGGCAGAGACCGTTAATACATTTAAGAATAGATTGGATGTGCATAGTTTTAGAGCAGGATAATGCAGATGTGATTGGTTGTATACAGACTCTGTCTTCTAAACCAGTATAGAAACGTTAAGTTGTCTTCTAAACCAGTATAGAAACGTTAAGTTAAGTATGTCTTCTGCACAAGTAGCAGGTTTCTACAATGATTGGCTATATTCAAAAATTATTGTGTCTGTCAGATAATTCATGTGTTTTTAATCATTCTCACACAGATTGTAGCCTATTCAATGCCCAAAGGCTGAAAATTAGACCAAAATAAACAGGGTGCTGATCAGAGAACTGCTCTTCTCAGATGATGCCACAATTACGACTCATTCAGAGGAGGAACTGAAAAGCTTTCTATCTGCATTTTCTGATGCTTTCTGTGAGTTTGGATTAATAATCAGCAAAAATAAAAGACAAGGTATGGTCCAGGGTGCAAACAATTCTATAATGATGATCTCGAGGTAGTAGATCCCTTTACATACCTGGGATCTTCAGTCACTAATAAGATAACTCTGAACCAAGAGATCAGTATCAGGATAAGCGAAGCAGCAACAAAAATTAGATTAACAAAAATGGTCTGGGAAAACAAAAAACACTTGTTTACCAGACCTGTGTCTTCGGCACCCTTTTTTATGGTAATGTGACATGGTCTGCCTACATGCACCAGGAGAGACGGCTAAGCAGCTATCACATGAGGTGCCTGCGCAGAATCCTAGCGGTTGGGTGGCAAGACAAGGTCACCAACTCAGAAGTGTTGGAGAGGACAAGCACTGTCACAATCTTTTCCGTGCATAGTCTTCAAAAGCCACGATAGCTGGGCCACACTCAGGCAGAATACCCAAAAATCTTCTTTATCGGGGCCGGCCACAACTGGTACAACATTGTATGCAAGCGGGATATGATTTGGCATCGATTTGGAATCATGGGAACAGGACGCCATTGATCGTGTTACATGTAGGGGCATGATTAAGCACGGAATACAGACAAAGGAGATACTGATTGTGGATAGGCTAAGGACCTGGAGGACCCTTTTCTACATTCATCAATACACTCAGAATGTGAGGAAAGCTACTTTAACCTGACTTAACACCCTATTCAGGACACACAAAAGAGTTACTCATTGTGGGCTTTCAACAACAACAACAACACTACTCAAACTAACGTTACACATACGCACACTTTACTTGGGTGTTACTATTTTTGCTCAAAGCTACTCCTGCTAAGATGAGATTACGCTTGAATATGCTTTTTAGTTAGCAGGTTACAGTGGCTCTTTTTACATCCTGAGACATACTTGAAAATGTTGACTAAGGTCCTCCTGAATGTAGAGTAATGCAAGGCTGCTCAATAAGTTCAGTACTAGGGGGATTCTTACTTTCCGTGTCTGGTAACATCACATAGTCTTCGTCCATACTCAGCTACGGTCAGTGCCCCTTCATTTGCCACCGTCAGATCCTACATTGTACAGGATTCCTGCATACAGGGACATATAATCAGGTGTTCCATGTCCTGGATGACTCCACATTCACAATAGTCATCATCTGCATTTCTCCACTTTTTCAGGTTAGACCCACATCTGGACACACCTGTTCTTATCTTGTTCAGAGATCTCCACGTAGAATGTGGCAAATCATGTCCTGGTGTATGTTCTTTTTTTAATCTTCATCCAACCTTCACCATTCTTATGGCACCACTTTTCTTTGCGATTTCTCTCAGGGTTATGTTCTGAGGGCTGTTTCTCGATTTTAGTCGTATTCTTTCTGCTGTGTGACCAAATAAAGGGTGCCTCTGGTCACAGGACTGCTTTTGATTCTCAACTGCAGATGCAACATATCTTCTAATATCCAGAGGTGCGATACCAGCTATTGCATAGACCTTTTCCGTTGGTGTCGGTTTAAGTCATTCTTTTACAATTCTGCATTTCTCATCAACCTGTTTTGTGTGTGCAGATGCATTCTATACTGGTGCTATATACTCTGTCACTGAGGGACATAGTGCAAGTGCTGATGCGCGGAGCACCATTGGGGATGCTCCCCATGCAGTGTTTGTCAGCTTGCAGATTATATTGTTTCTTGCACTGACTTTTAAATGAGGTTATCTAAAACAATTTGAGACACACACAGTACTTTGGCATAGGTTTAACTAATAGGCAAACCTGTAAAAGTGGCCCTTGTTTGTAAACAGCAAAAAAAAAGAATAGAAATAAATGTGAAAAGAGCAGTCAAAAAGAAAAGCCCTAAATATTAAACAGACAGAAAAACATTACCATTGCAATATTTTGAACCATGAATATGTAAAAGTTAAATTAGCAGAAACGATTGCAATGAAAATATATGAGTCTAGAAAATTGTATATGACAACAGGAAAATAATTCAAGCTGTTATTAATTCAGCAACATTTGGGCTCCCTCTCTTCAACCCAATGCCATGAAATTATATCTGCATGTGTTTGTTAGTTGTTGTGTGGTATCCTACAAAACGTCCCATTCATTCGGCCTTAGAGAAAGATGCATTGTTCTAACATTGTTGAGTGCTAAGCACTCAAAGAGAAGATCACCAGTTTCATATTGGTGTACACAACTGGTGCTCTGGAGTGTTTTGGGGTTAGATTATGTTCAGGCGTTTGTGCTAAGTACAATGTGTTGGGTTCTTAACTAGAAAATAACATCTTTATTCTGGTTTAGAAGACTCTGCAGTCTGTATACAATCAGTTTATTTTACTCCCTGTGATCTAATAATAACTTTGTGCATCTAATATATATATATAGATTTATGCCACACAGATATCTGACAGCTAACGATAAAGATGCCTACCTTGACGGAGTCGCTCTTGACCTTAAATACAAACTCAAAAGGAGTGCCAACTTTAAAAGGAAAACCACCTCCACCTGTCTGTTCAGCTCCCCATGTTTTCCCCTCTTTGTAGTTTTGAACTACTATGTTGTGCTGATTTCCAAAATTAAAACGGACATCCACACACAACGCAACATCATGATCAGTGGAAGGGCCACATAGAAAATATATAGTGAATCTGAAAACAAAATTAAACAATAATTTTTAGAACTTCATCAGAAGAAAAAAAATAACTTCACTGTGTCTTACAAAATAATTGTACAGATGAGAATATCACGTTCCTATCATGTATCTTTATATAGTAAAACAGGTACATGATAATACTGTCGTAGTAAAGGTATGACAATGACTTGTCACATTAAAGGGATGATAATGACTTGTCACATTAAAGGGATGATAATGGTTTGTCACATTTAAGGGATGATGATGGCTTATCATAGTAAAGGGATCATGATAGCTTGTCACAGTAAAGGGATGATGATGGCTTGTCATAGTAAATGGATGATGATGGCTTGTTACAGTAAAGGGATGATGATGGCTTGTCACAGTAAAGGGATGATGATGGCTTGTCACAGTAAAGGGATGATGATGGCTTGTCACAGTAAAGGGATGATGATGGCTTGTCACAGTAAAGGGATCATGATGGCTTGTCACAGTAAATGGATGATGATAACTTGTCACAGTAAATTGATGACGATGGCTTGTTACAGTAAAGAGATGAAGATGGCTTGTCACAGTAAAGCGATGATTATGGCTTGTCTCAGTAAAAGGATGATAATGGCTTGTCTCAGTGAAAGGATGATAATGGCTTGTCTCAGTGAAGTGATGATTATGGCTTGTCATAATAAAGGGACGATGATGACCTTCATGATTCATGTAATAAAACAAAGACATTCTAATACTGTCACAGCAAACACTATGATACATACAACTCTTGTTAATGACCACTTTAAATGCCAGACTTTGAAGCTTCAATGAAATACCACAACTGCTATACATTCAAACTACACAAATGATGCTGAGAATACCATAATAACCAATGAGCAGAAATAATGGTAATAACACCACCATCCAGGTAAAGCTCATGCACCTTAAACAAGGAATGCAAAAATCATATGATATTGTAGTCTTCATTGATTCAACAAATATTCTATTCTTTTTGCCAATCACAACTGATGATGGCCATAAAATCAGACGGTTTTGTCTTAATAATGTGATGAGGGCTGTATTTGGATTATAGTGAGGGAGAGACGCGCTGATCATCAATCTCACTCTCTTGTTGTGTGTTACCTTGGATTAGTGGCAAAACTATTGGTCAAGATGACTGGAGGTTGTTGTTTTTGTTTTGAATGCCCACAATGAGTAGGTTACTCTTTTGTGTGCCCTGAAAAGGGCGTTAAATAGATGGGTTGCAGTAGCTTTCCTCACATACCGAGCGTGCTTATGAAGGTGGACCGGGGTCCTCCAGGCAGTTGTGCTATGCTTGGCTTAATTTGCGTGTTATTCACTACTATGGGGATCACGTTGATTCCTTACCTCATTAGCCAGGATGCCATAAAAACAACCCGTTTCCTGGGAGAGCTACTAGGAAGCCGAGGTGAGGGTCTTGGTCAGTATATTTTGCCTAACATGTCTGATCAGCATATTTTGCCAGACCAGACATTAGTCTTCCTCCCCACGACTGGAGGTAACTCAGGATCCAGGCACTCTGGTCTTACCTTTTGTGAGACCAGAGGTCACTTGAAACTTGCAGGACTCGATCACACATCATTTCTGTTAATCACTGTGAGAGGCAAGTGCCTTAACCTCTTGACTATAGCGACAATAAATAATACTAGAGGAACTAGAAGTATACCTACAAACTAGCAACAAAGAAGTTACAAAACTGACTTAGACAATTCATAAGATACACACAACACATGATATCAAAGTCACCCTCCAGTGGATTCCAGAACATATAGACATATCAGGCAATGAGAAAACAGAATGACTAGCAGAACTAGGGGTGAGCATGGTCCAGATAAACGCAGCTTCCGTCTTTTGTACCTTACCAAGAGGTCTTCAAAAGGCCCTATTGTTGTTTTAATTCTTTCTCATATTTCTTCAAACTCATCAAAATAGATCCCTGCATTGCTGATAAACCACTCCCAACATATTGTCCAATTTTTTAAGGTGCCATGAAATTCATTTTCTGGGAAAGTGTGCATGTCTCATAGAAAATTGTATTTGATCTATTAAGGTCTGAAATTGGAGACCTTTAAGTGTTGATTTCAATTATGAGGACAAAAAAAACGTCTGCAAGAGTCAAATCCAGAAAACAGGGATGTGGGACAATAGTCATCTCATGCTTAGCCAAAAAGTCAAGAGTAAGCAGTGACGTGTGCAGGCGTGTTGTCATGGTGCAGCATCTACACAGTTTAACTCTCCTTTTTGGTTAGAGAGAACATTCTAGCACTCTGCTTCTTTCACAAAGTCAAAACTTGGAGAATTTACTGTACTGATATTAACATATGTCTGTCTTTCTGATTTTCTGAACAAATGGTATCAAAATCTATAGTGGGCAATTCGTTTTCATGTCCTAAAACAGATGTGATGTAATAAGTCAATGATTAAATAGCAAATCTGTATTTTGAGAGATTTTCTGTGAGTAAAATGTAATTCAGAAAATTATTTTACCTGGAGGTACCTGTTGGAACACCTGCAATGATAACTTTGTGTCCGTCACGGAAATTGGAGATTGGCGCAGTAAATGGAACTGGCTACAGAGTAGAAACATGAAAGTATTTATTAAGAAAGTTGCAGCCATAGTTTTGAATACATATCAACGTGTACTAGATGAAACCTTCTGTAAAATACAAACATAAATCTCACTAGATGTCAGAAACTAACATGAAAAAGTGCATGCTCGTGTACGTCAACTGGTATTAGATTAAAACCTCTGTACATTACCGATACAAGCCACACAAGATAGGAAAAACTATATGCAAAAATGTGCATGTCCATACATGCCAACTTATGAAAACCTTTATACCTTACCAAAATGAAGTGCCTCTAAATTCCAATGTCTAGTCAGTACTCCTGTATGGAGCATAAACTCGGAGAACGACTAATGGTAATACAGAGAAAAACTCCAGTCGTTCATCAATAAATCTCTACAGAAGAATAATGGTTACAAGCTGGCATGACATGATGAGGAATGAACTTAACTTAACATCTTTATACTGGTTTAGAAGACCCTGCAGAGTCTGTATACAACCAGTTACATTTACATCACCTTGCTCTAAAATCTATGCGCATCCAGTTTATTCTTAAATGCATTAACTGTCCCTGCCTCCACTACCTCCCCTGGCAATGCATTCCAAGCAGACACCACTCTCTGACTAAAAAAATATTTCCTAATATCTAACCTGGACCTCTCTTTAATCAGCTTGTAGCTATGCCCTCGTGTTATTGTAGGTGGCTGTATTTTAAAAAACTTGTTATAGTCTAATTTATCGATTCCTCTGATCATCTTATAAACCTGTATTAAGTCACCACGAATTCTTCTCTCTTCGAGACACTGTAGGCCGGTTTTTCTGAGTCGTTCCTCATAACTGTAATTCTGGAATCCGCCTATCATCTTTGTCGCTCTTTTTTGTATTCTTTCTAGCATGTTTATGTCCCCTCTATGATAAGGACTCCACACCTGTACACAGTACTCCAATCTAGGTCTAACTAAAGCTTTATACAGTTTGACAGTTTCTTTTTATCATACCTAACATTGCATTTGCCTTTTTCACTGCTACCTTAACTTGCTCACTCACCTTTCCTGTATGATCTATTATAACCCCCAGGTCCCTTTCCTTATCTATCTTTCTAATATTGTTTTCTCCCATTCTGTAATTATGTTCCATATTGGATCTACCCATGTGGATGACTGTACATTTATCTACATTAAACTCCATTTGCCAGCTTACAGACCATTCTCGAATTTTATCTAAATCCGACATCAATATATCCACTTCCGCTTTAGATGAGACACTACTGCATAGTTTTGTGTCATCAGCAAATTTTGCAATCATGGATCTCATATCAATGTCCAAATCATTTATATATATCAAGAACAAAATTGGTCCCAAAACCGAGCCCTGTGGCACACCACTTTTCACTTCACTCCACTCAGAGTACTCCTTATTTATGCCCACCCTCTGCCTTCTTCCCGTTAACCAATTTTCAATCCATTTGGCAACTTCGCCACCTATTCCATGTGATTTTAACTCTCGAAATAATCTTTGATGAGGTACTTTATCAAAGGCCTTTGCAAAGTCTAGATAAATAACATCCACTGGCTCCCCTTTATCTATGATTTTAGTAACCTCCTCCATGAATTCTAATAGATTTGTTAAGCATGATCTCCCTCTAGTAAACCCATGCTGACTATTTCTAATTAGATTAAATTTTTCTAAATGCATTACAATGTTTTCTTTGATTATTGACTCTAACAATTTACAGACTATGCTCGTTAAACTCACCGGTCTATAATTTGCCGGATCTGATTTTTTGCTTTTTTGAATAAGGGGATCACTCCTGCATCTTTCCAATCCCGTGGAACAATCCCTTTTGTAAGTGATTGAGAACATAATATAGCCAATGGTTTTGCTAGTTGGTTTCTAATTTCATACAGCAATTTGGGGTGAATACCATCTTGACCTGGACATTTATTCACTTTCAACCCCTCCAATTTTTTAAAAACCATTTCCTCTGTAATACAGATTGATCTTAATCCCGCTGTATCCATGTCTCTTTGAAAAATATCTATAGGCTCTGGGATCTCGGAGCAGTCCTCCTTTGTGAAGACTGTGCCAAAGTACTGATTGAGCAGATTAGCAGCCTCCCTATTCTCACTTATTATTTTCCCTGTACTGTCTATGAGAGGGCCTACTTTGTCTTTCGTTCTTTGTTTATTTCTAACATAAGAAAAGAAGCTTTTACTGTCAGTCTTGATCCTCTGAGCAAGTTTTTTTTCAAAGTCTATTTTTGCTGTTTTATTCGCTTTCTGAGATATGTTCTGCTTGTCCAAATATTTTACATATGTTTCTTTTGATTTACCTGCCTCTATATATTTTTGCCATGCTTTATATTTTGCTCTTCTACATTTCACTACAAATCTAGTTATCCACCTTTTACGCTTGGGGTTTACCTCCCTACATGGAACACATTCCTCTTTTCGCGTTTCTAGAACTGTTTTAAAACTTTCCCACTCCTGTTCAACATCTGTTCCTACAATAATATCTTTCCAGATTATGTGGTTCGCTGCCTCTTTCATCCTCTTAACATCTGCCTTAGAGTAGTCGTATGTTCGCGTGTTTATGTTTACTTCTTTCCCTGCAATAAGATCCCAACGGATGATTTGATGGTCACTTGAGCCAAACAGTTCCCCAACGGTAACGTTTTCAATTATATTTTCCTCTGTGGTAAAAACTAGGTCGAGTATGTTTTTGCCTCTGGTGGCTGCTTCTACATGTTGAATTAAAAATGAAGATCTATTAAATGTAGGAAATGGGGGTTGGATAGGACATACTCTTCGGAAAGCACCATCAAATGTGGCAAGACAGACCCTGACTTGGAATTCACAAGGGAAAAGAAAGAGAGGCAAACCACAAGACACCTAGAGAAGTGACTGTGAAAATTAACTTTACCTGAACCTCAACTGAAAAGCGGCGGAAATGGCATCTCAAGTTTAATCTTTGCTGGACGAGGGTTGTCGATGGCTTATGTGTAAATTGTACTAAATGGGAAGGGGGAACTGCACATTAAAGGGGAACTGGGCATTAAAAAGTGCTTGCCTACACATGCCAATTTATGATTAAAAATCTCTATACTGTACCAATATAAACTACACTAGATAGGGAAAATATGAAATGGGAAAAAAACTGTATTGTACCAATATATTCCACATTAAATAGGGAAAACATGGAGAAAACCTTTGTACTGCACCATTTTAACTGCATGAAATAGGGAAAACATGTAGAAAACCTTTGCACTGTACCATTATAAGCCGCATTAAATAGGCAAAACATGGAGAAAACCTCTGTACTGTACCATCATAAACCACACTAGATAAGGAAAATTTTACATGAAAAAAAAATCTCTGTACCTCACCAATATATGTCACACTAGATGGGGGAAACTTCATACGGATGATGCATGCCCATACATTTCAACTTATTCCAGATAAAAACCCCTGTACTGTACTGATATAACCCCACTAGACGGGATGTCAACTAGTACCAGATTACAAACTCATACACCAGACCCAGATAAACTAGTCAAGAATGAAAACAAGCTGTACATGAAAAAGTGTGTATGTTGCTTGCTTGTTATGGTCAGACAAAAAAATAAAACGCTTGTCAGAGATGTAAAGATCTTGAAAAGTTGCAACAAATCTAACTATAAAGCATACAATTTTCTTCAAAAAAACATTGACAATTACCAGTTGATTTCTGAGCATTTGTAAACCATTTGTAAACCATGTACTATTTTTTTATTTAATTGAACCAATTTTGATCCCTGCTATAACTTAACTTAACTTTAATTTAACTTGACGTTATAACTTAACTTAACTTTAATTTAACTTGACGTTTTGTCTTTATACTGGTTCAGAAGACTGCAGAGTCTGTATAGAACCAGTTTCTTGGAGGGTGGTTTAACCTATGTATGAGATCATCCATGCTCCTTAATTGAGTTGCCACATATTATATTCTTTCTATGTTCCTTAAATGAGTTTTCACAGATTCTCTTCTTTATTATGTTCCTTAAATGAGTTTCTACATATTCTTTTCCTTACCATCCTCCTTAATTGAGTTTCCACATATTCTTTTCCTTAATATCTTTAATTGAATTTCCACATATTCTTTTCCCTACCACCCTCCTTAATTGAGTTTCCACATATTCCCTTTCTTGTCACATTTCCAAACTGAAACTACCAAAGTTCATTGACACAAGCATTAAAGCTTAAAGCATTATATATATATATATATGGTTTTTGCTTAATGATAGGAAGATTAGGAAGTAATTATGAGATAAGCTGAATTAAATAATGAGGTCGTATGATGGTGTGATGAAATAATGAGTGAGTATGAATAAGGAGATAATAAGATGTCTTGAATAATGAGATCATATGATGATATAATGAGTGGTATAAATAATGAGATCATATGGTAGTGTGATATGATAATGAATGAGTTTGAATAATGAGGTCAAATGGTGGTAGGATAAGATAATGAATTAGTATGATTAATGAGATCATAGGGTAGCCTGATGAAATAGTGAGAGTATGAATAATGAGATGATATAGTAGTGTGATGAAAAAATGAGATAATTCAGTACTTACTGGACTGTTGTGCTGAAATGAAAATGAAATAAACAATCGTTAAATGCAACAAAACATACACTTTGCATTAATTATACAGAATCACTAATATAATTTTAGTCATTTGCATATATCAAAGTGCCCAGAATCAGCTGAAATCACTTTTCCTTAGCCAGCCTGGTCTGTTGCAACCTGTTATCCAGGATCACCGTGTGGAGGTGTAGAAGGGTCTAAGCAGCTCTGGGTCGCTGGCCTTGATGCTAGCAGTCAGCTATGGATCACTGACCACTGCTGCTTGTGCACTACTCAGCATCTTGATCCCAGTGCCACCAACAATTCAAATAAAAATGACAAAAAGTCTTTTAAACATGCGAAAACGTAGTGATCAACTCAACTTATTTCCAGTAGCTACATCGACATTGAAGTCACTACCAAATTGTGTGTTTTATGTTATTTATATTATAAACTATTTATTTTGTAGCTGAACCCATACATATAAAGTTTAAAAGAGAGACTGCTTTGTATTGGGGCTAAAACATGTATTAGCTGTGCTCGAAAAGGGAGCAAACCAAGGTATATTGTAACCTACCAGGAAATTAAAAGTATGAAAATATCCCATAATATAAAAACTATGACCCACAAGGAAAAGAAACAAAACACTTCTACATGCTGTAATAATAATAGTTGACCAATGTAAGCGAGGATGATGATGCTGTGGTAGACGAGGAGTGAATAAGTTTGTAAGTTAAGTTAGTCACTTAACAATTCAATTTTACTTTTACTGAAAATAAAACATTTTCAAATTGTTTTCTATCAGATGTGAACCATCTCTAACTTAACTTAACTTAACGTCTTTATACTGGTTTAGAAGACTCTACAGAGTCTGTATACAACCAGTTTCTTGGAAGGGAGTTTTTACCAATGTGCGAGTCCATCTTAATAGAATAATAAAACTAGAGCTAAGTAGATCTGCAGCCATATAGGCACCATCCATAGCTGCTCTTAACAAACCACCTGGGGAAAGGTACAAATAACTTCGGTAGATTTTGTATTTGAATTTTGTCCGGGCAGCAGTCTACTCTCTTCAATTTCCAACTGCCAAGGAATTTTTAATGTGCTCGATACTGAACACAGGAGTCCGATCTCACTACCCAGAGATCAGGGGAATTTTTATCGAAAGATCCACGTGAAAAAAATCTGTTCCACAGTGATTCGAACATTCGACCTCGGGCACCCAAGGTGGATACCTTGTCTCAAGACCACTGAGTCTCATTTACTCTTTTTTTTAAACATTGAGTGACTATTGCAATTAGTCTTGAACAGGAATTCTGCGCAAAAAACATTGTGAATTTTTCTAGCAATGGTTTCTATAGCATTTTCTGATTAAGTTGCTTGCCCCACATATATTCCTCTTTAGTCCCCTTATTAACACTTTCTTATAAAGCTTCAGCTGATGTGTTCTTTGCTCCTATGGATACTTGGATGCAATGTGTCTGTACTTATACAACTGCTTGTGTATTGATGCAAAGCTGCTTTTTATATTCTATTCTGATCATCTTTTGTGTGCAGTTTAACTTTTCTGCATTCCTTTGTTGTTGCTGTTTTTGTTGAATGCCCACAATAGCAAAGAGATACCTCACTCACATGCATATGCTACGTTTCTGGCAGGACGTGACGATCCTGGGACACAGTCACACTGGACTGCCTCTCTTCCGGGATAGTACAAACTAGTACATAGTCCATCATATCATTACCAAACCCTATAGACACGAGTAGGGAAGACTCGATAGTCCTGCAAGACAACTTCCTAAGAGAGACAACTCTGACCAAAAACAACTGCTGCCTTGCAGTTAGGCTGGGGACAGCCAAAGGCTAAGGAGGGCAACCCTACAGAAACGCCTGTTGAAATCGGACGCTCTGAGCCACAGGCGTAACAAAATAAAACAGTGCAATGTAAATATCGCTGTAAACAGCGTACGATGAAGAAGAAGAAGAATGCCCACAATGAGTATGATTACTCTTTTGTGCACCCTGAAAAGTTCAGTGGCAGGTCATTGTAGATTTCCTCATATCACAAGCATGCTAATGAAGGTAGATTGTGGTCCTCCAGGTGGTTGTGCTATGCTTGGCTTCATCTGCATATCACTACTACAGTGATCACATCAATACATCACCTTGTTAGCCCATTTCCAGGGAGGGCTACAGGGAACAAGTTGAGAGTCATGGCTAGTATATTTTGCCTGACACCGATTAACACGTCTGATCAATATGTTTAGCCTGACCAGACAGTCTTCCTCCCACTGCATTACTTTATATGTACTATATTGGTATACAAGTTCATCATTCAATGGGTTGGAACCCTAAGAGCAAAAGAGGCGTTCTTTTTCTTTTTCTTCGTTCTCAAACTCCTGCTACCAAGCCCTGAAAAGAGCTTTGCAAGTGCCAGAATTTAGTCCAGAGAACGGAATGTGTTGTGTCACAGTTTACAGCTTGAGTCTGATATTTGCACCTTTTGGTCCAACACATCCGACTTCATCAGGCATTTTTGAGAATCAAGTTGCCTTCTCTCTTCGATCCCTTCTACTTAGCCAGTTTGCTCTGTTGCAGCCTGTTATCCAGGATCACTGCATGGAGGTGTAGAGAGTCTTGACAGCTCTTGTTCACTGGCCTTGATGTTATCATTCAACTATGGGTTGCTGACCACTGCAGCTCATGCGCTGCTCAGTAAAAAAAAGAAGAGTTCAGAAGCCAAAATACACCCAACAGAGAGCAGTAGACAACAAGAAGAAATAAATCAAGGCAATACAAGTCTTTAGTACTTACATCACTGCCGCCGTGCTGTTGAAATAAAAAAGACAGAAAGGCATGAGCAGAATTAAATTATATAATAGTAATATTAATAACAACAGTTACTCATTGCAAGCAAAGATGGCAACGGCATCAGACAAGTGCTGCAAGATGTATTCCAATATGGCTATGGAGACCAATACTGGGACGGCAGATGCTGTGTACTCGGGAGTACTCATGTGAGGAGTTGGCTGTAGGAACATTGTGCATTCTGTTCTTTTGGGCAGCACACACTTTCTCTGTGCATTGACAATGAAGTTACAGTCTCCAATTTGAGCACGTTGTGTTTTCTTCATTTTAGATTTTAGTGGGTGAAAAGGAAAATTTGCCCTCACGAAAGTTATAAAAGTGGGTGCCAGGTATAAAGAGGTTGAAGAGCACTGGGTTAGTGGCATGGCTCAAAAAATTAAATTTACATGTGTTCAGTTCAACGTTGTTGATGGATTCAGCAGCATCTGCATTCTTTGGACCAATGCCATGTAAATGCAAAATCCGCCACAATAACATGTTCCATAAAACAGCACGGTCGTTCCATAAATGAAATGTGAACCAATTTTGTTTAATGTGTGCCGGAGTCATATGCACTGTGACATAAGAAGCAAAATACACAACTACAATTCACTGCACATGAGGAAACAAGGTTAACGAGGGGGAAAATCATATATATATATATATATATATATATATATATATATATATATATATATATATATATATATATATATATATATTAGAACACGCAAGACGATTATCATTAGATAAACACACAAGGGAAAACAATTGTGCTGTGTCTCAGAATAAGACACAACCAAATCCACAGCCACATGTACACAAGATTGAAGATCGACAATTCTGTCATGTGTAGATTATGTGGGGATAGACACCTCAGGTTGCAGAACACATACTACAGAACCACCCTGAATGTGATTTACAAGGAAAAATCCACTGGTTCATAGAGACAAACACTGAGACAAACTTTATGGACCTGTATGTGAACTACAACAGACAGTGAAGTTTATACAACATTGAAGATATAGAAATGGTATTTTCAAGCAAACAAAAGAATATCATTCAAAGCATAAACAAACAATAATGATCTAAGGTATATAAATACAAAATAATGCAAACAAAAATTAGAAGATGTGATTTACAGACATACAGTATTTATTTTTTGTGCTCTTGTTCTAGTTCATGCTTCGGTTAAAATGGTCCATTTTAAGGAGTACTAGTTGCAAGCTATGGAGTTTATTAATTTTAAACACTTGCTTATAGAAATTTAATGTAGAAATGTATTTTTTGTGGAACAAATGAAGTTTAGACCGACATTGGTACAACAAAAACAGAGGACTGAGTCATTACATAAGCAAATAGTGAGTAAGATATATATATATATATATATATATATATATATATATATATATATATATATATATATATATATATATATATATATATATATATATATATATATATATATAGTTAAAAAAAAGGAAAGTATCCCATAGCATTACTGCCATAGGGGTGTGAGGTGTTAGCGATCTCACATTTCAACATTAAAGGCTCGGCTTATATGAGGGCGGTAGCCATCTCCTCTCCCTCGCCGCTTTTACTTCCCGGACTGAACCGGTACCCATTTAAGGCTGGGTCGACCCGGGAGCCATTGCGGTCTGAAAAACATTACCGCCTCAACTGGGGAATGAACCCAGGACCCCTCAGATGCGAAGCCAGCGCGCTAACTACTGCGCTACGCGGTTCCACATATATATATATATATATATATATATATATAGATGCAAGGGGGCTTCACATAAAAAACTTAAATATATTTATTTTGAAAATTTATTCTGTAAAAGTGAAACGCAACTGTATTGTTTTTCGATGCAGACCCCATTGCGTGCGATAAAAGTCTCCCAGCACTTATAAAGTGCATAGATTCATGTAAAAAAATGATCTTGGTCATATGTGTAACCACTTATGCACTACCTGCTGGACCTATTCATTGAACCTGAAGGTCTTTCCTCCCAATGCCTCTTTTAGTCACCCAAAGGCGTGGAAATCCCATGGGGCTAGGTCTGGTGAGTACAGTGGATGTGGTTGATTCTGAAGTCCTCGATGGTTGCTGCCATTGCACGGGCAGTATGGGGTCAAGCATTATCATGTTGCAAAAGGACACCGTTACTCAGAAGTCCACCTCATCTGGATTTGATTGCGGATTGAAGATAATTCCTGAGAAGATCTGAACACCTGGCATTTGTGACAGTTTTTCCCCCCTGGGCATGTAGCGCTCTAAAATAATGTCTTGCTCCTCCCAAAATACAGTCAACATAACCTTCCCTGTAGAATGCTGCGTGCAAAACTTCTTCAGTTTCAGTGGGGAGGGATGGCACAATTCCTTGCTTGCTCTCTTCATTTAAGATTTGTGGTAGTAAACCAAGGTTTCATCTCCAGTAACAATTCTTGCCAAAAAATCATCACCTTCGGCTTCAAAGTGTCGCAAAAGTTCCTAACAGGAATCAATATGTTGTTTTTTTCAAATTTTGGACAACCAGCCATGGCACCCACCTTGCAGACACTTTGTGGTACTGTAGCACATCATGGATGATGTGGTATGATAAACCTTGACTGATGTCAAGATGTGTGGCACTTTCATTCACAGTCAATCAGCAATTTTCTTTTACGAGACAGTCAACGGCTGCAATCGACTCTAGAGTCACTACTCGGTGCACATGACCCATTCGTGAACAGTCTGTCACAGAAATGTTTTGGAACTTCCTATTCCACTCATACATTTACTGGAGAGAAAGGCATGCATCACCATACTGGACCATTATTTACCAATGAGTCTCTTTAGGTTACACCCCTTTGCTGCTGAAAAAACGGATAACAGAACGCTGCTCCTCTTTTGTGCATGTCAATAATAAGACGGCTATCTTTTAACTGCAATTATGACATCATGTTGTTCACTGCACCGTGACGGCATGTGCAGGACACTCTAGACACCGTTAGCAGCCATATTAACAAGTTGCAATATATAGACACGGTTTTGATAATTTTTTTAACCAATTTTAACGATTTCATTTGAAGCCCCTTTGTATCATCATCATCAGTCCCGTAACATAGAAGGTTGTTGAGTCACTGTTATTACAGTTTGTCGAACCAGTTCACACCATACATCTTGATTTTTTTCACCAGGGTATTAGTTCCCATCCACTCTTTTATATTGTTCTCCCATCTCCTTTTTGGTTTCCCTCTCCCATGCTTCCCAGGCACAGTGCCTTGCAGGACAATCTTGGTCAGTCCCAACGATCATTGTATATGTCCTTTCCATGTCAATTTTCGTGTTTTTACTATAGTCAATAGGTTTTTATACTGGTCTAACTCCTTCTTAAAAATTTTAAGAACACTCATTTGTAACACGGTCCAGCTATGAAATGTCAAGAATTCTTTGCAAACATCTAATTTCCATTGCGCAAATTTTACATCAGAGTCCAAGTCTCACGCGCGTAAATATACGAGACATACGAAATATATATATATATAAATATATAGGGTTTAAGTACTTACACCACCACCATGATGCTGAAATGGAAAAAAAATAAAAACATATTGCATGCTTTGAAAAATTATGGAAGCATACAAACTTAAGCATACATAAAAATATATATATAGGGTTTTACTACTTACACCACAACCAAGATGCTGAAATTGACAAAAAATAAAAACATATTGTGTGCTTTAAAAATTATGGAAACATACAAACTTCAATCAATATGCCAACACAGAAGAGGAAATTGTGCATATTCTTAATTTACTATACAAAGGGCTATGAATGGCATTGCCAATTTCAGAGTAGGATGTAAAGTGCTTCCAAAAACTCCACTGCAAGATCACATTAAAGATTTTGATCATGTTTTCTGCATGGTAAACTGTAGTGGTATTCAAACTGGAGTATAAAAGGCGAGGAACAACAGTTATAATAATGTTGATGGAGGAATCAAATATAAAAATGTGAGAAAGCTTATGATAAACAAAAATAAAACCTATACTACAACCAAAAGGCCTTTATTATTAACAACGAACAACAAAAAACATATGACCCAGCAACTTATAAAGGAAGGCCTGTATTTAACAAAAAAGCTGTAGATCAAATGACAAGGACAGGATCTAGAACACAGCACGGCCCCCCAAATACTTGGGAATAAAGTTGGACCAAACGCTATCCCATCCTGCACATTGTCAGGAGACAAAACAGAAAATACATGCGAGAAATATTATCATATGTAAACTGACTGGCACAGCATGGGGAGCAAAGCCAGCTGTCCTCAGAACATCAGCACTCATTCTGTGTTTCTCTGTAGCTGAGTCCGCCGCACTAGTCTGGAAGAACTCTGCACATGCCAAAAATATAGATACAGCAATATATGAGAAAGACCGTATAGTTACTGGATGCCTAAAAACTACGCCAACTGAATAAATATACCCCATACTTGGCATGGTGCCACCAGAGATATGAGGAACTGTCGCATGAAAGATAGAAAGAGAGAAACAGGTAATTGACCCAAGACACTATGTTCAGACAGCAGGTGCAGCGCCAAAGACTAAAGTCAAGCTGAAGTTTCTTACAGTCAACCCAGCCCCTACAGACTAGACCAGGAAATCGATGCATTAAAAGTTGTAAACATCTGACACAGGTCCCCTTGATAGAGTTATGGGAGGAACCTGCGCCTGGACATCTCCTGCCCTACGCAACATGGAAGTCACTAAATAGACTTTGAACTAGTGTATCATGATGCAGGAAAAACCTGAAAAGATGGGGATACATGGATGATGAAGCATGCAAATGTGGAGTAACACAAGACCAGGACCATCTGGTGATCTGCCCAAACCTCCAGGAGACGTGTAGCATAGATGACCTGCTGAGTGTCAGTGACAGGGCAATCCACGTGGCTGAATACTGTAAGAATGAAGAGTGACATAGTACCTAGGACACTGAAAGTAAGTAAGTATTTTTTTAAGAAAAGGACTTAGATTTTCTTCTCCTTTATGTGTTCATATATTTATTGTGTGTATTCTTCCTCTCTATGAGGCGCTAGATATATTTCATGATGTTAATCTTTCCGGAAATCCTTGGGTTGATCGGTAGAGCTATGGAGTTTGTGCTTTGTGTAATGCTCTCGGCAGGTGGTGATACCTTTCTGCTGAGAGAGACTGAGCCATATGGGGAAACCCGAGATGATGAAGTCTAGCCCTCGCCTTTAATTTTAACACTATATATTTCCACTTTTTCTCTCTCCAATCTCCAGACGTACTGATTGCCGTCACTTTCTCTGCCCTAGGTCTGTGATTTTTAATTACAACTGGCCATCAGGCATGATGTATTCAAATGTGTTTAGTCTAAATGTGATATTTTTAGTTACATGATGTTATTCATTGCTGGAAAGAGGCCATTTAAAAACAATTTGCATACATGGGTTTCATAGTTAACACCTTGCATTTAAAACTTTTGGTTAGTTGGTTGATTGGTTGGTTGCTAATGCTGACAATGGGTTGGTAACTATTTTGTGCGCCCTGAAAAGGACAGAACTTGCGGCAGAATGTAATAACTTTCCTGACATCCCAAGCGTGCTGATAAAGTGGACTGAGGTTAATGCTGAGAAGCAAATTTACCTGACAGAGCTGAATTTCAAGCCAAACGTAAGATTGTGTACTTATGTATACAAAAGGTTTTGTAATCTGTTTGTATTTTTGTTTGGTGTTCTTTCTATAATGGGGCTATTGCGGCTTTTACATGGATTTCTAATACATATATATATATACACTTCTTTCTTTTGTTGTCTCACTTTCTACTAGGTTGTAGCTCTGTGTCATAGTAAGTATTTATCTTTCGCCTCTCTTGTGGCCCAAGTGACATTTTTGCCCATTTTACGGCAGGTATTGTTTACATAGTCTCTCCACCTTTTCCTGATGTTCTCCTGTAGAATGTTGCCTGAACAATGTGGTCTGGTTGCATGATCTCAATTAACGTTGCTTGCATTATTGCCACGAGAGTTATTCTGCGTATTCATTATCTGCAGTTATTTCTAATTTTGCATCGTTATGCTTCACAAAAACAGTTGTGAAAGCCCGATATATGAATATTTATATATCAATATATTTTACATCTGTTGCATCCACTGAGCCATTAACCATATATGTTGTCTATGCGTGCACTTTTTCTTTTAGATTCATTTTGCATGTAATTATATTGACAATTATTTATTTAGTCTACTCTTTTTCATAAATGGCATTCTGTGACTCACATGTTCCTGGCCACTTCCTGGTAATGGTTGCCAACTAAAACAGTATTGTATCTCCATCTTACATTATTTCTCGTTTTTTGTTGTTTGCTAGTTTATTTTTAGCTGTTTCTTGTCCCTGGTGAAGGATTTCAGGCCATAGAGAGGATTCTGTTTTGTTTTTGTCCTGGTGCTGTGTCACTATAAAAGGCAGAGGGTGGGCATAAATAAGGAGTACTCTGAGTGGAGTGAAGTGAAAAGTGGTGTGCCACAGGGCTCGGTTTTGGGACCAATTTTGTTCTTGATATATATAAATGATTTGGACATTGATATGAGATCCATGATTGCAAAATTTGCTGATGACACAAAACTATGCAGTAGTGTCTCATCTAAAGCGGAAGTGGATATATTGATGTCGGATTTAGATAAAATTCGAGAATGGTCTGTAAGCTGGCAAATGGAGTTTAATGTAGATAAATGTACAGTCATCCACATGGGTAGATCCAATATGGAACATAAATACAGAATGGGAGAAAACAATATTAGAAAGATAGATAAGGAAAGGGACCTAGGGGTTATAATAGATCATACAGGAAAGGTGAGTGAGCAAGTTAAGGTAGCAGTGAAAAAGGCAAATGCAATGTTAGGTATGATAAAAAGAAATATTAAACATAGGAGCAAGGAAGTGATCGTCAAACTGTATAAAGCTTTAGTTAGACCTAGATTGGAGTACTGTGTACAGGTGTGGAGTCCTTATCATAGAGGGGACATAAACATGCTAGAAAGAATACAAAAAAGAGCGACAAAGATGATAGTTGGATTCCAGAATTACAGTTATGAGGAACGACTCAGAAAAACGGGCCTACAGTGTCTCGAAGAGAGAAGAATTCGTGGTGACTTAATACAGGTTTATAAGATGATCAGAGGAATCGATAAATTAGACTATAACAAGTTTTTTAAAATACAGCCACCTACAATAACACGAGGGCATAGCTACAAGCTGATTAAAGAGAGGTCCAGGTTAGATATTAGGAAATATTTTTTTAGTCAGAGAGTGGTGTCTGCTTGGAATGCATTGCCAGGGGAGGTGGTGGAGGCAGGGACAGTTAATGCGTTTAAGAATAAACTGGATGCGCATAGATTTTAGAGCAAGGTGATGTAAATGTAACTGGTTGTATACAGACTCTGCAGGGTCTTCTAAACCAGTATAAAGACGTTAAGTTAAGTTAAGTTTTATCTTTATTTACTGCTGTTGCTATGATTTATTAGTAGTTTAAATTTGTATTATTCTTTGTCACTAATAAAGACCTTTTGGTCACATCATAGATTTAATTGTTGCTTCTGTTCCTCTGTGACATCATAGCTATATATGGGTGCATTAACTAACTTGCTCCCGAAAAAATATCCCTGGTTGCACTGGCGTTTTATGTACAAAAAAGTCACCTATTTCTCAATTCCAAGTGTTTTAAAACGTGACACTTTCAGGACGTAGCGAAATTCCCATGTTTTGTGCAGCATATTTTCCATCCCTCTCAGATTTTCATATAGTTTTAAAGTGTCACTGTGTTTTATAGTATCATATTATGTGGTCATTTTATATATGGAATAAAAGGAAATTGCATGAGCAATAATGTAAATTAAATAAATATGGCTCCATTTCTAAAATAGTAAAGAAGTAAAGCAAGAAACATGCAGCAACAACAACAAAATTGTGCGGGGGAAAAAAAAAACATATCAGAGTTACCCAATATAGACTGCTAATTCATGTTTTATCATTTGGGACACACTTGTTTCAAAACTACATCCATTTGCAAAATTATCTAATGTAGACCTAACATAACATTGGTCTAGCATATGACAAATTTGAGAATTATTGTTATCTGACTAGGAAACAGCCACTTTATTTAAATGAGTATTTCTAAATATTTTACACAAATTTAAGGTTTCACCGGTTTATTTACAGCCAAACACCGGAAGAATAGATCTACTTTCATTTCCGAGTCATAAAAAACGTCTATCATGCAGAAAACGAAACAAAATGTATGTTTATTGTCTTCGACCACAAAAATTCAATGTTTATTTTATACGACAATGCCCACCTTTTGTGAAGAATTGACTTCACTGCCAGCATAATTCAGATTGACTAGAAAAATCAATACTAAAGCTAAATGAAATGTTCCTTTTCATTTTAAGAAATAATTTCAAAGAGACTAAGCACTTTTTGTGCAGAAAACAGAGTAGATTGGTTTGTGCAGATTCACTATCAATAATAGAATTTAATTACTTAAATAGCTAGCAAATAATTTGTGTACAAAAATTTATAAATTTTACTATTTTTATATAAAACAAAACTAAAGAATCAGCTTACGTTTCTGAAGTATCTAAATAGTCTTTCAAGCAGAAAAAATATATATAAATAATAAAAATATCTTAAAATCACTGTCCCCTGACAGGGGCCTCCCATCCTGAACGAATAAAAAATCGACCCCTGGCAGGAGTCTCCCGTCCTGAATGAGTTAAGAATCTTATTTATCACTGAAGTCCTGGCATATTTGGCAAGCAGCAAAGACATTTATGCATGTTTGAAGCCAGTTAGTTATTTGTTCAAATATACCAAAATGAATGGTAATTTTCTTGAAAATGATTGAAATTTTCCACTTCACATGCTTTCAAGAAAGTGTGCATATTGTGAAAATTATTACAGCTAATAAGATTAAACATTAGTACCATCCTTCAGCATGAATTATCTTTGATTGGAAGTAATTCTCTTGTTCAGGTTTGGATAAAAAGCAGAATTACTGAGCCGTGAGTAAAGAATTTTTGTTTTTTATTTGTTGAAAACTAAACTTTGCCACTAATGTATTCTATATTTATCTGCATCCCCATATACACAATATCTTTATTCTATTCATCATCATCATCATTTCTTTCAGGACTTGATTTGTTTTAGGTTTGGACCAATTTAATTTTCAAGACAGACAGTCTAAGAAGGGGTCGATTCAAGAACAACAATACACACCAGTGGTCTGGAATGTGTTAAATTATTAAAAGTTTAGAATATAATATTTGACATGTGAATGTTCTGAAGATAAATTGGTCTCACGTGAGTGATATTGCTTGATAATTTCATTTAGGAAAAAAAATTAAGGAGTGAATGTCTTCAAGTGGCCTTTAAACCATCAAAGTTATCTTCATATGGCCCCCTTGTTTGACTTTGAGATCATTGGTATAGTGTTCATTCTTAATTATCTTTTTCTTTTTTTTTTTTTTTTTTTTGGCAATACTTACGCCGCCACCATCAGGGAGGTTGATCTTATGAATGGTGATATCGCCTTCAATGAACAGATTGCGAACCGCATCTTTACTCACTCGGTGACGGAAGTCGCAGAAATGTTGATCATTAATGTAAACCTGTAATAACAAATGTTATTCATCAATGTCATTAGTTACTGATATGCTTCAGTTGATTCTGTAAATTTGTACCTGAATTACTGATAGGGAAGGAAAGACAAGAAAGAAGGGAACTGCCCACCACAACTCACAATCAGATGATGACCTAAAAAAATAAAATTTCAAACACTTCATCCCAGCTGCAGTGTCTACTATGAGACTACCTTTATTACCTCCAGCAAGGAAAGAATAAGTTCACTGAAAACTTCTAAAGATGTCTGAAAAGATGGATTGAGGGATGTACATAGGGATAGCAACTTCAGAAAGAAAAACAAGCTGTAATAGAAAACACTACTGCATGAGCACACATGACTTTTTCCATACAAGCTTCCTGTATATAGGCCAACTGTAGCTGCCACTGTATGTGTCTCAGGAAGCAAAGGGGAGACAAGAAGAAGATGAGGCATGTCATAGCTTTTGTAAAGAAAATCAAATAACAGGCTCTAGCTAGCAAAGGTTTATATATTCCTTTGCAAATTCATTTCTTTCCTTTGAAAAAAGGGGCATAGGGAATCAGTCTACTCACTCCAAGCAGACCTATCACACATTATTTCTCCAGTTCTTTCCAGCATTTTCCTGTTTTTCATGTATCAGCCTATAGTTCCCTATGTGTTAACTTAACTTAACATCTTTATACTGGTTTAGAAGACTATACAGAGTCTGTATACAAATACGAGGTGTGTTCAAATGAAACCGGATCTAACTACACCAAGTGAACATATGTATGAAGTCCATGATGACGTCACATCAGATGTAAACAACACATACCAGCCATCAAGTTTGCAAAATTTCATTATCCTCAGACTCATAGTTTCCTCAGCAGAACATTGACAATATGGTAGGTGTAATGTGGAATCCGTCCAGAGTTGATCAGTGAGTAGTGATTCTAATAGCTGAAGGATATCGACCAGTTGACATTCATCGTAGAATTCAGACAGTGTATGGTGACAAACGTGTCGAAGAGAACAGTGAAGAACTGGACAACGATGTTTAAAAAAGGAAATGAGTTAACGAAAGATCTTCCGAGATCAGGTCAGGCGCATATTGTTGCATCAGAAGATGCCATCTCCGAAATTGATGCAGCAATTCAGGTGGACCGTCACCGGAGCTTACGTTCGCTAGCAGAAGAATTTGCTGTGTCACTATGGACAGTTCAAATGGTGGTTACCAAGAAACTGAAGTATCGGACGGTGTGTTCACAATGGGTACCTCAGTCGCTAACCACCACCATGAGGAAAATACATTAGATGAAGTTTGAATCACCTGCTGTGTTACGAAGAGGAGGGTGATTCGTTTCTTTGCGCATAGCGGCAGGTGAACACGTCTCAGTCGACATTCTCCAGCTGTTTCAAATGGACCGAATCACCGCTCTCTGATCAAATCTGGACAGATTCCGTATCACACCCGTCATGTTTTCAGCGGTCTGCTCAGCAAACTATGAGTTGAAGGATAGTGAAATTATGCAAACTTGATGGCTGGCATGTGCTGTAAACACCATAAGTGACGTCATCATGCGCATCGTACGTATGTTCACTTGGTTCAGTTAGGTCGGTTTCATTTGAACACACCTCGTAGTTTCTTTTACATTCACATATACACACTATAGAAATACTTATGCACATCCAACCTATTCTTGAATGCATTAAATCACCCTGCCTCCACTATTTTCTGTGATAATGCATTTCAAGCATTCACCAGGCATGGCGTGGACTAGTGGATAAGTGACACAGCTCTATAGACAGGAATGGGTTAATCAATGGGCAAAATCCCAGACAGACAGAACAAATTCAGATACCAAGCAAAACCTGATTCCCAGGATCCAACCTAGAAATTGAAATGAAAAGACCAGAGTATACAGAGTATATATCCAAGATGCTGGGTACGCTCCTCATCACAGCTTCGGCCGTTATCCTGAGAAAGCAGACCTTTAAAAAATGTAGGAGGAAGCAGACCCTTAAATAAAATGCATGCCAAAGTAGGATGCACTGGGCCGACAGGCGCAAAATAAAAACACTAATTCATACCGCCTTGGGGAAAAGAAAATATGGCGAATGTCTCAAAAAAACAAAAACAAAAACAAACAAACAAACCATTCACCAATCTCTAACAAAATATTTCCTAATATCTACTTTGGCCCATCCTTTAAATAATTTGTACCTTTGTCCTCTATCTTGTAGCCAGCTGTACTATGAAAAACGTGTTATGGTCTAATTTATCCTTTCACTTCATTATTTAATAAACCTGTATTAAATCACCTCAGATTCTTCTTTTTTCTAGACACTGTAGGTCAGTTTTCTGAGCTTTTTCTTATAACTATAATTCAGAAATCTAATTTTCAGTCTTGTTTTTCTTATTTGTATTCTTTCCAGCATGTTTATATCTCCTCTATGATAAGAACACAGTACTCTAATCTAAGTCTAACTAATGCTTTGTAGTGTTTGACTATCACTTCCTTGCTCCTATGCTTAATGTTTAGCTGTGAGATGGTAGCTCTTGATAATAGCACATGTCTTCTTCAGTTGTTGTGGTGATGTATAAAGTGTACTGTGTATGGTTGGGTGTGGTGGTAGCAGTCAGTTTCGCAGAGCGGCTAGCCTTGGGCGGAGCTCGACTGACTCTTTATGGCTGTGGCAGAATCTGCAATTTGGTTCACAAAGTCGGTCTATTCTATTCAGACGTTCGTTGAGAGGGGTATGGCCTGTTCTCAGCTTGAAGATCAAACTCTGGTCTTTTCATTTCAATTTCTAGGTTGGATCCTGGGAATCAGGTTTTGCTTGGTATCTGAATTTGTTCTGCCTGTCTGGGATATTGCCCATTGATTAACCCATTCCTGTCTATAGTTGTATCTCAGAATCTGTCTACAGGTCTGCAGTATGATACTAGGTAGTGACTGTGGCAGCATTGCTTTGCTTCTAGTCACCTCATCAGCCTTGCAATTAAAAATATAATGATCTTCTCATGTAGTATTATGCCACTTACATCTGAGATTATTCAGCACATAGCTTTTCATATTGCTATTATTTCTGCGTCATAATGGGAACAAGGGTTGGTACAGATTATGGTATTTAAGGTAGCTCAGGACCAGAGAGTGAGGTTGTTGACCAGTGCAGCTTCTTTCTCACTATTTTTCAAATACAACGCAAGTTCCTCATCAAGACAAAACAGTCTGATAATGTCGCCTTCATCATTTGCAATGGACAGCTAACTATGTGGGTTCTAGATAGTAGCAGAAAGAGAGGAAGGTCAAAATGCCTTTTGCAGGGCTCAACTATGGGTCTAAACAATAAACAAGAGCTTAGAAATGTGTCATCATTCCATTTAAAATGGAAAGCACTTGTTTCTACCTTATGCTATGAACATAGATCGAGATAGAAGTGGTTATTCAATCTGATTTGTCCTTAACTGGAGACGACATGGACTAGTGGTTAAGTGACACTGCCCACACTCCGAGGGTGCTGGGTTCGATCCCCATCACCGCACCAACTGTTTCCCCAGGGAAGAAACCCTTAGAAAATGCAGGAAGAAGCAGACCCTTACAAAAAATGCATGCTGAAGTCAGATGCACTGGGCTGACAGGCGCGAAAATAAAAACCACAGTGCAACTAACACTGCTTTGGAGATTTGAGAAATAAGGCAACGCAAAAAAAGAAAAATATGCCCTTAACGTAACGTTTTTATACTGGTTTAGAAGACTCTACAGAGTCTGTATACAACCAGTTTCTTATGAAACTGGTTTTTACTGATGTGTGAGTCAATCTTAATAGATGAAAACACTAGAGCTATGTAGACCCGCAGCCAATTAGGCGCCATCTATAATCTGCTTTTAACAAACCACCTGGGGAAAGGTACAAATAACTTAGGTAGATTTTTAATTTGAATTTTGTCCAGGCAGCGGCTGTTAAGCCTACACTTTTTTATTTCAACTGCCAAGGAATTATCAATGTGCTCGACATTGAACACAGGAGTCCAATCTCACTACCTAAAGATCAAGAGAATTTTTACCAGAAGATCCACGTGAAATAAATCCCTGGCTCCACCGTGATTTGAACACGTGACCTCGCGTACCCGAAGCGGAAACCTTACCTCAAGACCATTGAGTTCTGTTCTCATGCAGTAGAGCTTCACCTACTCTGCTTGATCAAGGCAGTAATAGTTGTCTCTTGTTTAATTGACTTTCATTATGACTTGGAAAAATGAGTTGAGTGTGAGTAAATCAGTAGTGAAAAGTTAGAGAAAACAGCTCAACTGATATCACTACAGTAGATCGACCTACCTGGTACCTATCATTATTCACAATAATCTTGAAGTCAAGTCTTTCATTTCTCCTGGCTGGAAATCCACCAGACTTTTCTTCAGCGCCCCAAGAACCCTCATGGTGATTTCTGATAGCTTCATTCGTGTTAAAGCGTAAATCGAACACAAATGGTGTCCCTTCTGCATGGGTATGTGCTTTGATCAAGCTGAAGGTGATTCTGTGAATTGCAGAGTCAATTTATAAAGATTAGTATTAGTGTCGCCATCCCAATTAATTTTTTTTAACAATAAAAAAAAACAAAAAAGAGAGCCGACAATATGGACTTAGGGGTGAAACATCAGTTTCACAATTCAAATGCATTGGGTTCAAATCCCATCATGTCCAGTTTGGGAGACACAAGAATTTCTTTCTATTGGTGATCGCTCCTCCACGTACAGAAAGTAATGGTAACCTACTACACTGCAGACCTGACAAGAAACTTATAACAGCCAAAAACATTGGCGGTTATAAGAAATAACATTCTGCAAAGGACATGCTACTTACATGGCATTCAGATTAATAAGAAAATGAGCAATTCATTCTTTTTGCCCATTATTATATGTATATTGGATATTGATTCTATAATTTTTTTTAAACCAAATGGTAGCTCTACACTCAGCTGACGTTTGATCTGTGTGAATGTAGGAGTGTTCTAAGACCTTAACTTAGAGAGTGTTCTACCCTAGAAGAATAGACCGCATCGATAGTAGCAATGGTTATATAACTCCTTTTCCTATTTCTTTTACAGAATGAACCCTTCTTGGAAAATATACATGCAGAAAAACATATGAGGTGTGTTCAAATGAAACCGGAACTAACTGCACCAAGTGAACATACGTACGACGCGCATGATGATGTCACTTCTGATGTAAACAGCATATACTAACGATCAAGTTTGCAAAATGTCATTATCCACGACTCATAGTTTCTTCAGCAGACAGTTGAAAACATGGAGGTGTGATACGGAATCCATCCAGAGTTGATCAGCGAGCTGTCATTCGGTTTCTAACAGCTGAAGCATGTCGACCAGTTGACATTCATCGCAGAATGCCGACAGTGTATGGTGACAAAAGTGTGTCAAAGACAACAGTGAAGAACTGGACAATAATTTTTAAAGAAAAGAAGGACGTGAGTTAACGAAAGATCTTCCGAGACCAGGTCAGGCGCATATTGTTGCGTCAGAAGATGCCATCGCCAAAATTAATGCAGCAATTCGGGTGGACCGTCGCCGGAGCTTACGTTTGCCACACTTTTGTCACCATATACTGCCTGCATTCTGCGATGAATGCCAACTGGTCGACATCCTTCAGCTGTTAGAAACAAAATCACGGCTTGCTGATCAATTCTGGACGGATTCTGTATCACACCCGCCATTAAGCTGATACACAATATTTCTCAGTTATTTCCACTCTTCTCAACTTTCATACATTCTTGTTTGTTTTTGCAAAGGGACAGCATTGTTGTTGTTGAATGTCCACAATGATTAGGATTACTCTTTTGTGGCCCTTAAAAAAAGGACATTAAGTGGTGGGCGCCGTTGCTTTCCTTACATCCTGAGCGTGTTGATGAAGGTGTACTGGTGTCCTCCAGGCAGTTGTACTATGCTTGGCTTCATCTGCATGTTGCTCACTACTACAGGGATCATGTCAATCCCTAACCTTGTTAGCCAGGCTACCATGAATACAGCTCGTTTTCAGGAAGGACTACTAGGAAGCTAAGGTGAGGGTCTTGTCTAGTATGTTTTGCCTGAACCTGACTAACATGTCTTCTTCGCACGCTGTCAGACATCAACCTGTATTTTTTCGAAAAAAGCAGCAGTCATCCTGAGGCTGTCGACACTGCCATAGAGCTTATCTAGTGTTGCCACTGGTGATGGCCACATGTGCTTTCTCTGGTCCTCGTATTTCGGGCAGTTTTGCAGCAGATGTTCAGCTGTCATTTTTCCGGTACCACAACTGCATTCGTCAGTGCCACCTATCTTCACTTTATTGAATAGGTGGTACCTCAGTCTGTTGTGGCCTGTGCGGAGTCTGAAGACCACGACCTGCTCTCTTCTGTTCAATTGGTAATAGGCATCATTTTTTGTGTAACTAACATGTCTGATCAGTATATTTTGCCTGAACCTTACTAACATGTCTGATGAGTATATTATTGCCTGAACCTGACTAACATGTCTGATCAGTATATTTTGCCAAACCAAACGTTAGTCTTCATTCCATATGGACAGGATTACACTACTCACATTGTAAGCTAAAGATGAAATAGCTAAAAGTAAGTAGTCAATGCTCTAGACTGCATATGTTTATTCAATAAATCAATCAGAAATCCCTTAACCAGTTTGGGTCATAAGGGTGTCATAGTGGAAGCATCCACACACTAAGTCCTCCATAGTTCTTTATCCTCAGCTCTACAAATGAGTGTGATAAAATTATGTCCTGACTAATCTTTAATATTATCAACTCAGGACTTTCTTTGTTCTTCTTGCGTCCTTTCCCCTGCAACTGTTGCATGCAATATTATTGTGAGATAGAGTCATGTCTTGTTACATGCCCTAACCATGTAAGCATCCTTCTTCTTCATCATATTCTCCCAGTACCAAGCCCTGAAAACTGCTTTTTAAGTATCAGGTATGTTATCTAGATAAAAGAATGCATTGTGTTGAAGTTTACAGCTTGACTGTGATATTTGAACCTTTCAGTCCAACACATCCGACTTCAGCAGGCATTTTTTAGTACATGGTTAGTCTTTCCTCTTCAATCCCTTCTCCTTAGCCAGTCTGCTCTGTTGCAGCATGTTATCCAGGATCATCACGTGGAGGTGTAGAAGGGTCTTGGCAGCTCTGGTTCGCTACCCCTGATGCTAGCAGTCAGCTTTGGGTCGCTGACCCTGCAGCTCATGCGCTACTCATCATCTTGTTCCCAGCAATTCTTTCATGTTATCAACCTAGCACTTTCTTTATTCTTCTAACTTCCTTCGACCTTCAATTGTTCCTTACAATACAATTTTTGAGATGGAGGCATGTTCTGTTATACGCCCAAATCATGTAAGCTTTCAACATTTAACTACTGACAAAAGTGATTTACGTTGACTTGCCAGGATAGTATTTTATCTCTTACATAATCATTTGTTTTATGTTGTTTGCATGAAAGAAAAGATAAAAGCAAACAGCTGGTGGTCCATGAGCTGATGGTCGTCATTCACATCTCAAAATTATGAATGAAAACGGCATGGGTTCAAGTCCGGCAGGTTTTAAGTGACCTCTAGTCTCAAACGAGGTGGTACCAGAGTGCCTGTACCCTAAATTATCTCCAGTCATCTTAACTCATGTCTTGTCACTGGCCCAAGGTATTTAGCTGACAGGGAATGAGGTTGAAGACCAGCGCAGTTTCTTCCTCACTATAATCCAAATACAGAATAATTACATATTCAAGATAAAACTATCTCTTGATGTCATGATAACCACCTGCGATGGACAACTAAAGAGACTAAGGAAGAAGGTGAGTAGAAAGCAACCAATATAAATATTATATATAAATTATTATAAAATATGTTATGAGTCTTACATATGTTCTTTTTATTACTTATTTTTAATTTCAGTAAATTAAACTATTCAAATCAAATATTTATATTAAAAATATTTGTATATATCAATAAACAACATTTATTTAATAAATACTCTTCAAGTTAATAAACACCTCATTCATCTCTGTGTGACATAAACATTTACCAGTCACTCAAACAAAGATTAATTTCTTCATAATATACCGACCTGTTAGCATTTGGATTGGCCGTTCCCTTAACCTCAATTGTGCTTCCATCATGCAGAGTAGGCACGGCCACTCGGTGAGGCACTGGATACTGTGAAAAACATTATAAATTGTTATATTTAGCACATTTGCTGACCACATTATCAATTTTAGCAAGTCCGCTCGATTAAGGTAGTGATAGTTGTCTCTTGTTTTGGTCAACTTTCCTAATGACTTAGATACGGGCCTTCTTTTTCTGGAAGGGGATTGTTTGTTCATTTTATTCTCATGTTGCTCCATATTTTGCTAGTGTCTCTGTTCAGTCATTTTCTGATATGCCAGAGTGTGATATTATCCAATATTGCACTATCCTTCTTTTGACTTTTAAGTTCATCTAAGTCTTTTTAAACACTTCAGTTTATAATTCTAGAGCCCTTGCAGAACTGACATTGCATCTGTAAAGAAGATTTAGAATACAATCTGCTGACGTTGTATTGTTTATCATGTCTGCAACAATGCTTAGTGACTATACTTCAGCCAAGTAGTTTGTACAGAATTTTCAAGTGGATGAACTTGTAGTTTCATATCTTTAAATTGTTAGACAACATACAATTCATAGATTTCTGTGCTTCCATTATCCGCTGCTCTTGTTGCAGATTGATCAGCATATAGACATTGAATAAACTTGATGAAACACGAGTGGTCAGCCGGGGTCTTTGTGTATGACAAGGACAAGAATAGCACCACTGCCCTTCAGAGAGCACACTGTAAGAGGTGACTGTGTGACATGGCATAAAATCGACCATGGTTAGGTAGTTTGTAAAGAGCGGAAAGACTGCTCGCCTACATTGCTCTAGTATTTGCAACTATTAAGATGGGCTCACACATCCATTATCCACCCTCCACAGCACTTGTTCTGATGCAGTAGAGTAACAAGCTGCTCGAGCCTAGCCCACTAAGCAGGAGATCCTCCTCCTGGCTACATCGAGCTCACGTCAGCGCTTCCACGCCTGTAGAAGTACAGGTCGACTAAGACTAAGATACACAACAATAAAGGTACTAGCAAGAAAATAATCTTATGATGTTTGCATATTGGTATTTCCTTATATTATATAATCCACAGTGTCAACGTTTTTGACAATCCTGAAAGAATTCTTGTAGTTTTTTTGTCGGCATAGGATTGAATTTTTTTTTAAATGATTGGCAAGCTGGATGAGCACACAGGAGAAGGGATCTGATCTGTAGGATTGAGGTGGGATACATTCATCTTAGAGTATCCGATTAGCAGAGTGGTAGAGCATTTGCTTCTCATTGCAAATGTATCAGGCTCGTACCCCTCCATCAACATTTTCCAATTGACTTAGCTGCAAATTGATACCACGCATACTGTTAATTAAGAAAACGCAACGAGGAAGGGATCTGGCAATCCCACTTCACAAAATAAGCAGAAGTGTAGTACAATTAAGAAACACTTCATCCCCAACAACACGGTCTACTATTGGACTACTTTTATCATTTTTAAACAAAATGGCCACAAAGAATGTACCTTTCAGGCATTTGAAAATCATACACAAGAAGCGGAAAATTTTAAAAAGGAATCAGCACTCAAGAATTTACTCAAGATGTGCGGTAAGGGAACTCTAGACATTGTTAAAAAACATTATTATTGGCCAATCATTTTTCGTGCTCAACTACTACGACTATGGAATACAGGCTATGTTAAGAAAATGTGTAAGTTAATTTCTTACATTCCTATCATTAAATGTAGCCAATACATACACCATAATAATTTTGTTGGGGATGATGATGATGATAATCCATTTAGCTGTGAGTTGGTAGATCTTGATAGGCCGATGTCTCCTGGACAAAAGTACACATATTCCTCAATTGGAATTTGAATAAAGTTGCTGTTTTAGAGACATCATGATATCGAAAGGGAGGCCATCGGTACATTTTTCAATTATCCCGAAGGAAGGCAGTTTTAAAGAATGTATGCGATCTTGCAGAAGTGGTTTCTTAATACTCTCTTGTACATTGCAAGACCCATATACAACCCTATTCGGTTGGCGGTATGACAATACAGGTAACATATTACTTAGGATTGTTGCTTTCTTTGTTTACGAACCTACTTATATCTGAATTATTCAGTCTTAAAGAATTTAATCTGGGATGGGTCTACATCTGCCCCTCCTGCATTCCAGGGGCATATAAACACAGGCGGACCTGGGTCATCCTTGCTGTGCAATGCAATGCTCCTCAACATGCTTATCACTACGGGGATCACGGTGTTAATCTCAACCTCATTAGCCAGACCACAGCCTATATCCAGAATGAAGACCTGACGAGATTGGGGGTGGGAATAAAAATACTGAAAAACATAAGCGTTGTGCAAATCATATATTTTGGATAAGTAAAGAGACATGATGCTCTGCTGAAAACAGTACTGGAGAGACAGGTTGATGGCATGCAGACAAAAGGAAGACAGCACTGTAAATGGCACAGCAACATCTAAAGATGAACTAAAAACAGTCTGTTGGACTGTACCATTAATTCAGGAGATAGAGAATGCTGGAGGTCCATTGCAGTCAACCTTCACTGCGGTGGCAGCACTTGACACCATCATCATCGCCATTATCTCAGAGAAAACAAGTTAGACACTCTTTTATTTATGTATTAAACAACGTGTCGCACTTGCTACCTGTCGCTGGTTTTTCCTCATAACTTTTAAACCAATGAACGTAATTCAACAACATTTGACAGAGAAATACCTTGGGTGTGTGAGAAACATAAAGCGATCAATTAAATGCTGCAAGTAGTCACCATTAGCATCAAGGAATGCCTCCACACACCTCTCCATGTTATGGAAGGTATTCACCAATGCATCAGAAGTTACAGACTCAGTTTCTCGCCAAATGTTTTCTTGCAGTTCCATGAGATTCCTTGGCTTGTTGCCAAACACTTTTACTTTCAGCTTGTCCAACAGGAAGAAATTAGGTGGGGTAAGATCGGTGACCTTGGTGGCTAAAGTCCCTTAGAAATGACACGATCTTCAAAGATGGCATCAATTTCAGCCATACTGACATTTGAGGTGTGGCATGTTCCTCCATCCTGCTGGAAATAATCAGTACATAGTTCCTCGTCATCCAACTCGTTCACAGGACGTCCATGCCAAACTTGATTGAATTACATTTATAGTTATGAAAGAAAACCAGCAGTCAGCAGCGGGTAGGACACCTTGTAAATGAGCTATTGTTTCTAGACGTATCTTTCAAATTCATGAAACGTCTCCACGCTCAGCAGTCTGTTGCCTGTGTTCTACTTCTTCTACATCGTTCATCCTCAAAATGACGTTTTGTGGTGTTGAGTTGTAGTTCACATCGAGGCTTTGATATTTGCGCATTTCGTTCCAACATATCCAGTTTCAGTACTACACATTTTTAAAACCTGGTTTGCCTTCCCTCTTTGAATGCAGTCTGTTTCCAGGATGCCACTTGGAGGGGGAATAGGATGGGTCTGGCACAGTTATGGTTCGCCGACACTGATGTCAGCAGTCGGCTATAAGTCGCTGAATGTTGGCATCTCATTCACTTCATCTTAGGACCTTACCGTACTCTGACATCATCATCATGTAGCATGTTCTTGATAGAACGTCGCTCTCATCAAAGCCATTCGATAGAAGTCTCAATCAGCAGTCAGTCTATCCGCCTGCTCCATGTTCATGTTTAGGGAGTCCTTGATGTCTTGTGTCTATCTACATCTTAGTCGGCCTTTGCCTCGTCTTCCTGGAACAATGCCCTCAATAACTGCCTTTTCCAGTCCGTTATGGCGCTTGATGTGGCTAAAAATCCTCAGCGTCCATGACAGAACATGGTTTATAAGCCAGTTCTCTTTGACACTTAGATCTTGCAAGATGGCTTTATTTGTTATTTTGTTCACCCAAAGTATTTTTATGATTCTTGTGTAGCATTTTGCTTCAAACACCTTGATCTTCTTTCTTAATATTTGTGTGATGGTCCACGTCTCACATCCGTACATTGCCACCGGGAATACGCATGTTCTGAGGATCTTCAATTTTAATTCTGTTAGTATTGTGTCACACATTTAGCATACTATTCAGTTTCTGCATCGCTATGGACAATCATATCCTTAATTCCCTTGCACAGTCCCCATCGTTTGTTATTACAGATCCAAAGTAATTCATGTGTTCAATTTCTTCATTACCAATATTGATCTCGGGTTGGGACCTGTGTGTGCCAATGAACATTATCTTTTTTTTTCTTTGGTTTTCAAGAAAAGATTCTGACAGCTACTAAGAAAGAGACAATAATCATGTGACTTCCAGATGAATCGTGTGGTCTATGGATTGTGTGCTTTGCTTACATTCTCAATATATTATGCAAAACAAGAGCAAACGCTCAACACCTTTCACCTATGTCGCCTGAGATCCATTCTTCGTGTTTCATGGAGAGACAGGGTGACAAATGCGGAAGTACATTCTCACACCGGTTTTCAAGTATGTACACCCTCCTTTGACAGAGAACAATGCAATGGCTTGGCCATGTTCTCTATGGGCAGATGGCGTGTGGTAAAAAAACAGCTGGGCGACCACAGCTGCGATTCATAGACGCATGTAAACGGGACATCAAGGATCTGGATCTGATATTCTTGGGAAGACAAAGGCCGATGCAGCATAAAGAGCCACCTTAGCCTGGGTGAAAATAAGTTCATGCAACACAGAGAAGTGAAAAGAAAATGCCGGAAGGAAAAGGAAAACCAAAAACTCAGTAGAGTTGCTACTCCAAGTTCGCATCAACCTATAGTCAGACATGACTGATAAGGTGCTACTTACTGACCACGTACATTGTTAAAATCACCTCATGCTCAGACCGGACACTTGGTTTTTTAATACTTTCATGTAAGTTGACATGCCAGTTGTCCTTCTTCTTCTTCTTCGTACGCAGTCAGACAGTAACCATTATTTTTTCGAAAAAAGCGGCGTCATCCTGAGGCTGTCGCCACTGCCATAGAGCTTGTCTTGCAGTTCCACTGGTAATGGCCACATCTGCTCTCTCTGATCCTCGTATGTCGGGCAGTTCTGCAGCAGATGTTCAGCGGTCATTTTACCAGTACCGCACGGACATTCGTCGGTACACCCTATCTTCAATTTGTTGAATAGGTGGTACCTCAGTCTGTTGTGGCCAGTGCGAAGTCTGAAGACAACGACCTGCTCTCTTCGGTTCAACTGGTAATAGGCATCGTTTTTGGTGTAACCAGTATGTTCGGTTTCCCATTTGTTCATGTATCTGGCTTTGATAAGCCGTTTTGACTCTTCGTACGTCATACTGGTATCTGTTTGTGGTAGTCTTGCACCTTCTTTTGCCAGTCTGTCTGCCTCCTCGTTGCCTTGGATGTTGCAGTGTGACGGAACCCACTGTACCACTACCCTTTTTGGTGCGGACTGCTGGCACAGTTTGCAGAGTGCTGCTCTTAAGTCATTAAGCTCAGTGTTTTTCTGGCTTTTTAGCGCTGTGACTACGGCGAGAGCATCTGTAAGCAGGACTATATGGCTCTCATTTTCACTGTGTGTCACCATTTCTTCCACTGCCGCCCTCAGTGCCTCTGCCTCCGCTCTGAAATTGCTTGTGTACTTACCAGTAGCGAGTGACAGTGTTATTTGTCTGCCATTTGGTAGGTTCAGGAATGCTCCTGCCCCTCCGTTCTGTGTAGTGTTTGTTACAGAACCGTCGGTGTATGCATGGGTCCAGTCTATGCTTGGGTAGCTTTTCGTTATGAAGCTTAGGGTAGTATCTCTCCTTTCTTTTTCAGTCTGGCAGTTTTTTTTTGCAATACCTGGTATATTTTCTACCACCTCTGGAAATATATCCTGCCTCCAGGTAGGTTTTCGTACAGTAGTGATGGGTTTTGGTGTTGTTAGTGCGTTTATGGGATCTTCGTGCATCTTTGCTTTGGCTATTTCTGCAAAGTTTCTCCGCTTTAGTTTCCCATTTCCCAAATTGTTTAGTCTCTGGTGCATTGGATGGTCAGTCAGTCTTCGGAGTTTCTCTGACTGCAGCTGGGCTCTGCAGTCTCTTCTATCGGTCATGGATTGCAGTTTTGTAATCTTTTCAAGTTCTACAATTGACGTTGACTTCATGCCACCTGTTATAATTCTCATGGCTTGGTTTTGAAGTTTGTTAACTTTATCGAAGTTCGCCTTTGCTGCTGTTGTCCATACCAGTTGTCCAGATGCCTCAACTTCTATTTCTCTTATTTGAAACAACTTCCCCGGGGAACTGAGACGCTAGTCCAGAGTCAGGCACAACATACTGACCAGTACGTCGCTTCAGCACAATACACTGACCAAAACCACAATCTCTCTTCTATTTAAATTTCCCTGGAAACAGGCTGTTTTCAAGGCTGACTGGCTGACGAGATGTTGATCGATGTGCTCCTCGTAGTATCAAGCGCCACACAGATGAAGCCAAGCACAGCACAACCGCCTGGAGGACCGTGGTTTACCTTCATCAGCATGCTCGTGATGTGAGGAAAGTTACTACAACCCGCCACTTAACATCCTTTTCAGGGCGCACAAAAGATTAAACTCACTCAGTAACCCCCCCCCCCTATTTCCCCCACCCCCCGAAGCTAAACAGCAGAAATGGTGCACACATCGGTATACCTTTTACTAGTGCGGCCTGTTAATCTATCAAATTTTACATATCATGAACAGGACATTGGAAAGTGTTTACTGAAAAGCGTAGTTTAAAGAAAGTTAAATCTTTACTTCTTTCTTGGCATGACTGCTTCTCCTAGTCACCCAGGCTATATAAGATAGGCAGGGGATGGTGTGGGCTAGTGGTTGAGTGACACGGCTCACAATCAGAAGGTGCTGGGTTGGATCCCCATCACAGCACAGGCCGTTACCCCGGGGAAGCAAACCCTTAGAAAATGCAGGAGGAAGCAGACCCTTATATAAAATGTAAGTCAGATGCACTGGTCCGATTGGTGCAAAATAAAAACCACAGTGTAACACACACCGCCTTGGGGATTTAGAGGATTAAGGCAAACGCAACAGAAAATTATTTTTTTTTAAAACATATGATATGATGAAGATTGGGTTCAATTTCATAACCGCTGCGACAGCTACTGAGTCTGTGCTTTGTCGTCGGAACTATAAACAATGAAATGGTCTGAGCACATACAGGTGTACTAAGGTGCAATGAATATTTCCAGAGACGCACGGGTTGTTCTCCTACAAATTCCATCTTAGCACAATTGTTTGATATTCCCCAAAGTTTATTTTCAAGGATTCCAGTTCCTGTGACCATAATTAATAGCATGGTTTATTTCCGGTTTTCCTGTACAATGTGTACAATCCGGAATGGGACACAACTCTTCACTAGGTATGTATTTGTCTCCTGTCTTATCTGTTTACTCTGGCAAAACAGCGAGTGTTTGCTTTCTCTTTCTCATTATTTACTATGCTTTGTTCCATAGTGATCATGTAACACGAAATACCAGGTGGACAAATCCATGAACTGTAGAGTCTTCTACCATTGAGCAGTTAAACAAAATTGATGATCACCATTTACGACATGCTCTCAGTCTCAGTGTAGCAGTAGCCCTATTACCATGTCTGCCACACACTGAGCTATCCAGGACAACTCTCAATATTATATAACGTATAAAGAAGAGTGGAAGTTCGAACAGTGAAAATACTAGTTTCGTATCAGTAGAGACGGGTTTGTCGTGAGAGACGACTAACTGTGTGACATGGCATAACATCGGCCTTGGTTAGTTGGTTTCTTTAGAGCAGCATAGATGGCGCCTAACAGGCTGCGGGTCTACTTTGCTCTAGTGATTGAGTCCCAACACAGCGAAGTAATAAGCTGCTCAAGCCTATCCCACTGAGCAGGAAAGCCTCCTCCTGGGTACATCCAGATCATACCAGAGCTGGGACCTAACTAAGAGACGGCTCTAAAACACGGTAAGGACTATCTAAGCCATCTTAAATCATTAGCCATAAATTATCAATGAGTACCTCCTGAGTGGTCTACCGGGGTCTTTGTGTATGATACAGACCGCACCACTGCCCCACAGAGAGCATGTCGTAAGAGGCGACTAACTGTGTGACATGGCATAACACCGGCCATGATTAGGTGGTTTGTTTACAGCAGCATAGATGGTGCCTAACAGGCTGAGGGTCTACTTTGCTCTAGTGCTTGAGTCTATTAAGATGGACTTGCACATCGGTTAACCACCCTTTGCGGCACTTGTCCCAACACAGCGGAATAATAAGCTGCTCGAGCCTAGCCAGCTAGGTAGGAAATCCTCATCCCGACTATACCCAACTCATTCCAGAGCTCAGACCTGCACATGGGCATCCACCCCTGTAGAAGAACAGGTCGACTAAGACCTCATCTATCTGAACAAACTGCACAATATGTGTTTACATTGTATATATATGTATTTTTTTAAAACACTATATTCGTTGTTGTTGTTTGTGAATGCCCACAATGAGTAGGTTCCTCTTTTGTGTGCCCTGAAAAGGACATTAAGTGGCGGGTTGCAGTAGCTTTCCTCACATCCCGAGCGTGCTGATGAAGGTGGACCGGGGCCCTCCAGGCGGTTGTGTTATGCTTGGCTTCATCTGCATGTCCCTCACTACTACAGGGATCACGTCGAACCTCACCTTGTTTCTAGGATGACCAACAAGGAGGTCAGGTGAGGGTCTTGGCCAGTATATATATATATATATATAAATATATTTATATATATATATATATATATATATATATATATATATATATATCACATGATCATCACCTTTCTTTATTTTCACTGTACAGTTATCCCCCCCACCCCCCTCCACCACCACCACCCTCTTCACATCTCTCTGGCCACAAGGGTTTCAACAGAGATTAATTAGTTATATTGAGTTTTGTGTGTGTTTTGTTTTACCACTTTTCTTCATGTTTTTAAACCCATTAACATTTTCTATTGCTAATTTGATTTGTAAATTCCTATAAAAATAATCTATGTAAACGCATATGTACTAATAATATAGGACAAATAATAGGTCTTCTATTTGATATACGTATTATATGGAATGCACATTTTTGAGTCCGATAATCTTGGAAAGTGATACATGCCATTATAACGTACGGTGAAAAGCGGCCACAGAACAAACATTGTTAAGGATTCATGCGTTTGACACATCATTGCATTAACCCTCAGCTGTTATATAAGGTGGGGTGGTCTTTACTTATTGAACTTCAATAACTGTGAACCATATTTAATGATGCAACGAGGATGAACGCGAGAGGCAAGCTCTCTTTCATTCTAGTACAGAGGCTCTAATCACGAACATAGCACAGCTACGATTTTTTTCAAGCTTTTATTTGACATGATCGTTGTCCGGTTGCAGTGACTGCTATTTCTCTCATTTTAACCAACTTCCTTATAAGAGAGCTGAAATTGTGTACACAACCCGTACTAGTTCGATCAATTAAATTTTCAAAAATATACTCATGTAGTCCTCAAAACAATAAACATGTATTAGTATAAATAAAATTTGTACTGAAAATCGTATTTTTAAAGATATATTTACTTGTTAAACCAAATTTTTGTTTCAAATTTGTCAGCATTTATTTCCGTTATTATGGTTCTCTTGTGTCGTCTTTCCGGTAACCTCTCTTAGACTAGCAACAGGTTCGGGCGTCATCATATCTCAAAAATCAATAGACTGTCTGTGTCTGTTTAACAACAGTCTTTCGATTTCTTGGAGAAAGATTTACTCGTTCATTTCCGAACATCATCTGCCCAGCTGTGTTCGTGAGGCAAGGTGTTAGGCAGCACACTCAATCGTATCACATGGCAGTGTTATTGGAGTTTAAGTTTGGTTGATCCACCAGTGGGATTTATTTGATTGAGGAATAAAGATCGAGAGTCCCTGTCGTCGCCCTGCTGCATGCAGATGAGATGTTTATTTTATCTCAATATACATCCCTTTTTTTAAGCATATAAATAACATACATGCATGCATACATAAATAAATACACATATATATATATATATATATATATATATATATATATATACATATCATATATATATATATATATTATATATAGGCCATATATAAATATATTATATATTTATATATATATATATATATTATATATGATAATAATAATAATCAAATACTTACAGACATGTTGAAAACAAATTAGTGAATTCGTGAACCTCTGAAAAGAATCCTTAGTGATTATGTACCAGCTATCTGTTCGTTCTGTCAAGTTTGGCCGTGTCTCAGTCTCAGCACACAAGGTCGCAGTCTGCTCAACTGGTTGGTGACTGGAACAGAACACATTTTTATATCCCATCAGGCCTATCTGCCCACACTTTCCGAAGTAGCGAATATTGATTTGCATTGCAATACGAGTTTTTACAGAACATCATATACGGGTTAGTATATGTCCTCAATGGTCCTCAACCAGTTAAGAATTGTAATCCCCACTCTTCAGTTCGGTTGGGGTACAGGATATTATGCTTCAGTTTAGTCTGTTAAATAATTCGTAATTAATATTTTTTTTTATATTTGAATTCAAGTTTTTGAATCCACAATATCCTGTGGAGTCCCGCCAGGCAGCGAGAGTGCCGGGCCTCACGCCTCGAAGGGGCTCGCCAAATGCTACTGGCGATCACCCACCCATGTGCTGTGGAGTCAAGGCACAAGGTAATGGGGCAAAAACTATTGACCAAAAACACAAGACCCTCAGAATACTACAGTGGAATGCGGAGGGAGTCATTAACAAAAAGCTTTCCCTAACACATCACTTGCATGAAGGTAAGATTGACGTGGCATGTATCCAAGAAACGCACCTCAACAACAACCACAAATTCTCAATCAGAAGATACCAGACCTTCCGTCTTGTTAGAGAAGGTCACAAAGGAGGGATTCTGATACTGACACGTAACTGCATACCGAGTAGCGCGGTAGCTGTCAATCACACCGGACAAGCAGAAATTGTAGGAGTCGACATAATGACACAAGAAACGAAGATCCGCATCTTCAACCTGTACGGCCCACCAAACAAAGACATGTCGCTCTCGAGTATGGAAATCAAGGACTCCAGCTGCCTAGTAGTTGGAGACTTCAACAGCCACTCGGAGAGATGGGGATATTCGGACACAGACAACAGAGGTGATGAAGTGGAAGATTGGGAGATAGACACAAATCTCTATCGTATCAATAGGCTGGAGGATAGCCCTAGCTTCTATTCTAGAACATGGCATACCACCTCTACTCCAGACTTGGCCTTTTCCACGGTGGATATTCACCTCAAAATAGACCGCCAGGTGCTAAACCAATTGGCAGGTAGCGACCACAGGCCAATGAGGCTAGAAGTTGATATGGAAGTAGGCCCACAGGAAATAAAACCGCTCCCACGTTGGAATTATAAACGAGCCGACAGGGACAGATTTACAATCCTGACAGATGGGCTGTGTGAAACCATCAACACACGGAATAACAATTTGAAACATATGGTGGAAAGCCTAAGCAAAGCAATAATGCAAGCAGCCACCAAAGCTGGAAAAGAGGAATTGTACCGCAGGCATGGAAAGACGCTGTACGTATACCAGTACCAAAGAAAGAAAAAGATAAAACAGATCCAAATGGATACAGGCATATCAGTCTACTGAGCTGTGTAGGAAAACTGATGGAGCGTATGATAAGCACCAGACTGATGTGGCATCTGGAAGAAAAACACATACTAATCCCACAGCAAAGCAGGCTTTAGACAGCACAGATCCACTGAGGATCAGATCACTCTCAAAGCCCAAGAAATAGAGGATGCTTACCAGGAGAAAAACATACACAGTAGCGGTTTGGGTGGAAAGCTACGAAGAAGTGACGTTTGTGGGAAAATGTACAGATGGATCAGTCACTACCTCAAAAACAGAACAGCCAGAGTTCAAGTACAAGGGCAGATGAGCAAAACGGTAACACTTGAGTAGGGAGTACCCCAAGGGGGAGTACTGTCACCCACACTCTTCCTGGTGTATATAAATAACATCATAGAGATTATACCAAGAAGAGTCCATAGCTCCATGTTTGCAGACGATCTCGCTATGTGGACCTCTGAAAAGAATCTCACCATAGCAAGTAATCGGACACAGCAGGCCCTAACATCGCTGGAGGAGTGGGCGAACTCATGGCTGGTCAAAATAAATGAGGAAAAAACAACATGTACGATATTCTCGCTTTCAAACAAACCCCAAAACACCAAAATAAGTCTTAACGGCAAATACCTGCGGCCAAACGAAAACCCAAACAACCTGGGAGTCATATTTTATCGGCGCATGACATGGAAAAGTCAGATCGAGAGAAACCGAATGAGAGCCAGATAAAGAATGGCAATCATGAGGAATCTTGCTGGCACAAGCTGGGGAGCAGACGAAAGTATACTGAAGAAACTGTACACTGGAAGAGTGAGACCAGTTCTCGAGTATGGCATTGCGGCATGGACAACAGCAGCAAAGGCGAACTTTGACAAAATTAGCAAACTTCAAAACCAAGCTATGAGAGTTATAACAGGAGGCATGAAATCAACGCCAATTGTAGAACTTGAAAAGATTACAAATCTGCAATCCATGGCCGACAGAAGAGACTGCAGAGCACAGCAGCAAGCAGAGAAACTCAGAAGACTGACAGACCATCCAATGCATCAGAGACTAAATAATTTTGGAAATTGGAAACTAAAGCGGAGAAACTTTGCAGAAATAGCCAAAGCAAAGATGAGTGAAGACCCTATGAACGCATTAACAACACCAAAGCCCATTCCTACTGTAAGCAAACCTATCTGGAGGCAGCATATGTTTCCAGAGGTGGCAGAAAATATTCCAGGTATTGGAAACAAGAACAGCCAGACTGAATAAGAAAGAAGAGACATAACCCTGAGGTACATAACGGAAAACTACCCAAGCATGGACTGGACCCATGCATACACCGACAGTTCTGTAACAAACACAACACAGAACGGAGGGGCAGGGGTATTCCTGAGCCTACCAAATGGTAGAAAAATAACACTGTCAGTGGCAACTGGGAAATACTCAAGCAATTTCAGAGCGGAGGCAGAGGCACTGAGGGCTGCAGGAGAAGAAATGGTGACAGGCAAAGGAAACGAAAGCCATATAGTCCTGTTTACAGATGCCCTGGCCGTAGTCACAGCACTAAAAAGCCAGAAAAATACTGAACTTAATGATTTAAGAGCAGTACTCTGTCAACTATGCCAGCAGTCCGCACCACAAAGAGTAGTAGTACAGTGGGTTCCATCCCACTGTAACATCCAAGGCAACGAGGAGGCAGACAGACTGGCAAAAGAAGGTGCAAGACTACCACAACCAGATCCTAGTGTGACCTACGAAGAGTCCAAAAGGCTAATTAAGCCAAATGGGAAACAGAACATACTGGCTGCACAAAAAACGATGCCTATTACCAGTTGACCAGAAGAGAGCAGGTCGTGGTCTTCAGACTTCGCACAGGCCACAATAGACTGAGGTACCACCTATTCAATAAATTGAAGATAGGTGGCACTGACGAATGCTCGTGTGGTACCGGGAAGATGACCGCTGAACATTTGCTGCAAAACTGCCCGACATACGAGGATCAGAGAAAGCAGAAGTGGCCATCACCAGTGGCAACACTAGACAAGCTCTATGGCAGTGTCGACAGCCTCAGGATGACCGCTGCTTTTTTCGAAAAAATAACGGTTGACGTCTGACAGCGTACGAAGAAGAAGAAGAAGAAGAAGAAGAAGAAGAAGAAGAAGAAGAATCCACAATTTTATATCGATTTATAAATATATATATATATATATATATATATATATATATATATATATATATATATATATATATATATATATATATATATATATATATATGGCGCATGGCACGAGAGCAGTTGGCCGACTACAGTTGAGTCTCAAAGATGTGTGTAAGCGTGATATAAAGGCCCTGGTTATGAATCTGACATCCTGGGAAGACAAAGCTGCAGACCGATCCAGGTGGAGATGTACTCTGAATGGTCACCTAATTTTGTGTGAAGCAAAACTCTTGCAACACAGATAAATGAAAAAGACAGTGCCGCAAAGAGAAAGACAACGAAAGCTAAGTATACATTATTTTGTTTATTTTTCAAACAAAGTCATATTATCCTATAGTCAGTCATGACTGAAAGGGGTTACTATACGTTACTATAATATATTAATAATGAACATATTTGTAAATCACTATAACAGATTATCCCAGTAAATGTATTTGTACAAATAAAGAAAAAAAGATTGTCAATATTATATGGATATAATTTCTTCTTCTTCTTCTTCTTCTTCTTGTTCTTGTTCTTGTTCTTGTTCTTCTTCTTCTTCTTCTTCTTCTTCTTCTTCTTCTTCTTCTTCTTCTTCTTCTTCTTCTTCTTCTTCTTCTTCTTCTTCTTCTTCTTCTTCTTTGTTCGTTCGTTCGTTCTCAATCTCTCACTACCAAACCCTGAAAGGGTTTAAGTAGCCGAATGTAGTCAAGAGAACGGAATGCGTTGTCGTAGTTTACAGCTTGGCTGCGATATTTGCACCTTTCGGTCCAACACATCCGACTTCAGCAACCATTTTTTGAGTACCGGGTTAACATTCCCTCTTCGATTCATTAGCCAGTCTGCCCTAATGCAGCCTGTTATCCAGGATCACCACGTGGAGGTGTAGGAGGGTCTTGGCAGCTATGGTTTGCTGGCCCTGACGCTAGCAGTCAGCTATGGGTCGCTGACCCCTGCAGCATCTTGATCCCGGATATAATTTCAAATGTACATTTCGAGTCAGATAATCTTGAAAAATGGGGAATTAAATGCATGCATAGGGTTAAAAGCGTGGATTAAGAAAACAAGACACCAGTGTTAGTAGGCAATACTCCAATATTATAACCGAGTAGTGTCTTGGTTCATGTGATATTGGAGGGGGGGGGGATGGTGTGAGGAGGTATATTGTATCTGGACTCGGGAGCCTGGGGAACATGAGCTGGCTTATTGATTGTGGCTTACAGTTCATGCTATTTCTGTAACATAGTTTCAAGGGTCTCACGAGCCAGGACTGGGGAAGCCCTGAAAACACCGTTCGTGGTAGCCACTCATAACTTTAGAACCCTGTCCGAGAGATGGGCATCATAGAACAATCATTGTTCAAAATTCTTAAACAATGCTCGCTTAAGACTGTCCAACTAAAATTTATATTATTCCACGCTCCTACTGGGAAATCCCACTACCTTTTAGGTCACATAGAAAGTTCAAGACAAGGAATCTTTTCTTTAGCGGGAGAATAGTTCAAAGAAAGTTGAGGCACGAGAACTGAAGAAAAAGAGAAGTCATTGACCGAAGCGGGGAGAATATGATATATAAATTCGGGGATCAGAATATTCGGGATTAATAGATCATAGAACAGAAAACTACCGAGCAGATTAGCAGGTAGCTAAGGGAGACCACAGAAGAGTAGACTGCCGTGCAGTTGGTAGGATAGCGAGTAACATCGGCTGAAAGGAGTAGTTAGACCAGAGAGATAGAATAGCTCTAATACAACAGACAAGTCACCGAAGCAAAAATCACCGACGTATAATCCAGACACTGATAGGGAACCAGAGGCTACGCACTTGTAAGCATTTGACTGTGTGTAACCCTGTTTAATTCGACGCTCACACGTGACGCCGACTTCCAAGTCCCTGCGTGGCATTCGTCTGCGTAGTCGTCAGAAGGAGACGTGTTACTTCATACAAGAAGCTGTCGTCTCGGCCAACACGTCGTAACACATTTGTTATTCTTGACCTGACAACTACCATAACAGAACCACTGTCGTCTGTGTTAGACACGAGAACCTCTGTAAGCAAGGACGTTAGACCTGAGTTGGAGAACCACTACGGGCAAAAACCGCTGAAGTCGTCGTATAGTTCCTGACTAGACGAAGGAGAAGAGGAGCCAGAACAACTAATAGTTGAAATCCTGAGGTGAAGACGAGATAAGAGGCTATTTAGACACAGACGTTGCAGAAGCTGAGAGGGAGAAGGAGGTCACCATACGAGTGAAGACCGAAATATTGCCTGTGAACATATTGAGCGATTATGAGCCAGGTTCTCCCAAGTTTTAATTTCTTTTTGACAGCACTTAAGAGATTCCTCCAGACTGTCTTTGAAAAGCTTTTTTGGACGTCCTTGTGATCGCTCTCTTTCCCTCATTTCGTTATACAGGAGGAACCTCTTTTGAAATCTTTCATTTGACATTCGGGCAATGTGGCCATCCCATGGCAATTGAGATTTTTGTAAAAGTGCATGAATACTTTCCATGTAGGCTCTGGGCAGCACTTCAGAATATGTGATTTGGTCCTGCCAGCGTATATGCAGTATGCGTCTTAGACAGTTCACGTGAAAATGATTTAATCTCCTGGCTTCACCAACGCAGACAGTCCAGCTCTCACACGCATAGAGAATGGTGGAGACAATGGCGACACAGTAGACCTTCAGCTTAGCCATTATGCTTATTCATCAACATCCCCATACTGTTGAGCGCATTCGGCCAAAACCCAGCTCACCAGCAGTAGTCACTGATCTCGACAATGTGCTTACGAGCTAGACACATTTTACAACCGCTTGTATTTTATATCTCCTCACGGCAACTGCTGGCTGTTTATACGATGTACCTGGTGCCGATTGATGCATGACCTCGATTTTCTTTATGCTTGTGTCAAGCCAAAGTTGTCACAAGCAGCAGAGAACCGGTCCATACCCTCCTGCATATAGCGTTCTGAGCTACTATACAGAGCACAGTAAGTACACGTTCGTGCATGCCTTCGTGAAGTTGTTTCACAACGTTTACAAATTTGCTATGACAGACGAATTTAGACATGATTTGCCATAGTACATATATACTTTCCGTGTTCTGGGTCCCACCTCAGAAATACTGTTTCCAATATTCCACCACATGGATTAACTCATCGTTCTTTCTCCATTGTGGAGATTTGATAGAACTTAGTAATGTCTTCATTGTCAAAGACTTAAGTTCAAAAAGCAAAATTATTCTACATAAAGATGCATGATTTTATGTCTCTCTATAACTTTATGTCTGTCTGTCTGTGTGTCTGTGTGTGTGTGTCTGTCTGTGTGTCTGTGTGTCTGTCTGTTTTTCTGTCTGTCTGTCGGTCTGTCTGTATGTCTGTGTGTGTCTGTGTGTGTGTCTGTCTGTATGTATGTGTGTCTGTCTGTCTATATGTCGGTCGGTCCGTCGGTCTGTCTGTCTGTCTGTGTGTGTGTCTGTGTGTCTGTCGGTCGGTCGGTTGGTCTGTTTCCGGTATGTCTATCTATCTATTTGTCTAACTTTATCTATCTATCTATCTAACTATTTTATACAGCTATTTATTTTTACGTATGCCTGACTGTCCGCCTGCTTGTTTATTCATTTGTATATTCTATATATAAGTCATCATTGACGCATCACGCCTCAGTCTCTGTAGAGCAAGCGCATGACGCACTGTGAGTTTTGTCCACTATTCTCATGTATGTCGACACAGTCTGCTGTGACTGTAAAGGCCTATCGGGGTGTTAAAGTCCCTGTCCCAGATCGTACAGCCGTACTGAGTAGGCTGAAATAGGTCGTGTCGCCCGATCTTGTCAGTTTGTTTCCTTTCTCTGCAGCAAGTAAATCACTACGAGCGTCAGCTATTATGCCCCTTCTAACTGATACCACTATATATATATATATTACTCTCTCGCCATTTCTCTTTATATATATATATATTCGGCATTGTTCTTCATTCTTGCTACTTAGGGGACGGCGTGGCTTAGTGGTTATGTGACACGGCTCACAACCAGAAGGTGCTGGGTTCGATCCCCATCACCTCGGGGAAGCAAGCAAACCCTTAAAAAATGTAGGATGAAGCAGACCCTTACATGAAATGCATGCTGAAGTCGGATGCACTGGGCCGACCGGCGAAAAATAAAAACCACACTGCAACGCACACCACCTTGGGGATTAGAGAAATAAGGCGAACGGGGGGGAAAAATTTTAATCTTACTACTCACTGTACGTCCTTTATTTGCTCTGATGATTCTTCCGTAAATCAATGTTGTTTGTTTAAACAAAAGCTCCTCTATCCCAATTTCACTTAATGTTTGTGATAACTACAATTATTGAAATGATCTTTTTCATCCCTATGTCAACTATTTTCTAGCTAGATTCAATAATGACACTGATTTACGACAGAGACCATGACGACAAACACAACAGCTAGACATTTGAAAAAGTGATGATCGATGAGAAAGTGATGATCGATATTGGCCCAGCAACAAAGAAAGAATGCCAACAGTTTAGCCAGAAATGTGCAGGCTTGGAAACGACAGAGAATAGCTTAAAAGGAAACAGATAGCAAAGAACGGTTAAAGAGGAGGCTAGCAGTTAAGAGTTTCGTGGGTGAAGTTCAAGAAGACGGTTCAAAGTAGGAATATATGTAGAAAAGTATTTGCAGTCGTATGCCACAATTGGGAACAAAATGACAAAAATCATTAAGGGCAGAAGGATCGTCAACACTTTGATGGTACACCTAACCAAGTTCCGTTGGTCGAATGTGTTTGAAAGAAAGTTACAAGCACTTCCACAAATTGTATACGGGGGTAAAGTCAAGGCCGTTCGTTAGGAGATACCATGCCGTCGGGGATGCAGTGAGGGAAACCTCATTTCCGCTAGTTCTCCGTATTTTATTAGTTTGAGTAATTAGCTCCGTTCCTAGCTACGTGAAAGTAACTCTGGTACATGTTAACAGTTAGATAGACTTTCATTATTTTGTCACTCAGATGCCTTTGATAAAACGTGTTTTTTTTTTAATTGTAATTTTGGAGTTTTCCTATTCCCTGGGTCTGACGTGAGTATTATTTGGGATGTGAAATAAAGGCCTCTTACCTTGCATTGTCGCCACACAGTGTGCAATATAGATTTTTGTTTCATAACCTTAAGGAAAATCTACACCTTTATGCGGGTTGAACCCGTGTCATCCAGGGAGGAAGACCAGTACCCTAACCATTCTACCAATTTGATACAGGGAATAGATAGTAAATATCTCGCTTTATCTGAATTCCACGAAGAAGGAACAACAGAAACACTAAAATAAACTATTTTCACATTCGTTCATTCTACATCGTTCTTTGCCTTACATCAAAGGTTTTAAATAGATTTACCTCCCTTGCAGATTGTAAAGTTAGATGTCAGGTGACGAGTTATTTGTCAAATCGTGCAAAACAGGCCTGTCGTACCTGCCCGATCCATTTAAGCCGTTACAAATGTTGTATAAATGCAACGACTATTGTCCAAATTGCATTTATCTATTGTCTTCTTGATTTCCTTCTACTCTGTTGCCTGGCTTAGTTTCAATCGCCCATTCAAACAAAACCTGGCCACTCCCTCCCAAAGATGGGCCCTCAACAAACACTTCCATAATATCAACTATCTGAGCCAGTTCTGTATGCGTCTTGTCGGCTGTCTTTACGTTTACATCCAACTGCCTCTCCTATAAGTATCTCGGTTGTCCTCTATTTGACTTGCTGTGTGGAATCTAGAATAGAGACTGTCTTGTAATGCTATCAACTGGATTTCATTTGCTGTGGGAAATCTAGAATAGAGACTGTCTTGTAATGCTATCAACTGGATTTCATTTGCTGTGGGGAATCTAGAATAGAGACTGTCTTGTAATGTTATCAACTGGATTTCATTTGCTGTATGGAATCTAGAAAAGAGACTGTCTTGTAATGTTATTAACTGGTTTTCGTAATAAGTAGCCTATGGCCTATTCAGCGCATCGCTCCCCCTCCCCTCCCCATCCAGCCCTTAAATCACGCTGCACGTTGGTGATCTTGTTCTCTCTCCCTTGTATTTTGTGCGGTGGTCACGAGGTCTGGGCTGGACGTCCCGCTCCCTAAAGGAAAGTGAAGCGTCTGATTTAGCGTCTCCTTTCCAGGTGTAGATATCGCCGCAGGATTCACTGTTCGGCTTGCCGGCTGGAGTTTCCATGCCAATGGCCTCTCCTACATTATTGTGTCCCCAGCAGCACCTTCATGAGGGGCCCGCTGTTTTTCTTACAGAACCTGCTGTGGGGCGAGATCGAGTACCCGGCGGTATAACAGATTGGGCTCATTATCCTTGGTTGGCAGCCAATCTAAGAGAAGGTAAACACTGACTCTAAACTCGGGTAGACGAAGCTCGTTATCCTGTTCAGACAGTTCGCTTAGGAGAGAAGGAACTCTGATTTTAAACTAATAAGTACCCGAAAGTGCTGACTAGTCTTGGAACAATGAGAATATCATCGGATGTCTCGAGTAACTAGCGGGCAACGACTCCAATGCCGTGTGGAAGCCTTGGGAGAGAGTAGGGCTACGGGAGTAAACCCAGACAGAAAATCCGAAGTGGTATAACATGGCTATCTATAGTTTAGTTTAAACTACAAATGGCCATGGGTTGCACCTATGTCGGATGGTTTCAAAATTGCAAACTCATTCCGGCAGCACCTGCAGCTGAGCTGGTGCCAAATTGTCATGCTTTGCATTCCTCGGGATTTCACCAGCAAGGCTGAAAGGGGGATCCTGCAGTTTGGGCAGCCTAGCGTCTCCATATTCAGCGCCCAGACTTGCGCCCTGAGAGGCTACTCACAGGGTGCCACACGCATGGTCTGCAATGACTAAGACGCCTATGAATGATATACAGGTGGCCGTTTACGAATGGCTGTGAGGAACTGAGACGCTAGTCCTTCTTCTTCTTCTTCTGCGTACGCAGTCAGACAGTAACCATTATTTTTTCGTAAACGCGGCGGTCATCCTGAGGCTGTCGCCACTGCCATAGAGCTTGTCTTGCAGTTCCACTGGTGATGGCCACATCTGCTCTCTCTGATCCTCGTATGTCGGGCAGTTCTGCAGCAGATGTTCAGCGGTCATTTTACCGGCACCGCACGGGCATTCGTCGGTACACCCTATCTTCAATTTGTTGAATAGGTGGTACCTCAGTCTATTGTGGCCAGTGCGAAGTCTGAAGACAACGACCTGCTCTCTTCGGTTCAACTGGTAATAGGCATCGTTTTTGGTGTAACCAGTATGTTCGGTTTCCCATTTGGTCATGTATTTGGCTTTGATAAGCCGTTTTGACTCTTCGTAAGTCATACTGGTATCTGTTTGTGGTAGTCTTGCACCTTCTTTTGCCAGTCTGTCTGCCTCCTCGTTGCCTTGGATGTTACAGTGTGACGGGACCCACTGTACCACTACCCTTTTTGGTGCGGACTGCTGGCACAGTTTGCAGAGTGCTGCTCTTAAGTCGTTAAGCTCAGTGTTTTTCTGGCTTTTTAGCGCTGTGACTACGGCGAGAGAGACGCTAGTCCAATTAGTACAACATACTGACCAGGACGTCGCATCAAGGACAGGCACAATACACTCACAAAGACCACAATATCTCTTCCATGTAGCGTTCCCTGAAAACAGGCTGTTTTCAAGGCAGCCTGGTTGACGAAATGTGGATTGATGTGATCCTCGTAGTTGTTCGTCCATCACGCGTGATGAGGACCTTTCCCTTTTCATTTTAGCCAGTCCCCCAAATCGAGTATACCGTACTTCCGGGTTGTGGATGGGTGCGGAGATGGCTGACAAGTCCGATTTGGGATCTGCATACTCGCGGGCAGTGAGGTCATTGAAAGTTCGCTTCGCGAGACTGAAATTTCATGGACTTTTCTGGCCTTTCTCCGTTGTTCTGCTGCAGTCTTTTCAGAAGCCTCGCATGACACTGCTCCTCTGCAGAGAGCTGTACGTCAGGCTGTACGGTCTTTTGCAGCATTTTCCCATGTTACGAGGTTTATGCTAAAGGCTTTTAAAGAAGTTTTTAGTGTGTCTTTAAAGCGCTTTGTGTGGCCTCTTTGGGAGCGTTCGCCATTCTGCATCTCGCGACAGAAGATTATTTTTGGCAACCGATAGTCTGGCATGCAAACCCCATGACTCGTCCAGCGAATCTGTGATTTCGTCATAATGGTATCAATGCTAGGGATGCCAGCTCTCACAAGAACAGCCGTGTCCGGGACCCTGTCTTGCCACTTGACATCCCTCGTAGTAGTGAGCGGCACACGGATGAAGCCAAGCATAGCACAACCGCCTGGAGGACCGCGGTCCACATTCATCAGCAATCTCGGGATGTGAGGAAAGCTACTACAACCTGCCACTTAACGTCCTTCCCAGGGCCCACAAAAAGGTAAACTTACTCATGATAGGCATTGAACAGCAAACAACAACGAAAGTATGTGCCTTTTTTGTAAGTTCTTTTGGTGTGCACCACGCTTCAGAGCCATTCAGTGCGACGGATCATCACTAGGACCGACAATTCCCATTGATGGCAGATGTGAAAGGGAAGTGAAAAAAATAGCTCTGCTGATATTCTGCTGAAAACAATACTGGAGGAAAAGGTGGCGAGCAGGAGGACGACACCACCATAAATCAGAGAGTATCAAGAGTTGAACTAATAACCGTCTTTCGGAGAGTACCATCAGGGCAAGAAACAAAACATGTTGTAGCTACATTCCAGCCAATCATCGTTGCGAAGACGGCATAACATTACCATCATAAAAATATAGTCTGCACATTGCGTGGAGACTGCAGGGGAAAACTGTATTTAAGCTTCGGCTCTGTTAATCGTCTCCGAAGACCCCAGCATTGGAAATAAACGCTGCAAAAATATGTTTTCCTTTGAATACATACTTATTGTTATCCGATTCGTATACACCTACCAGTCGACCACATAGACTAAAGTTATAAATGTCGTATTGTTACACTGCATTCTTTACACCCCCTCACCAGTTTAGCTGTGTTAGATCCTGCTCTGATTTTCAGCGACTTTGAATATATATTTTTAGATAAAATTCAGTCCATGTCTGACTCCAAGTTATTTGCCATGGTTGACCTACCAAAAAGTGCATTCATGCATATTAATCTTGTCAAAACGCTGAAAGACCAACTCGCATTCAAAGATTCGGTTGCACTACTAGCTGAAAACGCCAGGCGCAGTCATTCCTTTTCAGCATTGCGACATATCCATAACTGGTTTTCATTTACATCATTCCCATTAGTTTGTTAGTCTTCTTCTTCTTCTTCTTCTTCTTCTTTTTCTTGTCATTGTTATTATTATTATTATTATTATTATTATTATTCTACTGTTTCTTCTTCTTCTTCTCCTTCTTCTTCTTCTTCTTCTTCTTCTTCTTCTTCTTCTTCTTCTTCTTCTGTTTCTTTTTCTTCTACTCCTGTTTCTTCTACTCCTGTTTCTTCTTCTTCTGTGTCTTCTTCTTTGTCTTCTTCTGGTCCTGTTTCTTCTTATTATTATTATTATTATTCTTTTTCTTCTTCTTTTTCTTCTTCTGCTCCTATTTCTTCTTCTTCTTCTTCTTCATCTTCTTCTTATTATTATTATTATTATTATTATTATTCTACTATCCAAAACGTCTGAATGCAGCCTGTTTACCGGGACGCCATTTGGAGGTTGGATAGGGTCTTGACCCGTTAAGGTTCGTTAACCCTATTGTAAGCAGCCACCTATTGGTCAATGGATTCTGTCAGTTTATTCATTGTTTTATCTTTTGTGCCGTTTGTTAGCCTCATCTGTGTAATCTTATGTCACTTCGTCTTCTTTTTCTTCTTTTCTTCTTCTATATCTATCTATCTTCAGTCTACTTAAGTCGTTAGACGTCGTGGAGAGGTGCTATCTCCTTTTTTTCATATTTTTTAGCAGGTGAAAATCCACTAGTGACGTGCCAGATCAATCCCAGCATCTGTTAGCCCCTGGAATATACAATCGCCTATTTTTTAGACTAGCGGGGGTGCAGGCGTAAATTAGAGCAAGGTAGACCAACAGCTTGCCAGGCTCCATCTAAGCCGCTCCGCTAACCACATAACCAAGACCTGTTGTTATGGCCACAAAATCCCCTTTTTTTTGCGACATATTCTCTGTAGGGCGAGAATCCCTAGAATAATTTGAGTAGATTTTTAACTTGACTTTTCTTCTTCTCTTTCTTCCTTTTTTCTTCTGCTTTTCATGTTTCATCTGTATCTGCTTTTCAGAGCCAGTTTGCTACAGTGAGATGCAGGATCGTTGCTGAGAGGAGCGGTACATGCTTGACAACACGGTCCAGTATCAGAATAGAGATCGTGGCAGTGACTTCAGCTCTGAGGCACGGGAATGGCGTGGGTGCGCGAAGGTGCTGGGTTCGATCCCCATCACAGCACCGGTCGTTACCCCGGGAAAGCAAACCCTTAAAAAATGCAGGAGGAAGCAGACCCTTACATAAAATGAATGCCGAAGTCGGATGCACTGGGTCGACAGGCGCAAAATAAAAACCCCTGTGCAACGCACACCACCTTGGGAAATAGAGAAATAAGGCAACAAAAAAAAACCTCTAAGGTGACTGAGTATCTGGGAACTTTGTAGTAAGGTCCGTAATTATATTTGACTCTCATTCCTTGGTTCCGAAGTTGCATAAGGGCCGGATGTGGCATGAGTGGATAGCGGGCATAAAGGCCTCGAACCTCTGGAGAATTTTGACGATCTACTGTCCTGGCATGATGAGGATCACGGGAACGAAAGAGGCGACATCATGACCTCAGGGACTCTCGCAGTGGGGTCATTAGCAATGGACAGATGTGACGTTTTTGCAAGTTCCTGCAGTAAATGAAACAGCAATGCACAGATTGCAAGATTGTGAAATTGAATCAACAAAGAGAAGCACATGATAGAACGAAGATTGTGTATAACCAGTAAAAGTAAAGTAACCCATATCATTAGGGGTGTGAGGTGTTAGCGATCTCACATTTCAAAAGATCGGCTATATGAGGGCGGTAGCCATCTCCTCTCCCTCACCGCTTTTACTTCCCGGACTGAACCGGTACCCATTTAAGGCTGGGTCGACCCGGGAGTCGTTACGGTCTGAAAAACATTACCGCCTCAACTGGTGAATGAACCCAGGACCACTCAAATGTGAAGCCAGCGGTCTAACCACTGCGCTACGCGGCTCTTTAAGTATAACCAGAGAACTACATAAGCCATCGATATCTACACTCATCGCCATCTGCTGAGACAAACTGAGCACCTGTTTGGATTGTGTTACAGAACATGACAGAACAGAGTCACTAGTCATGCTTAATCTGCATTACCGTTACGTGTACAATTCTCTGTGTCTGTTCCTTGAGTAGACGGCAGTCTCAGCTTCTATTTCAACTCTGCAACCGTTAGCCCCATCTAGCAATTGTTGTCGCTATAAGCCGGACATATCTAAGACTCGTGTACTGCATGGGCAATTGCTGATTTGAGATTTCAGGAAATGGGATTAAGATAAAACTGGCACTGCTGTTGGGAATGAAGTGTTTTAGACTATTTTATACTAGGTCACGGCGGAAGCTTTAGAAAGAACGAAGAAGACGAGGAGTACTAGGATTCAACTTTCAAATGATGTTCCGATGCTAATCCCCTTCCGCGCTGCCTTTCCTACCCAAATAGTAAGCTTGGTACCCGTTTACAGATGGTCGACAAGAGCATGATAATATTGTAGAACGAACCCAGCATCTTCGCTGTTAAAAGCTAATGCTCTTTTACTATGTTGCTCGACCGTTCTAAGCGATAACCCGCTTCTTCCTTGTTCCCTCTAACCGGAGTACAGGACCACAGCTACAGTTGGCTTCCTTTAGGAAACCTGCATAAAAGTACTCTGCGTGCTTTATCACCGATGATTGCTGTAGTAATGTATTTTACACCAGTTGTCAGATGTACGCAGAGCTCTCTACAATAGTCGCTTTGGAATAAAGTGGATGCACAATTTTAAAGTTATTGTTCTTTGTAGATGTGTAACTTTCTTTGTAGAATGTAAGCCTCTTTCGGAGACATTCGGGGATGGAAGACTAACGTCTGGTCGGACAAAACATACTATTCAGACATGTTAGTGAGGGTCATGTCATATACTGACCAAGACGCTATCTTACTTGCATTCATTTCTCCTTGGACACGGGCTGTATGAGTTTGTTTAACTGTGTGGGAGTCGATGTGATCCTTGTAGTAGGGAGCGTCACGGACATGGAGCCAAGAACAACAACCTAAAGTACACGGTCTACATTTATCAGCAAACTAGAAATGCGAGGAAAGTTAGTGCAACCGGTCACTTAACGCCCTTTTCAGGGTTGACAAAAGAGTCAACTTACTCATTGTGGGCATTCAGAGCTGCAGCGGTCAGTGACCCATAGCTGACTGCTAGCATCAGGGCCAACAAATCAGAACTGCCAATGAATTTTCTACACCTGATCCAGCATAACAGAGCAGACTGGATAAGGAGAAGGGATCGAAGAGGGAAGACTAACCCGGTACTCAAAAAATGCCAGCTGCCGAAGACTGCAAAAATCGTAGCCAAGCTGTAAACTAGCCGCATAACACATTCCGTTCTCTGGACTACATCCAGCTACTTGCAAAACCCTGTTCAGGGCTTGGTAGCGAGATATTGAGAACGAACGAAGAAAAAGAAGGCGACGATTTGTTATACTATATAGCTTTCCTCAAATATATGTCTACCTTGTGCGTATTATCTCAGGAAGTTGGACAATAGTGCCTGCATACTGAATTACCTGCAGTCGTCTTGACTGAAGTCTTGCAACTGGTCCAAGGTAGTTCGGGACCAGAGAATGAGGTTGATGACCAGCCCAGCTTCTTCTTCACTATAATCCCAAATACACAGCGAGTTACATCATCAAGATAAAAACTGTTTGAAGATGTCGGCATCGTCGCTTGCGATGGGCAACTAACCCTTCATCAGGAGCACAGGGAAATGTGAGTTTACGGACAGGGTAACCAGGGTTCGGTGGGTTAAGTGTTGACTTACAAATACAGCAGCTACCCGCGAGTGGATCCGCCAGTGAATCCCGGAAATGAAAGAGTTGGATTTACTGCACCTCCTTGCATGTCGTATAATTTGAAAAAAGTTGTGCATGGGGTATCAACAGTATCATGTAAAGCAAATTATGACAGAAACAACCACTACATAAGTACGAACAGTGCTTTGCCCAGGCTTCCTGAAAGAGGCCAACTGAAGTGGTAGTTCTATACTCCAGCTGGAGGGGAAAAGGGGCACAAAGAACAATATGGATGCGAGATGGTCAAAGTAATAGAAATTTGAATGTCAGCTCAATACATACAAGTATTAATGAATGATATTAGAATCAGACATTTGAAATGGATTTGACAATATGTGGTTGTTGTTAGTACTGTGCTGCTGCAGTTATTGTTTCTGTTATTGTTGTTATTATTGTTGTTCCAACTCTTGCTTAGTTAATTCAATTCTAGACTTAGTTTCTTTTGCTGTTGCTGTTGTTATTTCTGTTGTTGTTGTTGTTCTTACCTCTCGTTTTTGAGTTAATTCAACTCTAGACGTAGTTTCTATAGCTGCTGTTGTTATTTCTATTGTTGTTGTTGTTACCTCTCGTTTTTGAGTTAATTCAACTAGACCTAGTTTCTTTGGTGGCGGGTTACATTGACTCTTCTTAAATTCCGACATGAACTTGAGGAAGTTGATAGGGGTTCAACTGACTGTAGTGCAATGTGATCACAATGTAAATCCCCACCTTGCTGGCTAGAGTGTAGTGGCACAGCATGTTTTCAGGAAGCCTGTTTCATCTTACCATGACGTTACTCTTCGTTCTCCAGGTTAATGGAGATTCGGTGGTCAAGGGGTTGGAAGCTTGGTTAACAACCTCAATGTACCAGGTTTTAATTACGTCATACTCAGTTTGATTTACCTGGAACGTCATGGGTTTTTTTCCATCGTATAACCGGTTCTTCCATTCGACACATGGTACATTGTTACCTGACGAAACCAGAAGAAAATGTCTGAGCCTCCACGGAAGCTACGGGGTTCGTGTCCTCTCGTCAACACTTTCAGTATTCAAAGAGACTGATCACACATGAGATTGCCAAGTGTAATGAAGTCAGTTTTATGAGCCATTGTCCATTTTATTTCCCAGTTACATATAGAGAATTATTGTGCAACAAAACCTTGTCGCTAAAACTGAGAAAGAGAGTACATGGATGCAATGTGGAATCCGTGCTGATATATGGCAGTGCATCTTGGACAATCAAAAAGCAAGCGCATATATCTTTGGAAGCAACGGAGATGAGGTTGTAGAGAAGAATGCTGCAGATGCCACGGACTGCAAGGAAGATTAATGGTACAGTACTCGAATGTGCACAAAGACAAAGCCAACTCGTTGCAAGGATCAGAACAAGGCAGTTATCATTTTTCTGGCACGTTATAAGAACAGGCGACACGGAGCACGTCGTGACAAGAGGAAAGATAGCAGTGAAGAGAGAGAAATGAAAACCGAGAGAGAAGATGTTGGACAACCCGAGAGAATGGCATGTGCGACAATCAACAACCAGAGTTGGTGAACGACACGTGTGTTAGAAGTGGATGGAGATCCATGATCGCCAACTCCAATCTGGGAGGGTACCTGATGATGATGATGCCCCAAGAGACATATCAACTTATTGAAATCATCATATGAAGGAAATGTAGATAACAAGCGTGCAAGAAGAAGATAACACGGTAACGGTGGAGATATGATTTTTGAAATGGACAAAAAAGGATTGGTAGAGAGTCTACACGAACAATTCTAGTCGTTGGTGAATAAATGTTTAAGGTGGGAAAATCGGTTTATGCTAGAAAGGCATATTGTAGAACGAAGACTTATGCCGTTTAGCGTCGTGGGGTGCTTAAGTCGTCTATCCTACGCCAAGTGCGTTGCGTCGGTCAATGTGAGCCCTTGTCGCTGCACAATCACTCTAATAACTTAACGTCTTTATACTGGTTTAGAAGACCATTCAGAGTCTGTATACAACCAGTTACATTTACATCACCTTGCTCTTAAAGCTATGCGCATCCAGTTTATTCTTAAATGCATTAACTGTCCCTGCCTCCACTACCTCCAGTCGCAATGCATTCCAATCATTCACCACTCTCTGACCAAACAAATATTTCCTAATATCTAACCTGGACCTCTCTTTAGTCAGCTTGTAGCTATGCCCTCGTGTTATTGTGGGTGGCTATATTTAAAAAAAACTTGTTATAGTCTGATTTATCCATTCCTCTGATCATCTTTTAAGTCTGTATTAAGTCACCACGAATTCTTCTCTCTTCGAGACACTATAGGCCGGTTTTTCTGAGTTGTTCCTCATAACTGTAATTCTGGAATCCCACTATCATCTTTGTCGCTCTTTTTTGTATTCTTTCTAGCATGTTTATATCCCATCTATGATAAGGACTCCACACCTGTACACAGTACTCCAATCTAGATCTAACTAAAGCTTTATACAGTTTGACGATCACTTCCTTGCTCCTATGTTTAATATTTCTTTTTATCATACCTAACATTGCATTTGCCTTTTTCACTGCTACCTTAACTTGCCCACTCACCTTTTCTGTATGATCTATTATAACCCCTAGGTCCCTTTCCTTATCTATCTTTCTAATATTGTTTTCTCCCATTCTGTAATTATGTTCCATATTGGATCTACCCATGTGGATGACTGTACATTTATCTACATTAAACTCCATTTGCCAGCTTACAGATCATTCTCGAATTTTATCTAAATCCGACATCAATATATCCACTTCCGCTTTAGAGGAGACACTACTGCATAGTTTTGAGTCATCAGCAAATTTTGTAATCATGGATCCCATACCAATGTCCAAATCATTTACATATATCAAGAACAAAATTGGTCCCAAAACCGAGCCCTGTGGCACACCACTTTTCACTTCACACCACCTTATTTATGCCCACCTTCTGCCTTCTTCCCGTTAACCAATTTTCAATCCATTTGGCAACTTCCCCATCTATTCCATGTGATTTTTAACTTTCGAAATAATCTTTGATGAGGTACTCTATCAAAGGCCTTTGCAAAGTCTAGATAAATAACGTCCACTGGCTCCCCTTTATCTATGATTTTAGTAACCTCCTCCATGAATTCTAATAGATTTGTTAAGCATGATCTCCCTCTAGTAAACCCATGCTGACTATTTCTAATTAGATTAAATTTATCTAAATGCATTACAACGTTTTCTTTGATTATTGACTCTAACAATTTACAGACTATGCTCGTTAAACTCACCGGTCTATAATTTGCTGGATCTGATTGTTTGCCTTTTTTGAATAAGGGGATCACTCCTGCATCTTTCCAATCCCGTGGAACAATCCCGTTTGTTAGTGACTGAGAACATAATATAGCCAATGGTTTTGCTAGTTGGTCTCTAATTTCATACAGCAATTTTGGATGAATACCATCTTGACCTGGACAGTTATTCACTTTCAACCCCTCCAATTTTTTTAAAACCATTTCTTCTGTAATACAGATTGATCTTAATCCCGCTGTATCCATGTCTCTTTGAAAAATATCTATAGGCTCTTGGATCTTGGAGTAGTCCTCTTTTGTGTAGACTGTGCCAAAGTACTGATTGAGTAGATTAGCTGCCTCCCTATTCTCACTTATTATTTTCCCTGTACTGTCTATGAGAGGGCCTACTTTGTCTTTCGTTCTTTGTTTATTTCTAACATAAGAGAAGAAGCTTTTACTGTCAGTCTTGATCCTCTGAGCAAGTTTTTTTTCGAAGTCTATTTTTGCTGTTTTATTCGCTTTCTGAGATATGTTCTGCTTGTCCAAATATTGTAAATGTTTCTTTTGATTTACCTGCCTCTATATATTTTTTCCATGCTTTATTTTTCGCTCTTCTACATTTCACTACAAATCTAGTTATTCACTTTTTACGCTTGGGGTTTACCTCCCTACATGGAACACATTCCTCTTTTAGCGTTTCTAGAACTGTTTTAAAACTCTTCCACTCCGGTTCAACATCTGTTCCTACGACAATATCTTTCCAGATTATGTGGTTCGCTTCCTCTTTCATCCTCTTAACATCTGCCTTAGAGTAGTCGTATGTTCGCGTGTTTATGTTTACTTCTTTCCCTGCAATAAGATCCCAACGGATAATTTGATGGTCACTTGAGCCAAACAGTTCCCCAAAGGTAACGTTTTCAATCATATTTTCCTCTGTAGTAAACACTAGGTCGACTATGTTTTTGCCTCTGGTGGCTGCTTCTACATGTTGAATTAAAAAATTGTCAGTTATGCACTTAACAAAAGATTTTGACTCTACAAGTGCTTCTGCCATATCCCATTTTATTTCTGGAAAGTTGAAATCTCCCATTAATAAAAATTTTCCTACACTTGCCTTTGCTATGCTACTAATCAGCTCCTCATCTTCCTCTTTTTGACTTGATGGACATCTATTCACCTACCTCGCGACACGCCATCTTGCCCTGTAGTTAGATCTACCAGCATTGTAAGCCATCAGTGGAAGATGATGAGGGTGCATTCTCATGAGATGACCAAACCAACTTATTTTCTGCCTGGAAATGTATTCGACACAAGCCGTAGTGCCGACCATTCTTCGAATGTCGTCGTTCCACATTCTGTCTCTCCTGGTAAACCGATGACTTTCCTCAAACACTTCATTTCACAAGTCGAAATTCTGCTCTCGCGCGCCCTTGACAGAGGCCATGGCACTGAAAGCACAGAATCGGCATAAATAAACCGTTTATCACCTGTTGCTTTGTTGCCAAACTAATGCTCGGGTGTCTAAGCAGTGGGGACAGCTGATAAGCCACCGCAAATTCTTTCTGACACCATGTCTCAATTTCCCTGTCGATTCTACCGTCTGCCGAAAAATACTTGAACTCATGGACCTGTTGAAGAGCAATATCATTTAGACTTATCTTGAGTGGCCTAAGAGTTCTACTGATCATCATAGTTTCTGTTTTGTTCTCGATAATTCGCATTTTGTATTTAGCACATGTAGTCGCACGCGTGTTCATGTGATTTTGCAGTTTGTTTTCATCGCCATACAGCAAGCACTGAGAATCTGCAAAGAGCAATTCGTGTATTGAGTTATGTTCTGCTTCAGATGTCTCAATTTGACCAGTCTCTGATGCGCTTTTCTCCATGTAGATGTTAAGCAACAAAGGCAAAGCATACACCCCTGTCTCACGCCGGAAGTGATTTCAAAAGCATATGTGACATCATCAGTCATTCTGACGACGTTTGTACGTTTAATTACATAAGTATTGTTTCCAATTGTTATCATCATCATGTAGCATGTCTTTTATAGAACGTCGCTCACACCACACTCTTTCTGAAAGAAACTCTTTCCCTTACCAGAACTCCAGCCTCCACCACAGTCATACCAGGCATTACTGGATATCTTAGTGCCATTGTCTTCTCGGTCTTCCTCTGTTTTTTTTTTGTTATGCTTCATTTTAATGAGTTATAGAGATCAAGGCAACCAAATGTGAAATATATAACAGGTTACCGCATACGTTTGAAAATAGTTTGCCTTTTTATCTTTAAATACCTCACTTTAGTATAATAACAGGAAATTTGTGTTTTATATTTTCGAGTCTGTTGACATTTTTAGTCTAATTCAGGCACAGCATACTGACCAGGACGTCGCGCGAGGATCAGGCACAATACAATGACAAGGACCACAATCTCTCTTCCCCGTAGTGTTTTCAAGTCAGCCTGGCTGACGAGATGTGCATTAATGTGCTCCCCACAGTAGTGAGCGCCACGCAGATGAGGCCAAGAATAGTACAACCGGCTGAAGGATCACGTCCGTCTTCATCAGTATGCTCTGGATGCTACAGCAGCCCACCACGTGACGTTCTTTTCAGGGCGCACAAAATAGAAAACTTACTCATTGTGGGCATTAAACAACAACAGCAAAGGGCCTCCAAATAGCATATAGCTATATAGCTTAGGGACTCCACAGTTTAAATACGGCATTTGCCCCACCGCCTTTTTCGGAACGAACGCCGAAGGAAAAGGTCCCTTACTTTTGGCAGATATTGTATATGTTGTTGTTGTTGCTTGTGAATGCCCACAAAGAGTAGGTTACTCTTTTGTGCGCCCTGAAAAGGGCGTTAAGTGGCGGGTTGCAGTAGCTTCTCTGACATACCGAGCGTACTGATGAAGGTGGACCGGAGTCCTCCATGCGGTTGTGCTATGCTTGACTTCATCTGCGTTTCACTCACTACTATGGGGATCACGACGATCCTCACCTCGTTAGTCAGGCTGCCGTGAAAACAGCCCGTTTCCAGGAGGGCTACTAGGAAGCCGAGGTGAGGGTCTTGGCCAGTATATTTTGAATGACCCTGACTAACATATCTGATCAGTACATTTTGCCTGATCAGACCTTAGTCTTCCTCCCCCGATAGTTTCAATAGGAAAGAGTAATCTGCCTAATACTACCCTTATACTAATATTCGTTTCTATGGCATGCTTGAGATTGAAGAATGTTCAAGTGTTAATATTCCTTTCTCCCTGTTTGGGCCCCATTAGTATACCGAGGCGGACCACCTACGTTATGTCCGACAATTCCAGTGGCTTATCTCTAAATTCTTGACCTACTTTCTCTGGTAACGTGTTGTGGTGACTCATCAACTTCTTCTCTGAGACAGCTTTTCAGTTCGTCTTCAGCCTTCGAATTCAATGACCCTAACAAAGACAGTAGTCAGCTCGAGGTTCTGTGCACAATCGTACAGTTTTTCACTCATGTTAAATCATGTACAGTAATGCCCTGTTATTTCTTCAGAGTCGATTTCACTGTACTCCAGGCACATTCATACATAGGTGCCCAAACTTTCTCAGCAAATAGTCAAGTGCGAAGGGTGTGGGTACTCATTGTGCATGTAGCCTGTTGGTTGCACACACTCCTGCTTTGTCCCCTCTTGCGCAAGTATTATGTTGAGCCTCGTTTGATTTCAAAATTCTGAAGTCTGTGAATTGCTTATTCATCTGTTGTGGTGTCTTCATTCAAGAGACGTGCATTGACATACACAATATATCGCTCACATCCATTTCTAGTTAAACCATAAATGGTGTCCGTAAAGCCAGAATGTCAGCTCTTTCGTTGCCCTGTACACAAGCATGACCAGGATTGTAGATCCACACCAGCCCACGAAGATTCGACGTCCATACAGCTGCTATCCACTAATGATTGTGCCAGTCTTTCTGTACCTCCCCAAGTAAGGATTGCGAGCCGGACACGACGACTAACCTTGTATAAGTGGTCTCATGTAGCCATCTTAGTGAGTGAACCCAGTACTTCCAACTTCATTCTTGACTAAAGAATGGTCTCATGTAGCCATCTTAGTGAGTGAGGCCAGTACTTCCAACTTCATTCTTGACTAAAGAATGGTCTCATGTAGCCATCTTAGTGAGTGAGGCCAGTACTTCCAACTTCATTCTTGACTAAAGAATGGTCTCATGTAGCCATCTTAGTGAGTGAGGTCAGTACTTCCAACTTCATTCTTGACTAAAGAATGGTCTCATGTAGCCATCTTAGTGAGTGAGGTCAGTACTTCCAACTTCATTCTTGACTAAAGAATGGTCTCATGTAGCCATCTTAGTGAGTGAGGCCAGTACTTCCAACTTTATTCTTGACTAAAGGATGGTGTAATGTCTGGCCGAAAACGTTCATCAGCAACCTGGTATCTCATTATGGGAATATTGAATTTGGTGGGCTAGACCTCGACGTATCGCATTGCAATATTACGCGTGTATGCAGCCTTACAAATGCGGTGATAACATTAACAATCCCCACCTTGTTGACTAGGCTGCTGTAACACAATATGTTTCTATGTGCACGGTAAGAATATGGTGTAACGTCTTTGTCAGCATATTTACACTAGACCCTGAAACAAGAAACTTTGCACGCACGGAATACTTTTCAACAATCCCAAGACTGGGACGGAACAGAAAAATCAATGCTGTCTTTCAATGTTAAGGTACTCCTGTGTACCAGAGTGGTAGAGTGGTTGCCTCTCAAAGATACAGAATTTGACGCATATTATCGAATAGCTCAAGTTGATCCAACTGTATATCGTTACCTGGTTACCGTTATGATATTTAAAACAGCGAGGAAAGGGACCAGCCACAATGCAACATAAGAAAAAGAGACCTATTCCAATAAAATCTCCATCACTGACAGCAATGTCTACTATCGGGCTAGTTTTATCTTTACGTAGTCTTTAAATCAATCAAACCCCGTTTAGCTCTCGGTAGAGCATAAGTTTTCAATAAATACAACCATGGTCATCAAAAGCTGGCGTGTCTATATCTGTTAATAGTTTGTTGTTTAAAGGGTATACAAGATGGAGTGGCCAACCCCATGCACCACCTTCATTATTCGCGCTTACTACATGCCTGACAGGTTACATTGTTGCTATTCTTTGCTCCCTGTTGGGCCCCGGTAACACTTTGACGCTAATCCTTCAAGCATCTTTTAAAGGGCAACTAAGAGCTGTCTACAGTTAATTTTTCGGCGAAGTTACCTTTTCCCGGAGAGCGATACCAATTTTGGACCGTATCCTTAAGCTCCGTCCATGAGACCCCAGTCGCATTAGATCCACGACACCCCAGTCGCATTAGATCCATGAGACTATAGTCGCATTAGATCCACGAGACCCCAGTCGCATTAGATCCATGAGACTATAGTCGCATTAGATCCACGAGACCCCAGTCGCATTAGATCCACGAGACCCCAGTCGCATTAGATCCATGAGACTATAGTCGCATTAGATCCACGAGACCCCAGTCGCATTAGATCCACGAGACCCCATTCGCATTAGATCCATGAGACCCCAGTCGCATTAGATCCACGAGACCCCAGTCGCATTAGATCCATGAGACCCCAGTCGCATTAGATCCCACTTTCAATATCCTTCTCCTAGTATGTGTTGGCATCCTCCCTTCTTTTTCCTCTTAAGAACCAATCCACTTCACGTCTGATTATATTGTTGTTGTTTATTATTCTGACACTTAATCCACAGCGGTAGTGCCTGTCGGGTATGTGGACCACCTTCATTTAAAGATTTTTTTAAGTAGTAATACTCCACCCCCATCCAAATCTACAAAGACTGTTTGCTCTCTTAATGTCTGACCTCTACAAAACTGGCCGGGACGACTCGGTGAAACGCGTCGAGAACACACAGAGCACTCTGACATTTGGCGTATCTGAAGGAATCGATAATACACAGGTCAACCTCTTGCGTTAAGAAGAGAAGTACACGAACAGAACAGGGGAGGGGTTTTCAATTTGTACTCTACGGACACATGATAGTTGGTGAAGAGTCTAACCAGGTCTGTGGAAAGCTAATACAACCTGCAACTTAACATCCTTTTCAGTGCGCACACAAGAGTTGTTTGCTTGTTTTGAATGCCCACAATTAGTAGGTTTACTCTTTTGTGCGCCCTGAAAAGGACGCTCAGTGACGGGTTGCAGCAGCTTTCCTCACATCCCGAGCCTGCTGATGATAGTGGACTGGGGTCTATCAGGCGGTTGTGCTATGCTTGGATTCATGTGCATGTCGCTTACTAATACGGGAATCACGTCGATTACCTCACCTGGTTAACTAGGCTGCCATGAAAACAGCCCGTTTCCAGGGAAAGCTACGAGGAAGTCGAGGTGAGGGTCTTGGCACGTATATTTTGTATGACCCTGACTAACATGTCTGGTCAGTATATTTTACCTGACCAGACATTAAACTTACCCAAAAGAGGAAACTTACTCACTGTGGGCATTAAAACAACAACCAGGTCCACGAAATGTTTAAAATGGTCAGCAAACTAAATCTCGGTTTTAACGATATGTTTGATTTATTTGTTCACTCAATATTTAAATAAAAAAATGTGCAATTAACTTCTGTTTTCTGTTGTTTTTGTGGGATTGAACATCTTTAGTACTAGATACAGTTGTATCTTGATAGCAATAGTCCTGTTGAAGTCTGATATGTTGTACGGAAAGATGCAAATGTCACAGTCAAGCTGTAAACTACTACACAACGTATTCAGTTCTCCGGAAAACCTCCTGCTACAATGCAAAGCTTTTCAGAGTTTGGTAGCAGGAAATTGAAAACGAACGAAGAAGAAAAAGAAGAAGAAGAAGAAGAAGAGGAAGAAGAAGAAGAAGAATGAGATATAAATAGTCCCCCATCACAAGTGAATATGTCAACAGCATCATACGTGTGCTACGCGATGTGATCTGATATAGCTGTAGAGGCCAAACCTGCCATGGCGGACTTTTTCTGGGGCACTCGTGTGATGAGTCGGATGGGGAGTCGTCCTGCGTTCTACTCTTTCGGGTAGCCCGCTTAATCTGAGGCTCCGCGATCGATTAGTTTCTCTGCCATCTGAGCACCTTTGGTGATGCTAACGTGTGAGGATGTGACATCGATGTTGAAGCTTGTCAGGGACACTTTCAAGAAGTCTCTAAAAACCCGTCATTTTGTTCACAGGTAGTTCTAATGGTGTAACTTGCGCTTAAATATATTCACCTGGGAAAGATTCACGCTGTGTCAGCACTACTCCTGCGTCCCTTGCTCCCTTATTTAGGTGGCATGACGCAGTCAAGCTGACCAGAGGTGGCACGAGATTCTGGTGTCTCCTCAGGGTTTACTCTCGGGACCTTTCTCGGCAGTTGGTTCCCATCCTAGGATATGGTCGATCCAACAATTCTATCATCGACTAATTTTACACTAATACTACGCTTACTCGAGTGGATCACTGGGCATTTTACTGGGGAACAAAGAACAGAACGAATGCGCTTCCATGCATGTCAAAGGCAAACAAAGAGAGTTGTGAATAGGGCAAGCAAGTTGATCCTGCAAGACACGTTGTTACAGAAACCACCACTACAAGACACATACATTGCTTCGGCGCTGGTTTCCAAAAGATGACCATTTTAGTAGTGGCCGTACACTCCGACTGGAGCGATGAGAGGAACACGGAGAGGGCTATTAGTACGCTCCAGTCGACCCAACTGTAAATGGGCACCAAGCACACGAATGAGGAAGTAAAAAGCAGTGTGGAAATAACCGGTCACGCTACCTCATGCATGTTATGGCTCAGTATACTGAAGTATGCAAGCTTCAATGCTCGACTTAGATAGTGTAACTAACTATGGAACAAAAGGTTATCTTGTGTTTCTGTTAACATAAGCGTGTGGGAAAGGCAATGTATAAGTTGAATGTTTCACTAGATTTATTTCATACTTACCAAATCGCTCTTTGCTTGCGATACACTCCACCTCACTAAGTTATAAATGGGAACCCGAACTACAGTTAGAGGTGGAGTTCTGCAAGATAGAGACCTGGTCACTTTACCTAAAAAAAATATAGAACATTTCGTTAGTGAAGTCTCCAACACTTTGATAACAGTGTCTGCAATTGAAATACCTTTACATGTCATTGTACTGTCCTAATGCTGAACGTCATGGGGTAGTGGATAGATTTTTAAGGATGACGACTACAAGCCGCTTCGCTACTGCCAGCACTACGCCGTGTGATGGCTATGGATGTTTATTTCACCCCAAGCAGAAAAACAACATACGCCATACTGGGGATTCGGGATTCGATCCCTGTCAGCAGACAGGCATTGATAGCATTCGGCAATGTACTTCTCCATATATATTCCAGTGTACACACACACACACATATACATATATATATATATATATCATCATCATTATTAACATCATGTGCCCCTGCCATTTGGCGTTGGCGATCATGGCCTCCAGGCGCTTCTATCACGTGTGTGGTTTACTAACTCTTGTTGATTGTCGCCTATGACATTCTCTCAGGCTGTCCAACATCTTCTCTCTCTCTCTGTCTTCTCTGTCTTTCTTTCCTGCCATTTTTCCCGTTGTCACAACGTGCTCCAAACCGCTTCTGCTCATAACATGTACGAAAACGAATGACTGCAATGTTCTCATCTTTCCAAGAAGCTGCATTTATGTTTGAGCCTCTTCGAGTACTGTATCATTAGTCTTTCTTGCAGACCATGGGATCCACACCATTCTTCCATAAAACCACATCTCGGTTGCTTCCAAAGATATATACGAGTGCTTATTGATTGTCCATGATTGACTGCCATATGCAATACTGGTTCCACGTACATATATATATATATATATATATATATATATATATATATATATATATATATATATATATATATATATACACATACACACACATATATATATAAATATATATATAAATATGTGTATATATATATATATATATATATATATATATATATATATATATGCTATAATACTAGAGTCCTAATATTCAATCAAGCAGATGTGACTGATGCCAGGTAGGCAAAAGATATCCTACTGTTCTCCAAATTATCGTGGAAGGTCCGAGATATCGTCCTGTGTCTTCCCTGTTTTGCCTTTCGCACGTTCATCTGGCTATTAATAGTAAGTGTGTGACTGGTTTCATTCTTGCGACCTACTAAGTACGGGCCAGGTGCAGCTCTGGTAATTTCCAGTCTCCAGGTTGTTCTCTGTTGACATTTAGCCTACCCAACAGTAAAGGCCCTGCACCTCTTCCTTCGGCTGTGCTGGAAACCGTTAAGCTGTCATTAAAATAAAGTCCTGTCACAGGGAGTTTCCAACCGTGACCTCTCGTCGGTATGTCAACATCGATGTCTGTACATTACCACCTCCCCACCCTTCCCCGTAAAATAGGTCATTAACATCGTTTAGTAAACATCACCATTTTTCAGTTATTTATTTTTTTATTTCGCGTTTTTCTGTTCAAACGTTTCGATTTTTGTTTACCAAACTGCAGCTCTTTTCAGGTGGGCGGATGGTACTGTCCAACGCTACATAACAGTCTTAGTCTTAGTCGACCTGTACTTCTACAGGGGCAGATGTCCATGTGCAGGTCCCAGCTCTGGCGCGGGCTGGATGTAGCCGGTAGGAGGATTTCCAACTGAGCTAGCTAGGTTCGAGCAGCTTATTACTCCGCTGCGTTTGGACAAGCGCCGCGGAGGGTGGTTAACCGATGTACGAGTTCATCTTAATAGACTCAAGCACTAGAGCAAAGCAGAACCACAGCCTGTTAGGTGCCATCCATGCTGCTCTAAACAAACCATCTAACAATGACCGATGTTATACCATGTCACAGTTAATCGCCTCTAACAAAGATGCTCTCTGTGGGACCGTGGTACTATTCTTGTTCTTGTCATACACAAATGCCCCCGCTGACCACTTGGAGCTGCATAAGAGTTAGCCCAAAATGCCGGCTGTTATTTGATAGGTCACCTACTCTGAAATAACCAATATCACTATTTATACGGTTGAAATGCGCGTAACTCCATTAGTAGAATGTTAACGTTGCTATGAACAGTATTTATTAGCAGTAACATGTCATTGATCAATTCATTGAACTGCTGAGTCATTTAATTTTAAACCGTCCTCTTTCAATGCTTATTTGTATGAAGAACTCTTCTGGAGATCAAAGAAATGACAGTTTGTTCAATAACTTATATTTTAGCACAATGTCAATATTTGTTCTTTTTTGGTTTGTTTTTTCAGTGTCATTTATTTAGAATTTTCGCTGTATACCATGGATAAACAGATTTAAAATATTGGAATCGACTGATATGCGTTTAAGAGCAAAAAAGTATAGATTGAAGGCTTTAGTGAAGCGTATAAAAACAGTATTTTTTTTTACATTTAGTGCTTTTTCAACAGCAACATTGGTTTAAATCAATTTGTGCTCAAGACAAAGCATAAAGATTTCCAATCATTTGAAATAACCACATGAGCATGACAGGTTTGTATGTAAGTAACGTTACTGTTAACACCTATATAAAACAAAACAGCAGAAGTAAATCGGTTTGCAAAAATATAATCTGTATAACATAGCAAACGTTAAACCTGACCGATGTTGTTATTGCTGCTGTTGTTGTTGGTAATGCACACAATGAGTAAGTTTAATCTTTTGTGCACCCTGAAAAGAGTGTTGTTGTTTAATACTCACAATGATTATATCTACTCTTGTGTGCGCCATGAAAAGGCCGTTATGTGTCTGGTTGTAGTAGCCTTCCTCACATCCCGAGCGTGCTGATGAATCTGGATTGGTTTCACGTCGGGGATCACGTCGATCTACATCTCTTCAGTAAGACTGCCTCGCAAATAAACTGTTTCCATGGGACGCTACGGGAGATGGTAGTCTTTGTCAAGATAATGTGCTTGACTGGACTAGCGTCTCAGTTCCCCAAAATGGGGTTAAGTGGTGACTTGCAGTAGCTTTCTTCACAACACGAGCGTGCTGATGAAGGTGGACCGGGATCCACCATGCGGTTGTGGTATGATTGTCTTCAACTGCGTGTCGTTCATTGCTACGCTCATGTCCAGACTGCCAAGAAGAATACCTGTTTCCAGGGAGAACTATGAGGAAGTTAAGGTGGGCGACTTGACCAGTACATTTTCCCTGACCCTGACTAACATATCTGACTAGTACATTTTCCCTGACCCTGACTAACATGTCTGACCAGTACATTTTCACTGACCCTGACAAACATGTCTGATCAGTATGTTTTTTTTTCTCACCAAATATTACTCTTTTCAAAACTCGACCGATTGATTGAAGATCCTTGTTTCACAAGTTAAAGATACTCAGACATCAAGAAATCAAGAATCAAGTGATGAGCTTCGTGAATGGCACATGCAGAGAGAATAATTGGAATGTGACCCCAGTTGAGGCGTTAGACAAGAAAGAATAATTCATTAACTGTCTAGACATTGCCAGATAACTAACTGTATAGTCATTATAGCCCTAGGCATAGAGTGGGGCAACAGGAAAGCAAAGCTCGATGTTAACAAGCTGATAAATGATAACATTCAGTACAGTGATGCATCATAGATAAAGATGGATCGGTGCTGTACAACTAGATATCTGGTTGGGGCTTCTCTACTAGAGTCCGAAGGCTATACGTATATATAGGGAACTGAGACGCTAGTACGGTCAGGCACAACATTCTGACCATGACGTCGCGTCAAGGTCAGGCACAACATTCTGGCCATGACGTCGCGTCAAGGTCAGGCACAACATTCTGACCATGACGTCGCGTCAAGGTCAGGCACAACATTCTGATAATGACGTCGCGTCAAGGTCAGGCACAACATTCTGACCATGACGTCGCGTCAAGGTCAGGCACAACATTCTGACCATGACGTCACGTCAAGGTCAGGCATAACATTCTGACCAGGACGTTGCATCAGGGTCAGGCACACCATTCTGACCAGGACGTCGCGTCAGAGTCAGACACAATATACTAATCAAGACCACTCTTTCATGTAGCATTCCCTGAAACATGCTGTTTTCAAGGCTGTCTGGCTGACGAGATCGACGTCATCCCCGTAGTACTGAGCGTCACGCAGAGAAAGCCAAGCATAGCACAAACGCTGGAGAACAGCAGTCCACATTCATTAGCACGCTCATGTTGTGAGGAAAACCACTACAACCCGACATTTAACGCCTTAATATATATATATATATATATATATATATATATATATATATATATATATATATATATATAGAGAGAGAGAGAGAGAGAGAAGGAGAGAAGGAGAGAGAGGGGGAGAGAGAGAGGGAGAGAGAGAGACAGAGAGCGAGAGTGAAAGAGAGATTTACTGAAAGCGAATGGTAGTGGCAAATAAATTTGAAACATAAATGAGCAACACACGTAACAGCGGGATAGAAATGTGTATTACACCCCCCCCCCCCTTCCCTGCTTGTTAACACTACTTCTCACCCTCTTCCCAGTCATCCAACCATCTACAGTTGAAGAAAAAAAAGCTCCTTGGGCATGGAATAGTGTCTTGTTTGTTTTTGAATGCCCACTATGAGTAGGTTTACCCTTTTGTGCGCCCTGAAAAGGACGTTACGTGGCGGGTTGCAGTAGCTTATCTCACATCCCGAGCGTACTGATGAAGGAGTATCAGGGTCCTCCAGTCGGTTGTGCTATGCTTAAATTAGCTTCATTTGCGTGTCACTCACTACTACGGAGATCACATCGATTCCTCACCTCGTTAGCCAGGCGGCCATGAAAACAGTCCGTTTCCAGGGAGAGCTGCGAGGAAACCGAGGTAAGGGTCTTGGACAGTATATTTTGCTTGACCCTGACTAACATGTCTGATCAGTATGTTGTGCCTGACCAGACGTTAGTCTTCCTCCCAGGAATAATGCCTTAGTCAGGACAGTTTTAGGTCACTGACTCTGATGTGAACAGCCAGTGATGTTGGCCTCTGTCAACTCATTTACTGCTGCATCTTTGCCTCGCTCCAGCACTAATGAAACCAAACATTAGCAAAAGACAAATATTTTCTTTCCACCTCTTAATTAGAGAGGCAAAATGAGAATCCCATCTCTCCCCTCTCTCTTTATTTTGTACTAGGATTCCAACTAAACTTCCCCCCCCCCCCTTCCCCACTCCTCTCACCACCACCCCAACCCCCATCCCAATCATGTACAAATAAAACAAGAGGACGTCACACTCTACTATCTCTTCCATTTCCTTTTCTCCTTCTAACCCTCTGAAGAAAAAAACTAAACGTCAACTGACGCTTGTAAAAGAGGCTTGTCTTAAGTCTGTACCATTTCTATGAAAGTAGGAGTCGAAAGTTGAAATTTGGTACATATCAATTTGTACTGAACTTGCAAAGTATTAATTACCCACCTTGACGAGTTTACCTGGTATGGTGCATGGCGCAACACACCTTATTGTTTGTCAGAACAATGACGAAGTCAGAGGCCAGAACTGAGATAAAATTCTTGAAGCTGCAGGGAAAAACACATACAGAAATACACAGGGAGATGGTACCAGTGTTTGTTGAATTCTGTTCTTCGTATGCTTCTGTAAAAAAACTGGTGCAGGAAGTTTAGGTGTGGCCGTTCCCATGTTGTTGATCTTGCAAGATCAGGAAGACCATCCTCAGAGTGCAGCGATGAAAGTGCTGCAAGTGGGAAGAAAATCATTGACCAGGATAAGAAAATGACAATTGTAGAGATATATAGGTCAGTAAAACTGAATCAGAGTACAGTTTTTAGAATTTTACATGAACAGACTGAACATGAGAAAAGTGTGTGTCCGCTGGGTCCCACGTCTGCTGACATGTGAACAGAAACAAACGAGGGTTGATTGCTGTGGCCAGTTGCTCAAAATGTGTCAGTCGAAAAACATGTTGCCGACCATGGTGACAGTAGATGAGATTTCGGTTCACCATTATGACCCAGAACCCAACATTTCCAGGATGCAGTGGAAAACCACGGGCTCACCAACACATGTCAAGCCAAGAGCACAGAAATGGGACGTCAAATGTATCATATTGAAAGATTACCTGCCTCAAGGCAAAACTGTTAATGGACAAGATTATGCAGATTTCCTTACGCAACTAAAAAAGACTGTGACCAGAAAACGAGGGACAGAGCGAGCTCAAATTCTGCATTTGCTTCAAGACAACGTACCCTCCCATAAAGCAAGATGCTGCAAATAGCCAACTATTTGAATATTTATCTTCTTCCACACCCACCATATCCTCCGAATTGAGCTCCAACAGACTTTTCCTTTTCTCAAAACTTAAAAAACAGCTGAAAGGAAGTCATTTTGACAGTGACGAAGATGTCATACTAGCTTGTGAAATGTATCTTTATACTGAAGCGAAACATTATAAATAATTTCACGGACGTGCGCAAATATGAGACGATTAGCAGTGGTTGTTGTTGTTGTTGTTGTTGTTGTTGTTGAAGGAACACCCACAATGGGTAGATTGACCCTTTTGTGCCCCTAAAAAGGACGTTTAGTGGCGATTTGTTGTAGCTTTCCTGACTTCACAAAAGTGCTAATCAAAGTAGACCGGGGTCCTCCAGACGGTTCTGCTATGCTTGACTTCATCTGCGTGTCGCTCACTACTACGGGGATCACGTCGATACCTCACCTTGTTAGCCAGGTTGCCATAAAAACAGCCCGTTTCCATGAAGGACTACATGGAAGCCAAAGTGAGGGTCATGGCAAATATATTGTGCCTGACTCTGACTAACATGTCTGATCAGTATGTTCTGCCTGACCCAGACTAACATGTCTAATCAGTATGTTGTGCCTGACCCAGACTAACAGGTCTGATCAGTATGTTGTGCCTGACCCAGACTAACAGGTCTGATCAGTATGTTGTGCGTGACCCAGATTAACATGTCTGATCAGTATGTTGTGCCTGACCAGACGTTAGTCTTCCATCTCATAGCAGTGGCTGTCAAACGTAAAGGTTAGTCCTATAGCATGTACTGCCGATGTGGATGATTGCCCAACTTCCTTGTTCGCGGTCTCAGCTATTATATGTTTGCGTGACAATATGTGTTCCACACAACCATGTCTTTCTAACAGACTTCAGTACCCACTTAAGCTGAATAGACCACAGCTCAACGAATCTACATTAATTTATCCAGTCGATTAATGCGTGAAAGGCAACCGTTTCAACAACTCTGCCATTTGAAAGCTTAGGTCTATGGATCTTTAAGTTGCATTAATGACAATTCATCGTTCTGATCCAGATATAATTCGCTCCTCCTTCCGCCATTTTCCCACCCGCACACATTTTTCCGCCTCCTTCTCTGTAACTGAAAAGCCGGCATTTTCCAACCTCAGGCAGTACTGCGGCCTCCATTCATCTAATTTATTTAAACTGCACAACACACGTTTCAGCAAGCCTACCTAACCGGAAAATCCTGTATTTCTAATTGTGATTCGAGTTGTTCTTTTTCTGAAACTCCGAATATATTTAGAGCAATGCCTCGGTATTATGTGTCAGCTGTCTGTAGCCTTTGGAAGCTTACACTATCATGTAGCGAGACACGCCCAGTTCGACCATGGACGAGATTTCCTTAGTTAAATTTAGGCGATTTGTAATTTTATGTTTGACATATTTGATCCGATCTGAGGATCAGTGTTTGCTTAATTTCCATGACCTGGGCACCACGTCAGTTACAGCATTTAAAAATACGCAGGGAAGCCCAGGATTGGTGGACGGATACTCACCAACCTCCAGTTTGCCAACGACCTTACTGGTCTGGCTGGAACAGAGCCTGAACTCGCGAGCTTAGTCGCAAACCTGGACAATCTGGAACTTGATCTTGATGACCAGTTCCTCAGCGTAGCTGTGGGTCACAACTTCGTCACCAGCGGACCCTGTCTTGGGCCAACGGATTCCCGTGCGTGGTAAGTGCTCCTGTAGAGCCATTTCGGATGTTGCAGCGTCTTCCTAACTCGGGGGTATCAGACTGCTATCGCTGTGCTCCATCGACCATCGACATGTGTCCTGCCCATCTGTGTTTTGCCTTTTCTGCATGGCTTACCGTATTCTTCATCAGGACAATCGTCTTATTTCAAAATTGTGGAGACCTTGCATTGGTTGGTTCCGGTGAGTGATTCCGACCAAGCGTCTCTTAATAATAATAATAGCTGTCCATCGTTGTCGATGAGGACCACCGACATCATCCTTGTCAGAGATTTCCCTGTTGGGTGTGGGTGCGCATGTGGCTGAACAGGCCAATGAGAGCACGAAAACATCTGCTACATATCAGGCACACGAGGATTGTAGAAGGGGATGGTATTCCCGCTGCTCGGGATTTCCGCGTCTCGCGTCTGTTCTGGGCTTTCACAACACGGTCATCTTCACCGGCAGCTACACCCGATTTGACTGCGCTTCTCCAGTCAGATCTGTTTTTCGTAAGACATTCCCAGGTGTCGATGTCTATCTGGCAACTTTTTAGTGAGTCCTTCAGACCGTCTTTAAAACGTTTCTTTGGGCGCCCTCTCTCGCGCCATCCCTCTCTCAGCTCGCCGTAAAGAAGCTTCTTTTGGAGCCGCTCGTCTGACATACGGACGAGGTGTCCGGCCCATCCTAGTCGTGCTTTTTCTAGCAGTGCATGGATGCTGGGCATGTTAGCCCTCGAGAGAACCTCGATGTCAGTGACACGATCTTGCCATCGGATGTGGAATATTCGCCTCAGGCAACCTGTGTGGAAGTGGTTTAACCTCCTTGCATGTCCAGAGTATACAGTCCAGCTTTCGCAAGCGTATAGTAGGGTTGGAATGATGGTTGCACGGTAGACTTTGAGTTTGGTCTTGACGCTGATGCCACGACGTGCCCAGACCATCGAGCGCATTCTACCAAAGGCTGTGCTGGCCTTTGCTATTCTGCTTGCCACCTCATCGTCTAGGCTGACAGATCTCGACAGCGTGCTGCCCAGATATGTGAATTTGTCTACGGCATTCAACGTCTGCCCGCTGACTGTAGTCTCTGGTTTTGTGTACGGCATGCCTGGTGCTGGTTGGTACATGACCTCTGTTTTTTTGGCATTTATGGTCAGACCAAAATTTTCGCATGCGGCAGAGAACTGGTCCATTCCAACCTGCATGTTCAGTTCTGAGTTGCTCATTAGAGCGCAGTCGTCAGCAAATACAAGTTCCCTGATTATGTCGCCAGCCACTTTGGTTTTGGCCTTCATTCTTCTGGAATTGAGTAACTTGCCATCTGTGCGGTACTTTATGGGTATTCCAAGCTCCAATGATCTGAAGGCGTCTGTCATCGTGGCCGCGAATATCATGCTGAACAAAGTCGGGGCGAGTACACATCCTTGTTTTACTCCGTTTGATACTAGAAACGTTTTAGAGATTGCACCGCTGTCCAGTACACGAGCATACATACCTTCGTGTAGCTGTTTCACCATTGTTATGAACTTGTTGGGGCAGCCAAACTTAGACATTATCATCCACAGCCCTCCTCTGTTTACTGTATCAAATGCCTTTGTCAAATCAATAAATGTGGTGTACAGGGCCTGATTTTGCTCTCGACACTTCTCTTGTACTTGGCGAGCGGCAAAAATCATGTCCACTGTTCCTCTTCCGGCTCTGAATCCACATTGGCTTTCTGGGAGGTGGTGGCTTTGTTCAAGGTGTTTGTTGAGCCTGTTTAGCAGTATGCGCGCTAGGATCTTGCCTGCTACGGAGAGTAGCGATATTCCACGATGATTGTCGCATTCCTGAAGATTGCCTTTTCTTTTGTATAGGTGAACGATTGAGGCGTCCTTTAGCTCCTGCGGAATTTTACCTTCAGCCCACATGTGACAGAAGAGTTCAGTGATCCTTCTGGTGAGGGATGGGCCAGCTGTCTTATATACCTCTGCTGGTATTGCATCAGCTCCTGGAGCTTTTCCTATAGATAGTGAACTGATTGCCCTATCGACTTCCTCCTCAGTAATTACTTCATCCAACGCCAGGTTCAGTTCCACCTGCGGCATTCGCCGGATGGCCTCTTCATTTATGGACGATGGGTGGTTTAGTATTTTGCAGAAGTGGTCTGCCCATCTGTCTAGAATCTGAACCTTATCTCTTAGCAGTACCCCATCCGCACTGCGAACTGGAGTATTACTGAAGGGCTGCAGGCCGTAGAGAGCTTTCAGTGCCTTGTAAAACCGTTTGGTGTCATGACGCTCGGCGAACATCTCAATTTCGTCAGCTCTTTTGCTGAGCCAGGAGTCTTGCATCTTTCTAAGCCTGGTCTGGACAGCAGTATTGAAGGCAGCTTTTGCTGCCGGAGATGGTGTGTCCCTCTGGTATTCCCTGTGCGCTTCATGTTTTGCATCGAGAAGGCCCTGTATTTCTAGATCGTTCTCATCAAACCAGTCCTTATGCTTGCACGTGAGTGGACCAATGTGTTTAACAGCTGTATCGTAGAGTGTGTTTCTCAATGATACCCAGTTCTTTTCGATGTCGTTCTTTTCAAAACGAAGCTCAGACAGTCTACCCTCAAGCTCTTCCTGGAAGCCTCCTCTCGTGGGTTCGTATTTCAGCTGAGAGACATTTAGCCTCCTCGGTGGTTTCTTTCCCTGGGGGCGCATTTTGGGCTGGATCTTGAAGTTTAGCTTGGCAATGACAAGTCGATGGTCGGTCCAACATTCTGCACCACACATGCTCTTCGTTACCATAGCATCCGCTCGATCCCTACGTCTGATGATAATATAGTCAATGAGGTGCCAGTGGCGGGACCTTGGGTGCATCCATGTGGTTCTATTTCGGACAGGAAGTCGGAAAGCTGTGTTTGTAATGAGTAGTTCATTTGCGGCACATGTCCTCAGAAGGAGCAGTCCGTTACTATTGCATTTTCCGATACCATGTCTGCCAATGGCCCCCTTTTAGGCTGTATGGTCTGTGCCAACCCTAGCGTTAAAATCACCGAGGATGACCAGTTTGTCAGATTTGGGGACTGCAGCGATGAGCGCCTCAAGGTCCTCATAAAACTTATCTTTTGTTTCCTGAGGATTTGTCATTGTGGGTGCGTATGCACTGATGAGTGTTGCATGGCGCCCTCCTATAAGGGGGAGACGCAGTGTAATCAGGCGGTCATTAGGGAGGCATATGTAACTCACAATTTGGCCTCCAGTGATTTTGTTAGTGTCCACGTCTGGGTAACGTAGCACATAGCGCAGGGAGTACAGTGGAATTGAAGGGGGAGGCTCGTAGGTCTTGGTCATGGCAACCGTCCAGGACCGTGTTAATAGACCAGAAGGCTGTCCAACGCGGCGGCGTCTTGTCAGTTCATCATGTTCTTGGTTATTCTCCATATTGAGAAGACGTCCAAGATGAATGTACTCGTTGACATCCTCTATTTGTACCTTGCCAACAAGAATGGATCACAAGTGGCGAAGCTATTGCGCAACACGTTGGTCTTCGAAACATTCATCTCCAGACCTGCTTTCTTGCCCTCTCCATCGAGTAGATGCATCATTTGGTTGACTTCTGCTGTGGACTCTGTGATGAGTACTATGCCATCGGTAAATCGAAGGTGATTAAGGCGTCTGCCTTCAACAAGGATAACAAAGGTGTACCAGTTGCATCGGCTAATGACTGATTCCAAATACGCAGTGGACAATGCTGTTCATAAATTTGGGAAGGAAATAAGTGCAAAGAGGAGTAAGATGATGGTCAACTTCCCAGAGGGTATTTTAATCCGATTATTGTCAAAGGTGAACCCCTGGAAAATGTTACACGATACAAACATCTGGGAGCAGGCAGAAATAGGTCTAGAGCGTAGATCGGTCCAACACATCCGACTTCAGCAAGCATTTTTTTAGTACCGGGTTAACATTCCCTCTTCGATCCCTTCTCCTTAGCCAGTCTGCCCTCCTGCAGCGTGTCATCCAGGATCACCGCGTGGAGGTGTAGAAGGGTCTTGGCAGCTTTTGTTCGCTGGCCCTGACACTAGCAGTCAACTATGAGTCGCTGACCACTCTCTTTGAATTTCCGATGTGATACTTCTGTGTGTCTCATGTGATGCTACGTCGATTATGTGGTACATTTATCAGCTGAAGTAGGTTTTAAAGACCTTGTAACTGTCTGGCCATTCTCATGTATTGCTGTATCATTAAGTTTATCCATGCTGACAGGGTGTACTTGCTACGGAGAATCACAGGACGAGTGCTGGTGTTCAGGGGATATATGTCTGTGCGCTTCGTGTTGTGCAAGTCAATTTGTGGATATTATTTCTTTATCGAAAGTGTCCTCTGTTTTGTTTCACGACAGTGGATTGGGTAGGGAAGCGTGCAATCCAACTTTGCACCCAGCTATTTTGAGACCGTACTGTGTTCCAGCTTCTGCCCTTGGTTTTTGATCTACAGTTTTTTTTCTTCATTTCTATTTCTTAAGTGGAAAGTGGAATCAAAATGCTGAGCGGTGCATCAGCTGCAGTTGACAGCGACACAAAGCTGATTGGTAGTGTCAGGGCCAGCGAATAAAACTGCCAAGACCATTCTACGCCTCTAATTGGTCATCCTGGATAACAGGTTCTAACAGGGCATTCTGGCTAATGGGAAGGAATCGAAGAGGAAAGACTAGCCCGGTACTCAAAAATGACTGCTAAAGTTAAATTTGTCGGACCGAAAGGTGCAAATATCGCAATCAAGCTTTAAACTACGACACAACTCATTCCGTTCTACGGACACCGTAGAAAAACCTTTCTAGCGCTCAAAAGAGGAAGATCGAGAACGAACAAAAAAAAACCTTCTTAATTCTTAGTCGACCTGTACTTCTACAGGCGCAGATGGCCCTGTGCAGATCCCAGCTCTGGGTTGAGATAGATGTAGTCGGGAGAAGGGTTTTCTGCCAGCGATGTAGGCTCGAGCAGCTTAATACTCCACGCTGCGTTGGGACAAGCGCTTATGGAGGGTGGTTAACCGTTGTATGAGTCCATCTTAAAAGGCTCAAACACTAGAGTAAAGTGAACCCGCAGCCTGTTAAGCGCCACCTATGCTGCTCTAAACAAACCACCTAATCATAGCCGGTATTATGCCATGTCACACAGTTAGTCACCTTTTACGACATGCTCTCTGTGTGGCAGGGATGCTATTCTTGTCCTTGTCATACACAAAGACGCCGACAGATCACTAGGGACAGAAGAAGTGGAAAGCGGATATTTGCATTTTGCTGCGATTTGGTTTGATCAGTACTGAACAACGCTTAGAACAGGAAGTTCTTAACTTCGAGATAACCAAATGACTAATCATATAAAAATCAAGGCTGCCAATACTATCGTTATTGTCAGGTGCAACATGATCAACAAAACGCTATCTTACCTCTGCGTCGTATACCTAAAAACAGGTTGAGTTAGTAGTCTGACGACCTAGATGGGGATAAACACTGTGATCCCTCTAGTGATACGCATACTTAGAAGTCTTGCATTGCATTACAACGAAGGCGGTCGAAGTTCACCCTCTTTCATATACCTCGAGAAGGGGACGGCGTGGCCTAGTGGTTAAGTGGCACTGCTCACGACCCGAAGGTGCTGGGTTCGATCCCCATCACAGCACCGGCCGTTACCCCGGGGAAGCAAACCCTTAGAAAATGCAGGAGGAAGCAGACCCTTACATAAAATGCGTGCTGAAGTCGGATGCACTGGGCCGAGAGGCGCAAAATAAAAACACAGTGCAACGCACACCGCCTTGGGGATTAGAGAAAAATAAGGCGAACGCAAAAACAAAACAAAAATTTTTAAAAAAAAATATGCCTCGAGATGTAAAAAGAGCAACTGTAACCCTACTAGTAGAAACACATCGTGGTAAGTTAAGAAAGCAGTACGAATTACTTCGAAAACTTAAGTAATTGAAAACAAAGGTAACAATGCAATAGCTGTCTATTGGAAGTCATGTTGCGACATCAGTCAAGTGTCTTGTATGTCCTACAATCCTATGACTGTTGTGTATCAATTTGGCGAGAAACACCACGCGTTGGATACGTATGGTTGGAAAATATAGTGTGTACATGACAAATAGCTACTATAAAGAAAATTCTAGCATTCGCCTAGATTAACTTTTCTCAATACATGATAAATAGATGCTACCAACATTCACTTAGTTTAGCCTTTCTCAATACATGATAAATAGATGCTACCAACTTTCACTTAGTTTAGCCTTTCTCAATACATGATAAATAGATGCTACCAACTTTCACTTAGTTTAGCCTTTCTCAATACATGATAAACAGTTACTACCAACATTTGACTAGATTAGCTTTTCTCAATACATGATAAACAGTTACTACCAACATTTGACTAGATTAGCCTTTCTCAATACATGATAAACAGTTACTTCCAACATTTGACTAGATTAGCCTTTCTCAATACATGATAAACAGTTACTACCAACATTTGACTAGATTAGCTTTTCTCAATACATGATAAACAGTTACTACCAACATTTGACTAGATTAGCTTTTCTCAATACATGATAAACAGTTACTACCAACATTTGACTAGATTAGCCTTCCTCAATACATGATAAACAGTTACTACCAACATTTGACTAGATTAGCTTTTCTCAATACATGATAAACAGTTACTACCAACATTTGACTAGATTAGCCTTTCTCAATACATGATAAACAGTTACTACCAACATTTGACTAGATTAGCCATTTCATTTTATCACAAATAATTGCTAACATCATTCGTCTAGTTCAGCCTTACTCAATATATAACAAAAATGTGTCACCAACATTAACATAGTTTTGTCTTTGCCAAAATTTGACAAATAGTTGCTGGCAACAGTCACCTAGTTTAGCCTTTCCCAAACTTCGTATCATGGGAAAGTCTTTCAAATAATTGTCAAGTCGCAGGGAGCCTTTTCCTGCAAAGTCAAGTGTCTACCCTTTAATGTACTTGCTCTGATCAGTATTTTGCCAATATAATAATAGCATAATAATTGTACATACTTTTCTGGATGGCCTCGTGTATTTCTACATGGTCTGTTCAAAATATTCCAGAACTTTTAAAAAGGCGCTTCAAATGTAAGGTTATATCGACTTCTAGTCAGTAGCGTGCGCTGCATACTGATGACTTTATTAAGTAAACTTCAGTTTCCTTCGAATTTGTTTTTATTGATTGTTTATCACCCTGTAGATGATTGTTTACGTACGTGCAGATTGTGGTTTGCGTTTCTCAACATGTCTGAAATCGATGAGCAGCGAATCAACAAGAATTTAATAGCTCAAATCAGCAGAAAACGTTCACAGAGAATCATGAAATGTTAGTATTTAGTGGTCAATGTTACGATTTAAGGACGGTCAGCAGTCAAGATATGATGAATCTCTTTATACATCACCAAAGGCATCATCTGAAGACGCTCATATTTCCCAAGCTCGTGAGATGCCGCGTTCCAATAGTCGCCTGACAGTTTGGGAAATAGCAGAATAATACAACATCTCAATAGGATCGTGCAATGTCATTCTTTTTCTTCGTCTTCTTCTTCATCGTCGTTCGTTCTAAAACTCCCGCTGCCAAGCCCTGAAAAGGTATCAGGTTAGTCTTCCCTATTCTATCCCATCCCCTTAGCCAGTCTGTCCTGTTGCAGTCTATTATCCAGGTTCACTACGTGGAAGTGGACATCGAGTTCAGTTTCGGTTCGCTGGCCGAATTTTAATAGAGAAATTACAAGTAAATCGGGTTTCTGCAAGGGTCGCTCCAGGACCCGTGGTGTAAAACTGTTGAAGCAGTCCATCTGGTTGTCATCTGTCAGGATCTTCTGGATGACGTTAAGGAGTATGACAACTTTATCCAGATAAAAATAACAGGTACTGAAACAAGGGTTGAGATTAAAATGCATTCCATGCAGTGGGTTGGGATGAATTTGTCAAAACTGAAAAAAGTACGGAAGGTCAGGTCGAATGTGAAGGTCATATCTTGAGGTGTTTTTCGGTTTTCTTTCTTGGCTCTTCAATGTCCAGGTCGTTGTACACCATTAATAACTCTTAAAGTAATGTAATTAGCATGTCCTTTACATAATTTTACTTCTTACAACCGCTACAATATTGGGCTGTTAAAAGTTTCTTGGTAGGTATTCAGTACGGTAGATAGCCATTACTTTCCGTACGTACAGAAGCCATATTACCAAGATAAGACCCCCGTGTCAGACTAACTGGACACGTAATGATTCATGCCCGGTACGTTGGGATTGTGAAACTAAGTTTCACTCCTAGGACACGTTGCCTTACCAGAGGTCAAATAGTTAATTATCGGGACTTGAGAAGTTCATAAGCATCATACAGAATATGTAGGAAGATAGAGAGTGGTACAGGAAGTAGCACGGGCTGACAACTTTGCGGTGCAAAAAGGGGGTAAGACAAGGATGCCTGTTCTCTTTCTTCATGTTCTTGTTGACTATAGGTTGGATAATGAAAACATCAATTGAGGGGAAAAAGAACTGGTTTTCAGTAAACACTATCGCCTCAATTGGGAGACCTGGACTGTTCAGATGATTTGGTACTTTTGTCACAGGCAAAATACAAATGAAACTAGATAAAGGGACAGAACAATCAGCCGCGTTAGGAGTAACAACGTAGAGAAAACCAAGCTCCTTAAACTCAACATTATCAGCAAAGAACCAATCATGCTGGAGAGAGCCGAAGAAAGAAGTGGATATATGTACCTATTTTAGCAGCACAATTGATACATCAGGAGATACAGATGCAGAAATAAGGATCAGAGTGGGATAGGCAAAAGGGGCCTTTTTGACACTATACAGCATATGGGGATTCAGAGAAGTAAAGATTTACACAAAAGATAGATTATTCAACGCCACTGTCAAGTCGGTCCTGCTGTATGGAGCTGGGCCAGGGAGAACGACCAATGCCTGCCATACAACAAAGACTCCAGTCCTTCGTTAACGGATGCCTATGAATGATAATGAGCATTAAGTGACAGAACACAGTGAGGAATGAAGGCATATGTGAAAGGAGCCAACAACGTCCAATGGAACAACACGTTACGCAAAGAAAATGAGACGAGATAGGACATACGCTCCTAAAGGCACCGTCTAACATAGTCAGACAGGCTATTACATGGAATCCTCAAGAGAAAAAAAAGAGAGAAAGACCTAACAAAATGCAAGGAAAAGAGAATGGGAGAAATAACTAAGATTAAATGAATACGTCTGGAGATAGGCAACAAGAATAGCCGAAAACCGTGTCTGCTTGCGAGATGTTGTTATTGGCCTATACACTGAGAGGAAAGATGGGATTGGATCGATTCATTGATGATGATATCATTCCGTTAGCTGTGAGTTGGCAGCTCTTGACAGCCCAATGACTCCACAATGAAAGCACACATCCTCCTCAATTATTAAAGTAATGTGTAGAGCGTGTTGAGAATGGTGTGCGGGGGTGGTAACAGCAGGCTCCGCAGATCGTGGCAGAATCTGCAGTTTGGTTCACGTAGTGGGTCCAATCTATTCAGATATTTGTTGAGAGTGCCATGGCTTGTTCTCAGCTTGAAGATCAAACTATGGTTTCTTCGTTTCAGTTTCTTGCGTGGGTCGTGTTGATCTGGTTTTGCTTGGTTTTTGAAATATACTCTGCCTGTCTGGGACGTGGCCCACTGATCTAGCCACTCTTGTCTATAGTTATTTTTCAGGATTTGCTTGCAGGTTTGTAGTGTGATACTAGGTAGTGGCTGTGGAAGCTTTGCCCTGGTTCTGGTCAGCTCATCAGCCTTCTCATTTCCTGGGATTCCGACACGGCCAGGTATTCACTGGAGCACTACTTCCGCACCATAAGAGATGGAGAACTGGTCACTTAATTTTTAGATATTATTAACATCAGGAGACATTCTGTTTTCTAAGACTTGGAGCGCAGACTGAATCTGAGAAAACAACGATCTCCCCAGGCTGTATAGTGCCACATTAAAAATCTGAGATTATTCGGCACAAAGCTTTTTCTATTGCTATTATGTATGCTTCGTAATTAGAACAGCCTATGCATGATAATGAGCATAAAGTGGCAGGACACAGTGAGGAATGAAGGCATTAGTGAAAAGAGCCAACAACATCCAATGGAACAACAAGTTACGCAAAGAAAAGGGAACGAGATATGACATATGCTACTAAAGACACCGTCCAACATAGTCAGACAGGCTCTTACATGGAATCCTCAAGGAAAAAAAAGAGAGAAAGACCCAACAGATTACAATGGAAAAGAGAATTGGAGAAAGAACTAAGATTAAATTATTACGTCTGGAGAGAGGCAACACGAATAGCCGAAAACCGTGTCTGCTGGCGAGGTGTTGTCATTTGCCTATCCACTGAAAGGAAAGATGGGCTTGGATTGATTCATTGATGATTGTTTATCTTGAATTGCTGAAACGTCTCAGGGAAGACGTCCGAAGTAAAAGAATTTAGTTGAGAAACAACAACTCCTGGCTCCTTTGCCATAAACACGCGGAATAGAACACAAAACTGTTTGTTCAGGAATGTTCGGGAATCTTTGGCAATATACTGAAACAAGTGTGCTTCCCTAGTCACCTTGCTCACATGACCTTGCCCCAACCAGATTTTGTTCTGTTTCCGAATCTAAAATATAGCTCAAAGGGCCAACCCTTTTAGGCGTTGAAGACATTCAGGGCTATTCGCAAACGTATCAACTCACTAACACGCAAAAAATGCCTACCAGTACAGTTTCTAAAAGACGAAAACGATGGGAACGATGTATTAATAAAGAAAAATGCGATACGCATGATTAACTTTCAGGTAAGCACCAAAAGTTAACAAAAAAGTTTTGAAACATTGTGAACAGAACTCGTATATGTAACGTAACAGTGTATTGGATGCATGTAACAAAAAATCCAATAACACTAACAGATCAACAACAGCATAACTAAATTTACCACATTTAAAATCCTGCCCTGATCTGCAAGCCTACTTTATACATGTCCACGCACTGTCATGCACGGCTACATTGTCTGTGCCCACGCACTGGCATGCACGGCTACTCTGTCTCTGCCAACGCACTGACATGCACGGCTACTTTGTCTCTGCCCACTCACCGACACACAGTCTGCTTTGTCTCTGTCCCCTCATCGACACACAAGACTGCTTTGTTTCTGCCAACAAATGTAAGTATGTTAAAAGTAAAATTATATTTGAAAACAACTACTTAAAATTCTATAATGACCTCTCTCACGAACCCCAGAGCCCTTTCATGGTATTGTGAAACACCGTTGTAGTTAGACTAAGCGAGTTCACGTGCAGTAACTATAGCAACAAATGTTTATATTTGTTTGGTGTGGTTATGTCAATTCCCCGTCCCGTTCATTAAAATGTTAATGTGTCAACAGTGGGGCCTAAACCCAAAACATCAATCATCGCTTATCAGGGCAATCCCAGGCCGACTGTCACACGATCCACATGGTAAACACGACATCTTATCAGTAATCCAACGTTGTATGTGGTTGGTTGAAAGTTTCAAGACCAATCCCAAGCTATTGTCACGCTATGGGGATTAATAAACAGGATAGCATCAAAATACCAATATTAAAAAAATTGTGTTTGAATAATGCCCTAAAATGAATACAGTAATTCACATCTATTAATTTGGTTTTACTTTTTGGTCCTACGTCTATCACCCATTATGTTTCATTACAAATATGAAATAAATACGCTAGGCTATGAATACTTCATTTATGCCAAAAATATGTTCTAATAGTTTAATATTGTCTCAAAATTATTACTAAAGTGTATTGTCATCGATGTTGTAGATCTCTTGAAAGTTTCGGCGTTCTAGCTTATCGGGAAGTGCAAGATTTGACCCTAACTGATTAACAAGTCAAATAACGGTTTTTGATAAGGTGAGATTGCAGAAATTCTGCCGATTCGTCTTCTTCTTCCTCGACGTTCGTCCTGAATGAAGTTTATTTAGTTTTTTTTAGTTGAAGAAACATCGTTATTGCACACGGTTTAACGTTATTTTAGTTGAAGAAACATCGTTATTGCACACGGTTTAACGTTATTTTAGTTGAAGAAACATCGTTATTGCACACGGTTTAACGTTATTTTAGTTGAAGAAACATCGTTATTGCACACGGTTTAACGTTATTTTAGTTGAAGAAACATCGTTATTGCACACGGTTTAACGTTATTTTAGTTGAAGAAACATCGTTATTGCACACGGTTTAACCCATAAGTGCCCTGTTCTTCTCCATATTTCGGGAGACTCTGAGCACAATGGACGAACTCTGTAGCACCGGCGAGGATCCCATTATAGATTGAGTAGATTTTTAACAGAATTTTGAATTTTTACCCGGGAAGAGGTTGTTAAGCATACACTTTCCGATTTCCAACTGTCGATGGATTTTTAACGTGCGCGACACTGATCACACGGGCGTCAGATCTCTACTATCTAGAGATTCAGGGAAATACCAGCAAGATCACGTGAAAAAGTCCACTGTGATTGAAACCCGTGACCTCCAGCACAAGAGGAGGTCGTCTTACATCGAGACCACTCGTTGTGTTGCAGTTTACAGTGAAGTTGCTATATGTGCGCTTGCTTTTTTAGTTCCACTGTTAGCCTTGCCACTGCGATCCTTATTCCTTGGCTAGACTGCACTAGTGACTAGTGCAGCCTGTTTCCAGGGCCGACGGTTGAAGTAGAATTAGAAGTTTGATCAGCTGTAGTTCGCTGACCCGAATGCAAGCAGTCAGATATGAGACGCTGGCTGCTGTAAGTTTATTCCCTGCTGCGTAGATTAAAAGAAATAATATTCTGTTATGTTATCTTTTTCTTCTTCTTTTTTTTCTTCTTCTTCTTTGACTTCTTCTTTTTCTTCTTCGCTCGTTTTCAATCTCCTCCTACCGAGCCCTGAAAAGGGCTTTGCAAGCTGCAGAACATTGTCCGGAGAACGGAATGTGTTGTGTCGTAGTTTACAGCTTGACTGCGATATTTGCAGTTTTCCTTCCAACGTATCCGACTTCAGCAGTCATTTTTGAGTACCGGAATAGCCTTCCCTCTTCAATCCCTCCTCCTTAGCCCGTCTGCTCTGCTGTAGCCTGTTATCAAGGATCACCGCGTAGAGGTGTAAAATGATCTTGACAGCTCGGGTTTGCTGGCCCTGACGGTAGCCCTCCGCAATGGGTCGCTGACCACTGCATCTCATGCACTGTTCAGAATCGTCATCCCCTGTTCTGTGCTGTTTTTTAGTATCGATTCCACTGTATTCCGGACATATCAATAGGTGCTCAGTCTCTTTCAGTAAGTGGCGAAGGGTTACGATACTGAAGGTATGTGTAGGTCGTTGATTGTACATACTCCTAAAACGTTTTCTCAAGGATTCCTCTCTCCTCACCTTTCCTTTGGTTTCACAGTTCTGCAGTTTGTGTCTTACGGATTCTTCTATTGCACTGTCATCATCCAACAGGCTGTCATTGCTAGACCTCAAAATGTCCCCTAACCGTTATCCAGTGTCCCAATAACGTATGCCTGCTAACTCAGGACGACCGTCTGACCAGAACAGGAGACGCACACCCTCTCATGAAGGTTTGGGCCTCTTTAGCTGCTATCCACACGCTTTATTCAGTTATTTCTGTGTCTTCTGAATAAGGATTCGGAGCCTGACACGATGACTGACCTTCTTAAAGAGGTCTCAGACACCCATCCTAGAGCTGAGGCCACTGTCTTAATCTTCACTCTAATACTGGCAGTTTTTGCCCTCTTTCCGATCTATACTGGGACCTCTCATTCTAACCTGATTTTTCACTTCAAAGCATCGATCCATCGGATATTACGCCATCACTCTCATGAGTTAACACGAATCAACAAGTTTTACCCCGAACTGTGCTTTCCGCTGGACAACTCTCTCCATTCTCTGCCTAGAGCTATAATGACTCTGGGCCACTATTTCGGTCAGTATATCCAGGTATGTATTTTCGACACTGCTGTCTACAAAGGTATTTATGCAGATGTAGTAACTGAGGCAGAGGGGAAATATATTTTACGTTCCAGCTAGAACGCCGCCCAGGTCCAGATGGAGTCCAGTATTTTCACATCAAAAAGAGATTGAGAATTTGGTGAAGGAGTTCAACACCATTATAGAAAGGACATCAGTGCCTAAGAACTGGCTCCATAATTATCTACGTCTATTCCATAAACCTGGTAAAGACTCCGCGCTCTTCAGTAACTATCAACAAATCTCCACACAGAACGTCTGTGACAAACTACTTGAGAAAATAGTGACCAGAACAATAATGCCCCGTATTGAACGTTGGCTCATTATACCCGATAACCTAGGCAGTTAGCGATCAACGGAAGATGCCATATGTAACGCTGGAACATTTGCATACGATGTGTATGAGGTCTTCCAATTCAGACAAGAAACCGCCAGTGTCTCTCGCATGAAGGAAGTATATAACCAGACTTACTTTGGAACCTTGATGCGCTGTTTGAAGAAGTGCAAAATGAACCGATGATTGAGGAGTTAGATTGAGCAGTTACTCTGCTGGAGACAACAGTTGCACGACGCAAGGGATATTGAGTATCAAAACTGAAAAGCAAATATCCAGGATTGTCCTATTGTTCTCACCTCAGATCGGTTGTGTCCAACAGTTACACGGTAATAGTGGCTAGCATCGAGCCAACAGGACTAGGAGTTCTGGGGAGGGGGGGGGGGGGGAGCATTGCCATTTACATATGTCATGACATAACCACCCTTTGCGACACTTGTTCCAACGTAGCGGAGTAATAAGCTGATCGAGCCTAGCTCGCTAAGCAGAAAATCATTCTCCAGGCTACATCCAGATCATACCAGAGCTGGGACCTGCTCAGGGGCATCTGCCCTTGTAGAAGTACAGGTCGAGTAGAAATTAAGACCAAAGAAGATACCATGATATACAGACAATACACACATGAACAATTAATGCATTATATAAGTAAATATGAATTTATTAAAGAAGGATATTTACGAAGATACTTAGCTGAGAATGTGTGTGGTCCGACAGCCATTTTCGGAAAGAGACATTTACCCTCCATCTTACAAAAAGATGAGACCTCGAACAAAGGAGAATGCTACTTCATCTCCATAGGCACTATCTGAAGGACTAATCTTGACCTTTCCAACCAATAAAGTGCCTACTAAACATTTCTACTGCTTCTAATTCTTCTTCTTTTTCTTCTTCGGCATCAGTCAAGAAAAGGAGGTTTTGATGTTGTGTAGTATTTTACAGCGAGGTTGAGGTATATGCGCCTTTTGACCTGATACATTAGATTTCATTTGGTTTTTGGGATACTGGGTTTTTCCTTTCCTTTGCGATTCCCATTCTCTTAGTTCTACTACGATAGAGTATCCTGTTTTCAGGACCGTCGCTTGGAGACGGAATAGGGTCGTGGTTATCATTGGTTCGCTGACCCTCATGAAAGCAATCATCTGAGTCGCTAGCAGCTGTCAGCTGATTCTCTATGCTGCAACTATATACCTCTAAACATTTCAATAAATTATATCACTGAAACTGACTTAGTTTACGGTGGAATGTGATCAGAGCCGATCCAACCCGATTGTCGTTCGATCAAGATGGTATCCCTCGACCTGGTAGCACTAAAGAGATGGGAATCAAGATCAGCATCGGGTGAAATATATGGAGACTTCCATCTCACGTTCCTTGCAGGAGTTCATGGAAACAGACTGTGTCACTGCAGTCTCATCAACAATGTAAGGATTGGCGCTGCGATCACAATAGATGTTAACCCATTGAGAAGTCCTGAATTACACTACAACCAGGAGGAACCATGTCTGCCTTCTTTAGTAAACCTTGATATATAAGATGAGCTGCCAAACAACGTCGCTAAGAGTGAAAAACTTGGCATGAGTAGATTCGGGCAACAACAACATCAACTTGGAATAATTGAAGTAAAGGTATTTAAACAGGCATGTTAATGTCTTTTGCAAGGTAGCCGAATGCTGCGGCTTACTAGGCCTGGGGGAAGGTACACATAATTTGGGTTGATTTCTAACTAGAATTTTTGTCCGTCCAGCGGCCGTTAAGTCTATTCTTTTCCATTTCAAATTGTCAAAGTATTATTAACGTGCTCAACACTGAACATGGGGATCCGATCTCACTACCCAGAGATCAGACGCAATTTTTATAAGAAAATCCACGTGAAAAAATTATGGTCTCTACCGGGATTCGAATCCGCAATCCCCTGCACACGAGACCACTGAGCCCCCACAACATCACATGGATATTAACCGTAGTTATAGATTCGATACCCACATTTGCAAACTTTGGAAACAATAGAACGTTCATGCACTGTCCTGAGACTTGGGTGTGTATTCTTTATTGAGCTCATTCTACGTCACCTGTTGGCTGCAGGGCATGCTGGTTTCTCATAGGCTTCAGACTATCTAACAAATATCTAGCACAGGATTATCACATCCTGGAGCCTGTTAATCTCTACCACGCCCAACTTTTTTTTTTAAACGGTAAAAAGAATGCTAGCAATTTTTATGGCGCAATTGTCATAATTGCATAAACCAATGTGCTATTATGATGAGTTAAATTACCTAGGAACAGGATGTAATGGATTGATATACCTCACCATTCAAACTACTTTCAAACTTATGATGGCAAAATGATAACGTTTTCTTTAAACTAATTTTGTTTTTCAATTAAGGTTACTATATTTGAATTCGTTGTTTGGAAGCCGAAATTGCATCACATCGATTCATAGCTGGCTGTTCGCGTCAGAGTCAGCAAGCCAAAGCTGACCAAGAGCTTATTTTGCTTCCAGGCGACGGCCCTGAAAACAAGCTGCACTAGTTTAGGGTCCCTTGCAGAATAATGATCGCAGTGAAGGTCAAAACAGTATCCAAACACGCCAGGTGAAATTGGGTGGGTCAGTCGAAAGGAGCAGATATCGCAGCTTTGCTGTAAACTACGACACGGAGTCACTACGTTCTTTTCAGAGCGAACGTTAGAGAAAAACAGAAGATTCGTTGTTTGTAGCTTAGAGTTTAATACTTTCAGGGAGATACAGATAGACGCATGAACTCAATAAGCAAACTCAGTGGCAAAATAGACGCCTTGTGAGCATAACTCACAGACAACAACGGTAAAACTAACTACATAATAAGGACATCCAGAGACCGTCACACGTCAAGGATGTTCTTCAGTACGTCTACCGTTCGAAACACCGCTGGGCAGGTCATATAGATAGAAGACAAGACGAGCTATGGAATACCATGATCGCCTTTTATCAACCTCACTCTCTCAGTCTGAGCTACCTGCCCAGTAGCAATATATTATAGAAATAATTGCAAATAGCATATGATGCATATTTTTCTTCAGGGTTTACTCCCGAAGTCTTTCCCGTAAAAATGTATACCGCAAGGCAGCGGAAAGGGGATGACATCTATCGTTGCGTGTCTTGCCTTTCCCATAACCAGAAGCGGTCGTTGGGACAATACTCATCGTGTGAGTGACGTGTTGGGCATCTCTCCCGGGTGACGTGTTCTAGTCCATAAGAGTTTCGTATCCACATTTCACAGTCACGCCAAAACCAACACTGTCTGCAACAAGGGCGAAGGGCGCCAATCTCATGAAGTTCAGCCGTGTACACTAGACCATGAAAATACCACACATGTTTAACTGTAGTACTAATTCATATAGCCGATGTCCATGTCAGGATAATCGGAAGGAAGAACACACAAACAATGAACGAATTAACTAGTTCAAATGGAATTAAGAACTAAGCAACATGCTAGCTGTCAAAATTACTTAGACAATCAAACATTGAAATACACACAAAAACACAATTGATAAATAGTATATTCATAGCAACATTTTGTTATTGGTAAGAAACATGGACTGAGACCAATGCACATAAATGGAGAATCACAATATTAGAAATGGGATACTTGAGAAAAGCGGACAGGGTAGCCAAACAGTGAATATTGATAAATGGAGAGATTCCACATAAAGCTATCAATCAGTAAATCAATCAAAATCAAATCCCCCCTCTCAGGGCAAATGATATTGACGACACCACGTAAGCATACACGGTCTTGGCTACTCTTTCTGCGCTCCTCCAGGTGTAACTAAGGCTGAGAATAACCGCTTTGCATTGAAAATATTAGATGCTTCTATACCTCAGATCTCCCTCCATCATCATCATCATCATGAAGCATGTGCTTTGCAGAACATCGGTACAGTTGACTGACTGTAAGTAGAAAACTCTATCTTTCGCCAGTCTTCCGGCCTGCCCCAAGGTCAAAACCAGCGTCTCCTTGACGTCCTGATCCCATCGTCTTCTCTGTCGGCCCCTGCTTCTCCTTCCAGTGGCCGTCCCTTCCATAACCACTCACTCCAGTCCGTTGTGTCGTTTACGTGTAAAAAAAAAACCAGTTTTTGGGTCATTACGTCATTTATTAGCCAATTCTCCTCTACATTCAGGTCTTGCCGGATGTATTTGTTTCTTTCTCTCTTTCTTTATCCAAGGGATCTTTAGGACTCTTCCGTAGCACTGTGTTTCAAAAGCACCAATCTTCGCTCTTATTGCTTTTGTAAATGCCCATATTTCACATCCATAGGTTGGAAGAGCAATAATGCATGTTCTTATGATCTTTAGTTTTAGTTCTTTGTTTGTATGATGCCAACAGATGTAAAAGACAGATCAGCAAACACTTTATTTAAAAGCAAAGATAGAAACCACTTCGTATTATGTAAATGAGATGTGGCCGTACTAAGTGCGCCTTACGGGAAACAAGGACACCATGCCCCGACCAGCACACGGACAAGTAGAAAGAGAGGAGAACTCGTCTACGTATGACGCAACTCGTCAGTGAGTAACCCTAGGTGTTCTAAAATGGGGCGTTGCTTGGGACAGTGAAGAGTGTTGTAGCATCTCACAACCTTTTTAACCTTCATGGATCCCGTAAAATAATTTTCACGTCTCAGTGCATACATACATACACATATACATACATACACATATACATACATACACACATACACCTGCCCAGACAGATCCGAAATCAACCACCGAAAGACGGACAAAAATCGACTTTGAGGTAAAAATCAATAATTGCAAAGGGGTTGAAATGATGGCAGAGTGGCTACAAATGTTAAAGTGTATCGTGGTGGTGTGATATCCACTCTCCTGCATGCATGCGAAACATGCACCGTGTATATCAGAAAAGCCAAACTGCCAAATCGTTTTCACTTGAGATGTCTGGGTAGCCTACTGAGGATATTATTGGCAAGGCAAAAGGGCCTAATTGAAATTCTGGTAAGAATTGGAAATTAGAAAATTCCTCACAGAATCGGCTTTGATATACCTGGGCAAGCCCACATAGGCTAAATATATTTCATTGTTGAAAGTAACAACGATATCACTAACTCCGCAGCTGAACTAGCAGCTCTGAAAATGTCCCTTGGCTTTGTCAGGTACACATTGACAGCTGGGTCGACTGAAGTAAGCGATCAAACAATGAAAGAATGTAGTTAAAGGTATAATATGTTGTAGAGTAAAAGTAGTGTCCTAACGTGAATCTTTTGGTGCAATGATTATTATCACTTCAATCTTGCAAGCGTGTCGTAATAGGCAGCTAACGAATAGGTGTGCATGTGACTACCAACATATTAATGCATAAAGCACTACTGCAGGAACACATAGAATCGGTGGGGAGAAGCACACAACATTGGAAAACTGTGCCCCTTCGAAGTTGACCAAGGACCGCCTTTTGGATGATGACAATGCTATAGATGAACCGACAATCTATGGATCGAAAAATTGTGAAATCGTGCCTGGGTCCAGCAGAGAGGGAGCCTGACACGAACTATCATGGGTGTATATCATCATCTGGTTGATCAGTCCTAAGACTGGTTGTAAGGTTGTCAGAGCATGTCCCTCCATGTGACCATAACCTCTGGTTGATCAGTCCTTAGACTGGTTGTAAGGTTGTCAGTGCATGTCTACCATTTGACCCTACCCTCTGGTTGATCAGTCCTTAGACTGGTTGTAAGGTTGTCAGAGCATGTCCCTCCATGTGACCATAACCTCTGGTTGATCAGTCCTGAGACTGGTTGTAAGGTTGTCAGAGCATGTCTCTCCATTTGACCCTATCCTCTGGTTGATCTGTCCTTAGACTGGTTGTAAGGTTGTCAGTGCATGTCTTCAATTTGACCCTACCCTCTGGTTGATCAGTCCTAAGACTGGTTGTAAGGTTGTCAGAGCATGTCTCTCCATTTGACCCTACCCTCTGGTTGATCAGTCCTTAGACTGGTTGTAAGGTTGTCAGAGCATGTCTCTCCATTTGAACCTACCCTCTGGTTGATCAGTCCTAAGACTGGTTGTAAGGTTGTCAGTGCATGTCTTCCATTTGACCCTACCCTCTGGTTGATCAGTCCTAAGACTGGTTGTAAGGTTGTCAGTGCATGTCTCTCCATTTGACCCTACCCTCTGGTTGATCAGTCCTTAGACTGGTTGTAAGGTTGTCAGAGCATGTCTTCCATTTGACCCTACCCTCTGGTTGATCAGTCCTTAGACTGGTTGTAAGGTTGTCAGAGCATGTCTTCCATTTGACCCTACCCTCTGGTTGATCAGTCCTTAGACTGGTTGTAAGGTTGTCAGAGTATGTCTTCCATTTGACCCTACCCTCTGGTTGATCAGTCCTGAGACTGGTTGTAAGGTTGTCAGTACATGTCTTCCATTTGACCCTACTCTCTGGTTGATCAGTCCTTAGACTGGTTGTAAGGTTGTCAGTGCATGTCTTCCATTTGACCCTACTCTCTGGTTGATCAGTCCTTAGACTGGTTGTAAGGTTGTCAGAGCATGTCTCTCTTTTGACTCTATCCTTTATAGTTCTCTTAATTTCAACATCAATTCGTTCTTTAATGTCTCTGCAGGCCTGAAATGTTAAGGTGCATTTTGATCGGCCTTTTATTCGTTTACTTTGGATCTTGTCCTCCAGTGTCTACTATAGAAGACTTTCAGGTCGCATATTATGTCCCAGCCAACTTGTTTTTGTTCACCGGCTTCAGTGAGGGTATTGTCTTTCGATCGTCTTTCTGTCCAACTCACTATCTGCATTCTACGACAGCACATTTCAAACGACTCCAAGCTTTTTTATCCTTATTTGCTAGATTCTACTAGGGGTGTTCAAGTAAAACCGGACCAAACTGCAACAAGTGAACATACTTACGATGCGAAGAATGACATCACGCTTTGTGTAAGCAGGACATACCAACTGTCAAGTTTGCAAAATTTCATTATCCTCCTACTCATAGTTTCCTGGGCAGACCATTGAAAACATGGCAGATGTGATACGGAATCCGTCCATAGTTAATCAGCGAGCTGTGATTCAGTGATTGGACAACGATGTTTTAAGAAGGACGTGAGTTACCGAAGGATCTTACGAGACCAGGTCAGGCGCATATTGTTGCGTTAACCTACGTCCTTCTTTAAACATCGTGTCCAGACCGTCAATGTTGTCTTTGACACACTTTTTTCACCATACACTGCCTGCATTTTGCGATGGATGTCAAATGGTCGACATCCTTCAGCTGTTACAAACCAAATCACCGCTCACTGATCAACTCTGGACGGATTCCGTATAACACCCCAACCCCCACCCTTCCATCCCACACCTCCCCCATTTTCTCAACGTCCTGCTGAGGAAACTACGAGTCGGAGGATAATAACATTTTACAAACTTGACGGTTGGTATGTGCTGTTTACACCATGCGTGACGTCATCATGAGCATCGTACGTATGTTCACTTGTTGCAGTTTGGTCCGGTTTCATTTGAACACGCCTCGTACGTTTCAGCCCCATACAGTGCAATTGGCCACATACGAGAAGGGATTATTCTTTTGGGATCAGACAGGTCCTGACATGGATTCCACAGGGGAAAAGGAAGACAGGAAGACCAAGAAATATCCGGGGAAAGGTGGGACAACGAACTTCAGTCCCTGGTCCTCAAATGGAGAGAGGCAGAAAGTGCAGCTTAACATCAAACTTGCTAGAGGAGGGTTGTCAATGGCTTATCGCCGAAATTAGCGATTAGTATTGATTGGTTGATTAATACAAGACTTTTTAGTCTCTGCCTACAACTGTCAGCAAATGTTATTTTTCAGACTAAATTTTAGTTGACTCCTTCACGATCTCTTTGTGAACCGCTATAGACATGTTGTAGAGCACTAGGATTCATTGGTACGTCAGCTGTGAAACAATGGTGCCGATACATAGGGAATTGTTTGAAGTTCTGTTTTTGAACCAGAATGAGAACCCCTGATTTATACAATATAGTGAAGCGGAAGTAAGCTGAAATACGCCAAACGTGCTGTCCCGTGATACTCTTCATCTCGTCTTCAAGTTATCTAAGACAGACGGCTATCCATATCCCATCTCAGTACACCTAGTCGACCACACGGACAGAAAGCTCTAGAAACTACAATACACATATAATAATGAGGATATAATATTGAATTCCCCAAATGGATCCGAGGTCCATTGCTGAAGAGAAAAGAATGGTAACTCCATACATATTGTTGGTTGGTTTGTTGGTGATCGATCCAGTGGTCTCTTTCTTGGCCAATGCCCTATGACATAAATGCCCCAAAGTGGTATCTGCAAGTGTTTGTGAGGATGTTATTTAATTTCTTAACATGTCTATTCGTCTGACCTTGAAGGAAGAAGCTCTTTCCTTTCACCGTCAAGCTCCGGATATTAAAAAAAGATATGATGTTCAACAGTTGCATTGGGATGTTTGCATATTCGACACACTTGAATATGTTGTGGTTGGATTCTGTTCAAGTGGCTGTTAAGTTGTATGTGTTGAGTGCGAAGTCGTGGTTGGATTCTGTTCAAGTGGCTGTTAAGTTGTATGTGTTGAGTGCGAAGTCGTGGTTGGATTCTGTTCAAGTGGCTGTTAAGTTGTATGTGTTGAGTGCGAAGTCGTGGTTGGATTCTGTTCAAGTGGCTGTTAAGTTGTATGTGTTGAGTGCGAAGTCGTGGTTAGATTCTGTTCAAGTGGCTGTTAAGTTGTATGTGTTGAGTGCGAAGTCGTGGTTGGATTCTGTTCAAGTGGCTGTTAAGTTGTATGTGTTGAGTGCGAAGTCGTGGTTGGATTCTGTTCAAGTGGCTGTTAAGTTGTATGTGTTGAGTGCGAAGTCGTGGTTAGATTCTGTTCAAGTGGCTGTTAAGTTGTATGTGTTGAGTGCGAAGTCGTGGTTAGATTCTGTTCAAGTGGCTGTTAAGTTGTATGTGTTGAGTGCGAAGTCGTGGTTAGATTCTGTTCAAGTGGCTGTTAAGTTGTATGTGTTGAGTGCGAAGTCGTGGTTAGATTCTGTTCAAGTGGCTGTTAAGTTGTATGTGTTGAGTGCGAAGTCGTGGTTGGATTATGTTCAAGTGGCTGTTAAGTTGTATGTGTTGAGTGCGAAGTCGTGGTTGGATTCTGTTCAAGTGGCTGTTAAGTTGTACGTGTTGAGTGCGAAGTCGTGGTTAGATTCTGTTCAAGTGGCTGTTAAGTTGTATGTGTTGAGTGCGAAGTCGTGGTTAGATTCTGTTCAAGTGGCTGTTAAGTTGTATGTGTTGAGTGCGAAGTCGTGGTTAGATTCTGTTCAAGTGGCTGTTAAGTTGTATGTGTTGAGTGCGAAGTCGTGGTTAGATTCTGTTCAAGTGGCTGTTAAGTTGTATGTGTTGAGTGCGAAGTCGTGGTTGGATTCTGTTCAAGTGGCTGTTAAGTTGTATGTGTTGAGTGCGAAGTCGTGGTTGGATTCTGTTCAAGTGGCTGTTAAGTTGTATGTGTTGAGTGCGAAGTCGTGGTTAGATTCTGTTCAAGTGGCTGTTAAGTTGTATGTGTTGAGTGCGAAGTCGTGGTTAGATTCTGTTCAAGTAGCTGTTAAGTTGTATGTGTTGAGTGCGAAGTCGTGGTTAGATTCTGTTCAAGTGGCTGTTAAGTTGTACGTGTTGAGTGCGAAGTCGTGGTTAGATTCTGTTCAAGTGGCTGTTAAGTTGTATGTGTTGAGTGCGAAGTCGTGGTTAGATTCTGTTCAAGTGGCTGTTAAGTTGTATGTGTTGAGTGCGAAGTCGTGGTTAGATTCTGTTCAAGTGGCTGTTAAGTTGTATGTGTTGAGTGCGAAGTCGTGGTTAGATTCTGTTCAAGTGGCTGTTAAGTTGTATGTGTTGAGTGCGAAGTCGTGGTTGGATTCTGTTCAAGTGGCTGTTAAGTTGTATGTGTTGAGTGCGAAGTCGTGGTTAGATTCTGTTCAAGTGGCTGTTAAGTTGTATGTGTTGAGTGCGAAGTCGTGGTTAGATTCTGTTCAAGTGGCTGTTAAGTTGTATGTGTTGAGTGCGAAGTCGTGGTTAGATTATGTTCAAGTGGCTGTTAAGTTGTATGTGTTGAGTGCGAAGTCGTGGTTAGATTCTGTTCAAGTGGCTGTTAAGTTGTATGTGTTGAGTGCGAAGTCGTGGTTAGATTCTGTTCAAGTGGCTGTTAAGTTGTATGTGTTGAGTGCGAAGTCGTGGTTAGATTCTGTTCAAGTGGCTGTTAAGTTGTATGTGTTGAGTGCGAAGTCGTGGTTAGATTCTGTTCAAGTGGCTGTTAAGTTGTATGTGTTGAGTGCGAAGTCGTGGTTAGATTCTGTTCAAGTGGCTGTTAAGTTGTATGTGTTGAGTGCGAAGTCGTGGTTAGATTCTGTTCAAGTGGCTGTTAAGTTGTATGTGTTGAGTGCGAAGTCGTGGTTAGATTCTGTTCAAGTGGCTGTTAAGTTGTATGTGTTGAGTGCGAAGTCGTGGTTAGATTCTGTTCAAGTGGCTGTTAAGTTGTATGTGTTGAGTGCGAAGTCGTGGTTAGATTCTGTTCAAGTGACTTTTAAGTTGTATGTGTTGAGTGCAAAGTCGGAAAATGGTGCTTTGATCTCTTCTTTTCAGAAGGTTGATGTTCTCATTAGGATTTGAGAGTATCATATGTTTGTTGGTCTCTCTCCCAGTATTCCTGTTTACCCATCTGTTTAGCCACGGCTCCTTGTTTTCAGTCTTAAGTAGTTATTTGACTGTTTGCAATGTTTTTGGTGCACACTGCTATGCTTGACTTGACCTCTTATTAGCCAATCTGTCTGCCATGTCATTGCTAGATATATTCGAGTGGCCAGAAACCATTGCATAACCATTCTGTCTTCATGAAATGTGATAAGTAGGTACGTATCTATGGATATTTGGACAAGTTCAGGTTTAAAATGACCACCGTCTTATAGAGCTTGAAGGGCAGACAATGAGTATGTAAAGATAACGATGTTTTGATCTTTTAAGTGGTGGCATTAAATAAATTCTTCAAGTGGTCCAGGACTATCTCCAGTGATGTTATATCGACTTCATAGTTACAACTTATCCCCCCACAGGCACCATACGGCCCTTCATATGTTCTGTCTTGTAACTCTTTACAATACAACACAAATAGAAAGCTCTACATACTAAAGCTATTACCCATCACAAGTGATGATGGCCGTAACAGCAATTCCATACATGTCCAAAATATCGACCAAAAAAAGGAGTGGATGTGGCTAGCAACCTCGTCATGTCAAATACACTACTAAACTGCTTTGCTGCAAGTTTCCTAAAGAAGGGCAACTGTAATGTTGGCCCTATACTCCGGTTGGTGTGAAGCATGAACAAGTAGGAGAAGATTAGAAGGATGAATTGATCGTCATTTTTAATGATTTGAACAAAAAGAGACTAGAGCTGTTACATCAATTTCGTGTTAGTTTCATTCCGTGTTATTTTCCATTCCTTGTCATTAGGTACATCCATATCCTAATTTTCACAGTAATTTATTCTGCTAGGTAAACTGCAGTGTATCACAACCGGGATACAAACCCATCACTTTGCTAGAAGACACAATTGCATTAACCGGCGCTAGTCAATCCTACGCCCTTTTCCATAGTAAGTGACACGTGACTGTCCTTACCGTAGTTCTAATTAGAAAAAAAAAGTCGGACGGTAAGATCAAGGCCTCGGCAAAGTTAGTCTTGCGTAAACAATCTGTTTTTCTTCAAACTACAGGTAGTCGTACCTGTGTGTAAGTACACCTGTGTAGTGTGTAACCTTGGAAGGTTTTTCGTGCTTAAAATTCACAAAGTTGAAGCCGTGGCTCGGTTCGGTGTTATGTACACAAATGCTTTGCGTGCACAAAACACATGACCGGCCAGGAAAGCCGTGTTTAGAAATGTTGCAGCGTTCTGGTCTGTTAAGAATCTATGTCATTGTATTCCTGGCAGAACCCCGCGTGCTCTGTCCCTGTCAGCAAATGGCGAAGTGTATAGATATAATGGTTTTTGTAGCTCGCTGGTTGCTCACATCCTGCTGTCATTTCGGACACCCCTTCTCTGCTGGGTCATCGTATGATTTCAAAGACCTGCAATCTGCTGCATCGCTTGTTCATCGACTGCAGTGTCTTCATCCATAAGATGGTTGTAGATTTTCAAAATATCACCTCTATCCATTGCCAATGTCTCCTGTGTTGGTGTCTCTAAGGCACAGATGCCGTCGTCTTTCATTCCCGCACACCCCAGAAAGTAGATCCACGCTCATTTACAAAGTTCGAGTCCTCCATGTCCACTATCCACTCGTGTCAAAGTCAGCCCGGTTGCACTTCCCGAAGCAAGGGACGATGGTCAGGGAGCCGCCGAAGACGGATGTGTCGGACCGAAAGGTGCAAATGTCGCAGTCAAACTGTAAACTAGGGACACAACGTATTCCGTTCTCCGGATTACATCATGACATTTACAAAACCATGTTCAGGGTTTGGTAGCGGGGGATTGAGAAGGAATTAGAAGAAGAAGATGGGCAGGTACGATAACGGCCCTGATTGAAAAAGTTCTTTCCAAATCAGAAAATAAATCACTGCCCCGATCTCCAATCTGGCACTTGATGTTGTTGTCAATTATGCACCGTTCCTCTCAGCAGATACGGTGAGTCTTCCCCTAGCAGAGACGCCCCAGCCGACTTCCTTACTGCGTTACACAGATCCATCGGTATATAATGTTCGTCCATCACATGTGATGAAGACCACTCTCTATTCAGCCGTAAAGACAGTCGTTACTCTTGCTGTGTTCGCTGGAATGGTTGACTTTGGCGGTGATTTCGATTAAAGTGCGGGAGAAACTATTCCTTTTCTCAACCTTATATCCTGGTACTGACTAACACTTGGCCAGTGCCAAGATATCGAGACGATGGGAGATAGCACAGTATGCAGATTTTTCCTCTAGGTTTACTCCCAAAGCCTTTCTCGTAAACAGGCATCCCGCAAGGCAGCGGAGAGGGGATGACATCTAACGTTGTATGTCGTGCCTTTCCTAAAACTGCAAGAGGTCGTAGAGACATCTCTCAACGTGTGAGTGGTGTTGGGCATCTCTCCCGGACGACGTATTCTTTCGGTATATCTGACATCATCTAAGTCCTGGACATTATCACTCATTAGTTGTTTAACCTCTTTATCTGCTTTGCCACTGCATACGTCTCTGCAGAATTAAAGTAATGATCCTTACCTGGATCTGTTGGAGCAAAGAACATTATCACTTCAAGCTTCCAACCATTTCGTGAAAGGCAACTAACGAACTGTTGTGAATGGGATTGGCAACTCCATCGTGTGAAACAGATGTTTGCAGAAACATCCACAACAAGAACACGCAGCGTGAGTGTGTGCAAGCTCATGGAAATCGACACGACGGACATGTTGATGTTGACAACGACAACATCTTGGATCATAGCACTTTGATAAATGAACAGCCAATTCATAGATTGCGATTGTTTGAAATAGAACGTATGTGCAGCAGATATAGGCGTCTGAAACGACGGAGTAGGAGTGTGTGTAGCAAAATAGCTGCGACAACCATCATAATATACTCTTTGTCATTTGCCGAAGGGAACTGAACACCTATGGGTTTGCCTAGAGTGCAGTGACATCGAGTCTTAATAGTTGGATATCGCAATTGTAAATGGGGACATCAACATCAGACATGTACTGCAAGATGTGATCGCATATGACTTTAAAGTTCATTCCTGGCACGGCAGACTATGCGATGGGTCGGCTGTGAAGTCTTCATGTGTTATGTTCTTTCGGGCAACTCTCTGTCTTTTCACCTCGCAGACGATATCCTACTCTGTGGGGCAAGTACATCATTCATGTTACTAAATTATAGATGGAAATTCATGGAATTAAAAACTAATACCAAATTAAGATTGTTTAATGCCGATGTCAAGTCAGTACTTCTGTGCGGAGTGGAAACTGGGAGAACGATAAAGGCAAACTTGGAGAACGATAAAGGCAAACTGAGAGAACGATAAAGGCAAACTGGGACAACGATAAAGGCAAACTGGGAGAACGATAAAGGCAAACTGGGAGAACGATAAAGGCAAACTGAGAGAACGATAAAGGTAAACTGGGAGAACGATAAAGGTAAACTTGGAGAACGATAAAGGTAAACTGGGAGAACGATAAAGGTAAACTGGGAGAACGATAAAGGTAAACTGGGAGAACGATAAAGGTAAACTTGGAGAACGATAAAGGTAAACTGGGAGAACGATAAAGGTAAACTGGGAGAACGATAAAGGTAAACTGGGAGAACGATAAAGGTAAACTTGGAGAACGATAAAGGTAAACTGGGAGAACGATAAAGGTAAACTTGGAAAACGATAAAGGTAAACTGGGAGAACGATAAAGGTAAACTGGGAGAACGATAAAGGTAAACTGGGAGAACGATAAAGGTAAACTGAGAGAACGATAAAGGTAAACTTGGAGAACGATAAAGGTAAACTGGGAAAACGATAAAGGTAAACTGGGAGAACGATAAAGGTAAACTGGGAGAACGATAAAGGTAAACTGAGAGAGCGATAAAGGTAAACTTGGAGAACGATAAAGGTAAACTGGGAAAACGATAAAGGCAAACTGGGATAACGATAAAGGCAATAAAGAGAAAACTCCAGTCGCTCGTCAATAAATGTCTGCAAAAGGATAATTGGAATAGGCTGGAAAAACTTGGTGAGAATCAAAAAACTATGGGGAAGATGTTAACAGTAACCAATGGAGATATAAATAAAACGTAGACAATGGAGTTGAAATGAACACATGATAGCGAAAGGATCATCGAACGTGCCAGACAAGTCCAAACATCAAATTCAGAGAGGAAAAGAGGTAGATCAATAAACGCACGGATAAGAGACTGTAAAATGAACTTTGGTCCCCGTATCTCAAATGGGGATAAGCAGATAGGGCAGCTGAAGATCGAACTTGCTGGAGGAGGTTCTTATTTGGCCTATGCCCCGAAAGCAACGACATGCATTAATTGATTGTTGATAATCTTTAGCAATTGATAATTTCGTTAACCTAATCAATAGTTCGTCGATGTCAAGCTTGACATCCACGAACACTGGTTGGTAAACAACATCTTATCCAGAAAACTGAAATATTTTGGTCACATCAAACGCCATAATGGCCTAGAGAGAACAATATCGGAGGGTATTGTTCCTGGAAGACGGGACAGAGGCAGACCGAGAAGCAGATGGACACAAGATATCACGGAGGTCCTGAAGATGACAGCGACGGAGGCGGGCATTCTGGCCAGAGATCGAGAGTCTTACAGATCGGCTGTTGTGAGAGCGACGTTCTGCAAAGAACAAGCTACATGATGAATCAATAGTTGTATGACCTTCTACCGTGAAAAATGATCAAAAAGTGGTTTTAAAAAAGCAGTAGCGTCAAAATACAACGTAGTACCACAGCCGTTTAAATTGATATCACAAGTGATACAAGTGCAGGCCTTTATTTTGACAGGATAGTGTCTGTACTGGGACCTGACATGGAATCCACAGAGTACGGGGAAGAGAGATAGATTCACATACACACGGAGTAGATACTGAAAATTAAGTTCAGTCATGTACCTCAATTGCAGAACGATAGAGAGGATAGCTCAAGATCAAAATTACTGGAGCAGGGTTCCCAATGGCCTAGCCGCCAGAAGGAGCGGAGGGCAATGAGGATTTTCTAAAAGGCGACATCAATGTTAAAGCATTTCTTTAGCAGAACAGACGAAGCTCCAGTTAATGTTTCGTACGAAGTGAAGTTAAAATATGGAATGTTGTTGTCCGTCCCATGTGATGATGACCACTCTGTCTGTTCAACCATGTGGATAGTCTTTCCTTTCTTTGTCCGCTGAAATGGGTGACTTGCACTGCTCGCTTTAAGTGAAGAAGAAGCGGCGCCATTTGTCAGTCTCACTCTCTCGTCCCGAGCTACATTAAACCAGTGGCAAGAAAATTAACGAGACATCTGAAAATAGCTCAGGATGCAGATTCTTCCTCAGAGTTTACTCTCGAAGCCTATCCCGTAGACAATAATTCTATTAGAATACGAGGTGTGACGTCTAAATAGGCTGGTAATGTAACATGACCATGCCCAAATCTTCATGTACATAACGAATGACACAGAAATAACGTTCCAGATGTTCGCATGTGCTGTCACACGATGGGAGTCAAAGCCACCCACATAGTGATAAAGGCACACTGTGATCAATCCAGTTTGTCTGTAACCACAGAAGGAAGTAGAGTTAGTCCAGCCAAATTGTGATGACGTGCGCGAACCTAAGATACAATCCACAATAATGTCATAGATGACAACACAAATGAAGAACTAGACGACCGTTGCTAGTTAACCATTTGTTCACCCTGACAGCGAGATGTCACAAGATATAAGGATGACAAGTATCAAACACAAGATATATGAGCTGAAACGGCCAGTAGCCCATAGCTAACTGCTAGCGTCAGGGCCATACGAGTCAGAGCTGCCAAGAACATTATACGCCTCCACGTGGTGATCCTGGATAACAGGCTGCAATAGAGCAGACTGGCTAAGTAGAAGGGATCGAAGAGAGAAGGCAACCCGGTAATCAAAACTTCCTGCTAAATTCAGATGTGTCGAAGAGGGACGGCAACCCGGTGCTCAAAACTGCCTGCTAAATTCGGATGTGTAGAAGAGGGAAGGCAACCCGGTACTCAAAACTGCCAGCTAAATTCGGATGTGTCGAAAGATACAAATATTGTAGTCAAGCAGTAAACCACGACAAAACGCGTTCCGTTCTCTGGACTACATCCTGCTGCTTGCAAAGGCATTTTCGACGCTTGGTAGCAGGATATTGAAAAAGAAGATGAAGAAGAACATACAAGGTATATGGAGTGTACTGTTTACAATAGTATGCATTTGAAAATAAAACTCACCTAAGTGGTACCCGGAACTGAAGAATAGAATGACTGTAACCTGACAAACATGTAACAAAAGCTGACTAATGTTTGTTGTGTCATAATGGTCATCATCAGCTCCGTAACCTGAAGTGTCATTGGGGCACCAGAACTGCAGATTGTTGTTCACGTTCCAGCCACTCTACTCAGTTATGTATCAGGATATTTGTTCCAGATGTTGACCTTCCCTTCCACTCTCTGATGTTGTCTGCTTTCTCTTTTTCTGCCAACCCCTCTCACGCTTCGCAGGCACAGTACCTTGCAGTACTGTTAGGGCCAACAAAGAACACCTTGATGCATTCCAAAATCATGTGCCCTTGCGTGCTTTTACCATAGTCAATGCAGAGGAAGACTAGTGCCTGGTCAGAAACAACATGCTGACCCGATGTTAGTCACGTTCAGGCAAAACATACTGGCCAAGACCCTCACATTGGCTTCCTCGTAGCACTTCCTGGAAACGGGCTGTTTTCGCGGCAACCTGGCTAACAAGGTGAGGTATCGACGTGATGCTTGTAACATTGATTCACATGCAGATGAAGGCAAGCGTAGCACAACCGCCTGGAGGATCCCGGTACATCTTCATCAGCACAATCCAGATGTGAGGAAAGCTAAGACAACACGCCACTTAACGTCCCTTTTATGGCGCTCAAAAGAGTAATCCTACTCATTGTGGGAATTCAACAACAACAACCATACTCAATTGATATTGGGCTACCTCTCTCTTAACGGTGCCCCGAAATGCATGATTCATGACATGGAATGTATACGAAATGCCGAGGTTTCAAAACAGACATCTCATTTCCATTGCAGTTCTTCTATGCTCTAGAACTGCTGTCAGGGTCCAAGTTATGCACGGTTACACGGAAGTGACAAGTGCATACATTAAACTCAACTTGAATTTCATGTTGATGCCTTCGTCCCTCCATAGCGACCTCAGTTTGGCCAGAGTAGCGATAGTCATCGATGTTCTTGTCTGAATCTCAGTTATAGATGGCGCCTAACTGACTGCGGGTCTACTTAGCTCTAGTGTGGAGTCTATTAAGATTGACTCGCACATCGGTAAAAACCACTCTCCAAGAAACTGGTTGTATATAGGCTGTATAGTCTTCTAAACGAGTATAAAGACGTTAAGTTAAGTTAAGTTAAATCAAGTCAAGTCATGCCACGTCAAGTTAAGTCAAGTTAAGTTAATTTAAGTTATGTGGACTGTAATGCGATCATATTCAGTGGTTACCGTGTGACTCATTATTTAATCAAAACAAAATCATGTATCAGAATCTATAAGAAAAGCGTGTATTCTCTCTTTGGTGTATAACCTATCTGGTTGTGTTTCTTAAGGATTCTGGTGTAGTTGGTATAACTGCGTTTGTTTAAATAACTGCGTCTGTCCTGTCTTGTCCTCCGTCATATTATCTGTCCTGTTTTCTGTCCTGCCATGTCCTTTGTCATGTCCTCTGGCATGCCAGTTGCACTGGTCTCTGTCTTTCCCCATTTTTACGCTATATGTCCATGCCCTCTATTGTGTCCTTTGTTCTGCCCTGTTCTGTCCTATTATATAGTCCGGCATGCATCTCCTCTGTTTATACATATACTTTAATCATCTCGTTTCTCTGTACTCTCAACATTCAGTACAAAATACTACATAGCCAAGTTACAACATTGATGTGATCAAGGACATCCCAAAGTTCGCAGCTCACTACTAGCTAAGGGACAACAAAACAACACAGACGAGTAAAGCTCACGAACATCAACATGACCTGTCTAATCATCAACTGTAAGGACTATCCGTCCAATAAAAAACTGCTAATTATATCAGAAATTATGTCAATGAAAATGATGTAAGGATTTCAACTTTGTTAACTCGTTGTTTATGTATGCGAGGATTTATCAAATTAAACAAAGGAAGTTGCATAACAAACACTGATGTCTGTAATTCACTGTAAACTCAGCTGTTGTGAGGTGAAGTTGACAGGTCCACTTTCTTTCTTGTTTGTCTTACAAATCCCAAAGAGATACATTTAGTCAAAGATGTTAGTAATGAAAGATTAGAGGATTCATTGTTCCGAGACAGCAGATTTTATGAGACTCAGTTCTTGACACTCAGTCATGTCTTCTCTAATAACCAATAATGTATCAATTTACACAACGAAACCACGCAATGAACCCTGCACATTCTCATTAGAAGATTCTGCACTAGCGTTGCTATATGGGCTCTACATACATGGTCTGTGGTCTTATAATGTTGTAATTGTGTTTGCTTGTACCATGTTTGGCGGCTATGGGAACCAACCACATTTGTCTCTGATATATATCTTATTGGACAATTGGTGCTAGTTGTAGATAAAAGAAGACCAGCTCGAGGTATGTAGTATACGTGGTGCGTTTCACATATCTTTACATAATCTACATACATTTTGTACAAGTTGGAAGAAGGAATATCGTTTTGGATATTTAAATTCGAACTATCATTTCCGTTCAAAGGCTTTAAATTAAAATATGCTAAGATATTTATTTTTAAACGTATAAAGGGTTGCAACCACATAAATTATATAAATTAAAGAAAACAAGAGTTATCTTCCCCTGACTTTTTTTAAAAAAAAATTTTTTAAGTCGCAAGGGAGAACCTGCCTTGGGCGTCTCCCCTCAGTCTAGGAGTAATTTAGTACAGCCTAGAAAGAGTGATCTATGGCCATGCAGCAGATCCACATGGCTGTACATATTGCGAGTATGCACGTAGGATGTAAGGTTTTAATTTTCCACCCGACCAAATAGGAACCAGCACTGACCCCAATCTACCTGTGGAAGATCACATCTTACACTGAGCTGAACTTTGAACCTACACGTAGGCGTCTAAGTCGCGGAACGGACTAGGCAAGTGGCTACACAAACACAAACACTAGCATGTCCATGTAGTTGGCAATGTTGTTGTTGTTGCTTAGATGTTTGTCTCACTAGTTTCTACTGGCGGAGGCGCGCCATTTTCCACCCCAGACCGAAGTCCATTGGGCGATATCAGGACGCTTAAACCAGTGCTTGGATGCATGTGTGCGTCTGTATGTACCTATGCTAGGTTTGTGTGCCTTCAGAAGCTAGCCCAACCAAAGTGCAATGGAAGGGCCTCACCCTGAGGGCGTGTGTGAAAGTTGTTGCTGGAGTGTGACTGTGGGACAGAGTCAAGTGAAACAGAATGAGGTGAGAAGAGGGAGAAGAGTTACCCCCAGGGTGAGCCAGTCCTCTTCTGTAGTTGCCAATAGTAATGTTAGAGTTAACTTATATGCTGTGCAGCAATGGAGAACGTGCCTTTTGTGGTTTCCACTATCTGTATATCGCTTTGAAAATCAATTTAATCATATTCATTAAATACAACTAAATGTTACAACTTACCTCAAAGTAGTTTGTGTCATAAATTTAATTGTATCATACTATACAATTATAGGTACACATTTGCTTTGATGAAATATTAAACAATTTAGTAAATTGAGTATTTATTTATTATCATCCTTTGATGTATAAAGGGAACCAAATGTTAGTAACATTCATTGGCTTTTTTTGTTGCAAGGGAAACATTGCCCTAGTGACGAGGTAAACATTCACGAGGTGAATAATGTTCACGACTAAGTCGTGTAACTGTTGTCTGGGTAATCGGGTTTTCTATACTGAGTGATGTGTAGGGTTAAAATATAAGCTGCTTATACTAAAGACGTGTGTTGGTGTGTGTATTGTTCTTCTTCTTCTTCTTCGTTCTCAATCTCCCGCTACCAAACCCTGAAAGAGTAAGTAGCAGAATGTAGTCCAGAGAACGGAATGCGTTGTGTTGTAGTTTACAGCTTGGCTGCGATATTTGCACCTTTCGGTCCAACACATCTGACTTCAGCAAGCATTTTTTGAATACCAGGTTAGCATTCCCTCTTCGATATGATTCGCTGGCCCTGACGCTAGCAGTCAGCTATGGGTCGCTGACCTTGCAGCTCATGCGCTGCTCAGCATCTTGTTTCCGTGTATTGTTCGAGTATTGGATCATAACAAGACGTAAGCAAAGGTATGTTAACTTTTGTGTATACATTTTCTTTAAAAATCATCTATAAACTATATATAGATATATATATATATATATATATATATATATATATATATATATATATATATATATATATATATGTTAAGTTGCTATATTCCTGAATGTAAACAAACAGCTGACAATGTACACATTCTTACAGTCCAGGTATTGACACACATACACATTACTGTCAAGTTGTACACATATGTTTAATTCAACCAATGACATTAGTAACATACACCAGATGGAAGGCCTGGTAGTGATACTGACCTAAATACATTATACATACATATGTAGACATTCATGTCGTAGTTGTGCGTTCCAAGGAACCTCTTTATAAAATAAATCATCGCTTCTGTAAAGAAAGGGAGGGGTTTTGAGAGGGTGGGGGTTGTGTTTTGAAGGCGGAATGAATGTGTGTGTGTACGTGTGTGTCTGCGTTGGTGTGTTTGCATGTGTTGGTGTATTTTTGTGCGTGTGTTGGTGTGTCTGTGTGTGTGTGTTTCTTTACATTATTCTCAAGAAAGTGAACACACAAAATGATTGATCGCTTGAAACACGTCCTTAAAAAAGCAAAGCGATCCATAAACATCAAAATGAATGGGGAATTACTAGTAAAAGACGATACCGCAGGTTATCTGGGAGTAACACTGGACAAGCAGTTGAAATTTGGCAACCACATCTGGAACGTCAGAAGTAAAGCAGCCAAGCGTTTGAACTTAATCAAATTACTTGCTAGTACAAATTGGGGAGCTGATAAACAAACTCTTCGGTGACTATACCTTGGTTATGTGCGACCGGTGATGGACTACAGCTTTCCCATGCAGACAACTGTGAGTACAAATAACATATAATCTATTGATCGGGTACAGAATCAAGCTTTCAGACTAATTTGTGGAGGGAAGAGATCAATACCTACAGTGGCGTGCGAGATAGAGGCCAACATAGAACCGCTAGACATCAGGAGAAAGCGGCAGTAACTGAAGCGGTAGAGAGATACAAGAGATAAGAAAATGACCATCCAAATAGGGTACACTTCGAAGTAAAAGAGAAGATTTAAGCAAATGTTCCTACCGGATGTAGCAGAAGAGGACAGCCATATGCACCATCTGTCAGAGGAGAGAGAAATGGAAAATAGGTTTTTTGGACTAACCCCTTGGGAAAACTTTTGCCTGTCAGTCATAAAAACATACCTGACAATAAAGGCAGACACCAAGGAGACTGCATCTAATTTCCTGAAGACATGTGCCTTAGAGACAGTCTCTAGGTACCAAGAATCGGCAGTCCTGGTCTATACAGATGGATTAACATTCAAATCTACCTATTTTGCAGGGTATGGTATCCATGTGAAATACCCGGGTGGGTCCATATACGAGTTTTGTGATTCATGCGGCGAAAACCGTCCAAACGCTGGAGCGGAGGCCGAGGCTATAAAAACAGCAGTTGTAATTTTTCACCAACAGTTTGATTTGGTCAAATTGTTGCCGAAGGATTTAATAATTTTTAGTGACTCCAAGTCGGTTATGGATGCACTGAAGAACACCCCATACAAATAAAAGGAGATATTCTTGGTGGGGAGGGCAATCAACAACATCCTCACTGCCCGTGGGATAAATGTCAGCTTGCAATGGATCCTTGGACATAGTGGGCTACTAGGGAACGAGACGGCCGGCAGATTGACAAAAACAGAAGCCTCGAAATAACAATTGGATATAGCTTGCAGTAACCACACAGTAAAACGAATTATTAAGAATAATACTCGGGAAATCTGAATGAACAGGTGGGCCACGGGAACAACAGGTCGCAGTGTGTTTAGCGAAATGTGACAGCCAAAAAGTAACGATGACATAAATAAACTACATAGAAGAGATCAAAGTTTCATCTTTCGGTTCCAAACAGGACATACCAGAGTCAATAGCCACTTGAAACGCATTAATCGCCAGTACCTGCCCTTGTGCAGACATTGCTCTCATACTCATAAAACAGTTCATCTACTCATTGAGTGCAACGCGCTTGCGGACATGAGGAAAAGATTCTTACAAGCACTGCCGACAATTACCAACACATTATACGGAGCGGTGACACAACTGAAGAGGCCCTGTATATGTATTAGAATGGCATTGGGCTGCCATCAGAAGGCCTGCTCAGCAGATATGGGATAATAAGAACATAACAACAACTTCAAATAAGACCTTGACTTCTCCTGTCTGGTGACTTTCCTACTCACCTGGCATGGATAGACACGAATCATAACACAACACTAGTTCCAATTCTATTCCAGCTAGCAGTAAACCAGAATACAATGATATTTAAACTATAAACCGTTACACGCTCCGTACAAAAACAACATTTCTAGTGTACACTTCATGTTATAAGAAGAGACAGACATTGAGATTGGCATTTTTATTAAGGCAGGGCTGTTTTAAATTGTATGTGCTGATCAAATGTTTGTGTTTGTTTGTGTGTGGTGAGGCTCAGTGTGAAATAGAGACAATAATTTCACGACTGCCACATTCATAGCAAGGAACTTCTAACAATGCGTCTAGCCCCTCACTTTAGATCAGTGCTCCTAATCCTTGTTATACCTGCGCCCATTTTTATAACTTTTGTGAAGGTAAATTGTCCTTATTCCCCACTTTTAAAACTTTTGTCAGGGTAAATTGTCATAACCTCCACCTTTTATAACATTTGTCAAGGTAAATTGTCTTTACCCACCACTTTTAAAACTTTCGTCAGGGTAAATTGTCCTTACCTTCCACTTTTATAACTTTTGTCAGGGTAAATTGTCCTTACCCCCCATTTTCATAAATTTTGTGAGGGTAGATTGTCCTTACCCCCTAAACTTTTATAACTTTCGTGAGGGTAGATTGTCTTTACCCTCCACTTTTATAACTTTCGTGAGGGTAGATTGTCCTTACCCTTTCCCCTCCCCACTTTTGTAACTTTCGTGAGGGTAGATTGTCCATACCCTTCCCCCCCCCCCACTTTTGTAACTTTCGTGAGGGTAGATTGTCCTTACCCTTCCCCCTCCTCACTCTTGTAACTTTCGTGAGGGTAGATTGTCCTTACTCACCCCCCCCCCCCCCCCAACTTTTATAACTTTCGTGAGGGTAGATTGCACCCCCCCCCCCCCCACCACTTTTTGGGGGGGAGGTCAAAGGTTTGCCTTTCTGCATTATATTGGCACAGGCACGGGTTATTTCTATAAAAAATAGCAGTCAAATAGGTGATATCAGGATGTATTAACCAGTGCTTGGATGCGTGTACGAGTTTGTATGTACCTATGGTAGTTATGGCGATCGCAAAGGTCAACCCAACCAAACTGCAATGGACGGGCCTCACCCTGAGGGCACGTATGAAAGTTGTGAAAGAGTGTGTTTGTTGGACAGAGTCAAATGAAACAGAGAGTGAGGTAAGAAGGAAGCGGAATAGAGATGTCTGGTGTTGTTATATAACTCAGTTAGGCTCTGTGTTGGTGACAGTTGTCTGCTGTGTAGATCTCAGTCGACATAAGATCCCCAACTGGAGCCCTCCCAGTTGACAGTAGACTGTATGTAGGTGGAATATGTATCCTCCGCCGACAGCTGATAGCTTTCCCTCGTTGGTAGTGTAACAGACCCTAGTGGATAGTGGACTAATTTATATTATATAAAAGACGATCTTTTCTGTTTTATTATCGTGTCGATAGCCTACTTATCCTCCTTACCTTAATTATTTACCCTTTCGCATGAAAAACATAGGAAGCATAAAAATATAGGAAACACAAAAACATAGGAAACACAAAAACATAGGAAACACAAAAACAAAGGAAACACAAAAAATAGGCAACACAAAAACATCTTTTTTGAATATAAACACATGGTTATTTGTTAATTTGCATAAATTAGTTATTACTCAATTATAAACTAAAGTATATATGACTAAACTCCCTTTTCAGGGAGATTTTGTCATTAACTTGATGGGACCCAGCCATATCTCAGGTTCTATTTTGTCTCTATCCTACGTAACGATTGAAACTAATAAACTAAATTAACATCTTGGGTCCTGTGGACTTCGTCTTTGGTGGTGTGACTGGTCTTTGACAGATTGGCAGCTTCTGTTCGTCTGTTTTTCGTTGAGGAACCAACTATTTCTTTCTTGTTTTGGAAATGTAGTCCCTGAGGTTTTAGGCTACACGTCTCGCATTCTACTGATGTAATCCCTGGTGTCTCTCTTGCACCTTAGTTTTATTATATGTGCATCACAGTTGAGATGGGCTGGCCTTGTTGTACACATGTCAGATCGTCCACCAAAAGAGCTGGTGAACTGAAAATAGGCAAGAGAGCAAGCGGATGCAGCAGAAAAGGTAAAAGGACACACTTAAAAAATCACTGATCCAGTTCGGTATTAACAATGATAACTGGGAAAGAATCGCCACCTATCGCACAGACTGGCGCAGCAGTTCAGAGACCTGATGTAGCAAAAATAAAGGAGACTTTTCAGAAACGATCGCTTCGCAAGTCGGCTCACATCAGCCCTACTTCAACCTCGTTACAATGGGGTGTCATGTTTCTCTCATACGACAGACAATCCAGAGCTCAAATTGGCTTATTTAGACATCTTCGAACTCATGTGGACAGTGAACGTTTTTTGTTTTTTTGGGTGTTCGTCTTATTTTTCTATTCCCCAAAGTGGTGTGCGTTGCCCTGTGTTTTTATGTTGCACCGGTCGGCCCAGTGCATCTGACTTAGCATGGATTTTATGTAAGGATCTGCTTCCTCCTGCATTCTTTAAGGGTTTGCTTCCTCGGGGCAACGCAACAGCCAGTGCTGTGATTGTGGGGGACGGGTACCGTCCGGTTGTGAGCCGTGTCCCTTAACCACTAGACCACACCACCCCCTTAACCACTAGACCATACCACCCCCTTAACCACTATACCACACCACCCCTTAACCACTAGACCACACCACCCCCTTAACCACTAGAACAAAACCACCCCCTTAACCACTAGACCACACCACCCCCTTAACCACTAGACCACACCACCCCTTAACCACTAGACCACACCACCCCTTAACCACTAGACCACACCACCCCTTAACCACTAGACCACACCACCTCTTAACCACTAGACCACACCACCCCTTAACCACTATACCACACCACCTCTTAACCACTAGACCACACCACCCCCTTAACCACTAGACCACACCACGCCCTTAACCACTAGACCACACCACCCCCTTAACCACTAGACCACACCACCCCCTTAACCACTAGACCACACCACCCCCTTAACCACTAGACCACACCACCCCCTTAACCACTAGACCACACCACCCCCTTAACCACTAGACACGCCGTCCCGTTAATCCATAATTCATTCCATAATTATACAGTATGCGTACTCCCATTCCATCAAAAGGTTGCAAGTGGCTCCTAGAACATACTCCATTCCATCAAAAGGTTGCAAGTGGCTCCTAGAACAGACTCCATCTCATCAAAAGGTTGCAAGTGGCTCCTAGAACAGACTCCATCTCATCAAAAGGTTGCAAGTGGCTCCTAGAACAGACTCCATCTCATCAAAAGGTTGCAAGTGGCTCCTAGAACAGACTCCATCTCATAAAAAGGTTGCAAGTGGCTCCTAGAACAGACTCCATCTCATCAAAAGGTTGCAAGTGGCTCCTAGAACATACTCCATCTCATCAAAAGGTTGCAAGTGGCTCCTAGAACAGACTCCATCTCATCAAAAGGTTGCAACTGGCTCCTAGAAAAGACTCCATCTCATCAAAAGGTTGCAAGTGGCTCCTAGAACAGACTCCATCTCATCAAAAGGTTGCAACTGGCTCCTAGAACAGACTCCATCTCATCAAAAGGTTGCAACTGGCTCCTAGAACAGACTCCATTACACCTAGGTGCTCCCATATGTGCTCAGTCTCTTTAATTGTTGAAGAAACCGACGACATAACACAATGTTCTTAGCTCCTCCAGCGGCTTCAAAATTGTCTTCACATTTCGTCAGTTACCCATTTACACGTAGGTCGACATGTTAAAGCATGTGTGTAGATTTAGTGGCCTTATTCTTTACCCTCCAGAAATGGGTCTTGAACCATTTCAAGGAAGATACTGACACACAATCTGTATGGTTTCCCTTGGAACACATGTCCACAATGGGTTAATCAATCAAAAGCCGTCGCTCCTCTCGGCGCATAGGCCATTAGCAACATCCCGCCAGCATGCACGGTCCTGGGCTGATCTTTCTGCCTCTCTCCAGGTAAAATCATTTTATTGTAGTTTCTTCTCGCATTCTCTTCTCAACGTATTTTGGGTCTACCTCTCTCTCTCTCTCTCTCTCTCTCTCTCTCTCTCTCTCTCTCTCTCTCTCTCTCTCTCTCTCTTCCCTTGAGGATTCCATGTAAGAGCCTGTTTGCTCTTAGAGGAAGAATCATCTTCCTAAAATCGTTGAACGCTGAGCACTCAAAGAGATGATGTTCAACGTTTTCTTATGGCTGTGTACACAGCTGGTAGTCAGCAGTGTGTTGTGGTTGGATTTACGTTTAGGTGTTTGTTAAGTTGGATGTGCTCGGTTTTTAACCAGAAAATGGTGCTCTGATCTCTCCTTCTGAGTTTATTTATACTATAATTTGGATTGAGCTCCTTACCGATCAATATATGTTTATGTCTACCGATGTTCCTGCTTTCTGTCACATCTCCTTGTTTATCACTCGGTATCTTTTAGTGACAGGGACTACTTTATCGCAAACATCTCATTTGACCCGTACACAAATATGTTCTCGTGCTGCGCCAGGTTCTTTGGTGAAACGCCAATAACAGACAGCTGGTATTGTTCGTCTTCTCTTGCGATCATTGCTTATTTAGAGTAGCACTCTAGATTCTTCAATTAAATTCTGCTGTATTTTGTGAGGTCTCAATACCGCTGTACAGTTTCTCCTCGAGGGGAGTCGGCGTAGGTTACCTTCTTCTCCACAACTCTCTGAGCTGGGGGCAGTCTTGAAGTACATTTACTGATACCGTGTTTTCCAGGCCGCAGAGCCATAGGCTGGAGGCACCTATCTTGAGTTTCGAGTACAGGTTGTGCCTCATTCTGTTGTGGCCAGTTCGGAGACGTAGTATGATAACGTAGTCTTTTCTGGACAGTTAGTAGTATCCGTCATGTGCGTGGTGTTTGAGATGTTCTTACTCCCATTTGACACTGTATTGCCCTTTTTATGACTTTTGCTTCTTCATAGGTCCACCATTCGTTCAATTCAGTCTTCTTCTAGGATTAGAGTGCCGTAATGGATGACATTGCATTAGTTTAGTGTTATTGTGAGATTTGAGTGTCGTAATGGCTGATTGTGCATCAGTGCAATACATCTTGTATGATTTTAGTGCCGTAATGGCGGATTGTGTATCAATGCAATACATGTTGTGGGATTTGAGTGCCGAAATTGCTGGCTGTGCATCCGTTATAATAGGATTTTACTATGTGCTTGGTTTTTGTGTTGTACCATTATTTATGCTGCAATCTCAAGAAATTTTATTTCGACTCTGAAGCTGCTTGAGAACTTGTCTGTGACTATAAACTTTGTTTCCTTCTCTCGATTCCTTTGTCTGATCAGCACTTCTACCACTCCGTCTCAGGTGAGCCTTCTCTATAGGCATGTGTCCAATTGACAGTTTGAATAGAATGTTGTTTACTTACCTCCCCTGTCTTGGGCACCAGCTCATACAGTACTGGGCACCACGTGAGACAGTCATGGGTAACACGTCAGATAGCCCTCAGCACCAAGTAAGGGAGTCATGGGCACCACGTAAGAGAGTCCTGGGCACCACGTCAGACAGTCATGGGCGGAACGTCAGTAAGTCGTGGGCGCCACGTCAGACATCATGTTTTCAATGGACAGCCATCTGGATTGTTTGTCATTCCCCCTCAACATGTCATCCATATTGAATGTTTCCAAAAGGTTCGAGCAGATCATCATGTGGTTTGGGTCTTGTGTTGCTCAACAGTCGCATGACTCATCTTCCACGTATTCTCATCTCTTTAAGCTCTTCTAGCATCATCTTGCACCAGTTCGGAATCTTTTTAATGATTTCCATGATGCGTATGGCAAGTGGTGTCCATGCGCAGATTTCTCCTGCATTTCGATTCAGGGAACATGCGTCAGTTCAGTCCATTTTTCGATGCGGCTTTTTCCAGAACGTCTGTATTGGCTGCGTTGTCTGTAGGAAAGTTTGTCTAGATTTCATTCTCGTGCACTGCACCTTGTGTCCGACCATAAGGTGTTTTGGGTCGTTCATCGTTCTCTCTCTTTTAATATCGGATGCGATTCTTGTTCGTGTCTCTGGTGGTATTACACCGATTACAGACGGTTGTCAGCTCGTCTATTTGTCTCCATTGAAATGTTTTAGAAATGAAAAGAGCTAGTCTAACATCGCATTTCCGTTTGTATTTTCACTTATTCCTAGTTTTCTGTGTGTGTCCATATCCGTGTCACTTCTGTCATGGTAGGTGGACATGCTTCCCATAAATCTGCTTGTTCTAACTTGATACAATTATGAATATGTGTCCTTTTTGTTCTGGTGACTTTCATTATTTCGGTCCCTGCTGGACTAATTTCCATATTACGATGAGCACTCCCTGTGGTTTAGAAAAATCTCGCAGACAGTTTGGGTCAGTGTTACATGTGCACACATTCAAAACGTCAACATACGTCCCAATCCACTAATCTTACTCAGGGACAGAAGGCAACACATACATCAATAACTTTTGTAACACATTTAAAGAAGGAAGATGAAAACGGCTGTTGTTGAATTCCCACGGAGAGTAACTTTTCTCTTTCGTGCGCCCTGATCGCTTTCCTCACATCACGAGCGGGCTGATAGAGGTGGGCCGTGGTCCTCCAGACGGTTGGGCTATACTCGGCTTCATCTACTTGTCGGTCGCTACTACTACTGGGATCATGCCCACCCCCTCCCTTAATTAGCCAGACTATCACGAAGAACTTCATGGAAGTGAGGTGAGGGTCTTGGTAAGTATAATTCACCTGATCCACATTGTCCGATCATTATGTTTTGCCTGACCAGATGTTATTCACTCCCCCCCCCCCCCCTCTGTATATGTTAAATTACATAATTTGGATTGATAGGATAGGAGACAACATGCAGTAACCTAAGTAGTTATACGAATTTAGGTGAAAGACATAAGAAAGATTTATGATTTGTCAAAACATACAAATCACCCTACCCGTACAGACGGGACTTCGGCTGGTTATCTTTGGGTTATAGTGAGGAAGAAACTGAGCTGGTTATCAACCTCACTCTCTGGTCCAGAGCTACTTTATACCAGTGACAAGACGACTGAAAGTAACTCAGGATGCAGGCACTCTGGTCCCACCTCCCCAATGCGCACCAAAGACTCGATGCTGGGTAGCTTCAGACAATTGACATGGAAAAGCAAGAGAGCCCGAACCAACACAAGTCAGCCCCCTTAGTGGTCTGAGGAGATTGAGACCGCATAGAGAAGCAAGAAGAATGCCAGATCCATGTGACACCTTGTATACCAGAGTTGTTCAGAAGAGAGACCCACTCCCTTCTTAGCATGCACCGTCTTATCTTACGGAGCATGCCCTACAAGTCTGACAGGATGACTGCGTGTGTCACCGGTTGCGTCACCAACCAAGTCAGGGCCGCTGTTACCGCCTCAATCTCCATCCTCATACTCGATGGGACAGTGGAGTATGTAGCTGATTTCTCTACCACCTCCTTGCCATTTTGGTAGTTTACGAAACCCCAACCGCACTTTTTAATGGGTCATCTGTTTTATCATTGACGTTCATTGGCTCTATCATATGCTATGTCTTCTAATGTGTCCTCTGTTCTGTCATATGTCTTGTCATCTGTCACGTTCTCTTTTGGCATATGTCATGTCATCTGTCACGTCCTCTTTTCTGTCATATTTCATTTCATCTGTCCCGTCCTCTGATCTGTCATGTCATCTGTCCTGCCATTTATTCTATCATGTGTCATGTCATCTAATCCATCTTCTGTCCTGCTATTTGTCCTGTAATATGTCATGTTACCTACCCCACTCTTCCTCCTGTCACATGTTACATCATCTGTTCTATCCTCTGTCCTAGTATTCGGCCTGTCGCACCTGTTATTGTCACCCGTACTATTCTCTACCCTCTCATATGACATGTCAATTGTTGAATCCTGTGTCCAATCATGTTATATAGCTTATCCTATGTCCTGTTATATGTCATCTGTCCAATCCTCTGCCCTGTTATGCCATCTGTCATGTCCTTTGTCCACATTATGACATAGGTCCTATCCTCTGTCCTGTTCAATACCCTGCCGTATGTCCTGCCTTCTGTTCTGTCATCTGACCAAGAAAATTGTCCAATACAGATCCAAAACATACTGATCAGAAAACTTTCGTCAGAGTCAGGCAAAGCATATTGGCCAAGAACCTCACCTCGGCTTCCACGCAGCCTTTTCTGGAAACCTGCTGTATTCACGACAGCCTGCTAACAAAGTGAGGGATCGACGTGATCCCCGTAGTAGTGAGTGACACGCAGATGAAGCCAAGCATAGCACAACTGCCTGGAGAACTACAGTCCACCTTCATCAGCACGCTCGTGATGTGAGGAAAGCTACTACAACCCGCCACTTAACGTCGTTTTCAGGGTGCACAAAAGAGTAAACTTACTCATTGTGGGCATTCAACAACAACAAAAAACATGTTTTTGATTTCCCTTATTTGTTATCAGCCTTTTGTCCATTATTTGAATGTTTGATTTGGTTATGTCAGCAGTTCTGAAAAAGCTTTGACAGCTTAGAATCTGGAAGTTCAATCAGTAAAAGCATATCGCTATTTTCCGTGCATTGGCCATAGACAACATCTTGTCAGCATACAAGGTTCTGGATCATTTTTTCTGTCTTTCTCCAGGTGTAACTATTTAGTTGGAGTTCCTTCTCACATTCTATTCTCAATGTATTTTTAGGTCTATCTCTCTTTCTCTTCCCCTGAGCATTCCATGTGAGAGCCTGTCTGGCTACGTTGGACTGTGCCTTCCTCTGCATATGTTCTATGCAACCAAAATTTCTTCTCTTAATTTGTTCCAGTGGCTGTTGTTGGCACCTTTCTTGCATGTTTTCACTGCTCACCATATCCTGTCATTTTATTCTAATTATCCTTCATAGGCATCTGATAACAAAAGACTCAGGCTTCTGATAACAAAAGACACAGGCATCTGATAACAAAATTCTGGAGTCTCTGTTGTATTGCCATATTCGTTTTTCATGTTTCAACCCCATACAACAGCACTGACCTGACAGTGGCGTTGAACACTCTGGAAGTTGCTCAGGCACTAACAAGTGCCTCAAGGTCATGTACCATTGGGTATCATTTCCATACACTTCTTCTTCATCCGTTCTCAATCTCCCGCTACCAAGCCCTGAAAAGGGCTTTGCAAGTAGCAGGATGTTGTCAGTGGAAGCGAATGTGTTATGCCATAGTTTACAGCTTGACTGCAATATTTGCACCTTTCGATCCGACTTCAGTAGGCATTTGTGAGTACCGGATTAGCCTTTCCTCTTCGATTCCTTCACCTTATCTAGTCTACTCTGTTGCAGCCTGTTGTCCATGACCACCGTGTGGAGGTGCAGAAGGGTCTTAGCAGCTCTGGTGCTGGCCCTGTCACTAGCAGTCAGTTATGGATTACTGATTGCAGCAGCTCATGCATTTCACAGCATCTTTTACACACAAATCAAGTACCAATGACACATACGTTATTGTATATTCAGCAGCATTTAAACATGTGTATGCATAAAGAAACAATGCAATGACGAACAGGAAATATATTATACACATATCTATATAATCCAGTTATATTAGACAACGTGAGAATGTTATAATCTTTTATGCCCAACCCTCATTCATTTTATAGAACATGACTGGCAGGTTAGTGTTACTGTTTTTCACTCTCCTTTTGGGCCATGTAACAAACATGTATTCCAGTTGCCATTCAAAAAGTTCAAACTGAACTATAGACTTTGTTTGATCACATCATTATTTATTTGTCAAAAAGAATATTAAGAATTATGTCCTATGTTAAATAACCACTAAAGACATTGATTCCAATGAGATGCATTATCTTTCACTTGTATCATCATCATCTTTTAACCAATTGTGTCGGTAGACGTCCTGGGGAGGTGTAGTTTTCTTACGTGTTGTTGTTTTTCCGTGATTTTTCAGTGTCTCACCTGCACCTTCTTGTCATTGTTTTCTTGGTCTCCCTTGTTGCTCCACAACCCTGTTGTCTGGTGTTGTAGATTCATGCAGCTGGTAACTTTGGTTGCATTCTTGCTGGTGTTCGAACAATTTTATTTTCTGCCTTGCCATGTATTTTATGATCTGTGCCTGCACCCACCTTCTGTCTGATTTAGTTTCTTACACTGTCCAGTCATATGACCCCAACAGCTTTTCTCAAATACCTCATTTCGCATACTATGATTATTTTTCTTCCTTGTGCCTTGGCAAGAGTCAATATCTGACACTGGTAGCAGAGAGTTCGTATAGAAACAACACTATCAACTGTCACTTTGTCTCCTATAGAGAATTACAGTTGTCGAAAAGGTCTCAGCGATGGCCACTACTTCCGTCAAGGATGTATGCAAGTGGGATATGAATGATGCGGGTATCGATTTGGAATCATGGGAACAGAATGCCATGAATCGTGTTACATGGAGGGGCATGATTAAGCATGGAATACAGACAAATGAGATGCTGATCTCTGATAGGCAAAGGATTCCGCATTTGAGAAGACACGCCACACATCGTCCTGACTTTCCTTGCACACACTGTGGAAGACGCTTTTCTATTTGGATTAGTCTTACAAATCACATTCGTTATCGTCATGTACTGTAGTTACAACCCTTTTTTCAAAGAATAACTTCCTTTCATCTGACAAGACGGAACGAGCCAGTGACTGTTGTCTCCACTGACTGGGATATGTTTATGTCTAAATAATGGTGAGAGCTGTTGTCTCCACTGACTGGGATATGTTTGTGTCTAAATAATGGTGAGAGCTGATAGAAATCCATATTTTCTATCTGTATTCTTGACCCCACCTCTTTATCTAACCTTTCATCTTGTGTGAACATGCTACCCAAGTATTTTATTTCTCTTACTTGTTTAAACTCTGTGATTTTCAAAGGAAATCATTAAAAAAAACTATTTAATTAATATGTATGTAGATTACAGAAGTACTGGTAAAACAAATTAATAAAATATTAAATACAATTCACATTGGAGATAATCACAAAGTAAAAGATGATCCTATATTTATGATTTCCTAGTGTTCACCTTGGTTCCTTTTTTGTCCACATTTTCTGGAGTCTCCTAGAAACAGGTTGTGTCGCAGCAGTTTGGGGCTAATGAAGTGGTGAACAACACTATGATCCCAATAGTGGTGAGCTTACTGAGAAGCATAATATTGTACTACAGCCAGGCATACCAAGGTCCACCTTCTGTAACTCGCCAGCAAAGAAATGTAGTTAAGAGTTTAAACAAACTCAATACTAGTGACTTCCAACAACAGTTACCCTCCAAATATTTTTTTAGATTACTTCTTCCAGCGGATTTTTTAAAAAGTTGTAACTATTTTCCTCTCTTATCTCTTTAATTGTTAGATTACTTCTTCCAGCTGATTTTGTAAAATGTTACAACTATTTTCCTTTCTTTATCTCTTTAACTGATAGATTGTTAAACATACCTATCTATTGAGATCTTGGCCAAAAAAATCTGAAAAGGAAAGCAAAGTAGCTGGACCCTTTTATGGGATCATCAAGAAGATTGTCTAAAATATAGATCAATGGCAACCACTTGTAGCCCTATATTTCATGAGGAATAAAAAGGACAGATAAAGAGGATTTACAAAGATATTTACAATGACTATACTAGGCACTAAATTGATCACCAAGTCATTCAGTCCTAGGACTGGTTTGTCTCGCTCAGTATTCTGTCTTTCCATAAGCTCAGCATGTCTCTGCATGCTTGTGTCATAGAGGTATTTCTTGGTCTGTCCCTTCCTCTCTTTCCCTGTGTTCTGTCTTTCAAGACTTTTTTTTCTGGGCCCTCATAACATAGGTTAAGGCCCAGCCAGACCAGTAATTGCTTTTTATCTTCTGTGAGGCCCAGCCAGACCAGTAATTGCTTTTTATCTTCTGTGGCAGCTTTTTTTCCTCTCCCACTTTTGCCAACACCCTTTCCTTCGATTTCCTCTCTATCTAGCTCACTTTATTCATCTTTCAATAAATAACACCACATCTCAAAATTCTCAAAGTATTTCTCTTCTCTTTATTGATTGTCCAAGTCTCAGGACCGCACAATGCCACAAACCGGGCATATATGGTCTAAATTCTTTTCCATAACGTCAATAAATTGTGATGAGTGAAACATTAACCTTTAGTACGCTACATAAGTTTTGCAAAAATTGTTAACTTTATATTTTGCTATGGTAGTTCACTTTCAAAGCTTTTAACTTTCCTGTTTGTTGGTAAAAAAATATAATTTGCTTGTGTGTAGAGACATAAATGAATAAAGAAGTTGTTGATGTTATTGTTTTTGTTGTGTGTTTGTTAGTTTCTGAGATACAAGAAGATTTAGGTGAAAATTTATTGGAAAAAAAAAATATTTTGACTCGACCGCTAGGCCTAGTCGCTCAGATAGAAATCCAAGGAAACCACAACAACATATCGATATTGTGTTTATAATATCGACACAACTGTTAGTTTCCAATTCAAACATAGTTATTAAATCTAAATAAACAGATCTAACCAATAAAGATCTCTCCCAACAACCTACTTCGTCTTTCTAAAAACATCGGCCGGCTCTAATTGGCGTACTAATAAGAAATTGTTCAAAATCCATTTGTAATCTAACATTCAACGCTTTTACTGGCAAAAAACCTGCGTAGATGAACGTGACGGATTCAGCATTTAAAAATGGCTATAGGTAGGGTCTCCGTTCATTAAAAAAAATGGTTTCCAATTTGTAGGCCGAATGAGTAAAAATTCGTTGGACAACCACGGTCTAAAGGTTAATAGTATATACATTTCCCTGAAAGAGTGGCCTTAGTTAAATGATACATAATGTTATGGAAATTTAGAAAAAAGAAAAGCTGAGGACTGGTTGGAAAAGTCGTTAGAATACCAATCTTAGTAAGAAAACAGGGGTTTAAATACTGGCAAGGGACGGTGGTTTAGTAACATGGCTCACAATCCGAAGGTGCTGGGCTTGATCCACATCACATCATCGGCTGTTACCCTGGGAAAGTAAACCCTTAGAAAATGCAGGAGGAAACAGACCCTTACATAAAATGCATGCCCGTCAGATGCACTAAGCTGACAGGTGCAAAATAAAAATCGTAGTGCAACGCACACTGCCTTGGAGAATAGAAAAATAAGGTGAACGCAAAAAATAAAACAAACAAAAAATACTGGCAAAGCCTGTTTTCTTCTAACAATCGTGGAAGGCAAACCTGTCTTGAATCACACCACATGGCAACTACCAGGACAGGCACTCCTTTCCAGCAATGAGTTTTGTTATTCTTTAAATTAACAGCCACATAGATGGTCTATATCGGATGTAAAAAATATAGTCAATTTAATCACAAATTGGAATTAATAACTCCAAAGATAATGAATGGCCAATTGGTATAAATCAGCCTACTGGAACCGCACTTGTGTGAGACGGACATCTCCAACAATATTCAGAAAATCTATTCTTTGCAGGGGGTGGATTCGATGGTAGAACTCTGTAAAGTGCTGACCGTTGACAGCAACCTGAAAGTAACAAAACAAGAAGTTACAACAAATTATTGAATTATATACTGACAATTTTTTCTTCTAGTTTCTTGGTCAGTGACCATCTCAACTGATGGCAAGCAACAAACTCCCTCCACTTCACCCCGTCTACAGCCATCCTTCATACAGCGCCCCAACTTTGATTCATGATTTTCATTTAGTCCTCTTCAATTTTTCGTCAATTTGTCTTAGATTGACCTCTCTTTTGCCTTTCACCTTGGGTCTATACCAAAACAGTTCTAGTAATGGTTTTCTTAGGACATGTTCAATGATCACTACGAAACTGCAGTTGCAAATTCTCAAACACAGGCTTCCTGTAAAGGGGCCAGCTGTAGTGGTGACCGTAAGCTTCAGTTGGAGCGAAAAGGTAAAACAGTAAGCTGTAAATGTTAGTTTACTTTCTTATAATTGTATTAATTTAATTACATTCTTCCTCATGTGGATGGGTAGGAAGACTAACGTCTGGTCCGGCAATATATACTGATCAGACATGTTAGTCAGGATCAGGCAAAACATACTGGCCAAGACCCTCACCTCTGCTTCCTAGTAGCCCTCCATGGAAATGGGCTGTTTTCATGGCAGCCTGGCTAATGAGGTGAGGGAACGACGTGATCCCCATAGTATTGAGTGACACGCACATGAAGTCAAGCATAGCACAACCGCCTGGAGGACACCGGTCCACCTTCATCAGCAGGCTCGGGATGTGAGGAAAGCTACTGCAACCCGTCACTTTACGTCCCTTTCAGGGCACACAAAAAAGTAACCTATTCATTGTGAGCATTCACAAACAACAACCTCATGTGGATTATGTCATCCTTTACTGGGTAGGAAAAGAACCACTGCACCTCCATGCATGTCATGAATGACAACCATGGAGAGATGTGCGTGGAACTAGCAACTTCATCATATAAAACATACTACTACAGAAACGCTTACTGCAAGAGCTTTGCATATGTTTCCTGTACGCTGCAATATTCAGTGGTGATTATGTAACATCGCAAAGAACAAAATGGATAACAAGAAATCTTTCCTACCTTGAATGAATTGGGTTCTGCCAGAATCATGATCTCAAAATTGACACCTGGAGTAAAAGGGAAGTAATTCTGATGCCGCTCTTCTGGTCCATATGTCCCTCCTTGCTTATGAGTTCTGACAACCACATTGTGGCTATCACCAAAATTAAAACGAGAATCAAAAGTGAATCCATAGTCTGCTGAATCATAGGCTCCACAAGCCAGGTTGATTGTAAACCTACGTGTAGAGGAGATATTGTTAGTTCAAAACTTCTTTATATAACAATGATTATTGAGGCATATATCCTGATATTATTAAAACCTACACCACCTACTCTTGGTGGATACAGCCATACCGAGTAATCTTATTCAAGGATTTCTACTAAATGAGAAAATATATGTTTATACAATGTGAATATGAAAATAAACACATAGAAGACAAAGGATTTGGTAATATTCTAAGCAACATAGGCAAACAAATATGATCATCAATGGAGAAATAATTGAACAAGTACAGAAGTTTACGTATTTGGGGCACACTATAACAGAAGATGCCTGCAATGAGACAGAAATTAAGACAAGGATTGCAATGGCCAAAAAATGCTTCAGAGAGAAACAAAAATTGTTAACCTCGAATTTCAGGATAGAACTGAGGAAAAGAAAATTCACCACTCATGTATGACCAGCCAATTGCACTGTATGGGGGTTGAAACATACTCTAGCAAAGAAAGATGAAAAAAGCTTGGATGTATTTTAAATGAAAAGAGTGAGTTGGACAGAAAGAAGATCTAATGACGATGTACTTTCTTCAGTGGGCACACAGAGACAAATTTTGAAAATGATACAAGAATGAAGATTGGGTTGGCTGGGTCACAGTATGAGATATGAAAGTCTTTTACAGATGATACTAGAGGCCATGTATCAAAGTAAGAGGGTGACCAAGACTTACCTTTACATCTCAGGCATGCAGGGACATTAAAGTATGAACCTTAAAGTATGAACCTATGCTGAAATTAAGAGAACTGCAGAGGATAGTCATATGGAGAAACATGCTCAGACAACCTTACAACCAGTCTCAGGACTGATCAACCAGATGATGATGAAAATGTAAATGCTTTAACAGGTGAAAAGAAGTATTAAAGTACACATGTATGCATGGGAATATGTCTGCTATTTACCTTTTAATTTTTAGTATACACATAAATATGCATAGGCCAAGCAGGATTCATAGATCTGACACTCCCAGGTGTTCTAGTCTAACAAGCCCATCTTGTCAACAAGCTGGACCAAAACAAAATGAACCAGGTTGCTCCGTACAGGAGCACCAGAAACTACCTTGTTTTTTACCAAAACCGTCCCAAAGACCAAAGACAAGATGAACATCCCTTATTCAACAAAGGGATTTAATGCAAGATGGCCATAACATAACAGTGAGTACATCTCAAAGGCACCATCACCTACTACAACCGGAATACGGGTAGGATGGCATTGAGGACGGAGCCCCTTTCAGAATCCTACCCGAACTTATTTTCCAATTGGATATTTTCTGCAAACAATTATCACCAATCAATAACACTTTCACAATTTGTAATGCTCACGATCTCATGATTTCACTCCATGGGCTCTTAATCTCACTTCACATACCATTTCACAAAACATTTTGTTCAGGGAATATGCAATAAACATAAGAAAAGAAATCTTGAAAATCAACCCCAGTTTGGGAAAACAATAGGAAGAAACAAAATTAATATGTAAGAATCCAATAGTAAAGACATCCCTAGATGCCTAAATTTGATGGAAAATGGCGTCAACCCATGGGAAAAATAATTTCAAGTACACAGTGAATTGATGTGTCAAGAGATGTGTGAATCCTGAGTATGCTTGGAATGCATTGCCCCAGGATGTGGAGGAGGTAGGGTCAGTTAATGTATTCAAAAGTAGATTGGATGATCACAATCATATTTAGTATCCGTGGAGTGGAATAAACTGGTTGTATACAGACTCTGTGGAGCCTTCTAAACCAGTATAATGCAGTTAAGTTATAGGTGTTTTAATGTTATTTTTTTTTAACTTTACAGTGGAAAAATGGTTAGTTAACTTTCCTTTCACAGCAAAACTGAGGCCCATTCACTAGCCACTACTCACGCTAATCCATGTAGCTGTAAATGATTACCGGACTATTTAAAGTTAGGAACAACAGAGGCAATGAATGAATAAGGGAATTTGTTACCTCCCCTGACAAGAGATGAGGCCTCATTCAACAATGAAATGTTTAATACACCATTTCCAGCAAGAGTATCTGGAATACATTTACCTTCACTACTTATTTCGCATTAATGATAGGAGACTTGCGGAACGACTGTTTGGATGTTGGCCCTCTGTGACTATGAGGACATATCTTCAAAACCTTGGTACAGCATAGTTGTTTTTTTATTTAAACAAAGGTAAAAAACAAATCTACACTGTACAGTAAATAGCAACTGTAAAGGCAAGTGACCTTTATTCCTCAGTCCTATAATCATCCTTGTGGGCCTCATCAATTAGAATAAACTGAAATGATTGTTTGTTTTTTTGGTTTTTTTTTATAGGTGGGAGGAACACTGGATTATCATCATCCTTTAAAATAGTTTGGACACCAGGTCAATAGGGAAAAATAACTTCATGTCTATGGTGTATTGATGTGCAAAGGGACTGCATGACTGCTGAGAAAGCAGTCATGAACGTGGGAGTTTCATAGACAAGAAGGGCACAGGACTGAAATCTAGACGAAGCTTCTTACAGTCAACACAGCTTCTACCGACATCAGAAAAAAATTTGATTAGAAAAAAGGGAATGAACTGACACATGCTGTGGAAGGAACCTGAGCCTGGACATCACTTGCCTTACCCAACATGGAGGTCACTAAATGGACACTAAACTGATGTATCATGATGCAGGAAGAACTTAAAAGAGATGTGGATACAGGGATGAGGAGACACATGACCAAGACAATCTTATTTGCCCAAACCTGACAACATGCAATATGGATGACATGTTGAAGGGAACCAACAAGGATATTCACATGGTCAAACATTGGAAACAAAAAAGTAAGCATAATTAAAACTGTTCAGCTACCGGTCAGATGTCTTCAATAAATTACACCATGTTCCCGTGTACTAACCCATTCCAGGTCTTTCCATGTCTTCCTTAACTTTTTAACACTTTACAGGCTGGCCTAATTTACTTGATTTGCATCTTAAGACAATCAGTCTAATCAATTAGGCCTAAGTGTAAAAGATTAAGACATGAATCTAGTCAATTAGACCAGACTGAAGGGGAGGGCGTGAGCGATTGGTTAAGTGACACGGCTAACAATCAGAAGGTGCTGGGTTTGCTCCCCAATCACAGCACCGGCCATTACCCCAGGGAAGCAAACTCTTAGAAAATGCAGGAGAAAGCAGACCTTTACATAAAATGCATGCCGAAGTCGGATGCGCTGGGCCGACAGGCACAACATGATGCAACGCACACCGCCTTGGGGAATAGAGAAAAAAGACGAACGCACACACAAATAAAAAGGAGACAAAATTGTAAAGGGTTAAGACATGAATCTATTCAACTTGACAGGATTGTAAAGGGTTAACTCTTTCAGGATCGGAGGCCTCTGCCAGCAGTCGATTTTTCCTGTCGTTCAGGACGGGAGGCCCCTGTCAGGGGCGGGTGATTTTCAGATGATATTTTTATTATTTATTTATACATTTCATGTCACTGACATCGAGGTTCTCTAGAGGACTAACATGCCCAGCATACATGCACTGCTAGAGAAAGCACGACTAGGACGGGCCGGACACCTCATCTGTATGTCAAAGAAGCTTCTCTACAGCGAGCTGAGAGAGGGATGGCGCGAGACAGGGCGCCCAAAGAAACGTTTTAAAGACGGTCTGAAGGACTCACTGAAAAGTTGCCAGATCGACATCGACACCTGGGAATGTCTTGCGCAAAACAGATCTGACTGGAGAAGCGCGGTCAAATCGGGTGTAGCTGCCGGTGAAGACGACCGTGTTGTGAAAGCTCAGAGCAGACGCGAGACACAGAAATCCCGAGCAGCGGGAACACCATCCCCTTCTACAAACCTTGTGTGCCCGATATGTAGCAGATGTTTTTGTGCCCACATTGGCCTGTTCAGCCACATGTGCACCCACACCCAACAGGGAAATTTGTGACAAGGATGATGTCGGCGGTCCTCATCGAAAGACTAGTTAGATACTTCAAAAATGTTAGTTAATTCTTTAGTTCGTTTTATATAAAAATAGTAAAATTTATAAGTTTTTGTAGACAAATTTTTTGCTAGCTATTTAAGTTATTAAATTCTATTATCAATAGCGAATCTGCGCGCAAAAATCTACTCCTTTTTTCCGCACAAAAAGTGCTTGGTCTCTTTGAAATTATTTCTTCAAATGAAAATGCACATTTCATTTAGCTTTTGTGTTGATTTTTCTTGTCAATCTGAATTATACTGGCAGAGAAGTCAATTCTTTACAAAAGGTCAGCATTGTCGAATAAAATAAAGGTAGGATTTTTTTGTGGTCAGAAACAATAAACATACATTTCATTTCATTTTCTGCATGATTGATGTTTTTTATGACTTGGAAATTAAAGTAGATCTATTCTTCCGGTGTTTGGCTGTAAATAAAACGGTGCAACCTTAAATTTGTGTAAAATATTTAATATTACCCGTTTAAAGTGATAAAGTGGCCGTTTTGGATTCAGGTAACAATAATTCTCAAAATTGTCATGTGCGAGACTAATGTCATGTTAGGTCTAAGTTAGATAATTTTGTAAATGGATGTAGTTTCGAAACAAGTGTGTCCCAAAGGACAAAACATGGATTAGCAGTCTATATCAGCTAACTCTGACATGTTAATTGTTTTTCTTTCCGAGCAGTTTTTGTTTTTGTTTGTTGCTGTATATTTCTTACTTCTTTACTATTTTAGAAATGGACCTTTGTTTATTTAATTTAGATCTTCTTATTGCTCATGTAATTCCCTTTCATTCCATATATGACACGACCACATAATGATACTATAAAAGACAGTGACACGAACTGTAACACTATATGAAGATCAGAGGGATAGAAAATATGCTGCACAAAACATGGGAATTTCGCTACATCCAGAAAGTGTTAAGACAGATCTAATCAGTTAGGCGGACCGTAAAGGGTTAATGTTTATTTCAAGCTCTCATCTTCTCTTTGTCTGTTTTAGTATACTTCTATTTCTCTTACTTGTGGAATTTCATAACAGCCCTACTCTATACCACACAAAAATATTCATACACATATACATACCGACTAGGATGATGGTTGGGCACTCCAGATATGTTAATGATCTTTCCTGCATACATCCCACCTGTGATAGGTGTTGTTAGTGGGACAGGCTAGAAAGTCAAGTAGATGATAGTTCATGAATTAATCATGAATTGAGTGTAAGTGTAATTGAACGTAGGTGTAATTGAGTGCAGGTGTAATTAAGTGTACGTGTGATTACATGCAGGTGTAATTGGGTGCACATGTAATTGAGTGCAAGTGTAATTGAGTGTAAATGGTAATTGAGTGTCATTGTAATTCGGTGCAAATGTAATTAGGTGTAATTGAGTATAAAGGAAGTCTTCAATAAAAATGTAGACAAATATGATGAAATTATTTGAAACAGTCTCTCCTCTTGTACCATGGCATATACATTTAGTTGTTTTTTGTATTCATGTGACTAATGGTTTTTATAGAAAAGGGAGATCATGACAATGTGCATAAAATAATGATTAACACTGAAAAAATTAACAACAGGAACTTACTGGGTTAAAGATAGGTCCGGCAACAAATGGTCCAGGATAACTTGGCGCAGGAGGGTACTGAAAATAATTTAAAACAACAAAAATCAGACAAAAAATTATTGAAAAACTTTTTCTAAAGGAATTATCTATATAATTCTTCTTCTTCAGCATTCGTCCTGAGAAGAACATTTGTGATGTTGTGTTGTACTTTGCGGTAACCTCTACACCTCACGGTACAAGACGAGCGACTAAGTAAGTAAGTGTTGTACTTTGCAGCAATATCTATGCCTTTTCGGCCAGATACATCTGATTTCAGCATGGTATTTTGGGGGATCAAGTTTGGTTTCCCTCTTCGAATCTTAATCTCTTAACCAGGCTGTATGATTGCAGTTTGTTTCCAGGGCCCGCTACAACATTCCAGGCCAGGCGAGGCCAGGTGATAATTCTCCAGCTTCGCACAGGTCACAACAGACTTAGATGCCATCTGTACAACAAGTTCAAGATTGACACTATAGACCTTTGTGCCTGCAGCACAGCCCCCATTTAGGCAGAACATATTTTGCAGTTCTGTCCACTGTATACCGACAAACGAAGCCATTTGGCAACAGCCAGTGTCCTTCCACGGGAAGCTGTACGGAAGCGTACAGAGCCTTGAGTCGACCGCTGCCTTCGTTAGAGTCATTGAAGTTGAGGTCTGAAGATGAACGAGGAAGAAGAAAAAGTTTCCAGGGCTGCCACTTGGAGGCGGAATAGGGTCTTAGTCTGTTATGGGTCACTGACCCTGACGCCAGCTATGAGTTGCTGCTTCACTCCAGATTGTGAGTACAAATTGAGACTATATGTGAACTTCTCTCTGCTGATGACTGTACTCTCAATGTCGATTCAGAGAATGAAATGCAATGTACTGTTGACATGTTTGCAGCAGCTTGCGATAACTTTGGTCTCACCATTTCTACCAGTAAGGCTGAAGTGCTGCACCAAGCAGCCCCAAGAGCTGAGTACAGTGGAGCCATCTGTCACTATCAATGGTCAGAAAATAAAGTCGGTAGAGCACTTTGCTGACCTTGGCAGCACTCTCCAGAGCAGTCCAAACTGATGATAAACTACTCAAGAATTGCAAAAGCATGTGTAGCATTTGGAGAACTAAGATCCTCAGTTTGGGACTGGAGAGGAATTAAGCTTATAACCAAATTGAAGGTTTATTGCTGTTGTTTTCAATACATGGGTCAAAAGTGTTTCTTCAACACTTGTAATCAATCTTATGCTTGATTTTCCTCTAGTTCTAAAACCGTACTGTCTGTGTTGTGGGCTGTATTTTATCCATAAAAATTATACACATTATCTGAGCAATTGTGTGCAAAACACACCATTTTGTGTGCATTGGAATTTTATTTTGTGGTAATTCACTAGTATACAGATTTAAGTGAACATACAAGGAGATAATCAAGGGAAAAGATAAATTAGACTAGTTTTAGACAAGTTTTTTAAAGTGCAACCAGCTACAAAGATAAGAGGGCACAGCTACAAATTAATTAAATAAAGGTCCAGATTAGATATCAGGAAATATTTTGTTAGTCAGAGAGTGATGAATGCTTGGAATGCACTGCCACATAAAATAGTTGGGGCAGGTCAGTTAATGCATTCAAGAATAAATTTGATGCACATAGTTACTTTTAGATCAAGTAGAGTAGAAAAAATTGGCTCTGACTACACTGCACTTGCTTTATAAGTTTTTTCGTGTGATCTGTTTGATTATTCTGTGATTCTGTGAACATATTTCTCATCATTCATCAACATCATTTATCAATCAGGTTCCCTTTGGAACATAGGGCTGCAATGGATGGTCTCCATCTGTTCCTATTCTATTGCCATCTTCTTGAGATCTGTCCATGAGACCTCAATTGAACTGCCTCCTTGATCATTCATCGTCAGGTGCTTCTTGGCCTTCCCACTTGTGCTTTCCCTGTGTGTTCCCATAAACCAGGATCGACTTTACATTTATGTTAATAGGAAGTGATAATCAAACACTATAAAGCATTAGTTAGACCTAGATTGGAGTACTGTGTACAGGTGTGGAGTCCTTATCGTAGAGGAGATATAAACATGCTGGAAAAAATATAAAAAAGAGTGATAAAGCTGATAATGGAATTCCAGAATTAGTTGTGAGGAAAGAAAAAAAACCAGCCTACAGTGTCTAGAAAAGAGAAGAAATAGAGATAACTTAATACAGGTTTATAAGATAATCAAAGGAAAGGATAAATTAGACAATAATAATAGGCTATAACAAGTTTTTCAAAATACAACCACCTACAAGAACAAGAGGGCATAGCTACAAATTAACTAAGGAAAGGTCTAGATTCGATATTAGGAAATATTTTTGTAGTAAGAGAGTGGTAAATGCTTGGAATGTATTGCCACAGGAAGTAGTGGAAGAAGGGACAGTTAATGTATTTAAGAATAGATTGGATCCACATAGCTTTCAGAGCAAGGGAATGAAAATGAAACTGGTTGTATACAGACTCTGCAGAGTCTTCTAAGTTAAGTTAAACATCTTTATCTTATTATCCATGGAGAATGCTACAGAGTTCCATATTGGCTAAAGAAAGCTGAACACAAATCTGGCCTTGCTAATCCTTGCATTAACATTTTGGCTTGTTCTTCATTGTTAGCAATGTTACTTCCCAGACAAGTAAAATGTTGCACTTCTTCAACTATCTGGCAATTCATCTTTATTTTTTATTCTCATTTCCTTTGCTTTATTCACTAATCTGCAGTCCCATCTTTGTTGCTTCGTATGTTAGTCTGTCTATAGTTCGTTGTATGCCCTGCTGCTTGTGTGACAGCACACATTTATCATTCATGAATACAAGATCATCCAGCTGGTTATCAAAAATAACCACCTGTATTCCTGTTTTTCTACCCTCTGTTGTTCGTCACATCACCTAGTCCAATGAGAAAGATTGCTGGAGATTATGAGTTTTGCTTTGTGGATTACTTTTCATAGACATCTTGAACATCATGTAGCATGTCCTTTATATAACGTTGCTCATATCACAGTCTGTCTGAAAGAAACTCTTTCCCTTACCAAAACTCCAGTCTCCACCAGTCATACCTGGATATCTTGGAGCCATCGTCTTCTTGGTCTACTCTTGCCTCCTTTACCTGGCACTATACCTTCCATCAGTGTTCTCTCAAGACCATTGTGTCTCTTGATGTGACCATAGTATTGACATTTTCTGGCTAAAATGGAATTGATAAACTAGTTCTCCTCTATGCTCAACTCTTGCTAAATGTCTATATTTGTCTTCTTCTCTGTCCAGGGTATTCTGAGGATCTTTCTGTAACATTTTGACTCAAAGGATTTGATTCTTTGTCTAGAAGGTTTGGTAATCATCCATGATTCGCAGCCATAAGCTACCACAGGAAAAACACAGGCTCTCAAGACTTTGACTTTCGTCATTTTGTCGGTGCTCTACCATTATCTTGAACATATTTCTCAAATATCTTAAATATTTAATTTGATAGAGGTTGTGTTTCTGACATAGATATGGAGTAGCCATTCTGATCTGCTGACTTTTGTTACCTTCAATTTTGACATGTTTATTCTCATATTACACTTCTGGCACATGTGTTCGCAAGAGAACATAACCCCTACATAAGATGCAACTTTATCACAATCTTGACATGTATATTTAAATAGCAAACATAAATTAGACTTACTGATGGAGCAGAAGGATAAGCTGCACCTGCAGGATACTAAATGGAAAAATGAAACATCATTAATAACCTGTCTTCCCAATATTGAAACAAAAGTAAGGTAAATGGTTGATATGAAAGTTTGTGATATGATATGGCGACATCCATGAAATAGGAAATTGTGTCGATGAATTTGTGATTTTCGTGATGGAGAGTAGTTTTTTAAATTCGTGAAATGGCTCTTCTAAAAGGCTAACAACAGAACAAGCTATTGAAAGTTATCTCAGGGATTTGGCGGCCGTTTAATTGTGTTTAGACTGTCTATTCTGAAAAGAAGAGATCATTTGAATTACACGCGTGAGGAAGATAGTAAAACCGTTTCTGTCCTTCGGAGAATCAGACTTCGGTCAGGGGGTGGGGGGGATTCAGTGTCATTTATCAAGTACATTTGATATGGAATGGTCTTCAATAAATGTATTCTACATTTTACTGGCATAACAAGTAGGAACATTGGAGATGATCAAAGAATACAAAAGTGAGTGATAAAGCTGAAGAATACAAAAAAGTGATAAAGCTGATAATAGGATTCCTAAATTACAGTTATGAGGAAAGAGAAAAACCAGCCTACAGTGTCTAGAAAAGAGAAGAAATAGAGATAATGTAATACAGGTTTATAAGATAATCAGAGGAAAGGATAAATTAGACAATAATAATAGACTATAACAAGTTTTTTCAAAATACAACCACCTACAAAAACAAGAGGGTATAGCTACAAATTAACTAAGGAAAGGTCCAGATTATTAGGAAATATTTTTGTAGGAAGAGAGTGGTGAATGCATTGTCACAGGAAGTAGTGGAGGAAGGGACAGTTAATGCATTCAAGAATAGATTGGATCCACATAGCTTTTAGAGTAAGGGAATTTAAATTAAACTGGTTGTATACAGACTCTGCAGAGTCTTCTAAACCAGTATAAAGACGTTAAGTTTATCTTTATCTCATAATCCATGGAGAATGCTACAGAGTTTCATATTGGCTGAAGAGAGCTGAAATCAAATCTGACCTTGCTAATCCTTGCATTAACATTTTGGATTGTTCTTTATCATTATCAATGTTACTTCCCAGACAAGTAAAATGTTGCACTTCTTCAACTATCTGGCAATTCATCTTTATGGGGTTTCTTTGTTATTTATTCTCATTTTCTTTGCTTTATTCACACTAATCTACAATCCCATCTTTGCTGTTTCATATGTTAGTCTGTCTATATTTCCTTGCATGCCCTGCTATTTGTGTGACAGCACACATTTATCATCCATGAAAACAAGGTCTCCCAGCTGGTTATCAAATAACCATTGTATTCCTGTTTTTCTACCCTCTGTTGTTGGTCATATCACTTAGTCAATGATCATGAGAAAGATTGCTGGAGATAGTAGTCCTCCCTGTCTGATCCAAATTTGATCTGTAAATGAGTTTTGTGGATTACTTTTCATAGACACCTTGGACATCATCATGTAGCATGTCCTTTATAGAACATCGCTCCTATCGCAGTATGTCTGAAAGAAACTCTTTCCCTTACCAAAACTTCAGCCTCCACCACAGTCATACCCAGGCATTCCTGGATATATTGGTGCCATTGTCTTTTTGGTCTGCCTCTGCTTCTTTTACCTGGCACCATACCTTCCATCACTGTTCTCTCAAGACCATTGTGTCTCTTGATGTGACCAAAGTATTTACATTTTCTGGCTAAAATGGAGTCGATAAACCAGTTCTCCTCTATGCTCAACTCTTGCCAAATGTCTATATTTGTTTTTTTCTCTCTTTCTGTAACATTTGGACTTGAAGGATTTGATTCTTTTCTAGAAAGTTTGGTAATCGTCCATGATTCGCAACCATAAGCTACCACAGGAAAAACACAGGCTCACAAGACTTTTACTTTCATCGTTGTGTTGATGCTCTGCCATAATCTTGAACACATTTCTCGAATGTCTTAAATATTTCTTCTTCTTCATCGTACGCTGTTTACAGCGATATTTACGTTGCACTGTTTTATTTTGTTAAGCCTGTGGCTCAGTGCATCCGATTTCAACAGGCGTTTCTGTAGGGTTGCCCTCCTTAGCCTTTGGCTATCCCCAGCCTAACTGCAAGGCAGCAGTTGTCTTAAATATTTAATTTGATGGAGTTTGTGTTTCTGACATAGATATGGAGTAGCCATTCTGCTCTGCTGACTTTTATTACCTTAAATTTTGCCATGTTTATTTTCATATTACACTTCTGGCACGTGTGTTCGCAAGAGAACATAACCCCTACATAAGATGCAACTTTATCACAATCTTGACATGTATATTTAAATAGCAAACATAAATTAGACTTACTGATGGAGCAGGAGGATAAGCTGCACCTGCAGGATACTAAATGGAAAAATGAAACATCATTAATAGTCTGTCTTGCCAATATTGAAACAAAAGTAAGGTAAATGGTTGATATGAAAGTTTGTGATATGATATGGCGACATCCATGAAATAGGAAATCGTGTAGATGAATTTGTGATTTTCGTGATGGAAAGTAGTTTTTTAAATTTGGAAAAATGGCCGTTCTGAAAGGCTAACAACAGAACAAGCCATTCAAAGTATTCTCAAGGATTTGGAGGCCTGTTAAATTGTATTTAGACGGTGTTTATTCTGAAAAGAAGAAGTGATTATTTGAATTCAGTGTCATGTATAAAGTACATTTGATACAGGATGGTCTTCAATAAATATATTCCACAATTTACTGCATAACAAGTAGGAACATTGGAGATGATCAGGTCAGTCAATTTGAGATAGAATAATGAAACTAGAGCACAAAGTTTTGTCATAGTAAATAGCTTTCCTCAGATGTCTACCTCGTGCCTATGTTCTCAAGAGCACAGGAGAATGGGATTTTATGTACCGGATGGCCAGGACTCAAAGTCTGATGCATGGATTGGATATACAGAGTGAGAAAATGAATTCTGAAAATTAGCAAAGTAGACTTTAAATCCACTCTACGGATAACAATAGATGGTCATATGTTTGAACAAGTCAATTGGTTCTCTTTTTTTGGCAATATGATAAATTGAGAGATGAAAATATAAATGAGGAAGAGAATATGGATGGTCAAGTCTGTTTTCACCAACATATATTGACATCCACCAACATGAGTCATATATTGACATACACCAACATGAGTCATATATTGACATACACCAACATGAGTCATATATTGACATACACCAACATGAGTCATATATTGACATACACCAACATGTCATATATTGACATACACCAAAATGAGTCATATATTGACATCCACCAACATGAGTCATATATTGACATCCACCAACATGAGTCATATATTGACATCCACCAACATGAGTCATATATTGACATCCACCAACATGAGCCATATATTGACATACACCAACATGAGTCATATATTGACATCCACCAACATGAGTCATATATTGACATACACCATGAGTCATATATTGACATCCACCAACATGAGTCATATATTGACATACACCAACATGAGTCATATATTGACATACACCAACATGAGTCATATATTGACATCCACCAACATGAGTCATATATTGACATACACCAACATGAGTCATATATTGACATCCACCAACATGAGTCATATATTGACATCCACCAACATGTCATATATTGACATACACCAACATGAGTCATATATTGACATCCACCAACATGAGTCATATATTGACATCCACCAACATGAGTCATATATTGACATCCACCAACATGAGTCATATATTGACATACACCAACATGAGTCATATATTGACATACACCAACATGAGTCATATATTGACATACACCAACATGAGTCATATATTGACATCCACCAACATGAGTCATATATTGACATCCACCAACATGAGTCATATATTGACATACACCAACATGAGTCATATATTGACATACACCAACATGAGTCATATATTGACATACACCAACATGAGTCATATATTGACATACACCAACATGAGTCATATATTGACATCCACCAACATGAGTCATATATTGACATACACCAGCATGAGTCATATATTGACATCCACCAACATGAGTCATATATTGACATCCACCAACATGTCATATATTGACATACACCAACATGAGTCATATATTGACATCCACCAACATGAGTCATATATTGACATACACCAACATGAGTCATATATTGACATACACCAACATGAGTCATATATTGACATACACCAACATGAGTCATATATTGACATCCACAAACATGAGTCATATATTGACATACACCAACATGAGTCATATATTGACATCCACCAACATGAGTCATATATTGACATACATCAACATGAGTCATATATTGACATCCACCAACATGAGTCATATATTGACATACACCAACATGAGTCATATATTGACATACACCAACATGAGTCATATATTGACATACACCAACATGAGTCATATATTGACATACACCAACATGAGTCATATATTGACATACACCAACATGAGTCATATATTGACATACACCAACATGAGTCATATATTGACATACACCAACATGAGTTATATATTGACATACACCAACATGAGTCATATATTGACATACACCAACATGAGTCATATATTGACATCCACCAACATGAGTCATATATTGACATCCACCAACATGAGTCATATATTGACATACACCAACATGAGTCATATATTGATCTCCAAGCAAGTCAATCATAAATTAAAAATGAGTGATCATGTGCTATGTATACTTGTCTTTACTGTATGGTGTAGAAATATGTACAATGAACAATTGATTGGAGAAGAGAATTGATGCATTTGGAATGTGGATATTTAGAAGAATGGGAAACAACTTCTGGAAAGAAATTAAAACTAGTAAGGAAACCCTGGAGAAATTTTGGATGCATAGAGAGTTGATGAACAAAATCTTAATCTGACAGTTAAGATATTTTGGTCACATAAATAAAAAACATCTTGCTGAAAATATTGCTGGAAGAAACGGTGGAGGACAGATGAACCATAGGTAAATAACGCATTAATATGAGAGGACATCATCACGAGATGGAGAAAAAATTCTGGCAGATTGTACCATCAAGACAAGAGACAGAGGACTTTGAAGATCCATTGCAGCTGACCTTCTTTGTGGAGATGGTACCTGAACTGAACTATAATAACAACCTCACAGGGATCAAATGACTGATTCTCAAATAAACAAATTTAAAACAAATATAGTAAGATACAGAGATGTCTCAATGTAAAACAAATATAGTAACATACAAAGACGTCTCAATGTAAAACAAATATTATAACATACATAGATGTCTCAATACTCACAGCTGGTGCTGGTTGGAAACTTGGAACTACACCCTGTAAATATTTAACAATAGTTTAGTAATATGTTAAGAATAGTTCAAGCATCAATGTTAGTTCACTCCTCTAAGAATATCAATGACTGATTGATTGATGCTCAAATAATCTCCTTCAGTCATTACTATGGGATGATGAGCCCCTGAGGTGATATTTTTTGTGTTGTTTTTTTTCACGTTTCCTTTTCTCTTCTGCTTGTTGTAGCAGTCTCTCTTTATCAAAATTGAGGTAGAGCAGCAGGAAACTTTTTCATTCAGTGCGGTCAACAGCTTTGTCTTCCCAGGATTAGGAATCTATTTTCAGTGCTTTTATATATCTTTTGTACACATCTTTGAATCTTAACTGCGGTCGCTTGACTGTCCTATTGCCATCCACCAGTTGGCAGTAGAGAGTATCTTTTGGAATGCGCCCATTGCACATGCGTCGAACATGGCTGAGCCATCGCAATTTGTGAGTCAGCACCTCGACATTCATCATTCTGCCATCCAAAGTGATATAGTAGACGTGATGTAGGCATCATTGGTGGAAGGTGAGCTTCCTTTCCTATTGTGGATTGATGCTGTGCAGTGGGAAATCTGGTTGGGGTTTCTCTGCTAGAATGAGAGATCAGGTTGATGCTGAGTTGAGAGGAGAAAACAGGACAATGGAGGAGACAATCACCTCAGCTCTGGAATAGCTCAAACCTCTTTAATAAGGGCAGTCATCATGTCAGGTTTCAGATCCCTACTTTAGAAGGTACAGAAGGGCTGGCTAAAGCACTAGTGGATAGCAGCTGTAGAGATCTCAGACCTTAGGGTGCTCGTTTGTATATGTTGGTAATGTTGGGGTTCTAGGCAATTTATTTTCCTACATCCTGGCTTCACAAGCACTCTTTATGGACACAATGGATATGGGTAGATGTGATATTTTGAAGTATATCAATGGCCACTTTTTGGATGACAACACTGCAATAGATGATGATGATGATGATGATAATATAATCCCTTTAACTGTGATCTGGCAGCTCTTCACAGCCCAATGCCTCCCAGACAAAAGCACATGTCTTCCTTAATTGTTGTAGTGATGTGTACAGTGTGTTGTGTATGGTGGGGTGGGGTGAGAACAGCAGGTTCTGCAGATCGGCCAGCTCTGGGCAAAAAGTCAGTAGGTGCTCGACTGACTCCTTGTGGTCATGGCAGAATCTGCAATTTGGTTCACGTAGTGGGTATATTCTATTCACATGTATGTTGTGAGGGGCATGGCCTGTTCTCAGCTTGAAGATCAAACTCTGGTCTGTTCATTTAAGTTTCTTGACTGGATCCTGGATCTGGTTTTGCTTGGTGTTTGAAATATATTCAGTCTGTCTGGGATGTGGCCCACTGATCTCGCCACTCCTGTGGGTTTGTAGTGTGATTCTAGGTAGTGGCTGTGAAAGCATTGCCCTCCTTCTGGCCAGCTCATCAGCCTTCTCATTTCCTGGGACTCCGACATGGTTAAGTATCCAGCCACAGGAGCACAACTTCCACTACATAAAAGGTGGACAATTGGCCAATTAATTTGTAGATGTTATTAACATCTGGAGACATTCTGCTTTCCAAGGCAATAGATGAATCAACAATACACAAACTGCAGAATCTTTAAATCAAACTTTGTGAACACATCAGGAATGAAGGAGGGGTGTGTACAACCAACGAGCTACAGGAACCATCAGTATCCACACCCTTCACAATTTGCTGAGAGAGACTGAGCACCTATGGGTAGGCCTGGAGAAGTCGGTTCTTTAAAACAGAACAACACAGCATATCAATGGCATCAAGATAAACGGTGGAGACCGAGATTATTTTCACGTTGACCTGGTAAAAATTCCCCTGGTCTCTGGGTAGTGAGATTGTACTCCCATGTTCAGTGTCAAGCACGTTAAAAATTCATTGGCAGTTGGAAATACAAAAGAGTAGGTTTAATGGCCGCTGCTCTGACAAAATTCAAATTAAAAATCTACCAAAGTTATTTGTTGTACCTTTCCCCAGGTGGTTTGAAGCAGCTATAGATGGCGCCTAACAGGCTGTGGCCCTCATCCCGAGGCTGCGGAGCACTGGGCTCCACCTGGGGAGTCTGTAGGGATTTCAGTCAACACACTACACATAAACAATCCTCAGAAGTTTGTAGTGGTTGATCGTTGCAACGGGCCTTTGACGCCTAAGCGAACATTATTATTATCATTGTTCAATATTAATTTATTTGAATTTGAAAAATATCTTTAACGTATGGAACTCTGGTACTTGCCCAGGATAGAAAGACACAAATTGGTAAAATTAGAGAAAGGGTTAACCCAGATACTAAAAGTATTTGAAACAGGTACTTACATGACTGTGTCCACGGAACTGAATAAAGGTGATTTGCACGTCCCCTTCAATGTAGATGTACTGAACACTCTCTTTGGGAACTCGGTGATGAAATTGACAGAAGTGATGGTTGTTCACTGTAATCTAAAATGTTAGTAATGAGCGTGAGATGTGGAATAAAACCAATTTTGCTTTTAAAATATTAAGATATTCTTTGTCTTCTTTGTGGGGAGAGTAGACTAACATCCTGTCAGAAAAGACATACTGATCAGAAAGTGTTAGTCAGGGTCAGGTGAACGTATTCATACTGACCAAGACATCCCACCTCACTGCCATGCAGCTCTCCATGGAAACAGGCTGTTTCATGGTAGTATGACTAATGAGGTGATTGGCATGATCCCTGTAGTAGTGAGTGACATACAGATGAAGCCAAACATAGCACAACAGTCTGGAGAACTCCAGTTCACCTTTATCAGCATGCTCAGTATGTGAGGAAAGCTACTGCAACTCACCACTTATTGGTCTTTTCAAGACGCACAAAAGGGTAAAGTTACTTATTGTGGGCATTCAACGTTTCTTCTTCATTTAATATTAGAAGATGTCAATTTGAATATGTCTGAAGATGATAAAAGTGCTTTATCTGTTTCCAGTTTCATTTGAATTTTCACAACAAATGTTTAGTGGTTATTTAACCTTATTCTTCTGCGATCATTCTGAAAATCATGTTTTGTTGCTTTTTGTCATAGTCTACAGATAGGTTGCAAAATCTACGTCTTTAAGTCTTACACACGTATTTCTGAATGACTTCTTTGGGTCAGAGTTTGCCTTCCCTCCAATCCCTATTCCCTCAGACAATCTGCACAGTTTTCAGATTGAAAATACTTCTACATTGTTTCACTATAAAAAATATGTAGATGGCCTATATATTTTAAGATCTCCGACTAATTACATATATTTTAATTACTGTGTATGTTTTATGCAGTAGTTGATCAGAGTTACACATTTCTGTCCATTATTTTACAAGTCCTCCTTCCTTCAGATATAATATACAGGCATGCTTTTTTGTGTATGGTTTCTGCCCATCTACCTTGTATGGGTTTTCATTGGTCTAGAGCAGTGGTCATCAAACTCAATAAGCATTCAAGCTACTTTTAAATTTAAAATTCTAGGACAAGCTACCTATCAACGCATAGCATTTTTATCATTCCACGTATTGACACATGTTCTAATTTTCACAAATGAGGCTAACGTCTGGTCAGGTAAGACACACTGATCAGACAATGTTAGCCAGGGTCAGGAGAAATATACTGGCCAAGACCCTGACCTGACCTCCTTGTTGGTCATCCTGGAAACAGACTGTTGTCGAGGACAACAATCTGGCTAACAAGGTGAGGTTTGACGTGATCTCTGTAGTAGTAAGTGACAGTAGATGAAACCAAGCATTGCACAACCGCCTGGAGGACCCTGATCCACTTCATCAGCACGCTCGGATGTCAGGAAAGCTACTGCAGTCTAACACAAGTTCAGTTTTTTCAGGCGCACAAAAGGGTTACCAACGCATTGTCAGCGTTAGAAACCAACCATAACATAATATACTTAAATAAAACATGCAACAAAACATAAAATTTTATGATTCTATTTTATGAAAGTGTTCATAAGATATAACTTGAAATGTAGCTTAGTACGAAGAAAGGAATTCATTTTTTTCCATAATTTGTTCACATTTTGGTGAGTAATTTGCCAATCCAATTTGAATGCAGTTTTCAAGATGTCAATCTGTTCATGTATTAGTTTCTAACCATATTTATTGTGGAAAACAGAATCACACAGGGAAGTGAAACGGAACAATGCCTTCACTTTGAGTGCAATTCAAACCAAAATGTCAAACCGATTTACTCTGTGTAGTTTTTTCTAATTAAAATTACGAGTTCAATTATGTTAGGCATATTTTCATGAGCTACCGAAAATACCGTCGTGAGCAAGCAACCCTTTAGCAATCGTGGGATTAGTGTATAGTTTATATTCTAAATGCAGGTGAAGCTGACATGTATGTGACGAATGATTTGCATATCACACAACTGAAATAAATAACTTTACTGAGATTTTATTTTTTAAAACTTCAGTACCTTGTAGCCATTGTGTTCAACTTTAACGTGTAATTCAAAAGTGTGCCCTCTACGAAAAGGCATTCCCCCACTAGTCTCTTCATTGCCCCAAGATCCACCCTGCTTGTGATTTCTGACCACTCTTCCATCATCAAATCGTGGGTTGAATGTAAAGATGCAGTCACTGTCCCAGGTAGGACCTGAGCAAAGATTGATGCTGAATCTGTCAAAAGAAGAAATGTGAAACAAAATATATAATGCAAAAGTGAACAAATGTATAAGAACAAGACTGTACAATCCATGGTTTGCACACCACATATTGACGCAATCCAAAACCTGCCAATTATATTGTAGTCAGCTCTAAAATCAATTCCCCAAAAGTGAAATGGAAGGGTTCGGTTCAGTCCGGGAAGTAAAAGCGGCGAGGGAGAGGAGATGGCTACCGCCCTCATATAGCCGAGCCTTGATTTGTGAGATCGCTAACACCTCACACCCCTACGGCATTAATGCTATGGGTTTCTTTGCTTTATTGTAATTTGATTTATATTCTCCATTTCCCACATGGTTTCTCATATTCCCGTTGCATAGCATAGGGGTCTCCATTGTTGATAGAAAGGGGTCAGACAATCAGTTTCCTTACGGCTTTGGCAGGTATGCATGATATGTCCTGTTGAAAAGCATTTCAGGCACCATTCATTTCATGGATATGATTTAACGCCTCATGAAACATGTATCCTAAATAATGTTTAAATATGGCCCAAAGTACGACAATAAGTTCAGTTAGTTGCAAATATACCAATAACTTATTTATAAATAGTACACAGCTACCAGCTTCTAACTACAGGCTTATTCTCAGTGGCGCATTGGTTCTATTCTTGACTGTAACACATAGGGCTTACCTGCATATGATACTATATGCTATTGTTGTCTAAAGTAGTTCGTGCTGTGTTCTTCACTATTGAAGCCGTTTTTTGTTTGTTTTATTTTTGTAGCGAGTTACAGTAGCTCTTACTATATCCTGATGTGTAGTAAAGAACAGGTGTACGGATAACAACATCCTTCCCTTTCCTTAGGTCGTCACTATGATGCTACCCTAGCGCTAGTATATTGACTATAAGGACCAAAGTTATCAAGTATTGATCTCCACTGCGTTGTTAAGATTCGTGTAATTCAGCCTGTTTCCATAAGTACAACAGGGGGAAATTGATTATAATATTGTGTCTTAGTCCGTACATATTGTTTTAAATCATTGACCTAACCTATATTATATGACCTGCAGATATTAACACTACTAAGTAGTGACACTAGTACTATAGTATTGACTATACGTAATAGTTTCCTAACTAGTAGTCACGTAGTGAGTCGTATGAAGCTCTCTATAGTGACTATAGTCTACAAGTATAATATTAATAGTATGCAGATACCATTATATGATTATTAACCACAGCTGATCTCTGCTTTCTATAGATGTATATGTTGATGTTTGAAAACTTTACAAAAATACATGTTTAAAAGCAGATACCTTTTAAAGTCATGGTGTGTTCGACCTGATATTACCACATCAGTACCATTATGTATACCGCCCGCGATATGGCCAGAATATGGAATAGTGATCTGAAAAGAACAAATATTTATATATTGTTTCGTTAGAGTTTCAAGAAAGTAATAATATAAACACTATAAAAATAGATGCCAGTGTGATTAATATGTGTATATAATCAAGACATTTTCTAAATGCAAAGCGAAATTAAATATTTTTAATGAAAATAAGGTTTGATTAAAACTTTAAAACATTTAATCAAAAAAATATAAGTCTTGAATGTGCGTTCTAATTTTGAAAGTCATTGGATAAAAACTTCCTCTAATTCGTTTACATTTTTGAAGCCCCTGGGTTGGAACTGCTATAATAAGGCCTAGGTTGTTTTTCTTGGAAATCGAAAAGAGTATGTTTAACGGCCGCTGCTCGGACACAATTCAAAATTATGTTAAAAAAGATATACCCAATCTATTACGGGATCCTCTCCGGTGCTATGTAGTTCGTACATTGTGCTGAGATTATCCAATAAATATGGAGAACAGAGCACTAAAGGTTAGTCTACCGGTTAAGACGTGTGCGATGATGTTAATTCTTCGACCAAACTAAACTAAACTAAATTAGTTCCTGAACGCTATAAATCCTCCAGTGACGGCACCAGCAAATGGAAAAGACGACGTAAATTACACCTGTATTTATTTTAATATCTGTATTTATACAGATAAAAATAAAAGATCAAAAACTGGAATGGGGACATGGTTTCTCATATCAAGGTCAAATAATAACGGAATCAGGCAGCCGTGAACATGAAATCAGAAAGTAAATAGGTATGAATAGGTTCCCAGCAACATGTGACACATACTGACATCCGAACAGATAAAACATGATTTGAAAATGAGATTTGCCAGGTGGTATGTATACTCGTCACTACTTTATGGCGTGGAAACATGGACAACGAATAACAAGTTGGAAAAGAGCATTGAAGCCTTCGAAATGTGGGTATATAGAAGATTGGGTCGCATGTTAGAAATATGGAGGTATTTAAAAAGTTGGGGGTGAAAAGATAATTAATAACCGAAATTGGAGTTATACAGTTACGTTATTTTGGTCATATAACGAAGACATATCTCTGTGTTGATAAGCATACTAGAGGGTAGGGTAGAAGGCATTCGTTCAATAGGCAGACAACGTTTTAAGTAGGTGGATAACATCGGGAGATGGACTGGAAAAAGTATGTCAGCTTACACCATTACGGCAAGAGTACACTGGAGATCAATTTCAGCCGACCTTTGACGTGGAGGTGGCACTTGAACTGAACTTCGATGTGAACATTAAACTTACGGCACATACTTTTGTAGGCTATTGACCCCTTGTTCGTCCTTTAAGCAATAAAAGATGTTAAACACGTCAATAACCTCCAGCTTGAGAATGGAGATGGAAGCAGTGACCTCAGTGTTAAGATGGCTATCTGAGACCCCTTTAACAAGTGTAATCATCATGACTTCAGAAGGAATGGCTGAGGTATGAGTGGATAGCAGCTGAGGCCTCACGCCTCCAGGGGTTGACATAGATCTACTGTCCCGACCATACTGGGTTCAAGGCAACGAAAGAGCTGACATATTGGCTTCACAAGCTCCCATCATGGGCACGTTAGTGATGGATAGAAGCAACATTTTGAAATCAATCAATGACCGACTGCTGGATAAGGACACAGAAATGGATGAATCAACAATCCACAGACTGCAGGATAAACAAGCAAGTACCTCTTTGTGTGCGCCCAGAAAATAGTGTTAAGTGGCGAATTGCAATAGCTTTCCTCACATCCCAAGTGTGCTGATTAAGGTGAACTTGAGTCCTCCAGTCGGTTGTAATATGCATGGCTTCATCTGCGGGTCGCGGTATTTTCGTATTAATTCACCCCAAATAGAGGTCACTGGGTTACCATCGTATATAACAGGCCATTCCATTTCGGGTTAAGGGGAGAACAGGTCGGTATAATTTTATTTTAAATACACAAGAAAGGATTAGATAAAGATAGAAATGTAGAAAAGATGGTTATATTCTATTTTGCTGAGGGTTAGGTTTAGGGTAAAATTTAGGACTGTCGTTAGGTTTAGGATCAAGGTTAGGATCACGGTTATGGTTAGATAACATTGTTATTGCATCGTCTGACACCATGGATATTGCCATGCTGCTGTAGAAACTGGATGCTGCCCTTCTTATCATGTACCAACGTCGATAGATTCTTTAAATTCATTGCTAAGACGGCAGGAATAAGTGGGTACAGGAGTGGAAATTCTCGTATATTTTCACAGAATGTTTAACACCCTCAATAGTTAAATAGTGGACTATTCTGTGACATTACTTCCTCAAGTTCGGTACTAAAAATGTATATTTCTTTTGTTTGGGTTGTAATTCAGCATAATTCTGTAAAACCATACCTACGCTGCTTCCAAAGATCTATACGCTCGTTTGCTGATTGTCCATGATTCCATTCCATATGTTAGTACTGATTCCACGTAGCATCCAAGGACTCTCTTTCTCAATTCCAGCGACAAGGCTTTGTTGCTCAATATTTTCTTTATTGTCTGGAAAACCGATTTTGCTTGGGCTATTTTTCATATTCTATATATTTCCTCATTTAATCATGTGTCGTATATGATGTATTGTTTCTAGAGCTGTCTTTCAAACACAGAAGATTATTCCACACTCGACGTTTTACTCACTCTACTTAAACTGTCAAAAGTACGATATGGATATCAATACATCAAAAACAGAGACAATGAATACAGATAGAAAGGACACCACACGTTGTTTTCATGTCAATGCTACAAAAATAAAGCAGGTACAAGAATGTAGGTATTTAGGAACTGTTTATACTGAGACTCGACAGAGAGATGGAGACGAGAGTGCGGATAGCAAACGCTGTCATCTACCAGCTGTCTCCACTCCTAGGGCACCCAAAGATTTCTCTCCAAGCAAAAAAGCAAGATGATAAAATAGTATCTTCATCCCAACTCTGTGCTACCAATACCACACATGGGCATTGATTAGGGCTCAGGAGCGAAAGTTAGCCACCTGCGAAATGCGGTGCCTACGTAAGGTCACTAACAACACCAGAAGAGACACAATCACAAATATGAGATTCGGGAGAAGGTTGGAACAATTCCCTGCCTTCAGTACATCGAGCAACAGAGAATGAATTGGTTTGGCCAGATTGTGAGAATGCAACCAGACCACATTGTTCATGCGACCTTCTACAGTAGAACATAAGGAAGAAGGGCGAGAGGTAGACCGAGGAAAAGATGGATAGACAATGTAAACGATACCTCTGTAAAATGGGGATAGTCTTACTCGAGCCACGACATAGGGGAAAGATAAATACATACCACGACACTGGACTACAACCCGGTTGAAAGTAACATAAGAAGAAGAAGAAGAGGTTTGACATGCGTTAAATGGGGGAAGTACAATGCCATACCTCTGTAAAATGGGGATAGTCTTACTCGAGCCACGAGATAGGGGAAAGATACATACATACCACGACACTGGACTACAACCCGGTTGAAAGTAACATAAGAAGAAGAAGAAGAGGTTTGACATGCGTTAAATGGGGGAAGTACAATGCCAAGAGCTGTAGAGTGTTCTACGCTAGTTTATCTATAAACGGTTAGGTTGAGACGAATAACAATAACGATAACACACTTGTATACACGGACCCTGAATTCAGTTATAGTTTCTAGAGAAGAGACAACAGGATGTAAATGTAAACAACTTTATTGCAGATACGTGACAAGTAAGAAAATGGGGAAACCCCATGCTTGTGAATCGAGGTTCTAGTGAAACTACACGTAAGGCACGTTATAAACTATTGATATAACCACCTCCCACTCCCCACGACCGCTTTAGCAAATACGGGGGTGTAAGCGCGGATTAATTTTCCCTTACGATTCGTAGAAATGTTAGCTAAACAAGAATGTTCTGAGTTCTTGGAAAAACACATTTTCTAAATTTTCATTCTAGCTGGGTTGTTTTTTTTCAACATTCATTTACGTTTTTATGGAGCTGCCGATTAGCGCAGTGTTAGAGCACAAGCTTTTCATTGCAAAGGTACGGAATTCAACTCCCGCTACCGGCAGCTCCAATCGACCCAGGTGTAAATAGGTTCTTGGCTGACGGTTAGGGCTACCTTTACTTTTTGTTTTCGTTTTTAATCTTATTTAGTGTCCTGGATTCATGGCCATGTCGCGAAAGGTTTTTCAATGGCTGTATTTCTTCGTGTCCCTTATTCACCCCAGTTGGAGTATAAAGTCACCACTGCTTTTTGGCATCCTTTACGAAGCCCGCGCAAACGCACTTTTGCTTGCTTTTCCAGTGGTTGTTCCTGTAGCAATACGATTTACACGATCAAGCCGCAAGCCGCTAGCCCCACGAACAACTCTCTTTAGTCGCCTGTTATGACGATGTGCAGTGGTCCTATTCGTTTCTTCCTTCCCGGCTCTTTGCTTAAAGTATTGTTTTTAAAGAGTTTGAATTTCGTAATGTAAATATTTAGCTGTTACCTGTCGGGAAATTTATTAAGAGGCAATTAATAAGGGAAGTTGGTTACGGAGTCGACACCATACCAATCATGTGTACAAAAACGTGGATAGGTATGGTCCAGATACCTCGCTAGAACAGAAACAAGAACTACGTCTACGTTTTGACCAAAAGGCTTTCATCAGTGACAAGTCACAATACATATAAGAACTAATGCACCATTGAAGGTGAGATAAATACTTTTTAAAAAATAATTTAAAAAGCATACTTAGCTTCAGAATTCATATGAACTCTTGAAACTAATTAAATAAAGCGACAGACTCGCTGCTTTACCATTCCTAACAGATACATATTTATAGCTGGGTTTACTGGGGTGGTCGATAACGAGGATCATACCCAGTGCCTTGACTGTGAGAAGTGATCGGTTCAAAACTCCAATGTTTAGTCGCTATCTATTTTAAACAATCTATATTTCAACACAGCTTACTTTTTAGGGAGACATAATAGCTTCACATTACAAGATTATGAATTTCACTATAGGCGATTAATGAGGGATGTGTGTGCTGCTGTCGCCCTCATCATGTATTTAATGTATTCTACACACCGCTATAGCACAACAATGCTTTGGTGTCGACTCCCTGCAAGGATACCATCTAACTGGAGCAAACAAGGACAGACAAATTATCTTCTTCTTCTTCTTCGTACACTGTCAGACGTCAACTTGTATTTGTTCGAAGAAAGCAGCTGTCATCCTGAGGCTGTCGACACTGCCATAGAGCTTGTACAGTGTTAGCACTGGTGATGGCCACATGTGCTTTCTCTGGTCCTCGTATGATAGGCAATTTTGCAGCAGATGTTCAGCGGTCATTTTCCCTATACCACAGGTGCATTCGTCAGTGCCACCTATCTTCAGTTTATTGAATAGATGGTACCTCAGTCTGTTGTGGCCTGTGCGGAGTCTGAATACCACGACCTGCACTCTTCTGTTCAACTGGTAATAGGCATCATTTTTTGTGTAGCCAGTATGCTCTGTTTCCCATTTGGCCATGTATCTGGCCCTAATAGACCTTGTGGACTTCGTAGGTCACACTAGAAATCTGATTGTGGTAATCTTGCACCTTCTTTTGCCAGTCTGTCTGCCTCCTCGTTGCCTTGAATATTACAATGGGATGGAACCCACTGTACCACTACTCTTTTTTGGTGCAGACTGCTGGCATAGTTGACAGAGTACTACTCTTAAATCATTAAGTTCTGTATTTTTCTGGCTTTTTAGTGCTGTAACCACGGACAGGGCATCTGTAAACAGGACTATCTGGCTTTCATTGCTTTCGCCTGTCAGCATTGCTTTTACTGCAGCCTTCAGTGCCTCTCCTCCACTCTGAAATTGCTCGGGAATTTTCCAGTTGCCACTGACAGTGTTATTTTTCTACCGTTTGTTAGGCTCAGGAATACCCCTCCCCCTTCATTCTGTCTTGTGTTTGTTACAGAACCGTCGGTGTATGCATAGGTCCAGTCCATGCTTGGGTAGTTTTTCGTTATGTACCTCAGGGTTAAGACAAATTATGATGATAATGAAATTGGTGATGATGATGATGTTTACCAGGAGGATGGCGATGATGAACAGGACGATGATGAACAGGATGATGATGATCGCGATTGAGAGAATTATGAAGACTGATAATGAATATGATGATGATGACGGTGGTGATGAAGAGAATGATGATGGGGGTGGTGGTGATGATGAGGATGAAAAAGAAGATGATGATGAAGAGAAATATGACGAGGATGGTTAGGATGATAATGAATAGGAGAAGGATGGTGATGAGGATGAGAAGAAAAGTGATGATGGTGATGATGACGAGCAGAAAGGTGAGGATGATGAATGTGATGATAAGAATGCAGAAGACGATGATGATGATTAATAGAAGGAGGAAGTTGATGATGCTGAGGTGAAGGATGATGATTATAAAGATTATGATGAGTATGATTATAATTGTAACAGTTCCCGCCGGAGCAAGGGGAGTTTAGTATGCCTGAACATGTTAAAGCTGCCTGAATGCATGTCAAGGTCACTCACCGTCTCAGCAAAGGAGAACAGAGTTGGGTTAAGGAATGTGGACAGATAGAAACTGACCACTGGCCTTCCGATTTTGGTAGGGGGAGATTGATTGACAGACGAAATTGGCAATGGGGCTTGCTGCGAGAGAATGAGTGACAGGTGTGCAAAGTGTTTCGTTCCAATTGGGATTGAAGATGACCATACCTGAGATCGATTGGTCAAGCTCTGGCCTTGCTTGAGGATATATAACTCGAGAGAAAGTTTAGCTCGGGAGGCTGGAGGAGAGATGGAGAGTGAGGGAGAGAGTGAGGCTGTATGGAGGGGAGTGAGAGAGAGAGACTGAATGTAGATAGTATGTTTAACTCACCGACTTAGATAGAGGAGCGATTGATAGACGGTTGGACGAATGTTTAGTGATAGAACAGGATCGCTCAAATAGGTGAATGAGTTTTGCATTAATAGATAATGTGAAAGTGTGTTTGTAAGCCATTGTGAACGAGTTAATACAAGATCGCCCGCCTGAGGGGATTTCAGTGAGGAAGAGTATTTGATAAGGTGTGTTGAAGACGCAGTTAAGGCGATGTGTGTGTGATGTAATTGCAAGGCAATAGAACTGGGTTTTTTAGATAGTTGGGAATTCCATCAATAGCTAATGCTTACAATTCCCGTTTTAGTAGAATGTTTAGTTAAGATAAGTATTATATTGTGTTTGTAATTTCTCTACTCATTCTATGATATGAGTATGATATAATAAATATGCCACCTGCTGTGTGATATGTCATTTACTGAGTATGGTCATGATGATGTGGATGAGTGTGAGAATGTTCTAAGTTCGATCACGGCAGCAGAGGGTCTGTTACATAATGAAAAGTAATGAATAGCAGAAGGATATTGATGAGGAAGAGGATGTGGTGAAGAAGAAGATGATGATTAAAAGGAGGTTGTAGAGAATGTGAAGGGTGAAGAGGGCAGGATACGAGAAGGAGGCGAGGAATAAAGAGTAGGAGGAAAAAGAAGATGATGAGAATGATGAAGAAGATGAATATAATGAAAAATAATAAGATGATGATGAAGAAGTTGTTGATGATGATGAAGAAGATGATAATGATGTAGAAGATGATGATGAAGAATAATATGATGATGATAGAGAAGATGACGATGATGATATGATGATGAAGAATAGGATGATGATGAAGAAGATGAAGATGAAGAAGAATATGATGGAGATGACGATGATAATGAAGATGATGATGATGAAGAAGAATGTGATGATGAAGAAGAATATGATGATGAAGAAGAATATGACGATGAAGAAGAATATGACGATGAAGAAGAATATGATGGTGATGATGATGATGAAGAAGAAGAAGATGATGATGATGAAGAAGATGATGGAGAAGATGACGAAGTTGATGACGACGAACAGGCAAGCTTCAAGTACTCACATTGCTACCCATGGCTTGAAGAGGTTTCACCCAATACTCGTGTAGGCTATGAAGAAACCAAAAATGACACAACTTAAATGTTATCTCAGCTTGACAATCAATTAAATTCAATATCGGGTTATCAACTCACGATAGTTATCATATAACAATGGTATAAGATTTTATCTTTTGAGTCATCAAGTTGTATTGGGACAATAAGTACTTGTTCTTTCATTAACTAAGCGTGCTTGATAGTGACTCCGACATAGGGTAACCGTATCTTGGCAAAATATATATTAATACATATGATAAAACTTCAGGATTGATTGAAATATTCAGTAGTTATCTTGTTAATCGCATTTCTTGTGGCGAAGGATATGTTTAACGCTGCCTTTGGTTTACCATAACCAACTTTTAAGGAGATTGTATACTGTTATTTAGAGAGCATTGTCTACATAAATTAGCTGAGCGTGCGTATCCGGAGTCACAGTGTGGATTCAGGCCTGGAAGATCAACGATCGACACGATTTTCTCTCTTCGAAAACTTCAGGAAAAGCCACGTGAACAGAACCATCCATATTATCTAGCTTTCATTGACCTGACAAAGGCATTTGATTTTGTTAGTAGAAATGACCTCTTCAAAATCCTTTCTAAAATAGGCTGCCCAAACAAACTGCTGCGACTAATAATATCGTTCCACGAGAGCATGACAGGAACAGTCCAATGTGATGGTAGTATATCACAAACATTTGCAATTCTAAGTGGTGTTAAGCAGAGCTGTGTTTTGGCCCCGACACTGTTCGGAATCTTCTTTGTTCTGTTACCGAAACATGCATTTGGTAACACAAATGAAGGAATCCGCCGTCACACTAGGTTAGATGGTTGGCTGTTTAACCTTGCAGGGCTCAAGGGCAAAACGAAGAAAAGGGAGATCTCTATCAGGTACTTGCGGATGCTGCAATTGTTACCCACAGTCAGCAGGAACTTCAGAGATTGATAGGTCGCTTTCTCCCACGCTTGCAAAGATTTTGGGCTCACAATAAGTCTCAACAAAACAAATGTTCTGGGACAGGAAGTTGATGCCACGTCAAGTCTGAGCATCGATAATTATGAACTGGCAGCTGTGCATCAATTCACATAACTGGGATCCCTAAATCAATGACAATCTCTCTCTAGACCCAGAAATAGACAGTCGCATTGGCAAAGCTGCTGCTACATTTTCTCGCCTCACAACGAGTGTTTGGAAAAACCAGAAGCTGACATTTAAAACCAAGGTCATGGTATACAATCCATGTGTTGTAATCCCACTTCTATATGGCAGCAAGACTTGGACAACTTATGCAAACAAGAGCACAGACAACTTATGCCAAACAAGAGCACATGCAACGTGTGCCAAAAAAGAGCACAGGCAACTTATGTGAAAAGACAACGCCGCAAGGAGAAATAAAACAAAAGCTAAGTATACGTTTTGTTGTTATTTTCTTTCCACTCCAAGTGATATCATCCTATATTCAGGCATTAAAATCAGGCATGACTGATATGGGCTACTAACTAACTATAGCAATGATGTTTACGTGATGAAGTTGCCAGTTCTATTAACAGTCCTCCTCATTCACGTCTGACGGCATTCTAGAAAGGCATTCAGTATAAAGGACAAAGGTAAGTCCCATGGCAACAATGCCATCGGTGATGGAGATAACTCTTCGTGTACTAAGCCACAACCTATGTGAGGTGCGATGGCCAGTTACCTTCCTTGCTATTTTTAACCTTCCCCAACTCATTCGCCAAGTACCAATTTAGAACTGAGTCAACAGGAGGAGTGTTCGTACCAGGCACGAACCACGGCCCAGATTTTGTTTCTGTCCGTCCGAACCCTGAGGCCATATAATCCCAGTCTAGCAGACCAGCTCACTGTCGACTAGGCTACACGTTCCACATCAAGTATACACATCTATAAATAGATACTAGGTTGGCGATACAACAGAGAGGTCCGGCGCTAGCCCTTCAAGGAACGAACGAATGCACCAAACAGTGTGCGATCGAAACCCATAAGTGTCAAGCAACACCTGGTCTCAAGGTAGGTGAGATCTAGCGTCTAGTCACATCGGAGACGGACAATCAACTCGGAGGTCCCATGTACATTATGTACATGTGAATTAACCATAGACAATTGAAAATCGAAAAGAGGAGGCTGTTACCCTCTGTCAGACCTAACAAATAAGATATACATTTTTTTAAATTATGAAATTTCTACCAAAAACGCTCCCTACCTTCCCACACGCTTAGAAAGCCGCGGGAAGTAAAATCGCAAAACGGAAAGTACTACGGAAAGTACTACAGAAAGCTCCCGCTTCCTGGCTGCAGGTATACACCTGTCAGTTTGAATATCTGGATTTCAATTATTCCAAGACAGTAAATAGGCAACAATATAATAAAGGAAAAGGTGGTTATGGGTTTGTAAAGAGGAGGGTGGAGGAAGTAAAAATAGTTTAACAGAAGCCGATTTTTGGTAATACCCAAAAAGTTTCTCAATCCTTGGTTTAGAACTGTTTCTGTTTCTAATAATCGACGTCACAGCATTCCAGACATACCCATAGGTGCTCACGTTTCTCTTAGCAAATGGTGCAGGGTCTGGATGCTGATGGTTCCTGTAGCTCGCTGGTTGCACACTCTCCTGCTCCGTCATCTCATGCGCCCCACTCCACTTCGTTTGTCTATGGAACGTTGATTCATCTAATTCAGTGTCGCCAATCATCTTCATCTTCTTCTTCTTCTTCTTCTTCTTCTTCTTCTTCTTCTTCTTCTTCGTTCTCAATCTCCCACTACCAAACCTTGAAGGGTAAGTAGCAGAATGTAGTCCAGAGAACGGAATGCGTTGTGTCGTAGTTTACAGCTTGACTGCGATATTTGCACCTGTTGGTCCAACACTCCGACTTCAGCAAGCATTTTTTGAGTACCGGGTTAGCATTCCCTCTTCGATCCCTTCTCCTTAGCCAGTCTGCCCTGCTGCAGCCTGGTATCCAGGATCACCACGTGGAGGTGTAGAAGGGTCTTGGCAGCTATGGTTCGTTGGCCCTGACGCTAGCAGTCAGCTATGGGTCGCTGACCAGTGCAGTGCATGCGCTGCTGCGCATCTTGATCCCAGTGTCGCCATTCAACAGACGCTGGATGGTTGATTTCATGTCACTCCTACCTATCACTGACGTGCCCATGATGGGAGCTTAGAGAATCTTCTTCTTCTTGTACTTCTTTTTTTTTTTCTTCTTTTTCTGCGTTCGGGATTTCTGATTATGATAAATCGTCAGTAATATCGCCAGGATGAATTCCAGTCCTTTCCAAATCTGAGCGGTGACCCTACAGCTTTGGCTTCAGTTCTGTTCCGTCTTGCCAGGTCTGACATGTTAATTCTTCGTGGGCCGGGCATTCTTAAGCTACGTGTTAAGGGGTCTGGACTCGTGTTCCACGTGGGCATTAATTTATTTGGGAGATTTTGATCCGATATAGGTGACCCGTTCTCGGACGGAAATTAGTAGTTTGGACTGTTATTCTCTCCCATTTCTTTCTCGAATTTTTTTCTCCCATTGTATTTTATACTGGCTGCGAAATATTGTTTTTGTTTCCGTATATGGCACTCTATGGGTGTATTGTTCTATTTTTCCACCTGCTTTGAATAATACTGGCTCTCTCTTTTCCCGTAATTTCACAATGAGAGGGGAGTCACTGGAATGCGATCTTTGAGATCTTTTGTATAACAGCTCTGTTCTGATTCTATGTCCTCATTTGTTGTGTTTTTTCCGATTCTGGTAGTGTTTTGCAGAAGCTTTGAACTACCTTGATCACATAAGTGTGTGCGTACGCTTATGTGATTATTTGTCACGCTTCTCTTCTATACTGTGCTGTACATGTTAAACTTGTTATTTAAGCAAGTAGTTTAGAAAGGAGTAAAATATATACTGGAATAGCATGATGATGTGTAGGATGACGTGGTAAGAACACTATTTGTCCTACGTCTTCAATTTTTATGATGAAGAGTTACACGACACATATTACTTTGTCTTGCTCTCTCAAAGCGATTAACGGAAAAGGCGTGGGTTCTAGCCCCGCAGGTTTCAAGCGACCCTTAGTCTCAAGGAGGTGGGACCTGAGTGCCTGCATTCTGAATTACCTCTAGTCGCATTGATTTGTGTCTTGCCACTGGCCTAAGGTAGAACGGGATCAAAGAGTGAGGTTGATGACCAGCGCAGAATCTCCCTCACTATAATCCAAAACAGCGCAAGTCACACCATCAAGAAGGGGACGGCATGGCCTAGTGGTTAAGTGGCACGGCTCACAAACCGAAGGTGCTGGGTTCGATCCCCATCACAGCACCGGCCGTTACCCCGGGGAAGCAAACCCTTAGAAAATGCAGGAGAAAGCAGACCCTTACATAAAATGCATGCTGAAGTCGGATGCACTGTGCCGACAGGCGCAAAATTAAAAACCACAGTGCAACGCACTCCGCCTTGAGGATTACAAAAATCAGGCGAACGCAAAAAAAATAAAAAACACAAAGAAAAAACCGACTGATGATGTGCCATCATCGCTTGCGATGGGCAACTACCTTTGTTAGTAGGCATGTACTTATTTGTATAACTGGATAAACTGATGAGCACATTGATCGGGTCACGAACCTATTCCCTTTACTTAAGATACAAACGCTCTAAACTACTCTGTCCACTTATGCCCACAGACTAGTACCGTTAAAATGTATAGTTAATGTAATGGCTTCACTTGGTTGCTCTCTTTTCACCATGGACTGCTGATGTCCTTTTGTCGTTTTTATGTAGGTTAAAGTTTATATAGGCCCACTACAAAATCGTCCTAGTCTCCTCTACCACATAACTAGCTGGTTACTATTCTTTGCTCCCGTGTTGGGCCCGATAACGAATACGTGGAATACTTTGATTCATTGTATTCAAACATGCAGTCGTATACATGCAACTAGATAACTGTAGGTTAACCGGTTATATGTAACTTAACTTAACTTAAAGTCGGTATACTGGTTTAGATGACTCTGCAGAGTCTGTATGCAGCCAGTTTGTGTCTTGACCTTTCGTTGCCCCAAGAGATCGTTGGGACATAACTCAGGGTGTAAGTGATGTGTCTTAGGCATCTTGATAACCGGACATGGTCCAATCTATTCTGGGCGACGTGTTTTAGTCCACAATTGTCCCATGTGTATATTTCACAACCACATAAAAACTGACATTGTCTGCAAACAGGGCGAATGGCGTCACTCTTGTGAAGTTCAGCTGTGTGCACTAGACAGTGGAAATATGCCACAGGGTAACCGAAATACTATTATATTTAGCCGATTGCCATGCTAGGATAATCGGAGGTGAAAAAACATCTTAACATTAACGAACAAACTAATCCAAATAGAATACAGGAACATGTTTCTGTGAACACAAGTATAAGTAGTCGACTAGTGTGAATTCCAGTCAAATCCGTAGCCTGGCAGCAACCCTAATGGACTAAAACACGAAAGCAAAGTTAGACGCGCGGCCATCTTAGTTTCTCTGCATCTTGTAGCTGGTTATATTTGCAATGTTATTTCATGCGGCTCACTAGGCCCGTGAAAGGGTAAGCGGTATCATGTTTAGGAGTGAATTTCATCATTTTTAGAACGTTAGGTTTATGTTTCTTTTTTTATAATAAATCTGATCGAAGACCAGCAATTTCAGAGCGGAGGCAGAGGCACTGGAGGCTGCAGCAAAAGCAATGCTGACAGGCGAAAGCAATGAAAGCCAGATAGTCCTGTTTGCAGATGCCCTGGTCGTGGTTACAGCACTAAAAAGCCAGAAAAATACTGAACTTAATGATTTAAGAGCAGTACTCTGTCAACTATGGCAGCAGTCCGCACCAAAAAGAGTAGTGGTACAGTGGGTTCTATTCCACTGTAACATCCAAGGCAACGAGGAGGCAGACAGACTGGCAAAAGAAGGTGCAAGACTACCACAACTAGATTCTAGTGTGACCTACGAAGAGTCCAAAAGGTTTATTAGGTCCAGATACATGGCCAAATGGGAAACAGAACATACTGGCTACACACAAAAATGATGCCTATTAGCAGTTGAACAGAAGAGAGCAGGTCGTGGTCTTCAGACTCCGCACAGGCCACAACAGACTGAGGTACCATCTATTCAATAAACTGAAGATAGGTGGCACTGACGAATGCACCTGTGGTACAGGGAAAATGCCAGCTGAACACCTGCTGCAAAATTGCCCGACATACGAGGACCAGAGAAAGCACATGTGGCCATCACCAGTACTAACACTAGACAAGCTCTATGGCAGTGTCGACAGCCTCAGGATGACACCTGCTTTCTTCGAACAAATTCAAGTTGACGTCTGACAGTGTATGAAGAAGAGGAAGGGTCGAAGACGCAGCAAATAAAATAATTCAAGCTCATACCTAACTGCCTGTATCATGGACAACGAACCAAAGCTGCCCAATACCCTATTCCACCCTGGAAGCGGCTGCGTCTGTGCAGCCTGTCTGAGAGATCAGACATTAACGAACGAAGGCATACCAGGTCCAAAAATGTATCTTGCTGAAACTGAATGTGTCGACCCGAAAGCCGTAGATATCGCAGTCACGCTGTAACCTACGACACAAAACATACTTTTCAGGACGAACGACGATGAAGAATGTATTCTTTTTTTTTAAACCTAGGTTCCGGGTTTTGAACCTGTAAACCAGTATTCTAACCGATGAGCCACTAGTTATTCCTGTTCAAAGTAGATTGAATAATGCAATTCTTTTTGACCAATTTAGATATAATTCTGTGTTTACTGTAATCGGAATTACCGCATTGCCTGTCATAGACAGACTTACATGCTAGTAATACTAACTATGAAGTAATATAATCAATGAATCCATCAAAACCGTACCACTCCTTGGGAGCATAGGCCATCAACAAATACACGCCAAATCTTCCTTTTATGAGCCACCCAAGCGAATTCTGTCCACATCTTGCCTGCTTCCATGATATTGACAGACAGCTCCCTCTTCCACGTGCGTCTCCATCGTCGGCTAATTCTCCTGCCCTCCGGATTCCAGAACAAAGTCGATCTTATGGTGTTCTTATCAACTGTTTTCCGTGACGTGTGACCTATCCAGCGTCACAGTGTCCTCCGTATGTCATACTCCACTGATATGTCCTTTTCTGTCCAAAAGGTATACATTTTGTGATCTTATCGTACCCATCTCCACTCTTGTTGTATTCTGCACAGGCAACCATTTACGAAAGACTGTGCCATTTTCAAAAGTGCCTTTGTTGTCCTCCATGTTTCAGAGCCATATAATATGAAGGATTTTACGTCTTAACTGCCATAATGGAACACACGACAACACATTACAAACAGATACACACACGCACCCATACGATGGCCAATACGTCCTAATAAAACCTAAATGACTATGGTCTGAGTTTCTTCTTCTTTGCCATTCGCCCTAAAAAGGATATTGTCACATTGTGTTGTAGTTTATTCCGAGGCTGCGATATTTGTGCCTTTCGGCCCGACACTTCCGATTTCAGCTGGCAATTTTTTTTTTTTTTGGGTAGAAAGTTACAGCTAGTTTGCCTTCTCACTGCGATCCATATGCCTTGGTTGGCCTACACTAGTGACTTGTGTTGTCTGTTTTCAGAGTCACCACCTGGAGGCGGAATAGGGTCTTGGTCAGTATGGTTCGCTGACTCTGATGCAAGTATCCGGCTATGGTTCGCTGACTCTGATGCAAGTATCTAGCTATGGTTCACTGACCTTGATGCAAGTAGCCGGCTATGGTTCACTGACCCTGATGCAACGAGCCAGCTAATGTTCACCGACCCTGATGAAAGTAGCCAGCTATGGTTCACTGACCCTGATGCAAGTATCCGGCTATGGTTCACTGACCCTGATGCAAGCAGCCAGTTATGGTTCCCTGACCCTGATGCAAGTATCCGGCTATGGTTCACTGACCCTGATGCAAGTAGGTGGCTATGGTTCGCTGACCCTGATGCAAGTAGCCAGCTATTGTTCACTGATCCTGATGCAAGTAGCCAGCTATGGTTCACTGATCCTGGTGCAAGTAGCCAGCTATTGTTCACTGACCCTGATGCAAGTAGCCAGCTATAGTTCACTGACCCTGATGCAAGTAGCCAGTTATGGTTCACTGACCCTGATGCAAGTAGGTGGCTATGGTTCGCTGATCCTGATGCAAGTAGCCAGCTATGGTTCACTGACCTTGATGCAAGTAGGTGGCTATGATTCACTGACCCTGATGCAAGTAGCCAGCTATGGTTCCCTGACCCTGATGCAAGTAGCCAGCTAAGGTTCACTGACCTTGATGCATGCAGCCAGCTACGAGTCGTTGATTGCTGTCAAGTCTTGCACTGCTGAATCTTGGACCCTCGGTCTGGGTTTTTTAATGGCGTGCGTTCGCCAGCAGAATCCAGATAGTCAAGCCTTTACAAAATAACTGAAGATGGTCTTTACACAAAGGTACTTCCATAGTATTATCTGTCAGATAACGTGTTTGAGATGGCATTGTACTAGGTCCCAGGAAATTATGTAGTGTGGTGACCAGCTCCTTTCATTGCCACATTGTCTTTACTAACTGTAAGTTACCCATTTACAGCTGGTTAATCTGGACCGTTTCAAGACCCGGGTTTCGAACCAGGCCTTGTTTTGTTTTTTCCAGAACGAACATGTTTATCTAATCTAACTAATGTCTCACATTGTATTTCATTTTCACCAAATCTAGGACAAGCACTGAATTCACGTTATTTAGCTAATGTAGTTCCACTTAAGGCCGATCTTAAGATACCATGCCCCGTTGTTGGTCTATTATAGTGACTTTGTCATCGTGACGCGTTTCATCACCTAGCGCCACACCGACTGGCTATAATTAGTTGCTTGGAGCCATGTACAGTTCAGCGATTTGCTCAAACTACAACCTTGATCGTCATTCTGGAGTTTGTGGAAACTGAAAAGCTGACGTCCTGGCCCCAGGGGCACACATAGTTGAAACATTGGTAATGGATAGATACTTACTTACTTACTTAGTCGCTCCTCTTCTACCGTGAGGTGTTGAGGTTTGCCAAAGAGAACGCCACACTGCTCTATCCGTCGTCTTTTTCCTGGCCTCTTTCCAAGCCAGCCCTCTATCGCTTAGGGACTGTCGTATGTTGTCTTCCCAACGTACTTTGGGACGTCCTCGGGGTCTGCATCCTTGACTTTTGATCTCTTATGACCGCTTTGTTATTCGATCTTCTTCCATTCTACAGACATGGCCAAACCACTGTAGTTGGGACTGCTCCACTCGTGTCTGCAGGGGTTGAACTCTAAGATTGCTACGTATTGTCTGGTTACGGATCTTGTCCCTTTTCGTCACCTTAACCGCCTTTCTTAGGTACCTCATTTCTGAAGTTTGTAATTGCCTTTCTTGGGCTGTAGTCATTGCCCATGACTCACATCCATATGTCAGGACAGGCACATGGGTCGAGCAGTATACATCCATCTTTGTTTTCCTGCTTATTTCTCTTCTACTGAGGAAACCTCTGTTTATTGCATGGAACAGTCTACCTGCTGCTGCCCTTCGTGCAGTTAACTCCTCTTTGATTCCTCCCCTGCTGTCTATTACCACTCCTAGATATTTAAAGTTGCTGACCTGCTCTAGTGCTCGTGTTCCCAGGGTTATCTGATGTCTCTTTTCATCTCTGGCGATCACCATGGTTTTTGTTTTGGAGTTGCTGATGTGCATTCCTCTCTTCTTCAACTCTTCTTCCCAGACCTGCAAGTTGATCTGGAGATGTGCTTCGGGGTAATGGATAAATACGAAATTTTAAAGGCGAAAATAAGGATTCTCTCTTGGATGAAGATAATACAATCAATGAACCGGTGTTGCACATATAGAAAAGTCTTGAAATCATAAACGTGTTGGGGATTAAAACGATGAGCAGTGCATGAGCTTCAGCGTTCAGCGACTCAAAGCTGACTGTTAGTGTTAGGGCATGCAAACCAGAGCTGCCAAGACCCTTCTACACCTTCAAGCGGTGATCCTGGATAACAGTCTGCAATAGAGCAGACTGGCTAAGTAGAAGGGATTGAAGATGGAAGACAACACGGTACTTAAATATACCTGCTGAAGTCGGATGTACCGGACTGAAAGGTGCTAATCTCGCAGTCAAGCTGTAAACCACGATACAACGCATTCCGTTCTCCTGACTACATCTTCGCAAAGTCCTTTTCAGAGCTTGGTAGCGGGAGATTGAGAACGAACGAAGAAGAAGATAAATTGGTTCAGTAGAGAAGGGCATCTGAGAGGACGGAGCAAAAGTACATACAACCAGCGAGCTACAAGAACAATCAATATCTACACAGTCGTCGCCAATTAGTAAGAGAAACTGAGCAGCTGTTGGTTAGCCTTGTGTGTAATTCGGCCTAATCTTAATAGAACAGTTAAGACGTTACCAAGACGAAGTATTCTCTAGCCCTGTGCGAGAGCCCAGATCTGAGTGCCAAATAGCGTATGGGTTTTGGTATACCGTAATCAAAAAGACTATGTATATGACTTCGCCAAAGGAAGGTTGAAACTTTAACAAACACTTACCGGTGTAACTGATGTTTCTCCATAAAATGTTACACACTTCTGTCTTAGTCAGTCGACCTGTACTTCTACAGGGGCGGATGCCGCTGAGACGGTCCCAGCTCTGGCGTGAGCTGGAAGTAGCCGGGAGGAGGATTTCCTGCTTAGTGGGCTAGACTCGAGCAGCTTATTGCTTTGCTGCGATGGGACAAGTGCCAAGGAGGGTGGTTAACCGATGTGCGAGTTCATTTTAATATAATCAAACACTAAGCAAAGTAGACCCGCAGCCTGTTAGGAGCCATCCATGCTGCTCTAAACAAACCACCTTGGGAACTGAGATGCTAGTCCAGTCAGCCACTGACCAGGACGTCGCGTCAGGGTCAAACGCAATAGACAGACCAAGTTTCACTTCTATAGCATAACGCTAGTCATCATGTAGCATGTCCTTTATAGAACGTTGCTCCCATCACAGTCTGTCTGAAAGAAACTCGTTCCCTTGACAAAACTCCAGCTTCCGCCACAGTTATACCCAGGCATTCCTGAATATCTTGGTGCCATCGTCTTCTTGGACTACCCCTTCCTCTTTGGCCTGGAAGCCATACCTTCCATCACTGTTCTCTCCAGACTGTTGTATCTCTTGATGTGACCAAAGTATTTGCATTTTCTAGACAAAATGGAATTGATAAACCAGATCTCTTCTATGTTCAACTCTTGCCGAATGTCTACATTTGTCTTTTTCTCTATCCATAACGCTAGTATGACCACAAAATAAAAGAGGTCTGCTCGTAGTCTGTTGTTTTTTGTGGCATCTTTGCCGTCTTGATCGAGGTTTCTTTTATCAGAAGTGAAATGAGTACCTAGCCTTTACAGTCTCGACGACTACAACGTCAAGTCGTTTTTATTCTCCAGCTCTATAAATCCTCCAAGTGTACCAAGAAATGGAAATAAATTATGCAAATATGAGTTTATTTCTATTTCTAAAACTAACAAAAACGTTTGGTATTTTTTTTTGCTTTTGCCTTATTTTTCTATTCCCCAAGGCGGTGTGCCTTGCGCTGTAGTTTTTATTTTGCGCCTTTCGGCCTATTGCATCCGACTTCAGCATTCATTTTATGTAAGGGTCTGCTTCCTCCTGCATTTTCTAAGGGTTTGCTTCCCCGGGGTAACGGCCGGTACTGTGTTGGGATTCGAACCCAGCACCTTCTGGTTGTGAGCCGTGTCATTTAACCACTAGCCCACGCCGTCCCCCAAAAATGTGTTTGAGTCAGTCCGGTCTTGTCTTATACACTTGAACCGTGAGGCGCCGTAGTTTTCCGTCCATGATCAGAGGTGTCGCTGAAGTAATCGTCATTCCCATGACCATTTAAAATATCCGCAACATTTCCTATCCATCGCGTTGTCAGTCTGCTACGGATGCGAAGAACCCGACTGCGTGTGTTACAGACACACACGGGATGTTGGTCAGGTTGCATTCTTATTAGGTAACCGAACTACTATATTCTTTCCTCATCAATATATTCAGTGAAAAGTCCTGCTCGAGCGATGATTCACACTTCCTTCATGTCGTATTGTGTCTCTCCTAGTTACGTTGATGGTCTTCCGGAGTAATGTCGTGATCTTCCTCTCTATGGGTTTTGTTAAAGTCCATGTTTGACACTGTTAACATAGTGTTAGTTTGAATATTCTGTTAGTCGATTTCCTGGCCAAAGTGCGATTGTTATAGAACGCCCGTGTAAAGCCCCTGATAAGATCCCGTTTGTATGTGTATATGTCTATTGCGAAGTATGGCTGTAGAGGTGTTGACACGTTGAACATCCTGGTATGACAGATCGTCAAAAACATAACCGAACAAGGGGCAGGAATATCCGCGATGGACTGCGCCAGTCGGTATTCACTTGATAATGATGATGGCAGAGTATTACTAGCTTTTTAGTCAGCAACGGGACGGCTGCAGTACACAAGGATGGTGACGTCAGAGTCAGCCAAGAGGACTAAGTGTGTATGTGTATGTATATGTGTGTGTGTGTGTGTGCGTGTGTGTGTATACAGTTTCAACATTAAGTGGTGATAAGCATTAGTTCTAGCCACAGGTCACACGTGGTTTGCTTAGCCTCATTTGCATGTCGCTCACTACTACGGAGATCATGTCGACCTCACCTTGTTAGCCAGACTGTTCTCCTCGACAACAACCTCTTTCTAGGACAACCAATGATGAGGTCAGGTGAGGGTCTTGGCCACTATATTTCTCATGACCCTGGCTAACATTCCCTGATCAGTGTGTTTTGTCTGACCAGACGTTAACCTCATCGTCCCGTCAGGTGAGGGTCTTAGCCACTATATTTCTCCTGACCCTGGCTAACATTCCCTGATCAGTGTGTTTTGAAAGACCAACGTTAGCCTCATCGTCCCGTCAGGTGAGGGTCTTGGGCACTATATTTCTCCTGACCCTGGCTAACATTCTCTGATCAGTGTTTTTTGTCTGACCAGACGTTAGCCTCATCGTCCCGTCAGGTGAGGGTCTTGGCCACTATATTTCTCCTGACCCTGGCTAACATTCTCTGATCATTGTGTTTTGTCTGACCAGACGTTAGCCTCATCGTCCCGTCAGGTGAGGGTCTTGGCCACTATATTTCTCCTGACCCTGGCTAACATTCTCTGATCATTGTGTTTTGAATGACCAACGTTAGCCTCATCGTCCCGTCAGGTGAGGGTTTTGGCTACTATATTTCTCCTGACCCTGGCTAACATTCTCTGATCCTTGTGTTTTGAATGACCAACGTTAGCCTCATCGTCCCGTCAGGTGAGGGTCTTGGCCACTATATTTCTCCTGACCCTGGCTAACATTCCCTGATCAGTGTGTTTTGAATTACCAACGTTAGCCTCATCGTCCCGTCAGGTGAGGGTCTTGGCCACTATATTTCTCCTGACCCTGGCTAACATTCTCTGATCATTGTGTTTTGAATGACCAACGTTAGCCTCATCGTCCCGTCAGGTGAGGGTCTTAGCCACTATATTTCTCCTGACCCTGGCTAACATTCTCTGATCATTGTGTTTTGTCTGACCAGACGTTAGCCTCATCGTCCCGTCAGGTGAGGGTCTTGGCCACTATATTTCTCCTGACCCTGGCTAACATTCCCTGATCATTGTGTTTTGTCTGACCAGACGTTAACTTCATCGTCCCGTCAGGTGAGGGTCTTGGCCACTATATTTCTCCTGACCCTGGCTAACATTCTCTGATCAGTGTGTTTTGAATGACCAACGTTAGCCTCATCGTCCCGTCAGGTGAGGGTCTTGGCCACTATATTTCTCCTGACCCTGGCTAACATTCTCTGATCCTTGTGTTTTGAATGACCAATGTTAGCCTCATCGTCCCGTCAGGTGAGGGTCTTGGCCACTATATTTCTCCTGACCCTGGCTAACATTCCCTGATCAGTGTGTTTTGAATTACCAACGTTAGCCTCATCGTCCCGTCAGGTGAGGGTCTTGGCCACTATATTTTTCCTGACCCTGGCTAACATTCTCTGATCATTGTGTTTTGAATGACCAACGTTAGCCTCATCGTCCCGTCAGGTGAGGGTCTTAGCCACTATATTTCTCCTGACCCTGGCTAACATTCTCTGATCATTGTGTTTTGTCTGACCAGACGTTAGCCTCATCGTCCCGTCAGGTGAGGCTCTTGGCCACTATATTTCTCCTGACCCTGGCTAACATTCCCTGATCATTGTGTTTTGTCTAACCAGACGTTAACTTCATCGTCCCGTCAGGTGAGGGTCTTGGCCACTATATTTCTCCTGACCCTGGCTAACATTCTCTGATCAGTGTGTTTTGAATGACCAACGTTAGCCTCATCGTCCCGTCAGGTGAGGGTCTTGGCCACTATATTTCTCCTGACCCTGGCTAACATTCTCTGATCAGTGTGTTTTGTCTGACCAGACGTTAACCTCATCGTCCCGTCAGGTGAGGGTCTTGGCCACTATATTTCTCCTGACCCTGGCTAACATTCTCTGATCAGTGTGTTTTGAATGACCAACGTTAGCCTCATCGTCCCGTCAGGTGAGGGTCTTGGCCACTATATTTCTCCTGACCCTGGCTAACATTCCCTGATCATTGTGTTTTGTCTGACCAGACGTTAACTTCATCGTCCCGTCAGGTCAGGGTCTTGGCCACTATATTTCTCCTGACCCTGGCTAACATTCTCTGATCAGTGTGTTTTGTCTGACCAGACGTTAACCTCATCGTCCCGTCAGGTGAGGGTCTTGGCCACTATATTTCTCCTGACCCTAGCTAACATTCTCTGATCAGTGTGTTTTGAATGACCAACGTTAGCCTCATCGTCCCGTCAGGTGAGGGTCTTGGCCACTATATTTCTCCTGACCCTGGCTAACATTCTCTGATCAGTGTGTTTTGAATGACCTACGTTAGCCTCATCGTCCCGTCAGGTGAGGGTCTTGGCCACTATATTTCTCCTGACCCTGGCTAACATTCCCTGATCAATGTGTTTTGAATGACCAACGTTAGCCTCATCGTCCCGTCAGGTGAGGGTCTTGGCCACTATATTTCTCCTGACCCTGGCTAACATTCTCTGATCAATGTGTTTTGTCTGACCAGACGTTAGCCTCATCGTCCCGTCAGGTGAGGGTCTTGGCCACTATATTTCTCCTGACCCTGGCTAACATTCTCTGATCAGTGTGTTTTGTCTGACCAGACGTTAACCTCATCGTCCCGTCAGGTGAGGGTCTTGGCCACTATATTTCTCCTGACCCTGGCTAACATTCTCTGATCAGTGTGTTTTGAATGACCAACGTTAGCCTCATCGTCCCGTCAGGTGAGGGTCTTGGCCACTATATTTCTCCTGACCCTGGCTAACATTCTCTGATCATTGTGTTTTGAATGACCAACGTTAGCCTCATCGTCCCGTCAGGTGAGGGTCTTGGCCACTATATTTCTCCTGACCCTGGCTAACATTCTCTGATCCTTGTGTTTTGAATGACCAACGTTAGCCTCATCGTCCCGTCAGGTGAGGGTCTTGGCCACTATATTTCTCCTGACCCTGGCTAACATTCCCTGATCAGTGTGTTTTGAATTACCAACGTTAGCCTCATCGTCCCGTCAGGTGAGGGTCTTGGCCACTATATTTCTCCTGACCCTGGCTAACATTCTCTGATCATTGTGTTTTGAATGACCAACGTTAGCCTCATCGTCCCGTCAGGTGAGGGTCTTAGCCACTATATTTCTCCTGACCCTGGCTAACATTCTCTGATCATTGTGTTTTGTCTGACCAGACGTTAGCCTCATCGTCCCGTCAGGTGAGGGTCTTGGCCACTATATTTCTCCTGACCCTGGCTAACATTCCCTGATCATTGTGTTTTGTCTGACCAGACGTTAACTTCATCGTCCCGTCAGGTGAGGGTCTTGGCCACTATATTTCTCCTGACCCCGGCTAACATTCTCTGATCAGTGTGTTTTGAATGACCAACGTTAGCCTCATCGTCCCGTCAGGTGAGGGTCTTGGCCACTATATTTCTCCTGACCCTGGCTAACATTCTCTGATCATTGTGTTTTGAATGACCAACGTTAGCCTCATCGTCCCGTCAGGTGAGGGTCTTAGCCACTATATTTCTCCTGACCCTGGCTAACATTCTCTGATCAGTGTGTTTTGAATGACCAACGTTAGCTTTATCGTCCCGTCAGGTGAGGGTCTTGGCCACTATATTTCTCCTGACCCTGGCTAACATTCTCTGATCATTGTGTTTTGAATGACCAACGTTAGCCTCATCGTCCCGTCAGGTGAGGGTCTTGGCCACTATATTTCTCCTGACCCTGGCTAACATTCTCTGATCCTTGTGTTTTGAATGACCAACGTTAGCCTCATCGTCCCGTCAGGTGAGGGTCTTGGCCACTATATTTCTCCTGACCCTGGCTAACATTCCCTGATCAGTGTGTTTTGAATTACCAACGTTAGCCTCATCGTCCCGTCAGGTGAGGGTCTTGGCCACTATATTTCTCCTGACCCTGGCTAACATTCTCTGATCATTGTGTTTTGAATGACCAACGTTAGCCTCATCGTTCCGTCAGGTGAGGGTCTTAGCCACTATATTTCTCCTGACCCTGGCTAACATTCTCTGATCATTGTGTTTTGTCTGACCAGACGTTAGCCTCATCGTCCCGTCAGGTGAGGGTCTTGGCCACTATATTTCTCCTGACCCTGGCTAACATTCCCTGATCATTGTGTTTTGTCTGACCAGACGTTAACTTCATCGTCCCGTCAGGTGAGGGTCTTGGCCACTATATTTCTCCTGACCCTGGCTAACATTCTCTGATCAGTGTGTTTTGAATGACCAACGTTAGCCTCATCGTCCCGTCAGGTGAGGGTCTTGGCCACTATATTTCTCCTGACCCTGGCTAACATTCTCTGATCATTGTGTTTTGAATGACCAACGTTAGCCTCATCGTCCCGTCAGGTGAGGGTCTTAGCCACTATATTTCTCCTGACCCTGGCTAACATTCTCTGATCATTGTGTTTTGTCTGACCAGACGTTAGCCTCATCGTCCCGTCAGGTGAGGGTCTTGGCCACTATATTTCTCCTGACCCTGGCTAACATTCCCTGATCATTGTGTTTTGTCTGACCAGACGTTAACTTCATCGTCCCGTCAGGTGAGGGTCTTGGCCACTATATTTCTCCTGACCCTGGCTAACATTCTCTGATCAGTGTGTTTTGAATGACCAACGTTAGCCTCATCGTCCCGTCAGGTGAGGGTCTTGGCCACTATATTTCTCCTGACCCTGGCTAACATTCTCTGATCCTTGTGTTTTGAATGACCAACGTTAGCCTCATCGTCCCGTCAGGTGAGGGTCTTGGCCACTATATTTCTCCTGACCCTGGCTAACATTCCCTGATCAGTGTGTTTTGAATTACCAACGTTAGCCTCATCGTCCCGTCAGGTGAGGGTCTTGGCCACTATATTTTTCCTGACCCTGGCTAACATTCTCTGATCATTGTGTTTTGAATGACCAACGTTAGCCTCATCGTCCCGTCAGGTGAGGGTCTTAGCCACTATATTTCTCCTGACCCTGGCTAACATTCTCTGATCATTGTGTTTTGTCTGACCAGACGTTAGCCTCATCGTCCCGTCAGGTGAGGGTCTTGGCCACTATATTTCTCCTGACCCTGGCTAACATTCCCTGATCATTGTGTTTTGTCTGACCAGACGTTAACTTCATCGTCCCGTCAGGTGAGGGTCTTGGCCACTATATTTCTCCTGACCCTGGCTAACATTCTCTGATCAGTGTGTTTTGAATGACCAACGTTAGCCTCATCGTCCCGTCAGGTGAGGGTCTTGGCCACTATATTTCTCCTGACCCTGGCTAACATTCTCTGATCAGTGTGTTTTGTCTGACCAGACGTTAACCTCATCGTCCCGTCAGGTGAGAGTCTTGGCCACTATATTTCTCCTGACCCTGGCTAACATTCTCTGATCAGTGTGTTTTGAATGACCAACGTTAGCCTCATCGTCCCGTCAGGTGAGGGTCTTGGCCACTATATTTCTCCTGACCCTGGCTAACATTCCCTCATCATTGTGTTTTGTCTGACCAGACGTTAACTTCATCGTCCCGTCAGGTCAGGGTCTTGGCCACTATATTTCTCCTGACCCTGGCTAACATTCTCTGATCAGTGTGTTTTGTCTGACCAGACGTTAACCTCATCGTCCCGTCAGGTGAGGGTCTTGGCCACTATATTTCTCCTGACCCTGGCTAACATTCTCTGATCAGTGTGTTTTGAATGACCAACGTTAGCCTCATCGTCCCGTCAGGTGAGGGTCTTGGCCACTATATTTCTCCTGACCCTGGCTAACATTCTCTGATCAGTGTGTTTTGAATGACCTACGTTAGCCTCATCGTCCCGTCAGGTGAGGGTCTTGGCCACTATATTTCTCCTGACCCTGGCTAACATTCCCTGATCAATGTGTTTTGAATGACCAACGTTAGCCTCATCGTCCCGTCAGGTGAGGGTCTTGGCCACTATATTTCTCCTGACCCTGGCTAACATTCTCTGATCATTGTGTTTTGTCTGACCAGACGTTAGCCTCATCGTCCCGTCAGGTGAGGGTCTTGGCCACTATATTTCTCCTGACCCTGGCTAACATTCTCTGATCAGTGTGTTTTGTCTGACCAGACGTTAACCTCATCGTCCCGTCAGGTGAGGGTCTTGGCCACTATATTTCTCCTGACCCTGGCTAACATTCTCTGATCAGTGTGTTTTGAATGACCAACGTTAGCCTCATCGTCCCGTCAGGTGAGGGTCTTGGCCACTATATTTCTCCTGACCCTGGCTAACATTCTCTGATCATTGTGTTTTGAATGACCAACGTTAGCCTCATCGTCCCGTCAGGTGAGGGTCTTGGCCACTATATTTCTCCTGACCCTGGCTAACATTCTCTGATCCTTGTGTTTTGAATGACCAACGTTAGCCTCATCGTCCCGTCAGGTGAGGGTCTTGGCCACTATATTTCTCCTGACCCTGGCTAACATTCCCTGATCAGTGTGTTTTGAATTACCAACGTTAGCCTCATCGTCCCGTCAGGTGAGGGTCTTGGCCACTATATTTCTCCTGACCCTGGCTAACATTCTCTGATCATTGTGTTTTGAATGACCAACGTTAGCCTCATCGTCCCGTCAGGTGAGGGTCTTAGCCACTATATTTCTCCTGACCCTGGCTAACATTCTCTGATCATTGTGTTTTGTCTGACCAGACGTTAGCCTCATCGTCCCGTCAGGTGAGGGTCTTGGCCACTATATTTCTCCTGACCCTGGCTAACATTCCCTGATCATTGTGTTTTGTCTGACCAGACGTTAACTTCATCGTCCCGTCAGGTGAGGGTCTTGGCCACTATATTTCTCCTGACCCTGGCTAACATTCTCTGATCAGTGTGTTTTGAATGACCAACGTTAGCCTCATCGTCCCGTCAGGTGAGGGTCTTGGCCACTATATTTCTCCTGACCCTGGCTAACATTCTCTGATCAGTGTGTTTTGTCTGACCAGACGTTAACCTCATCGTCCCGTCAGGTGAGGGTCTTGGCCACTATATTTCTCCTGACCCTGGCTAACATTCTCTGATCAGTGTGTTTTGAATGACCAACGTTAGCCTCATCGTCCCGTCAGGTGAGGGTCTTGGCCACTATATTTCCCCTGACCCTGGCTAACATTCTCTGATCATTGTGTTTTGTCTGACCAGACGTTAGCCTCATCGTCCCGTCAGGTGAGGGTCTTGGCCACTATATTTCTCCTGACCTTAGCTAACATTCTCTGATCAGTGTGTTTTGTCTGACCAGACGTTAACCTCATCGTCCCGTCAGGTAAGGGTTTTGGCCACTATATTTCTCATGACCCTGGCTAACATTCTCTGATCAGTGTGTTTTGAATGACCAACGTTAGCCTCATCGTCCCGTCAGGTGAGGGTCTTGGCCACTATATTTCTCCTGACCCTGGCTAACATTCTCTGATCATTGTGTTTTGTCTGACCAGACGTTAGCCTCATCGTCCCGTTAGGTGAGGGTCTTGGCCACTATATTTCTCCTGACCCTGGCTAACATTCTCTGATCATTGTGTTTTGAATGACCAACGTTAGCCTCATCGTCCCGTCAGGTGAGGGTCTTGGCCACTATATTTCTCCTGACCCTGGCTAACATTCTCTGATCCTTGTGTTTTGAATGACCAACGTTAGCCTCATCGTCCCGTCAGGTGAGGGTCTTGGCCACTATATTTCTCCTGACCCTGGCTAACATTCTCTGATCAGTGTGTTTTGAATTACCAGCGTTAGCCTCATCGTCCCGTCAGGTGAGGGTCTTGGCCACTATATTTCTCCTGACCCTGGCTAACATTCTCTGATCATTGTGTTTTGAATGACCAACGTTAGCCTCATCGTCCCGTCAGGTGAGGGTCTTGGCCACTATATTTCTCCTGACCCTGGCTAACATTCTCTGATCCTTGTGTTTTGAATGACCAACGTTAGCCTCATCGTCCCGTCAGGTGAGGGTCTTGGCCACTATATTTCTCCTGACCCTGGCTAACATTCCCTGATCAGTGTGTTTTGAATTACCAACGTTAGCCTCATCGTCCCGTCAGGTGAGGGTCTTGGCCACTATATTTCTCCTGACCCTGGCTAACATTCTCTGATCATTGTGTTTTGAATGACCAACGTTAGCCTCATCGTCCCGTCAGGTGAGGGTCTTAGCCACTATATTTCTCCTGACCCTGGCTAACATTCTCTGATCATTGTGTTTTGTCTGACCAGACGTTAGCCTCATCGTCCCGTCAGGTGAGGGTCTTGGCCACTATATTTCTCCTGACCCTGGCTAACATTCCCTGATCATTGTGTTTTGTCTGACCAGACGTTAACTTCATCGTCCCGTCAGGTGAGGGTCTTGGCCACTATATTTCTCCTGACCCTGGCTAACATTCTCTGATCAGTGTGTTTTGAATGACCAACGTTAGCCTCATCGTCCCGTCAGGTGAGGGTCTTGGCCACTATATTTCTCCTGACCCTGGCTAACATTCTCTGATCAGTGTGTTTTGTCTGACCAGACGTTAACCTCATCGTCCCGTCAGGTGAGGGTCTTGGCCACTATATTTCTCCTGACCCTGGCTAACATTCTCTGATCAGTGTGTATTGAATGACCAACGTTAGCCTCATCGTCCCGTCAGGTGAGGGTCTTGGCCACTATATTTCCCCTGACCCTGGCTAACATTCTCTGATCATTGTGTTTTGTCTGACCAGACGTTAGCCTCATCGTCCCGTCAGGTGAGGGTCTTGGCCACTATATTTCTCCTGACCTTAGCTAACATTCTCTGATCAGTGTGTTTTGTCTGACCAGACGTTAACCTCATCGTCCCGTCAGGTAAGGGTCTTGGCCACTATATTTCTCATGACCCTGGCTAACATTCTCTGATCAGTGTGTTTTGAATGACCAACGTTAGCCTCATCGTCCCGTCAGGTGAGGGTCTTGGCCACTATATTTCTCCTGACCCTGGCTAACATTCTCTGATCATTGTGTTTTGTCTGACCAGACGTTAGCCTCATCGTCCCGTCAGGTGAGGGTCTTGGCCACTATATTTCTCCTGACCCTGGCTAACATTCTCTGATCATTGTGTTTTGAATGACCAACGTTAGCCTCATCGTCCCGTCAGGTGAGGGTCTTGGCCACTATATTTCTCCTGACCCTGGCTAACATTCTCTGATCCTTGTGTTTTGAATGACCAACGTTAGCCTCATCGTCCCGTCAGGTGAGGGTCTTGGCCACTATATTTCTCCTGACCCTGGCTAACATTCCCTGATCAGTGTGTTTTGAATTACCAGCGTTAGCCTCATCGTCCCGTCAGATGAGGGTCTTGGCCACTATATTTCTCCTGACCCTGGCTAACATTCTCTGATCATTGTGTTTTGAATGACCAACGTTAGCCTCATCGTCCCGTCAGGTGAGGGTCTTAGCCACTATATTTCTCCTGACCCTGGCTAACATTCTCTGATCATTGTGTTTTGTCTGACCAGACGTTAGCCTCATCGTCCCGTCAGGTGAGGGTCTTGGCCACTATATTTCTCCTGACCCTGGCTAACATTCCCTGATCATTGTGTTTTGTCTGACCAGACGTTAACTTCATCGTCCCGTCAGGTGAGAGTCTTGGCCACTATATTTCTCCTGACCCTGGCTAACATTCTCTGATCAGTGTGTTTTGAATGACCAACGTTAGCCTCATCGTCCTGTCAGGTGAGGGTCTTGGCCACTATATTTCTCCTGACCCTGGCTAACATTCTCTGATCAGTGTGTTTTGTCTGACCAGACGTTAACCTCATCGTCCCGTCAGGTGAGGGTCTTGGCCACTATATTTCTCCTGACCCTGGCTAACATTCTCTGATCAGTGTGTTTTGAATGACCAACGTTAGCCTCATCGTCCCGTCAGGTGAGGGTCTTGGCCACTATATTTCTCCTGACCCTGGCTAACATTCTCTGATCATTGTGTTTTGAATGACCAACGTTAGCCTCATCGTCCCGTCAGGTGAGGGTCTTGGCCACTATATTTCTCCTGACCCTGGCTAACATTCCCTGATCATTGTGTTTTGTCTGACCAGACGTTAACTTCATGGTCCCGTCAGGTGAGGGTCTTGGCCACTATATTTCTCCTGACCTTGGCTAACATTCTCTGATCAGTGTGTTTTGAATGACCAACGTTAGCCTCATCGTCCTGTCAGGTGAGGGTCTTGGCCACTATATTTCTCCTGACCCTGGCTAACATTCTCTGATCAGTGTGTTTTGTCTGACCAGACGTTAACCTCATCGTCCCGTCAGGTGAGGGTCTTGGCCACTATATTTCTCCTGACCCTGGCTAACATTCTCTGATCAGTGTGTTTTGAATGACCAACGTTAGCCTCATCGTCCCGTCAGGTGAGGGTCTTGGCCACTATATTTCTCCTGACCCTGGCTAACATTCTCTGATCAGTGTGTTTTGAATGACCAACGTTAGCCTCATCGTCCCGTCAGGTGAGGGTCTTGGCCACTATATTTCTCCTGACCCTGGCTAACATTCCCTGATCAATGTGTTTTGAATGACCAACGTTAGCCTCATCGTCCCGTCAGGTGAGGGTCTTGGCCACTATATTTCTCCTGACCCTGGCTAACATTCTCTGATCATTGTGTTTTGTCTGACCAGACGTTAGCCTCATCGTCCTGTCAGGTGAGGGTCTTGGCCACTATATTTCTCCTGACCCTGGCTAACATTCTCTGATCAGTGTGTTTTGTCTGACCAGACGTTAACCTCATCGTCCCGTCAGGTGAGGGTCTTGGCCACTATATTTCTCCTGACCCTGGCTAACATTCTCTGATCAGTGTGTTTTGAATGACCAACGTTAGCCTCATCGTCCCGTCAGGTGAGGGTCTTGGCCACTATATTTCCCCTGACCCTGGCTAACATTCTCTGATCATTGTGTTTTGTCTGACCAGACGTTAGCCTCATCGTCCCGTCAGGTGAGGGTCTTGGCCACTATATTTCTCCTGACCTTGGCTAACATTCTCTGATCAGTGTGTTTTGTCTGACCAGACGTTAACCTCATCGTCCCGTCAGGTGAGGGTCTTGGCCACTATATTTCTCCTGACCCTGGCTAACATTCTCTGATCATTGTGTTTTGAATGACCAACGTTAGCCTCATCGTCCCGTCAGGTGAGGGTCTTGGCCACTATATTTCTCCTGACCCTGGCTAACATTCTCTGATCATTGTGTTTTGTCTGACCAGACGTTAGCCTCATCGTCCCGTCAGGTGAGGGTCTTGGCCACTATATTTCTCCTGACCCTGGCTAACATTCTCTGATCAGTGTGTTTTGAATGACCAACGTTAGCCTCATCGTCCCGTCAGGTGAGGGTCTTGGCCACTATATTTCTCCTGACCCTGGCTAACATTCTCTGATCATTGTGTTTTGTCTGACCAGACGTTAGCCTCATCGTCCAGTCAGGTGAGGGTCTTGGCCACTATATTTCTCCTGACCCTGGCTAACATTCTCTGATCAGTGTGTTTTGTCTGACCAGACGTTAACCTCATCGTCCCGTCAGGTGAGGGTCTTGGCCACTATATTTCTCCTGACCCTGGCTAACATTCTCTGATCAGTGTGTTTTGAATGACCAACGTTAGCCTCATCGTCCCGTCAGGTGAGGGTCTTGGCCACTATATTTCTCCTGACCCTGGTTAACATTCTCTGATCATTGTGTTTTGTCTGACCAGACGTTAGCCTCATCGTCCCGTCAGGTGAGGGTCTTGGCCACTATATTTCTCCTGACCTTGGCTAACATTCTCTGATCAGTGTGTTTTGAATGACCAGACGTTAACCTCATCGTCCCGTCAGGTAAGGGTCTTGGCCACTATATTTCTCCTGACCCTGGCTAACATTCTCTGATCAGTGTGTTTTGAATGACCAACGTTAGCCTCATCGTCCCGTCAGGTGAGGGTCTTGGCCACTATATTTCTCCTGACCCTGGCTAACATTCTCTGATCATTGTGTTTTGTCTGACCAGACGTTAGCCTCATCGTCCCGTCAGGTGAGGGTCTTGGCCACTATATTTCTCCTGACCTTGGCTAACATTCTCTGATCAGTGTGTTTTGTCTGACCAGACGTTAACCTCATCGTCCCGTCAGGTAAGGGTCTTGGCCACTATATTTCTCCTGACCCTGGCTAACATTCTCTGATCAGTGTGTTTTGTCTGACCAACGTTAGACTCATCGTCCCAATTAACCGTTGTAAATGTTGAATACAGAGAAATCCGCAGTCGTTCGTGAAGAAATGTTCATGAGTATAATCTGCAGGGGCTGGTAAGACATGGTGAGGAACGAGAACTTATGGAAAGGAGTCGACAGCAATACGATCAAACGTAAGAAATTGGGTTCAATAGAAAACACGCTGCGGAAAGTACTGCCAAACGTCGTCAGACTGGCCCTGAAATGGAATAAACTGAGAAAGAGAAGAAAGGTAAGACCAAGAAACGCCTGGAGAAGAGACTGAACATTAAGTTTGGTCCCTGACATGACATAACACCGACCATGGTTAGGTTGTTTGTTAAGAGAAGCATAGATGGCGCCTAACATGCTGAGGGTCTACTTTGCTCAAGTGTTTGAGTCTAGTGAGATGGACTCCACATCAGTTTAACCACCCTCTCCAGCGTTTGTCCTGACGCATTGGAGTAATAAGCTGCTCCAGCCTAGCCCGCTGAGCAGGAGATCCTCCTCCTAGCTACATCCAGCTCATACTGCACATGGGCATCTGTCCCTGTAGAAGTACAGGTCGACTGAGACTAAGACATCACAAGGAGTCATGCAGAAAGGGCAGCTCAAGATTGAACTTGCTGGGGAAGAGTTGGCAATGGCCAATGTCCCGAAAGGGCCGCTGTGCATTGATGATGATGATGATCATGATGCAAATGTTGATCTACATGCTTTATGTAAGGACAGCGCTACTGGTGGTCTTATGCTTCACTTGGAGCGATGAAGCTAATGCATTTATTAACGTACAGCAGGCGCTGACTATACCAAACCAGCAGGCAGACTATAACTCAACTGAATCATCCCATGTCAAGGACAGCTGCCATATAATAAAACACGTTCTGAAATCGTCTACAAAACTGCTCGCATTTAATTCTTTACTCGTCCATAATTTTCTCACAGCGGGTGTGTAGTAGTTCTTCGTACGTTTAGAGGTGTACTGAAGAAAGTGAGCCTAGGTCATCATCGCTGTATTGTAATACACAACTTCGCCAAAGGTTTACCTCTACGGAGATCACATTATCGATACCTGCCAGGCTGCTAAAAGAACGAATTTGTTTAGGTACGCAGGGCGGTGGGCATGAGGCGGAATCTCGGACAGCATATTTCATTTCTTTTTCTTCTTCGTTGGTTCTCAAATTCCCGCTACCAAGCTCTGAAAAGGGCTCTGCAAGCAGCAGGATGTAGTCCGGAGAACGGAATGCGTTGCTTCATAGTTTACAGCTTGGCAGTGATATTTGCACTCTAGGTCTGACACATCCGACTTCAGTTGACATTTGTTAGTACCAGGTCAGGCTTCCCTCTTCAATCCCTTCTACTTAGCCAGACTGCTGTTACATCCTGTTATCTAGGATCGCCGCGTGGAGGTGTAGAAGGGTCTTGGTAAATCTGGTTCCCTGGCCCCGACGCTAGCAGTCAGCTATGGGTGATTGACCGCTGCAGCTCATGCGCAGCTCAGCATCTTGATCCCATATTTCACTTGACTTTGACACACTAAAATAATGTAAACATGCTCTAGTATAACAAAATCATACGGACTGTGGTTGAAAAGCTCGTCTCGCAGAAAGGAAATAAGACTATTAAACCAACCATTAATTTAAAAACGCTAGTGGGATGGCAAATGGTGTACAGTGGATGAGATAACACCAGCCAGGAACTCATAGATGGCTGCTTGCATCAGGAGAAGCGAAACATAGCAAACAAAACCCTATTTCGCCTCCAAGCAGCGACATGAAAACAAGCTGCATCTATGTAGTCTGGGTAAGAGAATAGGGATTGGAGTGAGAAGGCAAACCCGGTATCCCTTTAAAAAAAAAAGCCTACCGAAATCGAATGTGTCGGGCCGAAAGACACATATACCAGTAAAGTTAAAAAAAGCGACACAAAGTTCTTTTCCGGGAAAACGGTGAAAGCAGACGAAAGCGGTGGTGATAAATTATAACGATTCCTCAGTAATTTGAAACCCTTCTTACGGCCCAAGGTTAGTTCCAGTTTGTATATGCACATTATCTTCATCCTCATCAGTATCATCGAATACGTTCGCTTAGGTCGTTAGAATATGTGGGTGGTACAATGTTCTTCCGTATGGCTTGTTGTGTATGATCATTAACATGTGTAATACCTCCACCCACCGACCCGATGTTTACCGGTCCAGTATGTACATGAACTGACACACGGATGTGAGCAATGGATAATGCACACAACGCACACACAAAAATCAGCTACAATCGTTAAAAATTAAGTACTTAATAATGGTGGTCCAGGTGACAAGAAGGGACAAGATCCGCAACAAGACAATACGTCAAGATCTTGAAGCCCAATACATGAAGGCCCGAGAGTTGATATATCAACTGTGGTGGGTTGGCCATGTCTGTAGAGTGACAGAATGTTTGTTCGTAGCGAACACCAGAGAAGAAAGTAAAGTAATAGACAGCCCGGCAATTTAAACACCGGACCTCCATATAACAGAAGCGCCTTGCTATATAAGAGAGACGAGTAAAGGTACTAGACTAGGATAAGACATGAAGACAAGATACCAAGGCAATCATGGGAGGCCAAGATCCAGACACACCCCTCCCCCTCCCCCCCACCTCTATCCCCGGACGTCCCAAAGTCCGCTGTAACGACAACATTCGTCGATTCGACCCTCCATGAAATACCGATTTCATTAATTTAATTTTTTTTGTGAGTAGCGATATACCATGTCGAGTGGGGTGAAAATTTCAAAAAATTAAATCGTGAAAGTTAAGTGTTTCAATTTTTGTCACAAGGATGATGATGATAGGTATTCTCCCTTTCTCAAAACCATCCCAACCGTATTTTTATTGTAGGAGGCCAGGGTACTTTCAAGATTTGCTCATTGTTATCTTATGTGTAATCCATGTTAGTCATATAATGGATGTTGACATTGCCATATTGGGTTTTAAGAAAAAAATTAAAAACTACAAGGTGGATTGCTGTGTCCCCTTATGGAATAAACCGGTCTGCTTTGTTTTGGTCACCTTGACACCGGTCTTTTTCCGGTCCAGTAAGCTTGATTGGCTTGAGTAGTGGACTGACCACCTTGGGGATGTCAGACCGATTGATCTTGTTTAGCCTATACTTTATACTTGGGGTCATGAGGATGGTGTATATACCAGTTTGGCGATCTCTAGCCAACGTCACACATACGGATAAAAGAAGTCATCAATAAGTAGTGTTTTTTAACACATTCTAGATATCGTTTAATGGTCGTCCTCTTGACCTGCAGCTCTGACTTATGGTATAAACTAATACATTTAGTAAGTTTGTCATCTAACCAAACTTCTGAATTCTCTATATTGTATTTAGAAAACATTTGTATAGAAATAATTAAAATGATCTGTACATCTCAGTAGAATGCCTGCCTAACTCTAGATATCATAGCTTCGGTGGAAGAGGAAAGCAAAAAATTGCATGACAATGATGTTTACGAAAAAAATACAAAGGCACTGTTTGAATTATCAGCCAACACACAAATGATCACATTTCAGAGGATTTATCTCCCCCTTGCCCTCTAGCGACATGTGGGATGAAAGACATACATGATTATTTACAACAAAGTATAATCAACCTGCCTTAAAACCTATCGAAGAAAAGTATAATTATATAATATACTTACAATGGTTTATAGTTAGTCGCACAGCTCTAGGCCACCGCGTTGATAAACACTTAACTAGAAACTACTAAGCTTAAGGTATTTATAACTTCCCTGCACGTCATGTGATTCTGAAAGGACACATCTATTTATATTGTGAACTCTGAACCGACCTGGCGATTACGGAAAACGTTACAATAGGCCTCAGCTAAATGCGATATGAGCAAGGCACAGCTGTTATCTTTAAGCTAACAGAACGATTGCGCAACCATTTTAAAGATATAATTGTCAGTCTTCGATCATCAAATACGTTCAGCTCCCAGCGAAGCACAGGTCCAGCAAATACATGCCTAGCCAACCTGTTCTGAGCGATCGTTTCCTGCTTTCACTATATCATCTTTGTTTATTTATTTATTGACTGAGTCAATCAATATTCTGCGTTGATTGGTGTAAGTCCGTGCTAGAGTATGATTCATATTTACGTACTCTATCCATTGGCCTCGTAAGTCTCCTCCTGACTTGTAATCAGATATATTGTCATAGGCGCGCAGGGACATTTGACTAAAACTAAAGCTCCTAAGAACATGCATTTTTCCTTTGGCAACCTTTGAATATGAAACATAGACGATTTCAAAAGCATTAAGAGCGAAGATCGGTCCTTTTGAGATACAGTGCTACAGAAGAGACCTGAAAATCCCGTAGACAAAGAAATAAACAAACAAATCCATCCGGCAAGACCTGAATGTGGAGGAGAATTGGCTTACAAATGATGTAATGACCCGAGAACTGAGCTTTTTTTGGACACGTCAAACGTCACAACGGACTAGAAAGAGTGGTTATGGGGGCATGGTCCATAGAAGCGAGGCAGGGGCCGACTGAGAAGACGATGAACTCGGGACATCAAGGAGACGCTGGTTTTGATCTTGGAGAAGGCAGGAAAACTGGCGGAACATAGAGTTTCCTACAAACAGATTGTCATGAGAGCGACGATCTGTAAAGGACATGCTACATGATGATGATGAGAGACATCTGATTGGAGTCCCGTTCTCGTGAACCGGCCGAACCATTTCTTCTGTATCTTGATAAATGTTTGTCTAAACTACGAAACATTCTATTCCGTTCTCCGGACAACAATCCTCCTGCTTACAGTGCCCTTTTCATGGCTTGGTAGCGCGAGTTTGAGAACGAACGAAGAAGAAGAAAAAAAATCATGGATGAGACGTGAACGACACAAAAAGACTTCGTCTGTGTTTGTTGAAGATATGTGCTTTACAGAAAGCTGAAAGTTTGTGGTTGATTGATAACTAAATTAGTGGTACCCGGGATGACACGAATATGTCCACTATCATCTTACAATAATGTCGCAAAAGGCAGCTAAAGTCGGCTGTGCTTGAAACTAGCTACTTCATCTTTTTGAAAACATTGTCATTCTAATCAGCCACTGTGAAATTTTGGATACGGGCTTTCTGGGAAGTATCAATTGCAGGTGAAACCTAACTATGCTTCACATTGGAGAGAAACGGTGAATAATTGTAAATATTTGGAAACATGCTTCCTCAAAAAGAATTGCGCTGTTAGGTGGTTTAAGGTTCCAGTGGTGTCAAAATATGACTGACAGAAAATGCTTTGAAAAAATCGTCTTTTAAAAGGAATCACATGCAGTGGTGGTCTATGCTTGACATTACAAGCAATAAAAAAATGAATTCTGATATTTAATTAAACCGAAAGGAATTTTTTAAGCTTCCATGTCTGATCTTCAGAAAAATAATTATAGCTTTTTTTTTTTTTTGTGTTTTTTTTTTAAATTGTTGGTATCGTACATTGTTTATTATTTCTAGGGGCTCAGTAATTTCGAGGTAAGGTATCCGTCTCGGGTGCCGAAGGTCGCTGCTCGAATCAGGATGAGACTTGGATTCTTTCACGTGGATCTTCTGGTAAAAATGTCCCTGATCTCTGGGTAGTGAAATCGAACTCCCGTGTTCAGTGTCGATCACGTTAAAAATTCCCTGTTAGAAATCGAAAAGAATAGGCTTAACATTCACAATTCAAGTTATAAATCTATCCAAATTATGTACCCTCTCCAAGGCTTAATAAGCCGCAGGAGATTTAAAATACCTACTACGAATATCAGATGGATGTCGGCTACGTGGCAACAGACATTAACATGCCTGTTTGAATACCGGTACTAGGATTCTAAATATTTCAAGTTATAGAACTTTCGATCAAACTAGAAGGCTATTCTATATTCAACAGAATTGTAGCCATTGTCAATGGTATGATGTATACAGACACCGTAGAACCTTCTAAACCAGTATAATGAAGTTATGTTAAGTTATGTGCATACCATAAGTTGTGGAGCTTTATACCTTAAAGTGGTTAGATAACATCGATGCTACTAAATAGGCTGCAAAGATAAGTGCGAGAGGGAGCCATAAAAGTGACCGTAACACTTTTTTATTAACATTAAATTCCGTATTAAAGTTACTGTTTTTACCTATCCACGTCCCCCAACCCCCTCACCGCCCACCTGCGCTGCCGTAGGTACAATTTCGGGATCTACTGGCACGACCCGATTTCCAACAGCATGGTTAGTTTTTTGTTTATAGTGTTGAGTTTAGGAGCTTGAGTTGGAGATTTGGTCAATATATTTTACTTGACTCTGACTAACATTGTCTGATCAGTTTGTTTTGCTTGACCAGACGTTAGTTTTATTTTGGTTTTGTTGACTTAGTTTCTAGATCCACAGTTACCCACAGCCATTTAGTATTGGCGTATTTATATTACTATGATGAGATGAATACAGCTGGGGAGAAATGCCAGACTCACTCACACGCTGAGTGTTGTCCATACGACCTCTTGGGGTTATCGAAAAGGCACGACAAACTGCGTTAGATGCCATCCCACCTTTCTACCCTGCGGGTTACATGTTTACGGAAAGGCTTCGGTGGTAACCCTGAGACAAAATCTGCATCCTATGCTATCTCCAGTCGTCTCGATGAATGTCTTGCCACTGGCAAAAGGTAGCTTAGGCTCTGTGAGTGAGGTTGACAAAAGGCGCAGTTTCTTCCTCACTTTCATCCAAATCTCCGCGCAAGTCACCCATTTCATCGGACACAGCAGGAGATACGACTGTCCACACGGCTGAACAAAGAGAGTGGTCTTCATCACTTGTGATGGACAACTATTATTTATATTACCGACAGCAACAATATTTCTTTTTGCGATCGCTGTGGCTACTAACTTTCTTTATTATATCTTACGTGTACGTGTGCTGTCAATCCACATTTTATTTATGTTTCAATTGGAGCACAGGATAAACACCCCTGTTAATATCCTCACATAAAGCCTGATACGAATCATTTGTGTCCTATTTCAGAGATAGTTTCTTTAACACTATGTATTAAATTATGAGACTTATATCCATTGAACAACACTCAACGGTCGCATTTTATAGTATGCAAATTAGATCACAGCGGTTACATTCTTACCTTTACATTGATACAACTTATGATCGATCCATACCTTTGTCAATAACATTTCGTCACATTTATAATACCAATCAATCAATCAATAAAGTACTCTTTCTTCTTGTACACATTAAAACCGACCCGATCACCCAGGTGTGACAAGCAGCACAGACAGCCGAACATATTTAACAAGACTGTTATTTGCTTGGGCAACTGCGAAATGAGGACTGTCATACGGAGACAAAACCTTCATACAAAGCTGTTCGTGAGCCCTGAAGAATTTTTAATCACTGCAACCTTTATCCAGAGAACTGGACAACGCGTATAGACATAATAGAACAATGACGAGGGAGAAGAAGAAGTAATAGAAGAAGAAGAAGAAGAAGAAGGTACCCTTTCCACAACGCAGATTAGCTGCAATCAAACTCTATTTCGGGGTCGAAGATGCAGCAATGAATAAGCGGACAACAGCCAGCGAATCGTAGCTAGCTGCTTGCATCAGGTTCAGCGAATCGTAGATAATTGCTTGCATCAGGGTCAGCGAATCGTAGCTGGCTACTTACATCAGGGTCAGCGAATCGTAGCTGGCTGCTTGCATCAGGTTCAGCAAACCACAGTTGTCCAAGACCCTATTCCGCCTCCAAAATGGCGACCCTGGAAATAAACAACATAAGTGTAGCATGGAAGACATTAGATGCCAAAGAGGAAAGCCAAACAATGTCCCAAAAATGATTTTCCTGAAATCGGATGTGTCCGGCCCAAAGACGCAGATATCGCAGCCTCATTGTAAACTGCACGTCACAAAGATCATTTCAGGACGAACGCTAAAGAAGAAGAAGAAGAAGAAGAAGAAGAAGAAGAAAAAGAAGAAGGAGGAGGAGAAGAAGAAGAAGAAGAAGAAGAAGAAACGCTATTTATTTCTTTTAATATTTCTTCTTCTTCTTCTTTCTCGTTCGTCTTCAGACATCAACTTCAATGACTCTAACGAATGCAGCAGTCGACTCAGGGTTCTATACACTTCTCATGAAAGGACACTGGCTGTTGCCAAATGCTACTTCTTTTGTCAGTATACAGTGGACAGGACTGCAAAATATGTTCTGCCTTCATGGGGGCTGTGTTGCAGGCACAAACGTCTGTAGTGCCAATCTGGAACCTGTACAGATGACATCTAAGTCTAAGAATTATCACCTGGTCTCGCCTGGAGAGTTGATGGTAGGCATTGTATTCTATGTGGCCAGGGTTGTCTTTTTTTCCATTTCGCACTTTCTCTTAATATGATTGTCACAGGTCGCACATCCTGATATCGTTGCCGTTGGTTGCAGCTACTAGTAGAGAGTCATTCACTTTTGACGGATGTTCTCTGGTAGCAAGTTCTAGTGAATGCTCCGTCTGTTCGTTCCAAGTGAAGCATAAAGCCACCGCAACAAGTGGCCTTTTAACTTAAAGTCTGTAAGGAAGCTGCGTGGCTCAGTAGTTAGCGGAAATGTTTTTTTCAGACCGCAACGGTTCCCGGGTCGACCCAACCTTAAATGGGTACGGGTTCAGTGAAATGTGAGATCGCTAACACGTCACACACCTGCTGCAGTAATGATATGGGTTACTTTACTTTATTGTGACGGTTTCGAAAGCAGTGTTTGTGTTTGATGATTTTGCTAGTCCCATTAATTCAGGGACATACTGAAGAAGGCAGATATATGGTTTCATAGCTGTAATGCAATGTTGAGCGTCTCGGTATCACTACTGAGACCAACTTGAGGTTAAACAGCTATTCTGTAATTGCATTCCGGGTTGACCCATAGGTGCTCAGTCCTTCTCTGCAAATGGTCAAGAGTGTAAATACTTATGGTCCATTTAGGTCGCTGGCTGTACACACTCCTGCTCTGACCTCTCCAGTACCCCTCTTTGCTAGATCCACGGATGATTGAAAAATAATGCAATCTGTGTCTTGCTGGTTCTTCGACTGCAGTATCTTCATCAAGAAGGCGCTCGTTGATAAACTTCAAAATGTCACATCTGGCCATTGTCAATGTTCCCACTGCATGAGCCCCTGATGCCAGGATGTCAGCTCTTTTATTTCCACCAACCCCACTATGGCCAGGACAGTAGATCCACACAAGTTCTAGAAGGTTCGATGCCTCTATTTCCACTATCCACTCATGCCATAGCCAGCCTTTCTGCCCATTCCAAAGCAAGGATTCACTGCCTCGATCTCCATTGTGATACCGGACGTTGTTGTCAAGTATGCACAACTACTCGTAGTAACGACCCTGCCTCTCACTCTAGCAGAGAAGCCCCAACAAAATTTCTTATCACGTAGCACAGATCCATCTGTATATATGACAGCACTAGAAACCTGGAAATTTCACTTATAAATTATTTAACTTCGATGTCAGTAAGCCCACTTCAACAACTTAACTTAACTGAGCTTAACTTAACTTAACATAACATAACTTAACTTAATGTCTTTTTAGATGACTTTGCAGAGTCTGTATACAGCCAGTTTCTTCTACTTCATTTGATCTTCTTCTTCTTCTTCTTCTTCTTCTTCTTCTTCTTCTTCTGCGTTAGTTCTCAATCTCCCACTACCAAGCCTGTAACAGGGCTTTGCAAGTAGCAGGATGTAGTCCGGAGAACGGAAATTTGATCTAAAAACTATGTGCATACAATCTATTTTTGAAAGCATTAATGCTGAATGCATTAATTGACCCTGCATACAGTCTCAGATAACAGCTGATAGGTTATACACTCTGGAAAATGGTGTAGTAAATACCGACCTGTGCTGCACGATTAGAAATCAAGATGGAAGCGAAAAGTAATCAGGGTCAGATTAAACATACTGACCAAGACCCCCACCTCACTTTCTTGTTCGTGTCATTGGATAGAGTCTGGTCAATGAAATGGAAATCGACACTATAATCCCCATAGGGGTTAGCTTACTTAGGGCACTGCATTGCAGCACAGCCAAGAGGATTCTGGCTCACCTCAAATACACATCGGGGTTCATTTCCTTTAGCGCTAGCTCCAACAGGAGCATTCATTTTCTTGTTCTTGTTTTGCTTTCTGTGTACCAAGGCTTTTCCAGAAGACCTCCTCTTGCTTTGCTTGCTGCTTAGCATTTTCTGTCTTTCGTTTGCGGTATTGAATTCCAGAAGATCATTTTATATCAGTCATATCTCACTAAGGAGGCTGCATGGTCTAGGGGTCAAGAGTCCGTTTCACAATTCCAACGCACCAGATTCGAATCACACTCGTGTCCAGTTTGGCAGACGAGTTTTTTTTTCTCACTCTTCCACGTACGGAAAGTGAAAGAAATGGCAACTTACCGTACTATACGATTACCAAAAAACTTATAACCCAAATAAGTTGGCGGTTGTAAGAAGCGAGATTCTGCAAATGACATGCTACACATTACATAGCTCGCTAGAAAAATTAAATATACATGGATACATTTCTCTTGGCTAGCGTTTCCATGAAATGTATAATAAACTTCCGTAAAACTACGAATAACTAATTTAAAGAAAATCTATCATGCGCATGATCCAATCTACTTACTTGTATATTTCCGGTGTTTACTTTCTAAGGCGTCATCTTTCAGATATTTTTTGCAGCTGTCAAGTTTGGAAAACTACACGCACACATACACAGGATCTACACAGTAGAGAGTCTGATATAGCAGATATAGCAGGCTTCAGCTACTATAATTAGCAAGTATAGTTTACTCAACGCTAGTCATTGCACTGATCTTGTCTAAGTTTCGATGGATGAGTCAGTTTTTGCAGCATTTAAAATTATTGTGTTGGTTGTCATTGAAGGATTGACGATGAATGAATAACAGTTCGTGAGTGTGTCATTCGTTGTCAAAGCCAAAGCACATTTCTTAATTTATAATTGAACCAAGAACATGTCTTTTATCTTGTAGCAGCAGATTAAGCTACATTTACAGCTAATGATGTCATTATATTCAGAGGTATCATGATTCTCAGATTCTGAAAGTTGCTTGTTTAAAAATATATTATTTATTTATTTTTATGTAAGGATGTCTAATATTTGCCCATCATAATTAATAGATGTATATCTATTCATAAAGCACTATTGATATTGACTTTATTGTACATTATGAGTAATATGCTGGCATCGTTAATGTGTGGCATATGCACTAGTCTACTTAATTACTAATCGTCCCTAACTAATCTAATTTCCAACAACGTTAGTTCACATTTCGTAGAGCAGACTAGTTACGTTAGTATCAAACATAAAGTGAAATTGACAGTCGTAATACCACGCGATTCACATGATTGGGTTGATTGCTTTGGTCATCATCATCCTTCCCTTTAAATGAGAAGAAACCCATCACCGCAGGTGACCTCTTTGCAGGAAGCCTGCATTAAATCATGTATGTGCTCTTGCAGTGATCAGTGATGGTTTCTAACTTTACTTATCGCCTTAATACTGGTTTAGAAGAGTCTGTATACAACCATTTACATTTCCTTGCTCTAAAAGCTATGCGCATCCAATCTATTCTTAAATGCATTAATTGTCCCTGCCTCCACTACTTCCTGTGTCAATGCATTTCAAGCATTTGCGACTTGCTGACTTAAAAAATGTTTCCTAATAGATCTAACCTGGACCTTTCTTTAGTTAATTTGTAGCAATGGAAATGCGATGCTATAAAAAAAACTCCTAAATGTTACATATAAAGATTGTGTCACGAACGTAGACATCCGTCAGAGAGTTGAAGACGCTATTGGTCCTTTTGAAGATCTGTTCACAACTATCAAAAGACGAAAGATGGCCTGGTGCGGGTACGTCGCGAGGTCCAACGGAATTCCCAACTCGATACTCTTTGGATATGTACCGGGTCAGAGAGGGCGAAGACGTCCAAGGAAGAGATGAGTGGTCAGGCCTTCGTCCCGGTTAGATACGCCAGGCGGCGACAGACAGAGAGAGCTGGCGTGGGATTTTCATGTCTTCATGTGTGCCCCAACGACCTGATGGGTTACGGGATGAACTGAACTGAAGCTATACCTTCTTGTAGGTGGTTGTATTTTGAAAAACCTGTTACAGTCTAATTTATTGATTTCTTTGATTATCTTATAAATCTGTATGAAGTCACCTCGAATTATTTTTTCTAGACACCGTTGGCCGGTTTTTCTGCGTCTTTCCTCATAATGGTAATTCTAGAATCCCACTATCAGCTTTGTCGCTCTTTTTTGTATCCTTTCCAGCATGTCTATATCTCCTCTATGATAAAGACTCCACAGCTGTACACAGTACTTCAATCTAGGTCTAACTAATGCTTTATACAGTTTAACTATCACTTCCTTGCTTCTATGTTTAATATTTCTTTTTATCATACCTAGCATTGCATTTCCCTTTTTCACTGCTACCCGGAATTGCTCACTCACTTTACCTGTATGATCTATTATAACTCCTAGGTCCCTTTCCTTTTCTATTATTCTAATATTGTTCTTGCCCATTCTGTAATTATGTTCCACATTGGATCTACCCATGTGGAAAACTGTACATTTATCGACATTAAACTCCATTTGCCAGCTGGCAGACCATTCTCGAATGTTATCTATATCCACTTCTGCTTTAGATCAGACACTACTGCATAGTTTTGTGTCATCTGTGAATTTTGCAATCATCGATCCGATACCTGAAACACATTACTTTACTTAACGTCTTTATACTGGTTTAGAAGACTATGCAGTCTGCATACAACCAGTTTCTAGGACAGTGGTTAATCGATGTGCGAGTCCATCTTAATAGATTCAAACACCAAAGTAGACCCACAGCCTGTTAGGTGGCATCTATGCTGCCCTTAACAAACTTCCTAACCATGGTAAGTGTTATACCATGCCACACAGTTAGTCGCTTCTTGCGACATGCTCTCTTTGGGGCAGTGGTGCTGTTCTTGTCTTTGTCATACACAAAGACCCCGGTGGACACTGTTTTGTATATGATTGCCATTTCCATACGCATTCTTCACAATATGTATGATATGGTGATGTCCTATTCTTTCTTCCCAGGTATCAATTTAGCTGAAAGAAGCAAAGTGCATAAAATTGGTGCTTAGCATGAAACTACTTTGCATTGCAGACACTTCTGTCAGAGTGTAAGTGTTAGAGACTTCATTGTTCTAAGCATCAGCATTTTATGGGGTGGTTTGCTCAGTTGTCAAGATTGGCTGGAATCAATTGCATTTAAACTACAATCAGTTTCCAATGTGTGAGTTATGGAATTATTTGCTTGAGAAGAAAGAGTAATATTTCACCCTACTGTATGTGGCATAATAGGTGACTGGAAGATTGTGCATGAGACTGACATCCTTATAATTGAAATAAAGTCTTGCACAACCTGCCACTGCAAAAGGACATAAATCCTTTGCATAGACCAGATGCAGTGTGAGCACATACTCCTACTATTTTAATGAGTAGAATTACTATTTTTAGCATCACATGATTATATGATATTGCGATGACGTATAAATTATATTCTGATGCAGACCAATTTATCAAAAACATAAGTTGTTAATTTGTCCTTGGGTACACATAAAACTGACGCACATGTTTTTCTGTACTCGTTCACATTTGACAAATCACTAATTTTATTCACAAACACTTGTTGGAGGTGATAATTTAATTTCATCTTTGTCCTGCGTCCCTTTGAACTTTGGCCACATAGTCTGTAAAATCCCATTCATCTGTGCTCCTGAGAAAATACACACAATGTTGACAATGTAGAAATTTGAGTAAAGCTATTTACTATGACAAAACTATGTGCTCTTATTTAGTTATTCAATCTAAAATTGACTGACCTGCTTATCCCCAATGTTCCTACTTCAGTAAAGTATGGAATAGTTTCATCAAATTTAGTTGTAATATTATGTGGGTACCCTCCAAGACCATAGTCTGATCCTCTGATGAACAGTTCTAGCTTAATTGTAATCAATAGATAAACAGTAATCCAAATCACACACAACACATGTTCAAATAACAACTGATCCTTTCAAGATAGCCACCATCTAAATTCAATTTATCAGCCTCAGATCCTTGAAATTACATTCAACGACTTGTTCCGTTAGCCTTTTAGAATGGTCATTTCCTGTTTTTTCAAAATCATTTTTCATCATAAAAATCATTGTGAAGACATGCTTCGATATTTGCAAAGCCATATTTGTTATTTCCGGAAATGTGTGTACTGTGTAGACATCACTATATTATTGCCAAAATCCAAGCATACAGCCCAAAATAGGTCTTAAAATAATGGTCCACCCGTCACACCGGCAAACGAGGGGCTCTGGAATATTTGGTATTTGCACACACCTCGATATATAGGTGTCACCGGTTCAAAGGGTTAAGTGATATCACAATGTGAATATGTGATATTGAAAATGAAAAGGCTAAACTAAAATGCTTCCAGAATAGAAGCTATTATACTCATAACAAAATAGTGCGTACCTATTAAATGAAAGATTAAAGTAACAGAAAGAATATTAAAACAATTTAATAAAATATAATGGTCAATAAAAATGTGACTTCATATTGTGCTGTAACAATTTTTAACCCATATGCTAATTTGCATCCCAAATTATTGCATTATATTAAATCATTACTTATTTACAATGGTGATGTCAATTACTTTCTTCTCACTATGGCCGACAAGGCTGGAAGAAAAATGGAACAAATCAGCTATACATTGTCATAATGAGATCGGTATAGGTTTAAGTAGAAGGAAACAGTAATGAGGACAGCAGATCTGACCCAATCCACCAGGCTTATAGATCAAAACAAGTCATACTATTTTTTTCTAACAGCAAGCCACTGCACATTACTAAGTCACTTTTACCTGGTACTGTTATCTTGCACACATCTGTGCCCATGTGAAACTGGCATTCAGACTCCTGAACTTTTTTGCTCATAATGATCTATGATGCCAGACCTTATCAGGAGCTGCAAAACAAAGTAGAAGCTGTGAAACTGGCATTCAGACTCCTGAACTTTTTTGCTCATAATGATCTATGATGCCAGACCTTATCAGGAGCTGCAAAACAAGTAGAAGCTGTGAAACTGGCATTCAAACTCCTGAACTTTTTTGCTCATAATGATCTATGATGCCAGACCTTATCAGGAGCTGCAAAACAAGTAGACGCTGTGAAACTGGCATTCAGACTCCTGAACTTTTTTGCTCATAATGATCTATGATGCCAGACCTTATCAGGAGCTGCAAAACAAGTAGAAGCTGTGAAACTGGCATTCAGACTCCTGAACTTTTTTTGCTCATAATGATCTATGATGCCAGACCTTATCAGGAGCTGCAAAACAAGTAGAAGCTGTGAAACTGGCATTCAGACTCCTGAACTTTTTTGCTCATAATGATCTATGATGCCAGACCTTATCAGGAGCTGCAAAACAAGTAGAAGCTGTGAAACTGGCATTCAGACTCCTGAACTTTTTTTGCTCATAATGATCTATGGTGCCAGACCTTATCAGGAGCTGCAAAACAAGTAGAAGCTGTGAAACTGGCATTCAGACTCCTGAACTTTTTTGCTCATAATGATCTATGATGCCAGACCTTATCAGGAGCTGCAAAACAAGTAGAAGCTGTGGGACTGTCACCTAGAAAAGACTGAACTTTTATCTTGGTGAAGTGCCTGCATCTTTTATCCTGGTTATGTGCCTGCAAACTTTTATCTTGGTGAAGTGCCTGCATCTTTTATCCTGGTTATGTGCCTGCAAACTTTTATCTTGGTGAAGTGCCTGCATCTTTTATCTTGGTGAAGTGCCTGCATCTTTTATCCTGGTTATGTGCCTGCAAACTTGAATCTTGGTGAAGTGCCTGCGTCTTTTATCCTGGTTATGTGCCTGCAAACTTTTATCTTGGTGAAGTGCCTGCATCATTTATCTTGGTGAAGTGCCTGCATCTTTTATCCTGGTTATGTGCCTGCAAACTTGAATCTTGGTGAAGTGCCTGCATCTTTTATCCTGGTTATGTGCCTGCAAACTTTTATCTTGGTGAAGTGCCTGCATCTTTTATCCTGGTTATATGCCTGCAAACTTTTATCTTGGTGAAGTGCCTGCATCTTTTATCCTGGTTATGTGCCTGCATCTTTTATCCTGGTTATGTGCCTGCAAACTTGTATCCTGGTGAAGTGCCTGCATCTTTTATCCTGGTTATGTGCCTGCAAACTTTTATCTTGGTGAAGTGCCTGCATCTTTTATCCTGGTTATGTGCCTGCAAACTTTTATCTTGGTGAAGTGCCTGCATCTTTTATCTTGGTGAAGTGCCTGCATCTTTTATCTTGGTGAAGTGCCTGCATCTTTTATCCTGGTTATGTGCCTGCAAACTTTTATCTTGGTGAAGTGCCTGCATCTTTTATCCTGGTTATGTGCCTGCAAACTTTTATCTTGGTGAAGTGCCTGCATCTTTTATCCTGGTTATGTGCCTGCATCTTTTATCCTGGTTATGTGCCTGCAAACTTGTATCCTGGTGAAGTGCCTGCATCTTTTATCCTGGTTATGTGCCTGCAAACTTTTATCTTGGTGAAGTGCCTGCATCTTTTATCCTGGTTATGTGCCTGCAAACTTTTATCTTGGTGAAGTGCCTGCATCGTTTATCCTGGTTATGTGCCTGCAAACTTTTATCTTGGTGAAGTGCCTGCATCTTTTATCCTGGTTATGTGCCTGCATCTTATATCCTGCTTATGTGCCTGCAAACTTTTATCTTGGTGAAGTGCCTGCATCTTTTATCCTGGTTATGTGCCTGCAAACTTTTATCTTGGTGAAGTGCCTGCATCGTTTATCCTGGTTATGTGCCTGCAAACTTTTATCTTGGTGAAGTGCCTGCATCTTTTATCTTGGTGAAGTGCATGCATCTTTTATCCTGGTTATGTGCCTGCAAACTTTTATCTTGGTGAAGTGCCTGCATCTTTTATCCTGGTTATGTGCCTGCAAACTTTTATCTTGGTGAAGTGCCTGCATCTTTTATCCTGGTTATATGCCTGCAAACTTTTATCTTGGTGAAGTGCCTGCATCTTTTATCCTGGTTATGTGCCTGCATCTTTTATCCTGGTTATGTGCCTGCAAACTTGTATCCTGGTGAAGTGCCTGCATCTTTTATCCTGGTTATGTGCCTGCAAACTTTTATCTTGGTGAAGTGCCTGCATCTTTTATCCTGGTTATGTGCCTGCAAACTTTTATCTTGGTGAAGTGCCTGCATCTTTTATCCTGGTTATGTGCCTGCAAACTTTTATCTTGGTGAAGTGCCTGCATCTTTTATCCTGGTTATGTGCCTGCAAACTTTTATCTTGGTGAAGTGCCTGCATCTTTTATCCTGGTTATGTGCCTGCAAACTTTTATCTTGGTGAAGTGCCTGCATCGTTTATCCTGGTTATGTGCCTGCAAACTTTTATCTTGGTGAAGTGCCTGCATCTTTTATCCTGGTTATGTGCCTGCAAACTTTTATCTTGGCAACAGGCTTATAACCTTTTATCCTAGTGCTGTTTCTGCAGCGTTTTATCGTGGCGATATGCCTGTGTCCTTTTATCCTGGCCATGTGCTTTTGGATGTAATGTAACCAATAAAACTGAATGCAAATGAAGAAAAGGAATAATGTTTATGTAAAAATCAAAGATAGTTGTATACACTGATTACATGTAATGTGCAAATTTATGAGGCTAATTTTTTAAGCAAGTTCCGGTATTAAATATATGAATATATGAAAACTCATCAAAGATAAAAATGATTTATTGCAGTCAAAAGTGAACCACACATTTACATTATTTCTCAACGTAGTCACCATCGACTTCAACACATTTTTTATATCAGGGCACCAGGTTCCTAATTCGTGTTGAAGAAGTGGGCTACCAGTATCTTGAACCATTCATTAATCCCTGTCTGCAGTTCATCATCAGTTTCAAACTGCTGGGATGAACCATTCATTAATCCCTGTCTGCAGTTCATCATCAGTTTCAAACTGCTGGGATGAACCATTCATTAATCCCTGTCTGCAGTTCATCATCAGTTTCAAACTGCTGGGATGAACCATTCATTAATCCCTGTCTGCAGTTCATCATCAGTTTCAAACTGCTGGGATGAACCATTCATTAATCCCTGTCTGCAGTTCATCATCAGTTTCAAACTGCTGGGATGAACCATTCATTAATCCCTGTCTGCAGTTCATCATCAGTTTCAAACTGCTGGGATGAACCATTCATTAATCCCTGTCTGCAGTTCATCATCAGTTTCAAACTGCTGGGATGAACCATTCATTAATCCCTGTCTGCAGTTCATCGTCAATTTCAAACTGCTGGGATGCAAGCCACTTCTTGATGTGCATCAAAAGGTGGTAATCACCTGACATGAGATCGGGATTGTAGCACAGGTGGTCAAACATTTCCAACTGAAATTCTTACAATTCAACAGTTTGACCTGTGGTGTGAGGTAGAGCATTATCATGTAAAAGTACCTGGCAGACAGTAACCCATGTCTTTATTTTTGTTGTTGAATGGTGCATCTAAGTTTCATCAGAGTGTCTCAATAAGCATTCACATTAACTGACTTTCCACTTTAAGAATATCAGTAAGCAAGACCCATTTTTTTGTCCCAGAAAATAGTGGCCATGATCTTTTTGACAGAAGGTGTATGTTTAAACTTCTTTGCTTTCAAGGGACCATGCGTGTCGCCATTGCATTGACTGTTGCTTTGTTTTGACGTTTGTGTAGGAAATCCAGGTCTCATCTCCAGTAACAATGAGGCCAACAAATTTATCTCCTTTATTGTGAAAATGTTGCAAAAAATTGTCTGATTGTGTTTATTAGTTAACATTTTCAGCACCTATCTGGCACACAGTTTTTTGTAGCCAATGTTTATTATCACAATGCAGTAAATCACTGAACATTAAACTTCCAAAAATGCGACAGACAATGCAGAAATTGGAAAACACGATTTTCTAGAATTAATGTTTTTTTTATATCTTTACTTCTAATTTTAAAAACAATCTCTCTTGCGCAAATACATTGGTACAAATTATTTACTCTTTATTATTTGTTCAGTATAGTTAATTAGTTCATCACCATGTAGCTTGTCATTTGGAGAACGTCGCTCTCATAACAAGCTGATCTATAAGACTCTCAATCATTTTCCAGCTGTCCGGCCTCTGTAACGGTCATCATCAAAATTTCTATAACCCTCTAGTTTCCACATTTTAAAAATTATGTCACAAACAATTGTACTTGCTCGTTTTTTGGGTACACCAGTTGTTTTGTAAATCCATGAATTTGCCACAAAGCACTGGTAATGTTCCTAACTAGATCGTCATATCTGTTAGTTTCCACTACAAACGTATTTATAACATCTACTTAAACAAACTAAACAGACCTGCCTTAGAAGAATCTGTTGCAGCAACTTAACTTCATCACGATCATCATTAATGGAGCAACCTCTAAAATCCATTTGAAAAGGAGAAACAAATAGTAAGAAACATGTTTAAAGTCAATCTAGCCATTTTGTGGTTTTCAAGAAGGGATGAAATGGCCTTGTTTTCTATTTAACTATTTCTGTAGCAAAAATGGGGGTTAACACAACGAATACACCGGTGAGCATACAGAGAAATTGCCCAGGTGAATGTTTTTTGCCAAGTGTCCGTCTTCTCAGTCTGCTTCACTTTCAAGGCATAATACTCTCCAGTATTATTTTTCTTCTAGATCATTGTGGTGCTTGATGTGGCTAGAGTAGTTTAGTTTCCTAGATGTAAAATTACTAGCCAATTTTGTTCTATATCCTCCTCTTTTAGTTATGTTTTTTCCCCATTGCTATCCATTCTATTTTGAGCACTATCTTGTAGCATTTTAGCTGGAAGAGGTGAAACACCTTCTCCTTTTTGTCCAAAGTACATTTATTCTATGTCAAATGATTCTTGCCCCACAGACAATATGTCACAAAAAGGAGACTGTGTGGTTATAACATCAGGTCTTGGTTATGTGGTTAGCTGAGCGGCATAGATGGTGCCAAACAGGCTGCGGGTCTACCTTTATTTAATTTACACTTCCACCACCATCAGTCCCAAAAAGGTGAATGTATATTCCAGGGGCAACCAACCTAATGTTTTTGCAATTAGATACTGGTATTGACCTGGCAAGTACCAGCAGATTTTTTTGCCTGCCAAAAAATTTGAAACAACGGAGGTCACACCTCCCCACAACATCTAATAACACAAGTGGAGTGAAGATAGATAGATGGTCAAATGATTGTCCAAGTGCTAAACTGTTTAAGGTATTTGTTTGTTACAGATTTGCACCTAGCACACCCTAGTCTGCCAGGCTGTAAATGGGTGCCTAACTAGCAGCTAGGAAAGGCATGGCAGTGAGGAAGGAAACTAGTCATTCCACCTCACACACGCAGAGTCCTCGTGAAATTTCTAACGCCTGATCCCCAAAAGCAGTATTTCCTATGGGACTTACTTTTTATAATTTCATAAATATAGAGAACATGTTGCTATTGTTATCACTATCCGTATACAAATTCTTGTTGTTGTTTCGAATGCCCACAAATGAGTAGGTTACTCTTTTGTGCGCCCTGAAAACAGCGTTAAGTGACAGGTTGCAGTAACTTTCCTCACATCTTGAGAATGCTGATGAAGGTGGACCGGGGTCCTCCAGACGGTTGGCCTCATCTGCGTGTCACTCACTACTAACGGGGATCGCGTCAAATCTCACTTTGTTAGTCAGACTGTTGTCCTCGACAACAGCCTGTTTCTAGGACAACCAACGAGGAGGTCAGGTGAGGAGCTTGACCAGTATATTTCTTCTGACCCTGGCTAACATTCTCTGATCAGTATGTTTTGTCTGACCAGACGTTAGCCTCATCGTCCCATACAAATTGTTAAAATAATAAAATGGAAATCAGAAACATCTATTTTTATAACAGCAATATTCATATTTGGAATACCATTTTCTCGTTATATATAGTTGTGTGCCTGTCTAATCTTTGTTCTTGCTGCTTTTTTGGTCAATATCTTCTTCGGTGTTTGTCCTGAAAAGGATGTTTGTGACATTATGTTGTAGTTTATAGCGAGGAAACAATTTCTGCCAGACACATTCGATTTCAACACTGCATTTTTGGGACCAGGTTTGCTTTCCCTCTTCGGTCCCTAATTTCTTAGCCGACCTGTGTGGTTGCAGTCTCTTTCCAGGTCTGCCTTTTGAATGCGGAAATAGGGTCTTGGTCAGTATAGGTCACTGACCGTGATGCAAGCTACCAGCTATGAGTTGCTAACTGCTGTCAGCTGATTCTCTGCTGCATATTTGGGCTCCTTGCTCTATATAAAGCATGAACTACTACAGTGGTTCCCATGTACCAAAACTATACTTAACCACTTCATTGCACTTTTGCAGTGATTGTTTCTATAGCATTTAGTTTTACATATTGAAACTACTAGTCTTATGCAATACAATCACCTTTAAAACATGCTTGGAAAGATAAAGTATCCGTATTCTTTCTGGGTGAGAAATGAAGACCTACATGATAGAACTAATAACAACCAATGGAGTAACAAATCAAATGTTAAAAATGGGGTTGGATATGACAGACGCTAAAGAAAGCACTATCAAACGTGACCAGACAGGCCTGAGAAATATCTGGACAAAAACCACAGACAATGAACTTTGGTCCCTGGACCTCAACTTGAGAAAGGCAGAAAGGCACTTTTTGGAGGAGGGTTGTCAATGGCCTATGTCCCAAAAGGAGAAATGGGCATTGATTGATTGATGATTCTTTCTTACCCAGGTATCATACAAGTAACATGGCTTTCTTGCATCATAAATAATGTTTGATCTAGCATTCTTCTTCCTAAGTAAGTAAGTTACCCATCACAAGCAAAGATGGCAACATCATCAGACTGTCCTCGTCCTGAAGATGTAGCTGAATTTGGATTATATTGAGAAAGAAGCTACGCTAGACATCAATCTCACTCTCTTGTCCTAAGTTACCTTCCGGTGGCAAGACATACAATCAATATGACTGGAAGTAGCTCAAGATGCAGACATTCAGGTCGTACAATCCGAGAGACCAGTGGTCACTTGAAACTTGTGGGAATCGATCGTTCGCCGTTTCCTTGACGATTTGAGAGGTGGATGTCGTACCTCTTGGCAGCAGCAGCCCCCACGCATAGACTAGAAGACGCTGCTGCCGACCAGCGCCCACATTTGTAGATCTAGATGAGGGACCATTAACCCACGGATGAGGGTAGATTCCGGCCGTGACATGCAATGAAAATGGACATAATTTCCAAGTAGGTCGTGCACACCAACCAAGGACCGTGCGCAATCCGTAGTGATGTCCTATCCAACAACGCGTATTCTGTAACACATAAAGAACAGATCGTGTTTTCTCCTAATTTCAAGTAAAATTACACACATAGACTTCCTGTGAACAGTATAGAATGTGCTAGGAAATGATTGCCACACAATACTGTGCTCCATACATTAATTGGAACGAACAAACCATATGAAAATCGCAAACCATGAGAGCTGCTGTTGCTTGGTCGCCATCTTACCTGAAGTCTTTTTCCTACATGTGAGCATAAGGCTACCACTAAAACTGCCGTCTTACGGTTAGCCTGTATCTGAACACTTGCAGCGGATATTTAAACAGTAAGGATTTTATGTTATACTGTATAGATAGCAGTTGTCCTATTATTTCCGTGCTACCATTCGGATGTGATTTGACAAAGGGTACACATTTTCCCACGTCAAATCAAAGAGATTTGGTAAAACTGAATGTTAGATGCAAACGGGATCAAGATGCTGAGCAGTGCATGAGCTGTAACAGTCAGCGACCCAAGGCTGACAGCTACGGTCAGGACCAGCGAACCAGAGCTGCCAAGACCCTTCTACACCTCCATGCGGTGATCCTGTATAACAGCATAGAACAAGGCAGACTGGCTAAGAAGAATGGATCGCAGAGGGAAAGCTAACCCAGTACCCACAAGTACCTGTTGAAGTCTGATGTGTCGGACCTTAAGATGCAAATATTCGCAGTCAAATAGTAAACTATGACACAACTCAATCTGTTCTCCTGACAACATCCTGCTACTTGCAAAACCCTTTTCAGGGCTTGGTAGCGGGAGTTTGAGAACGAACGATGAAGCAGAAGAAGATGCAAACATTTACTCAAATATGTAATTGTCGTTTGTGTCATTTGTCATGTTGATGTCATGTTTCAGAAATGTTCAATGTCAAATAAGCTTACAGGCTAACATACAAATGTTCGTGTTGATATCATGTTTCAGAAATGTTCGATGCCAGGTAGACTTGCAGTTCAACATCTGAGGAAGAAACGCAGGACAAACGATATCATGGCTGAGGGAGGTGAAATGTCGAGTGGCTCAGCAAATGATGATTTTCGAATGGAGGAGAGGCCAGAACATGGGATGAAAGTCCTACAAGGTCTGAACAAACTCAGACAGGAAGGTGTTTTATGTGATGTTACACTCATTGCAGAAGGTGAATTGTTTTGTTGATTATATTTTTCTCATCCTTTTTTATTGAGTTAATTATAAGTAACATGTTAGAGTTACAAGTCTGCAAAGGCAAGACCAATATTATGAGAATAAATACAGGCGAGAATATTTCATTTGTGCTGGACATGGCTCTTCTCGAAAAGGTTGTTGTTGTTCTGCCCACAATAAGTAGGTTTACTCGTTTGTGGACCTTGAAAATAAAATTAAGTGACGGGTTTCAGTAGCAACCTCACATCCTGAGCATGTTGATGAAGGTGGACCGGATCCTCCAAACAGTTGTGCTTTGCTTGACTTCATCTGCGTGTTGCTCACTACTACGGCGATCACGTCGATTTATCACCCTGTTAACCACGCTGCCATGAAGAACGACCTGTTTCCAGGAAGGGCTACAAGTAAGTCGAGGTGAGGGTCTTGACCAGTATATTTTGCCTAACCCTGACTAACATGTCTGATTAGTAAATTGTACCTGACCAGACGTTAGTCTTCCTCCCCTCTCCAAGAGGTGGAATCATTCCCTTATCTGGACAAAATTTGGGACACAGAGTACACTATCCATTTATGAATTCAAAAGGCACAGGGATACTTTATTATGGTTGATAAACTCTGGAGATCCCGGGAAATCAGCTCCGTGGCAGCGACAAAGATTTGAAATTTTATAAGTTTTGCTGAATGGTTCGGAGGAATGGCGGACAACAAAATCGAGTTAACAAGCAGGTCGCAGACATTCGTGAATGGCTGTCTGGGCAGAATTTTGGGATTGAAGTAGTATGATAAGGCCACAACTGTCAACCTGTTCTGCAGGTCGAACCAATTGTCGGTGACACAAGATATGGAGATAGGTCTTACCTTGACGAGGGATAATGATAGCATTACTTGACAGTGTCTGCCCTGGAACCCGGTGAGAAAAAGAGGTAGACCTTGACACACCTGGAGACAAGAAGTGGAGGCAAATAGTGAGAGCACTGGCTGATCGGGGATATCATTTGAGCAGCTGGCAGCTGATCTAAGCTCATGGCAATTAAATGTTGAGGATCAATACTCCACACTACACAGAGTTGAAGTTTTTTTTATTGAATTTGAACATGTCATTTTTAGGCATCTCTGAACCTATGACAAGTTTCATATTTTGCTTCCATAAGGATGCATTATGTCAGGTGTCTCAGACATGAGACATGCTAAGACATATTCACTGTTCCATCTTCTGTAAATAATCGTCCCAAAAAGTTGAAATATTAAACTTGTTTAACCCTTTACAATCAGATCAAATTTATTCGATTTGTGTCTAAACGTCCAAAGCAAGAACTGCAACTCTCAATGTCAAATACTTTTATTTCTTCAAAATAAAATAAATTAGTAATAACAAAATTGATCTAAAGACATATAATTTAATAATCTATTGCATGAAGTAATACGGTAATCTTTTTACTTTCTTTTCACTTTTTTGTTCTGTTTGTGACTTTCAACGTCAGGTCATGAAGAGGTTTATTGACCGGCCCTAGTATGTGTTTTATACATGGGGAGTTTCACTTCTTCTGTTAATTCTGCTATCCATCTTTTGCATGGTCAGCCCTTGGCTTTGTATTCATTGTAATAATTCTGTAGTGCTAGTATTAATTCAGACATGGCTGCCCTTCGCCAGGTAGCCAAATGTAGTCTAAACTCATCTCTGTCTTTTGATTTGGGGTACAATGCCGGACTAAGGTTAACTTAAAGTATTCAAAATAAAAGTGTATGTGGCCAAAGATGGATGTGTCAGACCAAACGGTGCAAATATTGCAGTCAAGCTGTAAACTAGCGACACAATGCATTCCATTCTTCAGACTACATCCTGCTACTTGCGAAGCCCTGTTCAGGGCTTGGTAGTGGGAGATTGAGAACAAACGAAGAAGAAGAAAAGGTGTATATTAGTATGAAGTGTTTAATGCCATTAATGTGAACAGAGAAATATCGCTTAATTTTTGTCCTTTTTCCTCACATGAATTGGTATTTTTACATTATCCCATCAACCACTTTCTTCTGTGTTCTAGTCAAGGTCTAAATCAACGTTGTAATCAATATCCATGTGTAATCCAGTTGCATGATCATTGACCTAATCAAATGATGTCATTTTCTAGTCAAAGTCTAAATGAACATTGTAATCAATATCCATGTGAAATCCTGTTGCAGGATCATTGACCTAATCAAATGATGTTGGGATCAAGATGCTGAGCAGCATATCTTCTTCTTCTTCATACGCAGTCAGACAGTAACCATTATTTTTTCGAAAAAAGCAGCAGTCATCCTGAGACTGTCGACACTGCCATAGAGCTTGTCTAGTGTTGCCACTGGTGATGGCCACATCTGCTCTCTCTGATCCTCGTATGTCGGGCAGTTTTGCAGCAAATTCTCAGCGGTCATTTTGCCGGTACCACACGGGCATTCGTCGGTGCCACCTATCTTCAATTTGTTGAATAGGTGGTACCTGAGTCTATTGTGGCCAGAGCGAAGTCTGAAGACCACGACCTGCTCTGTTCTGTTCAGCTGGTAATAGGCATCGTTTTTGGTGTAGCCAGTATGTTCGGTTTCCCATTTGGTCATGTATCTAGCTCTAATAAGCCGTTTTGACTCTTCGTATGTCATACTAGTATCAGGTTGTGGTAGTTTTGCACCTTCTTTTGCCAGTCTGTCTGCCTCGTTGCAGTGAGATGGAACCAACTGCACCACTACTCTTTTTGGTGCGGCCTGCTGGCATAGTTGACAGAGTACTGCTCTTAATTCATTAAGTTCAGTATTTTTCTGGCTTTTCAGTTCTGTGACTACAGCCAGTGCATCTGTAAGCAGGACTATGTGGCTTTCATTCCTTTTACCTGTCACCATTTCTTCCACTGCCGCCCTCAATGCCTCTGTCTCCGCTCTGAAATTGCTTGTGTATTTTCCAGTAGCGAATGACAGTGTTATTTTTCTGCCATTTGGTAGGCTCAGGAATGCTCCTGCCCCTCCGTTCTGTGTTGTATTTGTTACGGAACCGTCGGTGTATGCATGGGTCCAGTCCATGCTTGGGTAGTTTTCCGAAATGAAACTCAGGGTAGTATCTCTCCTTTCTTTTTCCGACTGGCAGTTTTTGTTTCTAATACCTGGTATATTTTCTACCACCTCTGGAAATATATGCTGCCTCCAGGTAGGTTTTCGTACAGTAGGGATGGGCTTTGGTGTGGTTAGTGCGTTCATAGGGTCTTCGTGCATCTTTGCTTTGGCTATTTCTGCAAAGTTTCTTCGCTTTAGCTTCCCATTTCCGAAATTGTTTAGTCTCTGGTGCATTGGATGGTCAGTCAGTCTTCTGAGTTTCTCTGATTGCAGCTGGGCTCTGCAGTCTCTTCTGTCGGCCATGGATTGCAGTTTTGTAATCTTTTCAAGTTCTACAATTGGCGTTGACTTCATGCCGCCTGTTATAACTCTCAAGGCTTGGTTTTGGAGTTTGCTAACTTTATCGAAGTTCGCCTTTGCTGCTGTTGTCCATGCCGCAATGCCATACTCGAGAACTGGTCTGACTCTTCCAGTGTACAGTTTCTTTAGTATGCTTTCGTCTGCTCCCCAGCTTGTGCCAGCAAGTTTCCTCATGATTGCCATTCTTTCTCTGGCTCTCATTCGGTTTCTCTCGATCTGACTTTTCCATGTCATGCGCCAATCAAATGTGACTCCCAGATAGTTTGGGTTGTCGTTTGGCTGAAGGTATTTGCCGTTTAGACTTAATTTGGTGTTTTGGGGTTTGATTGATAGCGAGAATATTGTACATGTGGTTTTTTCCTCGTTTATTTTGACCAGCCATGAGTTCGCCCACTCTTCCAGCGATGTTAGGGCCGTCTGCATCCGATTTCTTGCTATGGTGAGATTCTTTTCAGAGGTCCACATAGCCAGATTGTCTGCAAACATTGAGCTGTGAACTCTTCTTGGTATATTTTCTATAATATCATTTATATACACCAGGAAGAGTGTGGGTGACAGTACTCCCCCTTGGGGTACTCCCTGCTCAAGTGTCACCTTGTTGCTGATCTGCCCTTGTACTTGGACTCTGGCCGTTCTGTTTTTGAGGTAGTGGTTGATCCACTTGTACATTTTCCCACAAACATCACTTCTTCTTAGCTTGACTCTAAGTCCATCTTTCCAGACTTTGTCAAATGCCTTTTCCAGGTCCACCCAGACCGCTACTGTGTGTTTCTGTTCCTGGTAGGCATCTTCTATTTCCTAGGCTATGAGGATGACCTGATCCTCAGTGGATCTGTGCTGTCTAAAGCCTGCTTGCTGTGGAATTAGTATCCGTTTTTCTTCCAGATGCCACATCAGTCTGGTGTTTATCATACGTTCCATCAGTTTGCATACACAGCTCAGTAGGCTGATAGGCCTGTATCCATTTGGATCTGTTTTTATTTTTCCTTTCTGCTGAGCAGCATATGAGCTGCAGTGGTCAGTGACCCATAGCTGACTGCTAGCATCAGGGCCAGCGAACCATAGCTGCCAAGACCCTTCTACACCTCCACGCGGTGATCCTGGATAACAGGCTGCAGTAGGGCAGACTGGCTACGGAGACGGGATCGAAGAGGGAATGCTAACCCGGTACTCAAAAAATGCTTGCTGAAGTCGTATGTGTTGGACCGAAAGGTGCAAATATCACAGCCAAGCTGTAAACTATGACACAACGCAATCCGTTCTCTGGACTACATTCTGCTACTTAAGACCTTTCAGGGCTTGGTAGTGGGAGATTGCGAATGAACGAAGAAGAAGAAGAAATGATGTCATTTTCTAGTCAAGGTCTAAATCAACGTTATAATCAATATCCATGTGTTATCCAGTTGCATGATCATTGACCTAATCAAATGATGTCATTTGAAGTAAAATTTCATCCTGCTGAAAACCGCAAGTTTTCCGCAATTTAGAATGTAAATAATGACGAAAATGAAAGAACTCTTCAGCAATTGAAAGATCTGCACTGGCCGGAAATTCCGCCATACATACAGTCATTCCAACTACATAAACGCTGTTACTAAGCGACAGAGTAAACTCAGGTGTTAGATGTCAATTTTGGCAGAATCAGACTGCCGATGATGTTCTGCTGCACATCACGATTTGTGATCATCGACCTATCAAAAGATCGTACAGTTAATCATCAATTGCACATGCGTGGTCGTAACCATCGTGTATAGCCGTAACAAAAAAATTAAATTAGGCAAACTAAATCACGAAACACAGACGCATGTTTCAGAGGTCCAATTTGGTCAAGACTGGCTACCAATTTTATTTTTTCGATGTTGTTATTCTTTGCTCAGACTCCGATAAGGGGCCAAGATGCAACAGTGCATGAGCTGACAGCAGCCAACAACTCATAACTGGTTGTTTGCATCAGGGTCAGTAAATCATAGCTGATCAAGACCCTATTCCGCCTCCACGTGGTGGACCTAGAAACAGGCTCAACTAGTCACTAATGTAATCTGGTCAAGGAATATGGATTTCAATGGGAAGGCAAACCCGGTGCTCAAAAAGCCAGCTGAAATCGGATGTGTCGGTGCGAAAGGTGTAGATATCACAACATCGTTTTCAGGATGGACACCAAAAAAATAAGAATCTTATCTTAACGTCATTGTACTGGTTTCGAAGACTCTGCAGAGTCTGTAACCCCCGGTTTCATTTACATTTCTTTGCTCTAAAAGCCATGTGCATACAATCTATTCTTTAATGTGTTAATTGTCCAATGCCTCCACTACTTCTTGTGGCAATGCATTCCAAACATTCACCACTCTCTGACTAAAATAATATTTCCTAATATCTAATCTGGACATTTCTTTAGTTGATTATCTTATAAACCTGTATTGTCACCTCAAATTCTTCTCTTTTCTAGACACTGCAGGCTTGTTTTTCTCTTTTCTCATAACTGTAATTCTGGAATCCCACTGTCAACTTTGTTACTCTTCTTTATATACTTTCCGGCATGTTTATATGATCAACGTGCATCAACATATAACATATATTATCAGTAACTTATCGTATTGAGGGGACGGCGTTGCCTAATGGTTAAGTGGCACGGCTCACAATCCGAAGGTGCTGGGTTCGATACCCATCACAGCACTGGCCGTTATCCCGGGGAAGCAAACCCTTAGAAAATGCAGGAGGAAGCAGACTCTTACATAAAATGCATGCTGAAGTCGGATGCACTGGGCCGACAGGTGCAAATCTTTTAAAAAAACACAATGCAACACACACCGCCTTGGGGATTAGAAAAATAAGGCGAACACAAAAAAAACCAACTTATCCTATTGCATTATTTGTCATTGCTATGTTATAAAATTTGAATCTTCAAAACTAGATTATATTATAGTTCAAAATCATTTCTTTTCAGGAACAAGGTTTAATTGCCATCGAGTCATCCTAGTTTCGTGTTCCGACTACTTTCTATCAATGTTCACAAGCGGAATGCGTGAGTGCAACCAGAAGGAGATTGAATTAAAAGGCATTACTGCAAAGGGGTTGGAGAAAGTGATTGAGGTGGTGTACACATCAACCACCACTCTAGAAGGTGACGACATCTTTGATGTTATAGCAGCTGCGACACATCTACAAGTCACACCAGTGATAGAATTTTGTGAGAGAAATTTTCTCAGTGGGATGAACACTGGCAATTTTTATGACTTCATCAACACAGCAAAACTGTATAGCATGCATAATGCCTTGAAACAGATTGATGTTTTTATTGCAAGAAATTTAATGCAGATAGCAAAGGAGAATACTCTTAACTTGCTAACCTATGACCAGATGGTAAGCTGTTTAAGCAGTGACAAATTATGCTTTCGTGAGATGGATATATTTCATATTACTTGGGAATGGTTACGAATGGATTCCAAACGTTTATCTCATGCTCCATCCTTGATGAAGCTTATCCGCTTCCCTCTCATTAACCCTGCTGACTTAGTCCACCAGGTTCAGGGAGTGGACCTTATGATGTCCAATCCAGAACTGCGTCAGATGGTGCTGACTGCACTTAATTATCATGTAGTTCCCCACTCGCAGCCCTTATTGAATACAACCTCCACACGTTTGCGTTCCTACGTTGAGAGACTGGTCAGTGTTGGTGGCCGCGAGATACACCCTAACCCATGTCTACATGATGAGCTGTTGGTGTTTGACTCCAAGATAACCTCCAGCAGTCTGCTGAACCGCCAAGAAATAGCCACGCTGCCTAGTGCGCTCAGTCACATGCAGGTGTTGGTGTATAATAACTTTCTGTATGTTTTAGGAGGCTGCACAACCCAGTGTGCACACGGCGAGTCCGCTGTTAACTCAGTTCTCCGATATGACTCTCGTTTTGACTGTTGGTTCCAAGTATGCCCCATGCTGAACAAACGAGCATATTTCTTTGCTGGGGCGTTGAACAATAAGATTTATTCAGTGGGAGGCAAGTTCAAAGATGGAAGCCTAGCTACAGCCGAATGCTATGACCCAGCAGAAAACACTTGGGAGCTTATAGCTTCTATGCCAATGTCATATCATGCTCACGCGGGTGCGACATATGGAAACCATATTTATATCTCGGGGGGATACTCGGGCAATCACTTCACCCCAGACATGCAACGATTTGACCCCAATGCCAATGTGTGGGAAGACATGGCTCCAATGCTGACTCCTCGCGGGTGGCATGTAATGTGTGCTTGCCACGACAAACTGTTTGTCTTTGGTGGTTGCAATCTAAACGTGAATCAACAAGCACAGCCCGTTATGCAGTCTGAGTGCTATGACCCCACGACCGATCAGTGGACCATTGTAGCTCCGTTGTCCATCTCTCACAAAGAAGCATCATGTGTAGTGTACAGGGACAACATTTATGTGCTGGGCGGGTATAATGTGCAGACCAAGACAGGACAGAAGTTGGTCAGCAAATATGATGTGTTCACAGGGATATGGGAAACTGTTGGTGCTCTCCCTCGCAGTCTGACGGGGGTGGGATACTGCACAATCAAACTCCCATCGTATGACCCAGAAGAGCTGCAAGCCGAGGATGATTAGATATATTCTTGATGAAACATCTTTGTTCTCGTTTTAAATTTATTGTAGGGTTTGTGCGTGTTCAATGACAAGTTAGACTGATCTATTTTAATATGATTCATGAGTTCTTAATCTTCATTATATATTGGTCTTCTTTAGCAGTCTGTTGAAGTGTATAAACTGATATGGCAGCGTAATATTGACCCCTTGCCCCTCCAAAAAAAAAACTTTACCATATTGATGGAGACTATAAACTCGTCCCCCCCCCACCCCAAAAAAAATTTCCTCCTTCCTATTCATCTTATTTCTTTATTCCCCGAGGTGCTGTACGTTGCATTATGTTTCTTTTTTTGTGCCTGTGGGCCCAGTACATCCGACTTCAGCATGCATTTAATGTAAGGGCCGGTGCTGTGATTGGGGAGGAAACTTGGCACCTTCGAATTGTGAGCTGTGTCACTTAACCACACTAGCTCACACCATCCCTAAAAAATATTTTGATATGACTATAAACCTTTTCCTTCGCCCACCCATTTTTTGTTTCTCCTCCGTTTGCCGTACTTCTTTATTCCCCAAGGCGCTGTGCATTGCACTATGTTTTTATTTTGCGCTTTTTGGCCCAGTGCATCCGACTTCGACATTGCATTTTATGTAAGGGTTTGCTTCCTCCTGCATTTTATGTAAGGGTTTGCTTCCTTGGAGTAACGGCCGGTGCTGTGATTGGGGAGCGAACCGGCACCTTCGGATTGTGATCAGTGTCACTAAACCACTAGCCCATGCCGTCCTTCAAAAAATGTTTGACATGAGACTAATTTCTCAAGAAATGTTTGACCTGGCTAGAAATGCTTACCCCAAGAAATGTTTGGCAAATTCTGACAAAACATATATATTCTTCAGAAATTCCATGCAGGTCTGATCAAAGCTATAGACTCCATAAAATATCTTTCTCAGTCTGATAAAACATATAGAACCCTTTTTAAAATATCTTTCTCAGTCTGATGAAACACATAGAACCCTTCTTAAAATATCTTTGCCAGTCTGATGAAGCCTATAGACCCTTTCTTGAAATACGAGGTGTGATAAAATGAAACCCACCTCAGTGGATTTATTACAAACATATGAAAGGAACACCAGCTGGTGTGGCAGAATTAAACAAAACAATTGTTATGAAGCAAGTATGCACCAGGGCTCATTAGAAAAAGTCACCATAGGCATTCAGATACGCATCTCACTGCTTGGGATGACATCGGATGCCTGAGAAAAATAATGCAGCAAGTAGTTCAAACTATACCCTATGCGTTCTTCCTTATGGTGGTCAGTCAGCATCCATGGAACCCATTGTAAACACACCTTCCGATACTTCAGTTTCTTCCTAGTTACCCTTTGAACCTCCCCTAAGAAATTCCTCTGCTAGTGAACGTAAGCTCCGACGATGGTCCACCTGTATTGCTGCATCAATATCAGCGATGACTTCTTCTGTTGCAACAATAAGCACATGACCTGGTCGCAGAACATCGTTTGTTAACTCACACTCAGGACTCACCCTGGGGGCCACTCTTCCCCTACTCTCTCTTCTCACCTCACTCTGTTTCATTTGACTCTGTCCTACAGTCACACCCTTGCACAACTTTCACACGCGCCCTCGTGGTAAAGCCCTTCCATTGCACTTTGGTTGGGCTAGCTTCTGAGGGCGCACAAACCTAGCATAGGTACATACAGATGCACACATGCATCCAAGCACTGGTTTATGCGTCCTGATATCGCCCAATTGACTACGGTCTGGGGTGGAAAATGGCGCGCCTCCGCCAGTAGAAACTAGTGAGGCAAACATCTAAGCAAAAAAAAAAAAAATTTGTTAACTCATGTCCTTCATGAAACAACCGTGCCCAGTCCTTCACTGTTGTCTTCCACACACTTTTGTCACTATACACTGCTTCCATTCTGCGATGAATGTCTACTGAACGTCATCTTTCAGCTATTAGGAATTGAATCACCGCTCGCCGATCAACCCTGTATGGATTCTGTATCACACCCGTCATTTTCTCAATGAATACGTGCACACTTGTACATTAGTATGTGCTTATTAAGTCAGATGTGACGTCATCATGCTCTTCGCTTGCGTGTCTAGTAAGGAAAAAGATTAATGTCTGTTCAGGCAAGATATACTGGCCAAGACCCTCACCATCGGTTTCCTAGTAGGCCTCCCTGGAAACGGACTGTTTTCACCTGACTTACGAGGTGAAGGATTGACGTGATTGCCGTAGTAGCGAGTGACCACGCAGACGACATCAGGCATAGCACAACCATCTGGTGGACTTCGGTCCACCTTCATCAGCACGCTTGATAGGTTAGGAAAGCTACTGCAACCCACCACTTAACGCCATTTTCAGGGCGCATAAAAGAGTGATCTATTTATTGTGGGCATTCACAAACAATCTCTTCCCTCCAAAATCATTTGCAGTCTGAGTATGCCTGTTAACCTCTTCCACCCAAAAATGTTTGCAGTCTGACGATACCTATAGACTCCCTTCCCCAAAAAAATATTTGGCCGTCTGGTGAATCCTAAAGTCCCTTCTAATAATCTTTAGTGGTTTAATGTTTCTAAATACATAAAATAAAATGCGCAGAATTACACAAAATAATAACTCAATGCAATGAAATATGGTTATGATAATTTCTGTTGGTGACACAGTCACAGCTAATACTATTGTGTACAAAAAACACATGAATAGGTATGGTCAGACACCGCTTTAAGACGAAAACACAAACGAAACCTACATTACGGCCAATAGACCTTCATCAGAGACAATGAACAACACCAATAATGAACTAGCGAGTCTTAGAAGAAGGGAAGAATACTTAAATTGAGAATACGAACACATAATAATAATAATCTGTCCATTGTCGTCGATGAGGACCACCAACATTATCACATGTTATAATTCAACCGTAAGTGTGTGTGTGCGCTCATGACTGTGATCAAGCCAATTCGAACCTGGAAAAGTCTATGGCACGACTGGCAAACTTAGTCAGCAATTGTCTCTGCTCTCGACTTCCTGATTGCACAGCTGTCCTGTGCTGTCTGGATATGGAGACCCTCGCTGAGTTCAATGCTGTCTGTGACCGTGCTCTTCCATGTTGAGAGCGATTTTAAGCCAGGTGTTAATGTATATTTGACGGCACTTAAGAGACTCCTTCAAACTGTCCATGAAATGCTTTTTTGGACGTCCTGCTGATGGTTCTCCTTCGCTCAGTTCGCTATACAGGAGCCTCTTTGGAAGCCTTTCGTTTGACATTCGGGTGGTTTTATAACATTTTATATGAACACATAGGGGAGTAATAAAGGTACTTAGCTGGATAACAAGAAATCGTCACATGGCTCCTCGCATGTTAGAGACCAGATACTGTTGTGGTTTGTTTCCTCCATGCATAATTGAAGTGAATGCTAATTTATTTTTAATAGTTTCTTCTTCTACCCGCCGATTCAATTGTTGAAACAAAGCTGCGGTACTACATCTGGCTTCTCTAACCAGCTTTTAGTAAAGCCTGATTTCAATCATTTGCAGTGTGATTTTATAAAATTGGTTTTTAAATGAGTCTGCCAACTCCATGCAGAACTTTCTCTTGTGACGTGCAAGGAAGGAAACTGGTCCTATTCTGTTTGCCCGATGAACCACTTGCATGTTAGAGGTCCATAATGCGAAATTAAAGATGTATCTTTTATCTCATCTGAGTTTGTAGTCCCGCTGAAATCTATCCACAAACACATTTTGTAGCCTTCAAGAAAGTTTATAAGCACCAGAAACACTTCTATAAATCTATCCACAAACACATTTTGTAGTCATACAATTCATGAAAGTTTATAAGAGCCCCTGAAATACTGATATAAATCTATCCACAAACACATTTTGTAGTCATACAATTGAAGAAAGTTTATAAGAGCGTCTGAAATACTACAGTTCTGCTCATACTGGGGTCACATTGAAATTTATATGTAATGTTAGCTTGGTACTATTTTCATTTTTTTAAAAATGCTTCTCGTCTTCAGTGTTATAAAGTTCATAAATGTCATCATGAAAAAGGATTGCGTTAAATATTGTCATATTCTGAAGCCCTTTCTTTCTCAAGACCATTTACTTTTGTTTGGTTGCAATGTTTTCGTAACCAGCTTTATTTTTATGGATCAAGACCAAACATGCTTGGAAGAGGGTTGTCAATGGTCACGCCGTGAAAGGAGCCATAGTCAGTGATGATGATGACATAAGATATTAGAGATATTTTCTATTTCTGAGATATACAATATAGAAAGAGAAAAGTCTGTGATAGCACTATGTGAGTTTTTATTTATGTATATACAAATATATATAGAAACATGCACATACATAAGCACACACATGAGTAACAACACTTTTCTGAATAGAGGATATACTGTCATTGTACACCAGTCACAACATGCTCTATTCCACTAAACAGGTTTCCGACTTGCAGTTAGTGAATGCAAGGTAGGAACGGGTCACCCAATCGCACACATAGCCAAGACATAATTAAGTGAAGTCTCTTACACTCGGTCGCTGATGGCGTTGTATGCTATGGGACTACCTATGTCACACATACATACACATGCAGTTGTATGATCATTTATCTGACATCCAGACTCCAGATTGATTCAGCGAAAATAATATAATGACGCTAGGCATTCTAACCCTTTCCAGTTTTGAATAGTTTTGCTTAAATGTCTTTCAGTCCTGGTCAAAGTGCTTGAATTCTGTACGTCAAAGTTTTATTCAAAATAAAATAATTGAATGTTGAACAAATTGATTTAAAATTATGATCTGAACATGTTAAAACAGATAATTATACTATCTATGACGTGAAGTATTCATAATAAAGATTACATGTTAGTATTAAGTATGGGCTAATTTTTGCAAATTTGCGTCTTTCTGTTCGGGTCCAAAATGCAGGAATCTGTGCTATATATTAGTATAAAATGTTATATAACATTAATGTGCAGATGGCAATTAGAGAGACACATTATTTTTGTTACCTATCATATTGTGTATTTCGGCGATATGTCAGTCAATTCCTTTACACTTACATTTTGTATTATGTGTCGCAGTCAAAGTTTGAATCGGGCGTGTGTTGAATATGTACAAGTTATCCAGATGCATGATCATTAGACGGATAAAATAATAAATAATTTTTGGGTCTTGGAAGCCCAACTTTTGTTGTGATCATTGTGTCGACTTTCAAAGACCATGAAATGCGCTAATGTCGACATACTAAAAATAATCATACAATTGCTCATGAGTGGACGCACCAACATGTAGACCCATAAAAAAAAATGAAACTCTGGAAACTAAATCACGAAACAGAAATGCATAGGTCCATTTGGCCATGATCTGTCATTTTTAGGTTTTCGGGGGACAATTTCGGTGCCTACAAGTTGTAGAGGGTCAAATGGCATTAATGTGGAAGTGGAAATTTGGGAGAAAAACATTTTTTTTTTCACTCTTCAAGTTGCCTGTCTCACCTATTTTCCCGTTGCATGTACTTTTCTGATTATGTGATCCAACCAAAACCTGAATCGGATGCGTGTTGAATATCCACGAGTAATCCAGATACATGATCATTGTACTGATCAAATAATTAATAATTTTTCTGGTCTTGAAGCCTAATTTTTCTCACGAAACATGTGTCGACTTTGAAACATAACAACTTTCTTAAATATGTACCCAGCTGAAATAAATCCACAGTTAAACGTCAATTGCACATGAATGTCAGCATCTTTTAGGGGCAGTCAATAAAATTAAATTTCACAATTGCATGTTTCAGAAGTCTGTATTGGTTGTAGCGAGTGACAAATTTTGGTTTTACGACTGCCAATGGACATGTCGCTTACAAGCTGAAAAGGGCTAAACAATCAAATCACTTTAACTTTACATATCACACATTAATGAAATAATATGCACAACAGAGATTTGAATCTAAACCGTCCAGGTGACAAAGTAAGTTTATTTACATGTGCAAAGACAAATTATTGTTCTTTCTTTTTTATGACGAGTAGGGCAACCACTGCAGCTACCCCTTATAGGAAATTTGCATTAGTGATTTTTGTTGCAATTTATTGTACCTTTTTAGTTGCCTTTTACAACGTGTTTGGGAGGCAGCTGTGGGCCTATTTCTTTCTCCTTGTGAAATAGAATATTAACGTAGCTTAAATCGGTGTCTTTGTGCTCGGGGCATGATACAGGCTATTTGATAGATTAATATAATTACTGACACATTCATGATTGACACAACAGCTCTTGTGTACTTGTAGCAACAATTTGATGCCAGTAAACACATGTTACAAACATTCACTAAAGAAAGGAGAAACATGTGGCTGCAACCTATATTTTACATGGGAAAGCTGTGTAGCAATGTCAGGCACCTTGCAATCAATAAAGAATCTGGCCACTCCTTGCAGAGCAGAGGTCTTGAATAAATACTTGTAAGTCTTTCAATTATGAGCCAGCTCTGTCCCAGTCTATATTACTTACTTACTTTCCGTGTCCAAACACCATGTCACACGGCATCCATCCAGTATTCAGCAACTTGAACTGCCTTGTCGTTCGCCTCCATCATGTCGTTCATGTCACAGGTTTCAGGGAGGTTGGGGCAGGACATCAGATGATCTTTGTCCTGAACTGTGCCGCATTCACATGTGTCGACATCTGAGTATCCCCATTTCTTCAAGTTCACTCTGCATCTTGACACACCAGTTCGAAGTCTGTTCATTGCCTTCCATACAGCGTAGGGCAGGTGGTGTCCAGGCGCAGCCTCTTCCTTGAGCTCTATCCATGGATCCTGCATTGTTTCGCGCCACCTTTCGATGTGTCGAGCTTCTGGGCTTGTCTGGATGGTCTCTGTTGATTTTAAAAACTGTGTCTTGATTTAAGTCTTGTGGCTTGTTCCTGATAGCCAAACATCGGATGTCTAGGGTCGTTTTCCTGGTTCCCTCGTTCGATTTTCGCAGCTACACCTCTTCTTATATCAGGCGGTGCAATGCCAATTAAGGGATATATTTTGTTTGTGGAGGTGGGTTTAAGGCAACCTCGACACTATCCTGCCCATCTCGTTCACTGCCTGCCACCCTGATATTGGCATCTGGCTCCCTCTTCCAAGAGTGTCTCAGTCGTCCCCTATTCCTCGTGCCCTCTGGATTCCAGAATAGAGACTTTCTTGAAATGTTATCAGCTGGGATTCGTGATGTGTGTCCTTTCCAATACCTCCTCCATATGTCATGCTACCCTGGTATCTGTCCCGTACTTTCCAATAGTTTCACATTTGTGATCTTTTTATACCATTTCCACCCTTGTACTCTACACAGGCAACCATTTATGAAAGTCTGTACTTTTTATGTAAGTGCCTTTGTTGTCCTCCATGTTTCAGAACCATATTTTTTTTTTTTTTTTTTTTTTTTTTTTTTTTTTTTTTTTTTTTTTTGCGTTCGCCTTATTTCTCTAATCCCCAAGGCGGTGTGCGTTGCACTGTGGTTTTTATTTTGCGCCTGTCGGCCCAATGCATCCGACTTCAGCATGCATTTTATGTAAGGGTCTGCTTCCTCCTGCATTTTCTAAGGGTTTGCTTCCCCGGGGTAACGGCAGGTGCTGTGATGGGGATCGAACCCAGCACCTTCGGATTGTGAGCCGTGCCACTTATCCACTAGGCCACGCCGTCCCCTCTCAGAACCATATAATAGAACATACTTTATGTTGGAGCTGATGATTCTTAATTGGTGGTAATTTTAATTTTTGTTGATCTCCATGAATCCCAAAATGCAATCAAAGCCCCCCTTGCCTTCTGTATTCTTAACATAATTTTCTGCACCTCTAAATATGTCCCTATTGCTACAAAGATATATCATAGATTCCACATTCTGAAAAACGGTGTTTCCCAACACAATTCTATAATTTAATTCAGGTGCCTTGCATGGACTATAACTTTTTAGTCTATGTGGATGTCTGATGATGAAGAATTTTGAAGAACATCTACTTGCACTATACAATGTTAAGATCTGATGCTGATTAGTCCATTTGGACACAGCCCTATGCTTTATGGGGAACAAGCATGGTTAATCCATTATTATAAGAATCCAACTCGTCGGAGTCTGGCTATTTCATTGCCAACATTTTTAAAAGTGTGCAAATGTCGCAGAAAATTAACAGTTAACTATGAATTTGCACGTTCCGTAGTTATAATATGTGTCATTATACAATGTATATTTATTATGACAGATAAAATTATGTAATGTGCATTAAACAAAATTAATGGTTGATATCTGGGACTGTCTACTGAAGATAATTGTGGAGAGCTGAAATCATGTGAAAGCTCATTACTCATGTAGTTTAAACAAACACTATGTATGTTAATTGACATATCTTTATCAAAGGGTTGACAATAAGTCACATTGTGTTGCTTGTATGGCTTTGACATTTTGAAAGTGTTTCTTTATCATAATTATTATAAATCTTTTTCACACCCCCAGTAAGATCATGGGGTCACACCTACAGACATTTTTGCAGGAAGCTTGTATCAAAACATTGATATGGTGTATTAGAGGTTTCTGTTTTTACATGATGAGGTTGCCAGCCTCATGTACAACCTGACATAAGCACCTTTTACAAACATGTGTAGTAAAGTGAGTGGTTCTATTCTTTTTTCCCCAAGAATCTACACAGTGATAAAAGTGACTCCTAACTTTTTAATTTATTAAGACCTTGATGCATAACAAATTTTTTATTCTTTAAATCATATATTAACAAAGATTCAACTGATCAGGTCGTGTATTTTCTCAGTGGTGTCATACGGTTGTGAAACATGGCCGATAAAAAATCAAAAGCAAAAAAGATCACAGCTATTGAAATCAAGTGCAACGGAAGGATGTTGAAAATATCATTGGCAGAAAATGCAAATTACAGAAAATTGTCTCCTTAACATGGTAAGAAAAAAGCTTAGGATTTCAGTCACATGAAGAGACATAATGGTCTGGAGAGAGTGGTAATGTAAGGCACAGTTTAACCCCGATGAAAAAGGCATTACGACATTGTAAACAGTCTAATGATAGCTTTTATGGCACGGCTGACTCGCCCTTAATCGAGGTGCACACGGATTTGTTGTGGTGGATACCACGTTCTAAACAGAATATGTTACATGAAGATATTAATTACGTGTCTTTATCAAATGGTTGACAATAATGTTTACTGGCTACTATTGTGTTGTGTGTCTGACTCCTAAATTTTGAGAGTGACCCATAGGTTAAACACTTTTTTTTTAAGATTCCCTAATTTATTTGTTTTTTTTTGTAAAGTTAATTTTAAATTATACATTAAATGGTAAATCTTAATCAAAGAGTTCACAATAGCTATAAGGTGTTGCTGTTCTGTTGTGTGTCGGACTCTGAAATTAAATTTTAGGAGTAATCTGTAGGTTGAGCACTTTTCTTTTAGATCCCCTAATTTTAGTTTTTTTTAAAGTCAGTTTTAAATTCTACGTTAAATGGTATATATTAATCTTAGAGTTTGCAGTAACTATAACAGTTACTATTGTGTTGACCTTCTGACTGCAAAATATAGACAGTGAATCTTAGTTTTGAAAACTTTAGACCCCCAGCTCTTGTTAGTTAGTTATAAGTTTTCAATCATTTATTAATTGACATGTACTAATCATAGGAGTTGCTATTGTGTTGTCTTTCTGACTTGAAAATTTTGAAGGTGTCTTCAATGCTTTAAAAATTGTTTTGTCAATTTAAAAACTAATTTTGTTAACGTTCTTTTTAAATCATGTTCAGCTTACTCAGCTGAAACTTCTCAGGTAATTCAGGGTGTCATCCGGGCTCCCGAAGTTAGGAATTTATTCATAAATTTTGAAAAGTTTATTAAACCTAGTTTATATAATTTTGTTTACATTTTAGTTAATGAATTGTGGATCAAATTCTATATATAAACAATTTGCTTCCCTATTCTTTTTTCAGCAGTAATACTGTGGTGTTACATTTTTGTAAGTTTTGTGAACAATCAATTACTCAAATATTTCTGCAGGAAAATAATTAATTATATACTTTTTTTTATTGTATTGCCAGAATTATGTATAAAAGTGTCATCATCTTCATCATGTAGCATGTCCTTTGTTGAACGTCGTTCCCATCACAGTCCATCTGAAAGAAACTCGTTCTCTAGCCAAATCTCCAGCCTCCGTCAAAGTCATGCCCAAGCATTCCTTGATATCTGGGTGCCATTGTATTCTCGGTCTGCCCCTGTCTCTTTTGCCAGGCATCAAACCTTCCATCACTGTCCTCTGAAGACCGTTGTGTCTCTTGATGTGACAAAGTATTTCAATTTTCTGGCCATGATGGAATTGATAGACCAGTTCCCTTCTATGTCCAACTCTTGCCGAATGCCTATATTTGTCCTTCTCTCAGTCCATGGTATTCTGAGGATCTTTCTGTAACATATAAAAGTGTACAGGTTTTAATTTCCTTTAATTTGCATTAGATTTTAATTTCATTTAAGGGTTTCCAAATATGAAACCATGAACTAGATATTTTTTAATGACTTGACAATGACTTATCTAATCCCTGGGATAGTGAGTTACAACTCTTTTACCTTTTCTCTGCTCCAGGTATGGAATATAATTTTTTTCTCTATTGTTTTGTGTCTCCATGTAGAGTGCTGAGGATGTGGAAGTAGTTGCTTTTGAAGTTCTGACAAGGATGGGCAATCCAGAAGGTTATGATTTACTGTTTTCTCCTGTTTCTTGCGGAGCTTCAAGTATGATCTGTGGTCACTGTGTGTATGTGTCTTTATAAGCGTTTATCTAACTTGACATGACCGTTATCTGCTTGTGCGGACTTCTTGACAAAACCGTTATCCGTCCGTTTGCTTGGGCTTCTATTCTCATATTTTAGGCAATCTTCCCTTAATCTAGACAGCTAAAATTCTATACACAGTCTCTACTAGTGCGGCCTGATAATCTATCAAATTTTCATGGATCCTCAAATGACCTGTCCAGGGCAAGTATTTTATTTAACTTGACATTGCGATTGTCCATTTGTGTGGACTTCTATTTCTCCTATTCTAACCAGCCTCCCCATAACCTAATAATAATAATAATAATGTTCGCTTAGGCACCAAAGGCCTGTTTGCGTCAAATGGCCACTACCATGTCCAACTGCTGAGGCTATGTTCATGCATAGCGTGTCAACTGAAATCCCTACTGACTCCCCAGATGGAGCTGAGTACTCTGCTGCCTTGGGATAAGGGCAGTGAGAAGTGTGTGTTGGACCAATTTGTGTCAGATTTTCTGTGTCTGTCCGTGTCTGACTCCCAGTTATTTCATGTTCGGGTCGAGACCTCTGGATTGAGTCTACATTCAGTCAGGTGATCCTTGCTGTTCTGAGAATACGAGGTTGGGAGAGGTATTGTGTAACCTCTGGTAAGGGGGGAGGGGGGCAGGAGGAAGGCTGCTTCAGTCCATGCAGGGAGGTCCTTGAGTAGTGATAACCTAGAGTGAATTCTGGGTGCAGTTAAGCAGAATGTTGAATGCCATCTTGGACTGGTTTCCCACGGTTTAAGCCAGGCATGAATTGCAGCATAACAAACAGGATAACCGATCGAAAGCACATTCATTCCACAGAATAACATCCTTTATACCACCTGGCGAATTATAATCTGAACAGGAACCAGCAAACATCATAATATTACACAAACACCAGAGTGACTATGTGACAATAGATATTCAGTTTCACAGCAGTCACCGTGACAATAGATATTCAGTTTCACAGCAGTCACTGTGACAATAGACATTCAGTTTCACAGCAGCTCCAAGTTGTATGGCTTACATATGATTTCTTCTTTGTATTTGTCCTAAAATGGACGTTTGGTCATAGTTTACATTGATATCTGTGCCTTTTGGCTCGACATATCCATATGGTTTGAAAGCAGTTTTACTTCTGGATCTAATCATAGAGCATCTTGTATTGGAAAAAAGAAGAATATAGGAAAAGGTGTGGAATTTGTTTAAACCACTTGGCTTGAGATAAGACCTCCCATAATGAAGTAAACAGTACCTATTAGTCTATGGTTGCAGGGCTTTCTCCTTTTGGTGAGCCATGCTTGCTTCACTATAGACGGGATCTTCTTGGTTATTCTAAAAAAGCATAAAAACTTGAATTCTGGTATTTAATCAGGCAATGTTGACTGATACCAGGTAACCAAAAGTTGCTTGAATCTGTCCGCATTCGCCTTGTGGTACTATGAATGTCCAAGGGCATGATGCAGATCACCTTTCCATCATGTTGGCAGGTGATTGTAGTTGTGCAACCACCTGAAAGTCACCCTCCTCGTCCATCTGTGGCCAGTCATGCAGACAACATGGCTGGGCTATCTGTACTTTCAGATGCAGAGTTGACAACATCCTTGGACTGTTTGATGGCGTATTTCGAATGTGGTCTCTCAAGGTAATATTTAGGACTCTTGGGTGCAATTTGAATGTGGTCTCTCAAGGTGATATTTAGGATTCTTCGCTCCATTGCTCTTTTAGTAACACAGAACTTCTCTGCATCTGATTAGCGTAGACTTCAAACCTCACGCTCATATGCCAATCCTGGGCTACCCATGCTTTTAAAGATGTTAGCCCTGGCCTTGATGCCAATCACCTGCTGGAGTATAATATTTCAACGTCGTTGACGCTGTGCCAACTCCCTGCTTTCCTGCGTGAAATCTGTCAATTTTGTTGCTATTGATTTCCTGGCCTAGATAGACAAACGCATTGAAATTCTTTGAGTGACTTATTTTCCAATTGCAGTTTCTCTAAAGGGCAGTTAGTGTTCAGTAGAAAGAAGACTAATGGCATCTAGTTATAGGACTTTATAATTTATTTGTGTATAACATAATAGCTGTCCATCGTTGTCGATGAGGACCGCCGACATCATCCTTGTCACAGATTTCCCTGTTGGGTGTGGGTGCGCATGTGGCTGAACAGGCCAATGCGAGCACGAAAATATCTGCTACATATCGGGCACACGAGGTTTGTAGAAGGGGATGGTGTTCCCGCTGTTCGGGATTTCCGCGTCTCTCGTCTGTTCTGGGCTTTCACAACACGGTCATCTTCACCGGCAGCTACACCCGATTTGACTGCGCTTCTCCAGTCAGATCTGTTTTGCGCAAGACATTCCCAGGTGTCGATGTCTATCTGGCAACTTTTTAGTGAGTCCTTGAGACCGTCTTTAAAACGTTTCTTTGGGCGCCCTCTCTCGCGCCATCCTTCTCTCAGCTCGCCGTAGAGAAGCTTCTTTGGGAGCCGCTCGTCTGACATACGGACGAGGTGTCCGGCCCATCCTAGTCGTGCTTTTTCTAGCAGTGCATGGATGCTGGGCATGTTAGCCCTCGAGAGAACCTCGATGTCAGTGACACGATCTTGCCATCGGATGTGGAATATTCGCCTCAGGCAACCTGTGTGGAAGTGGTTTAACCTCCTTGCATGTCCAGAGTATACAGTCCAGCTTTCGCAAGCGTATAGTAGGGTTGGAATGATGGTTGCACGGTAGACTTTGAGTTTGGTCTTGACGCTGATGCCACGACGTGCCCAGACCATCGAGCGCATTCTACCAAAGGCTGTACTGGCCTTTGCTATTCTGCTTGCCACCTCATCGTCTAGGCTGACAGATCTCGACAGCGTGCTGCCCAGATATGTGAATTTGTCTACGGCATTCAACGTCTGCCCGCTGACTGTAGTCTCTGGTTTTGTGTACGGCATGCCTGGTGCTGGTTGGTACATGACCTCTGTTTTTTTGGCATTTATAGTCAGGCCAAAATTTTTGCATGCGGCAGAAAACTGGTCCATTCCAACCTGCATGTTCAGTTCTGAGTTGCTCATTAGAGCGCAGTCGTCAGCAAATACAAGTTCCCTGATTATGTCGCCAGCCACTTTGGTTTTGGCCTTCATTCTTCTGGAATTGAGTAACTTGCCATCTGTGCGGTACTTTATGGGTATTCCAAGCTCCAATGATCTGAAGGCGTCTGTCATCGTGGCCGCGAACATCATGCTGAACAAAGTCGGGGCGAGTACACATCCTTGTTTTACTCCGTTTGATACTAGAAACGTTTTAGAGATTTGCACCGCTGTCTAGTACACGAGCACACATGCCTTCGTGTAGCTGTTTCACCATTGTTATGAACTTGTTGGGGCAGCCAAACTTAGACATTATCATCCACAGCCCTCCTCTGTTTACTGTATCAAATGCCTTTGTCAAATCAATAAATGTGGTGTACAAGGCCTGATTTTGTTCTCGACACTTCTCTTGTACTTGGCGAGCGGCAAAAATCATGTCCACTGTTCCTCTTCCGGCTCTGAATCCACATTGGCTTTCTGGGAGGTGGTGGCTTTGTTCAAGGTGTTTGTTGAGCCTGTTTAGCAGTAAGCGCGCTAGGATCTTGCCTGCTACGGAGAGTAGAGATATTCCACGATGATTGTCGCATTCCTGACGGTTGCCTTTTCTTTTGTACAGGTGAACGATTGAGGCGTCCTTTAGCTCCTGCGGAATTTTACCTTCAGCCCACATGTGACAGAAGAGTTCAGTGATCCTTCTGGTGAGGGATGGGCCAGCTGTCTTATATATCTCTGCTGGTATTGCATCAGCTCCTGGAGCTTTTCCTATAGATAGTGAACTGATTGCCCTGTCGACTTCCTCCTCAGTAATGACTTCATCCAACGCCAGGTTCAGTTCCACCTGCGGCATTCGCCGGATGGCCTCTTCATTTATGGACGATGGGTGGTTTAGTATTTTGCAGAAGTGGTCTGCCCATCTGTCTAGAATCTGAACCTTATCTGTTAGCAGTACCCCATCCGCACTGCGAACTGGAGTATTACTAGATGGCTGCGGGCCGTAGAGAGCTTTCAGTGCCTCGTAAAATCGTTTGGTGTCATGACGCTCGGCGAACATCTCAATTTCGTCAGCTCTTTTGCTGAGCCAGGAGTCTTGCATCTCTCTAAGCCTGGTCTGGACAGCTTTGCGAGCAGTATTGAAGGCAGCTTTTGCTGCCGGAGATGGTGTGTCCCTCTGGTATTCCCTGTGCGCTTCATGTTTTGCATCGAGAAGGCCCTGTATTTCCAGATCGTTCTCATCAAACCAGTCCTTATGCTTGCGCGTGAGTGGGCCAATGTGTTTAACAGCTGTGTCGTAGAGTGTGTTTCTCAGTGATACCCAGTTCTCTTCGATGTCATTCTTTTCAAAACGAAGCTCAGATAGTCTGCCCTCAAGCTCTTCCTGGAAGCCTCCTCTCGTGGGTTCGTATTTCAGCTGAGAGACATTTAGCCTCCTAGGTGGTTTTTTTCCCTGGGGGCGCATTTTGGGCTGGATCTTGAAGTTTAGCTTGGCAATGACAAGTCGATGGTCGGTCCAACATTCTGCACCACACATACTCTTCGTTACCATAGCATCCGCTCGATCCCTACGTCTGATGATAATGTAGTCAATGAGGTGCCAGTGGCGGGACCTTGGGTGCATCCATGTGGTTCTATTTCGGACAGGTAGTCGGAAAGCTGTGTTTGTAATGAGTAGTTCATTTGCGGCACATGTCCTCAGAAGGAGCAGTCCGTTACTATTACATTTTCCGATACCATGTCGGCCAATGGCCCCCTCCCAGGCTGTATGGTCTGTGCCAACCCTAGCGTTAAAATCACCGAGGATGACCAGTTTGTCAGATTTGGGGACTGCAGCGATGAGCGCCTCAAGGTCCTCATAAAACTTATCTTTTGTTTCCTGAGGATTTGTCATTGTGGGTGCGTATGCACTGATCAGTGTTGCATGGCGCCCTCCTATTAGGGGGAGACGCAGTGTAATCAGGCGATCATTAATTCCTCTGGGCATGCTTGTGAGCTTGTCAACCATGTTTTTCTTGATGGCAAAGCCAACTCCAGCTTCACGGCGTTCTTCTTTGCTGCGGCCGCTCCAGAAGAAAGTATAACCAGCGCCTTCTTCTGTGATCTGCCCTTCCTCTGCCAGTCGTGTCTCGCTCAGTGCAGCTATGCAGATGTTGTATCTAGCCAGTTCCCTGGCGATCAGTGCTGTCCGTCGTTCGGGTCTGTTTGCTTTGGTGTTGTCCAGTAGCGTGCGGACATTCCATGTTGCAAGCGTGATAGGTAGTTTTCGTGATCGTTTTCTGCCTGTTCCGCCGCTGCAGTTTGGGGGCCCTGCCAGTTGCGAGCTGCTAGTTGTGTATAACATAATATCAAGATTAATACTAACCATAATTAAGTGGCAGATCGATTAGAATGCTAACCTCTAACAACATAGGAATTATTTCTATCCACTCTTTCTGCACTGTGTATAACATAATATCAAGATTAATACTAACCATAATTAAGTGGCAGATTGATTAGAATGCTAACCTCTAACAACATAGGAATTATTTCTATCCACTCTTTCTGCACTGTCCAGTCTACTCAGCTGTTAATGAGTATTTGTGAACGAATGACAGTAAAGAAGGGAACTGGTCACCCTACCTGAGAAAATATCTATGACCGAGTACAATAAAGTCTTAAGCACATCATCCCTGACAGCAGTGTCTGCTATAAATTGTAACAAAATTACAAGCAGACTGGCAAAGTAACATCAATACTTGTCACTCCTTTTGGGGCATATGTCATTGACAACCATTCTCCAGCAAGTTTGGTTTCCAGTTGTGGTCCAGGGGACCAAAATGCATTTTTACGGTTTTTTTCACCAGGTGTTTCTTGGTCTACCTCTCTTTCTCTTCAATTGTAGATTCCATGTCCAGGCCTGTCTGGCTACGCTTGATGAATTCCATTAAGCGGGTCCTATCCAACCCCCATTTCCTATGTTTAATCTGTTGCTCTACTGGTTGCTGTTGGCTTTTCCCCCATAGATTTTCATTTCTCACCATGTCTTTTTACCTATACCTGTTATCCTCCGTAGACATTTATTGACAAACGACGGAAGTTTCCTCTGTATTGCCTTTGTCATTCTCCAAGTTTCTGCTCAACAGAGTGCTGTATACAGTCTAAATTGCATACATTTGTTGTAATTACCCTCTCCACTTCCGTTACCATGTATTAAATTTATTGCAAACTATCATTTTCTTCTTTGGTGTATCTCCTGAAAAGGACGTGTTGTAGTTTATAGCGAGGCTGCGATATCTGCGCCTTTTGGTCCGACACATCCGGTTTCAGCTGGTTTTTTGTGTGCCGGATTTGCCTTCCCACTGCAATCCCCATTCTCTTGGCCAGACTACACTAGCGCAGACTGTTTCCATGGCCACCAAACTATCATTTAAATCTTTAAGTAGGGGTCAGATTTACGTGGAATCAATGCAAAAGTCTTTGTCAGTCACAGAAGACGAAACAGATGAGACCAACTTAGAGCTAAACAACTAGTTAAAAAATCTGAGGTACAAAACACACACATGCCACCCTCAACCAGCAGACCTTACCAAGGGGTTAGGAAAGAATTTTGTTAAAATTCCGAGATCAAAGTATAGATTTCAACATTAAAATTGGATTTTATTCCAGGAAGGGGTATGTCGGAAGTTGGTGCGGGTTTTTTCTCTGATTACAAACCGGCCCCTGTGGTTGACCATAGCCACAGAAATTGGGTACCAGAAAATCTGGGAAGTAAAGGTGGCCAGCGTGATGCTGACCCACGTCATCCACTATGTGCTGTTCGTTACAAAATAATATGAGCCTAACACCATATTTCCTATGCGGTTTATGATGTGACAGGATCTTTACTTTACATTTTACTATGTTGCGAGTGAAATTTGACTTTATGGGGTCTGCAATTTTAAATTTATTAAAATAAATCTAACCATATTATTATGATCAGTAAATATTATTTATACACTGATTAAAAAATATAGTTTAGCATAGTAATAAATTAAAATATAATTAGTTTGTATTTATTTGAAGTTAGATACTAAATCTCCATATTACAAATTCATTTATAGATTTTAAATTGATTAAAAGTCAAATGAAAGTCCAATCTTCAATCGTATGAAACCAATACTTCAGCAGATGAGAAATAACAAGACATAAGCTCATACTTTCCAACACCATGGTTATTCCAGCCATTGAATATGGCTGCGATGTTTGGGACTTATGAATAGCTGATACAAAGCAGCTCAGAGTTGATCAAAGAGCAATGTAGTGAAAGAACATTGACAGTCTCTCTACTGGGCAGAATTCTAGTGTCAAACAACCTTTAATTTTTTTTTATTAGAGGAGAGATAAACATGCTGGAAAGGATACAAAAAAGCATGACAAAGCTGATAGTGGGATTCCAGAATTACAGTTATGAGGAAAGACTCAGAAAAGAGAAAAATTTGAAATGACAATACAGGTTTATAAGATAATCAAAGGAATGGATAAATTAGACGATAACAAGTTTTTCAAAATGCAACCACCTACAAGAACAAGAGGGCATAGCCTGTCGAAGACAGATGTGTTGGACCGAACAGTGCAAATATCGCAGTCAAGCTCTATATTAGCAACACAATGCATTCCGTTCTTTAGACTACATCTTGCTACTTGCAAATCCCTGTTCAGGGCTTGGTAGCGGGAGATTGAGAACGAACGGAGAAGAAGAGAGCTTAGCTACAAATTAACTAAAGAAAGGTCCAAATTAGATATTAGGACAAATTTTTTTAGTCAGAGAATGGTGAATGCTTGGAATGCATTGCCACAGGAAGTAGTGGAGGCAAGGTCAATTAATGCATTTTAAGCATAGATTGTATGCACATAGCTTTTAGAGCAAGGGAATGTAAATGAAACTGGTTGTATACAGAGTCTTCTAAACCAGTATAAAGACATTAAGTTAAAATACTGCACTATTAAGAAAATGCAAATTGGCCGAGTATGTAGTGTACGAGCCTGACATCAGGTGGACATGAAAAGTGATATTCTGATGGCCTTATAACTTAGAGCATTCACTTGAATGTCCACCGTTGAGATGGGAAATGGTCTGAGTAAGGCCTTTAGTCAGCATGGCAAAAATCAAAATAAGTTTAAACATTTGACAACCTGGTACTAAGTCACTTGTCGTGCCTCACCACCAGAATGCAGATTAAACCGTCTTTGACTAGGTGACGAGTTACCTGTGGTATTTTTGTGTTGCTAAACTTGATAGGATGAAAGAATAATCTAGCAGATTAGAACTATCAACATGAAGAATACCAAGCTCCTTAAATTCAACACTATCAACAAAAGAACCAATCATTCTGAGGGACAGCAGATACCTTTACCTATTTGGCACATCAGAAAGTACAGGATCAGAATTGGAAAAGTAAGAGTGGCATTCCTGACACTAAACAATAAATGAAGATACAGAGACATCAAGATTGTCAACAAAATTATCATGTTCAGTGCTGTTGGAATCGAAGACATGGAGAACAATCAAGACCATGCAATAAAGACTCTAGTCCTTCTCTCACAGATGCCAATGAAGGATAATGGGCATATGGTGATAGGACATAAGGACAGAATGAGGACCTATGGGAAAGGAGCCAACAACAAATTAAGTGTAGAAAATGAGACTGGATAGGATATATGCTACAGAAGGCACCATCGAACATAGCCAGACAGGCTCTTATATGAATCCTCAAGAGAAGAGAGACCCAAAAATACACAGACGAGAATGTGAGAATGAACTAAAATTAAATGATTACACCAGGACAGAGACAGAAAAAGCAGCCCAGTGCCATGAATAATGGCGGAATGTTGTCAATGGTCTACGCATCGATAGGGGCGGCAGGCCTTGTTTGATTGTTTTGCTAGATTTTGCAAAGTGCTTGTTGGGAATACATTAAACACCTTGGTGGGCCATAGACAGGACACCCCTGGTTAAGATGAAGAGTGTTAAAGGAATGTCACTTATTTATAATATTGTAGGTTGCCTCCAATTAAAATGAATACATTTGAGATTCATTTTTACTGCAGCTCTATGGAGTTTAACTTGTACACATCCATGTGTATGAAGCACAGTTGGTGCTGTACGAGTGAGGCATCGCAATCGTTTTTGCTGTTCTAAGAATCCCGTCACCTTGTAACAGAAAAAAAAATGTTGTTGAACTGTTCTTAAAAATAACTGGACAGATGCCAGAGAGATAAGACGTGAGAGGGAGGTACGTGGATAGGACACACATTGCAGAAACCAGCTGATACAAGGCAGTCACTGTTCTGGAATCCTTAAGACAAGAGAAAAGGAGCAGGCCTAAACACTCATGGAGAAAGGAAGTCAAGACAAACCTAGAAATGGCAGGAAAGACTTGAGAGGGGAGCTGAAAATTATAGTGCAGGAAAGCTTGGCAAGTATTTGTTAAAGACCTGTGAAGATTTTCTGCACAGGGGCATCCACTCCTATAGAAGTACAGGTCAACTAAGACTAAGATGACTAAATTTGTGTTTTATCTCAACATTGAATATTTACACTTTTAAATAACATCTAGGTTTGCATCCTAGTCTCCAAGTACCTACAACTGGCATAGTTTTTTTCACTCATTTAAACCGAATTACCTGCTCCGCTTGATCAATGCAGTAATAGTTGTCTTATGGCTTGGATAAAGGTCTTCTTTTCCTGAAGGGGATTGCTTGTTATTTTTGTTCTCATGTTGCTTTCCTGTCTGCTGTCTTATTTCCTGGTATGCCACTGTGTGATAATATCCACTGTAGCACTACCCTTCTCCTGCCTAGTAATTCTCCTGACTGTTTTAAGCCCTGGCAGTTTATCATGCTTGAGGACTCGCAGAACTGACATTGCTTCTGTAATGAATACAGCCTATTGGCATTGGTGTTGCTAATCATTCCTGTACTTCAGCTGAGTAGTTTGAATGTAATTTTTTAGTGAGTAAACTAGTGGTTTCATTTTCATTATCTGGGTAGACAAGTTTTTGTGAAACATGATGATCAAGATTCCTACCACAAGTCCACGTTGTGTGTCTGGGTGCAGGTTGTGTCACAACAGTCTAGTCAACGAGTTATGGATAGCTTATTGAGGAGTCTTGCAAGCTCTTAAGGGTGGTAAACTCTCGCTTCTGAGAAGTGAACTGGTTAGGGTAGCTGCTGGAAAGTGAACTATACTCCAGTGGCTGCCATCCCACTGTGGCGTGCCTGGAAATGAGAGGGCAGTTGGGCTTGCAGGGAAGGGAGGAGAATGTAAGCAATAAGACAGCAAAATCACATACTTTGAGAAAAAGAGAGTTGTCCAGGCTGTCAGAAGAGAATATAACCAACCCGACGATGACTAGCACACCCTTGACCGGCAAGGGCAGACTAACATTCTTCGCCTCAGGACTGGGCACAATAGACTGAATAAACACATGTACAGGCTTCGTCTGTCTGCTTCGCCGCTGTGTACATGTGGGATTAGCGAACAAACTGCAGAGCATGTTTTGCAGGACTGTCCTCTGTATGGTCAGTTAAGGAGGATACACTGGCCAAATGATTAACACTACAATCAAAGCTGTATGGAGCTAAAGAGCAACTACGATCGAGTTCATCGTGGAAACTTGCCAGATGGTGTAAACATCTATGATGCGATCACAAAGAAGAAGGAGGAGCCTCGCATTGCACTACAGCCAGGAGGATCAAGGTCTTCCTCAAATATGTTTTTATGGGGACGGCGTGGGCTAGTGATTAAGTGACACGACTCACAAGCCAAAGTTTCTGGGTTCAATCCCCATCACAGCACCGGCCGTTACCCCGTGGAAGCAAACCCTTAGAAAATGCAGGAGGAAGCAGACCCTTACATAAAATGCATGCTGAAGTTGGATGCATTGGGCCAATAGGCATAAAATAAAAACCACAGTGCAATGCACACTGTCTTGGGGAATAGAGAAATAAGGCAAACGTCCAAACAAATAAAAATAAAAAAGAAGAACAAATAAAAAAAATAAAAATGTTTTGGAATGTAAAAAAAGCCACTGCTACCAAGGAAACATCAACAGTTGAAATGTTCTTTGATATTCATCCTGAAATAATGTTCTGTAAAATTTTACAGCTAGGTTGCATTTCTGTGCCTTTCGACACGATTTCAGCTTTTTTCGAGTCAAATTTACCTTCCATATTTTATCTTTAACCTCTTAGCCAGGCTGTATGACTGCAGTCTGTTTCCAGGTCCGCCATTTGGAGAAAAAATGGGGTTTTGGCTAATTATGGGTTTCTGACCCCGATAAAAGCAGCCAGCTTTGAGTCATTGGCTGTTGTATATCTTCAGCCCCAAAGCAGATGAAGTGAACTCTGTACAAGTGGTTTCCAACAACAACACTCCTTATAACATTTTTTCCTATGCATTACTCAGGCTTAACATGGGAGCAGAGAATAGTAGCACTGTCACCTACCAAACATGACGTAAGTGGCCACTCTGGATGGTTGGACTTGGGTCTGCTACTTCAGGGCACGACAAATTTGTGGTGCTAAAAATTTCACTGTTGTGCTCAACATTTTGGGAGGGAGCTGAGGTAATGAATTGGTTAGTGCACTGGCTTCCAGGCCCAGTGAACAGGGTTTGGTCTCCAGTTGGTGCAGGATTTTTTTCCGATCACTGAATGAACTTGGGGCCGCCCCAGCCTAAAAAATTGGGTACCATAATAACCTGGGAAAGTAAAGATGGCTGGCGTGATGTTGACCACATCATCCCTAGTGTCTTGTTGGTCAAGAAACGTATTGGCCTCACACCATATTCCCAATATGCCAAACTGGCATGTTAAAAGGATCTTAATGCTTAACAAAAATTTTCTAAATGTTTCAGGATTAGTGTTTTATTAACTTGCACAATTTCTCCTATTATCATATACACATAGACACACACACCCCCCCCCCCCCCCCCCCCCCTCGCCCCTTAATATTTAAGAGCCACAAAATATAATATTTTTCTGCATAATTTCCTCTCCACTAACTTTCAAGACGAGACTGCCAGCATTGTGTTATGCAGCTGCTTTGACATAACACAAGTAAGGAATAACAGAAATAGGTTGGTTTTTATTTTGCGTTTGCCTTATTTTTTTTATTCCCCAAAAAGGTGTGCGTTGCACTATGTTTTTATTTTGTGTCTGTCGGCTCCGTGCATCCGACTTCGGCATATTTTTATTTAAGGGTCTCCTTCCTCCTGCGTTTTTTTAAGGGTTTGCTTCTCTGAGGTAACGGCTGGTGCTGTGATTCGTAGCGAACCCAGCATCTTCGGTGTGTGAGCCATGTCACTTAACCACTAGCTCACACAGTCCCCTAGAAATAGATATTGCTTTGACAATACACTTAAATTTTACATATTTAGAATTCATATTTTCCAGAATGATTCACCTATACCGTCCAGGTGTTGCACAATCCAACCAGGAATTTTTCATCAAGCACTTTGCCTGGCTGCAACATTTTTATCATGAAACAAAATTCTAAATAAATTTGTCACTACCTATACGGCTCCATCCTGTTGAAACTATTAGCAACAGGAAAACAAAACATAAACCCTCTACTCTCATTTGTAGAAAAGCAAGGGGGACTCTGATTTCGAGTTAAGGTATCCGCCTTGGGTGCTGGAGGTCGTGTGTTCGAATCTTTGTGGAGATCGGATTTTTTTTCATTTGGTAAAATTGTCCCTGATCTCTGGGTAGTGAGATCGGCTTCTCGTGTTCAGTGTCGAGCACGTTAAAAATTCCTTGGTAGTTGGAAATCAAAAAGACTAGTCTTAACAGCTGTTTCCATGACAAAATTCAAATGAAAAATCTACCCAAGTTATTTGTACCTTTCTCCAGGTGGTTTGTTAAGAGTATCTATAGAAGGTGCCTAACTGGCTGCGGGTCTACTTAGCTCTAGTAATAATAATAATAATAATGTTCAAGGCCCTATGTGTAGATCGACCACTACCATGTCCAACTTCTGAGGATTGTTCATGCGTAATGTGTCGACTGAAATCCCTACCACAGCCTAGGTGGAGCTGAGTACTCCACTGCCCTGGGATGAGAGCAGCGAGGAGTGTGTGTTTGACCAATGTTTGTGTCAGGCTTTCTTTGTCCGTTTTTGACTCCCTGTTTTTTTTCGAGTTCTATCCCTTAGACCTCTTGATTGTGTCCACCTTCGCGTCAGTGTGACTCTTTCTGTGCTGAGAATACGGGGTTGGGAGAGGTATCATGTAACCTCTGGTGGAGGTGGACAGGCGAAAGGCAGCTTCAGTCCAAGCATGAAGACCGTTGAGTAGTGATAACTTGGGCTGAATTCTGGAGTGCAGTTAACCGGAATGTTAACCACTATCATAGACTGGTTTCCCATGGCTTATTAGCTGTAGTGTATGAGTCTATTAAAATTACATCGCACATTGGTAAAAATCACACTACAAGAAACTGGTTGTATGCAGACTCTGTAGTCTTCTAAACCAGTATACAGGTCAGGTCATCCCGTATCTGGTGAGGTCGTCAGAGATTGGTCTATTCTTTTATGTTGTCCTCCCACCTCTTTTCGGGACAGCCTCTTCGTTGTCTGCCTTGCACCTTTCCGTGCAGGATCGTATTTGCAAGACCATTTGATCTTGATATGTGACCGTACGAAGCGAGTTTCCTTCTTTTGACAGTTGCCAAGAGGTCTTCAAAAGGCCCTATTGCAGTTGTAATTCTATCTCGTATTTCCTCATTTGTAATTCAATTTTTGTACGTGACGTTTAAAAGTCTTCGGAAACATCTCATCTCCAAGGCCTGTATCCTTCGCTGAAGGTCAGCTGTAACTGTCCATGTCTCACAAGCATAGAGGAATATTGACAGGACCAAGTATAAAGACGTTTAATTAAATCAATCGTGACTTAACACCATTTGCTAGACGCTTAATAGAAAAGGAAAGGGACCTAGGGGTTATAATTGATCATACAGGTAGTATGAGTGAACAAGTTCAGGTAGCAGTGAAAAAGACAAATGCAATGTTAGGTATGATAACATGAAATATTAAACATAGAAGCATGGAAGTGATAGTCAAATTGCATAAAGCACTAGTTAGATCTAGATTGGAGTACTCTGTTCAGGTGTAGAGTCCTTATCGTAGAGAAGATATAAACATGCTGAAAAGGATATAAAGAAGAGAGTGACAAAACTGATAGAGGGATTACAGTTGTGAGGAAAGACTCAGAAAAACCGACCCACTGTGTCTAGAATAGAGAATAATTCTAGATGATTAGTACAAGTCAACAAGTGAGCTGGCCTGTTAAGAGTAGGATTACAGTGCTCCAAGGTTGGAAATCACAGACAGACAATAAAATCCAGACGCGGTTCGTTTCTGGTATTATTGCTCCTCCAGTTGGCCTAGCTGTAAATGGGTACCTGGCGAGTCAGGGAAGGTATAAACAGCAAGAAAGGGAACTGGCCACCAAACCTCACATATGCTGCGGCTTAGTACATGAAGATTTATCTTCATTCCCGATGGCAAATAGTGCCATAGGACTGACCTTTACCTTATAAGATAATCAATGGAAAGGATAAATTAGACTATAACAAGTTTTTTCTAAGTACCAGCTACGAGAACAAGAGGGAATAGCCACAAATGAATTTAAAAAAAGGTCCAGATTAAATATTGGGAAATATTGTTTTAGCCAGATAGTAGTGAATGCTTGGAATGCATTCAAGAATAGATTGGATGCACATAGTTATTTTTAGATCAAGTGAAGTAGAAGAAACCGGTTGTATACTGACTCTGCAGTCTTCTAAACCAGTATAAAGAAGTTAAATTAGAGCATGGTCTGGAAAGAAACAAACCTTCACTGATATCTGACCGTGGTGGCTTGGCTGTCTACTTTATATCTGTAGCCCAAGGGTACAGACTCAACGAGTATCTCATTCATAACCAACCAACTTTCCCTATACGGGTTCCTGTCCCACACTGGGGGATAGCATATTTATGCATAACTTTTGTTGATTCATTTCTTGTTGTGATCTTACATTTAAAAAGATATATTTTTGACTTTACCAAGCTTCTTGTCAAGGCGTATAACATGGACATATTTTAATATTTGACTTGCAGAGAAATGATATCGCCTATGTGCAACATTATGCTTTGATTGAATGTTATAATCTTTCATAATTTTTCTCACAAATAACATCATTTAGCCATCTCTGCAGCTGACTTCATTGAAGGAAGCCTGCAGCAAAGCATTTATGTGCTTTTGTAGTGGTTAAGTTTCAAGCACTTTTTAATAGGATGAGATTGCCAGCCTCATGCACAACCCATCGTAGTTATTTTTTTACATGCATAGTGGGCCTCTTCTACCATCCCCAGCGAGGTCTTTGGATCCACATGTGGGAAATGATGTTTATGCATAAAATATATTGATTTTATTGATTAATTTCTTGTTGTGATGTGGAAGCTTGATTTGAAATATTTTGGATATATTTTGAATTTTAGCAAGCACTACAATTAGTGCTTGTTTTAATAACTGACCTTTAGTAAAATCACAATAATGTCTGTGTGCAAAGGGTAGAAGACCCAGCAACACTTTGTCATTCACATAGGTGAACAATGAGTGTGGATTGCCATCAGGGATGTTTTTTTAAGATGTGCGATAATCCAAGTGGCAGAGTAGTTGGAACCTTTGGCTCCTATGAAAAAATACACTTGGCCACTTGAAACTCAAATCTAAGCAGTTGTAATAGGTACGGAACTTTGTTAGAATTAGGGAAGGCTGGACATAGAGGGAAGAAACTGATCATCTCGACTAAAGCTGGGATATCATACAATGAAGTTTCACTCTGTTAGAGTAAGTAAAGACAATTAGTTTGGAAGGAAACTGGACACTCCACCCACTAACGATAAGACCTCATTCTAAGTATGTTAGAGTAAGGGAAGACAAAAGTAGGGAAGGGAACTGGACACTCCACCCACTAACGATAAGACCTCATTCTAAGTATGTTAGAGTAAGGGAAGACAAAAGTAGGGAAGGGAACTGGACACTCCACCCACTAACGATAAGACCTCATTCTAAGTATGTTAGAGTAAGGGAAGACAAAAGTAGGGAAGGAAACTGGACACTCCACCCACTAACGATAAGACCTCATTCTAAGTATATTAGAGAAAGGGAAGACAAAAGTAGGGAAGGAAACTGGACACTCCACCCACTAACGATAAGACCTCATTCTAAGTATGTTAGAGTAAGGGAATATGAAGCAGAGAGAAATAAAATAGGTTACCCCCACCTTACTAAAGGACTGAGACTAAATCTGAGACCTCATACAATGAAGTTTAATTTGAATTAAGAAAGACAAAGTAGCAAGAAAGGAAACTTGTCACATTGTCTTACTAAATCTGAGACCTCATGCAATGAATGCTATAGTTAAGGAAGACAAAGTAGCGAGGAATGAAACTTGTCTTACTAAAGCTGAGACCTCGTAAAATGAAGTCTCACTAGAGTTGACAAAGCAGCAATTACGAAACTTATCATCCCACCGTATTAAATATGAAACTTCTAGCTCTTCATCTCCAAATACAGTTTATGCTGTAGGCCATCCTTTACTTGTCAAACTTGCAACCAATCAAAAACGAAACTAGTGGTTGTAAAATGTTTTTAGTTCAAGTAACTTCAAATTAAAATTCGAGGTTTTCTTGATGGAACAGTTGTATCCCTGTTTGTGATAATAAACTGCAATGTGTATATTGTACATAATATTCTGCTTTTATGTGTATTTTTTTTTAACTTTCATTGAATTCGCATGTAAATACAGATATACAATTCACTACTTATTTAGTCAATATTTCTCTATGCTTGCGGAACATGGACCATTACAGCAGATAACCAGAGAAGAATCCATACCATGGAGATTAAATGTTTTAGATGACTCCTAAATGTCATCAACAAAGACCATATCACAAATAATAAAGTACGACAAAGAATCGGGAATGCAAGTGGACTTTGCAACGATCACTTCACAATGATCAAAAGACAAAAGCTGACTTGGTATAGGCCCAAGGATTTTGCAAATACAATACTACAGGGTAATTGAGGGTTGGGATGTCTGAGAAAACAATGAGAAGAAAACATCTATGAATGGACTAATCTCTAACCTGGGGAGACACAAAAAACAACCGCAGAGAAGGTGGCATAAGGTTGTGGAGGTGTCAGCAGGTGTGTTCCAGCGATCTCAAAGGTCATGGGATTAACTGAACCGAGTTATTTAGTCATACTATGCATGAAAAAGCACCTTGGTATTTGTATCTCGTGGTAACAAACTGGATTCCATCCTGATCTTGACATGCAGAAGTCTACCCAGCTGTTAATAGATACCTAACTTTAATTTCGAAGTAGTAGTTACCTATTGTGAACGATGATGGCGACAGCATTACATTTGTGTGGACAGACGTGGCCAGGTAAGGTTCTGCATGTGGCTAATGTTCTTAACTTAACTTCTTTATGCTAGTTTAAAAGACTCTGCAGGGTCTGTACTCAAGTTTCTTCTACTCAACTTGATATAATAATAATTATGTGCATACAATATATTTTTGAATGCATTAACTGACCCTGCACCCACTATTTCTTGTGGCAATGCATTTCAAGCATTCACTATTCTCTGACTAAACAAAATATTTCCTAATATCTAATCTGAACCTTTCTTTAATTAATTGTGGCTGTGCTCTCTTGTTCTTGTAGCCAGCTGAAATTTGAAAAAAAATTGTTAAAGTCTTATTTATTTTTTCTCTCGATTATCTTATAAACTTATATTAAATTACCACAAATTTTTCCATTTTCTAGACACTGTATACTAATTTATTTTTCTGAGTCTTTTGTCGTAACAATAATTTTGGAATTGCAGTATCCTTTCTCCGCACACTCTACCACATAACGGGCACACGTAGATGGTATTGGTAGCTAAGGTGTCCCTCATGGTGACCTTTCATACGGCTCGCTTCTCCCTCACTGCATTGGAGATGTTCTAATCATTCAGGCCAGCAAGATAAGCAGTCCAATACAAGAAACTTCCAAGAAGCAAAATCAATTTCAAGACTTTTTAAGGAGACCGTTAGCAAATATCTGTATCTTTTCTTATGCCCGACTGAAGAAGGCAAGGCAGCAAGAAAATTCTACCTCAGATACTCATGGAACTGCATTTAAGGCCATCATCAAAACAGGTTAGGGCGATTAAAAAGAATGCCAAGACTGATTCTCTGATGAACTGTCTGGTGCTTGTGTGGAGGTATGTTTCAGCTATGAAGCTGAAATCCCTACACTGAAGCCGGCTTCTGCATTCTGAGGATAGTTTTGGATGCCTTTCTCTCAAAGGCCCAAAACATTGTTATTTTTTACAGACTCTGATGCTGAACATTGCAGAATTGATCTTTTCCCTAGACGTTGGCCACATTATCACCTTGCTTATCATCAAAATAGTTATGCTGTGGACCCCTTGACACTTAAATACACCTGGCAATGACAAGACAGACAGACTAGCAGAAAAGGGATCAAGACAACACTAACCACACACACTCATAGATACAACTCTACATACAAACCGTTCATTAGAACAGCAAACAAAGAAACTTGGGTCAACAGATGGGGGAAACTGGAAGGGAGGTTTACATATAAAGACATATATGTTATTCTTCTTCTTCTTCGTACGCAGTCAGACAGTAACCATTATTTTTTCGAAAAAAGCGGCGGTCATCCTGAGGATGTCGACACTGCCATAGAGCTTTTCTTGTGGTTCCACTGGTGATGGCCACATCTGCTCTCTCTGATCCTCGTATGTCGGGCAGTTCTGCAGCAGATGTTCAGCGGTCATTTTCCCGGTACCACACGGGCATTCGTCAGTTCCACCTATCTTCAATTTGTTGAATAGGTGGTACCTCAGTCTATTGTGGCCAGTGCGAAGTCTGAAGACAACGACCTGCTCTCTTCTGTTCAACTGGTAATATGCATCGTTTTTGGTGTAACCAGTATGTTCGGTTTCCCATTTGGTCATGTATCTGGCTTTAATAAGCCGTTTTGACTCTTCGTACGTCATACTAGTATCTGTTTGTGGTAGTCTTGCACCTTCTTTTGCCAGTCTGTCTGCCTCCTCGTTGCCTTGTATGTTGCAGTGTGATGGGACCCACTGTACCACTACCCTTTTTGGTGCGGACTGCTGGCATAGTTGACAGAGTGCTGTTCTTAAGTCATTAAGCTCAGTGTTTTTCTGGCTTTTTAGCGCTGTGACTACGGCGAGAGCATCTGAAAGCAGGACTATATGGCTCTCATTTTCACTGTGTGTCACCATTTCTTCCACTGCCGCCCTCAGTGCCTCTGCTCTGAAATTGCTTGTGTACTTACCAGTAGCGAATGACAGTGTTGTTTTTCTGCCATTTGGTAGGTTCAGGAATGCTCCTGCCCCTCCGTTCTGTGTACTGTTTGTTACAGAACCGTCGGTGTATGCATGGGTCCAGTCCATGCTTGGGTAGTTTTTCGATATAAAGCTTATGGTAGTATCTCTCTTTTCTTTTTCGGTCTGGCAGTTTTTGTTTCTAATACCTAGTATATTTTCTACCACCTCTGGAAATATATCCTGCCTCCAGGTAGGTTTTCGTACAGTAGTGATGGGCTTTGGTGTTGTTAGTGCGTTTATGGGATCTTTGCTTTGGCTATTTCTGCAAAGTTTCTCCGCTTTAGTTTCCCATTTCCCAAATTGTTTAGTCTCTGGTGCATTGGATGGTCAGGCTTCGGAGTTTCTCTGACTGCAGCTGGGCTCTGCAGTCTCTTCTATCGGTCATGGATTGCAGTTTTGTAATCTTTTCAAGTTCTACAATTGGCGTTGACTTCATGCCTCCTGCTATAACTCTCATGGCTTGGTTTTGAAGTTTGCTAACTTTATCGAAGTTCGCCTTTGCTGCTGTTGTCCATGCCGCAATGCTATACTCGAGAACTGGTCTCACTCTTCCAGTGTACAGTTTCTTTAGTATGCTTTCGTCTGCTCCCCAGCTTGTGCCAGCAAGTTTCCTCATGATTGCCATTCTTTCTCTGGCTCTCATTCGGTTTCTCTCGATCTGACTTTTCCATGTCATGCGCCGATCAAATGTGACTCCCATATAGTTTGGGTTGTCGTTTGGCTGCAGGATTTTGCCATTTAGGCTTAATTTGGTGTTTTGTGGTTTGATTGAAAGCGAGAATATTGTGCATGTGGTTTTCTCTTCGTTTATTTTGACCAGCCATGAGTTCGCCCACTCTTCCAGCGATGTTAGGGCCTGCTGCATCCGATCTCTTGCTATGGTGAGATTCTTTTCAGAGGTCCACATAGCCAGATCGTCTGCAAACATTGAGCTATGGACTCTTCTTGGTATATTCTCTGTAATGTCGTTTATATACACCAGGAAGAGTGTGGGTGACAGTACTCCCCCTTGGGGTACTCACTGCTCGAGTGTCACCTTTTTGCTCATCTGCTCTTGTACTTGGACTCTGGCCGTTCTTTGTTTGAGGTAGTGGTTGATCCACTTGTACATTTTCCCACAAACATCACTTCTTCTTAGCTTGACTCTAAGTCCGTCTTTCCAGACTTTGTCAAATGCCTTTTCCAGATCCACCCAAACAGCTACTGTGTGTTTCTGTGCCTGGTAGGCATCTTCTATTTCCTGGGCAATGAGGATACCTGGTCCTCAGTTGATCTGTGCTGTCTAAAGCCGGCTTGCTGTGGAATTAGTATTCGTTTTTCTTCCAGATGCCACATCAGTCTGGTGTTTATCATACGTTTCATCAGTTTGCCAACACAGCTCAGTAGGCTGATAGGCATGTATCCATTCGGATCTGTTTTGTGCTTTCCATTCTTTGGTACTGGTACAAGTACTGCGTTAAAGACATATGACGCCTCATTCCAAATGATAACACCAATCAATTGACAAAGAAGGATCAGAGCACCATTGTGTGCACACCCATACTTCTTCTTGTTCTTCTTCTTCTTCTTCTTCTTCTTCTTGTTCTTCTTCTTCTTCTTCTTCTTCTTCTTCTTCTTCGTACGCTGTCAGACGTCAACTTGAATTTGTTCGAAGAAAGCAGCTGTCATCCTGAGGCTGTCGACACTGCCATATAGCTTGTCTAGTGTTGGCACTGGTGATGGCCACATGTGCTTTCTCTGGTCCTCGTACGTCGGATAATTTTACAGCAGATGTTCAGCGGTCATTTTCCCTGTGCCACACGAGCATTCGTCAGTGACACCTATCTTCAATTTATTGAATAGATGGTACCTCAGTCTGTTGTGGCCTGTGCGGAGTCTGAAGACCACGACCTGCTCTCTTCTGTTCAGCTGGTAGTAGGCATCATTTTTTGTGTAGCCAGTGTGTTCTGTTTCCCATTTGGCCATGTATCTGGTCCTAATAAGCCTTTTGGACTCTTCGTAGGTCAGACTACAATCTGGTTGTGGTAGTCTTGCTCCTTCTTTTGCCAGTCTGTCTGCCTCCTCGTTGCCTTGGATGTTACAGTGGGATGGAACCTACTGTACCACTACTCTTTTTGGTGCAGAGTGCTGGCATAGTTCCATATTTTTCTGGCTTTTTAGTGCTGTAACCACGGCCAGGGCATCTGTGAACAGGACTATCTGGCTTTCATTTGCTTTCGCCTGTGAGCATTGCTTCTACTGCAGCCTTCAGTGCCTCTGCCTCCGCTCTGAAATTGCTTTAGAATTTTCCAGTTGCCACTGACAGTGTTATTTTTTTACCATTTACACCCATACAAAACCGTAGATCATCATCTCTTTGAGTGTTCAGCGCTCAACGGTGTTAGGAAAAGTCTTGTTTCTTCAAGGTCTGATAAAGAACGTTGTATGGCACTAAACAACAACTAACAAATACCGTTATATGGCATTGGGCTGAAGGGAAAGAGTCATGATGCTGCTGGATCCATAAGAACAACAACTTCAGAAAAACAAAGAGTCCTACTATAATGAAATCTCTTAGCACTTTATCCATGACTGCAGTGTTTGCTACGAAACAACGTTTGCAATTTTTTTTATAGATGTACGATTACATAAAAATAATGAAACTAGAGATTTGAAAGTAAACAAGGTAGATTTCTTTACTATCAACTCAATTCAGAGCACAATTGTCCAGGTGAGAACCTAACACATCCCACTTAACAAGTCCAACCACAACGCACTCCAGAGTAGTATGGTCATTTAGTCAGAATGCATTGTGACCAGCCTGCAGCAAGAGCATGTCATATGGAGGTCGCCGGTCCACGAGCAAAAGGCCCACCTCGACGCCGATGGTTTGAGGGTGTCTCGGACACACTTCTTAGTTCTAAGTTGACCTTTACTTCTACAGGGGCAGAAGTTCTGTGCAGGTTTCAGCTCTGGTATGCCTTGGATGTAGCCGGGGAAAGCGTTTCCTGTTCAGCGAGCTAGGCTCGAGCAGCTTAATACTCCGCTGCGTTGAACAAGCACTTACGGAGGGTGGTTAACTGATGTGTGGGTCCATCATAATAGTCTCGAACACTAGAGCATAGTAGACCCGCAGCTTGTTAGGCCATATCTATGCTGTTCTAAACAAACCATCCAACCATGCCTGGTGTTATGCCCTGTCATAGTTAGTCGCCTCTTACGACATGCTCTCTGTAAGGCAGTGGTGCTATTCTTGTCCTTGTCATACACAAAGACCTCGGCAGACCACGCGGGAAATTATACCCAATTACAGCGCAGGCCTCTAGCCTGGCAATAACAAGTAATCTTCACGTCCTGCCTTTCTGCGATACCCCATGACAAGACCAGTACGATGTAAGATACAGAAGAAGAAGTAAAAGAAGAAAATGCCGTTTGACAAGCGGATTGATTGTAACGCATGTTTATCAAGGTCAGTCTTCTGATCACGCTATGCTCTAGTTCATCCAACTGTAAACGACACAAATTCCACACTTGGTATGATGACATCTGTAACACTTCATTTCGTCTCCAGTCGGACCGACTTTATCGGTATCTTTTATATTGTACTATCTACTGTACTATCTATATTGTGCTATGTATTGTACTGTGTTTTCTACGTCAACCCCAGAAGCCAGCATCAGGATGGAAGGCAAAGCATGACGATCGCTGAAGGACTTCTGAAGGACCGAGATGGAAAACTCAAGAATCTGCAGCTCGGTCAGACCAATGTAGATGAAGACTGGGTCGCCATTAGAGACTCTGTATACTTCTCCGCCTCTGAACACATTGGATACACGACACGTAAACATCAAGACTGGGTCACCATTAGAGACTCTGTATACTCCGCCGCATCTGAACACATTGGATACACGACACGTAAACATCAAGACTGGGTCGCTATTAGAGACTCTGTATACTCATCCGTCTCTGAACACATTGGATACACGACACGTAAACTGGTTTGACGAGAACGACACAGAAATCATGTCCCTTATCAAGGAAAAAATGAGCTTTTTAGATCTCATCAAAAAGACACATCGTCTACGGTAAAAAAAATGGCGTTCACAACAATACGAAAAGTGGTCAAGGAAAGCTCAAGAACATGAAGGGCACGTGGTTCGGAAACAAGGAAGATGAAATCCAACTGTGTGCTGACAGAAAAGACCCAAAACTATTCTATGATGCTTTAAAGACTGTTTATGGCCCTCGACCGTCGTATGGAACTCCGATTCTGAATGCAGATGGCTCAGAACTTCTGACAGACAAACCGAGAATACTGTAACAATGGTCAGACACTTCCGCACCCAATCGTCCTCCGTCTGCGACGAGGCAATAGAACGCCTGCCTCAGACATCCCTGAACAATGAACTGGACGTTCCGCCAAATATAGAGGAGGTCAGAGCTGCAATCAACCAGCTATCAAATTGAAAGGCTTCAGGTGCGGACCTAATACCTGCTGAGATCTATAACGCAGGTAGGTGTGTCCTAACACAGAGACTGAGTTGTACAACACAATATGGGCCACTGAGACTGGCCCACAACACAATATAAAGAGCCATCTTGGCCTTTGTATATCTGTTATCAGGCAGAGGTCTTAGTTGAGTTCAGATCGCAGGTTGCTTCTCCAGTCCAGCCAAACGCAATGCTGTGTACTTAATATGATACACAAGTGCAATCGCAATGGTAACTGATCCATGACTGTCGTTAACCTGCCAGCAAGGCAGTAGGTGGTTTTGCAATACGAGTTGATGTGCAAATATATGGATTTTCAAATATTGCTTACGGTTTTATCCACACATAAAATTCTAGTTTCACAGCGTCAGAACGACCTACTGTAATATTTTGCTTATCTCTGCGAACAAGTGTTTTCACACTGCACGGAACGGAATCGTGCCTTTGCTGTTAGATGCTATGTGTTACTCCTGCAATCGGAGAGTTCGAACATAATAACAGCTCATCTTTAAATCGACCCCGGTCCATCTTCATTAGCGGTGTGTTAGGAAACCTACAAACACCCGATACTTAAAGCCCATTTCAAGGCACACATAATAGTAAACTTACTCATTATAAGCATTATACAACACCAATTACACAACAACAACCCCTGGCTATGACTGCATGTGCTACCAAATATCATCACGTAAAAGCATTGTTATTTAAACTAGCAACACAATATCTCAGATGCAGGTTTCTGCAAGCAAATTGTAGCTGTAGTGGTGACGTTGTGTTTTGTAATGACCCAAAATAAAACTGGTTAATGCATTATGGATACACTCATTCAACTCTGTGTCTGAGTGTGTGCTTCTTTGCGCTGATAGTGCCATACATTGTAAGCAACAATAGATTTCGTCCTACGTGTGAAGCTGACAAACGTCTATCTGTGACAATTGTTTGCTCACGTTGAGTGAATTGTGAGTGATTGTTTTCATAACAGTTGACACACGTAGGAAACCTTTACACTCCACCCGTCTCTTCATAATATTTGACATGTAACAGCTTACAGACTCTTTCACCCCAGCCACTTCTCAGAAAGACATTCTATCACACTCAACTAGCACCAAAAAAAAAAACTTGCGTTTTCTTAGGTTTTTATTTTCTAAAAGAAAGTACACGGAAAAGAAAACACATACACATTACAGTAACATTGATCATACTTCTGCAACATCAAAATGTATAATAAATTAATAATTTTGCAATAACAATAGCCAGTGATTAGGACTGTTATTTAAAGTAAGTTAAAATATATTTACCGATGAGAAGACAAAAACAACCAGCAGACTATGGAATATAAAGTTCACTTGACGAAAAAGAATGTAATTTGGTTTCCTGCAGCTGGATTTTCATGGGAGGAACTCATGAATATTGTTTATAATAGGATGGAGAGGCATAAAAACACTAATATAATTCGTGTTTTCTGAAAATAAAGAAATACATATTTTGATGTAAGTAGAGCCACTTGCAGTAAGACAAGGAGATGGTGGGTGCTATTAATAGGGCGAGGTTGTGACAAATTCGTCTAGTTGTTGTTACTTGTAAACAATTCATAAAATGACATCCTTGTCTTTTAGTTCTGCTCTGAAGTTGTACAGGTGAGACTCACGCTAGCCTTGTTGTTATCTAATATTACAGAACGCAGGCAAAATCGAGATGTTTGCTTGGAGCTTCCAAGAAATTATACACACTGCCATATCTGGCCGATGCTGGAATTGGATTTCACATACTATATGAAAAAACAAAAAACCGAACCTGTGACAATAACCACAACCTCCGCGCTTTACAACCCGTAGAGAATGCGAGCGAGGGACAGATCTCAGATCTTAGCCAACTTGGGAACGAAAGACCATATAACTCAACATTTAACTCATTCATTCTAGAGTATTTTGAACTAAAATGAAATGTAAAACTTCAGTTAGGAAGCATTTCTGCTTTTGGAAAGTTTATGTGTAGATAGGCATTGCCAGTATATCTGTTCTGTAGCATTGGAAGGTGGTTTGCAAGCCGATATGCTGCTGTGTTGAGTGAATCAGTTCAAGTGTAAACCAGAGCCGGGACAAAGCACAACATATATCACAGGACAGAGTGAAATATGGGAAGTTATCGCTGCCATTGAAGACGTCACCAGACTAACCGTTGTGCCTGCTATTGAAGACATCACCAGACTGACCGTTGTGCCTGCTATTGAAGACGTCACAAGACTGACCGTTGTGCCTGCTATTGAAGACGTCACCAGACTGACCGTTGTGCCCGCTATTGAAGACGTCACCAGACTGACCGTTGTGCCTGCTATTGAAAACGTCACCAGACTGACCGTTGTGCCTGCTATTGAAAACGTCACCAGTCTGACCGTTGTGCCCGCTATTGAAGACTTCACCAGACTGACCGTTGTGCCCGATATTGAAGACGTCACCAGACTGACCGTTGTGCCTGCTATTGAAAACGTCACCAGACTGACCGTTGTGCCTGCAATTGAAGACGTCACCAGACTGACCGTTGTGACCGCTATTGAAGACGTCACCAGACTGACCGTTGTGCCTGGTACTGAAGAAATCACCAGACTGACCGTTGTGCCCGCTATTGAAGACGTCACCAGACTGACCGTTGTGCTTGCTATTGAAGACGTCACCAGACTGACCGTTGTGCCTGCTACTGACAATCTAAAAAAAAAAAAAGATTAATATAAGTAGATGTGTTCCTATGGTAGAAAAATGTCATAGGTCAGAACGGGCTATCTGCTTTAGTGTTCGACGTCTCAGACTTTGTGAGCTCGTATGAACAAAATTGTGACCACAATACACAAAGCAGATACATTATAATGAATCTGACAATAGCTTGAACTTGTGTAGCCATTTGCCGTCAATATTCGGATGACTTTCAACAATGGTGTAGTCAGCTACAATGATGCATGTGTGTAGACTGGAACGTTACGAAATCGTGTTGACTATAATATAAAAGTATTCACGTCTATCTAAGTTTATGCGAGAACAAATTTTAAATAATGTAAATAATTTCACATATATTAACTTTTGAAATGTTCAATGCAATGCAGAAAAATGTGTATTACTGCGAGGAATATTCAACATGTTTTTGCACTTTTTGAAGAAGTCAATTCATTTACCTGAAAATGTGTCTGAACTTTAGTCCTTTTCTAAGAACTACGCCAACGAAGCAGATGCCTTATTTTGGGAAGAAGAAGTTCAGGGAGAATGATGGATGGGGCCTGAATTCATTCCTGAACGTTCTTCTGACGTCCAGGAATTAATGAACTGGAGATGCGGCCCCTGGCCCTAACGTAGAGGTATTGTAATCCTGATATCAGTAAGGTGAAGAATAGATAATATAAGTATATCGCCTTGCAGGGTGAATACATATACAATGATAAAAGTCCATACCAATTGCAGGCCAGTGACTCCTTCACAGTAAAGTGCAATATTTGTCGAGACTCCCTCGTTAAACACCAACTAATACACGTAACAAAAAGGACAATCAAATATGCATATAGCGATTGTTAAACAACTTATCCGAAATTATAAATATAATCAAAGACAAAGACTAGTTGTAATGGATGACTTCAATGGGAGAGTAGGATAAAAGTGACAGCCTTGTGGGGAAGGGGGGGGGGGGGTGGGGGGGAGAGAATATCTCATTTATTTAAGTTTTATATGTACCGTCAAATATAAATAACAAATAGACAATCAAAATAGACCGTTTACCTGCTGCTTCTCCCTCAACACTGGATTCTTCACTTAAGTGGATCTCCTATTGCCGGATTTAAACTTTTCCCACTTGTCCATAAGCGCAGGGATCGTGTACAGAATTGGGTTTGCTGCTGAATTTATGCGAAGAACGAAAACCATTGTCCAGGCGTAAGCATCGTTGCTAATCTCGCGCCCAGCAAGAGACATTAAGCCCATGACGCCTATAGGAAACCAGCAGACAAAGTTGAACATTGCTATAAGTGCCAGCTGTTTGGCTACTACTATATCTTGTGACCTGTGGGAAGATGTACTTGTCACTGACGTTGGTACTCTGTTCTCTGACATGGCCTTAAAGATACCTATCTGGCCAACAGCAACGACTAGACTCATTAAGAAATTAAGGACAACGAACACGCCAAACGAGTACTCCCAACCGCTGAGTGGTTTAGTTGTTAAAGGCAAACCAAGACACATGACATTTGAAGTATATATTTCAAACTTGAAAACAACTGGAATCAGCGCAATAAGGGAGCCTGCAGTCCACGACACAAGAACAACGATTATTTTATTCCTTGTAGAAAATTGTATTTGACCAAATGGAAACTTCATCACCAAAAATCTGTCAAGGGTGATGAGGAAAATAAAAAATGATGACGTTTCGATGGAGAGAGTAGCTAGAAAGCCAGCAAATCTGCATACCACACTTTTTCTCCAGTTTGTGATATGAAATACAAACATGCCACGATAGTAATAATCAGCTCCAGCAATAATAAACATATATACCCCCAGTATAAAGTCAGATATTCCCAAATTAGTCACAAACAGCCCGTAGCCTGTACTCACAACAGACCTATCCCAGGTTACACGATAAACAATAACACTCATGTTCCCAGCAACGGCAAGGATTGCTATCACCCAGAGAAGTACACGCTGGACATTATTTCCCAACAGATCAAAACAAGACGCAATTGTAATCTCAGGGGCGTGACACATGTGGGAGGGAATTGATGTTCCTCTAACCTGTGGGCAGCAGATTTCAAAATAGTCACCGTAAATATGTTGACTAATAGTAAGATTATTAAATAAGTATTCGTAGAACTCAATAAATACCACACCTCGTAAGTCAAGTGTCTGTAGATGTAGATTAGATAAAAGAACCTGTTTATAGATGTCAGAAATAAATGTGTGACTCAAATTTAAATGTTGCAGTTTCCTCAACTTAGTAACGAATGATTCATCTAAGTTTGAAAGATGTGTGTGCGATAGATCAAGCGTGTGTAGAAGTGACAATTTCATATTTTTTACAGTAGCAAGTTCCGTATTATGTGACATGTTCAGTTTAGTGAGCTCGGAAAATACATTATTTATACAATCATTGGCATTAATATGCGATATACAGTTGTAGCTTACATCTAAATTTGTGGTTAGTAACTTGTAATTGGGTAACATCTCAGATAGATTACTAATGTTACAATTTGACCAAATAATGACATCCGATTTACTTAGTTTATTGGAATTAGCAAAGCTGGTATCTGTTCTCACTTCAGAAAGATCTACTCCAGACAAGTCCAGATATGTTGTTCTTTTGCCAAGGAAGTCCAGAGTTTTCAGTGGAATTGATTTGTTGTAACCCGACACAGTAACTGTCCCAGCTACACACAGGAAACCTTCAGCACACGAGACATCACAATCAACCTCGTCGTCTTTATATTCACAATCAGGATTCCCGTCACAAACACGGTCAGGATGCAAGCACCCGAAGCTACCAAAGCACACAAAATTCCCGGAACAAGGACTAATAATTTCGTGGTATTCGTCTTCTCCTGTAGGACAATCTGCCTTTCCATTGAACACATAATGTTGAGGGATGCAATAGCTGGATATGCATTTAAAATAACCTTCTGGACAGACGAAGTCACTACAGTTGTTAAGATGAGACAAATCTCTACAACCAAGAAGACCTCCGTAGCTATCTGTTACATAAACACACCTAGGAGCCCATGTAAAATCATCTAATAATTTGTTGCACTCGTTTGTCGTTTCCTTGTTTCGTATAGTCTCATCCTTGATCTCCTCTGAATCAGTGCAAATAGTACGACCATCATTATGCTTCGTACATGGAACATACCAATCATAGTTGTAACGTCTACTATGTAGGTCACAGCTCTTATCTGTATTGGTCAACTCTTTATCGTAATTAATTTTCTCATTCTCGTCTTTCTGTGTAAAGCAAAGGAGATAATCATATAGAGGGATGACATCTCCTTTCTTGACATAGCTCATGCAAGTACAATCAATGTCAGCACCATTAGAATATTCCATCTGCAACAGGTAACCATCACATAGTTTATGGTTTGTGCAATTCACATTACAGATAGCTTTATCAGAGAAATATTCCCGATTTTTGATGTAGTTACACGTGGCGTATATGTTCTTAAATTGCCAAACATCGACTGGTGGAAATATGCACGCTGATGACTGCAAGAAGTTGTTACAGTGCCTTATAATGTCACAAATATAGATGTATGAAATATAATGTGTAAAATGTGTGAACTCAAAACAGTTAATCATTGGAAATTCCAGGCCTATTTTTTTTAGAAATATAATAAAATCAGAATAGGCCATGTGTGCCGAAACAGATACAATATTGTCGCCATAGTTGATAACATCTGACTTGCTCAGAGCGTTCTTTAAACTGTCGTTTGAGGCTGGAGCTATTCTCATTGGAATAATGGTATTTAGACTGAGCGGAGAAACGAACTCGCACAAAGCAAATGTTGTTAAAGGAACATTACATTGGACATCTGCCCATCCTTGAACAAAATGATCTCCGTTACTTGAAAGGTTAGTTTCGTTGTTGCTATTGTTCCAGAAAAACTGCCACACGCCACATTCTCTACTAACGCCATCAGATGGTCTCCCAGGCATCCAATTATTTACAACCAGAGGTCGATATTGTTCATGTCTGTTTAGCAACCAATGAAATCGATGTGCATAACTGTTTTTGTCACGATTAAGACCAATGAAAACGTCAGCCGATAATTTAGAAGAAACGTGGATGGTCTGATAACTAGTTGAGGAATCTTTGACAAATTCAAACAGCCGTGTTTGTACAAAGTCTAACTCTTCCTGTGTTTCCAGAGTTGCCAAAAAGCCATAATATTTTGTTGTACATATTGACGCAGCTAAATTCCATGTCATTTTTTCCGAGGTACTATCAACGAACCGATAGCAAGAAAGTAAATTTATGCCACGAGTCTGTTCAAACATAAACCATCCATTTGTGCACTGATTGCAAATTACCAAAGGTAGGATATTCGGCGACATTTGCCTTTGATAATATGATAGAAGAAGTGTATTGTTTAAATAAATGTTTTCGTTACTGTATATATAACGTAACACGACAACAAATATCTTGATTCCTGTATCCTGTTGTTGTAATATGTTTGATATTGTGTTGCTCTCGCTGTTTAACAATTTAGAACCATCAAGAAATACAATAGCAATTTTGGTTGCGTTATATCTGACTCCAGTCATCTCAGAAAATAGTCGCTGAACAAATGCCATTTTTAGTTCAAGGATATTCCGTAGAAGACTTACATTCAGCCAGTTTCTAAATCTCTTAATTATTCCGTATGGGTGAGGTGGAAGAGACTCATTGAATAACCAAGAGCTTACATTCACGTCAGGATCTTCAAAAGAGAACATGTCATTTACGTAAGCAGTCATTACTCGCGGTCTTATTGTGTGGTGAGGAGAATTTATGATATGAATGATTAAGGATTGAAAATGAATGTTTTGTTCTTCAAAAAATGTGTTCTCCATTGTGCCGTGCATCAGCCCCAAAATGTCAAATTCTTCTGTGAAACAGCCATCTAAAGGAAATAATCTAGACTCACTGCCAAGGATCACTGTAATAATAGAAGATATGTTTTTTGTAAGTTACATGTTATCACTTTCATCGAGAAAACTGACAAGAAAACTAACTAAATAACAGATTATATCGACACGGCTAGGTTTTCTAATTTTTTTTAAAATTCACGAACCTTTTAAACTGTGTTCCCGATTTATTTGTTGGTTACCTCATCAACTAAATACTCGCTGCAGTGGTCAGCGACTCATAGCTGACTGCTAGCGTCAGGGCCAGCGAACCAGAGCTGCCAAGACCATTCTACACCTCCACGCGGAGTAATGTTTTCTGATGGTATCTCTTTCACTGGGCCACGAATGTATTCATTGTGTTCAAACTGGTATCAGGATACACGAACATCACTGTGGACGAAGTGCCTTCTTTCTGACACGAGATAAACATTATAACTGCATGTTCCAGCAAGAATGCTTTCCCATAGATCTCAATTCATTATCATGTCCTGCTACTCTGTACCCATTATCTTTCACATGGGGTAGGTTCACGAAGCAATGGAGTCTTTGTTGTATGGCTTCATCCTGATAAGGAAAATGGAGCTGATCACTATGAAGACAAGTGAATTCATCGAAGTGAATTTGCAGACGTAGAATTATCCAGATCTTAGCTGTGTGGGCCATGGAAATATGGACGCTTTGCAAGAGAATGTCTCATCATCATCGTCATTATCATCATCATCATCATCATCATCATCATCATCATCATCATAATATAGCATGTCCTTTGCAGAACGTTGCTCTCTTGAAAGCCGATCTGTATGAATGAAAGTATGTATGAAGAAACGCTATCTGCGAGAAGATGCATCTATTATCTATGAGAAGCACGTATTTACATGAAGTAGACGATATGCGTAAACAATGTTATGATATTGTGTATATGGATGAAACTTGGATAACTGCTCACCAAACAGTTGAAAAATAATGATAGACAGCTGACGGAACGATTAAAAGATTAGTACCAAGTGGCAAATTACTGCGCTTGCTAATAGCGCATGGAGGTAATATACTGGAGAAGAATAGGCTGAAGAAGAATGCAGAATTTGTATTTTCATTAAACTATACGCAGAATAGGGACTTTCATACCGAGATGAATGGTTACTTATTTAGAGAGTGGATTGAAACAAACTGTTCTTCCGGGATCAAGATACTGAGCAGCGCATGAGCTGCAGTGGTCAGCGACTCATAGCAGACTGCAAGCGGCAGGGTCAGCGAACCATAGCTGCCAAGACCCTTCTACGCCTCCACGCGGTGATCCTTTATAACAAGCTGCAGTAGGGCAGACTGGCTAATGAGAAAGAATCGAAGAGGGAATGCTAACCTGGTACTGAAAAAATGCTTGCTAAAATCGGATGTGATGGACCGAAAGGTGCAAATATCGCAGTCAAGCTGTAAACTACGACACAACGCATTCCGTTCTCTGGACTACATTCTGCTACTTAAGCCCTTTCAGGGTTTGGTAGTGGGAGATTGAGAACGAACGAAGCCAAGCCAAACTGTTCTTCCGTCCTTGGTTATACCCTCCTGTCTGATAATGAACAATACAAAATACCACAACGCAATGACACAAGAAGATAAAATCCTGACATCATTCAGTTAAAAAAATACAATAACAATGTGACTCACAGAAGAACACATACTATTTAACGTAGCTTATCTGAAACCTGAATTGCTTTCCTTTGTGAAGCAAATGTGAAAGGAAAGGATATTTAATTTGAACATGTTGATCCAAGAGCATGGTCATATGTGTTTGAGACTGCCGCCTTACCATTCACACTTAAACCCAACTGAACTCGTTTGTGAAAAAGTTAAAGGACAAGTAGCAGCTGAAAATAAAACTGTCACAAACTTTGTGATATGAAAGAATTAACAACTGCAGCCCTCTCAAATAAAAACACAGATTGTTGGGCTAAATGTGAGGACCATGTATTGAAAGAAAAAGCGAGCTGTTGGAAAAAAGATGGATTGTCGTTCGTTCTTCCGTGAGGATTTATCAATTTGCTGGAATCCTCAGACTTTTATTAAGTGAGAAAATCACTTACATGTTTGTTTTCCAAGGAATATAAGTTTCCATCACCTTGGCCGAACGGTACCTTATAGGGTCACCCCAGTCAGCTAGAAGATGGATCTCAGATCTGAATTATAACCATTAATTGTTTGCTCCAATATTTATTTATAAACCTGGTTCAGTCCATTAAAAAAAATGTGCTTTCTTTGTTCTACATATCATGTGCTTTACATGTCCACATATTCTTTATACCAAGTGCTCAGTTGCTTCTTACAGTTTCTAAAACACATGGACTACATTGAAAAGGACATTATCTGGTACATAATTTGAAAATCGAATTCGAATTGGAGAGACGCCTTTGCCTAAACAAAGATATTTTGTTTTAAATTTACGGTAAATTATTTTCTGAAGAGACATAATAATTCCTTTGCTAACAGAGATCAAAGGAACTGTCCACTTTAAGAAAATGGCTCTACCTGACAAAATGTAAATTACATAATCATTGAAAATTTGAGAAGATAAGTGCATAAAATCAGAAAGTTCCGTCATTTAGTTAGCCTTGGGATGTGATATTTCAAAGAGGTTTTTCCGTGAGTCAGAAGGCCTGTATCCACAGTAGACTGTACCTGATGTGGGTTTACATTTGCACACCATTGCGACCAAATTGCAAAACAATTGGGTCAGTTAACAGTTTCAAAAAAAATATTTGTTTAAAAAAGCATACATTTATCAGTATTACCGTATACGAGAAGACACGAAAAACATGACGGCCCATATGTTCTCCATTTCCAAAAATGCAGTCGCGAAATGCTTTCAATGATGACAACACGCATCTGCATGCTAGTTTATGTTCTGAGTATCAGCTGTAACAAAGCAGAAAAGTGACTCCTAAGATGTAACTAAGTAAATAAATACCTAAGCTTGAATATACTCACAGGTCAAAGTGGATAAGGCAATCCAACTTGCAAGAGATAATGCCATAAACGCCATAGTACGACAACAACCCAGCCACCTGAGTCCAGTAGATGATACAGACTGCCAGAGACTGAGACTATAACAATCGACACTGAAGCGAGGGCATGGCGTCTGTGGGATAACTTCCCCAAAAAACGTAAAATGTGTTTTCTTTAAAAATGATGTCCATAATTTGAAAATGTACATCAATAATTGAACACTTAGAGTAGTTGCTATACACGTTCCATTAGCTTTCGTGGCATTAATGTTCCTGCGTTTGTGTGGCCGTAGACGAACATAAATAATTCTGCACAAGTTTATTATAGGATATGTGTGTTTGCGCTGGTGTTGTTACTGAACCGTACCATATATACGGTTTTATAGATAAATAATTCAGAAAACAAGTACACGATGAACAAAATAAATCAAATAGTCGTAGTGACAATAGTGGGAATATGATGATGGTAATAGTGAAGAAAATGATGATGATGATGGTGAAGAATATGATGATGATTACAACGACGATGATGATGACGATAGTGATGATGATGACGTTAATTATTAAAATGATGGAGATGATTAAGATGACGATAATCACGCGCTAGTGATGATAATTGGGATGGCAAGGATTAAGATGATGATGATGGTGATGCTAGCGATGATGGTGATGATAGCGATGATGGTGATGATGACTATTATCACTATGAAGATAATGACGACGATAATGACACGATAGTGATCATAATGGTGATTCGATGATTAAGATGATGATGATGGGGATGATATAGATGATGATGATGATGATGATAGCGATGATGGTGATGATGATGACTTTGACGACTATGATGATAATGATGAGGACATGATGATGATAGAAGTGATGATGGTGATGATTATGATGATCATAGCGATGATAAGTATGATTATAATGAAAGCGACGATGATGCTTATGATGATGATAGAGATTATTGTGATGTTAGCGATGATGATGATGATAGAGATGATTGTGATGTTAGCGATGATGATAGCGATGATGGTGCTGATTGCGATGATGATGATGATTATGATGATTATAGCGATGATGATAAATGATTATGATGATAGCGATAATGAAGAAGATTGATGACAGCGATGATGATGATGATTGATGATAGCGACGATGATGATGATAGCGGTGAGGCTGATTATGATGATAATAGCGATGATGATGATATGCTAGCGATGTTGATGATGATTAAGATGATGATGATGATGATTATGATGATGATGTTGATAGCGATGATGATGATAATAGCGATGATGATGATGATAACGATGATGATGATGATAACGATGATGATGTTGCTAGCGATGATGATGATGTTGCTAGCGATGATGATGATGATGATAGCGATGATGATGATTATGATGAATATAGCGATGAAACCATACACTATTTTATTAACAAAATGGAATAACTTGTAGGCACTTTTGCAGCATTTTCAGAAGTCTTCCTAACTACATTCATTGATTCATAGACGTCTCTGTCTCTATAGACTATGGGTCTGCCGCTCTGTGAGTTTTGTCCATCTCTTTCTATTCTGCTTCGACACTGTCTGTTATGGCTGTAAAGGCCGATCCGCGAGTGATAGTCTCTACCACAGATCGTACAACCATGATGAGGATGCTGACTTGTCTGGCTGTTCCTTGATGACCTCAGTATTTCTATTTTCTCTGCAGCCAGAATGTATCTACACGCGTCAGCAGTCACTATGCTCACTCCAACGGACTGTCTCTAGGTAGCTGGATACTGAGAAATTTATTCCCAGCCCTCGGATGGGATGTCGCACACTTTCATGTCCCTCTTGCATACGTCCTTTAATCGCAGTGTAGGACGGCCGATTCGTCTAACTCCAATGTCTAGCTGTCCATAAAGGATATCCTTTGGTAGCTTCTCATCTTCCAATCGATAAACATGTCCACAGTATCGAATACGTCGCTGGCTCAACATTAAGCACATGCTGGCAGTGTTTGCTCTCTGTAAAACCGTATTATGTAGCACTCTCTCTTTGCACCCAATCCCCAATATACGCCGTAGACACCTCATGTGAAAGATGTTGAGCCGCTGTTACTGTTTAGTGTAAGTGCTACAAGTCTGGCTTCCACACACGATAGCGCCAAGAACGCAGGTCGGATAGACCCGGACCTTGGTGTAGTGAGACAGCGCAGTGTTCTCACAGACTCTCTTCGTCAGGTGGGCCATGACTATTCTTGCCCTGACAAGCCTTCTGTCTATCTCCTTCTCAAACAAGAGAGTGTTGTTGATGGCAGACCCCAGATAAGTGAAACTGCTTACGGCATCCCAAGTGACGCCATCAATCTTCATAGAGGGCGTAGTGGTAATACCCTGTGCGTAGACCTTTGTCTTTTCCAGGCTTATGGTGAGCCAAAACTGGATCCCCTCTCGGCGAATGTGTCTCCCAGTCTCTGTGGGGCCTCCTCACTATTTGACACTAGAACCTCATAATCTTCAAATAGCGTCTCTCCTCTATAAGTTCCTCTATAATGAGCAGGCCCTGTAGCCTACACAAGGCCTCATCAGTGACTACGGTCTCCCGTAACTATAGCTCAGAGTAGTGCTCCACCCGTCTGACCATCTGCTTGTCACGCTCCGTGATTCTCGGGGGCATCACATCTAGCAGTAGAGCCGAGTGCCATTTTATGCCTCTGTACATGCCCTGGATATTTCCCGTCTCTGCATTTAGCTGAATTTCTTCACACAGTTTCTGTCAGTACTCATTCGCACATTGTCTAGCGGTTCATTGATTAATGCCTTGGGTCATCCTGAGGATAGAACGCGTCCTCTCATTTGGGCATTTTTAAAAATAATTGATGAAAGCTTCTCGCTTGATCTTAGTTACTGGTTCCATTCTCGATAGATGTGCATTGAACCAGTCGTGACTGGTCCGTTCCATCATACCAAACGTAGCTAATGCTGTATTATAGATGACACCTTTCAAAACGTTCCACTTATCTGTGGCGTCACACTCAGATCCTCCACGAAGAGCAAGATTCAGATCAGACACAAACCTCTCCGCTTTGAAACAAATCACCATCTGCAGAGTGTTGATGTGGGGGTGCCCCCATCAGTTTGGAGCGGCATATTGTGCGAGGCTGCAAGCGTAACCTGCTACATACATTAGCGTGGCCATAGTAGCAGTCTGCACTATGAAAGCTTCTAGTGGAGACACCCATGTTTAGAGTTGAACAGTTGGGGCATAGAAGCTTAGGATAAATTAACAGGACATGCAGCGGTGATGAGGTGAATGGCCAGCAACCTCTCATAGCTCTCCGAAGGAGGATCGATTGAAGCCATACGTGTGTTTTTAATAGCAAAGCCAACACCATGCTGTCGAGAATCCTTAGGTCCGATCGTACTCACTGACCGTTTTGGCTGCTTTTAAACATTGTTCTAAGGAAAAGATGAATATAAGTAGATATGCTCCGGTGGCAGACACTGTCGCAGGTCAGGAAGGACTCTTTCCTTCAGTGTTCGAGGTCTCAGACACTGTCGCAGGTCAGGAAGGACTCTTTCCTTCAGTGTTCGAAGTCTCAGACACTGTGACAGATCAGGAAGGACTCTTTCCTTCAGTGTTCGAGGTCTCAGACACTGTCGCAGGTCAGGAAGGACTCTTTCCTTCAGTGTTCGAGGTCTCAGACACTGTCGCAGGTCAGGAAGGACGCTTTCCTTCAGTGTTCGAAGTCTCAGACACTGTCGCAGGTCAGAAAGGACTATCTGCTTCAGTGTTCGAAGTCTCAGACACTGTCGCAGGTCAGGAAGGACTCTTGACTTCAGTAGTCGAGGTTTCCGACACTGTCGCAGGTCAGGAACGATCTCTACTTCAGTGTTCGAGGTCTCAGGCACTGTAGCAGGTCAGGAAGGACTATCTACTTCAGTGGTCGAGGTCTCAGACACCGTGGCAGGTCAGGAAGGACTATATACTTCAGTCTTCGAGGTCTCAGACACTGTCGCAGTTCAGGAATGACTATCTACTTCAGTAGTCGAGGTCTCAGGCATTGTGATCTCCCGAGAACAAAGTTGTGATGACAATAACAAAGGCAGGTATGTTGTAATCATTCTAAAAATAACTTGTGCTTAAAATTTCGTTGACTTTCTTCTGCTTCTTCTTTCTTCTTCTTCGTACGCAGTCAGACAGTAACCATTATTTTTTCGAAAAAAGCGTCGGTCATCCTGAGGCTGTCGCCACTGCCGTAGAGCTTGTCTTGCAGTTCCACTGGTGATGGCCACATCTGCTCTCTCTGATCCTCGTATGTCGGGCAGTTCTGCAGCAGATGTTCAGCGGTCATTTTACCAGTACCGCACGGGCATTCGTCGGTACCACCTATCTTCAATTTGTTGAATAGGTGGTACCTCAGTCTATTGTGGCCAGTGCGAAGTCTGAAGATAACGACCTGCTCTCTTCGGTTCAACTGGTAATAGGCATCGTTTTTGGTGTAACCAGTATGTTCGGTTTCCCATTTGGTCATGTATCTGGCTTTGATAAGCCGTTTTGACTCTTCGTACGTCATACTAGTATCTGTTTGTGGTAGTCTTGCACCTTCTTTTGCCAGTCTGTCTGCCTCCTCGTTGCCTTGGATGTTGCAGTGTGATGGGACCCACTGTACCACTACCCTTTTTGGTGCGGACTGCTGGCACAATTTGCAGAGTGCTGCTCTTAAGTCATTAAGCTCAGTGTTTTTCTGGCTTTTTAGCGCTGTGACTACGGCGAGAGCATCTGTAAGCAGGACTATATGGCTTTCGTTTTCATTGTGTGTCACCATTTCTTCCACTGCCGCCCTCAGTGCCTCTTCCTCCGCTCTGAAATTGCTTGTGTACTTACCAGTAGCGAATGACAGTGTTATTTGTTTGCCATTTGGTAGGTTCAGGAATGCTCCTGCCCCTCCGTTCTGTGTATTGTTTGTTACAGAACCGTCGGTGTATGCATGGGTCCAGTCCATGCTTGGGTAGCTTTTCGATATGAAGCTTAGGGTAGTATCTCTCCTTTCTTTTTCAGTCTGGCAGTTTTTGTTTGCAATACCTGGTATATTTTCTACCACCTCTGGAAATATATCCTGCCTCCAGGTAGGTTTTCGTACAGTAGTGATGGGTTTTGGTGTTGTTAGTGCGTTTATGGGATCTTCGTGCATCTTTGCTTTGGCTATTTCTGCAAAGTTTCTCCGCTTTAGTTTCCCATTTCCCAAATTGTTTAGTCTCTGGTGCATTGGATGGTCAGTCAGTCTTCGAAGTTTCTCTGACTGCAGCTGGGCTCTGCAGTCTCTTCTATCGGTCATGGATTGCAGTTTTGTAATCTTTTCAAGTTCTACAATTGGCGTTGACTTCATGCCTCCTGTTATAACTCTCATGGCTTGGTTTTGAAGTTTGCTAACTTTATCGAAGTTCGCCTTTGCTGCTGTTGTCCATGCCGCAATGCCATACTCGAGAACTGGTCTCACTCTTCCAGTGTACAGTTTCTTTAGTATGCCTTCGTCTGCTCCCCAGCTTGTGCCAGCAAGTTTCCTCATGATTGCCATTCTTTCTCTGGCTCTCATTCGGTTTCTCTCGATCTGACTTTTCCATGTCATGCGCCGATCAAATGTGACTCCCAGATAGGTTGGATTGTCGTTTGGCTGCAGGAATTTGCCATTTAAGCTTAATTTGGTATTTTGGGGTTTGATTGAAAGCGAGAATATTGTGCATGTGGTTTTCTCCTCGTTTATTTTGACCCGTTGACTTTCAAAACTGTAAAAGTCAGTTACACCAATGCATCTGTTAAGATTGGGGCGTTGCGAAATTCTGTTATCTGTAATATTTAATGGTGAATGACTGCCCATGTTAAAAGTGAGAACACTTTTAAATGCATGCAAATAGGTATTTACATATTACGTTTTAAAAAGTTAGATAAAATGTAGAGAAAAAAACAGTTAACCAGTTTAAAAATTACTAGAACTAAAGTTAGTACAAGGCCACTCAAATAATTCTTTTTCCTTTTCTTCTTTGTCGCTTGTTCTCAAATTCGCACTATCAAATCCTGAAAAGGGCTTTGCAGTTAGCAGGATATCGTTCGAATAACGGAACGCGCTGTGTCGTACCGGGTTAGCCTTCCCTCGTCGATCCTTTTCTTTTGGAAAGTCTGCACTGTTGCAGCCTGTTATTCAAGATTACCCGTCGAGGTGAATAAGGGTCTTGGAAGCTGGCACTGACGTTATCATTCAGCTTTAGGTCGCTGACAACTGCAGATCAAGCACTGCTCGGCATTTTGATTACTTAAATACAAATAAAAAGAAAGGTTGCATAATGGTGGGCAAATACTAGAAACTCGCATATTTCAGAGAAGGAGTCTTAAGACCAGTCACACACAAACAAAAACAACTTCACTGAATAATGCTTAAAAACAACCAATGATATATCGAACCCACATCACTTGTATAAAGATCCCACGTCACTTCCCGTATGCACAATTATGTTGTAAAACAGTTGGATAGGACCAATCAAAGTGCCTGTGGTACTTCTTCTTCAAATGTATTATTTGCAGTTCATGTCACTGTCGTTTCCTTTCCTGGTGGTCAATGGCTAAGGAAGGTTGTGCATTGTGCTGGCAACTTTGCTCATGTAAAAACGAATGCATTTAAGACCACACGTCAATTATAGACACATGATTTATAGAAATAAGCTGGATAGGTTAAATCCAAAATGGGGGATCAAGATGCTGAGCAGCGCATAAGCTGCAGTTGTCAGCGACCCATAGTTGACTGCTGGCATCAGGGCCAGCGAACCATAGTTGCAAAGACCCTTCTACACCTCAACGCGGTGATCCTGGTTAACAGGTTGCAGTAGGGCAGACTGGCTAAGGAGAAGGGATCGAAGAGGGAATGCTAATCCGGTACCCAAAAAATTATTGCTGAAGTCGGATGTGTTGGACCGAAAGGTGCAAATATCGCAGCCAAGCTGTAAAACTACGACACAGCGCATTCCGTTCTCTGAACTACATTCTGCTACTTAGGCCCTTTCAGGGTTTGGTAGTGGGAGATTGAGAGTGAACGAAGAAGAAGAAAAGGAAATCCAAATGGGGTGTGGGCACAATGCCTCACACTTGGTGTAAGCTATGATTGATTGATGTCACTGTAGTGCGTCTTCAACATGGTCAACCATCAACGTTTTTCCGTCTTCATTTTTGTTTGACGAACATATCTCTGGTGAAAGCGTTCATAGATCAGGTAGACTGGTTATGAGTTCATAGATCGGGTAGACTGGTTATACGTTTATAGATCAGGTAAACTGGTTATGCGTTTATAGATCAGGTAGACTGGTTATACGTTTATAGATCAGGTAAACTGGTTATAAGTTCATAGATCATGTAGCCTGGTTATACGTTTATAGATCAGGTAGACTGGTTATACGTTTATAGATCAGGTAAACTGGTTATGAGTTCATAGATCAGGTAGACTGGTTATATGTTTATAGATCAGGTAAACTGGTTATACGTTTATAGATCAGGTAAGCTGGTTATACGTTTATAGATCAGGTAAACTGGTTATAAGTTCATAGATCATGTAGACTGGTTATTAGTTTATAGATCAGGTAGACTGGTTATACGTTTATAGATCAGATAGACTGGTTATACGTTTATAGATCAGGTAAACTGGTTATACATTTATAGATCAGGTAGACTGGTTATACGTTTATAGATCAGGTAAACTGGTTATAAGTTCATAGATCAGGTAGACTGGTTATGAGTTCATAGATCAGGTAGACTGGTTATACGTTTATAGATCAGGTAGACTGGTTATACGTTTATAGATCAGGTAGAATGGTTATAAGTTCATAGATCAGGTAGACTGGTTATAAGGTCATAGATCAGGTAAACTGGTTATACGTTTATAGATCAGGTAGACTGGTTATACGTTTATAGATCATGTAGACTGGTTATGAGTTCGTAGATCAGGTAGACTGGTTATGAGTTCATAGATCAGGTAGACTGGTTATACGGTTATAGATCAGGTAGACTGGTTATACGTTTATAGATCAGGTAGACTAGTTATACGTTTATAGATCAGGTAAACTGGTTATACGTTGATAGATCAGGTAGACTGGTTATATGTTTATAGATCAGGTAAGCTGGTTATAAGTTTATAGATCAGGTAAACTGGTTATGAGTTCATAGATCAGGTAGACTGGTTATACGTTTATAGATCAGGTAAACTGGTTATACGTTTATAGATCAGGTAGACTGGTTATACGTTTATAGATCAGGTAAACTGGTTATTATTTCATAGATCAGGTAAACTGGTTGTAAGTTCATAGATCAGGTAGACTGGTTATACGTTTATAGATCAGGTAAACTGGTTATTAGTTCAGATCAGGTAAACTGGTTATAAGTTCATCGATTAGGTAGACTGGGGATATTTCTTACTAAACATCAAACAGATATAGCTACCTGCATACCCATGTATTGTTTTCTCACATTCTCTCGGAATTCGTGTTTTATCATGTTGTCTCTTGCTGTGATTTTGGCTGCTTTTCGCGATCATCTCGATTATTTGCTAATGTGTCTTCGTCAAGAAATCATAAACTAGACAAACAATAGTTACAGTAAACACCATCTATTACATTGTGAAATACATTTAATGAAGATTTAACAAGGAAACAAACTGGAAAACACACAGCATCAAACACTGAAAACAATGCATTAGCAAATCAAATGCTAACCTTTTGTAGGTCATAATTAACAAATCAATTTACTTTGATATGTAAAAAAAAAGAATGCAAATGTAACAAAAAAAAAGAAACATCAACAACAAACATTACCATATATTTTAAACACGATTAAATCAGATGACACTCACGAACAGCTAAAAGCAAATTTGCATTAAAAGTGTAATTGGACAAAGTTAAAGAAAGAAATTTGCAAGTTCAACAATACATAAAAAATAACAGAGTAAGACTGATACAAATGCCAGGTAGATGAGAAACACAAATTGAGTACAAGACAATCAATACAAAATAGCAATTTTAAAAAGTCAACAAAACTTCAAACACTAAGAAATTGATCTAAAATATGATTACAGTTTAAAACGAGGGACTAACGGCACTTGTCAAAAAACAATTCTATACATTAGTTGTACATTGGACATGTCGTATCGGCGTGTGGATATTGTTAAGGTAAGTTTTATACTCTGAAACAGTATCGGACATTTGCTGATGGTTCCAGAATGATTCAAGTTCCCGCAAGACAACAAAGACTATCACGTTCAGCCATCTGCTTGCATTTTCATCGTCGTCTTCTTCTTCTTCGTCTTATTATTATTGTTATTGTTCTTCCTCTTTGTCTGTGATTAATAATGTTCATTTAGACCTGCGACTTTTATACGTTTTGCCATTTACTTATCGCTTTTGCTTCGTCATAGTTGACAAGAACTTTTTCTTGTATCAGTATTACCACCTCTTTGGCGTGACTGTTAGCCTCCTCTTTTTCCTTTATATTACAGTGTGATGGTATCCACTGACTCCATGTTTTTTTTTAACCTTCTTGGGCTCACCAATTCATTCGGTTCAGTTTTCTTGTGGGATTTGAGCCCAGTCATAGATATCTGTGCATTGATTGAGGACGACCTCACCACAGTGAATATTTTGTGCGGAAAAATAGATTACTATTGGAATTTGCATGCCGACTTCTGGAGCAAAAACTGGATTTGTGATTTAAACGATGTATTCGGTTGAGATGTGTATACATATTTATCCGTATTCTGGTTGTTTTCCTTTTCAACTTATATCAGGATATTTCCAACTTTTCTAACAATTTTTTTGGTCAAAAAACTTAGTAATTGGAGCCAGTTAATTCCGTATTGGAAAGAAATATATCTTTGGATTGTAGACAATACAGGGTCTACATTTTAATCAGGGTTGTTCTTACTGTAATGTCGATCGACATCATTTCTTATTGTTGATGTTTTCGACTTTTTTTTATTCCAAATGTCTTGGAAAGCATGGGTTTATTTTTAGACTAACTCTAAGCGCTTGCCATCTTCAAACGGACAATGAGTTGTCAATATACATTTAAACATGGGCTGGAACATGAACTTTAGCGAAGAAAAATATAACAAAGATTTGAATGGTATTGAAATGTGGTGCTACCACAGAAGGGAAAGAGTTGGATAAAAAGAAGATTCGATTACGATGTACCCAAGGACGTTTGCGCACGAAGACAAACATTGCATATTATACAGAAACGTCGGTTGAGTTGGTTGGGTCACAATATGAAACATAAAATTCTTCTATAGAAAATACTACAGGGCAAGATTCAATGATTCAATGATTCAATGGAATAGAAGACCGGAGTGAATAAGACTCGCATTTACATCTTAGACATACAGAGACATTAATGTACGAACTCATGCTGAAATTAAGCGAATTGCAGAGGGTATGGTTAATTGGAGAGAGATACTCAGACAACCTTACAACCAGTCTCAAGATGGATCAACCAGAGGATATGGTTAATTGGAGAGAGATACTCAGAAAACCTTACAACCAGTCTCAAGATGGATCAACCAGAGGGTATGGTTAATTGGAGAGAGATACTCAGACAACCTTACAACCAGTCTCAAGATGGATCAACCAGAGGGTATGGTTAATTGGAGAGAGATACTCAGACAACCTTACAACCAGTCTCAAGATGGATCAACCAGAGGATATGGTTAATTGGAGAGAGATACTCAGAAAACCTTACAACCAGTCTCAAGATGGATCAACCAGAGGGTATGGTTAATTGGAGAGAGATACTCAGACAACCTTACAACCAGTCTCAAGATGGATCAACCAGAGGGTATGGTTAATTGGAGAGAGATACTCAGAAAACCTTACAACCAGTCTCAAGATTAATCAACCAGAGGGTATGGTTAATTGGAGAGAGATACTCAGACAACCTTATAACCAGTCTCAAGATGGATCAACCAGAGGATATGGTTAATTGGAGAGACATACTCAGACAACCTTACAGTCTCAAGACGGATCAACTAAATTATGATAATGATGATGCACTTAAAATTAAGTTGGTTTTTCTGCAAATGGATATCGAATGGATAATTGGGATCAAGATGCTGAGCAGCGCATGAGCTGCAGTGCTCAGCGGCCCATAGCTGACTACTAGAGTCAGGGCCAGCGAACCATAGCTGCCAAGACCCTTCTACACCTCCACGCGGTGATCCTGGATAACAGGCTGCATCAGGGCAGACTGGCTAAAGAGAAGGGATCGAAGAGGGAATGCTAACCCGGTACTAAAAAAATGCTTGCTGAAGTCGGATGTGTTGGACCGAAAGGTGCAAATATCGCAGCCAAGCTGTAAACTACGACACAACACATTCCGTTCTCTGGACTACGTTCTGCTACTTAAGCCCTTTCAGTGTTTGGTAGTGGGAGATTGAGAACGAACGAAGAAGAAGTAGAAGAATGGATAATTAACAATTCATATTTGCAAACATCGTCTGAAATTGTCAGTCAATATGGATATAATAGAACAATAAAATAATAATTAATTTAATAACTTTTTAATATGCACTATTTCGTCTCTATGCTGTTATAAACGTTAGTTCACACTTTACTGGTCAATGATTTTCCGTAACAGTTTAATATGAACAGTCAAAGATACATACTAAATAGGTAATCAAAATAGTTCTTCGTCTACCTACTTCTTCTCCCTTAACACTGGATTATGAATACATTTAATTTGATCTTCTATTGCCGGATTTAAACTTTTCCCACTTGTCCATAAGCGCAGGGATCGTGTACAGAATTGGGTTTGCTGCTGAATTGATGGGAAGAACGATAACCGTTGTCCAGGTGTAAACATCGTTACTAATCTCGCGCCCAGCAAGAGACATTAAGCCCATGACGCCTATAGGAAACCAGCAGACAAAGTTGAACATTGCTATAAGTGCCAGCTGTTTGGCTACTACTATATCTTGTGACCTGTGGGAAGATGTACTTGTCACTGACGTTGGTACTCTATTCTCTGACATGGCCTTAAAGATACCTATCTGGCCAACAGCAACGACTAGACTCATTAAGAAATTTAGGACAACGAACACGCCAAACGAGTACTCCCAACCGCTGAGTGGTTTAGTTGTTAAAGGCAAACCAAGACACATGACATTTGAAGTATATATTTCAAACTTGAAAACAACTGGAATCAGCGCAATAAGGGAGCCAGCAGTCCACGACACAAGAACAACGATTATTTTATTCCTTGTAGAAAATTGTATTTGACCAAATGGAAACTTCATCACCAAAAATCTGTCAAGGGTGATAAGGAAAATAAAAAATGATGACGTTTCGATGGAGAGAGTAGCTAGAAAGCCAGCAAGTCTGCATACCACACTTTTTCTCCAGTTCCTGATATGAAATACAAACATGCCACGATAGTAATAATCAGCTCCAGCAATAATAAACAGATATACCGCCTGTATAAAGTCAGTTATTCCCAAATTGGTCACAAACAGCCCGTAGCCTGTACTCACAACAGACCTATCCCAGGTCACACGATAAACAATAACACTCATGTTCCCAACAACGGCAAGGACTGCTATCACCCAAAGAAGTACACGCTGGACATTATTTCCCAACAGATCAAAACAAGATGGAACTGTAATCTCAGGGGCGTGACACGCGACGTGGGAAGGGATTGATGTTCCTCTAACCTGTGGACAGCAGATTTCAAAATAGTCAGAATATACGTGTTGACTGACAGTTAGACCGTTAAAGAACTTTTCATAGACAATTGCAAACACAATCCCTCGTAAATCAAATGTCTGTAGCTGTAGATTAGATGTGAAAACATGTTTATATATGTCAGAAATAAAAGTGTAACTCAAATTTAAATGTTGCAGGAGCGGCAACTCAGTAAAGATAGATGCATCTATGTTTGAAAGTTTTGTATGCGAGAGATCGAGAATGTCTAGATATTTGAGGTTCATATTTCTCACACTAATAAGTTCCGTATTATATGACAGGTTCAAATGATGGAGAAGGATTAATGCATTATTTATACGATCGCTACCATCAATATGTGTTATACGGTTGTAGCTAACATCTAAGTATATGGTTTGAACCTGATAATGGGGTAACATCCCAGATAGTTTGCTGATGTTACAGTTAGACCAAACAATGAAAAGTGTTTTGGTTCGTTTTTTGGAATCATCCAGGCTGGAATCTGTTTTAATTTCAGAAAGATCTACGCCAGACAAGTTCAGATATTTTGTTTCTTCGCCAATAAAGTCTAGAGTTTTCAGTGGAACTGTTCTGTTGTAGCCCGATACAGTAACTGTCCCAGAAACACAGAGCAAACCATCAAGACACGAGACATCACAACCAACTTCGTCGTCTTTATATTTGCAATCAGGATTGCCGTCACAAACACGATTAGGGTGCAAGCACACTGAGCTCCGACCACAAGCAAAACTTCCAGAACAAGGACTTATAATCTCTTTGTATTCTTCTTCTCCTGTAGGACAATCTGCCTTTCCATCCAGGACAAAATGTTGAGGAATGCAGTAACTGAATATACATTTAAAATATCCTTCTGAACATTCGAAGTCCTCACAGTTGTTAAGATGAGAGAAATCTCTACACCCCAAAAAACCTCCGTATATGTCTGACACATAAACACACCTGAGAGCCCAAGTTACATGATCCGATAATTTGTTGCAAAGGTTTCCTGTCCCTAGGTTTCTTATAGTCTCATTCGTGTCTTCCTCTGACCCAGTACAATTATTGTGACCATCATGAAACGTCTCGCAAGTAACATACCAGCCGTCCATGTACATACTAGGGAGTGGTCCACAGGTCGCTTGTCTATAGTCAAACTCGTTATCGTAAATAATATCCTTCTTCTTTTCTCTTTGTGCAAAGCAATGGATATAATCAAATATTGGGTCCATCTTTCTGTTCTTGACACGGCTCAAACAAGTGCAATTGATTTCAGCACCATTATAGTACTGCATAGGCATCAGGTAACCATCATAGCATTTATGTTGTTCTGCGCAATTCAAACAGGGCTTCAAAGAATATTGATCGTTTCAATTTTTCGTAAAGTTACACATGGAGTAATGTCCAAGAAAATCATCAGTATTGCAGATTGGAAAGGAAATAAATAATTCGTCCCTTCTGTTTTTACAATGCTGCACACCGTCAGAAACATAGAAGTAGGAAATATATCGGAAATAACCTGTGTCTTCCCCACAGTCAAATATTGGAAATTGGAGGCCTATTTCTTTTAGAAATATAAGGAAATCGGGATCGTGCATGTGTCCCGAAATAGATACAATATTGTCGCCAAATTTGATAACATCTGACTTGCTCAAAGCTTGTTTTAAACTGTCGTTTGAGGCTGGGGCTATTCTCATTGGAATCATGGCATTTAGACTGAGCGGAGAATCTAACTCGCACAAAGTAAATTTTGTTAAACGAGCATCACATTGAACATCTGCCCATCCTTGAACAAAACGATCTCCATTACTCGAGAAGTTAGTTTCGTTTCTATTATTGTTCCAGAAAAATTGCCACACGCCACAGTTCCCACTAAAGCGGTTAGATCGACTCCCAGGCATCCAGTTATTAATAACCAGAGGTCGATATCGTGTACGATAATTTAGAAACCAGTTAAATGGACGAGCATCGCCATATTCATCACGTCTAAGACCAATGAAAACTTGAGCCGATAATTGAGAAGAAACTGTGGTGCCCTCATAACTGGTCGGGGAATCTTTGACATTTTGAAGCAGTCGTGTTTTGACAAAGTCTAGCTCTTCCTGTGTTTCCAGTGCTGTTAAAGAGCCGTAATAGTTTTCTTTACATATTGAGGCGGCTAAATACCAATACATTTTAAAAGAAATATTATTTACAAACCGATAGCAAGAAATTGAATGAATGCCGCGAGTATGTTCAAACATAAACCACCCACGTGGACAATGCTTGCAAATTACCAAAGGTAAGATATGTGGCGATACTTTAGATTGATTATATGGCAGAAAAAGTGTATTGTTTACATAAATGTTTTCTTGGCAGTGTTTACAACTTACCACGACAACAAATATCTCTACGCCTGTATCATGTTGTTGTAATAAGTTTGGTATTGTTTTGCTGTCGCCCTCTGACAATATAGTCCCATTAAGAAAAACAATAGCAACTTTGGTTGCGTTATTCCTGACTCCCATCATCTCAGAAAACAGTCGAGTAACAAATGCCATTTTCAGTTCAAGGGAACCAGGTGTAGTTTTTTCACCCAGAAACCTTCTAGAATTGTCATCAGTTCCGTATGGCCATGGAGGAAGAGATGAATTGAAGAACCAAGAGCTTACATTCACGTCAGGATCGTAAATAGAGAAACTGTCATTTACGTAAGCAGTCATTACTCGCGGTCTTCTTGTCTTGTGGGGAGAATTTAAGACGTGAATGATTAAGGATTTAAAATAAATGAGTTGCTTCGTATAAGCTCCAAAATCCGTTGTGTCGTACATCAGGCCCAAAATGTCAAATTCTTCTCTGAAACAGTCATCTAGTGGAAAGGCTCTATACTCGCTGCCAAGGATCACTGTAATGGTAGAAACATTTGTATTTTGTAAAAAAACAAACATATTTTCAACTGTAAAACTTGAAATAAAACTAAAAAATAAAAGGTTATTAGATGCACATTGTTAGTACACAACATTTTTTTTAACTGATATATTACACACACACAAATCCCATAACATAATAGTTACACATGTTTAAGGAAACGTCAAAGTTACGTTACGTGGCGTTCTCTTGACATCGTGTTGTCCAATCATCTATATATTGAACAGTGTTATGCATCTTTGGCACTGGAGATAATTTGTATATTCGACATTTCTGTAATTTCTATCATTGTGAGCCATAACCTGGACGACCTCTAATTTGTATTTTCTTTGCCTCAATTATACACACAATTTAGCACATGTATTGCTAGCATACTAAAGAATGTAGCTATACAGAGTACCATGTTGGTCGCTAGCGGATATTACGCAACATTTAAATTGTAAAGAGTTTCTATTATGCCATATGTTGCTATTATGAAAATGAATTTCCAAGTTTAGTGTATCTAACATTACATAGAACTAGATGTGTGTACTTTCTAAAAAAATCAGTATGCCTAGGCATAACACCGTTTTAAACAAATAAACAGACCAGAAACAGATATTTGCCATTTGTCAGCAGTTAATCGTAAATCATATCAGAAGATGACCACAAGGAGACTGAAATTAGGAACAAGGAATGCATTGGCAAAATATACATTCAACTAAATACAAAAGCTGCTAACCATAAATAATATCGTGATACAGGAATTTGAAAAGTATGTGCCTATTATGGAATATCATATCAATTTACAAGAATTATATATGATTTATATGAGAAATGTCTCATGAAGAATAATCCACATATGCACATTGTTTAACACATTTGGAGGTCAGGCTTCTGACAGATAAGGATATCTACTGTGTTTGGGCAATCTGTTTTGTTATCATGAACTTGGCGATGTGGCAAACAATACGGGTCAGAAAAATAAGAATGAAATTGATATTTAGTAAGCAGCTGGAATAACTCGTTATATATATATATATATATATATATATATATATATATATATATATATATATATATATATATATATATATATATATATATATATATATATATATATATATATATATATATATAATATATATATATATATATATATATATATAAATATATATGGGGCTAGTCTCTCGATGGCTCAATTAGCTCGCATCCAGTGTTCGTACAGCGATCTCAGTCCCGCCAGGCGGAAAGAGAGGGCGGCTTGCCTACCAAGCTCGCCCGCCCCTCCCCGGCACTCTAGCAGGACCAATTGGGTGGAGTCGTACCTCTGGTAAAGATGCGTTACTGTAGTCCGTATCGAGAAGCTTTGTCAGTCCGTGTGGTTCGTCGAAGGCTAGCGCATATAGTCAATCTCGACAGTTCGTCTCGCTTGAGGTCCTTCTCTCGCAATGAGCTTGTGACCGGCAAATGGAAAGCAGGAATCGTGCCTAAAGGCACTGTCCTCGCCCGACCAACCGGTCGGAAAAGGGCAGGCGGGCAGGCAAAAATCGTCTCCAGTCCGAGTGAAAATCATCGCCGGGGTCGTTGGGATCTGTTTTGCACAGAGTGCTGTCATCTCTCCCCGAGCAAGCAACCGGTCTGTCGGTTGGTGTATGTACGGAGGCCCCGTCCAGGCGGTCCCTAGGTCGACGGAGTGAGGGACGGAACAACCGTCCGTCCGTCAGTCGGTCCCTGCGGACATCCTCGTGAGGCTTTTTACACATCCATCCTTCGCCGACCGATGTGTATGGTTCGTCCGTCTCCGACAGATATCTGGTTGATACTGCCAGTAGTCATATGCTTGCCTCAAAGATTAAGCCATGCATGCCTAAGTTCACACTGTCTTACGGTGAAACCGTGAATGGCTCATTAAATCAGTAGAGGTTCCTTAGATGACACGATCCTACTTGGATAACTGTAGCAATTCTAGAGCTAATACAAGCTTACCAAGCTCCGACCCTCGCGGAAAGAGCGCTTTTATTAGTTCAAAACCAATCGTCGTTTCCCCTCGCGGGGTTGCGGCGTCCCCACTGGTGACTCTGGATAACTTTGTGCTGATCGCCTGGCCTTATGTGCCGGCGACGCATCTTTCAAATGTCTGCCCTATCAAATGTCGATGTACGTGACATGCCTACCATGTTTGTAACGGGTAACATGGAATCAGGGTTCGATTCCGGAGAGGGAGCATGAGAAACGGCTACCACATCCAAGGAAGGCAGCAGGCCCACAACTTACCAACTCCCGGCACGGGGAGGTAGTGAGAAAAAATAACAATACAGGACTCTTTTGAGGCCCCGTAATTGGAATGAGTGCACTTTAAACCCTTTAACGAGGATCTATTGCAGGGCAAGTCTGGTGCCAGCAGCCACGGTAATTCCAGCTCCAATAGCGTATATTAAAGTTGCTGCAGTTAAAAAGCTCGTAGTTGGATCTCAAGCGCAGGCGGGCGGTCCGTCTGGCGCCGGTTCACTGTCCGTTGTCTCCTGCCCTACCGTCTGCCGGCTCTCTCCCATGGGTGCTCTTCTCTGAGCGTCCCGGGTGACCGGGGCGTTTACTTTGAAAAAATTAGAGTGTTAAAAGCAGATCTCGGCTGCCTGAATAATGGTGCATCAAATAATGGAATAGGACCTCGGTTCTATTTTGTTGGTTTTCGGAACTGGAGATAATGATTAACAGGGACAAACGAGGTAATTTGTATTGCGGCGTTAGAGGTGAAATTCTTGGATCGCCGCAAGACGAGCTACTGCGAGAGCATTTGTCAAGAATGTTTTCATTAATCAAGAACGAAAGTCAGAGGCGCGAAGACGATCAGATACCGTCGTAGTTCTGACCATAAACAATGCCGACTAGTTATCCGCAGGAGTTGCTCGATGACTGCTTCCGGGAAACCAAAGTGTTTGGGTTCCGGGGGAAATATGGTTGAAAAGCTTAAACTTAAAGGAATTGACTGAAGGGCACCACCGGGAGTGGAGCCTGCGGCTTAATTTGACTCAACACGCCAACAATGTAATGATTGACAGGCCGAGAGCACTTTCGTTGGGTCTAATAGGGAACGTGTGCTGGAATTAGACCCTCGGAAGACAGGTCAGCCTTACTAATGACAGATCGTTGCTACGGTAATCCTGCTCAATCCGAGAGGAATCGCAGGTTTCAGACTCTTGATCATTGACTGACTAATAGCTCTCTCTTGAATCGCTGGGTCTAATAGGGAACGGGTGCTGGTATTAGACCCTCGGAAGACAGGTCAGTTTTACCCTACTAATGACAGGGCGTTACTAAGGTAATCCTGCTCAATCCGAGAGTAATCGCAGGTCTCAGACACTTGATCCACGTGCTTGGCTGATAAGCAAATGGTGCGAGGCTACCATCTGAGGGATTACGACCGAACGCCTCTAAGCCGGAATCCCGCCCTGAATCTCGGCACCACTCCGACGGGAGACAACGATATGGTTGAGACCTGGGGCTCGCCTCTCAGCCCGACCCGTGCTATGACCAGGCTTTTCCCCTGGTTAAATGCACTCCTGCCTCGTTCTTTACCTCTGTCTGCTATCACTCATCCCAATGGACGCAGAAGAGATGCAGACAGGCGGACATTGCACCTCTGACCTATTGTGACAACTTCCCAGGTGGCGGGGAATGCTAAGCGTACCATCACTGCAGAGGAGCCGAGAAAATAAAAGGAGCAAGGAGATGCCCCACTCACATGCATATGCTACGTTTCTGGCAGGACGTGACGATCCTGGGATACAGACACACTGGACTGCCTCTCTTCCGGGATACTTGAAAAACTAGTACGTACAGTCCATCATATCGTATCATATCATCATCACATCCTATAGACACTTCTTCTTCTGCGTACACAGTCAGACAGTAACCATTATTTTCTCGAAAAAAGCGGCGGTCATCCTGAGACTCTCGCCACTACCATACAGCTTGTCTTGCAGTTCCACTGGCAATGGCCACATCTGCTCTCTCTGATCCTCGTATGTCGGGCAGTTCTGCAGCAGATGTTCAGTGGTCATTTTACCAGTACCGCACGGGCATTCGTCGGTACACCCTATCTTCAGTTTGTTGAATAGGTGGTACCTCAGTCTGTTGTGGCCAGTGCGAAGTCTGAAGACAACGACCTGCTCTCTTCGGTTCAACTGGTAATAGGCATCGTTTTTGGTGTAACCAGTATGTTCGGTTTCCCATTTGGACAGGTATCTGGCTTTGATAAGCCGTTTTGACTCTTCGTACGTCATACTGGTATCTGTTTGTGGTAGCCTTGCACCTTCTTTTGCCAGTCTGTCTGCCTCCTCGTTGCCTAGGATGTTGCAGTGTGACGGAACCCACTGTACCACCACCCTTTTTGGTGCGGACTGCTGGCACAGTTTGCAGAGTGCTGCTCTTAAGTCATTAAGCTCAGTGTTCTTCTGGCTTTTTAGCGCTGTGACTACTTCGAGAGCATCTGTCAGCAAGACTATATGGCTCTCATTTTCACTGTGTGTTACCATTTCTTCCACTGCCGCCCTCAGTGCCTCTGCCTCCGCTCTGAAATTGCTTGTGTACTTACCAGTAGCGAATGACAGTGTTATATTTCTGCCATTTGGTAGGTTCAGGAATGCTCCTGCCCCTCCGTTCTGTGTAGTGTTTGTTACAGAACCGTCGGTGTATGCATGGGTCCAGTCCATGCTTGGGTAGCTTTTCGTTATGAAGCTTAGGGTAGTGTCTCTCCTTTCTTTTTCACTCTGGCAGTTTTTGTTTGCAATACCTGGTATATTTTCTACCACCTCTGGAAATATATCCTGCCTCCAAGTAGGTTTTCGTACAGTAGTGATGGGTTTTGGTGTTGTTAGTGCGTTTATGGGATCTTCGTGCATCTTTGCTTTGGCTATTTCTGCAAAGTTTCTCCGCTTGAGTTTCCCATTTCCCAAATTGTTTAGTCTCTGGTACATTGGATGGTCCGTCAGTCTTCGGAGTTTCTCTGACTGCAGCTGGGCTCTGCAGTCTCTTCTATCGGTCATGGATTGCAGTTTTGTAATCTTTTCAAGTTCTACAATTGGCGTTGACTTCATGCCACCTGTTATAATTCTCATGGCTTGGTTTTGAAGTTTGTTAACTTTATCGAAGTTCGCCTTCGCTGCTGTTGTCCATGCCGAAATGCCATACTCGAGAACTGGTCTCACTCTTCCAGTGTACAGTTTCTTTAGTATGCCTTCGTCTGCTCCCCAGCTTGTGCCAGCAAGTTTCCTCATGATCGCCATTCTTTCTCTGGCTTTCATTCGGTTTCTCTCAATCTGACTTTTCCATGTCATGCGCCGATCAAATGTGACTCCCAGATAGGTTGGGTTGTCGTTTGGCTGCAGGATTTTGCCATTTAGGCTTAGTTTGGTACTTTGGGGTTTTAATGAGAGCGAGAATATTGTGCACGTGGTTTTCTCCTCGTTTATTTTGACCAGCCATGAGTTCGCCCACTCTTCCAGCGATGTTAGGGCCGTTTGCATCCGATTTCTTGCTATGGTGAGATTCTTTTCAGAGGTCCACATAGCCAGATCGTCTGCAAACATTGAGCTATGGACTCTTCTTGGTATATTCTCTGTAATATCGTTTATATATACCAGAAAGAGTGTGGGTGACAGTACTCCCCCTTGGGGTACTCCCTGCTCGAGTGTCACCTTTTTGCTCATCTGCCCTTGTACTTGGACTCTGGCCGTTCTTTGTTTGAGGTAGTGGTTGATCCACTTGTACATCTTCCCACAGACATCACTTCTTCTTAGCTTGACTCTAAGTCCATCCTTCCAGACTTTGTCAAATGCCTTTTCCAGATCCACCCAAACAGCTACTGTGTGTTTCTGTGCCTGGTAGGCATCTTCTATCTCCTGGGCTATGAGGATGACCTGGTCCTCAGTGGATCTGTGCTGTCTAAAGCCGGCTTGCTGTGGAATTAGTATTCGTTTTTCTTCCAGATGCCACATCAGTCTGGTGTTTATCATCCGTTCCATCAGCTTGCCGACACAGCTCAGTAGGCTTATGGGCCTGTATCCATTCGGATCTGTTTTGTCCTTTCCTGTTTTTGGTACTGGTACCAGTATTGCATCTTTCCATGCCTGGGGTACAATACCCCTTTTCCAGCTTTGGTTCAGGACTGATAGTAGTTTTTTCTTCGCTGTTTGGCCCAGCCCCATCAGCATTTCGTTTGTTATCCCGTCTTTTCCGGGAGATTTCCTTTTCTTTAGTGTTCTCATAGCCTCTTCCATTTCGCGCATGGTTAGTTTGGCCATCATGTGCTCTTCAGGAGCCGTATTTATGTTTTCGTGTCCCTTTAGCTCTTCGCTAATGTCTGTATGCTTATCTGCAGGGACCTCGATGTGGTTTGCTCTGGCATAGTGATCGACAAAGGCGTTTGCGGCTTTCTTACCTGTGATCAAGTTCTCGCCCTGCTTGATAGTAATTTGTTTATTTGACGGGGTTTCGTCATTCATGGCTCTGACTAGCTTCCATAGCTTGTTCCCTTCTTTGTCCAGGTTTAAACTTTCCGTTTTGTTTTTCCAACTTTCTCTTGCTGTTTGCTTGAGAGTGTGTTTGTACTTCGCCGCGGCGGCTTTGAGGGCGATGTTTGCCTCCATGGATTTTTCTCGTTCTGCCATAATCCTAGCATTTGTTACTGCATCTTCCACTTTCTGTAACTCATCATTCCAGTAGGGCTTATAGTTTTTCCTAGCTCCTCTTGGGATGGTTTCAGTGGCGGCTTGCATTATTGCCTTGCTTAGGCTTTCCACCATGGGCTTCATGCTCTAGTGAACTATAGACACGAGTGGGGAAGACTCGATAGTCCTGCAAGACAACTTCCCTAAGAGAGACAACTCTGACCACAAACAACTGCTGCCTTGCAGATAGGCTGGGGACAGCCAAAGGCTAAGGAGGGCATCCCTACAGAAACGCCTGTTGAAATCGGATGCACTGGGCCACAGGCTTAACGAAACAGTGGAACATATATCGCTGTAACCAGCGTACGAAGAAGAATAAGATATATATATATATATATATATATATATATATATATATATATATATATATATATATATATATATATATGTATATATATATATATATATATATATATTAGATGGCGCCTAACAGGCTGCGAGGCTACTTTGCTTTGGTGTTTGAGTCTATTGAGATCGACTCAACCATCAGTTGACCACTTTCTGCGGCAATTGTCCCAAACGTAGCAGAGTAATAAGGGGTTCCAGCCTAGTCCGTTTTGCAGAAAATCCTCCTTCCGGCTACATCAAGCTCACAGCAGAACTGAGACCTGCACATGGACTTCCATTTTGCGGTTGATCTAGCCATCAGAGAAGGGACAGTGAAATTATTACAAAAACTAAGTACCAGAATCAAGGACACAACCAAAGCATTTGGTATTATGATAAATGCTTCTAAAATAAAAGCGATGACAATAGCCAAATTCAAAGATTATATATCAGGACCTAGGTGTACATCATAGAACAATTGCAGAGGTATTCATATTTGGGACTATTTTGGACGGAGGATGGCCGCTGGGAGGTTGAAATTACGATCGCATTAGCAAAGAGACATTCTGTGACTTAAAAAAAACACAACTTTTAACAACAAATATTTAGTGGGAACAAAGTGAAGTGACGTGATCAGACGACTTCAACACCAGTCTCCAAACTGACAAAGAGAGGTCAGTGGAGTGACATGATCAGACGACTTCAACACCAGTCTCCAAACTGACAAAGAGAGGTCAGTGGAGTGACGTGATCAGACGACTTCAACACCAATCTTCAAACCGACTAAGAGAGGTCAGTGGAGTGACATGATCAGACGACTTCAACACCAGTCTCCAAACTGACAAAGAGAGGTCAGTGGAGTGACGTGATCAGACGACTTCAACACCAGTCTCCAAACTGACAAAGAGAGGTCAGTGGAGTGACATGATCAGACGACTTCAACACCAGTCTCCAAACTGACTAAGAGAGGTCAGTGGAGTGACATGATCAGACGACTTCAACACCAGTCTCCAAACTGACAAAGAGAGGTCAGTGGAGTGACATGATCAGACGACTTCAACACCAGTCTCCAAACTGACCAAGAGAGGTCAGTGGAGTGACGTGATCAGACGACTTCAACACCAGTCTCCAAACTGACAAAGAGAGGTCAGTGGAGTGACATGATCAGACGACTTCAACACCAGTCTCCAAACTGACTAAGAGAGGTCAGTGGAGTGACATGATCAGACGACTTCAACACCAGTCTCCAAACTGACAAAGAGAGGTCAGTGGAGTGACATGATCAGACGACTTCAACACCAGTCTCCAAACTGACTAAGAGAGGTCAGTGGAGTGACATGATCAGACGACTTCAACACCAGTCTCCAAACTGACAAAGAGAGGTCAGTGGAGTGACGTGATCAGACGACTTCAACACCAGTCTCCAAACTGACAAAGAGAGGTCAGTGGAGTGACGTGATCAGACGACTTCAACACCAGTCTCCAAACTGACAAAGAGAGGTCAGTGGAGTGACGTGATCAGACGACTTCAACACCAGTCTCCAAACTGACAAAGAGAGGTCAGTGGAGTGACGTGATCAGACGACTTCAACACCAGTCTCCAAACTGACAAAGAGAGGTCAGTGGAGTGACGTGATCAGACGACTTCAACACCAGTCTCCAAACTGACAAAGAGAGGTCAGTGGAGTGACGTGATCAGACGACTTCAACACCAGTCTCCAAACTGACAAAGAGAGGTCAGTGGAGTGACGTGATCAGACGACTTCAACACCAGTCTCCAAACTGACAAAGAGAGGTCAGTGGAGTGACGTGATCAGACGACTTCAACACCAGTCTCCAAACTGACAAAGAGAGGTCAGTGGAGTGACATGATCAGACGACTTCAACACCAGTCTCCAAACTGACAAAGAGAGGTCAGTGGAGTGACATGATCAGACGACTTCAACACCAGTCTCCAAACTGACTAAGAGAGGTCAGTGGAGTGACGTGATCAGACGACTTCAACACCAGTCTTCAAACCGACTAAGAGAGGTCAGTGGAGTGACGTGATCAGACGACTTCAACACCAGTCTCCAAACTGACTAAGAGAGGTCAGTGGAGTGACATGATCAGACGACTTCAACACCAGTCTCCAAACTGACTAAGAGAGGTCAGTGGAGTGACGTGATCAGACGACTTCAACACCAGTCTCCAAACTGACTAAGAGAGGTCAGTGGAGTGACGTGATCAGACGACTTCAACACCAGTCTCCAAACTGACAAAGAGAGGTCAGTGGAGTGACGTGATCAGACGACTTCAACACCAGTCTCCAAACTGACAAAGAGAGGTCAGTGGAGTGACGTGATAAGACGACTTCAACACCAGTCTCCAAACTGACTAAGAGAGGTCAGTGGAGTGACGTGATCAGACGACTTCAACACCAGTCTCCAAACTGACAAAGAGAGGTCAGTGGAGTGACGTGATCAGACGACTTCAACACCAGTCTCCAAACTGACTAAGAGAGGTCAGTGGAGTGACGTGATCAGACGACTTCAACACCAGTCTCCAAACTGACAAAGAGAGGTCAGTGGAGTGACGTGATCAGACGACTTCAACACCAGTCTCCAAACTGACAAAGAGAGGTCAGTGGAGTGACGTGATCAGACGACTTCAACACCAGTCTCCAAACTGACAAAGAGAGGTCAGTGGAGTGACGTGATCAGACGACTTCAACACCAGTCTCCAAACTGACAAAGAGAGGTCAGTGGAGTGACGTGATCAGACGACTTCAACACCAGTCTCCAAACTGACAAAGAGAGGTCAGTGGAGTGACATGATCAGACGACTTCAACACCAGTCTCCAAACTGACAAAGAGAGGTCAGTGGTTTGACGTGATCAGACGACTTCAACACCAGTCTTCAAACCGACTAAGAGAGGTCAGTGGAGTGACGTGATCAGACGACTTCAACACCAGTCTCCAAACTGACTAAGAGAGGTCAGTGGAGTGACATGATCAGACGACTTCAACACCAGTCTCCAAACTGACTAAGAGAGGTCAGTGGAGTGACGTGATCAGACGACTTCAACACCAGTCTCCAAACTGACTAAGAGAGGTCAGTGGAGTGACGTGATCAGACGACTTCAACACCAGTCTCCGAACTGACAAAGAGAGGTCAGTGGAGTGACGTGATCAGACGACTTCAACACCAGTCTCCAAACTGACAAAGAGAGGTCAGTGGAGTGACGTGATCAGACGACTTCAACACCAGTCTCCAAACTGACTAAGAGAGGTCAGTGGAGTGACGTGATCAGACGACTTCAACACCAGTCTCCAAACTGACAAAGAGAGGTCAGTGGAGTGACGTGATCAGACGACTTCAACACCAGTCTCCAAACTGACTAAGAGAGGTCAGTGGAGTGACGTGATCAGACGACTTCAACACCAGTCTCCAAACTGACAAAGAGAGGTCAGTGGAGTGACGTGATCAGACGACTTCAACACCAGTCTCCAAACTGACAAAGAGAGGTCAGTGGAGTGACGTGATCAGACGACTTCAACACCAGTCTCCAAACTGACAAAGAGAGGTCAGTGGAGTGACGTGATCAGACGACTTCAACACCAGTCTCCAAACTGACAAAGAGAGGTCAGTGGAGTGACGTGATCAGACGACTTCAACACCAGTCTCCAAACTGACAAAGAGAGGTCAGTGGAGTGACATGATCAGACGACTTCAACACCAGTCTCCAAACTGACAAAGAGAGGTCAGTGGAGTGACATGATCAGACGACTTCAACACCAGTCTCCAAACTGACTAAGAGAGGTCAGTGGAGTGACGTGATCAGACGACTTCAACACCAGTCTTCAAACCGACTAAGAGAGGTCAGTGGAGTGACGTGATCAGACGACTTCAACACCAGTCTCCAAACTGACTAAGAGAGGTCAGTGGAGTGACATGATCAGACGACTTCAACACCAGTCTCCAAACTGACTAAGAGAAGTCAGTGGAGTGACATGATCAGACGACTTCAACACCAGTCTCCAAACTGACTAAGAGAGGTCAGTGGAGTGACGTGATCAGACGACTTCAACACCAGTCTTCAAACCGACTAAGAGAGGTCAGTGGAGTGACGTGATCAGACGACTTCAACACCAGTCTCCAAACTGACTAAGAGAGGTCAGTGGAGTGACGTGATCAGACGACTTCAACACCAGTCTTCAAACCGACTAAGAGAGGTCAGTGGAGTGACGTGATCAGACGACTTCAACACCAGTCTCCAAACTGACTAAGAGAGGTCAGTGGAGTGACGTGATCAGACGACTTCAACACCAGTCTCCAAACTGACTAAGAGAGGTCAGTGGAGTGACGTGATCAGACGACTTCAACACCAGTCTCCAAACTGACTAAGAGAGGTCAGTGGAGTGACGTGATCAGACGACTTCAACACCAGTCCTTATAAAATCTGATGAATGTACTCGGACAGTGATGACACGAATACACCCCTGTTCTTACAAGACCTGATGAATGTATTCGGACAGGGATGACACGAATACACACCTGTCCTTACAAGACCTAATGAATGTATTCGGACAGGGATGAAACGAATACACCCCTGTCCTTACAAAACCTAATGAATGTATTCGGACACGGATGAAACGAATACACCCCTGTCCTTACTTCTTCTTCTTCGTACGCTGTCAGACGTCAACTTGTATTTGTTCGAAGAAAGCAGATGTCATCCTGAGGCTGTCGACACTGCAAAAGAGTTTGTCTAGTGTTGCCACTGGTGATGGCCACATGTGCTTTCTCTGGTCCTCGTACGTCGGGAAATTTTGCAGCAGATGTTCAGCGGTCATTTTAACTGTGCCACACGAGCATTCGTCAGTACCACCTATCTTCAAATTATTGAATAGATGGTACCTCAGTCTGTTGTGGCCTGTGCGGAGTCTGAAGACCACGACCTGCTCTCTTCTGTTCAGATGGTAGTAGGCATCATTTTTTGTGTAGCCAGTGTGTTCTGTTTCCCATTTGGCCATGTATCTGGCCCTAATAAGCTTTTTGGACTCTTGGTAGGTCACACTAGAATCTGGTTGTGGTAGTCTTGCAACTTCGTTTGCTAGTCTGTCTGCCTCCTCGTTGCCTTGGATGTTACAGTGGGATCGAACCCTCTGTACCACTACTCTTTTTGGTGCGGATTGCTGGCATAGTTGACAGAGTACTGCTATTAAATCATTAAGTTCAGTATTTTTCTGGCTTTTTAATGCTGTGACCACGGCCATGGCATCTGTGAACAGGACTATCTGGCTTTCATTGCTTTCGCCTGTGAGCATTGCTTCTACTGCGGCCTTCAGTGCCTCTGCCTCCGCTCTGAAATTGCTTGAGAGTTTTCCAGTTGTCACTGACAGATGTTATGTTTCTACGATTTGGTAGGCTGAGGAATATCCCAGCCCCTACATTCTGTGTTGTGTTTGCTACAGAACCGTCGGTGTATGCATGGGTGCAGTCCATGCTTGGGTAGTTTTCCGCTATGTACCTCAGGGTTATGTCTCTTCTTTCTTTTTCAGTCTGGTTGTTCTTGTTTCCAATACCTGGTATATTTTCTACCACCTCCGGAAAGATATGCTGCTTCCATGTGGGTTTGCGTACAGTAGGAATGGGCTTTGGTGTTGTTACGGTGAACATAGGGTCTTCGCTCATCTTTGCTTTGACTATTTCTGCAAAGTTTCTCCGCTTTAGTTTCCCATTTCCAAATCTATTTAGTCTCTGATGCATTGGATGGTCTGTCAGTCTTCTGAGTTTCTCTGCTTGTTGTTGGGCTCTGCAGTCTCATCTGTCGGTCATGGATTGCAGATTTGTAATCTTTTCAAGTTCTACAATTGGCGTTGTTACATGCCTCCTGTAATAACTCTCATGGCTTGGTTTTGAAGTTTGCTAATTTTATCAAAGTTCGCCTTTGTTGCTGTTGTCCATGCCGCAATTCCATACTCGAGAACTGGTCTCACTCTTCCAGTGTACAGTTTCTTTAGTATGCTTTCGTCTGCTCCCCAGCTTGTGCCAGCAAGGTTCCTCATGATTGCCATTCTTTGTCTGGCTCTCATTCGGTTTCTCTCGATCTGACTTTTCCATGTCATGCGCCGATCAAATGTGACTCCCAAGTAGTTTGGGTTGTCTTTTGGCCGCATATATTTGCCATTGAGACTTATTTTGGTGTTCTGTGGTTTATTTGAAAGCGAGAATATCGTACATGTTGTTTTTTCCTCATTTATTTTGACCAGCCATGAGTTCGCCCACTCCTCCAACGATGTTAGAGCTTGCCGAATCCGAATGTTTGCTACGGTGAGATTTTTTTTAGAGGTCTAGATAGCCAGATCGTCTGCAAACATGGAGCAGTGTACTCTCCTTGGTATATTCTCTATGATGTTGTTTATATACACCAGGAATAGTGTGGGTGACAGTACTCCCCCTTCCCCTGTCCTTACAAAACCTGATGAATGTACTCGGACAGTGATGACACGAATACACCCCTGTCCTTACAAAACCTGATGAATGTTCTCTGAAAGGGATGAGACGAATACACCCCTGTCCTTACAAAACCTGATGAATGTACTCGGACAGGGATGAGACGAATACACCCCTGTCCTTACAAAACCTGATGAATGTACTCGGGCAGGGATGAGACGAATACACCCCTGCCCTTACAAAATCTGATGAATGTACCTGACTCCAAAAAAAAAACAAAAAAATACAAGCCTAGGCTCTGACAAGTTGACAATAGCGTTCTACCTAACTTTCTTTGACAGCATTGTACCCACTTTCGTAAAGGGCTTGAAGGATGCACTCGAAACAGGTAAATTGCCAATTAGCCTCTATCAAGCTTACATAACTCTGATTTATAAACCGAACAGGGATAAATTAGAGGTATAAAACTACAGACCAATCTCTCTTTTGAATGTTCAGTTTAGTTCAGTTCATCCCGTAACCCATCAGATCGTTGGGTCACACATGAAGACACTCCCAAAATCCCACGCCATCCCTCTCTGTCTGTCGCCGCCTGTCGTATCTCACCGGGACGACGGCCTGACCACTCAGTGATGTTGTCCACCCATTTCTTCCTTGGACGTCCTCGCCCTCTCTGTCCCGGTACGGAACCAAAGAGTATCGAGTTGGTAATTCCGTTGGACCTCGCGACGTGTCCGCACCAGGCCATCTTTCGTCTTTTGATAGCTGTGAACATATTTTCAAAAGGACCAATAGCGTCTTCAACTCTCTGACGGATTTCTACGTTCGTGATACGATCTTTATATGTAACAATTAGGAGTTTTCTATAGCACCTCATTTCCATTCAATGTGTCCTGCCCTGGATATTTGCTGTAATGGTCCAGGTCTCGTAGGCATACAGAAATATTGATAGCACCAAAGAGCGCATTAGTCTAACTTTTATGTCGAGGGCGAGTCGCTTGTCTTGCCATACAGGTTTCAGCCGAGTCAGCGCCGCTGTTGTTTGTGCTATTCTTGCAATTACCTCTGGCTTCGATCCCTCTTCACTGATCAATGATACCAGATATTTGAAACGTTTTACCACCTCAAGTTCCTGCCCATTTGCCTCTATTACAGATTGAAACCCTGCTACGTTATTGGTCATGAGCTTTGTTTTATCTGCATTTATTTCCATACCAAAACTCAGGGTCGTTCTATCCAATCTACCAATCAACTCCTGGAGTTCCCTTTAGTGCCTGCCAATACATCAATATCATCAGCAAATCGGAAGTTTGTGATAAGCCTGTCACCTATTTTAACCGTGCCAACTTGTCCTTTTAAGGTCGTCTCCATTATTCTCTCCAAGAATATATTGAAGAGTGTTGGGGAGAGTATACATCTCTGTCTCACACCCACCGTCGTACGGAACCAATCGCCTAGCGTTCCCTCTACTGAGACTGCGCTTGTCGCCTGCTCATAAAGGTTTGCAATTACCCTCACAATATCACTGTTGAACTTATAATGCCTCATTGCTGACCATAGCCCCGCATGCCACACTCTGTCAAACGCCTTTCTAAAGTCAATGAAGGCATGGTAGAGTTGTTGTTGATACTCTGAGTACTTCTCATTCAGTAGCCGAAGATTAAATATCTGCTCGATGGTATTCCTTCCCGCTCGAAAGCCCTATTGTTCTTCGGCAATAATATTCTCTGCCTGTGGTTTCAGTCTGTTTAGTATTATTCTCAAGAGAACTTTACTTGGATGACTTATCAGACTGATTGTTCGATAGTTCTGACACATATTTAGGTTTCCTGATTTCGGCAGTGGTATAATGACTGATTTTGTCCAGCTGGTGTGACACTCTCCTGTCTGCCAAATTATATTGCAGATGTAATTCCCGGTATTAATTGTTGCCTCACCTCCCACTTGTAGGAGCTCTGCTGGAATATTATCCACAGCTACAGCCTTCCCTCTCTTCAGCATTTTCACGGCTTCATATACTTCTTCTCTTGCTATCGTTTGATTTTTCTCTATCAGACTTACTTCAGGAGACATTGCATTTCTTGGGTCACCTTGACCTTCATGCTTATATAGCTCCGAACAGTAGTCTGTCCAGCGCTCACGAATGTCTTGAGCTTCTGTGAGACATTTTCCACTCTTGTCCTGAATCGTTGTATTTCGACTTTGTACAGGTCTTACTTAGTCCTTGACTAATTTATATGTCCCATTGGCATCATTTCTTCCCAGATTTTGTTCGATATCTGCGCACTGAGTCGTTATCCATTCCACCTTGGCCTGTTTCATCTTGGTCATTATGGTTTCATTTATCTCTCTATATTGCTGAATCCCATCTAGTGTTTTCTTCGCTCTCTTCATTTGTCGTCTCTTGTCACATAAATTACAGTATTTTACTCGTGATTCATGCTTTCTTCTTAATCCTGCACCTACCTAGAACCTCAGATGCCGTGGAGATTAATGCCGAATTCAAGGCTTCAGTCATATTCTCAAGATCTGTCTCCTCGTTTAGAACCAAGAGAGGTGCGAATCTTCCCCCCATCACCGCTCCAAAGTTCTCCACTATATCCGGGTACTTCAACTTCTCCAAGTCAAATCTCAGTTTAGATATCTCTCTTTTCAGAACTTTCTTTAGTCTGAGATGCATGGTCATCAGCAGCATGAGCACACCTTACACCTTCCGGTCATGGCACGCAATTTTCAAGCAGGTCGTGCACACCAACCAAGGACGGTGCGCAATCCGTAGTGACGTCCTATCCAACAACGCGTATTCTATTAGACATGAAGAACAGATCGTGTATCTCCGAATTCCGATGAAATCTACACACATAGGCTTCCTGTGAATAGCGTTGGGCGTGCTAGAAAATGATCGTCACACACCGCGTTCCATACATTAAGTGGAATGAACAATGCACACGAATATCGCAGACCATGAGACCAGCTGTTGCTTGGTCGCCATTTTACCGGAAGTAAGAATGTAGACTATAAAATACTGACTAAAGCCCTCACACTCAAAATTAGACCCGTTAGGCAGCATTTAGTACGCAAAGACCAACAGTGTATTGTTCAGAATAGACAAATCAGTAAACATACACACCTTTTACGAGATATTGTCCTCTACACTAGAGATACAAATACCCAAGCTGCCATTGTATCCATCGACCACGAAAAAGCTTTCGATGTGGTCTCGCATCCCTTTCTTCATAAAATATTACAAGAAAACAACATCGGGCAATATTTTACTAAATGGACTAAAATAATATGTAAGAGCCCCGAAAGCAACCTAATAATTAATCACAACTGAACAGTAATCTTAATGTTAACCAGAACAGTTAGACAGGATAGTCTGCTATCCCCAACACTCTACACTCTAGTCCTCGAGCCCCTACAATAGAAGATTAGGCAAGACCAAACAATAGAAGGGGCCCATATTCCTGAGTCAGGGGAACAAGAAGGCATGGCTTACGTAGACAACGCTTCTCTCTTTCCATCAAATATTAGCGCCATTAAAAATATCCTACAAACCTTTTCTTTATACGGCACAGAGAGCGGATCCAAAATTACTATCCCTGAATCTTGCATAATGGAGATTTGTAATGGAAGAATACATCCAACTGTGTTCCGTTAACATAAGTTAACATAATAAAATTATACGGCATAACATTTTCAGCAAACCCGCTAGACCATAGTAAAGAAAAATGGGAAAATTCACTTTATCCGTTAAGGATAAGTTAGAGAAATTTAAATACAGAGCCTTGACTATATTCGGACGTAGTACAATAGTTAACACACTAAATATACCAAAACTACTTTATACATTCAATATATTATGCCCTCCCGAAACAATGATTAGAGAGATAAACGTAGAAATTAGGTGTCATTTTCCAAAACACAGTACATAGCATCCAAACAAAAACCGTAATGCAGGAGAAAACAGAGGTATTATAAGATATAACAACTAAAATGCAATCGTTAAGAATTAAATTTGTTCAGGAAACAATTAAACACCCCAACGAATATCCTATGTCCCATTACTACATAGGATTACGAATAATTAAACATTGCAAACTAAATAATTCCATTTCGCCGTTGTTTTAAAAATATTACTACATTTTATAAACAGTGTCAAAGATACATCGACAAAAATGAAACACTACTTACACAAAAAACCAGACACAATTTATACAAAGCTAGCTTTATCACTAGAACCCCCGCTCAAACGTAAAATCAAAAGAGTCTATGGTTATTTCATAACAGACTACACAAACAGTTTATCTAATATACACAAGCTTAAAATATCAAACCCCATTAAGGAAGTTACTTACTAACTAATATTGGAAAGTACACCTTCATACAAACAAATTTTTAAAAACGATACAAATAGTAAAGCCTCAAAATGTAAATTACGCAGGACAAACGCCGAAGAAACAGACAATCATTTATTTATTTTGTGTAAAGTAGTTAGCTTAGCCCTTTGTAAAATTAAACGATTAATAAACAAACACACAAAAACACAAACACACAAAAACACAAGTACAGAGCTACAATGCTTCACACAATAGCACGAACAGACACAGAAACATAAAAGAAATTATTAACAATATTAGCTGAATTTAGATATCTAGTATGAACATGGCGGAAGAGAGCCGCGCACAGCAATTATACCTACGATCCTGGCGGATATGTGACTTATTTTTATTGAGGAGTGAGACCCTTGCCCATATGTTTCACATCTTGTGAACGGTCTGGACAGAGGTGCACGCTTCGGAGAGTACGAGAGGTTTTATCTGTGTGAATGTACAGTTACGTGCTTGTGTGGGTATGAAAGTGGATACATGCTTGCGTGGGTGTGTATATGTAGGCACGTGTATGAGTGTCTATGTATTTATGTAAACACATGAGGGTGGATGTGTGTGGGAATATGTATACGGATGTGTTTGTGTGTACGTATACAGATATATAAAACGGTATGGATGGAAGTATGTAGCAGATATGTATGAGTATGCAGATGTATATACAATTTGTTCACAGATATGTAGGTACATATAAAAAACCAAGAATGGTGTACATGAGTGTGTAAGGAGAAGACGGATAGATGAAGGCACGCGCAGACAGAATAGTCTCCCTTTGGGCATGAACGAACTATTGATTCATTTTGTTCTCATCTTGAAATTGTTTTTGCTGTATTGCCAACTTTTGTACAATGAAACAAATTAAAACTTTAAAACATTTTTTAAACCTATGGGGTGACATGATTACAAGACATCCATTGCAGTCTCTGGAGTGAATACCAGATGACAGTGCCAGGACATGGTCAAATGAATTCAACACCAGTTATCGGACTGAATAACTTCGTGAATTAGCATGATTACATAAGCTAAGATATCTGATAAAGTAAAAGCACAGGTGGAGTAGGGCGGTGCACAATTCGGGAATCCGTGAAAACGTGGCGACCCCAACATCGCTCCAGTGTTGCATTTTGAACACATACTGAAGTAAACCATATGGGTTAAGATTTCCTCACAATTGTGAACAAACTGCATAACAATCGAGTGAATCAACAGAGTTTGAAATGAAAAATTGTTTAGAGGTCATAGATGTCTCAGTATCACCATATACGAGAAGACATTATGGAAAGGTGACGGACCATCTCTTCTCAATTCCCCCAAATTCCTACTTGAAATACTTCGAATAATATCGGGACGGACTACATTTTAGTTTATGTTGTGACTGTTAGCTGTAACAAAACAGAAAAGTAACTCGAAAGATTTAACTAAGTAAATAAATACGTCAACGGGGATATACTCACGGATCCAAGTGGATACTACTATACAGCTGCCAAGATATAATGCCATGAACGCCATATTACAACAACTGGCCTGAGTCAGTACATGATGTAGACTGCCTGGGACTGAGACTATAGCAACCAACAATGAAGTCAAGGCGTGGCTTATGTAGAATAACTTCTCTAAACGAATATGTTGCATGTTTGTTTATTCAAGTCGTCAGTCAGACGATGCGAAAGTGGACATCAGGAATTGATCATTTTGAGTAGTTTCAATACAGGTTTAATGAGCAATCGTGACTTTATGTCGCTGCTTCGGTATGGCTGTAGACGAACATGATTAATTCTGCAGAAGTTGACAATAAAATAAGTGTGTTTGCGCTGGTGTGGTGACTGAACCATAACATCTATACGGTTGTATCGATACATAATTCAGAAAGCAAGCAAATGATCAGAGAAGAAAAACAGCTATATGGGCATTATTGGGAATGTGAAGATGATGCTGATGGTGATGGTCAAGAATGTGATGATGATGATGATGCTGATGACGATGACGATAATGTTGTTGGTGATTATTATAACGACGATGATGTTGATGTCGATGATTATGGAGATGCTGATGCTGATGGTGATGGTGATGATGATGATAGTGATGATGATGATGGCGATGATGTAGATGACGATGATGATGGTGATGGTGATGATGATGATAGTGATGATGATGATGGCGATGATGTAGACGACGATGATGATGGTGATGATGGTGATCATGATGCCGATGATGGTGATGATGACGATGAAGATGGGGATGATGATAAGAATGATGGTGATGATGACAATGATGATGGTGATGGTGATGATGATGATGGGGATGATGATAGTGATGACGATGATGGTGATGATAGTGATGTTGATGACGATCATGATGATGATGATAGTGAGTTGATGACGATCATGATGATGATGATAGTGAGTTGATGACGATCATGATGATGAGGATGATGATGACGACGACGATGATGATGGTGATGGTGATGGTGATGATGGTGATGTTGATGACGATAATGATGATGATGGTGATCATGATGATGGTGATGATTATGACAATGATGGTGATGATAATGGTGATGATGACGACGATGATGATGATGACAATGAGGATGAAGATGATGACAATGAGGATGAAGATGACGATGTATTACCATTATCTGTTAGATGATAGCTCCTTACAGCTCAATGCTTCGAGGACAAAAGCACGTCTTCCTCAGTTGACTGCTGAAAGGGTGGTGTGTTGGGTTCGTTAATAACGTCTCTGACTGCTGAAAGGGTGGTGGGTTGGGTTCGCTAATAACATCCCTGACTGCTGAAAGGGTGGTGGTTTGGGTTCGTTAATAACGGGCCTGGCAGCTGAAAGGCTTGTGGGTTGGGTTCGTTAATAACGACCCTGGCAGCTGAATGTGTGATGGGTTGATTTCGTTAATAACGTCCCTGACAGCTGAAAGGGTGGTGGGCTGGGTTCGTTAACAACGGCCCGGTCAGCTAAAAGGGTGGTGGGTTGGGTTAGTTAATAACGTCCCTGACTGCTGAAAAGGTGGTGGGTTAGGTTCATTAATAGTGGCCCTGACAGCTGAAAGGGTGGTGGGTTGGGTTCTTCTTCTTCTTCTTCTGCGTACACAGTCAGACAGTAACCATTATTTTCTCGAAAAAAGCGGCGGTCATCCTGAGACTCTCGCCACTACCATAGAGCTTGTCTTGCAGTTCCACTGGCAATGGCCACATCTGCTCTCTCTGATCCTCGTATGTCGGGCAGTTCTGCAGCAGATGTTCAGTGGTCATTTTACCAGTACCGCACGGGCATTCGTCGGTACACCCTATCTTCAATTTGTTGAAGAGGTGGTACCTCAGTCTGTTGTGGCCAGTGCGAAGTCTGAAGACAACGACCTGCTCTCTTCGGTTCAACTGGTAATAGGCATCGTTTTTGGTGTAACCAGTATGTTCGGTTTCCCATTTGGACATGTACCTGGCTTTGATAAGCCGTTTTGACTCTTCGTACGTCATACTGGTATCTATTTGTGGTAGCCTTGCACCTTCTTTTGCCAGTCTGTCTGCCTCCTCGTTGCCTTGGATGTTGCAGTGTGACGGAACCCACTGTACCACTACCCTTTTTGGTGCGGACTGTTGGCACAGTTTGCAGAGTGCTGCTCTTAAGTCATTAAGCTCAGTGTTTTTCTGGCTTTTTAGCGCTGTGACTACTTCGAGAGCATCTGTCAGCAGGACTATATGGCTCTCATTTTCACTGTGTGTTACCATTTCTTCCACTGCCGCCCTCAGTGCCTCTGCCTCTGCTCTGAAATTGCTCGTGTACTTACCAGTAGCGAATGACAGTGTTATTTTTCTGCCATTTGGTAGGTTCAGGAATGCTCCTGCCCCTCCGTTCTGTGTAGTGTTTGTTACAGAGCCGTCGGTGTATGCATGGGTCCAGTCCATGCTTGGGTAGCTTTTCGTTATGAAGCTTAGGGTAGTATCTCTCCTTTCTTTTTCGGTCTGGCAGTTTTTGTTTGCAATACCTGGTATATTTTCTACCACCTCTGGAAATATATCCTGCCTCCAAGTAGGTTTTCGTACAGTAGTGATGGGTTTTGGTGTTGTTAGTGCGTTTATGGGATCTTCGTGCATCTTTGCTTTGGCTATTTCTGCAAAGTTTCTCCGCTTTAGTTTCCCAGTTCCCAAATTGTTTAGCCTCTGGTACATTGGATGGTCCGTCAGTCTTCGGAGTTTCTCTGACTGCAGCTGGGCTCTGCAGTCTCTTCTGTCGGTCATGGATTGCAGTTTTGTAATCTTTTCAAGTTCTACAATTGGCGTTGACTTCATGCCACCAGTTATGATTCTCATAGCTTGGTTTTGAAGTTTGTGGGTTGGGTTCGTTAATAACGTCCCTGACTGCTGAAAGGGTGGTGGGTTGGGTTCGTTAATAACCTCCCGCCACCTCGAAGGTTGTCACAAATGGGCAGATGTACAATGTCCGCTGAGCTGCATATTTTAGTCGTTCACGGGGATAACTGACAAACAGCAAATAACGAGAATGTCTTTAACCCATGTTGTTGAAATATATTGGTGCATCGAACAGCATATAGTGGTGAGTTATAAAGTCACATGCTCCACAGCCCCTTAGTCTGGTCCCTCTCAAATGATCTATCCGTCGCTGCTGTCTGCCCCGAGTAATACTCACGCCAGCATAGCTGATGTGATCACTGGGGCACGCAGGCACCCTAACCTCGTTTAGACATGCTTACATGTGGAGAATTATTGGGAACACACGTGCTTTAAGCATGGTCTAAACATTGAGAAACTTCAGTAACTTTGCTTTTGTTTTCCACAACTGTTATAGGAGTCCTTTGACCATCGTCGACTCATGCTTCTTTGTCATTTCCTCTATTGCAAATTACATTTTCTGTAAAATGTACCTGTTTATGTTACAGTGAGACAGTGTATCGTTATGGTGGAGTCGGTTTCACAATCCCAACGCAAAGGTTTCGAATCCCGCCCTGTCCAGTTTGGCAAACATATATATTTTTTTTTTGTAGGTGCGATCGGTTTTCCACATGCGGAAAGCAATGACAACCTACAACTCTACACACCGGATTAGAAACTTACTGCAGCCAAATGGTGTTGTTGTTTCGAATGCCCACTGTGAGTAGGTTTTCCCTGACATCATCGGCGTATTTCTCGGCGACACCTGGGTTAGCCTTGAGAAGCTGGATATTGTACCTACAGGTCCGCACAGGTTTTGTGTGTCGAAAACAGCAGTAAATAACTGGACAACTATGTTTAAAGAAGAATGTGAGTTAACGAAAGATCTTCCGAGACAATGTCAGGCGCATATTATTTCGTCAGAAGATGCCATCGCCAAAATTGATGCAGCAATTCAGGTGTACCATCGCCGGAGCTTACGTTCGCCCCACTTTTGTCCCCATACACTGCCTTCATTCTGCGATTAATGTCAACTGGTCAACATCCATCAGTTGTTAGAGTCCGAATCATCGCTCACTGATGAACTCTGGACGGATTACGTATCACACCCGCCATGTTTTCAACGATCTGCTGAGGAAACTCTGAGTCAGAGGATAATGACATTTTGCAAACTTGACGATTGGTATGTGCTGTTTACATCAGAAATCACGCCATCATGTCCATCGTACGTATGTTCACTTGGTGCAGTTAGGTTCGGTTTCAGCTGAACACACCTCGTAAATATATATATCATCATCATCATGAAGCATGTCCTTTGTAGTACGTCGCTCCCATCACAGTCTGTCTGACAGAATCTCGTTCTCTTGCCAAAACTCCAGCCTCCGCCACAGTCACATCCATGCATTCCTGGATATCTTGGTGCCATCGTCTTCTTGGTCTACCCCTTCCTCTCTTGCCTGGCACCATACCTTCCATCACCGTTCTCTTAAGACCGCTGTGTCTCTTGATGTGATCAAAGTATTTGCATTTTCTAGCCAAATGGAATTGATAAAGCAGTTCTCCTCTATGCTCAACTCTTGCCGAATGTCGACATTTGTTCTTTTCTCTATCCACGGTATTTTGAGGATCTTTCTGTAACATTTTGACTCGAAGGATTCGATTCTTTATCTAAAAGTTTTGGTAATCGTCCATGATTCACAGCCATAAGCCACCATAGGAAAAACACAGGCTCTCAAGACTTTTACTTTCATCATTTTGTTGGTGCTCTGCCATAATTTCTTCAGGCTGTTCAGTCTCTGCATTGTCAAAGCTAGTCTGCTTCTGATTTCTTTTGAGCAGTCGCCGTTTTTGTCAATTCTGGAGCCCAGATATTGAAAATCTGTGACCTGATCTATTTCCTCACCACCACTGTAAATTTATGCTGACATTGTGTTTTGTCGGTGGTCATTATCTTTGTTTTATTTATGTTTATGAACAGATTTTGATCTTTACTATGTCCATTAACGGCTGAAAGTAGCTGCTCTATTCCTTCTGCACTTCTTGATAGTATCACTGTGTCATCTTAACTCTTGAGTCTCGTCCCCCCCCCCCCCCTCCCAATCGTAAATGGGTTGAAACTTTCACTGTTCTCGTCTTCTCGAACATTTCTCCTAATACACTCTGCATATATGTTGTACAGATAAGGTGAGAGGATACATCCCTGTCGGACTCCCTTTTATACTGCAAACCAATCTGATAAACATATATGTATATATATATATATATATATATATATATATATATATATATATATATATATATATATATATATATATATATATCGGTATCTTCATATACTTATTTTTAGCAAATATAATTTTCCAATGGTATACACAACCTGGTATCCGGTAGCAGACGAACGGCATACAACACCCAATTATTCTTTCGTTTTGTAAATCTCGCAGAAATAAAAGACGAAAAGACTGCCCCAAACAGTTGAAAATTGGAGCACTTCAAAACTGTAGTAAGAGAGACGGCAGCGACAATTGATGGATATATGAAGTGTCCAAACAAATATGTGGATGAGTAATAATACAAGGGTTTAAATCGTTGAAGGGAAAACAGTAAAATTAAATTTAACGTGTGCTAAGACACCCTCAACGAAGAAGGAATGAAGAATGTGTATACTATATTAAATAAAACAGTAGAAGCACGGGCCCACAGGGACAAGAAATAGTTCACCAACGACCTGGCCGTGACCGCTGAAGATGTTGCGAAATGGGGAAACAGCAGATACGTTTACCGGATTACAACAAAACAACTGTTTAATAAACAACCTGCTGCAATAATACTTATCTAAGGCAAATATAGTAACCCAATTGCCACAGAAACAGAAAAGATGCGAAGTTGGATGAGGCACTTTGCTGAGGTGCTAAATAGAACATAATCAACCAACAGTAACACCCGACTTCGATGACGCTTCAAATATACCTCCCACGTCAGTTCATTGCGATGATTATTATCTTGTGCAGAGATTTATCGAGCCATCCATAGCTTAAAGAACCACAAAGAAACTGGTAGAGACGGAATTGTTGGGACAATGTTTACTAAGGCTGGCGACACAACTACAGAACACGTATTGTCAATCATAAACGAAGTACGGTGGGAGGATTATCTACCACAGCTATGGGAAGATGACGTGATTGTCAGCGTTCAGATGAAGGGAGACCTATCGTTCTGCAACGATTGGCGTGGAGTGACGCTACAATCAGTAGCAGGGAAAGTATGTTGTAACAAATAATACCGGCCCAGATCAAGGTGATCAAACAGACCAGATCACAGATAGCCAGTCCTGTGGATGGAGGTCATGGATATTCAGAGTAACATGCAGTCTACATACCTTAATAATAACAATAGTTGCAGCGTTATAATTGTACATCGAGATATAATCAAACATGATGGTAACGTCCAATTCTTGCATGGAAGACCTTGCTGCACTTGAGATACACTTGTGATGAAACGGATGTGGGGCCGTCGTGCATACTCTTCATTCCGGCGGTTCTCTTTCTTTAAACCTCTTTCTCGGCGATGAGTTTTGCTCAGCGACCTGAGCACATTGTGTGATATTTTCTTTTCATTTAGTCTCCTTAGTGTTTCTTATGCTGCCATGAGTCCACCGTATAGCAGCTGCTTTGAGAGTAGCTGATCGGGCAAAAAGCGTGCCCCGTGCATCTTATTTCAGAACCGTTTTGATGCCCAACATATTTGACTTGATAATAATTTCAGAGTTACATTAAGAGTGAATACACAGCCTTCATTAACGACTCCACAGAAAATCAGACCAAAGCATAAATAAATAACTCGCATTACGAAACATGAAAAATAATATTTGGTTGAATAGATACAAAGCAGAGTGATGCATCGCTGGCTTCTGATAACAGAGGCATCGTGGTCGACATCCTTATTGTAGCCGCTCAGGATGATCAGGGAGTTGATGCGTACATATGTTACTATTAATGAAGTAACAGTAGTATGTACGGACACTGGTAACACAACGTCATAACATGCAGTTGCCTAGTACACGGAAGGCTATATCGTTTCATTTGCAACATCAGTGCCTGGAAACGAACTCACATTTATTATCTTCACCGTGCAATCAAATGTGAGCTTTCTTTGTTTTTATCCGACAAATGTTGTTGTCCACAATGAGTAACTTGACTTGTTGTGCGTCTTGAAGATGGTGTTAAGTGACCGATTTATATAGCTTTTCTTTCGTCATGAGCGTTCTGATGAAGGTGGACCGGGGTTCTTCAGAATGTCTTGTTATATTTCGCTTAATCTGGGTGATGATCATGTCGTTCCCCACACCGTCAGCCAGACTGCCATGGCACAGTTTGTTTCCAGAGAGAACTATTTAGAAGTTAGGTGGGCTTTTGTCTGTATATATTAGCTGACCCTGATTAACATTGCTTTATCAGAATGTTTGACCAAACCCTGACTAACATTGTTTGATCAATATGTTTGACCTAACCCTGACTAACATTGTTTGATCAGTATGTTTGAGCTAACCCTGACTAACATTGTTTGATCAGTATGTTTGACCTAACCCTGACTAACATTGTTTGATCAGTATGTTTGACCTAACCCTGACTAACATTGTTTGATCAGTATGTTTGACCTAACCCTGACTAACATTGTTTGATCAGTATGTTTGACCTAACCCTGACTAACATTGTTTGATCAGTATGTTTGACCTAACCCTGACTAACATTGTTTGATCAGTATGTTTGACCTAACCCTGACTAACATTGTTTGATCAGTATGTTTGACCTAACCCTGACTAACATTGTTTGATCAGTATGTTTGACCTAACCCTGACTAACATTGTTTGATCAGTATGTTTGACCTAACCCTGACTAACATTGTTTGATCAGTATGTTTGACCTAACCCTGACTAACATTGTTTGATCAGTATGTTTGACCTAACCCTGACTAACATTGTTTGATCAGTATGTTTGACCTAACCCTGACTAACATTGTTTGATCAGTATGTTTGACCTAACCCTGACTAACATTGTTTGATCAGTATGTTTGACCTAACCCTGACTAACATTGTTTGATCAGTATGTTTGATCTAACCCTGACTAACATTGTTTGATCAGTATGTTTGACCTAACCCTGACTAACATTGTTTGATCAGTATGTTTGACCTAACCCTGACTAACATTGTTTGATCAGTATGTTTGACCTAACCCTGACTAACATTGTTTGATCAGTATGTTTGACCTAACCCTGACTAACATTGTTTGATCAGTATGTTTGACCTAACCCTGACTAACATTGTTTGATCAGTATGTTTGAGCTAACCCTGACTAACATTGTTTGATCAGTATGTTTGACCTAACCCTGACTAACATTGTTTGATCAGTATGTTTGATCTAACCCTGACTAACATTGTTTGATCAGTATGTTTGACCTAACCCTGACTAACATTGTTTGATCAGTATGTTTGACCTAACCCTGACTAACATTGTTTGATCAGTATGTTTGACCTAACCCTGACTAACATTGTTTGATCAGTATGTTTGACCTAACCCTGACTAACATTGTTTGATCAGTATGTTTGACCTAACCCTGACTAACATTGTTTGATCAGTATGTTTGAGCTAACCCTGACTAACATTGTTTGATCAGTATGTTTGACCTAACCCTGACTAACATTGTTTGATCAGTATGTTTGAGCTAACCCTGACTAACATTGTTTGATCAGTATGTTTGACCTAACCCTGACTAACATTGTTTGATCAGTATGTTTGAGCTAACCCTGACTAACATTGTTTGATCAGTATGTTTGACCTAACCCTGACTAACATTGTTTGATCAGTATGTTTGAGCTAACCCTGACTAACATTGTTTGATCAGTATGTTTGACCTAACCCTGACTAACATTGTTTGATCAGTATGTTTGACCTAACCCTGACTAACATTGTTTGATCAGTATGTTTGACCTAACCCTGACTAACATTGTTTGATCAGTATGTTTGATCTAACCCTGACTAACATTGTTTGATCAGTATGTTTGACCTAACCCTGACTAACATTGTTTGATCAGTATGTTTGACCTAATCCTGACTAACATTGTTTGATCAGTATGTTTGACCTAACCCTGACTAACATTGTTTGATCAGTATGTTTGACCTAACCCTGACTAACATTGTTTGATCAGTATGTTTGACCTAACCCTGACTAACATTGTTTGATCAGTATGTTTGAGCTAACCCTGACTAACATTGTTTGATCAGTATGTTTGACCTAACCCTGACTAACATTGTTTGATCAGTATGTTTGATCTAACCCTGACTAACATTGTTTGATCAGTATGTTTGACCTAACCCTGACTAACATTGTTTGATCAGTATGTTTGACCTAACCCTGACTAACATTGTTTGATCAGTATGTTTGACCTAACCCTGACTAACATTGTTTGATCAGTATGTTTGACCTAACCCTGACTAACATTGTTTGATCAGTATGTTTGACCTAACCCTGACTAACATTGTTTGATCAGTATGTTTGAGCTAACCCTGACTAACATTGTTTGATCAGTATGTTTGACCTAACCCTGACTAACATTGTTTGATCAGTATGTTTGAGCTAACCCTGACTAACATTGTTTGATCAGTATGTTTGACCTAACCCTGACTAACATTGTTTGATCAGTATGTTTGAGCTAACCCTGACTAACATTGTTTGATCAGTATGTTTGACCTAACCCTGACTAACATTGTTTGATCAGTATGTTTGAGCTAACCCTGACTAACATTGTTTGATCAGTATGTTTGACCTAACCCTGACTAACATTGTTTGATCAGTATGTTTGAGCTAACCCTGACTAACATTGTTTGATCAGTATGTTTGACCTAACCCTGACTAACATTGTTTGATCAGTATGTTTGAGCTAACCCTGACTAACATTGTTTGATCAGTATGTTTGACCTAACCCTGACTAACATTGTTTGATCAGTATGTTTGACCTAACCCTGACTAACATTGTTTGATCAGTATGTTTGACCTAACCCTGACTAACATTGTTTGATCAGTATGTTTGACCTAACCCTGACTAACATTGTTTGATCAGTATGTTTGACCTAACCCTGACTAACATTGTTTGATCAGTATGTTTGACCTAACCCTGACTAACATTGTTTGATCAGTATGTTTGACCTAACCCTGACTAACATTGTTTGATCAGTATGTTTGACCTAACCCTGACTAACATTGTTTGATCAGTATGTTTGACCTAACCCTGACTAACATTGTTTGATCAGTATGTTTGACCTAACCATAAGTTAGTCTTCTCTCACCACTCATCTCTCAAGGTTAGCCGGTTTATATCTCGTGGGATTGAACACCACGGAGAGGTATGTGGATATTATGGGATTAAGATATCGCACTATTAGTGAGGCTTAAATAGCATATTAAACACGGAAGTAGTAATAGTCGTAGTAGTAGTAGTAGCAGACGAAGTAGTAGTAGTAGACGAAGTAGTAGTAGTAGTAGTAGTAGTAGTAGTAGTAGTAGTAGTAGACGAAGTAGTAGTAGTAGTTGTAGTAGAAAAAGACGAGTGGTAGTAACAGTAGTTGTAGTAATAGTAGCAGTAGAAGTTGTAGTCGTAGTAGTAGTAGTAATAGTAGTATCATTAGTATAAACAATTGCAGTATAATCATTAGTAGTAGTAGTAGTAGTAGTAGTAGTACTAGTAGTAGTAGTAGTAGTAGTAGTAGCAGTAGTAGTAGTAATAGTAAAGCTAGTAGTGGTAGTATCAGTAGTAGTAGCAACAGTAGTAGTATCAGTAATAGTGGCATCAGTAGTAGTAGCAACAGCAGTAGTAGTAGTAGTAGTAGTAGTAGTAGTAGTAGTAGTAGTAGTAGTAGTAGTAGTAGTAGTAGTAGAAGTAGTAGCATTAGTTTCAATATTATCAATAGAAGCATTACTATTAATAGTAATAGTAGCAGTAGTAGTAGTAGTCGTAATAGTAGTAGAAGTTGTTTTTATTGTAGAAGTGTAGTAGCAGCAGCAAAAATAGCAGTAGTAGTATTAGTAGTGTAGTAGTAGTAGTAGTGGCAGTAATAGTATAGTAGTAGTAGTAGTAGTAGTAGTAGTAGTAGTAGTAGTAGCAGCAGTAGTTGTAGTATTTGTAGTAGTGGTGGTAGTTTTCGCAGTAGTAGTAGTAGCAGCAGTAGTAGTAGTAACAGCGGCAGCAGTGGTAGTAGTAGTAATTTTAGTAGTGTAGTGGAAGTAGTAGTAGAAGAAGTAGTCGTAGCAGTAGTTGGTTGGTTATTGGCAAGGTACATAAACAGGGATATTTCTGGTGTCAGACTGACTCTGTTGTTATAGACAAGGTACATAAACAGAGATGTTTCTGGTGTCAGACTGACTCTGTTGTTATAAACAAGGTACATAAGCAGAGATGTTTCTGGTGTCAGACTGACTCTGTTGTTATAGACAAGGTACGTAAACAGGGATGTTTCTGGTGTCAGACTGACTCTGTTGTTATAGACAAGGTACATAAACAGGGATATTTCTGGTGTCAGACTGACTCTGTTGTTATAGACAAGATGCATATACAGGATTGCTCCTAGTGTCCGCATCACTCTGCTATAGACAAGGTACATAATCCAATAATTACATATTTGCATCTGATCATTTTCATATTCTTTTTCCCCACTTCTTATTTTTCTTCTTTTCCATGTTGGGTGTTCGTCTTGACAAATAAGATGTGTTGTTGTGCAGCAGTTTAGAGTGAGATTGCCATATTTGCATCATTCGGTCGGACAGATCCGTTTTCAGATGCCTTTTTAAAGTACCGAGTTTGCCTTTCCATCGTAATCTCTTTCAATTGGCCTGAATACACAAGTGCAGCCTGTTTCCAGGGCCACACGTGGAAGCTGTGAAGGGTCGGCTCTGATTGCTGATTCTGTTCTAATGTGATCATCGTTGTGCTGAACCTACCGATATTCTTTGATTTGCACTACACCGAAGTGTAGTCAGGTCTTGTTTATCTATTACACTTCGGGATTTAAGAAGAGCCATCACAAACCGTGTCCAGAGAAAAATCAGCAAGAGTGACGAATTCGTTAATACAATCTTCGAAAACAACAACGTCATTGTTTCTATGTTCTTATTTGGTTCGTTGGTTGCTAATGCCCACAATAGGTTGGCAACTCTTTTGTGCGCCCTGAAAAGGACGGAACTTGTGGCAGAATGTAGTAGCTTTCCTGACATCCCGAGTGTGCTGATGAAGTGGACCGGGGTCCTCCAGCCGGTTGTGTAATCCTTGGCTTCATCTGCGTGTCACTTATTACTACAGAGATCACGTCGAACCTCACCTTGTTAGCCAGACTGTTGTCCTCGACTACAGCCCGTTTCCAGGTGCCAACGACCAACGAGGAGGTCCAAGCAAATAACCAATATATTCAAAATTAGACTCATCGTGTGTTTTATATATTCAACATAATTATACGGTGCAGAAACATGAACTATGAACAATCAGTTGGAGAACAAAATAGAGGCCCTCTAAATAATAAATATGGTTATACAGAAGAATATGTCGCATTTCGTTGAAAGGGAAACAAACAAATTGCGACGCCCTAGCGAGAGTGGGCATTGGTAGAGAAATATTGACAAACATTCTGATTAGACAAGTCAGATGTTTTGGACATATAAAAAGACACGATGCATTATTTACTCTGTTTCATTTGACTCTGTCCTACAGTCACACTCTTGCACAACTTTCACGCGCGCCCTCATGGTGAGGCTCTTCCATTGCACTTTGGTTGGGCTAGCTTCTGAGGGCGCACGAACCTAGCATAGGTACATACAGACGCACACATTCATCCAAGCACTGTTTTATGCGTCCTGATATCGCCCAATGGACTTCGGTCTGGGGTGCAAAATGGCGCGCTTCCGCCAGTAGAAACTAGTGAGACAAACATCTAAGCAACAACATAACACAATACTGGAGGGTGGGGTTGAAGGAAGGCGGACAAGAGGCAGAGTGGAAGAGAAACATCAAAAGATGGACTAATGTCAGTCTGACAGAGTGTACCGCCAAGACAAGAGACATAGGACATTGATTGTCGATCGCAGTCAACCTTCGTTGCAGAGACGGCAATTGAATTGAAATTGAAGCCAGTTGACAAAGTGCATTGAGAAAATGGGATTTTCATCTTCTTCGTTTCGTTTCAGCTTTGATTGCTGCCAGGATTTTAAAAATACTATTGAAAATTAAAAACTGCACATGTTTTACAGTTTGAATACAACCAAACCTAATATATGGTGAGTTTAAAGATTTTAAACTTTAAACATGATGTTATATATGCACGTATAATGCAATAAAGCGAGAAACCAATTTCTAAACTTCAGTTATTTTAATAATGAATACATTTTATTTATTTTTACGCAAGCTTACATGGCACACTGTGATGCTGACATTTAAAATTATGGATGCTAAAAAATGGAAACCTCCAAAAGATGAACGAGTATCCAGTTATGTCACATTTCAAAATATCTTTTAATTATATTAGTCAACACATTTTCCTTGATCCCAAATGATTATCAGTCGTATGTAAAGGATCAATAAGGTAATTATTTAAATGTATTCTTTCTAACATTTTTTAATGCTAAAAGTGATTCAAATTATTATTATTAGCACAGTGCTAAAAGTTAAAAGAAGTTTAGAAAGAAGACAGTACACTGAAGTGTCAGTAGTGGTACCCGAGACTCGAGAGGTAGGTAAACTCAGTCTACGACTGTCACTAGCACTAGCTACTACCAGCTGACTAGTCAATCAATGCGTGTTGAAGTATGCTAAATGCCCACAATGAGACTAATAAAAAAATATTTATAGTAATAGTAAGTAATAATGCTACTCTACTCTTTTTTTGTGTCATTATTAAAATTGCGTTTTGTTGCGGGTTACAGTCAGTAAGTAAATACTAAATGTAGTACTTAGTTGTAGTATTAACTCCCCGCGATCAGGCTGAGTGATAATTGTATTCTGCTAAGGCTAAACCTAATAGTAATAGTAATACTAGTAATAATAATTATTGGCTTCATCTGTGTGTGGCGTGTCGCTCACTCCTACGGAGATCACGATTCACGACATTGATTAGCCATACTATGTTATGTATGTTGTTGTCAACCTTCTGTTTGCAGAGTTTACTTACTATTTACTAAGTCACTAAGTGTGTTGAATGTCCTGTTGTTCGATGGTCCGGGTCTATCTGGAGGCGTTGTAAGAGTAGAGCCTTAGTGCTTGTGGAGATGCGGCTTGTAATGTGATTAGGTCCTGCGGTTTGGCTGGCTTTGCTCATTGCTAGTATAAGTATAGAGTATTATATTTATTATTTATAGTGCTTGTTATGCTTTTGTAGTTCTCGTCTAGGTTATGTATTGTACCAAATGTTTCTTGGAGTGCGAGTGACTTAGCACATGTTACGTCTAAGATGGAGGCTGGTTGCAGTCTGGACTGGTATTTGTTCTTGCGCGCTTGGTTCACGTTAAAATGGAGACGAGCTAGCAGGAGGTGGTGATTGCTTCTTGTTGTGAAACGTGTGACTACTCTACTATCGGTAATGATTCGGTGGTTGGAAAATACGTGGTGGTGTTCACCATTAGGACTGACGTGGGTCCACCGTTTGTATGGGGGCTTTGCAAAAAAGCTGTTGCCGTGATAGAGATGGTGGGTCTTGCACAAAGTAGTTAGTCTCTCGCCTGCATTGTAATTGTTCCGTATTTCTGCGGAGTGTGGACTGACATATCGTTCTCCATATTTCCTAAACTCAACGTGGGCATTGAAGTCTCCGATGACCAGTTTGTAGTAAGTGGCATTCTCTGAGCGTATCATTGAGCTAGTCATAGAATTCGTTGTGCTCTTCCTCTTCTTTGTTTCCAGCCGGCGCGTATACTTGTATAATAGAGATGTTAAGTCCCCGGCTGATGGATAGTTCTAGGGGCGTATACTTGTATAATAGAGATGTTAAGTCCCCGGCTGATGGATAGTTCTGCGACAGAGAGGCGGTGGTTGATGAAGCATACGTCTTGTATTTGGCTAGTTATGTGTGGCGCAACTATGAAGCCAACACCACCTGGCGTGCTGTCTGCTTTGCTCGCTCTTAAGAATATTCCTGTTCCGTCTTGCCATTGTGCTGTTATTTATTCTCTTCTTTTAGTCTCATAGTGAATAAAAAGATGGCCGCGCCTTACAGGTTGCTGGCATGCCTCGCTCTGGTGTTTGTGATCTCTGTGGATGTTTTCTAATTCCAAAATGAACTATTAATTACACCCGTGATAGCCTGTACCTAGAACTATTGTTTAATGTACATCTAGATAGAGACAGATAGATTAATCCAACTGTTGTGCAATATCTCCTCTTATTTCCTTAATGCAGAATATCACTCGCATAAAACCACAATGCTAGCTAGAAACTAGGTCAAACTGGTGGTCAAGACCTGGCTTGGTAACACAACCGAACACCTCACCGGCCAATTCAGCACTACTAAGGAGACGTACTCAAGGGACCGTCTCATAGCACTCAGGCTAGTGACACCCTCCTACGATTCTGCAGCAGCCGAAGTTATAAAAACACTATCATATCTCAGAATTCTTAACAGGACTCTCACCCTGCACATCTGAAGAAAGCGGTCCCGAGGGAAGAGAGGGGGGAAAAGAAAGAAGAACAGAGCGGACACAAATACCGAACTGATAGGCTAATCTAGAACGTCACCCAACACTATCAAAGCCCAGCCAGCTAGGCAGAAAATAATCTCAACCCCCGACAACCCACCATCGATGTGATAAAAGACTTTAAAAAAAGAAATTTAAAAAAAAAAGAGAACAAATGACAGCACAATGGCAAGACTCCAATCTAGATCTAACTAATGCTTTATACAGTTTGGCAATCACTTCCTTGCTGTTCATGAGCATGAGTACATATCTATGACTTTATTTGTTTGTTGCTTGTCCGTCATTTACTTTCATGACATGACTAATTGTACTACACATAAGAACTCTCTTTCTTCCATGGACACAAATTTGTTGCAAAGTGTGCATGTAATTTTTATGAAAAATTGTTTTTTGGGCTAATCTATTCTTTATTTTTGAGTTGCATCTTGTATCTGATATGGTTAGAGTTATTTATAAGTATGGATTTGTTTTAAGATTATCACATTTACTTTGATGCTGCATTCTGAAGAAATGGTTTCTTAAAGAATTGCATCATGCCTGCCTTCTTACTGGTGAAACGTAAACCTTTTTTATTATTTTGAAACCCTACCATATCTAGTCTCAGAAAATTATGTTTGAAATGAATGCAGTACATTAAAGAAAATGGTACTGCAGATGCAGCAGTGAATGAGCGGACAGCAGCCAGCGATTCATAGCTAACTGCTTGGATCAGGGGCTGTGACCCTATTCCACCTCCAAGTGGCAGCCCTGGAAACAAGACTACATTCATACAGCCCGGCTAAGAGACTAGGGATCGGAGAAGGAAGACAAGCATGGTCCCAAAACTGCATTGCTGAAATTCGATGTGTTATGCCGAAAGGTGCAGATATTGCAGTCTAGATGTAAACTACAACACATCCTTTTTAGGATTAAAGAAAATATGTTACGTCTCCTATAATAATTTTCCCAGTGTTTTCCATAAAATCTGTTCATATATGCGTTTTTTTTCTTCCTCAGACTTAAAGTTACTGCAGCCAACACAGACAAATTTTGTGCCATGGCAGGTTCCCGCTCCAAATTTTACTTCTACAATTCCATGGTTTGCTTACTAAAAGCTTTGGAAGGCAAACAAGTCACAGTAGAAATGAGAAATGACATCTTCATTGAAGGATATCTAGATTTTGTTGAGTCTACAATGAATCTTGAAATGTCAAATGTTATTCTTAAAAGTGCCAAGGGAAAGGCAAGCAGGTTCTCAAAATTTTATGTTAAAGGGAGACACATCCTGTTTGTGTTAATTCCCGATGAAGTTGATATAACAAAGGCTATGGACTGGCAGATAAAAAAGACAGAATACTTTAAAGACAATGAGAGGAAATTAAGGGCCAAGACATTCCAACGACTTCAGAAGGGCAGGGCAAAAACTGCAGCAAAGCTTGCGAAACAAGAAAATCAGTGAACCATGATCAATTAGCAGAATACTTTACAGATATTGTTTGTCCTTGGAATAATGGTTTATATACATTTGAATGTTACTAGAGTTAAAAGAGGAATAAAGAATGGTAGCACTGTAACCTGCCAGGCATGTTGTAAGTGATGACCAATGAGGGTTGGCCATGGGTTCAGCTGTTCCATCCTGTAGAAATTTATAAGCCACAAGAAAAAGAAAACCTAAACCACCTCATGATAGAAAAGGAGCCACTAAGATAAAGTCAATAATAAATATTTGCAATCAGTAGTATTGTTGAGACATCCTACGACCCTTTCCTGCTCTAGCATGAGGCCACCACTACAGTAAGCCTACGACTAAAAAATGTTTGCTTTTGCAAAAGCCTTTCTGACTACGTTGAACCTGTACAACGTTTGTCCTATCCAGCCCCATTTTCTTCGCATAATTTGTTGCTCCAGTGTCTGTTCTTGGCTCCTTTACCATAGGTCTTCATTCCTCATCATGTCCTGCCACTTTATGTACATTATCTTTCATCAGCATCTGTTAACGAAGGACTGGAGTCTTTGTTGTGTGATCTTAGTCGCTCTCCGTGTCTCCGCTCCATACAGCAGCACCAACGACACTGGCATTGAATATTCAAACTGTGGTGTGAATCTTGATTTCTTTGGATCTCCATTTGCTGTTTAGTGTCAGAAATGCCCATCTTGCCTTTCCAATTCTGATCCTTACATCTGCATTTGTACCTCCTGATTGTGACTCTGCTAGTGTGGGGCTAATAATTGTACCTTTTTACAGAATGGCTATGAAAGTTGAATCATTCACATACATTATGATAAATAATGTTCCTTGAAAATAATTGTTGAAAGTCGTAACATTTTAAACTGTAAATAGAGTTTCGTCAACGATTGCAAAAATAAGTTATTTTAGCACTCGAGGAAAACATATACACCGAATCCAGAAAAGAGAGTAGTAATCCATCAAGGTGATAAAAGCACATTGCTATTGTGACAAAAGCACATCACTATTCATCTAGGTAACAAAAGCACATCACTGTTCATCCAGGTAACAAAAGCGCATCACTATTCATCCAGGTGACAAAAGCACATCACTATTCATCCAGGTGACAAAAGCACATCACTATTCATCCAGGTAACACAAGCACATCACTATTCATCCAGGTGACAAAAGCACATCACTATTCATCCAGGTAACAAAAGCACATCACTATTCATCCAGGTGACAAAAGCACATCACTATTCATCCAGGTGACAAAAAAGCACATTGCTACAGAAAACAAACAAGTTTTATAGTTTAACACCAAAAAACCTGTAACAATATAAAATATTACTGGAGAAAAGCGCAGAGGAACACAGATAAGAAAGATCTCACATACATCAACACTGCAGTGCTTGCATGCAGAAAGAACATAGTTTCTTGTGGAGAAAATGTATTGTCCACACCATGAGGCATGACACACAATGATGATTGAACTGACAATTGTTTTGAATTGTTGTTTGTTTATATTGCATTAATTAAAAACAAAATTTAATCAACACTTTTTTTTTCAATAATGTGTAAGTATGGTGGAGGTGGTGTGTGTGTGTGTAAATGGTTGCTATATGCCTCTTCTAATTAATGATTAATGCTTGCAACCAAGCCAACATAGTACATCTTGTTTCCACTAACACAACTCTGGCGAATGGTGAGCAGCTGGCGCCAACAAATCAATGCCCCCAAATCAATTGGGGGTAACATTTTAGAAACCTCTGGTAGTTGCTGGGCCTACTGGCGCGTGGCATGTCCCAAACCTTATTGAAACCTCGTCCAGGGAGCATACCCTGGTTAAACAAGGCACCCACAAGCAAGACCACAATCTCTCCTATCAAGACAAGGTATTGAAGATGGAGACAACCAGCCAAGAGACGCTCTACAGCAATTAGGATGCCGCGCAAATTGTTTTTTAAAAATATTGCCCATCACGAAGCGATGATGGCCACAACATCAGGCAGCTTTGTCTTAATATAATAATGTGATGTGCGCTGTATTTGGATTATAGTGAGGAAGAATATGCACTGGTCATCACTCTCACCCTAAGTTACCTTGGATCAGTGGCAAGACTATTGGTCAAGACGACTGTAGGTAACTCGGGATGCAGGCACTCTGATCTTACCTCCCGTGAGATCAGGGGTCTCTTGAAACTTGCAGGGTTCGATCGCCCACCATTTTCGTTCATCACTGTGAGAGGTGAGTGCCTAACCCTCTTGACTACAGCGGCCCCCAAATATGCACTATGAAAGTATGCCTAGATAACGTTATGGCAATCGACCTTTGCTGGACAACCAGGCAGGTACAGTGTCGAGTTCCCTGTCTCGAAAGAGTCCAACCTTAAATACTGAAGGTTCCTTCTCGGTTGCCACGTGGGGCTAGGAAACACGAGAATTATAGCTACTTGCCAAAGAAAAGACCACTTAAAATAATGAAGAAGAAAAAGAATTCTGAAAATGTCAGCAGAAAACGAGTGAAGAACTCAGAAAAAGTAGCTTTGAACATCATTATGTAGCATGTCCTTTGCAGAACGTCAATCCCATCACAGTCTGTATGAAAGAAACGTGATCTCTTGCCAAATGCTTTAAAAGCACATAAATAACCATCTAGCCATTCCACTTCTTACACCTTCCTGGCCAGTCACTTCCGCGCCAGTCACTTCCGCTAACTTGTTTTGCATGAGATCATGATTTCAACATGTGAAATGAAGTGTTTGAGGAAGGTCATCAGAGTTACCAGAAAAGACAATGCAAAATGAAGACATTCGAAGTATGGTTGGCACTACATCTTATGAAGAGTAAATTTTCAGGCATAAATTACGCTGCTTCTGTCATTTCATGAGAATGCACCCTCATCAACTTCCCTGATGGCTTACAACGCTGGTGGATCTGGCTACAGTGTAAGACTGTGCACACTAATCAGGTGGATAGATGACAAGAGTGATTGTGCAACGAAACAGGCTCACAATGCTCAACTGCATATGTGGAAAGAAAAGTATCTTTATTTTATGTATTCATTCCTTCCTCTATGATTTTTTAACTCTTATTTTTGTTGTTCCTGGTAAAGGCCTTCAGGTCGTAACGCACTTTTCATTTCTGTTTTAATCTTAGTGTAGTTTCTGACTATGCAGTAAAAGCAATGCTGACAGGTGAAAGCCAGATAGTTCTGTTTAAAGATGCCCTGCCTGTAGTCACAGCACTAAAAAGCCAGAAAAATACTGAACTTAATGATTTAAGAGCAGTACTCTGTCAACTATGCCAGCAGTCCGCACCAAAAAGAGTAGTGGTACAGTGGGTTCCATCCCACTGTAACATCCAAGGCAACGAGGAGGCAGACAGACTGGCAAAAGAAGGTGCAAGACTACCACAACCAGATTCTAGTGTGACCTACGAAGAGTCCAAAAGGCTTATTAGAGCCAGATACATGGCCAAATGGGAAACAGAACATACTGGCTACACAAAAAATGGTGCCTATTACCAGTTGAACAGAAGAGAGCAGGTCGTGGTCTTCATACTCCGCACAGGCCACAATAGACTGAGGTACCACCCATTCAATAAACTGAAGATAGGTGACACTGACGAATGCCCTTGTGGTACCGGAAAAATGACCGCTGAACATCTGCTGCAAAATTGCCCGACATACAAAGATCAGAGAAAGCACATGTGGCCATCACCAGTGGCAACACTAGACAAGCACTATGGCAGTGTCGACAGCCTCAGGAAAACAGTTACTTTCTTCGAACAAATACAAGTTGACGTCTGACAGCATACGAAGAAGAAGAAGAAACATATCAAGATTAACAAGCCGCTGTCCGAGTATCTGGACAAACATCAGATTGGTTTGCAGTATAAAAAAGGAGTCCGACAGGGATGTATCCTCTCACTTTATCTGTACAACATATATGCGTAATGTATAATGAGAAATGTTTGAGAAGACGAGAATATTGAAAGTTTCGACCTATTTACGATTGTGGGGTTCGAGATTCCAGAGTTACAATACACAGTGATACTATCAAGATGTGCAGAAGGGCTAGAGCAGCTACTTTCAGCTGTTAATGGACATAGTAAAGATCAAAACCTGTTCATAAACATAAAGAAAACAAAGGTAATGACCACCGACAAAACACAATGTCAGCATAAATTTACAGTGGGTGTGAGGAAATAGATCAGGTCACACATTTTGAATATCTGGGCTCCAGAATTGACAAAAATGGCGACTGCTCGAAAGAAATCAAAAGACTAGCTATGGCAATGCAGAGACTGAACAGCCTGAAGAAATTATGGCAGAGATAAAAGTAAAAGTCATGAGAGCCTGTGGCAGCTTTTGGCAGATTATCAAAACTTCTAGACAAAGATTTGAATCCTTCGAGTCAAAATGTTACAGAAAGATCCTCAAAATATCCTGGACAGAGAAAAAAACAAATGCAGACATTCGGCAAGAGTTGAGCATACAGGAGAACTGGTTGATTAATTCCATTTTGGCTAGAAAATGCAAATACTTTGGTCACATAAAGAGACATAATGGTCTTGAGAGAACGGTTATGGAAGGTATGGTGCCAGGCAAGAGAGGAAGGAGTAGACCAAGAAGATGATGGCACAAAGATATCCAGGAATGCCTGAGTATGACTGTGGCGGAAGCTGGAGTTTTTGCAAGAGAACGAGTTTCTTTCAGACAGACTGTGATGGGAGCGATGTTCCACAAAGGAAATGCTACATAATGATGATTTATTTCTCTTATAAATATTATTTTGCAGCTATGAAACAATACAACATTGAACAAACTCATTCTTCTTCTTCTTCTTCTTCTTACGCTGTCAATCGTCAACCTGTATTTTTTCGAAAAAAGCAGCGGTCATCCTGAGCCTGTCGACACTGCCATAGAGCTTGTCTAGTGTTGCCACTGGTGATGGCCACATGCGCTTTCTCTGGTCCTCGTATGTTGGGCATTTTTGCAGCAGATGTTCAGCGATCATTTTCCCGGTACCACAAGTGCATTCGTCAGTGCCACCTATCTTCAGTTTATTGAACAGGTGGTATCTCAGTCTTGTGGCCTGTGCAGAGTCTGAAGGCCACGACCTGCTCTCTTCTGTTCAACTGGTAATATGCATTATTTTTTGTGTAGCCAGTATGTTCTGTTTCCCATTTGGCCATGTATCTGACCCTAATAAGCCTTTTGGACTCTTTGTAGGTCACACTAGAATCTGGTTGTGGTAGTCTTGTACCTCCTCGTTGCCTTGGATGTTACAGTGGGATGGAACCTACTGTATCACTACTCTTTTTGGTGCGGACTGCTGTCATAGTTGACAGTGTACTGCTCTTAAATCATTAAGTTCAGTATTTTTCTGGCTTTTTAGTGCTCTGACTACAGGCAGGGCATCTGTGAACAGGACTATCTGGCTTTCATTGCTTTCGCCTGTCAGCATTGCTTCTACTGCAGCCCTCAGTGTCTCTGCCTCCACTCTGAAATTGCTTGAGAATTTTCCAGTTGCTACTGACAGTGTTATTTTTCTACCATTTGGTAGGCTCAGGAATACCCCTGCCCCTCTGTTCTGTGTTGTGTTTGTTACAGGACCGTCAGTGTATGCATGGGTCCAGTCCATGCTTGGGTAGTTTTTCGTTATGTACCTCAGGGTTATGTCTCTTCTTTCTTTTTCAGTCTGGCTGTTCTTGTTTCCAATACCTGGTGTATTTTCTACCACCTCCGGAATGATATGCTGCTTCCAGGTAGGTTTGCGAACAGTAGGGATGGGCTTTGGTATTGTTACGGTGTTCATAGGGTCTTCGCTCATCTTTGCTTTGGCTATTTCTGCAAAGTTTCTCCGCTTTAGTTTCCCATTTCCAAATCTATTTAGTCTCTGATGCATTGGATGGTCTGTCAGTCTTCTGAGTTTCTCTGCTTGCTGCTGGGCTATGCAGTCTCTTCTGTCGGTCATGGATTGCAGATTTGTAATTTTTTCAAGTTCTACAATTGGCGTTGACTTCATGCCTCCTGTTATAACTCTCATGGCTTGGTTTTGAAGTTTGCTAATTTTATCAAAGTTCGCCTTTGCTGCTGTTGTCCATGCCGCAATGCCATACTCGAGAACTGGTCTCACTCTTCCAGTGTACAGTTTCTTTAGTATACTTTCGTCTGCTCCCCAGCTTGTGCCAGCAAGTTTCCTCATGATTGCCATTCTTTGTCAAGCTCTCATTCGGTTTTTCTCGATCTGACTGTTCCATGTCATGTGCCGATCAAATGTGACGTCCAGGTAGTTCGGGTTGTCGTTTGGCTGCATATATTTGCCGTTATGACTTATTTGAACAAACTAATTCAAAGAACAAGAATAAATCAGCATAGAAATATAATTTGTTCTATTTAGTTTCACTTGACAGTTGTTGAACAAGTTATCAAATGGTTATATAGGTAATGGCTCAGTGACTGGACCTGGATAAAAACAAAAGTACACCTACATTAAGGCCACAGGGCAATTGTTTAGGGACAAGGAACAAATGAAAAATAACAAATCACAACAATAAACAAGACCTGACGAAAAAAGAGGTTTATGTTAGAAGACACCATACCTGGATGTGCCAGGAAAGTGTTAGACATGGTATGCCAGTTATGAAATAGAGTGTACAAAACAAGCAGTGGTGAATATGATTACACACAGATAAAACAGACGAAAACATGAACAAATCACAAAAGCCAAACAAAGATCAAGAGAAACACATAAAAAGATATTGAAGTAAAACCACAAAAATATATACAACAGATACATAAAAAAAAAAGGAAACTAATGATAAATAATAAGAGAGAGAGAGAGAGATGTAACTAAAGAGAAATATATGAAAAAAAGAGTGGAAAGAGAAGAAGCCTATGCAAACATATTGAATATATTTAAAGGTTTGAGGAAACCCATAAGGAAAATAAAATTATTCTCAACCACAAACCGAGCAGGAGACGATACCAGTGTCTCTGATGTCTACCTTGTCATGGTGGCCAGTACATTGAAATGGTTGGTGACAGGAGACCCGGAGTTATTGGAAATGTCATTGAGGTGTTAGCCGAAGCGGGTACGGAGTTCAAGGTGAATCTCCCCAATGTATTTCATTGTGCAACGGTTGCAAAATAAAGTGTAGATAATGTTACATGGCTTGCAGGCGAACCCCTCTTTCGTCTAAAAAGAAAAACAAAAACCAGCTACTGGAAGGACACATAACGTGTCTGGATGACATGTTACATAAATTACACTTGTTTCTACACGGCAAGGTATCGTGGTGGTCCATTAGGTGAGTTGTGGGTCAGCTTCTAACCAACACATCAGGCAAGTTTTTTATAGCCTTTTGACCTTCAGTACCTCTGCAGGTTTGATCTATTCAAAAATGGTCATTATTAAAGTTCATGTCCTAGAAAACCACGTCATACCAGTAAAAGACCTGTACCAATTTCAGAGCTGAAGCAACAGCTGTTCATGCAGCAATAAGAATTCTTATCAGGCAAAACATAACTACAAGGAAACAGTCATTCTTGCATACTGCAGGCCATCTCAAGCCTCAAACAAGTTAGATTCTCTCACAAAATAAAACACAACATAAGATTACTGTCCTAAAAGACAGATCTACTCCTTCAGTGGATTCTGACCCAGTGTAGGATACTTGGAAACGAGAAAGCAGATGAGCTTGCAAAAGCTGCAAGTGGTGGCAAGCAGACTCGCCATCCACAGAGATATAAAGAAGCAAAGACACTCATCAAACAATCCATAATAATGAAATGGAGAGACCAGCACAAAGAATACAAGCCAGAAAATGACGGCATAGATAAACTTGGCAGAGATGGATATCTTCATACTTAGAACGGGACTTTGTCGACTCAAGGTCCACCTCCACAGAATGGGTCTCAGAGATGCCGCAAAGTGCAATTGTGGAACACCAGAACATATCCTGTAGGACTGCCCCACTTATGTAGACCAAAGAGAGGCAGTCTGGCCCGAGGGAGCGACCATGCTCGAAAAGCTGTGGGGTAACGGCAAAGACCTGAAACACAGTAATCTCCTTCGTGAACCTCACCGGGCTTGAAGCATTACATCGAAGTTATCGAAGAAGTTTATGTCCAGTGACAGTTCATCAATTTTCAAATATAGAATATAAGTTATGGATGCATGAGGAATTGTAAGTAATGAATAAAATACAAGCACAATTAAAATGGTTTTACATGAGAACCATAACAAAAGCCTATCAACATTGCCATCTAGATATAACTTTATCAAGAACAGGACAAACAAGAATGCTATCGATAAAAACAGTAACAATTTAAATGACTGTACTTAATGATAAAGCGCCAAACAATAAAGGATAGACCACTAGTGACTACACAGTTAAACAAATCCTTTCTAATAATATCAGGGAAATTTGGTTGAACAGGGACATCAGGTCGTAGTATATTTAGCGAAATGTCACAGCCAAAAGTAAAGATGACATAGATTACACTGAAGAAAGCAAAATCTCATCTTTCAGTTCACGGACAGGACACACGTAGTCAATCAACACTTAAACCGCATAAACCCTCAGCACCTTCTCTTGTGCAGACACTGTTCTCACTCTGATGAAACGTCTGCTTATTGAGTGCAAAGTGCTTGCAGTCATGACGAAAAGACGTTTACAAGTGTCGCCGACAATCGTCAATACACACTATGGCACAGTGGAACAAATGAAGAAAATCTTACATGAAAAAGGAATTTATAAAATAACATCTTTTATTATCTTTTATCCTTCTTTATATGAATAAAGAAGTTTATAAAATAACATTTGTTATAAACTTTTAATCTCATAATTTATATGCATAAGGAAGCTTATAAAACAACATTCTTTATGAACTTTTCTTCTCATCCTTTATATGCATATTAAAGCTTATGTTTGTTGTTGTTGTTGTTGCTGAATGCCCACAATGACTAAGTTTACTATTTTGTGCATTGTTAAGTGACGGGTTGCAGCAGCTTTCCTCACATCCCGAGCATGCAGATGAAGGTGGGCTAGAGTCCTATATGAGATTGTGAATACTTGTCTTCATTTCATCTGCGAGTCGTTCACTACTATCAAGATCACGTGAATGCTCCACCTACCTAGTCAGTGTGTCATACAACATCTAGTTTCTAGCGAGAATTGCATGGAATTGAAATGTGTGTCTAGGCCAGTAGATTTTGCTTGACCTTGACTAATATGTCTCATCGGTATGGTACGCCTGATCACATATTTGTCTCCTTTCCCCAAGGAAGCATATAAAGTAACATCATTTACTATCTTTCATCCTTATTTATATACATAAAGAAGCTTATAAAATATCCTTAACAAGGGGGTCTCTGTAGTTGCAAGGTAAGAAGCAAGAAACAAATGAGTAAAATGGTGGGGGTTAAAATTCCACTTCCACAAGCGATTTCTGGTCTCACTGGGGGTGATTATTCCAAGCATAACTCCCCCCCCCCCTCCCCGTAGGGGATGAGTGCGTAAAAGAGAAGAAAGATTATCTTTAACAGTAAGACCACTTATTATCTTAAATTTGTTATTTGTCTTTCGTCTCTCTAGTGGCCACAAAATGGGAAAGAAAAATGTTGCACGGACCCGTGAGAGAGACGAAAGAAAAATACATACCACTACGCTGGGCTATAACCTGGAAGAAAGTGAGATAACAAAAGAAGAAGATTCGTTAAATTTATTTTTCTGTTTTTATTTGTCAAGTTCTTCATGAAGGCCTATAAATTAGTGTATGTCTGTTGCTTGTCTCATGTGTTGTAACGGCATTTGTTCACAGCTGGGTGGACCGGAGAAGCGATTGTACCAGACATGAACCAAGTTCTTAATTTTATTTTTGGTCTTTACATGATTTCGAACCCTGGCATGCTGTAATCCCAGTCAAGCAAGCCAGCTCACTGTCGACTAGGCTATTTGCTTCACAAATGGTATTTAGTAAATAAGTGAATGATCAATCAACAATTTTTATTTAAATGTTGGTCCAAATGCTTGCAAAAGGACGTGTTGATACACTCCAAGTGACATGCCCCAAAAGGTCTACGGCCTTAAGGAATGATGGACGACAACAGAAGCGCCTGGGCTACAAATGTGTCACTGCTGCCAAAACCAGAAAAATAATATCCAGAGGTCAAGAAGACAGTACCTAATTACTAGAGAGATTTTGCTAGCAGTCTGCTCCAAGTAACCAGAGTAATCCATCCACTTCCCCACTCCCCTCATCTGTATCAGAAGGGAGGTTTGTATCTGGGAGTGGCCCGTGGGGTCTCTACTTCCCAATCCTTGGCATAGCAGATTTTTTATTGTTTGCCAGTTTACAATATATAGTCTATTTCTAAAGCTAGTTTTAAATGTTGCTACAAGAACAATAGCCAGGATACACGCCTGGGATTCTGACAAAGGTCGACCACCGTTTCCTGCCATTCCAGTCTTCCAAACTAGTATAAAGGTGTTAAGTTAAGTGGCAATAGTGGCAATCCAGAACACAAATGGAGAAATAGAGCTCAAGACAAATGTAAAGGAAACAAGAAAAATGTGGACAGAGCTGAAAAGGATGACCAAGGACAGGATGTCTTGGTGTGTATTTGTTGAAGACTTATCATCCATAGGGCACTGAAAGGATTTCTTCTTCTTCTTCTGCGTACACAGTCAGACAGTAACCATTATTTTTTCGAAAAAAGCGGCGGTCATCCTGAGGCTCTCGCCACTGCCATAGAGCTTGTCTTGCAGTTCCACTGGTAATGGCCACATCTGCTCTCTCTGATCCTCGTATGTCGGGCAGTTCTGCAGCAGATGTTCAGTGGTCATTTTACCAGTACCGCACGGGCATTCGTCGGTACACCCTATCTTTAATTTGTTGAATAGGTGGTACCTCAGTCTGTTGTGGCCAGTGCGAAGTCTGAAGACAACGACCTGCTCTCTTCGGTTCAACTGGTAATAGGCATCGTTTTTGGTGTAACCAGTATGTTCGGTTTCCCATTTGGTCATGTATCTGGCTTTGATAAGCCGTTTTGACTCTTCGTACGTCATACTAGTATCTGTTTGTGGTAGTCTTGCACCTTCTTTTGCCAGTCTGTCTGCCTCCTCGTTGCCTTGGATGTTGCAGTGTGACGGAACCCACTGTACCACTACCCTTTTTGGTGCGGACTGCTGGCACAGTTTGCAGAGTGCTGCTCTTAAGTCATTAAGCTCAGTGTTTTTCTGGCTTTTTAGCGCTGTGACTACGGCGAGAGCATCTGTCAGCAGGACTATATGGCTCTCATTTTCACTGTGTGTCACCATTTCTTCCACTGCCGCCCTCAGTGCCTCTGCCTCCGCTCTGAAATTGCTTGTGTACTTACCAGTAGCGAATGACAGTGTTATTTTCTGCCATTTAGTAGGTTCAGGAATGCTCCTGCCCCTCCGTTCTGTGTAGTGTTTGTTACAGAACCGTCGGTGTATGCATGGGTCCAGTCCATGCTTGGGTAGCTTTTCGTTATGAAGCTTAGGGTAGTGTCTCTCCTTTCTTTTTCAGTCTGGCAGTTTTTGTTTGCAATACCTGGTATATTTTCTACCACCTCTGGAAATATATCCTGCCTCCAGGTAGGTTTTCGTACAGTAGTGATGGGTTTTGGTGTTGTTAGTGCGTTTATGGGATCTTCGTGCATCTTTGCTTTGGCTATTTCTGCAAAGTTTCTCCGCTTTAGTGTCCCATTTCCCAAATTGTTTAGTCTCTGGTACATTGGATGGTCCGTCAGTCTTCGGAGTTTCTCTGACTGCAGCTGGGCTCTGCAGTCTCTTCTATCGGTCATGGATTGCAGTTTTGTAATCTTTTCAAGTTCTACAATTGGCGTTGACTTCATGCCTCCTGTTATAATTCTCATGGCTTGGTTTTGAAGTTTGTTAACTTTATCGAAGTTCGCCTTCGCTGCTGTTGTCCATGCCGCAATGCCATACTCGAGAACTGGTCTCACTCTTCCAGTGTACAGTTTCTTTAGTATGCCTTCGTCTGCTCCCCAGCTTGTGCCAGCAAGTTTCCTCATGATTGCCATTCTTTCTCTGGCTTTCATTCGGTTTCTCTCAATCTGACTTTTCCATGTCATGCGCCGATCAAATGTGACTCCCAGATAGGTTGGGTTGTCGTTTGGCTGCAGGATTTTGCCATTTAGACTTAATTTGGTACTTTGGGGTTTTAATGAAAGCGAGAATATTGTGCATGTTGTTTTCTCGTTTATTTTGACCAGCCATGAGTTCGCCCACTCTTCCAGCGATGTTAGGGCCGTTTGCATCCGATTTCTTGCTTTGGTGAGATTCTTTTCAGAGGTCCACATAGCCAGATCGTCTGCAAACATTGAGCTATGGACTCTTCTTGGTATATTCTCTGTAATATCGTTTATATATACCAGGAAGAGTGTGGGTGACAATACTCCCCCTTGGGGTACTCCCTGCTCGAGTGTCACCTTTTTGCTCATCTGCCCTTGTAGTTGGACTCTGGCCGTTCTTTGTTTGAGGTAGTGGTTGATCCACTTGTACATCTTCCCACAGACATCACTTCTTCTTAGCTTGACTCTAAGTCCATCTTTCCAGACTTTGTCAAATGCCTTTTCCAGATCCACCCAAACAGCTACTGTGTGTTTCTGTGCCTGGTAGGCATCTTCTATCTCTTGGGCTATGAGGATGACCTGGTCCTCAGTGGATCTGTGCTGTCTAAAGCCGGCTTGCTGTGTAATTAGTATTCGTTTTTCTTCCAGATGCCACATCAGTCTGGTGTTTATCATCCGTTCCATCAGCTTGCCGACACAGCTCAGTAGGCTTATGGGCCTGTATCCATTTGGATCTGTTCTGTCCTTTCCTGTTTTTGGTACTGGTACCAGTATTGCATCTTTCCATGCCTGTGGTACAATTCCCCTTTTCCAGCTACTGAAAGGATTTGATTATAATGACTTCCTATCAACACTTGAGCTGTACCCAAGCAAGGAAAACAGGACCATGGCAACCTTCCACGCATACCACAAAGTATTTTAAAACAATTTTTAATTCGCCTTATTTCTCTTTCCCCCAAGGCGGTGTGCATTGCACTGTAGTTTTTATTTTGCGCCTGTCGGCCCAGTGCATCCAACTTCAGCATGCATTTTATGTACAGGTCTGCTTCCTCTTGCATTTTCTAAGGTTTTGCTTCCCCGGATTGTGAGCCGTGTCACTTAACCACTAACCCACGCCATCCCCATCGCAAAGGAATGATTGTTGGGAACCAGACCACAGTGGACCAATATAATGTACTCCAGAGGTCAAAGAGAGGGCTCTTATCTTACCTCTTATTATGGAAAACAGATGTCACCATTTAGGCCACATCCGCAGAAATGTCCTTCCTCGCCTTCTAACCCGAGTCAAATACTTGACCTTACTTTTATCCACCCCTGGAAGGTCTCAATGAAAGAAGATCCACCATTTTCAAGTAGGACAGCATCATTTTATATTACCCCCGCCTGTTGCAATGTCCACCATCTCCCAGTCAAATTTCATCTCACTTCACATAAAGTTTGAAATTTTTCATCATCATTTTGTGCAATAATGAAAAAATATGTCAGAACAAATAAATTAACAATATTGAGCATAATGCAGAATGCATTAGGACAACAAGTCCATTTTCTGACAACATCAAATTGTACACTCCTGTAAAGGGTGACGATTAAGCAATTAATATTTCTCCTGTGTGGATATATTGATTATACTCCATATCTTAAACTACCATTATGTACATTTTAACATCTTTAGATAATTTCACATCTTAAAAATCAATGAAGTATAATTTTATTTTAATCTTAAAGACAATTTCACATCTTGTATGTCAGCAAGGAAGCTTAATTTTAGCTCATCTTTAGAGTCAGGTGTAGATTGATCATCTGACAGGTAGTAACTAAAGAGCTGACGAAAGCTGAATCATAGTCTTTATTTACTTTGCAAATGTATTAAATGTAAAAGTAAAGTATCCCATAGCATTACTGCCGTAGGAGTGTGAGGTGTTAGCGATCTCACATTTCAAAGGCTCGGCTATATGAGGGCGGTAGCCATCTCCTCTCCCTCGCCGCTTTTACTTCCTGGACTGAACCGGTACCCATTTAAGGCTGGGTCGACCCGAGAGCCATTGCGGTCTGAAAAAAACATTACCGCCTCAACTGGGGAATGAACCCAGGACCACTCAGATGCGAAGCCAGCGCGCTAACCACAAAAACACTTAAAAAACTAACTATGGAACACTTGTGAATATGTACATCTAAATAAATAGAAATCAACAAATGATCCAGTAATAAATATTTAAAAACATGTCGATTAAATCTAACCTGAAAATTATTTTTCAGTAGGTAAATAATGAATATATACAGTATCTACGCTTCTGAATGTTCATAATTTAGGGGATTCTAGATTCAGAAAATGAGAAGGATAAATGAGGCCGAGGATGTAGTGTACAAGATGACAGCAACTCATAGATGACTGCTTGTGTCAGGGCCAGTGGACCAGAGCTGTCCAAGATCATATTTTGCCTCCAAGTGGTGGCACTGGTTGAGAGAATAGGGATTGAAGAAGAAAGACAAACTAGTTAAAAAATATGCTGAACTGAAATTGGGTGTATCAATGTGAAAGGTTCAGCTTGGCTGTAAACTATGACACAACATAACAAAATATCCCTAAGAGGATTGATAAAATTGAGAGGGCTCAAGGAATGGACACATGTGTACACAGATGGTTCAATAGAGGAGACAGGCCACAAGGAGGGAAGAGGCAAATTCATGAGGCACAGAAGTGGAAATATAACAGAAGGAGCTTCCCCAACAGGGAAGTTGTCCACAAACTTCAGAGCAGAATCTATGGCCCTCCTGTGATCACTGAGAATACTTGGGACAGAAAGACAGCTTCCAACAAAAGCAATACAGAAAACAAACATCGAACACTTATCAGAAATCAGAGCATAACTAGGAAAACTTCAGAGATCTTCATGAATAGTGCTTCAATGGCTGCTCTCCCACTATGGAATCACAGGAAACGAGAGAGCTTGCGCTCTAGCAAAAGATGGCATTAAAAATTTATGTTTTCTGTTTCTAAGAATCAACGTCAATGCACTCCGGGCATACCCATAGGTGCTCAGTCTCTCTCATCAAATGGTGTAAGGTATGGATGATGGTCCCTGTAATTTGCTGGTTGTACACTCTCCTGCGTCGTCCTTCACTCGAACCTCGTTTAATGTCGAAACTTTGCAGTCTGTGGATTGCTGCTTCATCTATTGCTGTGTCTTCATCCAGCAGGCGGTCATTGATTGATTTTAAAATGTCACTTCTATCCATCACTAATGTGCCCATAATGGGAGCTTGTGAAGCCATGATATCAGCTCTTTCATTGCCCTGAACCCATTTATGAGCAGGACAGTAGATCCATATCAACCCCTGGAGGCTTGAAGCTGCTATCCACTCATACCTAAGCCACCCCTTCTGAAGTACGGCTTGCGCGTCTATCACAATGACTGCCCGTATTAAAGAAGTCTCAGATATGTATTTCAATGCTAAGGTCACTGCTTCCATCTCAAATCTCATACTGGAGGTTGTTGACATGTACGCCCTTCTGCGATCAGCAATGACTTGACCTCTCACTCTAGCCGAGAAACCCCAGCCTGGTGTCCTGCTGCGCAGCACTGATCCGTTGGTGTATATGACGGCGTCACTCTCCTGCGCATTCTCAGTTATCAGCTGATTCACCTCGTCCTCTGCTCTTCCGTTGCTCCGTTCTCTGCATTCCTTGTCTAAGGTTATGATGACTCTCTGGTACTCTATCATTCTATCACCAGTGTGGACCCATTCTTCCCCTTTGGCTATCGTCTCAGCTGGAGTGACGTGTCCGATTGTTGACTGCCTGTGCCATCCATGACAACCCTCTCTTGATTCTTGATGTCTGAGATACTACTGTGAAGAGGGTGCTGAGTGTCTTTGGTGACACGCATATAGGCTTTGACTTGTGCCACTTTATGTCTGGATGTCACAGATATCAATCCCAACATGTGCCGCATCATCACAATCGGGGTATCTCTAGTGTAGCCCAGAACCAGTCGCATACCATCATTCTGGATGCGTTCCAACCTTTCACACCGTGTTCTTAATAGTGTGAGGATGCCTAGTCCGTAATTGATGACAAACAACACGACCTGACAAAATAGGATGAACAGGCGGCGCTGTTTCAAGTCAGCAGCAGCCATGGTCTTGAGTGCTCCTAACCCTTTTTTTGCATCTTTGTACGATGTGGTCAACATGGCAATTATAGGAAAGACTGCGATCAAATGTCACCCCAAGGTATTTCAACCTGTCGCACCTGTCAATGGTGCAACCATCAAAAGTTATGCCCGGGAGTTCAACCGTTACTATGGAATTATTCAAAGAGCACCACATCATGCAGGCTTTGTTCGGATAGGTCTTGGAGCTTGAGTCACCGTACTACTGTAAGATTGCTTGCACGGTTTCCAGGAAGTCTTTGACTAACTCTTGCCTGTCTAAGGCAGTCCTGTACGTTAGGATATCATCAGCAAATTTACAGTAAAAAGGCACAATTTAATTGAGTACCATACAGAGAGATCAAGAACATCATCAGAAATCAGTATATACACCAATGGAGAGAAGACACAAACATAAGCAGTAAATAAGACCCAATTTCCCAACTCTAAAAAAAAACAATAAACTACCCTATTCTGCCTGAGAACTGGTCCCTGCAGACTACTAGAATATCTATACTGACTAAAGATCTCTCATATACCGATAAATGCCCATGTGGAACAGGGGGCAAGAATCCTTAACACATTCTACAGGAATGCCAACTATATATGGAAATAAGATACCAGATCTTGTCAGAGGGTCTGGAGCTGAGACAAAAGCTGTGGGGCAGCCGTTCCAACCTGGTGAAAACTACAGACTCCATCATGACCAAAGACCCTGAATGCTAAGAAGAAGAAAGAGGGGGCTCATCTTAATAACTGGAGGAGATGAATCTAATAGTTTTATGAGAAGCAGACTTTGAAGAAGATCTATCAGAATTAGGGTTGATGTTGATGACTCGGAATCTGAAGGGTTAGGTGGAGTTGTGACTGCTGTTGGTTGCTTCTTGACAAAGAAGAGCAAGAATGTTTACAGCATTGATGTCTTCTTTCTTTCCCTAAGAAGTCCTCTGTAACAAACAATTTAGTGTTCCAGCTCACTATTTACTTAAGAACGAGTCTAAATTGGAATACATCCTTTCCCAATATGCAATTAAATCTTCTATTTTGGCAATTTCAACTTCTAATTCCTTTGGTGGTCATTTCCTTAGGCTGAGCTATATTTTCAGACATGGTTTTGTGTTCATTTAACAGTCCTCTTTTTTTTCCAAGAGATTCTCATTACCTAGGAGCTGATCATGAGCAGATCTCTACTTTCGGTTCAAGCTACTGAGCCATTACCACATTTGAAGTGCTGGTCTACATTATTTTTTCAAATCTGTCCATCAGAAAGAATCTAAATGCCTTTGAGATTGGCTGACGTCTTCCAAAATGCTTTTAATTTTGTCTAGGTTCATCACAACATCAGTAACTAGTGTGGCTATAGCCTTGGCAAGCATCTTATTGTTATAGTAAGATTTAGATGATGACGTAAAAACAACATGTACGATATTCTCGCTTTCAAACAAACCCCAGAACACCAAAATAAGTCTTAACGTCAAATATCTGCAGCCAAACGACAACCCAAATTACCTGGGAGTCATATTTGATCGGCGCATGACATGGAAAAGTCAGATCGAGAGAAACCGAATGAGAGCCAGAGAAAGAATGGCAATCATGAGGAAACTTGCTGGCACAAGCTGGGGAGCAGACGGAAGTATACTAAAGAAACTATACACTGGAAGAGTGAGACCAGTTCTCGAGTATGGCATTGCGGCATGGACAACAGCAGCAAAGGCGAACTTTGATAAAATTAGCAAACTTCAAAACCAAACCATGAGAGTTATAACAGGAGGCATGAAGTCAATGCCAATTGTAGAACTTGAAAAGATTACAAATCTGCAATCCATGACCGACAGAAGAGACTGTAGAACCCAGCAGCAAGCAGAGAAACTCAGAAGACTGACAAACCATCCAATGCATCAGAGACTAAATAGATTTGGAAATGGGAAACTAAAGCGGAGAAACTTTGCAGAAATAGCCAAAGCAAAGATGAGCGAAGACCCTATGAACAGCGTAACAACACAAAAGCCCATCCCTACTATATGCAAACCCACATGGAAGCAGCATATCATTCTGGAGGTGGTAGAAAATATACCAGGTATTGGAAATAAGAACAGCCAGACTGAAAAAGAAAGAAGAGACATAACCCTGAGGTACATAACGAAAAACTACCCAAGCATGGACTGTACCCATGCATACACCGACGGTTCTGTAACAAACACAACACAGAATGGAGGGGCAGGGGTATTCCTGAGCCTAACAAATGGTAGAAAAATAACACTGTCAGTGGCAACTGGAAAATACTCAAGCAATTTCAGAGCGGAGGCAGAGGCACTGAAGGCTGCAGTAAAAGCAATGCTGACAGGTGAAAGCCAGATAGTCCTGTTTAAAGATGCCCTGGCTATAGTCACAGCACTAAAAAGCCAGAAAAATACTGAACTTAATGATTTAAGAGCAGTACTCTGTCAGCTATGCCAGCATTCCACACCAAAAAGAGTAGTGGTACAGTGGGTTCCATCCCACTGTAACATCCAAGGCAACGAGGAGGCAGACAGACTGGCAAAAGAAGGTGCAAGACTACCACAACCAGATTCTAGTGTGACCTACAAAGAGTCCAAAAGGCTTATTAGAGCCAGATACATGGCCAAATGGGAAACAGAACATACTGGCTACACAAAAAATGGTGCCTATTACCAGTTGAACAGAAGAGAGCAGGTCGTGGTCTTCATACTCCGCATAGGCCACAATAGACTGAGGTACCACCTATTCAATAAACTGAAGATAGGTGGCACTGACGAATGCACTTGTGGTACCGGGAAAATGACCGCTGAACATCTGCTGCAAAACTGCCCGACATACGAGGACCAGAGAAAGCACATGTGGCCATCACCAGTGGCAACACTAGACAAGCTCTATGGCAGTGTCGACAGCCTTAGGATGACCGCTGCTTTTTTCGAAAAAATACAGATTGACGTTTGATAGCGTACGAAGAAGAAGACGATGATGACATTACTCCTTGGTCCATTAGCAGCAGAAAAGAAGATGTGCTTGGAGACAGAAAGAGAACTGTAATTTCTTTGTGAGCCTCAAACACAAGTCTTAGGTGGTGTGACCAGTCTCATTAACACTGAAGATATGCCTTATATAGCCCTCACCTTCTGTGATGATGATGTCAAGTGCGGTCTCCGTGTCGAAGGTTTGCAGCAATAGATAAGATCACATTTCACACCAGTGTGGCATATTGGGGATATGGTGTCAGGTTCATATTTTTCTAGACAAACGGCATATTATGGGTGATGTGGTCAACATCACGCCGGCCACCATTACTTTCCCAGATTATTCTGGTTCCCAATTATTTTAGGCTCGGTGAACGCCGGGAGTCGTTTTGCGATTGGAAAAGCTCCTGCATCAAACCCTGATCGCTCAGCTGGGAAGCCAATGCACTAACCACTGTGCTACCTTGACTGGCCCTCCAATATCCTCTGTCTTTTGTTTTGATGAAACACCCTGACATACTGTTGCCAGTTAATTAGCAGTTTTCTTTCCACTTATGCCGTTAAGCGTCGTGGAGAGCTTAAGTCATCTGTTCTGCGTCAAGTGCATTGTCGGTCAATGTGAGCCCATGTCATTGCACAATCACTCTATGTCATCAATCCACCTGCTTCTCTGCCACCGCCTTGGCCTGTAGTAAAATCTACCAGCGTTGTAAGCCATCAGTAGAAGTTGACGAGGTTGCATTCTAATGAGATGACCGAATCAACGTATTTTATGCCTTTGGTAACACTGATGACCTTCCTTAAACATTTCATTTCACACGTCAAAATTCTGCTTTCATGCGCCCTGGACAGAGACCATGCTTGACACTGGTAGCACAGAATCGGCATAAATATACTATTCATCAGCTTTATGATGCAGCTCAAAAGTTTACCATCTGACATCATTTAACAAAAAAATACTGTGTGTGGTTGAATGTGCCATTTAGGTACATCAATATCAAATGCTGCTGTTGGGGATGAAGTGTAAGAGACTTCACTGAAGTAGATCTCTGCTTTTTACGAGGAGGGGTGGTCAGTCCCTTGCTCCTTAACAGTAACCCAGCTACAAATTTACAGCAGCGGCGATTAGGGATTCCTGATAATGATGATTGAATCCTTTGCATTTGATGTGAGAAACATGGTCTCTACCACTGTGCTACTCAGATGTCTCTCTGCTACTAAACTGGCATATCTTTTCCAAAAAGACTGCTAAAACTTCAAACAAAACTTAAGTTTTCCTCAAAAGGCCAGAAGAAGAATTCACAGATTAACACATGTTGGTGGTTTTTTTATCAAATACCATAATTCTCGCTTCCTGAATATTTGAACACCAATTTGATATATATCGATATGTGGTATGCTCCTGTGATGTCAATACTAAAAATAACTGTGCAAGCAAAAGTTCACCTCGGTTTCACAAACTAAGGTCAAAGGGGAATTCTTGACGTCTCTGTAGTAATAAACCATTGAATTGCGACATTGAAAATTTTCAAAATACATGAAAAAAATTCAGGCCCTCTCGTAGAAAATACTTGTATAAAACATGACCCTTGCGAGCTCAGTTAGTAAGAGTTTAGGAGTGCAGTGAAAAATTTATAAATCCTTAAGTAGATGGCTCAAATCCGGCTCACGGAAATTTTTACTTTCTTTCAAAATTGTATGGTTGTTGAGTAAAAATTTTATTTTGACAACCATAGCTCAAGACATGAGACTGATGTCTTAATTTAAGAATTGAATATTTATTCATTGAATATTTTAAGGCTTTTTCATTTCCGTCAGTACTGACAGGCTATTGCTGGTTCATTAAATCCCATTTTGGCTGTGACTACGTGTAACGCCACCTGAACTAGCATTGTGATCATTGATCAATTTATTCAGGTCATTTAGTATATCTACTCTTGGCAGTTCAAGCATATCCTGCCTGAGCTTCGATAGTGAATAATCCTGGAACTCTAATTCATACAGCAACGAGTAAAATATGCCTTCTGGATGTTGCTTGTTCTCAAACATAAAAGTTCTTTCGTAATCCCATCCATAGTTCTCAACCAAATCTTTCCAGGTTGCAGATACACATCTACACTGTAGAGTCTCTGCAACATATTTTACAATCTTTCTGGGCAAATTCTTAACCAAACAGTCATCATTTATGAAATATTTAAAGGAAGTAGTGCTGCTGGAGTGGCTAAGTTGTCGACCTGAAATAAAAAAAGAAAATAAGTTGAATTATATACAAGGCTGAGTCAAATGAAAATACTAGGTCAGATGGGAGTCTTTTCAATATGGTCAGACTGCTAACAAAAAGTAAGAGAAGGGAGACTGTCATTCGGGATATGTTCTTCACAGACAATGCAAGCCCTGGTCGCCCACACAGAAACCAAATTACAGATCCTCATTAATAGATTAGCAAAATCCTGTGATCTGTTTGGACTGACCATCAGCTTAGACAAGATGAAAGTGATGGTTCAGAGTAATCTGAAAGTAGTAAATAATTATTATAACTACCTCAGATCTATCATCACCAACAATTTTTCACTGGACGCAGAGCTGCAAAAGAGATTAGGAATAGCCTTAGCAGCACTTGCCAAGTTCTCACAGAGAGTGTGGAATGACAACACGCTGACCATCTCCACAAAGGTTGCTGTGTACAGATACTGTGTACTTAGTATCTTGCTCTATGCCAGTGAAATGTGGACCATGTTTGGTTCACAGGAAAAATGGCTTAATGTTTTTCATATGCGATGCTCGAGGCGCATGCTTGGAATTTCATAGAGTGACAAACAACGATGCAAAAATTGCCAGTTTAGTTACAATTCTCCGCCAGCGCTGCTTGGTCACGTGTACAGAATGAAGGACGGGCGAATTCCAAATGATGTCCTATACTGATAGCTGACAGCGGGCAAGTGTAACAAAGGAAGACGCTTCCTCCGCAACAAAAATGCTTGCAAGCGTGACCTGAAAGCATTGGATATGAACATGTGCAACTAGGAGAAACTTGCCAAAGACAGACTCGGCTTGAGGCAGGCTTTGTGTGCTGGCCTAAATTATGCTGTGCTTCTAGCCAAATTGAGGTTTGCAAAGGAGACGGGCCAGAGTGTCTCTTCTTTGGTCTGCATAAGTGGGACAGTCCTGCAGGATATCTTCTGGCATTTGCTGGTGGGGGGCTGTAATTGCACGTGGTGGTATATTTAAGATTCATTCAGTGGAGGTGGGTCTCAAGTCTGCAATGTCCTGTTCTGAGTCTGAAGATATCTGTCTGCCCATCTCTGCCAAGTTTGTCTATGCTATCATTTTCTGATTTGCATTCTTTCTTCTGGTCTCTCCATTCCGTACTCATGGATTGTTTTATGAGTGTCTTTGCTTATTTATAGTTCTGTGGATGGTAGGTCTGTGTGCCGCCACTTCCGGCTTTTGTGAGTTCATGTGCCTCCTCGTTTCCAAGGATCTCACAATATGCGGGAATCCACTGTAGAACTAGATCTGTTTTTTGGGACAGCTGTAGCTGTTAATGTGTACCTAATTCAAATGTGGGGATCGGCAAATAGGAGAGTAAGTAAACTGGTCATTCTGTCTCAGATCCAGCTGAAACTTAGGGCATTGAAGTCTCTAACACTTCATCACTGATGATAGTGTTCTGCAATAGCACTAACTTTACCTTTAATTTGAAGCACACCTACAGTCTTATTGTATGGCTGTAAAACATGGAGAGAACAACAAAAATCATAACCAAAAATCATCATTCATCCATCTGGTTCCCCTTGGGACACAGAGCTGCAACAACTGCTGCCCATCTGTTCTTTTTCTGTGCCATTTTCTTGAGTTCCACCCATGAGACCACGATGGAACTGACTTCCTGGAACTGAAAATGCAGCACAGTCAATGAGCTGACATCAGCGATTGACTCATAATTGGTGGTTGCATCAGCGTCAGAGAACCAGAGCTGACGAAGACCCTATTCCGCCTCCAAGCAGCGACCCTGTAAACAGGCTGCACTAGTTTTATTTCGTGTGAGAGTCTATCATGTTTGGAGATTGAAGTACGCTTCTGGAGTCTGTTAGAATGACAATTTTCCTTCTAGTGTCGTGGCGCCCACCTTGCAGACACTTTGTGAAACTGGAGCACGTTATGGATGATGATGTGTGCTGAACCTTGAATGATGTCCAGAAGTGTGGCTATTTCATTCACAATCACTCAACGATTTTTTCATCATGGTGCGTTCAATGCTGCAAATTATTCAGGTGTCACTACTTGGTGTGCCTGGCCCAGGTGAGAACAGTCTGTCATAGAACTCACACTGTTTCTGAACTTCCTACTAACCTCATGCACTTACTGGAGTGACAGGCATGCCTCACTGTACTGAATCTTCATTTGTACATTTCAAATCTTCAATGTTCCAAAAACAGGTAACAGAACGCTGTTCATCTTTGGTGTATGTCCCCAGTGGGATGGTCATTTTAAAATTACTTCTATGACATCATATGGCTCATTTGCACCATGATACCACTCATAGGACTCTCTTGAAGTCCTTAGAAACGACACTGCTGACGTCAATGACAATGGCAGGGTGTTTTAAAGTTGAATCACAATTTTAAGGTTTTTATTTGAAATCCACTTAATAAAATGAGACAGTAAGAAGCAGATAAACATTTGACAGAAAAAACAGATTGATATAAATAATGTAGATGATAAAAAAAATATGTGACATTTATTTCCTTTGTTAGGGTGGCTGAAGGAATTTTTTTTACCTGAGGAATCAAAGCCACTTGCCCTTGCAACCACCACAGAATGTACAGACTAAGTTTCTATTTTACCCTGATATAAAAAAAAATCGAGGCCTTACAGGGGTTCTTGACCTATGTCCTCTTAAAATTTGTCAAGAGACTGTTATCCTAACCATCCACTCCTCCATGTATATAATGACTTATATTTATGAGACAAATAAAGGAAAGACCTACTTCTTCTTTCTTTCCGCTTGTCCTCCTACTTGTGCTTTTCAGCATCTGGTTTTGAAGAGGTTTCTTTACTGAGCCTTAGTATCTGCTTCGTACATGGAGAGCTTTACTGCTTCTGTTATTTCTGCAGTCCATCTTTTGTATGGTTGGCCCTTGGCTCTATATCCATTGAATGTGTATAGCAAAGCTTTCTGAGGGATACTATCTGGTGTTTGTCATGTCACTTGGCTGAACATTTGGTTTGCTGTCACTGGTGTTGTAACTACTTGTCTTCTAGTATCTTTGTTTCTTATTATATCCATTCTTGTTACTCCAAGCATTCTGCGCAAGTATTTCATCTCTGTTGTTATGATGCCTCTTTTATCTTTGTTTGTTAATGTCCATTTCTGGTACTGATAGCACAATGTGGGTGGGAATATTGTGTTGTATGGTGTTCTTTTTGTATCCATTGTCCCTTGCTTACATAGCAATATTTGGAACATTTGTCCAATGATTTGACTTGTTTTATTACATCTGTTTTGGATTTCTGTGTCGCCTTTTCCATCTGCTGAGATTATGTTACCTAGGCACATGAAATTTTTCACCTACTTTACTTGGTTTTGTATGAACATTATTGTTTCTATTTCATTTATTGCAATTGTAATAACTTTGGTTTACTCTATGTTGATTTTCATACTGTAATCTGTGCAGAGCACATTAAGATTGTTAATATGTTCCTCTAGTTGCTACTAGTGCTTGGTCATCAACAAAGAGAAGTTCATTGAGGTTGTTTCCCTCACTAATGTTGGATTTTTTACATATTGCGTCTCATTCGTTCGTCTATCACATGTAATGTAGACCACTCTCTATGTTCAGCCATATGGACAGTCTTTTCTCTTGCTGTGTCCGCTGAAATGGGTGACTTACGCTGTGATTTGGATTAAAGTGAGGAAGCACCTGTACCTTTTGTCAACCTCAATCTCTGGTCTTGAGCTACCCTTGGCCAGTGGCAAGATATTTATAGAGATGACTGGAGATAGCACATGATGCAGACTTTTCCTCAGGGTTTACTCCCAAAGCCTTTCCCATAAACATGTATCTCGCAAGGCAGCGGATGGGGGATAACATTTAACGTTGTGTGTCATGCCTTTCTTATAAATGCAAGAGGTCGTAGGGGCATCACTCAGCGTGTGAGTGACTTGGGCATCTCTCACAGGTTGTATTCTAGTCCATTATAGTTGTGTCTAAATTTCACACACCAAAACTGACACTGTTTGCAGCTAGGACGATTGGCATCCATCTCGTGAAGTTCAGCTGTGTGAACTAGACCATGAAATACGACACAGGTTTAAGCATGGTGTTATTCATAAAGTCGATGTCCAGACCAAAATAATTGGACGTAAGAAAACACCAAAAAACGAACGAATTAACCAATCCAAATGGAAAACAACACATTTACTCGAACACAAGTATAAGTCATCGACTAGTGTGAAATCCAGCCAAATCCGTGGTCTGGCGGCATCCATTATGAACTAAAACAGCAGAGCAATGTAAACCCGCAACGGTTATGTAGCCATCTTTGCTGCCATTATTGCGTCTATATATGTGATAAACAGCAAAGGAGACAGTACACAACCTTGCTATACACCAGATTTAATATGAAACTTTTCTGAATATCCTGCGTTTGTTATTTCTGTACATTGGCTATTTTCATAAAAACTTTTACATAGGTTGGTCAAATGTATATTTACTCTATAGCATTCTAATGTTGTCCACAGTTAGTATCTATTCACTCGATCAAATGTCTTCTCTTGGTCTACGAAAGCTATGTGTAGTATCTGATCAGACTCAATTTTTTTCTCTGCTAGTTGGCTAAGTGTGAAGATTGCAATTTTGAAGTTATAAATTAATTTCCTAACTGTTTCACGTTTGATTCAAGCTGGGAGTGTTCTTGGTAAAACATTGTTGCCAAATGTTTTTCATAGGAAATTTCTACAGGCAAATTTGTTTCTTAGCAAATGCCTGCTACCAAATTTGTTATTTTTTTAGCAATTACTGCTGCTAAAATTATTTCTTAGGAAAGTGGCGGCAGGGTCAGTTACTGCATTCAAGAATTGATTGGATACACATAGTTATTTTTAGATTGAGTGGAGCAGGAAAAACTGGTTGTATTCAGACATGCAGAGTCTTCTAAACCAGTATAAAGATGAGAGGCAGAGGCACTGAGGGCGGCAGTGGAAGAAATGGTAACACACAGTGAAAATGAGAGCCATATAGTCCTGCTGACAGATGCGCTCGAAGTAGTCACAGCGCTAAAAAGCCAGAAAAACACTGAGCTTAATGACTTAAGAGCAGCACTCTGCAAACTGTGCCAGCAGTCCGCACCAAAAAGGGTAGTGGTACAGTGGGTTCCGTCACACTGCAACATCCAAGGCAACGAGGAGGCAGACAGACTGGCAAAAGAAGGTGCAAGGCTACCACAAACAGATACCAGTATGACGTACGAAGAGTCAAAACGGCTTATCAAAGCCAGATACATGACCAAATGGGAAACCGAACATACTGGTTACACCAAAAACGATGCCTATTACCAGTTGAACCGAAGAGAGCAGGTCGTTGTCTTCAGACTTCGCACTGGCCACAACAGACTGAGGTACCACCTATTCAACAAATTGAAGATAGGGTGTACCGACGAATGCCCGTGCGGTACTGGTAAAATGACCACTGAACATCTGCTGCAGAACTGCCCGACATACGAGGATCAGAGAGAGCAGATGTGGCCATTGCCAGTGGAACTGCAAGACAAGCTCTATGGTAGTGGCGAGAGTCTCAGGATGACCGCCGCTTTTTTCGAGAAAATAATGGTTACTGTCTGACTGTGTACGCAGAAGAAGAAGAAGTATAAAGATGTTAAGTAAAGTTATTTGCAGGTAAATTTATTTCTCAACAAATAGGTAATGCAAAATTTGTTCACTAACAAACCCTTGATGCTAATTTTGTTGTCCTAGCAAATATTTATTGCTAAATTTATTTCTTAGCAAATGCGAAGTTAAATTAAGTGTTAAATTTGTTTCTTAGCAAATATTTACTCCCAAATTTGCTTTAGAACATAGCTTCTTCTTCTGCACTCGTTTTCAAACTTCCGCTACCAAGTTCTGAACTGGATTTTGTAAGTAGCAGGATGTAGTCCGGAGAACAAAATGCGCTGTGTCACTAGTTTACAGCTTGACTGTGATATTTGCTACTTTCAGTTCGACACATCTATCTACGGCGCAAGTATATAGCTGAGTTTATTCTCTGATACACAGTCTCACTTATCTTCATTGACCCATAAGGCACTAAAAGCCATAACAAAAACAACTGATCATTATTTTACCTGAACAGTCAGCAGATCTTCTGTTTGTGTTTGCTGATGCTTGAGCTCGTGGATTAACAGGTCTTGCAGTCATGGATGATGTATCTAGCATGGGAGACACAGATATGTTCTCTGTGGACACCAATTAGAACAGGGATAGTTAATATTATTTGTTCAGTGGCCTATACAAGACTTCATCCATACTGCTTCAGACCACACCACTAAAATACGAGGACTGATCAAAAAGTATCCAACCTTAAGTTAAAAAAACAAACTATTTAGTTCAAAACCTAATTCCATTTGTAATGGCCTCTTGGTACGCTTCTCCCAGTGGTGCTTCCACCGATTGAAGCATTTCTGAAAGTTATTTTTTGTTCTCTCTGTCAAGTACTTCATCGCATTTCTCTTGATTTCTTCTATGTCCTGAAATTTCACCCTTTCCAGTGGCACCTGGAGTCTTGGAAAGAGCCAAAAGTCACAAGGATCCATGTCTGGGAAGTAGGAGAGTGCCGAACCTGTCCAATGCCATGTTTCAGCATTCAATTCTAGATGTGTGGGCCTGAGCATTGTTTCGACACATGATCTCACTTCATCCTGAATTAAGGTACACTCACTGTGTGCCAAAAAGGCAGCATCATCGGCAAAGAGGTGATCTCTGAAAAAATTATATTGTTCTTGTCTTGTCTCTCAAGAGTGCGGTGTGAAAACATGAACAGTCAGATCTATTGCAAGTGAAGACATCACCAGTAGCACCATGGAGGCCATAGTCCGACAGGACTGCAAAGAAGATACCAAAGAGGGTGGGAGCAAGGACACAGCTCTGCTGGACTCCAATTCTAACCTCATAGCTGTCAGATATACTGCCATTGAACTGTACACTGGTTCTCATGTGCTCATGGAATGAAACAATGGGTTTGTGAAGTTTTGGAGGGCAGTCCATGTACTCCAATATCATGTATAATCCAGGTCTGCAGACTGTGTTAATTGCTCTTGTGGTATCAACGAACATGATAAATAGTGGTCTTCTTTGCTCTGAATATTTCTTGGAGTTGCCTGAGAGTAAAAATCATGTTCTTTGTTGAATGCCCATCTTTGAAACCACACCGTAATACCAGAAGAACACGTTCTTTAAGTTCTGTAGTCACTTTAGTTTGTTGCTAATCGCAAACGATGATGGCGACACCATTAGATGGTTTTGTCTTGATGATGTAACTTGCGCTGTATTTGGATTATCAACCTCACTCTCTGGTCCCGAACTACCTTGGGCCAGTGGCAAGGCATAAGTCAAGACCACTGGAGGCAATTTAGGATGCAGGGGCTCTGGTCCCACCTACTTTGAGACCAGGGGTCGCTTGAAACCTGCATAACTCGAAGTATTACACGTACAAACGCCTTATCTGTGAGTGCTATATTTGTCGTTTGATTTTGTAAGTTTTGTGATAGTTTAATTGCTGCTCTATCTACCCTAAGATGTTCCAAAATAGGGAAACGTTTGTTCCATGGCACTCTGTCAAAGGCATGTTATAGTCAATAAAGCATATAAAGAGAGCTCAACATTGTTCAACCATTCCAACTGTCTCTAGCATCTCTATCCTTTTGGAACCTGAACTGATTTTCACATTTTTATTTAACTAACATAAAAACATAAATACATTGTTTGCAACGGTTGCAAGCCACATAAAACACTTCCGCTGACCCAAATGTGAATTAGAGCCTCACTGTCACTGACCCAAGACTGTAGGTGTGCTTCAGATTAAAGGTAAATTTAGTGCCATTGCAGAAGACTATCATCAGCGATGAAGTGTTAGAGACTTCAATGCTCTAAGTTTCAGCTGAATCTGAGACAGAATGACCAGCTTACTTACTCTCCTATTTACCGAACCCCACATTTAGGTACACATTAACAGCTGGGTAGACTGATGTGTTAAGTTAAGTTATATAAATATTACATATCTCAAAATGATGAAGAAAAAATGTCACATGCTTCTAAAAATGATAAGAACAAATTTGACATTTCTCAATTTTTCTACATAACAAAGAAAAACACACACATCTCAATTTCTCTAGAAGATAAATGAAACTATCAATTATCCCGATTTCAAAACATGATTTAAAAGAAAACACTGAGCAAACTTTAATTTGTCCTACCATCAGTGGACGTGATGGATACAGAACTCAATTGCGGGGTTTGCCCGGACAACCCTGGAATACTAGGATAATGTAAATTGCATGGTTGCTTCTGCCCTTGGTGTTCATTTTGATTTTGCTGTTGGCTCTGCTGGTCTCTGGTAGAAGAAGCAGAAACTAAATTATATGGTGATGTGGTCTGAAGTGAAATCTGAGGCACTGCCGATGCTGAATGGGTTTGAGTGTTGTTCACTTGAGGCGACTGAGACGGCGTATTCCTGTGAAAAGTAAAACACTGTTTCAGGACACAGCAAAGCAACAATTCTCAGAACTAATTTTGTTAAAGTGAAATATTGATCAAACATCTTTATGCCGATCAAATGTAAATACTTACACAAATAAACATAGGCCAGTTTTAAAACAATCATAAATACAACCAAAAACAATAAAATACAATTTAACTTAACGTTTTTATACTGATTTAGAAGACTCTACATACAACCAGTTGCATTTACATTTCCTTGCTCTTAAAGATATGCGCATACAATTTATTCTTCTCTCAATTTCACCTTCTATCACCCAGGGGTGAATAGGCCATCAACCTCCTCGCCAAGCAGCTCTGTCCTGTGCAATCTTTTCCACTTCATTTAAACTTTTTTCCTGTTTTCTTTACTTCTGCCTCCAGATCTCGTATCCATGTATTCCTTGGTCTGCCTATGCCTCTCCTTCCCTGGGGATTCCATGACAGGGATTGCCTGGTGACACTGGCCTGGGGCTTTCTTAATGTATGACCCATCCATCTCCACTTTCTTCCTAAAATTCCTTGTTCCAATTTACCTTGTCCCACTCTCTCCCATAGTCTATCATTTGTAACTTTGTCAAACCATTTTATACCAAGAATCATTCTGAAGCATCTGTTGACAAAACCCTGCAGTCTCCTGTGATTGCTTTTGGTCATCCTCCAGGTTCCACTCCATACAGCAGGACTGGCTTCACATTTGAATTGAAAATCCTTATTTTTGTCTTCCTTTTTATTTCCTTGGAGTTCCATATGGGTTTCAACATTCCAAATGCAACTCTTGATTTTTGTATCCTCGTTTTAAAATCCTCATATGTCCCCTCCTTCCTTGTTGATGATACTTAATATGTATATAAATATGTCTTCCAGTGGCATTCCTCTCAGCCAGACTGGTTCTGTGTTTGTTGCATTGACCCTAATTATTTGTGTCTTTTCCCCATGGATCTTCAAACTGACTTGTTTAGAGGTATAATCCAGTCTATCCAGTTTAATTTGCATTTGGCTTTGGCACAGAATGGCTATATCACCCGCAAAATCCAAGTCCTCCAGCTGTTTATTTAAAGTCCACTGGACTCCATTTCTCTCATTTCTTGTTACTTTACTTTCATAATCCAGTCCCCTGCCAGGATGAACAGGAAAGGTGACAGTAGGCAACCCTGTCGTACTCCTGGTTGAATTTTGAATGGCTCTGTGAGTTGTCCTTCATGTATAACTCTACATTGCATACTTTCATAGTCTGTCTAATTACGTTTGTGAGGAATTCCATAGTGCCTCAATAGTTTGAGTAAATCTCTGTCCAAACTGTTGAAAGCTTTTTCTAAATCAATTAAATTGATGTACAAACTTGAATTCCATTCCAATGATTGCTCCACAATTATCCACAAAGTGGCTATCTGGTCAATGCATGATCTATTCTGTCTGGAACCTGCCTGCTCATCCCTTATCTTGTTATCCACTGCCTTTTTCAACCTTTCTAGTATTACTCTATTTAAGACCTTTCTCTGCACTGACAATAACATTATTCCTCTATGGTTTTTGCATTCCTGTAAATATCCCTACTTGGGCAATTTCACCAGGTAGCGCTGGGACGATGAGGCTAACGTCTGGTCAGGCAAAACACACTGATCAGACAATGTTAACCAGGGTCAGGAGAAATATTCTGACCAAGATCCTCACCTGACGGGACGATGAGGCTTATGTCTGATCAGGCAAAACACACTGATCAGACAATGTTAACCAGGGTCAGGAGAAATATACTGACCAAGATCCTCACCTGACCTCCTCGTTGGTTGTCCTGGGAACGGGCTGTCGTCGAGGACAAGTCTGGGTAACAAGGTGATGTTCGATGTAATCCCCCGTAGTAGTGAGCGACACGCATATGAAGCCAAGCATTGCACAACCGCCTGGAGGACCCCGGTCCACCTTCATCAGCACGCTTGGGATGTGAGGAAAGCTACGACAACCTGCCACATAGCGCCCTTTTCAGGGTGCACAAAAGAGTAACCTACTAATTGTGGGCATTCGCAAACAACAACAACAACCAGGTAGCCCTCTCTCCAATCTTTTGGTAAGCTTTCTTGCTCCCAGATGGCGCATATCAAGTTGTGGAACATGTTAGCAGATGTTTCAAAATCTGCTTTTATGGCTTCCTGTGGTATCCCATCAGGTCCTGCTGCTTTTCTGTAGAAACTCTATTGCCCTTCTAATCTCTTCTTTACTTGGATTATCACAGTTGATTGGCAGGTCCTCCTCTGCTGGTGGTATGTTTGGTGCTGGTCCAATATGGAACATAATTACAGAATAGGCGAGAACAATATTAGATAGATAGAAAAGGAAAGGAACCTAGTGGTTTTAATAGATCATACAGGCATGGTTAAAAGAGCAAGTCTAGGTGGCAGTGAAAAAGGCAAATGCAATGTTAGGTATGATAAAAAGAAATATTAAACATAGGAGCAACGACGTGATAGTCAAACTGTATAAAGCATTAGTTAGACCTAGATTAGAGTACTGTGTACAGGTATGGAGTCCTTATCATAGAGGAGATATAAACATGCTGGAAAGATACAAAGAAGAGCGACAAAGCTGATAGTGGGATTCCAGAATTACAGTTATGAGGAAAGACTCAGAAAAACCGGCCTAAAGTGTCTAGAAAAAAGAAGAATTCCAAGTGACTTAATATATGTTTATAAAAGTTTAAAAACTTGTTATAGTCTAATTTATCATTTCCTTTGATTATCTTATAACTCTTATAACTTAAGTTAAGTTAAGTTATAAGATAATCAAAGGAAATGATAAATTAGACTATAACAAGTTTTTAAATTTAGAACCACCTACAAGAACAGAGCATAGCTACAAATTAACTAAAGAAAGGCTCAGACTAGATATTAGGAAATATTTTTTTAGTAGAGACTGGTGAATGCTTGGAATGCATTGTCACAGGAAGTAGTAGTCAAGGACAATTAATGCATTTAAGAACAGATTGAATGCGCATTGCTTTTAAAGCAAGGAAATGTAAATGAATCTGGTTGTATACAGACTCTACAGAGTCTTCTAAATCAGTAAAAAGATGTTAAGTTCAGTTAAATAACTGCCCTATTTAAGCTGAGGAAAACGTGTGGTCCAAATATTTTTTATTTACAAACCAATTTACCTCAATGTCCAGTTCTTGTAGGATATCTGTATATTTCCTTTTCGCTATCCGTGTTGTTTTGAGCACCCTTCTGTGGCATTTAAGTTCAAAAGATTCAATCCTTTTCTGAAGCATTTGTGTGGTGGTCCACATTTCACATCCGTACGTTGCAAATGAAACTGGTTGTATACAGAATCTTCAGAGTCTTCTAAACCATTATAAAGACATTAAGTTAAAATCTCTTCAAAGTTTTCTACCCATTTTTTCTTTTTGTTCTTCAAGGTTTGTTATCTTTTCCCCAAGTTTATGTTTGATTGGTCTACCTTGTTGTTGATAATTTCCCAATAGTTTCTTGGTAGCCTCATATAGACCATTCATATTTCCCTTTCTTGCAGTCTCTTCCGCTTCCTCAGCCAAACCATCAATGTAACGTCTTTTGTCCGCCTTGATGCTCTTTTTAACCTCCTTGTTGCTCTCTACATACTCTTTCTGTGCTGTGCTTTTTGTGGCTCTCATTTTACTATTTAGTAAGGCCAATTTCTCATTTCGCCTATTCTCGATTTTAGTGATTGTTTCTGCTGTTATCCATTCTTTATGCTGCCATTTCTTCATTCCTAGCACTTCCTTGCATGCAGTTTTCCATGTACTTTGTACTTGTTCCCATCTATTCTCAATGCTGGTCCCTTCATCTAGCTGCTTCAGTGCTTGATATTTATTCCTGAGTGTTATACAGAACTCATTTTTCTTATCATCTTCTTTCAAGTGTTGTACGCAGTACCATAGCCTGCTGACTTGAATTGTTCTGTTTAAACTGAACTTCAGATGTACCTTTGCAATCATTAAAAAGTGGTCTGAGACCACATCTGCCCCCCCTGTAGACTCTGACATCTAATAATGGTCGTCTAAATTTGGAGATTACGCAGATGTTGTCAATCTGATTCTTCGTTTTCTGCTCTGGGGATAACCATATTGCCTTATGAATGGCTCTGTGTGCAAACATAATTACTACTATGGCAAATTTGTTCCCTGCACAAAGATCTGCAAACTGCTAGTCTCTCCCTCCCAATGATCGCCTCATATCCCACGTTGTCATGTCCTATTTTTGCCTTGAAATCTCTTATTAATATGGTAGTGTCACTCCTCCATGTCTCCTCCACTAGTTGCTGTAATCTGCTGTAAAGAACCTCTTTAATTGGAGAACCGGAGAATGGAATGCATTGTGTCGCTAGTTTGCAGCTTGACTGCGATATTTGCACCTTTCGGTCAGACACATCCGTCTTCGGCAGCATAATATTATATAAAACCTGTACAAAAAAAACTAGCAAGATTCACCGGCTAAATATTTAGAAATGAAGATCTTTCTTTCTTTTTTTTTTTTGCGTCAACTTATTTTTCTAATCTTCAAGGCGGTGTGCGTTGCACTATGGTTTTCATTTTGCACCTGTCAGCTCAGTGCATCCGACTTCAGCTAGCAATTTATTTAAGGGACTCCTTCCTCCTGCATTTTCTAAGGGTTTTCTTCCCCGGTATAACGGCCGGTGCTGTGATGGGGATCGAACCCAGCATCTTCGGTTTGTGAGCCGTGTCACTTAATCACTAGGCCACGCCGTCCCCACAAAAATTAAGATCTGAAAAATCTAGTGACAAAAAAAAATTCAAGTGCAAGAGGCCCACAGAAAGCTATATAGTCCTCTATGAGCCATTAAAAACCCAAAAGAGAAAAAATATTGATGCGAGCAAGTTGTTTTGTGAAATACTTGAAGAGAGTTATCAACAAGTGATGTGAATTGCATAAAAAAAGGCTCACAGACAATAGATGGAAACTGATAAAGGAACAAATGAGGACTTTGAAAGATGAAGACAATAGCATTATGTGTACACTATACTGCACCAAATAAAAATTGCTTAAAGTATACAGGACAAAAGAAACCACATAGATAAAGTGGATGACAAGGCACAGAAGGTTGTTAAAATATGATATTTAAAGACATTAGAGGCATTAGACTTGAAGCAAGAGCACAGAAAACCAATGAAAAATAATGGAAGAAAATCAATGCTGAGAAATAATATTCAAGAAAATGGAAAGTTGAGTGCATATAGCCAATTAGTGAGAGAGACTGAGCATTAATATCAAGAGGGTAGATGTAATGATCTAGATACGTGTCTATAACATTGGAGCCTGCTTGTTTTTACAACAGTCTATTTATTATTCTATATTCTTACGGATTGTATTTCATTTATTAACAATGATCCTTGTATATTATTCCAATGATTTGTCCAAAACTTTTCATTACTACTGCATAGTTTTCCCGCATACTGGAGGACAAAACACAATCTCACATGGACCATAGAAGGTTCAATTTATTAAACTACAGGTAAACTAACTACAAATATAAATGGTAACATAGTTACATTCCAGCTGGTAATCTATTTTTCATTCGGACTCCATTAGATGGTGCTGAGTTATCTGAAACGGTCAGTCTGGAATTCGCATCCGGCATCACTGAAGCACTTGCTGTACTGTTTAATGTTGGAACAGCTGTTTATATGAAAGATAAGATTAGCTAAATGTTGATTGGTTATCAAAATATTCTGGCCTTTGTTCTCTCTCTCTCTCTCTCTCTCTCTCTCTATATATATATATATATATATATATATATATATATATATATATATATATATATATATATTTTTATATATATTGATATAGTAAATTCAAATTCTAAAAATTGAACGTTTTGATACAGCAATATTTCATTCAAATGCAGATTATGCTAAATCTGTTGCTGATTATTTTATTGGAATATTTTATAACTGTTGCCACAGCGTTGTTTCTGAGAGACAAATGCTGCATTGAAATCCATTCTATTTCTTTGTTTGAATTTGATCACTGACAAATTGAAACAGTCTTCTCACACAAATAGGCAGACGAAAATACAGAAAACAATTTTATAGCTCTGTAACTATAAGTATATACTTTTAATTTTCGTTTTCCAGTGATATCCAAAATTGAGACAATAATTGCATTTGATGTTTGGACACCAGAGTGACATCAGAAGAAACCTGGAAGAAGTTTTCTTTTTCATGACGATTAAGTGTGCATAAGTTGATGTCTTCCATGAAGGGGTTAAACTGCAATTAAACTTTTTTGCAGACTGGCAGAAAATTTCGGCGGACCACCACTGGTTCACGGACCAGCGGTTGGAAAACACTGGTCTACAGCATTGGTCTGGCCAAATTTTTAAAACATTCATGCAAACACAAAAATGTATTATAAATGTTCTAGTTTCAAGTGAATCCTCTCCTTGAATTTGTGTGAATTGCTCACTATTTCTATAGTTAATACTAATAAATTATGAATCTATACATAAACTCTATATTCATAGAATCACCAGTCACTACAGCATCTCTCATCACAAACATAATTATGAATTGACAAACTTTCTCCACTAATATCCTGATGCCCTTTTCATTGGAGACAACCATTTATCCTAATTCAAGAAACTATCTCCTCCATTATCACTGTCTCCAAAAGCTATGGCTCTTCACATGACCTTCTTCTTCTTCTTCTTCTTTGTTCATTCTCAATCTCCCACTACCAAACCCTGAAAAGGCTTCAGTAGCGGAATGTAGTCCAGAGAACGGAATGCGTTGTGTCGTAGTTTACAGCTTGGCTGCGATATTTGCACCTTTCGGTCTAACACATCCGACTTCAGCAAGCATTTTTTGAGTACCGGGTTAGCATTCCCTCTTCGATCCCTTCTCCTTAGCCAGTCTGCCCTGCTGCAGCCTGTTATCCAGGATCACCGCGTGGAGGTGTAGAAGGGTCTTGGCAGCTATGGTTCGCTGGCCCTGACGCTAGCAGTCAGCTATGAGTCGCTGATCATTGCAGCTCATGCGCTGCTCAGCATCTTGATCCCCTTCACATGACCAAAATAGCTGAAGTTTTTCTCTTGTGATGTTGTGCAGAGGCAAATTTTATGTAATATACAGACTGAAAAATGTGTCTATATGTATTTTATTCTGTCCATGATATTCTCAATATCCTTCTGTGATCTTTTTCGCAAATGATCTGTTTAATGTCCAAGTCACAACCATATGCTGCCACTGGGAAAATACATGCCCTGATCAGCTGGATCTTAGTCTTGCTTGCTTGTGTCTTGAAACAAATTTTTCACCTGCATTAGTTTGTGTGGCCTGTGCAAAATACAAGGGTGGAAATGGTACGACTAGATACAAACTAGGAACTGATGGGAAAAACGGAACAAATACCAGTGGAGCATGAAATACATTACGGAAACCAGTGGATAACATTAACAAACAAGCTCTGTTCCGGAATCCACAGGGCAAGACCAAGACACTCATGGAAGAGGGAACTGAAAGCAAATGTAAAGGCAGCAAACACTACATGGACAGAATTTGCTCATGATAGGAAGACTTGGTGAGTATTTGTTGAGGACCTATGCTCCATGGGGAGCTGATAGGTTTTTGATTGATTGATTGATTAGTTTGTGTGTACAATTGCAAGTCTTAGTTTGATTTAAATTTTGCAGTCACCAGAATTATTTATGGTAGGCAATAGATATTCAAAATATTTTATAGCTATTTCTACATTATTAGTCGAGAATAAAACAAGATTATAACATAGAATACTAATTGCCAGTTGTTGTTGTATAATGACCATTTTGAGTATATTCAGTTTGTTTACTCTTTTTTGCGACATGAAAAGGCCTTAAAGAGACCTAGTTGTAGATTGTAGTATCTTTCCTCAAACATCCCGAACGTGCTGATGAAGATGTATCGTGGTTCTCCAGGGGGTTGTGCTAATGATATGTTTGGTTTCATCTACGTGTTGCTCACTTCTACTGGGATCACATAGATCAACAAAGTCAATTTCCAGGTGGGGTTGGGGAGGGGAAAAGGTCTTAACCAGTACATTTTTCCTGACGCGGGCTAACATGTCTTATCAGTATGTTTTGTCTGACCTGACATTAGTCACCTCTCCCCACTGCTGATAGTGACAGGCATGTCTGATATCAAAAATCAAGGTACGATGGCTATCCGCCTGCGGCTTAGGCTATCATTAGTCATTAGTATCTACTATCTACGATGTCGATAGTACCATATCCTGACTGCAAGCCACATCTTATATAAGCAGGTCAACATTTGATGACTTTGCGTGTATTTATATGTTGAGAACATATTCGCCAGATCCTTTACGGAGAGCTAAAAAGATTTTTTGATTGTCATAACTAAATCAATTTTGTATTTTAAAAACGAAAAGTGTGTGTGTGTGTCTGTGGGGGGGGGGGGGGGGGGGGGGGGGGGTTAAGTCTAAAATCTACTACTAGGCCTAACTAGCACATAATTACACTGGTGTCAGGTCAGGTCATCCCGTAACCGGTGATGTCGTTGGGACACACATGAAGACATCCTCACAACTCCACGCCATCCCTCTCTGTCAGATGCCGCTGCCTGTGACTCTTCTGGTCGGAGACTGGTCCATTCTTTTATGTTGTCCTCCCATCTCTTTTTGGGCCGGCCTCGTCGTCGTCTGCCATGCACCTTGCCGCGGAGGATTGTGTTTGCAAGATCATTTGATCTCGATATGTGACCGTACCAAGTGAGTTTCCTTCTTTTGACAGTTGCCAAGAGATCTTGGAAAGGCCCTATTGCCGTTGTAATTCTATTTCGGATTTCCTCGTTTGTAACTCGATCTTTGTACGTGACGTTTAAAAGTTTTCGGAAACATCTCATCTCCAAGGCCTGTATCCTTCGTTGAAGGTCAGCTGTAACTGTCCATGTCTCACACGCATAGAGAAATATTGACAGGACCAGTGTACGCATTAATCTGATTTTCGTGCATAGTGCTAACCGTTTATCTTGCCAGATTTTGTTAAGCCGTGCAAGCGCCGCTATTGTCTGTGCTATTCTGGCCAATACTTCACATTTTGATCCTTCATCACTGACAATCGACCAAAGATATTTAAAACGGTCAACTACTTCGAGTTCTTCACCGTTGGCTTTTATCTTGTTGTTGAAGCCCGTAGCGTTGTTTGTCATTAGTTTTGTCTTTCCAGCGTTTATCTCCATACCATAGTTAAGAGCTGTTTCATCGAGCCTTCTGACCCATTCCTGGAGTTCTGCTTCTGAACCCGCCAACCCGTCGATATCATCTGCAAAACAAAGGTTGGTAATCGTTCAGCCCCCTATCTTGACAGTACCAACGTGACCTCCAAGTGCCTCACTCATAATTCCTTCAAGGAATATATTGAAAAGAGTTGGAGAGAGTGTACACCCCTGTCTCACACCAACTGATGAGCGAAACCAGTCTCCTCGTCTTCCATTCACAAGAACTGCACTAGACGCCTTGTTATACTGGTGTTCAAGGACCGTTATAATATTTCTGTTGATATTATACATCCTCATGGTTGCCCAAAGCGCTTTATGCCATACCCTATCAAACGCCTTCTTAAAATCCACAAACACATGATACAGTGTTTGCTGCTGTTCTAGATATTTCTCGCTTAGCAGCCTTAAATTAAATATCTGTTCTGTAGTGCTTCTTCCCTGTCTGAACCCTGCCTGCTCCTCGGCAATAATGTTCTCTGCTTGGGGTTTCAATCGGTCGAGGATTAGTTTAAGGATGACCTTGCTAGGGTGGCTAATGAGGCTTATTGTTCTGTAATTTTGGCACAGCTTTAGGTTTCCAGACTTATGTAGCGGTATAACTATTGATTTCGTCCATAAGTCCAGCCAGTTTCCTGTCGCCCATATTTTGTTACAGATGTGTGTCAGGCCTTCCACCACTACCTCTCCACCTGCTTGTAAGAGCTCTGCTGGTCTATTGTCCACGCCGGCCGCCTTCCCTCTTCTCAATGTCTTTACTGCTGCAATTACCTCTTCCTTCGTTATCATTTGGTTATCCTCTATATTTGTTGGAGCTGGGGGGAATGTTTTCTCAGGTTTGTTTCGCCCTTCATAAGTTGTATAGCTCGGAACAGTACTCTGTCCATCTTGCCTGTACATCATTTCCCTCAATGAGACACTTGTCGTTTTTATCATAAAAACGACACGGGTGTGGCATGAAATATTACATGGTCCACTCATATTATGTTGACAACTTTAACGAAATGAATAATAATAGTCCTTACCTATAACTCCATCATTTTGCGAGGCCATGACTTAAGACTTATTAATATTTTTGACTGTGGTGTGGTTGAGTTAGGAAACTCAAAAACACTATGACTATATTATATATTATAAATATATAACACAAACAGACGACTCAGTCTGACGAGACAGTCAGACAAAATTATACGCCGAATTTGTAAACTTGAACAATTATAAAAACAGTAACAACTGCTTCAATTATATGCGTGTATATTCACTCTGGTCAAGCAAACGGACAGGTGTGGCGGTAAATTAACAATAATTCACTCAATCATCGAGTTCTTTATCGACAAGCAGTCTCCCACCATGTTGTCTGCAAGTGGAAGTGTTCATCCACAAGTGATGCCAAAGATTGTCGGAATGACAGCGCACATTATTTATGCCAAATTAAAATGTCATTGTATCTCGATAATATCACTTACCTATTAACATAGAATAGTTTTGAAAAATTAATAGCCAAGACAAAAATTATGGCTATCTTCTGTATGAGCTCTGTAAAATGCATCGCAGCAGAGACAGGTGTAAAAGAGATTAAATTAAATCCAATTTGGCATTTGGTTATTCCAGTGTCATAAAAACGGAAAAATCCGATACGTATTTCAGGCTTTCTCCACGGGGAGAATTGTTCGTCCAAGTAATTTTGTTTGTTTGTTTTGTTGTTGCTGGTGCTTATAGTTTCTCAACGTCAGGGTAGATAGCCTGATGCCTAACCCTTCTTATGTATAATTCACACATGGCGTCAATGTCTTGTCAATCTCGAAAGGAAGAAATAAGTAATTATTAATACTAATATTAAATAACACAATAAACATCAGTAAACATTAATATTATAATGATACCAGTATTACCAGAGTGGTCTGCTGGGGTCTTTCTGTATGGCAAAGACAAGAATAGTACAACTGCTCCACAGAGAGAGAGAGAGAGAGAGAGAGAGAGAGAGAGAGAGAGAGAGAGCATGTCGTACGAGGTGACTAACTGACTGTGTGACATGGCATTCATAGTTAGTTGCCCATCGAAGATGGCGACAGCGTCAGACATGTTTTTTTTCCAGATGCGATCGCATATGACTGTACAGTCCGATCTAAGCGTGACAAACTTTACTTCACGTAGAGCACAAATGAACAGCATCTGTAATTGGCCGTCTTGCATTATTTCCTTACGTGCAGCTCGCTTTTTATGACCGCCGTAATGGTTCTCTGCTCAGCGGTGCAAGCATGTTGTGCGATGGCAGTGCGCCAGGAGGAGCGGTTCAGAGCAGGAAGCTCCCAGGCAACATCATCAATGGAGAACCTCTTCAAAGACATTTTTAGAGTGTCTTTGTATCGTTTATTTTGTTAAGTCCCAAACGTTTTCTCTTAGTCTTCCGAAAACAGCACTCGCCTTGGAAATCCTGTTGTGGACCTAGGAGTCAATATTCGCTTCTTTGGTGAGAGTCCTTACAAGGTAGGTAATACTATCAATTGCTTTTAGGCGATGTCCCTGTACAGTGACGTTTAGTTCGTGGTAGGGCTCCCCAGGCGTAGGTAGAAACATTACCTCCCTTTTCTTGGTGTTTACAGTAAGACCAAAATTAGTGCACTAAGTTGAAAACTCATTCATGATTGCCTGCATGTCCTGTTCTGAGCACGTGTTAATTGCGCAGCCGTCGTCAAAGAGGAGATCTAAAATAGTTGCTTCTTTCACCTTCGTAGGGGACTTCAGGAGCCTCAGATTGAACCGTTTCCCATCCATCCGATATCTTATATGTACGCCAGTGTCTCAGCTAGGTGTTTCATTAGAAAGCATGACTGCTAATACAATGCTAGAAAGCATTGGGGCCAAAACACATCCCTGCTCTGACTCTATTTATGACTGGGAATGCCGCAGAGAGTTCACCATCATTCAATACGCGGGCCAACATGTCATCGTGAAACTGATTGTATACAAACTCTACAGAGTCTTCTAAACCAGTATAAAGACGTTAAGTTAAGTTTAGTTAGAAACTATAATGCATTTTTCTGAATAATTGAATTTCTTCAGGATTTTCTAGAGTCCTTCCCTGTTAACGGTATCTTTTTTGCGTTCGGTTTCGTATGCTCGTTCTATGCCACCAGGTGGACTGCATCCATGAAGTGACACGTCAGTCGTGCTTGGGATACGGCGCTGCCTCCGCATGGTGGCAGTCCATGGAGGCAGCCCAATATATTGTGATATATCTGAGCATACTCATTAACCGTATATGCGTACATGTTCTTTTCCATTTCTGGGTACCCACGCCATTCTGGCCGGCATGTTCCGTCTTCGGTGGGGGAAGTTTTGGAGTCTTCCTATCCATGTCCCGGATCATCCAAACACTGTCTGCCGGGCTTCTGTTGCTTTTATTTTAACCAGGGTAGCTCCCTGGGTGTGACCTTGGTGGGGATCGGGTCATGTCCACGCGCCTGTGGGCCCAGCATGTGCCCCACCTGACGGAGGGGTCACACTCCCCGAGGGTTTCTGTTTGGGTTACCCCACCCATAGCCTTCTATTTTATCCCTTCAGGCATCGGGAGTCCGGTTTGTCAGCGCCGAATACTCACTGTTCGCCATTGCCGTGTTAGTTTAAAAGGGGAGTACCGGACCCAGCTAGTGGACCACTCGAGAAGGTACGGTTGGCTTGATTGACATAGGCATTTCTAATTTTTTTTAGTGAGACCTGTACCAATCCTTACTTCCCTGTTGACGTTATCAAAAGCATTTGTCAGGTCAGCAAAAGTCGTGTACAGATCAAAATGCTGTTTCTTACATTTTTCTTAGATTTGACGAACCGCAAAAATCCTGTCAACCGTGCCAGCTCGAAAACCACATTGACTCTCTGGGAGAAGCTTCTGCTCGAGATGAGTTGTTTAGCGGTTAAGCAAAACTCGAACTAAAATTTTTCCAGCGATCGACAGGAGGGAGATTTTCCTGTGGTTATCACAAGATTGATGATTGCCGTTTTTTACTTACATGTGGTCAATGGAGGTATCGTTCAGTTCCTGCGACCTGTATCCCAAATTGATCGGAAGAGGTCTGTTAGCGTGTGTTAGGCCTCCTGCAAAATTGTATGGCATAACACCGGCCATAGTTAGGTGGTTTGCTAAGAGCAGCATATATGGCACTTAACAGGCTACGGATCTGTTTCTGTTTGTTTCTGTTTCTAAGAATCGACGTCACTGCACCCCGGGCATACACATAGGTGCTCAGTTTTTCTCTCAGAAAATGGCTCAGGGTCTGGATGCTAATGGTCCCTGTAGCTCGCTAGTTGTTCACTATCTTGCTCCATCCTCTCATGTGCCCCACTCCTCTCGAACCTCGCTTAATGTCGAAACTTTGCAGTCTGTCGATTTCCGCTTCACCAACTGCGGTATCCTCGTCCAAAAGGAGGTAATTGATTTATTTCAAAATGTCATTCCTATCCATCACTACTGCGGGTCTACATTGCGCTAGTGTTTGAGTCTATTCACTCTTAGTGGACGCGCCCTAAAATCACGTTTGTATGAGTTATATTTTTGATATAACTTTTGGAGTGTTACAGCTGCTACTAAAATTACAATATCTCAGTTATTTGTCATTGTTCAAACAAGTTTGATATATCAAAATGTTCAGAAATAACATTTCTGCTTCGTGGCATTGATAAAACAGGTCTTGTTTTTGAACATATTCTAATATATGTGTGCTGTGAGAAGAAAAAGATTTTTTTTTAAAGAAAACATAAGAGAATGAAATTCATCACTTACTCCATCATTGTAATTTATCCAACATTTCTGTAGCTAATAAACTGGTTTAGTTTCAATGGCTGACCATATTTATACAATCCATAAGAGTGTCAGTGACTTTGCAGCATAAATAACATTTATATTGGAGTTCTACATTTTCTATATTTGCATTATAGAAAACATATTTTACAACAAATTTACAGCTTTTTTTGATTGAGAAAACTAGGCACAACCACCACATCATTGCATATTACTTTGAATGAAATCGAGCAATGCAGTCATCAGGATGAAGGTAAGGTTTATCAGCACATCCATGAAAGTTGAATGATGTTCTGACTCTTGCTTCCGGGGGGGGGGGGGGGGGGGGGGGGTACTGCGACAACACATCTGCGCGATGAAGTTGATTTCATGGCAACATGATCTGTGCCTCCAAGACGATTAATAGGATTGCAATATTGATTTGTCTAATCCATGTTTCGACTGTGTCTGTAAGCCCTCTGCAGCAATAACGGACAGTTAATTAATTAGCTACCTTTTGAATTGAATTTTTTTTAATGTGTTGGTCTGGTAAGGGCATACAGGACATAAGCATTTAGTTACGAGATGTCTGTTATCCCCCCAAAACAATTTCTTCCACCACTTTCTGGTTTGCTGTGTAAAAGTGCAATAGCTTTCCATACACTGATAAAATTTGTAACATCCATTCATTTTTAAATTATATTCATCAATCATTGATGGCTTCAGTCTAACCTCACCAGAGCGACTGCTAATGCGGTTAGTGCTTAGTGAGGCACTACTAGAGACCAGTACGCAGGGCTTTTTGGCCTTTTTGTCTCTGAACATCACACAAAGGATTGTCTTTTCCAAGTGCAGGCACGATTTCATTTGCATACGACTTAGCTTTGCTGTCTTCAATGCGCGTGGAAAATACTTGCGGTTCACGTTGACCATGCCAGTATAATAATGGCTATTTTCAAGAAGATATTGCAATAGCGGTAAACTGGTGTAATATCTATCAGCAAAAATGTGGTGGTCTAACAGAGTTACAAGGGACCAACGAGTCACCGCCAGGGAAGGCCTGAAAATACCGTTTGGGGTACCCACACATAACTTAAAAAACCCTTCCCGAGGGATTGAGTTCATTGAACGGGGCATTGTCCTTAATTCTCAAACAATACAGTTTGAGACTGTCCAGTCAAAATATTTACCTTCCCATGATTTATAACGTCAGTTCAAATAAAGTTTGAAGGAATTGAATTGAAGAAAAAAAAAGTCATTGAGCAAAGCGGGCAGCTTAGCATATAAGCTGAGGGATGAGTGTGCTAGGTAGAGCAGATCGGAAAGAGCAGAGAAGAGAAGACTACCGTGCAGTTAGTAGGTAGGATATGGACCAAAGTAGAAGCTACAGAACATAGCAAGTGAATAATTCGATTAGAAATCACAGAAGCAGACCAGCCTGGAAAGGCAAAGAGAGACCAGTGTGTGATGTTCTGTTTGAGTCGTCGCTAACACCTGTCACACGTGAACCGACTTCCATGTCACTGAGTGGCATTCGTCTGCATTCTCGTCAGAGGGAGACGTGTTGCTTCAACATGAAGCTGTCGTCATGGACAACACATTGTGACTCGCGTGTTACCGTGGCCTGACAACCATGGTAACAGAACAACTGTCGTCTGTCATAGACACGAGCAAAGCTGCAGTAGTGTAGTTCCTGACAACAGTCGACAAAGAATAACTAGCAGATCTGATCACTGTAGACATCTTCCTTACGTTGAGACGAGACAAGTGGCTCAGAAGGCATACATGTTGTGTAAGCTGAGAGGTGGAACATAAGGTCACCAGACGAGCGAGCACAGAGAGCAACAAAAACAAGCAAAACAAATAGCTACATAGCATTATATCAACGCACAGAGATACATCCGGTGAATAGAATAATTGCTTGATTTTGACCACGTGATTAGAACTCTGGGTAATTTTAGTGCCAGATAAAAAACCTGTGCTAATTGCACGAAACTCTAGAAAGTATTATAGTTAGTTAGAGAACTGTTGATAACGAAACTCTTAACGAATCTCATGCTTAGTATTTCTATTTTAATGTGTACAATATTCAACAAATAAACATTCATTGTTTTGCTGTTAAAATAATTGTTGGTGGTTTAATTAAAGTGTGAGTTGAGGAGTGATAGTGGTAAAGAAGAAAGTTAGTAATAAAGTGGTGAAAGAATAACGTTTAACCCTGTTATAAATATATTAAATGGCACCGTGACTTAGAATATCAATATAAAAAGTGGAAATATCTATAGGATATCTAGTTTAGGTTAGGTTACGTTATAAATCTTAGATAGGTCACTAGACAATAAAGACACGATAAGGTATGATAAAAATGTTTTCTGTAATATGTATACGAAGACAGACAAATTATTCTCTTTGGTAAAATGTCTGGCAGAGCTAGGAGATGAAGGAAATGTCATAACTGTCTCAAAATTCATATTTCAGCAGAGTATGATGTTAATTTAATCATTCGCAAATTATGGCGGGATAAAAGCTGCGTGGATCAACACACTGTAGAAGTAAAACCAGTATGAATGAAATGGGCTGCCTGCTCAGCCGCAAGGTAAATACAAACTGCTACCAGAGATGTGTTCTGCTCTTATTCAATGCATACTAGAGGCGGGAAAAACACGTGAAGGTTTTAGTTGCTGTTTAATTCCCACAATGAGTAAGTTTAATCTTTTATATGTCATGAAAAGGACATAAAGTGGCAGGTTGCAGAAGCTTTTCTCACTTCTAGAGCGTGCTATTGAAAGCGGACCACGGTCTTCCAGACGGTTGTGCCATGCTTGGCTTCATCTGCGTGGCGCTCACTACTACAGAGTTCACATCGATCCACATCTCGTCAGCTAGACTGCCTTGAAAATAGCCTGTTTTCAGGGAAATGAAGTATCCGCCAAAAGTCACCAATGTCAGTTTGAGGAATAACATGAGAAATGACAACATTATGATTTTTATAAAATAATACGGGTTCACAACGACAGACTCAACATATTTGGCCAGGAGATGAAAAGTCATCTACTAGTGGGGCGTAACACTTGCACAAGCCAGAAGTGGACGGGAAAAGTTTAGTAAAGGTAAGGAAACATTCCAAACATACATGGGACATCATCATCATCATGTACCATGTCCTTTGTAGAACGTCGCTCTCATCACAACCAGCCAATATGAATCTCGGTCTGCAGTCAATATTCCCACCTGGTTCATGTTTAGAGTATCCTTGATATCTTATATCCACCTTTGCCTTGGTCAACCCCTGCGTCGCCTTCCAGGTACCATGCCATCCATGACCGTTCTTTCCAGTCCGACATGACGTTTGACGAGGCCGAAAAAATTCAATTTCCGAAACATAACATTGTTTATGAGCCAGTTTTCTTCCACATTCACGTCTTCTAGGATGGTTTTATTTGTCACTTTCTTTATCCAAGGAATTTTTAGGATTCTTCTGTAACATTTTGTTTCGAATGCTCCAATTTTCTTCCTTGCTGCTTGTATCACACTCCATGTCTCGCACCCGTACATTGCCACCGGGAATATGCATGTTCTCAAGATCTTCAGTTTCAGTTGCTCATTAGTATTATGCCATAAATTGTACATGTTGTTTAGCTTCTGCATCGCTATAGCCAAACGTCTTTTAATTTTATTTTAAAGCAGTCTCCGTCATTGAATACATGGAACATATCTTAAAAAAATAATCTAAGAGCAGCAAACATTGTTACCCTGCTTCCTTTGACTATCTATATCCGCACTATTCATAAAACACTATTCTCTAGCACTTTCTGGATGGCCATGGCTCGATTTATTTGACATGATTCTGCGAAGCTGCTCAATTGAAAGAAAGACGGAAAGGCTTGTTGCATCATCATTTCCATTGATCTTGTTTCGCAAAACTCCATGATTTGTTAGTTACTATTGAAATCATCAACTGCTAGCACAGAGTGAATGTGTTTTTTCTTTCTGTAAAATGTGAATGTTTCGCTGTCTTTCATTGTAATTATTACTGTTATCTTTAGTTTTGAATAATTAAATCCAGATTTCCTAAAAATAACCTAAATAAAAATTATTCATTCATTTATAACATTGAATTATTTTTCGTTGGTTTTCGAAAATGTAAAATACAGATACGTGCGTTTGAATTTATCACACCCCCTCCCCCTTTCCGCCCAAATAAATATATATATATTTAGTACCGATTTTATTTGAGCTAGTGACGTCACAGAATAGTCCATTTTTAACTGTTGGGGGTGTCAAACATTTTGTGAGAATAGATGAGAATTTCTGCTTCTGCTTCCTCTAATTCCTGTCGTATTAGCAATGAATTTCTCGAATCTGTCAATGTTGGCCCATGATAAGAAGAGTATCATCCAGTTTCTTGAATCTGTCAACGTTGGCCCATGATACGGAGAGTGGCATCCAGTTTCTTGAATCTGTCAACGTTGGCCCATGATACGGTGAGTAGCATCCAGTTTCTTGAATCTGTCAACGTTGGCCCATGTTACGGAGAGTAGCATCCATATTCTTGAATCTGTCAACGTTGGCCCATGATACGGAGAGTAGCATCCAGTTTCTTGAATCTGTCAGCGTTGGCCCATGATACGGAGAATAGCATCCAGTTACTTTAATCTGTCAACGCTGGCCCATGATACTTTGAGCAGCATCCAGTTTCTTGAATCTGTCAGCGTTGGCCCATGATACGGAGAATAGCATCCAGTTTCTTGAATCTGTCAACGTTGACCCATGATAAGAAGAGTAGCATCCAGTTTCTTCAGCAACATAGCATTACCCATGCTATCAGACGATATGATAACAACAATATTATCTAGGCCTAACAATAACCATTACCATTACTATAAACCTAGCCCTAACCTTAACCCTAACCGTAACTCTAACTCTAATCATAACCCTAGTCCTTCGTAAAACTGAATATAGCCATCTTTTCTACACTTTTATCTTTATCTGCCTTTACGTATTAAATATATACATATATATCAAGTCCTCCCCGAATGGTCTACGGGTGTCTTTATGTATGGCATAGACAAGAATAGCACCACTGCCCCACAGAGAGCGTGTCGTAAGAGGCGATTAACTGTGTGACATGGCATAACACGGGCCATAGTTAGGTGGTTTGTTAAGAGCAGCATAAATGGCACCTAACAGGCTGCGGGTCTACTTTGCTCTAGTGTTTGAGTCTATAAAGATGGAATCGTACATCGGTTAACCCCACTCCAAGAAACTCGTTATAAACAGACTTTGCAGAGTTTTCTAAATCAGTATAAAGACGTTGATAGTTTTTTGTCCATCACAAGTGATGAAGACCACTCTCTTTGTTCAGCCATGTGAACAGTCGTATCTCTTGCTGTGTCCGCTGAAATGGGTGACTTGCGCGGTGATTTGGATTAAAGTGAGGAAGAAACTGCGCCTTTTGTCAACCTCACTCACAGAGCCTAAGCTACCTTTTGCCAGTGGCAAGACATTCATCGAGACGACTGGAGATAGCATAGGATGCAGATTTTGCCTCAGGGTTACCACCGAAGCCTTTCCGTAAACATGTAACCCGCAGGGTAGAAAGGTGGGATGGCATCTAACGCAGTTTGTCGTGCCTTTTCGATAACCACAAGAGGTCGTATGGACAACACTCAGCGTGTGAGTGGGTCTGGCATCTCTCCCCAGCTGTATTGAACTCATCATAGTAGCATCTAAAATTCTCACACGCCAAATTCGCGAAGGTGAACTGGCAGAACTAACCCGTGAAATACGTCATAGGTATAAGCGTAGTGCCATTCAGCCGGCGTCCAGACCAGGATAAACGGATGGAAGAAATCACAAAAAAAGAACGAAATAACAAGTTCAGACGGAAAACAACACCACGTTTCAGTGAACACAAGTGAAGTCGTCGACTAGTGTGAATTCCAGGCAAATCCGAGGTCTGGCGGCATCCATAATGATCCAAAACAGTAGAGAAATGTAGACTCGCAGCCAGTTATGGCGCCATCTTTGCCAGTATAGTATATATTTATAGTAAAAAAACTATTTTCAAATTAATGCAATTATTAATTATTTAATAATAATTTGTTTATCTTGATCTCTATTATAGATTACAATATAGTACATCAATTGGAAGAATTATTTTAAAGGAATTGAAGAAGTAATTTAAACTTACAAAATGCTGACAAAAGAAATAACCAAGGTTACTTTTATTAATTCAAATGAACGTGTCTGCAAATCAGAAAAAACGATATCTTCTTCTGTTTCTTCGTTCGTTCTTAATCTCCCGCTACCAAGCCCATGATAAAGGCCTACAATTTAAATAATTAATGTTATCAATTTACTGATAACAAAATAATGAAAAATGCCTTCAAATGAAATGCTACGAGTGTTATAAAATTATAATGTTTTTGTTTTTGCGTTCGCCTTATTTCTCTAATCCACAAGGCGGTCTGCGTTGCACTGTGGTTTATATTTTGTGCCTGTCGGCCCAGTGCACCCGACTTCAACATCCATTTTATGTAAGGGTCTGCTTCTTCCTGCATTTTCTAAGGGTTTGCGTCTCCTGGGTAACGGCAGATGCTGTGATGTGGATCGAACCCAGCACCTTCTAGTTGTGAGCCGGATCCCTTAACCACTAGCTCATCGCAAAAAAAAAATGATTGTTGGGAACCAGACCACAGTGTTATCAAATGAAATACTACGCGTGTTATCAAATGAGATACTGCGCGTGTTATCACTTTCTTTGCACATGCTGCTTATTGCAGACAGTTTATATTGGGCGATGGTTGATTTCTCAGTTAATTTTGCATTATCTTTACCTGTGAACATGACTTTTTTTCCAAACAGTTCTTTACCACCAGACAAGAATAGTTGTTATATTGTTTCCAAATTGGAAAAACATTTTTGAGATTTCTGTGGATTCTGACGTCCTAAGCTATAGCTTAAATCCGGCCTTGCTGCAGAAATAGTAGGTGAAGATCTGTAGCTTTTGCATCTGTATAGCATTGCTTTCTGAGGAATTCTATATGGTGTTTGTCGAACGATTGACCAGCCGCTGATCATATTCGCTCCCGAATCTTGCGTTATATCTGTGATTTCCAGGATTGATACTAAATTGCCGTTTATTTCTCTTTGGATTACAATACATCTCGTGATTTGTGAAAATATTAAAGTAACAATGAACAAAACCCCATTCTCTGGAGTTACCAGAGTTGATGAAACGTGGTGAGTTTAAAGCTCCCTAACTACCCGTCATATTCCAAGCAATCAGGATTTTATGGCACCCAACACAATTAACTGTGAAACTGAGAGACCCTGTCGAATAATAAGTTCCACCGAACAGACATAGGCATGCAAGCGAGCGCTTCGGTAATAGTATTCAAAATTAAAAATGTTCATCCTGAATTTGCGTCTTTCAACATCAACACAGACAAGCATAATGCAGACAAGCACAACACAGACAAGCACAACACAGACAAGCATAATGCAGACAAGTAGAACACAGACACGCACAACACAGACAAGCACAACACAGACAAGCACAACACAGACAAGCACAACACAGATAAGCACAGCACAGACAAGTACAACACAGACACGCACAACACAGACACGCACAACACAGACAAGCACAACACAGACAAGCACAACACAGACAAGCACAACACAGATAAGCACAGCACAGACAAGTACAACACAGACAAGCACAACACGGACAAGCTCAACACAGACAAGCTCAACAAAGACAAGCACAACACAGACAACCACAACACATCATATGTAACAATCACATAATCAAACAAATCCCATGTAACAATCACAGGATCAAATAAAACATATGTAACAATCATAGGATCAAACAAATCATATGTAACAATCATTGGATCAAACAAATCATATGTAACAATCAAAGGATTAAACAAATCATATGTAACAATCCCAGGACAGGTCAGGCCAGGTCATCCCGTAAACGGTGAGGTCGTTGGGGCACACATGAAGACATCCTCACAACACCACACCATCCTTCTCTGTCACCCGCCGCTGCCTGTGACTCTTCTGGTCGGAGATTGGTCCATTCTTTTATGTTCTCATCGCATCTCTTTTTGGGCCGGCCTCTTCCTCGTCTGCCATGCACCTTTCCGCGGAGGATTGTATTTGCAAGACCATTTGATCTCGATATGTGACCGTACCAAGCGAGTTTCCTTCTTTTGACAGATGTCAAGAGGTCTTCAAAAGGCCCTAATACTGTTGTAATTCTATCTCGTATTTCCTCATTTGTAACTCGATCTTTATACGTGACGTTTAAAAGTCTTCAGAAACATCTCATCTCCAAGGCCTGTATCCTTCGTTGAAGGTCAGCTGTAACTGTCCATGTCTCACAAGCATAGAGGAATATTGACAGGACCAGTGTACGCATTAATCTGATTTTCGTGCATAGTGCTAACCGTTTATCTTGCCATATTTTGTTAAGCCGTGCAAGTGCCGCTATTGTCTGTGCTATTCTGGCCAACACTTCACATGTTGATCCTTCATCACTGACAATCCACCCAATATATTTAAAACGGTTAACCACTTCGAGTTCCTGACCATTAGCTTTTATCCTGCTGTTAACGCCTGGAACTGCGCTTAACGCCTTGCCATACAGGTGTTCAAGGACCGTTACAATGTTTTCGTTGATTTTATACATCACTATGGTTGCCCATAGCGCTTTATGCAATACTCTTTCAAACACCTTAAAATCAACAAACACATGATATAATGTTTGCTGCTGTTCTAGATATTTCTCGCTTAGCAGTCTTAAATTAAATATCTGTTCTGTAGTGCGTCTTCCCTGTCTGAACACTGATTGCTCCTCGGCAATGATGTTCTCTGCTTGGGGTTTCAATCGGTCGAGGATAAATCTAAGCATGACCTTGCTAGGGTGGCTGATGAGGCTTATTGTTCTGTAATTTTGGCACAGCTTTAGGTTTCCAGACTTATGTAACGGTATAACTATTGATTTCGTTCATAAGTCCTGCCAGTTTCAATCCCAGGCTCAAACAAATCATATGTAACAATCACAGGATCAAACAAAACAAAGAAACAAACAGGTACCAGAGGCTGAAAAAAGAAATCAAAGAGAAACCAGACGACAATAGTCACGTCAATCCGGGACAATAAGAACGATCATGGACCGGGACAACAAGAACGATCATGGACTGGGACAACAAGAACGATCGTGGACCGGGGACAACAAGAACGATCATGGACCGCGACAACAAGAACGATCATGGACCGGGACAACAAGAACGATCATGGACTGGGACAACAAGAACGATCATGGACTGGGACAACAAGAACGATCATGGACTGGGACAACAAGAACGATCATGGACTGGGACAACACGAACGATCATGGACCGGGGACAACAAGAACGATCATGGACCGGGGACAAACACAAAACGACCGATTTCACCGTTTTCAACGCGCACATCCCCCAGGCCTAGCGGCTCACACAGAGCAAATCGATCATCTCCGCTATGTATAGTCAACAATAACGAACGAGTCCACTCGGCAGACCACCCACGACTCACGACGACACTTTGATGGCCTATGAACCAACTGAACTGGCCTACGACCCGGACCGATAAATACTTCGGTCCACCCACGACCATTCACACTTGAAAATGGCGACGAGATCCATGTCGGTGCATGAGAGGGTCAATACCAAATAGGTAGAGTTGGTTTATTTATCTCAAGCCGCCATGTAAAAAATGTAATCCCTGTGCAAATCATCTCCTACCGACTTGCGACATTGGAATTAAAAGTCCCTGGACAGAAGAAACCCCTCCTCATCATACAATGTTACGCACCCCATATCGGCTACAACGATAACGTCGGGGAACTGTTCTATCAGAACCTCGAGCAAATATTACATCGCCCTGCCTACAAGAAGGTCGCCCTAGGCGATCTGAATGCCAGGGTGGGCTCCAGACGGGCAAACGAACAATTTATAGGTGCGTTCTCCGAAGACCAGCGTAACGACCGGGAAGATCGACTGGCTATCTTTGCAGAGACGCCGAAATTGTTCGTAGCAAACATGTTCTTTAACCAGCGGGGAAAAAGATGGACGTGGCACTCCCCAGATTGGAAAACAAAAAGCAGAAATCGATTATGTTATATGTGACGTTCTCCAATTAGTCACCAATGTGGAGGTGCAACATCGCTTAGACGTGATCAGCGACCACAGACCACTGCGGTTCTCGTTAAACTTGAGCTACCCTCCTCACAAATAACGGTACATAGCCATCCATCATCATTAGCTTTTTCCGTCTTGTCAGACAATAGTAATTGTGCTTTGAAAAGGTATGCAATTACAGTCCACGATGGTAACGAATGTGACTCGTGAGACCAATCCGGGCAGAGAAGCATCTTCCACAGTGTGTGCAAGAAAAATCAGGACCGTTTGCGGCATCGCATGGTGTGGCGTGTCTTCTCAAATTCTGAGTCTTTAGCCTATCAGCAATCAGTATCTCCTTTGTCTGTATTCCATGCTTAATCATGCCCCTCCATGTAACACGATCCATGGCGTCCTGTTCCCATGATTCCAAATCGATGCCTTCGTCATTCATATCCCTCTTGCATACATCCTTGTACCGAAGTAGTGGCCGGCCCAGAGACCTTTTCCCCAACTGTAATTCCCCATAGAGAAGATATTCTGGTATTCTGCCATCATCCATCCTCCGAATATGTCCCAGCCAGTGGAGCCTTCGAAGACTAAGCATGGCAAAGATTGTGACAGTGCCTGTTCTCTCCAACACCTCCGCGTTGGTGATCTTGTCTTGCCACCCAACGCTCATGATTCTGCGCATGCACCTTATGTGATAGCTGTTTACAGAGCCATAACACAAGTAAATAGCACCAAGCTAGCAGATCAAATCTAAAGACAGAAATGGCCCATCTCTGGCTCTCCAATAAGTATTTTTGGTCAACTGGTGACTAGAAGAAAGGAATGCATCACTGTTGCCACAATTCCTACCCCTACTAAAAGATGCTCCTGGATTGGAGAAGAGACTAGATGTTTACTCGAGATGCGGAGAAGGCTTAAAGTCAATGGCACACTCAACAAGATAGCGTTATGCGAAACGAATAAAAGGATACGTCATCTGCTCAAAGCTGACTACGAGCGGCATCAAACACGAAGACCGGTCAAGGCAGATGAAGACAGGCACAGTATAGTAAGATGTCGTAAAACGCAATGTCTCTGAAAACCTTACTGCCGCAAATTCGAGAACAAGCCGGAAAAAAAGGCATATCGAAGATGTCAGCTTCTACATGTACTTAGGGCAAAAAATACATGCCACCCACACCCTAGACCGAGAAATCTCAAGATGAAGAGCTGCAGCCTGGTCTAGCTTCAATACCAAAGACGCCATGGCAAGGCGCACCTTTTCAATTCTACTGTCATACCAGCCATGATCTTCGGATGTGAAGTATGGAATCTACGCAACGCGGATACAAAGGAACTACGAGTTACATAGCGAGTGTTTGATCATCACATAAACTTAACATTTTGCACACTATAAAATTATGTTCTCGGGAACTTCATGAAAAAACAAACAAACACGACAATGATTAGTGAACACATCTTCTTTATTCAACGGAACATTAAAAGGTAACAAAAATGCTACAGATTAAGGTGAGTGCCAATCACACCATTTATTTCTGAATAAAAAATAATAGACATGAATAAAGTTACACAATTGATGTAAATTTTTAAACCATACGTGTAGTGTTATTATAATTCAAATTAATACCGCCAATCATCAATGCCGTCTAAATCTAAATAGACCACGCGCCATGCTCATGGCGTTCAGTGAGTTTTGTTCAGCTCTGTGTCCTTATTTCGACACAGTCTGCTAGAACTGTAAAGGGCGACAGTCCATGCCACAGATTGTACAACCATGCTCAGAAGGCTGGTTTGCTAAGGTGTCTCCCGATCTCTTCAGTCGTTTTTCTCTGCAGCCAGAGAGCTTCTACAAGCGCCGGCAGCTACTATGCGTCTTCCAACTAACTGTCTCTAAACGACTCGATCCTGAGCAATTATTTCCCAGGTTTAGGATTGGAAGTTGCATGACTTCATACCTCTCCTGCATACGTCCTTGTTTCGCAGTGTTGGGCGGCTGATTTTTCTAACTCCAATGGCCAGCTGGCCATAGGGACCCCAAATACGTCATTCGGCGGATACAAGTTCTCAGAGCTAAGATACGCAGACGATACTGTGATTCTATCAAGCAGTACTGAGCACAGAGTGGTTATAGCAGCTAATTGCAGCCGTAAGCAGATGCAGCGAAGATAAAAACCTCTTGGTAAACATAAACAAAACAAAGATAATGACCACCGAAAGTCAACAATACAAAAAGTCAACATAAATTCAAATGTGATGGTGTGGAAATAAGAGCAGGTCACAAACTTCGCGAATCTGGGCTCCAGAATTGACAACAACGGTCAATGCTAAAAGGAAATTAGAAATAGATTGACAATAGCAATGCACAGACTTCACAACCTGCGAAAACCTATGGCAGAATATCAGCAAATCAACAAAAAGTAAAAATTAAAAATGTTGAGGACCTGTGTTTTTCAGTGGCAGCATACGGCTGCGGAACATGGACAGTTACCGAAACCTCAAGAGAATCGAATCCAAAGAGTCGAAATGTTATAGATAGGTCATCAGGCCTTCAGAATACCATGGACTGAAAAAAGAAGAATGTATACATTCGACACGCGTTCGGCATAGAGGAGAACTGGTTTATAAATTCCACGATAAACAGACAATTTCAATACTTTGGCCACATTAAAAGCACAACGGCCTAGAGAGAACGGTAATGGACGGTTTTGTGCCCGGCAAGAAAGGCAGAGGCAGATCAAGAAGGCAACGGGACCAAGATGTCAAGGAATGTTTGGATATGACTATGGAGAAGGCTGGAAATTTGACAAGAGATCAAGTTTTTTTTTAGACGTACTACAATCAACATGCAACATGATGATTGTGCCTCTTTATATGTTCACAATATTTTATTTGCTTAATTGTAATGTCTTTAATTCTTTCCCTTCCCATTCCTATCCAGGTCATGACTTCTTTATTTGATTGCTTTTCTTTCCACGAAATGCGACCTATTCTTCTGTATAACAACATCTCCCCGACCTCTATTTTGCCCTCCATCTTTTGACCACCGTCCACACTTCCTCACCTAGTAATAATGAATATACAAAACACCTGATGACTCTCATACTAGTTTATTTGTTATTTGTTTGGATGTCAATATAATTATGATATAAAATGTGCCATTCGCAATTCCTATAATCTTTATTTCATTTTTCATCCAAAACTAATGTATATGAAAACAGATAAAATCAAACAAACAAGTTATGTTTTGTATGATTTGGAAAAGGGAGACTAAAGTGGACAAAATGTGTACAATTAGCCAAAACAAAGATATTGCAAGACCTTATGAACGCCAAATCAACACCAAAGTCAATCATTACTGTATGCAAATCCATCCGGAAGCAACAGCCTTTTCCAGAGATAGAAAATACACTAGGTGTCGGAAGCAAGACGAGTCGGACTGAAAAGTAAAGAAGAGTTATAACCCTGAGACACATAGAGAACAACTACCCAAACACTGACTCGACCGATGTACACATTGACGGTTCTGCAACAAATGCATCAGAAGATGGAGGTGCAGGTGTATTTATGAGCCTAACAAACGGAAGAAAGACAGTTGCCAGTGACAACGGGAAAATTCGCAAGTAATTTCAGAGTATGGGCAGAGACATTTAAAGCTGCAACAGAAGCTATGCTGGCAAACGAAAGCACAGAAAGAACAAGAGAAATGCAGACCTGAATGACTTGAGATCAGCACTCTGTCAACTATGCCAGCAGTCCAAACCCAGAAGAGTCGTAGTACACTGGGTCCAATCCCACTGTAACATTCAAGAGAACCAGGAGGCAGACAGCATGACGAAAAAAGGCTGAAGGTCATCACAACCAGATTCAAGTGTGACCTACGAGGAGTGCAAAAGGTTTTTTAGGGTCAGATATATGGACAAATGAGAAACAGAGCATACTGGCTACACAAGAAATGATGTTTATTTCCAGTTCAACAGAGGAGAGAAGGATGCTGTTCTCAGACTCCGCACAGGCCACAGCAGACTGACGTACCATCTAATCAATAAATTGAAGATAGGTGCTACTGACGAATTCACCTGTGCTACTTGAAAAATTACCCCTGAACATCTGCTGCAAAATTGTTTGACATACGAGGACCAAAGAAAGCACTATACAAGCTCTATGACAGTGTCGACAACCTCAGGATGACCGCTGCTTTCTTTGAAAAAAATTCATACCGATGTCTGACAGCGTATGAAGAAAACTAACAAGAAGATATTTATTATTATTATTAAGTTTTTTTGGTTTATCAGAAGTTGGTTCTGTTCTGTTAAGAATCGTCACGATTGGACAGAATCATGAGTACTTTGTTTCAGTCAGTAAATGGAGAAGAGTGTAACTACTGCTGGATCCAGTAACCGGCTGGTTGTACATACTCGTGATTTCCTTTGCTCAATCAGCTTATCTACATAAAACAAAGCCGAGATTTGTATAATTAAGTATCTATTCTAATATTTCTCATCAATGGCTCTTTACACACACGAACTCCTACACAACTCTAACACGCGCCCTCAGAGTGAGACCCTTCCATTGCACTTTGGTTGGGATTGACCACTGAGATAGTCCTAACTATCATAGGAAGTGATATCGCTTACAAGACTACGGCCCGGAGTGGAAAGGGCCGTGACTACAGAGAGGATAACCAAAAAAGAAAGAAATAATTAATTATAAAACTAATTGTAACGTTCTGATGTAAATTAAATATTACGTCTCTGTTTCAGTTTCAGCTGAGTGCGTACTAAAAAGGTATACATTACGAAGTGGAAAAGACTTTCTCATACTGTCACTATCATGGGCAACAACGTATGCAAGAAAAGACAGGAAGACAACGAGAGTTGCTCTTTGAATGTATCACCAGATTGGGACCTGCAGCTAGACATGTCTCACGGGATATCGAGAATCACTGAGTCTGATATAGCGACATTGACTAGCTGTTGGAGATCGGTCATAGAGATGGACAAATACAAAAATCAAAGGAGTATATGTTTTTATGCTTTTCAAAGGTGAGGGTAAGCAGTTTATGGGTAGTCAAAGGTTTGTTTTAAAGAGATGTGCAGGTAATTATCGTTTAGCGATTTTTTTTTAAAGCAGTGATCATCTTAAGTGCGAGAGTGTGTCAGTAAGTTGGTTAGACACTGATATGGGATAGCTGAAAAATGTTCATGCTTGTTCCTAAAGGTGTCGTTATGTTGCAGCAGCATTCAGCTTTGTGATTACTCAACTTAACTTAACAGGTTTGTGCTAGTTTAGAAGACTCTGCAGAGTCTGTATACAACGTTTCATTTACATTTCATTGTTCTAAAACCTATGCGCATCCAATCTATTCTTAAATGCATTAATTGGCTTTGCCTCCACTACTTCCTGTGGCAATGCATTCAAAGTATTCATCACTCTTTGATTTAAAAAAATAGTTCCTAATATCTAATCTGGAATTTAATTAGTTAATTTGTCGATATGCCCTCTTGTTCTTGTAGGTGGTTGTTATTTGATTTTAAAAGAACTTGTTTTAGTCTATTTTATCCTTTCATTTGATTATCTTATAAACCCGTATTATGTCATCTAGAATTCTTCTCTTTTCTAGATAGTCCTTTTTTCTGAGTCTTTTCTCCCAACTGTAATTCTGGCTTTGTCGCTCTTCTTTGTATCTTTTACAGCAAATATATATCTTTTCTACGATAATGACTCCACACCTGTACACAGTACTCCAATCTAGGTCTAACTAATGCTTTATACAACATGACTATCACTTCCTTGCTCCTTTATTTAATATTGTTTAAAATCATACCTAACATTGCATTTGCCTTTTTTACTGCTACCTGGACTTGCTCACTAACTTTACATGTATGATATATTATAACCCTTAGGTCCCTTTCCTTTTCTATCATTATAATATTGTTCTCGCCATTTCTGTAATTATGTTCCATATTGGATCTACCCATATGTGGATGACTGTACATTTACCTACATCTCCATTTGCCAGCTCACAAACCATTCTCGAATATTGTCTAAATTCGACCTCGATAAATTCACTCCTGCTTTACGTGAGACACTACTGCATAGTTTTGTGTCATCCGTGAATTTTGCAATTATGGATCTTTATAAAGTATAAAGAACGTTGGATGCCGCCAGACCACATTACTCGACGACTTAATTTGTGTTCACGGAAACGCTTTGTTTTCAATTTGGATTGGTTAATTCGCTCGTTTTTTTAATAGATCTACGCTTATACATGTGTCGCATTTCACGGTCTAGTTCACACGCCTGAACGTCACGAGACTGGCGACCTTTGCCCTGGCTGTAAACAGTGTCGGTTTTGGTGTGTGAAATTTATACACGACTATAATGGACTAAATACCGCCCGGAAGAGATACCCAACTCCCTCACACGCTGAGTGATGTCCCTACGACCTCTTGCGGTTATGGGAAAGACACGACACACAACGTTAGATGTCATCTCCCTTCCGCTGCCTTGCGGGATACCTGTTTACGGGAAAAGCTTCGGGAGTAAACCCTGAGGGGAAATCTGCAAACTGTGCTATCTCCAGTCGTCTCAATGAAATCTTATCACTGGCCAAGGGTAGCTCAGAACCAGAGAGTGAGGTTAACAAAAGGCGCCGTTTCTTCCTAATTTCACTCCCAATCATCATGCAAGTCACCCATTTCAGAGGACACAACAAGAGAAAAGATTGTTCATAGGGCTAAACAAAGTAAAGTGGTCTTCATCACTTGTGATAAACGAACAACATAACGCATTCCCACCTACCTTTTTACGAGATGGGCGGCTGTTTAACATGTCCCGATTGCGTGCGACGACCAAGGCGGGGACGGTGCTTACTACGGAAATGCAATTTGCGGATCATGCAGTTCTAGTGACCAATAGTGAGCAGGCCTTGCAGAGACTGGGAGACAGATTCGCCGAGGGGTGCAATCAGTTTGGTCTCACCACAAGTCTGGAAAAGACTACGGTCTGCGCTCAGGACATTACCACTACGTCATCCATAAAGATCGTTACTCTGGAGGTTTTCAACAGTTTCACTTATCTGGGGTCTGCCATTAACTACACTCTCTCGCTCGAGAAGGCGATAGACAGAAGGGTTGGCAGGGCAAGTAGCGTCATGGCTCGCCTGACGGAGGGAGTCTGGGAAAACACTGCGCTGTCTCACTACACCAAGGTCCTGGTCTATCAGACCTGCGTTCTTGGCACTCTCATGTATGGACGCGAGACTTGGTACTCTCATGTATGGACGCGAGACTTGGCACTCTGATGTATGGACGCGAGACTTGGCACTCTGATGTATGGACGCGAGACTTGGAGCACTTACACAAAACAGATATCTACGGTGTAAATTGGGGATTGGGTGACAAGAGAGAGTATCACATAATACGGTCGTACAGAGAGCAAACACAAACAGCGTGTATTCGATATTGAGAAAGCGACGTCTACGGTGGTTGGGTCATGTTTATCGCATGGAAAATGAGAGGCTGCCAAAGGATATCCTTTATGAACAGCTAGCCATTGGAGTTAGAAGAAACGGCCGTCCCACACTGCGGTTCAAGGACGTATGCAAGAAGGACATGAAATCATGCGACATCCCATCCGAGGGGTTTGAAGAAATTGCTCCGTTTCGAGCTATCTGGAGATAGCCAGTTGGAGGGGACATAGTGACTGCTGACGCTCGTAGAGGTCTTCTGGCTGCAGAGATAAGGGAAAGACTGAAGAGATCAAGGAACAGCCAGGCAAGTCAGCCTCCTCAGTATGGTTGTACGATCTGTGGCAGGGACTGTCACACGCGTATCGGCCTTTACAGCCATAGCAGACAATGTCAAAATACAGGAGACAAAGCTGGACAAAATTTACAGTGCGCCACACGCATGGTTTATATAGACTGAAACGCCTATGATGATATTTTTTTAAACAGTTGTAAATCACCTATCTGCTTGCTGGACCTGTCGTAGGATCATTGTTACACTATTTATCGTCCATGTAGGTCTTATATTGGTAATATCGTTCTTTGAAATGCGGAGTAACAAATATTATACCGAGCAGAGCAAATTCGAATATGCTGTTTTAAACAATCAATCAGAATCTTTACCGGGATCAAGAGGCTGAGCAGCGCATGAGCTGCAGTGGTCAGCGACCATAGCTACTGCTAGCGTCAGAGCCCGCGAACCAGAGCTGCCAAAACCCGTCTACACCTCCACTCGGTGATCCTGGATAACAAGCGGCATCAGGGCAGTCTGGCTAAGGAGAAGGGATCGAAGAGGAAATGCTTGCTGAAGTCGGGTTGTTGGACCGAAAGGTGCAAATATCGCAGTCAAGCTGTAAACTACGATACAACGAATTCCGTTCTCTGGACTACATTCTGCTAAATATGCCCTTTCAGAGTTTGGTAGCGGGAGATTGAGAACGAACGACGCCATACCATACCGTCAACAAATACAAGAAAGCTGTTTATACTCCGCCATCTTGGGGATGCCCAGGTGAAATGAAGCCGGTAATTTAAACTCTCTCTCCATTCTCATTTCTATTAATTTACTTCATCTTTTCAAGTTCTTATTGTTAACACAGGTTGTTTGATATGGTACCAGAAACACAACAACTGTTTTTCACAACGAAAGATGGAAGCTTATTAAACGAAGAACAATGGTTGAACTACCCGCTCTACAGATCGCATATTCGGAGAGTAACTGATGCATTTAGCACAACAATTTCGCTGCTGCAAGACCAATACACATGTAACGAATACTTAAGCAATCTGGAAGCCTTTCATAACACCATCCCTGGCTTAAAAAAAATTTACTTGGAGGTAAGCTTGGCATTGATGCCATCCATGTCTGCTTCTCTCCCTTTTCTGATCACCATGGAAAACAATAATGTATTCCTGTATTTCATACATAATATATTTAGATATTTTGAGGAGGGCGTGGTCTAGGTAGCATGATACGAACCGTTGGGCCCAGCAGTACTGATATGTCAAGGCGAAGTGGTCCCGATATGTCAAGGCGAAGTGGTCCCGATATGTCAAGGCGCAGTGGTCCCGATGTGTCAAGAAGCAGCAGTCCCGATATACCAAGACGCAGCAGTCCCGATATACCAAGAAGCAGCAGTCCCGATATCTCAAGAAGCAGCAGTCCCGATATCTCAAGAAGCAGCAGTCCCGATATCTCAAGAAGCAGCAGTCCCGATATACCAAGAAGCAGCAGTCCCGATATCTCAAGAAGCAGCAGTCCCGATATACCAAGAAGCAGCAGTCCCGATATCTCAAGGCTTTGCGGTCCAGATATGTCAAGGCTTATCGGACTAGTTGCGTCCGTTATGCACGATCTACGATGTGTACGGAGTAATGGCAAGATGTCCCTTAGGACAAAAATCCGAATCTACCGGTCCTACGTGGTCCTGCTGAAACATGACATGGAAGACCTTCACGTACGCAAACAGCAGCGTATCCTAGGCATCAGATGGCATGACTACATCCGCAATATTGAGGTCTCTGCTAAAACAGGCATCCACCCAATCTCAGAAACACTGAGTTTCTTTGTTCAGTCATGTTGTACGGCTGCCCAGGAAATCCCTATCCATAAGATACTACACAAGTCTTTCCTCAGCGCTAACAGTCTTCCCCCGACCGGCAGGAGGTGCAGAAGGAGCCGTCCCCGAACAGCATGGCTTCAGCAAGTAGCAACCTCCTCCTCCGCCCTGGACGAGGCCTGGAACCACGCCACAGCTGTGGGTCATGAATGTGGCCGACCGACGAAACGGGCCCCAGACGCCTAAGCGAACATTATTATTATTATTATTATTATTCTTATTATGTGGTTGGTTACCTTGTTTTACAATTCCAATGTGCTTGGCTCAAATCAAATGTTGCTCGGTCTGACAGAAGGGACGTGCCATTTATCCTTAAAGTATGTCTGCTTCTCCAGTCGATCCAGGTGTAAATGGGTGACCAATGACGGCAAAGAACAGTTTTGGAGTCGCTTCGGAAGCTTTGGAGTTCCTGCTTTGTCGTTGGGACGGCGCTTTCAACAATGACAGGAACTAAACACATATGAGGTCCAGTACCATCAATTCTAAGAGCATTTTCAATGGAGCATTGTTCCGTATAAGTGTTGTTTCTACGACTTTTTTGGAGACCTAGATGACGGAAAGGGGGAAAAGGGGGAGTGTAAGTGGCGAAGAGGTTAGCTATATGGTTCACAACCCAAGCTTGTCAGGTTAGTATCTGGAAGCAACAAGGTTGTACCCTTATGGGAAGTACGCGCATAAAACAATGAGCAGTGAAGTCAGGTACATGAAACATCTCATCTCACAGTCTTAAGAAAACAAGTGAACGTCAAAAAAATACAGAAAAAGGACCAAAACCAAGAATACTACTCCCAACATGACTACGCTTGGCACTGTGTCGAAAACAATTTATTTAGATAGGTGTCTACTCTTGATGCGTTAATTGTTGCTTTGAATTAAAATTTACATGACCAAATGGGAAACCGAACATACTGGATACACAAAAAACGATACCTATTACAAGTTGAACAGAAGAGAGCAGGTCGTGGTCTTCAGACTTCGCACTGGCCACAATAGACTTAGGTACCACCTATTCAACAAATTGAAGATAGGTGGCACTGACGAATGCCCGTGTGGTACCGGGAAAATGACCGCTGAGCATTTGCTGCAAAACTGCCCGACATACGAGGATCAGAGAGAGCAGATGTGGCCATCACCAGTGGCAACACTAGACACGCTCTATGGCAGTGTCGACAGCCTCAGGATGACCGCTGCTTTTTTTCGAAAAAATAAAGATTGATGTCTGACTGCGTACGAAGAAGAAGAAGAAGAAGAAGAATTAAAATTTAAACATTCTATATTTCTATATGGAGATGTCACGTCTATTGTAGCCATATTGTCTTGCATTAGGTATATCAGCGCATAATGCATTACTGAAAAGTCGACAACCCGACCTGGAATATAAAAAGATCGCGTGATCATTACTACTTATACATCGAAGAAACTGCTCGTTCATTTGTTAACGCGTCTGCGACTGTGACGATGGGAAACAGTTAGGATCCGCATAATAAGGCCAGCCACCTTGTCGGAGAACGGGTCGAGATATATACATACATACCTCTTTTACCTGGCACCATACCTTCCTTCCCTGTTCTCTCAAAACCGTTGTGTCTCTTGATGTGACCAAAGTATTTACATTTTCTGGCTAAAATGGAAATCATAAACTAGTTCAACTCTATGCTCAACTTTTCTCTGTCCAGAGTATTCTGAGGATCTTTCCGTAACATTTTAACTCGATTCGATTCTTTTTTTTAGAAGTTTTTGGTAATCGTCCATGATTCACAGCCATAAGCTGCCACAGAAGAAACACATGCTCTCAAGACTTTTACTTTTGTCGTTTTGTTGGTGCTCTGCAATAATTTCTTCAGGCTCTTCAGTTTCTGCGTTGCCATGGCTAGTCTTCTTCTGATTTCTTTCGAGCAGTTGCCATTTGTGTCAATTCTGGAACCCAGATATTCAAAATGCGTGACCTGATCTATTTTCTCACCACCCACTGTAACTTTATGTTCAAATTGTGGTTTTTCGGTGGTCATTTTCTTTGTTTAGTTGATGTTTATAAACATATTTTGATCTTTACTGTGTCCATTTACGGCTGAAATTAGCTGCTCTAGCTCTTCTGCACTTCGTGATAGTATCACTGTGTCGTCTGCGTATCGTAAATACGGAATTTCGTTCCCACCAATCGTTAATGTATCAAAACTGTCAATGTTCTCGTCTTCTCGAACATTTGTTATTATATATTTCGCATACATGGTGTATAGATAAGGTGAGAGGATACATCCCTGTCTTCGCCCAGATACTCGGTCAGCTGTTCGTTGATCTTGGTATAGTATTTCATTGAGATGTATAATGTGCACAGGAAACCCCATTTCTTCATGATGTTCCACAGATTTTGATGTTTTACCGTATTGAAGGCCTTGGTGTAATCAATGAAAGACGTGTACAGGTCTACATTAAACTCCCTACATTTTTTCGTAGACATTCCTCATACTGAATATGTGGTCCTTTGCCCCTCTATCTTTCCTAAAAACCTGCTTGGGCTTCGTGAACTCCAGATTCACATTTTTTTTCTATCCTTCTTAATATGATCCGCAAGAGTATTTTGCTAGCGTCGCTGATTAGCGCGATAGCTCGTTAGTTTCTGCACAGCTTTAGATTGCCCTTTTTGGGGAGGGGAATATAAATTGATTTCTTCCATGCGTCTGGCCACTCTGCACTGCGCCATATCTGTTTACACAGCTCGTGATAGACTCTACCAATTCCCTCCACTCCTGCTTGTATTATCTCTGTTTGGATTCCATCACATCCTGGGGACTTTCCCTTTTGCAGGCCTTTAATTGCTGAGCGAACTTCCTCCAATGTTTGTTCAGGTTCTTTGGTTCTTTCTCATCCTTTGGTAGGATTGTAACTGAGCGCTTTGTGCTATCTTCTTACATGATTCTGCAGTACTCTCTCCACCTATTCAGTTATGTCTATGGTTTCTGTTAATGTGTTATCCTCATTGTCATTTATGACATGTAGAACCGGACGGAACTCCATTGCCAGTGTTCTTATCGCCCTAAAGACATCTGTGTCCCTGCCTTGTTGCTGTAGATTTTCAATTTTCTTTAGAAGTATCCACTATGTATCTTCTTTTATCTTTTCTTTTTTCTGTTCTAACTTTTCTTGCGCAGTATTTATATGCTCTGCTCGTCCCCTGACTTCCCATTTGTTTTAATTGTTTCCTTTCTTCAATGAGTTTCAGTTTTTCATCTGATATATAGATCTGTTTCTTGTGCGACATCCTGGGAATAATTTCGTTCGCTGTCGAGATTAAAATATCCCTTGCGTGTGATGTCAACTCCTCAGATGTCATCTCTTCATATGCTGCAAGCAGCGCCTCAAATGTATTTTATACATTGATGTATTCAGTAGGTATTGCTTTTACATAGAAACGTATTGGCTTGAAACATTTGTTAATTCTTGGAAGCCTTGTCTTGAATACTGCAAACAGAATTCGTGGTCCGTGTCGCAGTCCGCTTCTGGCAGCGTTTTTGTTGCCATCACATTTGACCTACATCGTTGTTGTACCAGGATGTACTCTTTTTTTGTGTTCTGCTGCTACCACCTGGGGAAGTGCACGTGTATAGTCTTCGCGGATGTTGTTTAAATAAGGTGTTGGCAATGGAGTGGTTATTTTTCATGCAGAATTCAACCAGTTTTACCCCTCGCTCATTTCTATGTCCCAAACTCTTTCCTCTCTAACTTTTCGCATTCAAATCTCCAGTGATGATCAAGACCTCTTTTTTCTACTTTTTCCATTGTTTCTTGTAAGGTGTCATAGAAATCGTCCATTTCGAAATAATCAGCTCTCATGTTCGTGCATAAACTTGAACTATTTTTAACTTTCTTGTCTTCCTCTTTAGTCTGATTGCAATTAACTGGATTGTAAGCGAATAGTGAAGGTGCCGCCGTCTTTGACAGAATGAAGCCGATCCCACTTTTTCCACACTTGTCCATCCCATAGTTTGTGAATGTTTCTCATGATGTACTGGTACAGTGCCCTTGACAGGCCCATCTGTGTTCGGAGACTCCCAGAACATCTATTTTGGTTCTCTCCATCTCTTTTCCAATTATGAACAGATTGCCCTGGTATAGGCTCCTGACGTTCCAGGTACCTATTAATAGATTTGTTTTTAGTCCCATTTCAGAGATGTCCACTGTAATGCAGTCGGGCTTTAGGCCGTCATCTCTATTACTTGTACTGGCTCTGAAATCGGCCTCATCCCCAGTTGGCGTAGATGATATGCCTGGCATGAGGGCCTCACCATCAGATCTTTGCGTTTCTTTTCTATCGACTGTCATAGCTTTCTTGACATTTTATGTCCGTAGTTTGCCATTGCTTTCTGGACGTTGTTCTGGCCGGTTACCAAATATGGTCTCTGGTGCGCCCTTAGCCCGATACCAGGTGTTTCCAGCTCCCGCTTTAAGAGTCGTTGTCGCACAGGTCGATCTTCCGCCTCGTCTACCAGCAGCTGTGTGTACTAGTCAGGGGTGGACTCTCCTTCTTATCATTTCCCTCACGTAGTTTAGCCGGCAGGCCAAGGCCGTTACCTGGGAAGTGGCGCTGTCGTACACAGGCAGGCTCTAGAAGCCATACGTCAGCTACACAGAAGTGCAGAAACCAAATAGGATCCTGGCCATCAAGAATGTAGCTGCCTCTCACCCTGAGGTACTATCCCTTAGATACTTCTGCCCTACCCCTATATATAAATATATATATATATATATATATATATATATATATATATATATATATTTACTGATCACCGTAGTAGTGAGCGACACGCAAATGAAGCCAAGTGTAGCACAACCGCCTTGAGGATCCCGGTCCACCTTCACCAGCACGCTCGGGTTGGGAGGAGAGCTACTGCAACCTGTCACTTAACGTCCTTTTAAGGGCGCACATAAGAGTAAACCTACTCATTGTGGGCAGTCGCAAACCACACTATGTATATATAGGGCTTGACCATAAGCGCTCGTCTGTGAACGAGTAAAAATGTCAAGTTGACGAGTAAAATAAAATCCGTTTTTAATCGTTAACTACGTTTTTAATCGTGAACTACGTTTTTAATCGTTAACTACGTTTTTAATCGTTTACACAACTACTCTCGTACGATTATTAATCATATTACGGATCGAAAAGATTGTACATGAGCTAATTTATGATGCTGAATCTAAATGGATCTACACTACCATAATTAAACTTACCACAACCATTGATAAATGGTACTACAGTGCTAAAACTACCAAGCACGTTTAAGGGCACAGACGTCATGCCTCCGGCAGCAGTGCATTTTTTCTTAAGAAGAAATAGGCTAACACTGTGTAAGTAAAACAATATTTGTTAGTTTGGTACGCATTGTTATGTAGAAATAAAGGTGAATTAGTGTCTAGTTTAAATTTGTTAACATAAACTGCACAACCGTAGTCCGACCATGCTGACTGGTGAAATTTGTGATTGACTGGTAAAAAAAAATAAAAAATAGTCAAGACCTATATATATATATATATATATATATATATATATATATATATATATATATATATATATATATGTGTGTGTGTGTGTGTGTGTGTGTGTGTGTGGGGGGGGGGGGGGGTGTTATAAGTCAAAAGCGACCGGTTCCTCAACAAGGTAGTTAATTTTGTGCGGGATCAAACCCTGTCTTATGTCGTGTAGTCTTGTTACAAAGTGGCCAGTGGACGATTGCATTGTTCATGCTCGCTGAAGTCGCGCCAGCGCGGTCATGCTGGCGCTGAAAAGGTCTAGGTTGTTGGTTCTGAGGTTGGTATTGGCCATCTCTTTCTTGATCAACGGTCAGGCTTGAGCAGGATTGCTGGTTTCCCTACTTCATCGGGCTGCTGCATGGCTCCCTTCGCGCCTTCGTTACTCTATTGTTGACTTGTGATATACCTCTTGAGTAATTTCAGAAAGTGCAATAATGAAAAATTCGGTACAGGTTATTCTGCATGACATCTTCATAAAAACGGGCGTGTGTACACGTTTATAGTTAAATTGTTATATATATATATATATATATATATATATATATATATATATATATATATATATATATATATATAGACATACATAGGCAGACACATACACATACATATTTATTATATTTCATCATTATCAACGAGTAAGTCAGTCCGGAGAATAATGTTGAAGTCGTATGGCCATTTCACGACAATGTCCTCTGTTCCCGGTCGATCTCTTCAGCACAGCGTGAGCCTGCACCTCGATGTCCTTGCACGCGTATGAATTCTTGTGTTCTTGGAAGCACTCTTCTTCTTTCCCACTAAATTTTGCCTTCCAGTATTTCCAATAACGTTTTTTATACTGTTTTAGAAGACTCTACACAGTCTGTATACAACCAGTTTCTTGGAGGGTGGTTTTTATCGATCTACGAGTCCATCTTAATATACCCAAACACTAGAGCTAAGTAGACCCGCAGCCAGTTAGGCGCCATCTATAGCTGCTCTTAACAAACCAACTGGAGAAAGGTACAAATAACTTGGATAGATTTTGAATTTGAATTTTGTTAAGCCGTTATGCCTAGTTTTTACAATTTCCAATTGCCACTAAAATTGTAACGTGCTTGACACTGCACACGGGAGTTCGATCTCACTACCCAGAGATCAGGGGAATTTTTACCAGAAGAAACACGTGAGAAATAAAATCCCGGTCTCCACCGTGATTCGAACACGCGACCTCCGGCACCCGAGGCGGATACCCTACCTTAAGACCACTGACTCTATGTCTCATATTTCAGCTAAGCTGAGACGACCTACATTTATGTATATTTGTCATTAGATTTCTATGTGGCCCTATACTGTTTTAAAGCCCTTGCTCGTTTGGTATTCCTCTGACGAGCTCATTCTTCCCATCATGCCATAGCACTATATCCCAAAAGCTTCTAAGGTCAGTTCGTCCTCTTTGTTTAGAGTCCTCCATATTGCAGAGCCGCGCAGTGTTACCGGTCAGACATACATGGTGATTACTCTTACACGCGCCCTCAGGGTGAGGCCCTTCTATTGCACTTTGGTTGGGCTAGCTTCTGAGGGCGCACAAACCTAGCATAGGTACATACAGACGCACACATTCATCCAAGCACTTGTTTATGGGTCCTGATATCGCCCAATGGACTACGGTCTGGGGTGGAAAATGGCGCGCCTCCGCCAGTAGAAACTAGTGAGGCAAACATCTAAGCAACAATAACTCACTATTGATGCTACTCGACGTTTGAAGGTATCGTTTTTGCAAGGATTTTTATTTTTGCTACAATAATCATAATTTTAATTTCAGCTCTACAACAAGCACTGTCAGTTATTATCTGTTATATATATGAAAATCTCGGCACTTATTCTATGCTAATATTTATTATTTGGGTTTGATTGGCTTTTACCCCAGCTATGTTTTTTGCTGGCATTTATTTTCGTACCAAATGTCATAGCTGTATCGCTGATCTTGGTAATCTTAGCCATACAAATCGATTACTCCACCACTGTGCTTATCAAGCCAGAGTGGTACACGATTTAAAAAAGCAAGGACTAATGTAGCCATCCAGTCATGTCGAGTGTATATACATTAAAAGTAGCATGTCCTTTATAGAATATTGCTTCATACAACCGCCAATATATATGGCTGTTATAGGTTTCCTAGCAAAGTATGCAGTACGGTAGGTTGCCATTACCTTCCGTACGTGGAAGAAAGACAAAACTACCCATGTCTGACAAAAGAGTGGGATTCGAACAGGGTGGGTTTGAATTGTCAAACGGACGCTTGACTCCTAGACCACGCAGCCTCATATATATATATATATATCACTTATGCGGAATGTAAAATGAGAAATTTTAGAGAAGACAAAAAAAAAGGCAGTTTTGATACATTTACGATTAGCGGGTACGAGATTCCAAAGTTACGATACGCAGACGACACAGTGATACTATCACGAAGTGCAGAAGAGCTAGAGCAGCTAATTTCAGCCGTAAATGGACACAGTAAAGATCATAACATGTTTATAAACGTAAATAAAACAAAAGATAATGACCACCGACAAAACACAATTTGAACATAAAGTTACAGTGGGTGGTTAGAAAATAGATCAGGTCACGCATTTGGAATATCTGGGCTCCAGAATTGACACAAATGGCGACTGCTCGAAAGCAATCAGAAGACGACTAGCCATGGCAATGCAGAGGCTGAAGAGCCTGAAGAAATTATGGCAGAGCACCAACAAAACGACAAAAGTAAAAGTCTTGAGAGCCTGTGTTTTTTGTGTGGCAGCTTATGGCTGCGAATCATGGACGATTACCAAAACTTCTAGACAAAGAATCGAATCCTTCGAGTCAAAATGTTACAGAAAGATCCTCATAAAATACTGGACAGAGAAAAAGACAAATGTAGACATTCGGTAGGAGTTGAGGATAGAGGAGAATTGGTTTATCTATTCTATTATGGCCAGAAAATGTAAATACTTTGGTCACATCAAGAGCCCCAACGGTCTTGAGAGAACAGGGGTGGAAGGTATGGTGCCAGACAAAAGAGGAAGGGGTAGACCAAGAAGACGACAGTACCAAGATATCCAGGAATGCCTAGGTATGACTGTGGCGGAGGCTGGAGTTTTGGCAAGCGAAAGAGTTTCTTTCAGACAGACTGTGATGGGAGCGATGTTCTATAAAGGACATGCTACATGATGATGATATAAATATATATATATATATATATATATATATATACACACACACACACACAAGTATGCTCAAAAACGCATACTTGCATATCGATAGCCTTACACTCTCACAGGAGTATACAAAGTCATATTTTCACACACTGTGAAATATGTTAACTATCATTCCCTCACTCTGTGGTTCTTCTTCTTCTTCTTCTTCTTCTTCATTCGTTCTCAATCTCCCACTATCAAACCCTGAAAGGGCTTAAGTAGCAGAATGTAGTCCAGCGAACTGAATGCGTTGTGTCGTAGTTTACAGCTTGGCTGCGATATTTGCACCTTTCGGTCCAACACATCCGACTTCAGCAAGCATTTTTTGAGTACCGGGTTAGCATTCCCTCTTTGATCCCTTCTCCTAAGCCAGTCTGTCCTGCTGCAGCCTGTTATCCAGGATCACCGCGTGGAGGTGTAGAAGGGTCTTGGCAGCTATTGGTCGCTGACCACTGCAGCTCATGCGCTGCTCAGCATCTTGATCCCACTCTGTGGTTCAATCACCAGTTGGTGCAAGATTTGTTTTCTGATCACAAACCGGCTGTACCCAGCCACGGAAATTTGGTACCAGAAAATATGGGAAGTAAAAACGGAACGGCCGGCATGATACTGAACATATCATCCACTATGTGCCGTCGGTTACAAAATAGAATGGGCCTAACACCATATATGGAGCCGCGTAGCGCAGTGGTTAGCGAGCTAGCTTCCCTGAGCTAGACTGCCTCTCTTTGGTCTGTATTAATGGGACAGTCCTGCAGGACATGTTCTGATGTTTGCTTGGGGGCTTCACAGTTGTACTTGGCGGTGTCTCTAAAACCCATTCTGTGGAGGTGGGCTTTGAGTTCCAATGTCCCGTTATGAGTCTGAAGATCGTTGTCTGTCGATGGGTACCGGATCCGGGAAGTAAAAGCGGCGAGGGAGAGGAGATGGCTAACACCTCACTGCTATGCTATGCTTAACTTTTAACACGATTTTTTCTATGCCTTGCAAGGCGTAACGTGATCTTTATTTTTTACTTACTCACTCACTTACACACAAACTCAGCAGTATACCATAGCAGCCACCCGTTTTTCATCACATATATCCCAAAAACATACACTCGCTACTAAAACGTTCCAGCTCATCCATCATAGAAAATCATACACAAGCATAACACTTTACACAATTTTCTGTTGCAGATATTTGTCAAGATCTTTGACGACGAATTGAAACTATCCCTTGGATTATTGTACACAGAAAGAGTCAAAGAAACGTTTAGAAAATTATTGATCATGATGTATGGCAAATTGTCATCGAGATTCGAAGTTAAGAAATGTTAGTATGCCTTAAGTAGACAATACAGGGCTTCAAAATAGTTATATAATTGTATCCATGCAACAGTAGTGTTATGCCTGAATGGCGCAATAGTAACGGTAATGCCGTATCGGTCAGTGATGTCGGGGATGAAGTGTTAGAGACTTTACTGTTTGAGGTCACAGCTTGTTTAAGAGGTGGGGGTGGCCAGTTCACTTCCTCCGTAGCATTAAGCCTAGTATATATTTTCATCTGGTTCTACTGGATCGTGTGGGTAACGGGTGCTGAGCCCCAGCTCTACAATACAATGCCAGTGCTCTACCATTACGCTAATCAAGCCAATCGTACCCGAGTTAAGAAAGAATAAGTCCACTGCAAGCTTCCAGACATGTCGTAAAATGAGACTGACGAGTGTTGCGCATAGGGCAAGCATCCTCATCACGTAAACCCATATGCTATTGAAACTCCCACTGCAAATTCTCGAATGTAGACTTCTTGAGGGATAGCTGTAGTCATGTCCATATACTTCACTTGGAGTCATACAGCTTATTCTTCTTTAATCAACTGATGCTTTGCTTCTAGCCCAATTTATCTTCACGTAGGAGACTGTGCGTTTCAGATCTTCGCATGTCCCCCCTCTCCCTCCACGCCCACCCCCTTGCCCCAGCTTTTTGTGTATGGTCACTCCCCTGAGCTAGACTGCCTCTCTTTGGTCTGTATAAGTGGGACAGTCCTGCAGGATATGGTTCTGATGTTTGTTTGGGGGCTTCTCAATTGCACTTGGCGGTGTCTCTGAGACCCATTCTGTGGAGGTGGGCTTTGAGTCGCAATGTCCCGCTATGAGTCTGAAAATCGTTGTCTGCCCATCTCTGCCAAGTCTGTCTATACCGGCATTTCTTACTTGAATTCTTTGTGCTGGTCTCTTTATTCCGTCCTTATGGATCGTTTAATGTATATATTTGCTTCATTGTAGCTCTGTGGCGAGTCTGCTTGCCACCACTTCCGGCTTTTGCGAGCTCATCTGTTTTCTCGTTTCCATGGACCCCACAGTGGGCCGTAATTCACTGTAGGACTAAATCTGTTCTTTGGAACAGCAATCCGATGTTGTATTTCGTGTGAGAGTCTATCTTGTTTGTGGCTTGACATGGCTTGTAGTATACTTCTGGAGTTTGTTAGAATGACCGTTTTCCTTGTTGTTATGTTTTGGCTTATAAGAATTATCGTTTCTGCATGAACAGCTGTTGCTTCAGCTATGAAATTGGTACAGATTTCTCCTGCTGGTATGGAATGATTTTATATGTCCCCGCTAGAGTGTGCGATGTAGATTCCACTGCCCCCCTATTTTCACTGACTGGGGCCGATCCATCTGTGTACAGATGTGCCCATGAGTTGTTAGTGTGCTGTCTGTATTTCGCTCCTGCAGAACGTGGATTTTTTGCTCTGTTGCTGACTGCCCTTTTTTCTGAGCCATTCAGCGAATGAATGAATGAAATAATCAATCCAATCAATGGATTGAATGTCCGATTAATCAATCACTCAGTAAATCAATCAATCGTTTGATCAATCAACCAGTCAATCGACTAATCAACCAATTAATTGATCGATCAATCAATCCATCAATCAATCAATACATCAATTAATCGTCTTAGTAGCAAAATCATTTGAAGAAAAATGAGTTGTTACTATTGTACTAGTGACATGGTCTTTCTGCACATATTTCGACGAGGTTGTGAAAATTACTAATATCTAAATTCAGACTACACGTAAGCTAACAATAGATGAAAGTTCACATGCTTTCAAAAACATGCATATTTTGATAATGTTATATGATGTAGAAAAAAAGTGAGAAAACGCTATAGCAGCGATCCAAGCTTCAATACATACCTGGTGTCGAGGGATATGAGATCGGGCGAGTGTAACAATCGGATGTGCTATGCTTGGCTTCATTTGCGTGACACTCACCTCTGCGGGGATCACGTCGATCCACATCTTGTCAACGAGACTGCCTTGAAAACAGCCCGTTTCCAAGGAACGCTACATTGAAGAGAGATAGTGGTCTTCGTCAGTATATTGTGCTTGTTCCTGACGCGACGCTCTAGTCAATATGTTCTGTCTGACAAAAGTACCTGACTCAATCACATAGACGCTCCAGTCTAAATGACTTTAAATGAGTACCTGCCTCCCACTTAGAATAGGTAAGACAGCGAGGGAAGACACTGGTCACTCCACCAAAAATTTAAACCAGGCAACACGAAGTCTAATGCTTCATCATTGACGACAGTGCCTGCTTGGGACACCTTCATTTTGCCAATTCAACTTATATAACGTAATGACTTAAATCCATTATGTGTTCGAAATTTAAGTACAGTTTCTTATACTTACTTTCCGTGTCCAAGCACCACGTTATATATCTTGCATCCAGTATTCAGCGACATGGGTTGCCTTGTCATTTGCCTCCAGCATGTCACGCCTATTGCATGTTTCCTGGAGGTTGGGGCAGGTCATCAGGTGTTCTGGGTCCTGTATTGCGCCGCAATCACATGTGTCATATATCTGTGTATCCCCATCGCTTCATATTCCTCTTGCACCGTGATACACCAGTTCGGAGTCTGTTCAGCGACTTCCATGTTGTGTATGGTAGATGATGTCCAGGAGCAGGTTCCTCTCGAAGTTCCTTCTCTGGGGCCTGCACCAATTCGTACCACCTGTCGATACGACGACTTTCAGGGTTTGTATGTATGGGGTTTGTTGTTTTTAGAAAGCTATGTCTGGATTTGAGTCCTGTGTTTTGTACCTGATATCCAAACATTGGGTGCATTGTGTCGTGCTCCTGTTTTCCTCGTTCGACTTCTGCTGCGACGCTTCTTCGAATCTCGGAGGGGGGGGGGGGGGCTGCTATGCCAATTATGGGGTATATTTTATCAATGGGGATGAATTTTAGGCCCCCTAAAACTATCCGACCAGCCTCATTTATTGCTGTATCAACTAGTTTCGCATGCGCAGAGTTTTTCCAGACTGGCGCAGCGTATTCAGCTACGGAGAAATACAAGGCAAGTGTAGATGTCCGAAGGACTGATGGCTGTGTATGTTGTGCTGGTCAGTATTCTGATGATATTATTTCTAGCGTGTATCTTACGATTTGTGTATTGGCAGTGCGTTATGTAAGACAATGTGCGGTCTAATTTCACGCCTAGATATTTGGGAGCCGTGCAGTGTTCAAGCTCCTGCCCTTGCCCCCTAATCTGAAGTTTTCTTTTTGCCTCTCTGTTTCTGAGGGGGTAGTGACATACCTTGGTATTACTGGGATTTGGTTTAAGGTGATTCTTGTGGTAGTATTCTGCAAGGGCAATGATAGAATTTGACAGTTTGCTTTCCACTTCATCAAACCCTTTTCCCTGTACAGCAACTGCTGTGTCATCAGCCTAGATGAATTTCCTTGTGTCTGTGTCCATGGGAAGGTCATTAGCATATATGTTATATAGCATGGGTGCTAGGACACTTCCTTGTGCCAGGCCGTTGTTTTGGTTTCGCCATCTGCTGTCTTTTTTCCCCAGAGTTACATAGAATCGCCTATTTTTCAGGAGGCATTTGATGATATTGGTCAGACGCCAGTCTTTTGTCATGGTGTATAGCTTTGATAGTAGTCACCGATGGTTTATTGTCAGTTTCTAATGAATATAGACGAAACATATACAGTTATTTTAGACATGCATGCAAGTGATTAAGTCCCCGATACATGACTATTATTCGCTTACGTGGTTTCAGACGGCAAATCAAAAATTAGTAATTAATAACCCGCGAGTCGTCGTTAAAAGTTGTGTAGAAGGACCCATTAGTTATGAGATTATTAAACGCGTTTCCTTCAAATGATCCTGCTAGGATTGTTGTATGGATAAGAAGATATTGAGACTGGAATTACTGAATTACCTAATGTAAGCAGGTTTGCCCGATAGTTTAATGATAATTTATTTTGTGTTAGTTTTTCTTCCGCTTGTGCCGTTGTTCTTATTTAAAAATGGGTCAATAGTTTTATTTTTGTTTATCAACAACATTTGTGTCAATTCTACATGTTCATTGAAGGTTATTAATTTATTTTCCAGTTTTTAAATAAAGAACACGTAATTATTATATTTTGTGTTGTTGATGCAAGCTTTTATTCATGGTAAGGCGTGCTTTTGTTTGTTTTTGGTCCTACTTGAGTGTAATTTTGATAAATTAGCAGATCGTTCTTGTAGATGATGTATACATTTAAGCTCTCTTAAGTTATAGAGAAGTTGGTTAAAATATGAGAAAAAAAAAGCCCCCGCAAACGGACAACGTTCACTGTGAAGTCAGGTGTATAATTAATGATGGTGACATAATCCTTTTAGCTGTGAGCTGGCAGCTCATGACAGCCCAATGCTTCCCCTTTAGCTGTGAGCTGGCAGCTCTTGACAGCCAAATGCTTCCCCTTTAGCTGTGAGCTGGCAGCTCTTGACAGCCAAATGCTTCCCCTTTAGCTGTGAGCTGGCAGCTCATGACAGCCAAATGCTTCCCCTTTAGCTGTGAGCTGGCAGCTCATGACAGCCCAATGCTTCCCCTTTAGCTGTGAGCTGGCAGCTCTTGACAGCCAAATGCTTCCCCTTTAGCTGTGAGCTGGCAGCTCTTGACAGCCCAATGCCTTCCGAACAAAAGCACACGTCCTCCTCAATTGTTGTAGTGATGTATGGTGTTTTGTATGGTGAGTTGTTGTGGGAGCAACACGTTCCGTAGTTCGTCCAGCCCTGGGCACAAAGTCAAGAGGTGATCGACTGACTCCTCGTGGTAATGACAGAATCTACAGTTTGGTTCACGTAGTGGGTTTAATCTATTCAGATGTTTGTTGAGAGGGGCATGGCCTGTTGTCAGCTTGGGGATATGTGAATAATTAATAACAGGATGTGAAAAAACCAGTCCCACAGCACATACTGCCATCGGGAGGAAGTGCTAGACCATTCTTTATACTAGACCTCAGCTTGTTATTAGATGGGGATTGTCAGTTGCAGTTCTCCGTGCATTTTCTTCCCTAATAGTAAACCGGCTACACATTTACAACTGGTTGACTTGAGATTTCGTGCATCAAACTCGGTATCTTTGCTGTGCGAAATAGTTGAAGCTAAACTAGTATTTTGCCTGACACTATATCTTCCATCACTGGCCTCTCAAGACCGTTTTATCTCTTGATGTGACCAAAGTATCTACATTTTGGAATGTAATGCTAAAATGGAATTGATAAACCAGTTCTCATCTATGCTCAACTCTTGCCGAATGTCTACTTTGTCTTTTTCTCCATCCAGGTTATTCTGAGGAAGTTTCTGTACCATTTTGACTCGAATGACATGATTTATTTTCTAGAAGTTTTGGTAATCGCCCATTATTGGCAGCCATTTTCTGCCACGGGAATGACACAGCCTCTAAAAACGTTAACTTTTGTTGTTTTGTTGGTGTTATGCTATAATTTATTCAGGCTGTTTAGCCTTTGCGTTGTCATGGCTATCTTTTTCTGATTTCTTTACAACAATAGTCAATTTTGTCAATTCTGGAGCCAAGATATTCATAATGAGGGACCTGATCTATTTCTGCACCACCTACTGTAAATGTATGTTGACATCTAATATATATGCCTAGAGTATGATAATAATGGATAGAATCAGAAACAAAAATATTAGGAAACAAGTAGGTGCAACACCAGTGTTAGACCTCAAAAAGAGACAGCAAACCAAATAGTTCGGCCAATGATGCGACAAACACCAGAAAGTATCCCTTATAAAGCAATGCTACACAAATACAATGGATACAAAGTCAAGGGCCGATCACACTAAAAATGGATATTAGAAATAACAGAAGCAGTAAAGCTCCCAGTGTACGAAGCACACGCTAGGGCCTGGTCAATAAACCTTTTCATCACCTGACGTTGAAAGGCACAAGCAGGACTCAAGCGAAAAGACAAAGAAGAGCAAGGCATAAAGATAAACCGTGTTGTTATTGTTGTTGTTGTTTGCGAATGCCCGCAATGTGTAGGTTACTCTTTTGTGCGTCTTTAAAAGGACGTTAAGTGGTGGTTTGTAGTAGTTTTCCTCACATTCCGAGTGTACTGATGAGGGTGAAATTGGGTACTCCAGGCGGTTGTACTATGCTTGGCTTCATCTGCTTGTCACTCACTACTACGGGAGTCATGTCGATCCCTCACCTCGTTAGCCAGGCTGCCATGAAAACAGCCCGTTTCCAGGGAGGGCTACTAGGAATTCGAGGTGAGGGTCTTAGCCAGTATGTTTTGCCTGACCCTGACTAACATGTCTGATCAGAATATTTTACCTGACCAGACGTTAGTCTTCCTCCTCTGATAGTACATATAATGTGACCATTTTTCCTTATATGTTGATTTGTTAGTTCAGTATTGTTGTCCCTGATAAAGGCCTATTGGTCGTAACGTAGGTTTTGTTTGTGTTTTCGTCTCGGTGCGGTATCTGACCATACCCATTTTACAATTTTGATTAAACTCAACCTTAATCAACTTTTACAATTTTTTTCATGTTTTTTCCCGAAAATTAAACACCAACCGTCACTCAGTTTCCACACTGGCGGAAAAAATAATGGTTCCAGGTATGTACTTGATGGATCAGCAACCAGAGTAGTGAAGAATGGAGGCGCAGGAATCTAGGTTGTCTACATATATGAAAGCTAAACCACTAGTTCAACTATTAGAAAATTATGTTTAAACGGACTAACTAAAAACGTTTAAAATATGAAAACATTGCACTTATGAAATGGGTTCATCATCATAATCCTCTTCTACATCATAATCATCAAAGAGGAAATGCTAACCCGGTACTCAAAAAATACTTGCTGAAGTCGGATGTGTTGGACCGAAAGGTGCAAATATCGCAGTCAAGCTGAAAACTACGACACAACACATTCCGTTCTCTGGACTACATTCTGCTACTTAAGCCCTTTCAGTGTTTGGTAGTGGGAGATTGAGAACGAATGAAGCCAGGCCAAGCCATAATCATCACATCATCATTGAGTGTCGTGCCGGCCGGCGTAGGCGATCATAGACTTCTATAAATCTCTTTACCTGATGTTGGAAATCAATTCTGTAGTTAATACTCTCCCAAGTCACTATGGCAGTATACGGGAACCCAGGAATGTGAAATTTAGTGTCTTGGATCTCGACAGGATCGTAGAGATGGTCACAATCATGATCCAGAACCATGTGTATCATTGCTCTTGATCTTGTTGACCTGTTCATTAGCGTAGCTTAAGGTCCCAACTTCGTCTCCAGTGGACCTTGTCTTGGGCCACAGAAGTCCAGTGCATGGTAAGCCCTCCTCCAGAGGCGTCTCGGGTGTTGTTTTATACAGCAAAGGAGTTTGACCAGCGCAGTGGATGTCTTCCCCGCCGTCTCTTTTTACCTCGGGGGTACCAAATTGTTGTCGCCGTGCTCCATCGACCATCGTTTCGTTGCAACATGGGACCTGTCCGTCTATGTTTTACCTTGTCTGCACATATTTCCGCATCTTTCACCAAAGACAATCGTCGTATGTCGGAATTGTTGAGTTTTTGTATATTTTGGTTCCGAAAAGTGATTCCGACCAAGCGTCTCTCAAGAGAGGACTGGGTCATTCTCAATTTATCCTCAACTGATTTTGCCAGTGTCCCTGTCTCAGCGCCGTTGCGAAAAGTGGGGATCACAGTGGAATTGAAGAAAGTGGCTCGTAGGTTCTGGTCTGTGCAACCGTCCAGGACCGAGCTAATGGACGAGAAGGCTGCACTCCACGAGCGGCGACGTCTTGTCAATTCAGGTTCCATGTTATTCTCCCTAACTTAACTTAACGTCTTTATTGTGGTTTAGAACACTCTGCAGAGTCTGTATACAACCAGTTCCATTTACATCACCTTCCTCTAGAAGCTGTACGCATCCAATCTGTTCTTAAATGCATTGACCGTCCCAGCCTCCACCACCTCACTTGGCAATGCATTCCAAGCATTCACAACTCTCTGGCTAAAGAAATACTAACTAATATCTAATCTGGACCTCTCCTTAGTCAACTTGTAGCTGTGCCCTCGTGTCCTTGTTGGTGGTTGTACTTTAAAAAACTTGTTATAGTCTACTTTATCCATTCCTCTGATAATCTTTTACACCTGTATTAAGTCACCACGAATTCTTCTCTCTTCTAGACACTGTAGGTCAGTTCTTTTTAATCTTTCTTCATAACTGTAATTCTGGAATCCCACTATCAGCTTTGTCGCTCTTTTTTGTATTCTCTCCAGCATGTCTATATCCCCTCTCTGATAAGGACTCCACACCTGTACACAGTACTCCAATCTAGGTCTAACTAAAGCTTTATACAGTTTGACTATCACCTCCTTGTTCCTATGTTTAATATTTCTTTTTATCATCCCTAACATTGCATTTGCCTTTTTTACTGCTACCTGAACCTGCTCCCTCACCTTACATGTATGATCTATTATAACCCCTAAGTCCCTTTCTTTATCTATCTTTCTAATATTGTTCTCTCCCATTCTGTAATTATGTTCCATATTGGATCTACCCATGTGCATGACTGTACATTTATCTACATTAAACTCCATTTGCCAGATTACAGACCATTCTCGAATTTTATCTAAATCCGACCTCAATATATCCACTTCTGCTTTAGATGAGACACTACTGCATAGTTTTGTGTCATCAGCAAATTTTTGCAATAATGGATCCCATACCTATGTCCAAATCATTTATATATATCAAGAATAAAATTGGTCCCAAAACCGAGCCCTGTGGCACTCCACTTTTCACTTCACACCACTCAGAGTACTCCTTATTTATACCCACCTTTTGCCTTCTTCCCGTTAATCAATTTTCAATCCATTTGGCAACTTCCCCATCTATTCCATGTGATTTTAATTTTTGAAATAATCTTTGATGAGGTACTCTATCAAAGGCCTTTGCAAAATCCAGATAAATAACATCCACTGGCTCCCCTTTATCTAACATTTTGGTAACCTCCTCCATGAATTCTAATAGATTTGTTAAGCATGATCTCCCTCTGGTAAACCCATGCTGACTATTTCTAATTAGATTAAATTTATCTAAATGCATTACAATGTTTTCTTTGATTATTGACTCTAACAATTTACAGACTATGCTCGTTAAGCTCACAGGTCTATAGTTTGCTGGATCTGCCTTCTTGAATAAAGGGATCACTCCCGCATCTTTCCAATCCCGTGGAACAATCCCTTGTGCAAGTGATTGAGAACATAATATAGCCAATGGTTTTGTTAATTGGTCTCTAATTTCAAACAGCAATTTTGGATGAATACCATCTTGACCTGGACATTTATCCACTTTCAACCCCTCCAATTTTTTAAAAACCATTTCCTCTGTTATACAGATTGATCCTAATCCTGCTGTATCCATGTCTCTTTGAAAAATATCTACAGGCTCTGGGATCTTGGAGCAGTCCTCTTTTGTGTACACTGTGCCAAAGTAGTGATTGAGTAGATTTGCTGCCTCCCTATTTTCACTTATTATTTTTCCTGTGCTGTTTATGAGAGGGCCTACTTTGTCCTTTGATCTTTGTTTATTTCTAACATAAGAGAAGAAGCTTTTACTATCAGTCTTGATTCTCTGAGCAAGTTTCTTTTCGAAGTCCATCTTTGCTGTTTTATTCGCTTTCTGAGATATGTATTGCTTGTCCAAATATTTTAAATATGTTTCTTTTGATTTACCTGCCTCTATATATTTTTTCCATGCTTTATTTTTAGCTCTTCTACATTTAACTACAATTTTAGTGATCCACTTTTTACGCTTGAGGTTTACCTCCCTATATGGAACACATTCCTCTTTTAGCGTTTCGAGAACTGCTTTAAAACTCTCCCACTCCTGTTCAACATCTGTTCCTCTGACAATATCTTCCCAGATTATTGAGGATACGCCTAAGATAGATGTAATCGTTGACATTCTCTTGTTGCAACCCGTCAAGGAAGACAGATCAGCTGCAGTAAGACATTTGAATGGTGTAAACTTTTTAGAGAAGGCCGTACATCCGTGATCGATGATCCTGACCGTCGAGGCTCTCAACCCACTACAGTCATTCCTGTGAATATCCTGATTGTAGAACAGCTTATCCTGAATAATCGACGAATAACCTGTCATGAAACTCAGCTGGGAAGTATTTCCACATCCACCTTACAGTCCAGACCTCGCCCCAAGCGATTTCCACTCATTTTGACCCCTAAAAGAATTCCTTGGTGGTTAGCATTTCAGCACTAATGAAAAAGTGAAATAGGCTGTCCTGGATTGGTTCAGAAATACTGACAAAGGAAAGTCAAACCAAGTACTTAAAAAAAAGCTAGCTGGAATCGAATGTATTGGCCGAAAGGCGCAGATATCGCAATCTCGCTGTAAACAAATCACAACATGTCAACATTCTTTTCAGAACTAAGAAGAAAAATTACATTATGTTTCTATTTCTCGGTTTATATTAGATTCAAATTTCATTACACTGCGATATCTTGTTTACAAAAGTGCTCAGATAACACTATATTATTTTCCATTTATTTGTGTACGTACCACCGTTACACGACATTCCCAACCCTCTGCTGTTCAAAGTACCGAGCGGCATACAATTATTTTTCCTGTTGGCCTTGCTCAAAGCTATGAGTTCTTTCGTTTGATTTGGTTTAGTCGAAGAATCTACGTCATTGTACACGGTTTAACCCATAAGTGCTCTGTTCTTCTCCATAATTTTGTTAGAACCTCAGCACAATATACGAACTCCGTAGCACCGATGAGGATCCAGCAATAGACTGAGTATATTTTTAACATAGTTTTGAATTTTGCTCGGGCAGCAGCCGTTAAGCGTACTCTTTTCGATTTCCAACTGCCGGGGGATTTTTAACGTGCGCGACCCTACACACGCGCGTCCGATCTCTACTATCCGGAGAAATAACAGAAACTACGGTCTCCACCGTGATTTGAACCTGTGACCTCCAGCACCCGAGGCCGACGTCTTACTTCGAAACCACTCAGTTCTTTACTTTTGGCGATGTTTCTTTCGTAGTTGGTTACAATTGCTCTTCTTAATTTCCAAACGTACTGAAGAAACTGGACCTGGATCCTTTTGGCTATTGTACAACTCGAGGCTTCTCAGTAGATTTACATGGTAATCTAGTGTCGATCTCCACCTCCCTGGCCAGATTGCTGTAACGCAGCTTGTTTCCAGGAGAATGATGAAGGCGTGAGATGGGGTCTTGGTCAGTATGTTTCACCAAAACCTGATTTTAAGTATTGCCTCTGATTAGTTTTTATTTTTTATTTTACTGAAGTTTCAAATAACATAACGCATCTTGTTCTCGTTTTGTATAGGTCCTTAAATGACGAGACATTTTTAAAATTATGTTCGCAGAAGTGTCGAATTTGTGTGTAAATCTGGTTTCAAGAATACATGAAAAATGTGCATATGAAACAAACAGGATATTTGTCTACTGCCAACTGAATTATAACTTGAGAAATAGTTCGTGTATGTTCATGGAGGTTGCACCAAACTGCACTAAACGTTGACTGTTCTACGAGCAACACAAGATACAATATTTAACCACAAAATGGGAAATATTTGCATACGTGGGGATAACGATGACGGCTTGAACTATTCATGGGATAGCGGAGAAAATTGGGACTATAAAGCAGCGCCTTCAGACGATGAATTCGAAGTTACAATACTTGAACTACGTTTGATACAGCGTAAATGGACAATATTAACAACTTCTAAAACAATGAAATCTTTTACCTATAGTCTGTTTGAAAAGTAAGTGCAATGTTCGTCTCATTCTTATAGAATTTCTTGCGACATTATTATATAATATTCCAAATGTTACCCAGTGAGAGATTGATGTTGTTTTCATTTTTGTTTAATGCTCCCCTTGAATACGTTTACTCTTTTGTGCGTCCTGAAAAGTGCGTTAAATAGCGGATTGTTGTAGTTTTCCTCACATCCCGAACGTGCTGATGAAGGTGGACCGTGGTCTTCTAGGCTTTTGTGCTGTAATTGGCTTCATCTACGTGTCGATCACTACTACAGAGGTCACGTCGATCCACATCTCTTCAGCCAGACTGCATAGAAAAAAGTCCGTTTCCAGAGAACGCTACATGGACGAGAGATAGTGGTGTTGGTCAGTATATTGTGCCTGACCCTGATGCAACAGCCTGGTCAGTAAGTTATGCCCGACAGACTAGCATCTCAGTTCCTCTATCCCCCAGTGAGGGAAGAATATGATAACTGATCTCCCAAACAGAATGACAAATCAAACTTTTACTGCGCCCTGTGGAGCATACGTCTTGAAAAAATCTATGACCCCAAGTTCATATGTGCTGAGACATCAGATTCAATTCTGTCCACATCTTTCCCATTTTCTTTCTGCTCTGTTAACCTCTGCTTGTCTCAAGCTCTGTTAGCATCTGCGTGTCGTTAAAAGCCACTGAATATGGTTTTTCTGGGGTTAGCAACCCCGCCATGTAATCTAATAGACACATAATTGATTGTCGAATGTATCCATATACGCCCTTCAGTGTTCAGTAAGTTAGTGAAAATTCAGCAAAATTAACCGCTGGTTGGAAATTGAGTTTTTGAAGACTCCATCGTACTAAGTCGCAGCCTGTGAGAGGTGGGGTGACCAGTTCCCTTCCTTGTTGTTTTTTTACTTTTCATGACTCATGCGTCAGGTACCAATTTACAGCTAGTTTGACTGGAGAAGCGGTCCTAGATTAAAACCACTTGTGATTATTTTAAGTTTCTTCACGCGATTCGAACTGAGGCACGCTGTTACCACAGAAAATAGAGAATTGCTCGCTATGAACTAAGCTAACGCGCCTCCACCAGTCATTCATTCATTCATTCATTCATTCATAGGCGTCTCTGTCTATGCAGACCATGCGCGTATCACCGTGTGAGTAACCTCTCAGGGCGCAAGCCTGGGCGCTGAAAATGGAAACCCTGGGCTGCCCAAACTGCAGGATCCCCATCTCGGCCTCGCTGGTGTAATCCAAAGGAATGCAAAGCATGACAATTTGGCACCAGCTCAGCTGCAACAATGAGTTCGCAGTTTTGAAACCATCCGCCTTAGGTGCTACCACTCCGGATTTTCTGTCTGGATTTACTCCCGTATTCCTACCCTCTCCCGAGATTTCCACAAGGCAGTGGAGTCGTTGCCCATAGATGATAGTTACTCGAGAGCTCAGATGATACTCTCATTGTCCCAAGACTAGCCAGCACTTTCTGGGACTTGTGGGTTTTTAATTAGAGTTCCTTCTCTCCTAGGCGAATTACCTGGACATGCTAACGAGCTTGATGTACCCGGGTTTAGAGTCAGAGTTTACCTTCTTATAGATTGGCTGCCAACCAAGGCCAATGAGCCCAATCTGCCCTCCCCCCCCCCCGCTCCCTCCCCCAGTTATACCGCCAGGTACTCGGTCGCTCCCCACAGAAGGCTCTGTAAGAAACAGGTGGGTCCCTCTTGAAGGTTTTGCTGGGGAATCAATAATATAGGCGAGGCAATTGGCATGGAAACTCCTGAACGGCAGGCCGAACAGTGAATCCTTTTGTTGTCTTTCTATTTGCGACGTTGTCTTTTCACTTCTATGTAATGCAAGAGCTTCGCTTTACCAAGCGTGAGGTGACCATTCAGTGTACATCTCCACCTGGACCGATCTGCAGCTTCGTCTTGGCAGGATGTCAGATTCATGTCCATGGTCTTTATATCACGTTCACACACATCTTTGAACCTCAACTGTGGTCAGCCTATTGTTCTTGTGCCATCCACCAACTGTCCATAGATTATATCTTTGGGAATGCGACCATCTTCCATGCGACGAACTTGACAAAGCCATCGTAGTCTTCGCTGCCTAAGGAGAGTGTACATGCTTAGAAGACCAGTGCGAGAGTGCACCTCTGCATTTGTCTCTCTGTCCCTCAATGTAATTCCAAGAATGAATCGCAGTGCCGTAGGGAGAAGGTGTTAAGCATGTGCTCTTGTTTGGCATAAGTTGTCCAAGTCTCGCTGCCATATAGACGGGTGCGTACAACACATGCATTGTATACCATGGTCTTGGTTTTAATTGTCAGTTTTTGGTTTTTCCAAACACGCGTTATAAGGCGAGCAAATGTAGCAATGGGACTATCTATTTCTGGGTCTAAAGAGGGCTTGTCATTGATTAGGGATCCCAGGTATGTGAATTGATGCACAGCTGTCAGTTCATAATTACCGATGCTAAGACTTGACGTGGTATCTACTTTCTGTCCCAGCACATTTGTTTTGTTAAAACTTATTGTGAACATGCATTGTACTGTAGGCTACCCTAAGTGAACACTCCACTGCAATGTATACACTGTTTATCGTTTCTCGCCTGTCAGCTCAAATCATTTACTCCACTAGCCTCACATATGCTTCTGTTGCAATCAGCATAGGATCTGCAGGTCTGACTTCATCATCAATGTTTGAGCGTCCTTGAGATAATGTGTCGACCAAGTTATGAACCACTTTATAGGACAATATTTCTCACCGTAAACAGGAATCCTTTTCTTATGATTATCCTTTGCAGAAAGTCATTTTACCCAAAACAAATTTGCACAACTGCACACTGTCCTTTAATTCCACTATTTTAAAATGGACGTTTATAATCTACTTAATGAGTTACCCTCACATTTACTTTGTAATGAATCGTTCCTAAATAATCTCCAGGCTGTTCGTTTTCTTTCCTGACAAACATAAACTACTCTACGTGGCCGACTCTGGAGACTTTATTTCATCCCAACAATGGAAAGAACACCCGCTCTTTGCCCAACACATACGGGAGGTAGTCAACTCACTGGGAACCATTATTAAACTACTGGACGAAAAGGAACAACTCCGAGACTTTCTAACAAATATCGAAGAGTTTCATCGCTGTTTACGAGGAATGAAAAAGTATTATGTAGAAGTAGGTCGCGTGTTATTTATCTCCATTTTACTCATTCCCCTTGAAACATGGACAAAAGAAGCATATAAGTAATGGTTGAGTGACCACACCAGGACAAAACAAATCGAAACTCACCTTACCGCTTCAAAGCCTTCGTCGGATAAAGAACACACAAAATAAACTAACAAAGCACATCACAAAATACGACATGACGTATGAACAGTTATACAATACTGTTTATAAACCAATAGGTATACACTCCAACACACATCCCCACAAATAAACGTATACATCACACAGATATATTTTTGTGAAACGAAGACTTTTTTGTAGTAACGTGGGATTCGTTTTGTTGTTATCCTAGTGCAGTCCTTGTGTCATTACCCGTATATATTGTTTTTTTTTTAAATTGCCTCATGATCCTCAGTACTTTCACAGCTTCGATGTATTACTTTTAAATTATTACTTATTACTTGAATCGCTTTTTGGGACGTACCATGATCATCTTTCTACACTTAACTCGCAATACAGAAGTCGCATGAGTACGAGGTGTGTTCAAATGAAACCGGACTTAACTGCACCAAGTAACCATACTTACGATGCACATGATGCCATCACTTCTGAAGTAAACAGCACATACCAGTGGCCAAGTTTGAAAAATGTAATTATCGCCCGACTCAGAGTTTCCTCAGCAGACCGTTGAAAACAATATGCGCCTGATCTGGTCTCAGAAGATTCTTTCGTTAACTCACGTCCTACTGTAAACATCGTTATCCAGTTCGTCGCTGTTATCTTCGACACATTTTTGTCATCATAGACTGCCTGTATTCTGCAATGAATATCAACTGGTCGACATCCTTCAGCTGTTAGAAACCGAATCACCGCTCGCTGATCAACTCTGGGCGGATTCCGTATCACATCCGTCATGTTTTCAACGATCTGCTGAGGAAATTATGAGTCAGAGGATAATGAAATTTTGCAAACTTGACGGTTGATATGTGCTGTTTACATCAGAAGTGACGTCATCATGCGCACCGTACGCATTTTTTACTTGGCGCAGTTAGGTCCGGTTTCATTTGAAAGAGCCTAGAAGCATCTAACTGGGCATTTGAGGCAGATGGTCAGTTCATCGCGTTGCAATCTAAGGACAATGACTTAAATATTTTCTTCCAGGAAGTCTGGTCGAAGCAACAATGTAGTGGTTTCTTTAGCATCACGTTTAGCAGAATGACTTTGCAAGCCACTTGTTCGACATTCTTTATTCGATCTTTACGACAAGTATGGGAGTACAGTGTCCTATTCTTTCCTCACCAGTAAGGGACTTTGTATCGTTACTGGATATGTTAACAGAGTCGAAGACGCAGTGAAATAAATTGCACCATTACCGAAGGTTTGCGATTGCTAAACTTAAAAAAAAGTGTGGAGGACAGGGCACTAGAACAAAGACGACGAATCAACTGATCAAGCGACATGTTTTCCATATTGCAACCTATGTGTGTGAGATGTGAACATTAAATTAAATCATTTGGAGAAAAAAAAATATCATCTTTATAAATGAAGTGTTTCGGAACAATATTGGGATCAAGATGCTAAGCAGCGCATGAGCTGAGCGATAAGCGGTCCATAGCTGACTACTAGCGTAAGGGGCAGCGACATACAGCTGCCAAAACCCTTCTACACTTCTACGAGGTAATCATGGATAACAGGTTGCAACAGAGCAGACTGGCTAAGGAGAAGAGATCGAAGAGTAAAGGCTAACCCTGTACTCAACAAAGGTCTGCTGCAGAAAACGGAAGTTTCAGACTGAAATGTGCAAATATCGCAATCAAGCTATAAACTAGCGACACAACACATTCCGTTCTCTGGACTTCATCCAGCTTCATGCAAAGCCTTTTCCATGGCTTGGTATCGGGAGATTGAGAACGAACTAAGAAGAAGCAGAAGAACGATATTAACAATTGCTGAGACAGGAGAAATCAACTTTGCAACAACTAGGTATAGAAGAAAACTGGGTTATAAATAAGATAACAAGGAAGAAGTTGGGTTATTTCTATCATTTGAAAAGACGCAATGGCTTGGAGAGGCAGATAGTGGTAGGCAATGTGATTCTGGGAAAAAAGGAAGAAGTCCGAGAAGAAGATGGTATTCGGACATTACTGGCACTTTGAAGATGTATGTGTGTGAAGCGGATCATCTTGCAAGACGTCGACATGTGTGCAGAGCTGCTGTAAAGGTTACCCCGTTCTGGAAATGATATGTCGCTTGAAATTATATTCGGTGGCTTATAGATGCCTTATAGGTCACACATTTTGAATATCTGGGCTCCAGAATTGACAAAAATGGCGACTACTCGAAAGAAATCAGAAGAAGACTAGCTATGGCAATGCAGAGACTGAACAACCTGAAGAAATTATGGCAGGGCACCAACAAAATGATAAAAGTACAAGTCTTGAGAGCCTGTGTTTTTCCTGTGGCAGCTTATGGCTGTGAATCATAGACGATTACCAAAACTTCTAGACAAAGAATCGAATCCTTCGGGTCAAAATGTTACAGAAAGATCCTCAAAATACTCTTAACAGAGAAGAAAAAAAAAATGCAGACATTCGGCAAGAGTTGAGCATACAGGAGAACTGGTTTATCAATTCCATTTTGGCTAGAAAATGCAAATACTTTGGTCACATCAAGAGACACAACGGTCTTGAGAGAACGGTGATGGAAGGTATGGTGCCAGGCAAATCAGGAAAGTGTAGACCAAGAAGACTATGGCACAAAGATATCCAAGAATGCCTGAGTAGGACTGTGGCGGAGGCTGGAGTTTTGGCAAGGGAACGAGTTTCTTTCAGACAGACTGTGATGGGAGCGACGTTCTACAAAGGGCATGCTACATGATGATGATAGAGGGCTGCTGACTTCAATGTCAGAGAACTAAAGCTGACGAGGACCCCATTCTTTCTCGAAGTGGTGGTCCTGGAAAGGGTTGCATTCGTGCAGGCTAGATAAGAGAATGTGAATCGGAGATGGAAAGCAGATCAAGTCCCAAAAATGTGCCGTCCTGAAACCGAATGTGCCGAATGGAACGACGCGGCTATTGCAGTCTTAACTTGAACTGTGACACAATGTAACAAAAACGTCCTTTTCAGTACGAACGAATAAGCAGCACTGATAACGAATGCCGCATCTTTTATGTTTTTGATTTCTGTAACTGCTAATATGCTACCAGCCCCTGAAAGGGAAGCAAAGAATAGTATATTGCAACCTCCCAGACATTTCGTTAAAGGTAACTAAGGATAGTCGCGCATGGGCCTGCACCCCATCCTTCAGAAACTGCAGGATTCATTAAATGGAAAACAAGTTAACCACATTGTAGAAAAATAGCGTCTAAGTCAAGTCAACATTTAAGGAGATTTTCGTTTAACGAATGAGTTCCTGGAAATTCAGTCGTAAAGTGAACACTCGTAAAACGATTCCAATTTGAAATTTATTACACAACTATGACTCTGGTCTATTTTCGTATTGCTAAGGTCGACCAGAATGATTTATGGAGCTCTTAAATAAATAGGTATTGTTTTTACAGTCGCCATATAGTGTACATGATATGATTTTTACATAACCTAACAGCTGAAGGATGTCGAACAGTTGACATTCATCACAGAATGTAGGCAATGTATGATGATAAAAGTGTGTCGAGGACAACTGTAAAGAACTGGACAACGATATTTAAAGAAGGACGTGAGTTAACGAAAGATCTTCCGAGACCAGGTCAAGCGAATAGTGTTGCGTTAACTCACGTCCTTCTACATCTTTGTCCACAATGTCATCATGCGCATCGTACGTATGTTTACTTGTTGCAGTTTGGTCCGGCTTCATTTGAACGTACATACTGATTAAATTTCGTAGTCTTCGATTCTGAACTTAGAATTCTTCTTTGGAAACGCAGTTATATTCCTGCCAGTGGTTTAGACGTACCACTCAATCATCTAGTTGATGTTATTTAATTTCCACAATGAGTAAACTTACTCTTTTGTGTGCCCTGAAAAGGGAAATAAGTGGCGGGTTGTAGTAGTTTTTTTCACACCCAGAGCGTGCTGATGAAGGTGGACCACGGTCCTCTGGGAAGTTGTGCTAAGCTTTGCTTCATCTGCATGACGATCACTACTACTGGGAGTACGTCGATCCAAATCTCGTCATTCAGACTGCATTAAAAACGGTCTGTTTCTAGAAAACGCTACATGAAAGAAAGATACTAGTCCAGGTCAGTATATTGTACCTGACCCTGACGCAAAGTCCTAGTCAGGATGTTGTGCCTGCCCGGACTAACGTCTGAGTTTCCCTTACTTAAGTATAAAATCCATAAATGTATTAATTTCCCAATATTTTAACTCCTCCAGGTTTTCGTTAGGATCATAGATGAGTCCATGACTTCTAATTTTGGAGCTCTCTACACAGGAGAAACGAAACGGATCTTCAGAAAAATTCTAACAATGGTATACTATAAACTGACGTGGAGACTTCTTATATAAAATGATGTGAGCGGATTGATAACCACGATGCTGATTATAATAAGGTTAATCTTGTAAAGCATTCAATGGATACATGTGATCCATTCAGTTCCTGTCTAGATGCTATAAGATAACATTTAGCAGTGAACACTCCTGCCATTTACACAGCTCAAAAGTATCTTGAACGCAGAGCAGCCTCTGGAGTTGGAAATACATTCACGCAAACAACACGTCGTCCATCACAGTTGAAAGTCACTTCTATGTTCATCCCTTTGAGGGATAGGGGGGGGGGGGGGTATGTTAGGTTAGTACAGTGGTGGGGAATATGCGGCAAAATAATTTGACTTTATGATTTAATTATCTTTTTCATTTTCTGCATTCATCATCATCATGTAGCATGTCCTTTGTTGTACGTCGCTCTCATCACAGCCCGCTGATACGAATCTCGGTTTGCAGTCGATCTTTCCGCCTGCTCCATGTTCATGTTTAGAGTATCTTTGATATCTTGTATCCACCTTACCCTTGGCCGACCCCTGCGTCACCTTCCATGTACCATGCCCTCCATGACCGTTCTTTCCAGTCCGACACGACGTTTGACGTCGCCGAAAAAATTCAATTTCCGAAACATAACATTGTTTATGAGCCAGTTTTCTTCCACATTCAGGTCTTCTAGGATGGTTTTATTTGTCACTTTCTTTATCCATGGAATTTTTTAAAATCTTCTGTAACATTTTGTTTCAGAACGCTCCAATTTTTGACCTCGCTACTTATGTCATAGTCCATGTCTCACACTCGTACATTGTCAAAGGGAATATGCGTGTTCTCAGGATCTTCAGTTTTAGTTGATTGTTAGTATTATGCAATAGATTGTGCATGTTGTTTAGCTTCTTCATCGCCATGGCCAAACGTCTTCTAATTTCTTTTAAACAGTTTCCGTCGTTGGATAACGCAGAGCCAAGGTTTTCAAAATGTGTGACATTTTCGATTTCTTCATTATTAATATAAATCTGCGGTTGCAGTCCTGTTTTGTCAGTGGGCATTTTCTTAATTTTTTTTAATGTTCAGGAACAAGTTTTGAGCTTTACCGTCCTTCAATAATAGACCAACTGGTTTGTAATTGACGATGTAGTAAGGTTGTGCATGGGGCCGGGACGTTAGTTTAGCAAAGTGCCACATAAATCATCGCTACAAAGACACTTGTTTCATCGTAGAGCAAACCGGGACCGAAAAAGGAGCAAAGAAAAGTAAAAACTGTAACCTGCAAAGCATTCAAGAGGGGATTAAGAAGGAATTGGCATGAGACTGGATACACCCTCATGTTGAAACTTTAAGCCACAAAAACGTGAAAAAATACAGACAGGTCAAATTTGATAACTTAGAACGTATTCGTTGAAGACCTATGCTCCACAGGGATTTAAACGGGTTTTGATTGAAAGGTACGTGTTTATAATTGACACAAACTTTGTGCCACACGCACAGCTCGCATTGTAGCACTTTGCTGTAATGATAAAGAGTTTGTCAGCTACGGTACAGAGAGACTCTAACTGTAGTGGTGACCTTATGTTCCTTCTAGAATGAAAGAAGTGCCAGCAACATTTGTATGTTCCCTATTTGGACATCTTGACTGCTTAACTGTTTCACTCTCAAGAGTGATATCTCGGCTTGCAAAGCCTCTTATAATGATACAGAGCCGATTTATTGGCTTGAGCTATTTTAATAAATATGTTATTCTCTACAACAGCTTTTGCCATATTTATAAATGAACTTATTTTCTTTGCTAGAAGTCTTTACATGTTTTTTTTAAATGTGGCCAAATATTCAAAATATTCCGGATGGATGAGTTATTGGGGGAGTACGAATCATTAGCATTAATCCATCACTTCAGAAGTTGTAGCATAAGTCTTTCACTGCATTTGGATTACCATATACAGTTTTAAGGAAATCATGAATCTATTTGTTTGCTGTGATGATAAAGATGTTGCCAGCCACAGTACAGTCTCCACTGGTCATTTATCAAGACATTCCAGAAAGGAGTCAATGGCCCCACTCTAGAAACACGCAGTGGCCGATGCGAGTCTATTGACCAGTATCTGGAGTGTACGACGTAAATGCTGATCGTCATATGCGAAGGATCTCAGTCCATGTCGAGTCCAAACAGCTCGCTTTGACCATTCGACGACGAGAGATTTGCTACTACCTCCAAGATCGGCACCCGCGTATGGACACTTTGAACCCCCACATTTTCTTACTCACACAAAATTCACACGTGTCGTTGTTTCACCACAACCAGTCTTTATGAACATCAGCGCAGACGAATGACAAAAATGTTACAGCTAACAAATATTTGGAGACGTATACTTTTCACCGGACGATCGGGCGTCCCTGCGCTTCACTAATTGAATGATGAGGTTGGTTGACTTGGTTGCTTTTTGATACAGCGGTCTGTGCGCTCCTGCTCTTTGACCCACTGCCATATCGTGGTTTCTACAAGTGTGTGTGAGCTGTTGTTTAGTTCTGTACGAAGTGTTCAATCTGTCTGGCACTGGAGAAAGAAGCTTTTTCCTAATACCGGCAAGCACATTAATTAAGATGGTGGCGATGTGGTTAAGCCGTCAGTCTCGTGATCAGGTGGTGTGGGCTTGACTCCGTCTTTTTCGCGGGTGCTTGATGCGGAGTCCCCTGCATCTTGTAGGTCGCCCCCTAGTCGTCTTGTTCTTGACTTGCTACTGGGGTCGGGCGGCTCGAGACGAAAAAAGTGAGGATAAAAAGTAGCGCAGTTAATCCTTACTAAAAATACCGCTAGCAAAATAAATTATGCCATCATCGTCTGCGATTAAGGGCGGCCTGTGCCTTTGTCTTTGCTGAACAGTTTCATTGAGATGTGTGCACAGTCGGCTTTATATCTTTATTTATCCAAGTTGTCTGCAGGGGTCTTTGTGTTTGACAAGGACAAAAATAGCACCACTCCTCACAGAGAGCATATCGAAAGAGGGGACTAACTGTGTGACATGGCATAACACCGGTCATTGACATATCATAATACCGGTCATGGCTAGGTGGTCTGTTTAGAGCAGCATCGATGGCGCCTAACAGGCTGCGGGTCTACTTTGCTCTAGTGTTTGAGTCTATTAAAATGGACTCGCACATTCGATTAACCACCCTCAGTAAGCGCTTGTCCCAACGCAGCGGAGTATAAAGCTGCTCGAGCCTAACGAGCTAAGCAAGAAACCCTTCTACCTGCTACATCCAGCTCCTTCCAGAGCTGGAACCTGCAAAAGGGACAACTGCCCCCGTAGAAGTACAGATCGACTAAGAATTAAGAAGACCACAAACATATACTAGTATGACGTACGAAGAGTCAAAACGGCTTATCAAAGCCAGATACATGACCAAATGGGAAACCGAACATACTGGTTACACCAAAAACGATGCCTATTACCAGTTGAACCGAAGAGAGCAGGTCGTTGTCTTCAGACTTCGCACTGGCCACAATAGACTGAGGTACCACCTATTCAACAAATTGAAGATAGGTGGTACCGACGAATGCCCGTGCGGTACCGGTAAAATGACCGCTGAACATCTGCTGCAGAACTGCCCGACATACGAGGATCAGAGAGAGCAGATGTGGCCATCACCAGTGGAACTGCAAGACAAGCTCTATGGCAATGGCGACAGCCTCAGGATGACCGCCGCTTTTTTCGAAAAAATAATGGTTACTGTCTGGCTGCGTACGAAGAAGAAGAAGAATTAGGAAGAAGAATTTCTTCATTTTGACATTCAGAGAACTGGACAGAAATCACATTGCGTCAACAACAGAAGGCGCCCGTTGACCAACTATACACCTGCATACAGATTGTGATGATTCGCCTTTTCGCTGCAAATGAAGCACCAACTCACCACTACAGCTTGTCTCTTTACGGGAAACCTGTATCGTTGCATTCGTTTTTTTCTTCTTCTTCTTCTATTTCTTCTTCTTCTTCTTTTCTCCTCCTTCTTCTTTTTCTTCTTATTCCTCTTCTTTTTCTTCTTCCTCGATTGTTCTCAATCTCCCGCTAGCAAAAAACTTTCAAGTAGCAGAATGTAGTCCGGAGAGCGGAATGTGCTGCGTCGTGGTTTACTGCTTGACTGCGATACGTGCATTTTTCGGTCTGACACATCCGACTTCTACAGGCATTTTTCAGTAACCGGTTTAGCTTTCTCTCTTCGATCCCATCTCCTTAGCCATTCTGCTCTGTTGCCTAGGATCACCACATCGAGGTGTAGAAGTGTCTTGACAGCTCAGGTTTTCTGGCCCTGACGGTATGGGTCGCTGACAGGTGCGGCTCATTCTTCTTCTTCTTCATCGTACGCAGTCAGACAGTAACATTTATTTTTTAGAAAAAAAGCAGCCGTCATCCTGAGGCTGTCGACACTGCCATAGAGCTTGTCTAGTGTTGCCACTGGTGATGGCCACATCTGCTCTCTCTGGTCCTCGTATGTCAGGCAGTTTTGCAGAAAATGCTCAGCGATCATTTTCCCGGTACCACACGGGCATTCGTCGGTGCCACCTATCTTCAATTTGTTGAATAGGTGGTACCTCAGTCTATTGTGGCCAGTGCGAAGTCTGAAGACCACGACCTGCTCTCTTCTGTTCAACTGGTAATAGGCATCGTTTTTGGTGTAGCCAGTATGTTCGGTTTCCCATTTGATCATATATCTAGCTCTAATAAGCCGTTTTGACTCTTCGTATGTCATACTAGTATCTGATTGTGGTAGTTTTGCACCTTCTTTTGCCAGTCTGTCTGCCTCCTCGTTGCCTTGGATGTTACAGTGAGATGGAACCCACTGCACCACTACCTTTTTTGGTGCGGCCTGCTGGCATAGTTGACAGAGTACTGCTCTTAAATCATTAAGTTCAGTATTTTTCTGGATTTTAGTGCTGTGACTACGTCCAGAGCATCTGTAAGCAGGACTATGTGGCTTTCATTTCTTTTACGTGGCTAATTCAATACTCAGCATCTTGATTCCATCCCTGTATTTGCAATGGCGGTTCTAAGCTCACGCATAACGGTTTAATACGCCTTTTATGATACTATTGGCAGCTTATAGTGTCAGTATTACTGTTCAATGTGCGCACCACCTAGGTGAGCCAACCTGTATAGACGTCACAAAAAAAAGTAAGGTAATGTATAACGATAGCTATAAATTTTTTACTTTCTTCTTATCTCATTCCTTAACCTCCCACTTCTCTTGCCATCGCAGAAAGAGGTATGTGTAGGCTTCTGATTTTCGTTACGTGGAAGGCTTGTACTGCTGACATATTGAAATTTGGGAATGTTTCTTTGATCCCCTCTATTCATTGTCGTGTGGGTCGACATCTTGGTCGTTGCCCTAAAAACCTCCACGTAGAATTATCTCGCTGCAGATTGATCATACTGCGTCCTAGTCAAATGTCCAAGCCACGTTATGTTATGTGCTTCGTTTTCTTCAGCGTGCTGTAGATAATTTTGTCACGAATTATCTTTCTTGCTGACCTATACGCACAGCATATTTCCCAGGTCTTGATCTTACGTGTGCGCGTATCTAAAAAGACCCTAGATGGACAATGATAACATGATGTAGAGACGATCAGAGTGTTTATAACGATCTGTTTAACGGATATACGGACACAATGATGTTTCAGTATAGGTGCCAACTTGTGTTGCCCCTTGTTTGATTACTATTATTTTAATTTAATTCGTGCTTTTCATTTGTAGATTTCTCGTGTTCCAGTACTAGAACAATGCTTTTACAGATAGAATAGTCGGTATTTATACACGGCTGCTATCGTTTTCTTAAGCAAAACGACATTGTAATGTTTTCTGGTGCGTTTTTATCAAATCGATGTCACACTGAACATCGTTTAACACATTTTTTTTAAAATGTGATGTTTATGATTGCTGTTTATATTAAAGAGTTTTTATAATAACTGTCTTTGTTTTATCGAGTTATTTCTTGTTCATCTCCCCATTTGGACATTAGTATTTTTAAAAGGAACCAATTATAATTGTTTTGTTATAACGGTGAACATATCTTCTCAGTTCAGATATTCTGTGATTATACCTCGTAATAATTTTCTTTTCTTATTTTAAACAATAATTTGTAAACTAAACTTTATATTGAATTACTAGACGAACAATTTTATAATGAGAATATTAGGAGAGCAACGACATACGTCGTGGACAGAAATGGCAGCATTGAATCTCCAAGGACGCGTGGTAGACTTACTATTCTGCGCATGTTGGATTATAAGGAGATCATGTGGCAATACATGTGTTCAGATTTCGAACCGAGCAAAGTAAATTCAATTATGCTGTTTTAATCAAATAATCAATCAAAACCTTTACGGGATCAAGATGATGAACAGCGTATGAGCTGCGGTGGTCAGCGACCCATCGCTGACTGCTAGCGTCAGGGCCAGCGAACCAGAGTTGCCAAGACCCTTCTACACCTCCACGCGATAATCCTGGATAACAGGTTGCAGCAGGGCAGACTGGTTAAAGAGAAGGGATCGAAGAGGGAATGCTAACCCGGTACTCAAAAGATGATTGCTGAAGTCGGATGTGGTGGACCGAAAGGTGCAAATATCGCAGTCAAGCTGTAAACTACGACACAATTCAATCCATTCTCTGGGCTACATTCTGATACTTAAGCCCTTTCAGGGTTTGGTAGCGGGAGATTGAGAACGAATAAAGTCAAGTCAAGCCAAGCCAAAACCTTTATCGCACCGTTCGGAACATTTGACTTCAACAAATACAGGCAACTTTTCATGCCATCAGCCATCTACGACAGCTCAGATCGTGTCATCCCAGAGACTAATAATATCTGCCCAATTATCTGTTTATCTCTATAACGCATATTCTGAGAAGCTGATGGTCAAAGTTATACCGAGTTGTAATAGGGGTGTCAAAGTTAATGGTATGAAAGTTAATGGTATGAAAGTTAATGGTATGAAAGTTAATGGTATGAAAGTTAATGGTATGAAAGTTAATGGTATGAAAGTTAATGGAATGAAAGTTAATGCCATCAAATTTGCCAATGACCAAGCGGCAGTGGGAGGATCAGTAGCAACGTTGCAAATGCTGCTTGAAGATATTAATAGCGCTGTCAAAGAGAATGGCATGAAAATAGACGCATTGAAGACAACGACTTTGGTAATATCCAAGCAACATAGGCAAAGAAATATGACCACCAATGGAGAAATAATCGAACATGTACATAAGTTTACATATTTGGGGCAATCCATAGCAGAATATGTCCGCAATGAGACAGAAATTAAGACAAGGATTACAAAGGCAAAAAAATAAAATTGTTAACCTCAGAGAATATCAGGATATAACTGAGGAAAAGAATAATCACCACTCATATAAGGCCAATTGCACTGTATGGGGCTGAAACATGGAGTAGCGAAGAAATGGGAAAAACTAACTTGGAAGCCTTTGAAATGTGGTGCTATCGAAGAAAGGAAAGAGTGAGTTTGACATAAAAAAGATCCAATGACAATGAACTCAATGAAGTGAGCGAACAAAGACAAATATTGTATATGATACAAAAACGTCGGTTGAGTTGGCTGGGTCCCAATATGCGACATGAAAGTCTTCTACAGAAGATACTAGAGGGCAAGATTCAAGGGAAGAAAGGATCGGGGCGACAAAGACTCACCTTTACATCTCAGGCATGTAGGGACATTAAAGTACAAATTCATGCTGCAATGAAGATAACTGCAGAGATTAGGGTCAAATAGAGAGACATACTAAGACAACCGTACAATCAGTCTCCTGATTGATCAACCAGATGATGATGATGATATCTGTTTAACAGATTATAAATGTCGAAGTATAAGTATAACACTGCATTCGGGTTGCCATATTCAGCTTTAAGGGAATCCGGAATCCATTTGTTTGCAGTGCAACTTTAATCAATGACTTTTGCATAATGCTCCAGTCCGACCTATCCTGATCGCTTGTCAGAGTATTCTAGGAAGGATACAATGGCGTTTCTTGGGAATCACTCGGACGACGATGCGACACTGTTGACCAGTATTGCCAGTGGATGACGTAGATGCCTATCGTTGTATGAGATATATCTTCAGTCCACTTGTGTAGTTGGACGTCGTGAGGAGGTGTGTTGCATTTAATTTTGGCAGACAAAAATTCGCTTGGGATTTGCCAGGTCAATCCCAGTGTCTATTACCAAATGTTAGGTGGGTTGCCCCTGGAATTTACAATCGCCTTTTTGAGACTGCTGGTGATGGAAGCGTAAATTAGAGCAAGGTAAACTCGCAGACTGTCATACGCCATCTATGCCGCTCCGCTAGCCACATAACCAAGACCTGATGTTATAGTCACACAATCCCCTTTTTGCGACATATTCTCTGTAGGGTGAGAATTGCCCTAGAGTAATTTGAGAAGATTTTAAACTTTAATTATGTTTAAGCGGTGGCTGTTAAGCCTACTCTGTTTGATTCCCAACTGCGAGGGCTTTTTAACGTGCGCGCTACTGAACACGGATATCCGATCTCACTACGCAGAGATCAGGGTACATTTTTACCATATAATCAACGTGAAAAAATCCCGGTCTCCACCGAGATATTAGCCCGTACCTCCAACGCCAGAGGCGAACACTTACCTCGAGACCACTGGGTCCCCTTCTATGAGAAAAAATCTTACAATTTTGCTGAGCCCCAACAATTTTCATCAACCGCTCGATGACTATGCATGTACTACTACTAGTGAGATCAGCACCAGGGTATCGATGCTTTGCATGTCCGTATTTCAAGTGCTTAAAATATATATGATTTTTGCAATTATGCTCGGTAACCCTCGCTGAAACAAAGTGTGACTATGGTCAAACTTCAACAAATTAAAAAAAACAGGTAGTCATCTTGAGCCATGGTGATGATACTGATGCACACTGGAGAAGCACATTGAGACCTTTCACACGCACAACTACAAACGCATTCACATTCGACTGACATGTGTTTGAAAGCAACGCCTCCACGCCAAACCGTCGCCGTCTGTCTGCCTTGTCGAGGACGTAACAGTTCATCAGCTCTTAAAACAGCCGGTGGGCTCGGTGTTAAAAACCAACCCTCTTAATCGTGATTCCGCGTCCAGCGACAGTTCTCGTCATACCTGGCTGTGTCAAGCCGGAATGACATCATCATCACTGCACACAGCTCGAAACTCAGCCATTCGTCGAGATCACTGGCGGCTGGAATTTTTTTGTTGCATTCCCTTTTTTTCTAATCCCCAAGGCGGTGTGCGTTGCACTGTGTTTTTATTTTGCGCCTGTCTGTCCAGTGCATCCGACTTCAGCATGCATTTTATATAAGGGTCTGCTTCCTCCTGCATTTTTTAAGGGTTTGCTTCCCCGGGGTAACGGCCGGTGCTGTGATGGGGATCGAACCCAGCACCTTCGGGTTGTGAGCCGTGCCACTTAACCACTAGGCCACGCCGTCCCCAAGCGGTTGGAATGACAGGCCCTTGTCTAAGAGGCTTACATATCTATCTACGCCGAATTCCTCTATCTCTGTTTCTCGTCAGGTATTCGTTTGTCTTACCTCTCTTCGTTTTACAAACTTTCATTTAACCTGACACCACCGTTTGCATGGACTTCTATTTCTCCTATTTCAACCAACTTCCCCATAACCTAGAAAGCTGAAATTGTGTAGCAGCCTCTACTAGTGCAACATGTTAATCTATCAAATTTTATGGTTCCTTGAATGATCTATACTTAAATACGTACTTTTCAAATTCAAAATTCAGTTAGGTAACTATGTGAAAAAGTCAGACGCATTCATCGAATTGGAAAATCACAAACTGCCCGAGCAAACATTGAATTTGACGCACATGAAGAAGCTCCTATAGCCCCACCCCCTCCCCCACCCCAATTCCAAGGTGTCCTCCTCCCCATCCCGCACATCCTAACAAAACAAATATTCAACATAAATAACAATTAAAACCGAAAAAGAAAACCATGTAAGCGGTCAAAAACAGAAAATTCAAAGGTTGGAACAGTTACATAGTTTCTCCTATCTAGGGCATATAATAACGGATGAAGGCAAATGTGAAAAACAAAATAAGAAAGAATATGTACGACAAAGACGGTATTCATCAACATGCGACACATACTGACATCCAAACAGATAAACCGTACATTGAAAATAATAATTGTCAGCTGTAATGTATACTTGTCACTAATTTGTGGTCACTGAATTACAGGTTGAAAAAAGTATTTAAGTCTTCGAAATGTGGTATATAAAAGATTGGATCGCATTTCTGAAAGAGAGAAGAAAACAAATGTGGAGGTATTGAAAGAGTTGGGGTGAAAAGAGAATTATTGACCGATATTAGGGTTAGACGGTTGTTATTCTGGCCATATAACAAGATACTCCTTGTTGAAGACCATACTAGAGGGTAGGGTGGAAGGCAGTCGTTCAAGAGGCAGACTGCGTTTTAAGTGAGTGGATAACATCAGGAGATGGATTGGAAAAAGCGTGTCGGATTGCACCTTAACGGCAAGAGATAGAGTACACTGGAGATCCATTGCAAAAGCTTTGACGCGGAGATGGCACTTGATGTCTTGTTATATGACTAAAATAACGTAACTGTTCAACCATGGTCATCCGTAGGTACAATCCTGATTTCGGTAATTAATTCTCTTTTCACCCCCAACTTTTTCAATACCTCCTCATTTGTTTTATTCTCTTTCCAAGAAATGCGACCCGACCTTCCATATACCCACATTTCGAAGGCGTCAATACTCTGTTCCAACTTGTTATTCAATGTCCATGTTTCTGCGCCATAAAGTAGTGACAAGTATTCATAAAACCTGACAATTATCATTCTCAAATTATGATTTATCTATTTAGATGTCAGTATGTGTCGCATGTTGCTGAATTTCGTGTTGGCCATACCTTTTCTCTTTCTGATTTGTTTTTCAAAGCTGCCTTCCTTCGTTATTATATTTCCTAGATAGGAGAAACTCGGAACCTGTTCCAGTAGTTAATCTTTTATCTTTATTTGCATACATGGTTTCTTGTAATTTTTACCAACTACCATAGTCTTTGTTTTCTTTATGTTTAATCCTAACTCTTGACTTATTTTGTATATTTTGAAAACAAGCTCCTGCAATTCTTGCCATAAAAACTGCATCATCCGCTGTATCTTAGATTATTCATTGCCACTACTCCTATGACAAGCCCTGGTACTTATCTAAATCTAAATATCTAAAGAACATTGGTTGTTTGGGAAAAGGGGGAGGAGAGGAAATGGGGAGGGGTAGCTTACGGTGTGGCGTTAGTCTTGTTAAATGACCAAACCATTTTAATTGCTGTCTTTTGATGTAATTTAATACTGGTGTTGTTTCCACTAGTCTCCTGATGTCATCGTTTCTGATAATGTCTCTCCTTGCTACACCCAATATTTTTAACAAGCATTTCATTTCTACTGTAACGATGTGTCGTTTTTCAATTGATGTTAGTGTCCAGTTTTCACATAGTTAGTATAGCGGCGAGATGAAAATAATATTTTATAAAGCTCATTTAGTGGTTATTGTCACGAGCTTGCAATTAAGTACTACAGGGGAAAATATGATTAAAAACTTTATCGTTGGGAAACTGTTTGGCTCAAGCAACCACTAGATCATCCTTTGGGATTATATAGCAAGCAGAGAAGTAAACATAAACTAGCGAGCATACGACTACTCTAAGACAGATGTTCAGAAGATGAAAGAGGCAGCCAGCCAAATAATCTGGAAAGATATTGTCGGAGGTACAGATGTTAAACAAGAGTTGGAGAGTTTCAAAACAGTTTTAGAAAAACTAAAAGTGGATTGTGTTCCATGTAGTGAGGTAAACACCAAGCGTAAAAAGTGGATAACTAGATTTGTAATTAAATTTGGAAGAACTACAAATAAAGCATGGCAAAAATATAAAGGGACAGGTAAATTGAAAGAAACATATTAAAAATATTTTGACAAGCAGAAAATAGCTCAGAAAGTGAATAAAGTAACAAAAATAGACTTCGAAGAAAAAAACAACTTGCTAATAGGATCAAGACTGATAGTAAAAGCTTCTTTCCTTATGTTAGAAAACCAAAGCACGAAAGACAAGATTGGCCCTCTCATAGATAGCAGAGGTAAAATAATAAGAGACAATAGGGAGGCAGCGTATCTACTAAAACAAAATTTTGGCACAGTCATTTTAAAAGAAGACTGCTCCAAGATAACAGAGCCTATAGATATTTTCTAATATGACATGGGTATAGTGAGATTAAAATCAATGTGTATTACAGAGGAAATGGTTTTTTTTTAAAATTAAGAGATTAAAAGTGGATATATGGCCAGGTCAAGATGGTATTCATCCACAATTGCTGTTTGAAATTAGAGACCAACTAGCAAAACCATTGGCTATATTATGTTCTCAATCACTTACAAAAGGGATTGTTCCTAGAGATTAGAAAGATGCAGGAGTAATCGTTTTATTCATAAAGGGAAATAAATCAGATCCAGGAAATTTTAGACCGGTGAGTTTAACGAGCACAGTATGCAAAGCGTTAGATTCAATGCTCAAAGAAAACAATGTTATGCATCTAGACAGGTTTGATCTAATCAGAAATAGTCAGTATTGGTTTACTAGAGGGAGATCATGCTCAACAATTCTTTTGGAATTCATGGAAGAGGTTACAAAAATGCTAGATATGGGGGAAGCTATTGGGTGCTATATATCTAGATTATGCAAAGACTTTTGATAGAGTATCTGATCGAAGATTATTTAAAAAGATAAAATCACATAAAATAGATTGGAGAGTTGTCGAATTGATTGAAGGTTGGATAACGAGAAGAAGGCAGAGAGTTGGCATAAATAAGGGCTCGGTTTTGGAACCAATTTTGTTCTTGATATATATATATATATATATATATATATATATATATATATATATATATATATATATAAATGAGTTGGACATTGATGTAACATCCATGATTGCAAAATTGGCGTACGACATAAAACTATGCAGTATTGTCTCATCTAAAGCAGATGTGGATATATTGAGGTCGGATTTATATAAAATTCGAGACCGGTCTGTGGGCTGGAGTTTAACATAGATAAATGTACAGTCAACCACATGGGTAGATCTAATATGGAACATAATTACAGAATGGGCGAGAACAATTTTAGAATGATAGATAAAGAAAGGGACCGAGGGGTTATAATAGAGCATACAGGTAAGGTGAGTGAGCAAGTTCAGACAGCAGTCAATAATGCAAATGAAATGTAAGTCGCATGTCCTTTTACAGAACGAAGCTTCTTACAGCCGCCACCTTTTTTACTGTTATAAGTTTCTTGGTATAAAAAGTAAAATAAAACATAGGCTCAAGGAAGTGATAGTCAAACTGTATAAAGCATTGGTTAGACATAGATTTGAGTACAGTGTACTGGTGTGGAGTCTTTATCGTAGAGAAGATATAAACATGCTGGAAAGGAAAAAAAGAAGAGCGATAAAACTGATAGCGGGATTCCAGATTTACAGTTATGAGGAAAGACTAAGAAAGACCGGTCTACAGTGTCTAGAAGAGAGATGAATTCGAGAGAACAATACAGGTTTATAAAACAATCACAGGAAAGGTTGTTTTATTTTTGCGTTCACTTTATTTCTCTAATCTCCAAGGCGGTGTGCGTTGCACTGTGGTTTTTATTTTGCGCCTATCGGCCCAGTGCATCCGAAATCAGCAAGCATTATATGCAAGGGTCTGCTTCCTCCTGCATTATCTAAGGGTTTGCTTCCCTAGGGTAACGAGGAAAGGTTAAATTAGACAACAACCAGTTTTTCAAAATACAACCACTAACACGAACAAGAGGGCACACATACAAATTATCTAAAGAAAGGTCCAGATTGGATACTAGGAAATATTTCTTTAGTCGGATAGTGGTAAATGCTTGGGATGCATTGCCCCAGAAGGTAGTGGAGGCAAAAACAGATAATGCATTTAAGAATAGATTGAATGGGCTTATCTTTTAGAGCAGGGTATTACAAATTTAACTGGTTGTATACAGACTCTGCAAGGTCTTCTCAACCAGCATAAAGACGTTAAGTTAAGTTAAGTTAAGTATTCGTGCTAATTGTCAAATGATCTGATTTGCCTTTCTGCATCTTTGTTGGATTTCCGCTGTAATTCTTCCGTCTGCTGATAACGTGCACAATGTGTACCGCTAATGAACGCACACTTTCACTAACTACGTAGATTACTTTTTCATAGCAATCTACGCCAGGGACTGCTATAATGCAGCGCACCGGCAAAATGAACGCCGAATACCTGGTACGTTACTTAGAAAATATATTTATAACTCAAACCTACTTATCTGTATAGAAGATGGATACCTTTCTTTGTTGTGGTTACGACAATGCCTCCTAGTCAATAGAGAATGCGTCTTTCAGCAGTGCTACAGTATTTCAGTGAGTTTCGAATTTGTTGTCGGTGCATATTTATAATGTGGTGTTGCTTCTTGTTATTGTTGTTGTTCTTCTTGTTCTTCTTGTCCCTCTTCTTGTTCTTCTTCTTGTCCTTCTTCTTCTTCTTCTCTTTCTTCTTATTCTTCTTCGTGTTTTTTTTTCTTGTTCTTCTTCTTGTCCTTCTACGTGTTCTTCTTTTTGCTCTTCTTCTTGTCCCTCTTCTTGTCCCTCTTCTTGTCCCTCTTCTTGTCCTTCTTCTTGCCCTTCTTCTTGTTCTTCTTCGTGTTCTTCTTCGTGTTCTTCTTTTGGTCCTTCTTCTTGTTCTTGTTCTTGTTCTTGTTCTCCTTCTTCTTCTTCTTCTTCTACTTCTTCTTCTTCTTCTTCTTCTTCTTCTTCTTCTTCTTCTTCTTCTTCTTGTTCTTCTTCTTATTATTATTATTATTTGTTTTGCTCTTCTTCTTCTTCTTCTTCTTCTTCTTCTTCTTCTTCTTCTTCTTCTTCTTCTTCTTCTTCTTCTACTTCTTCTTCTTCTTCTTCTTCTTATTTGTTTTGCTCTTCTTCTTCTTCTTCTTCTTCTTCTTCTTCTTCTACTTCTTCTTCTTCTTCTTCTTCTTATTTGTTTTGCTCTTCTTCTTCTTCTTCTTCTACTTCTTCTTTTTCTTCTACTTCTTCTTCTTATTATTATTATTTGTTCTGCTCTTCTTCTTCTTCTTCTTCTTCTTCTTCTTCTTCTTCTTCTTCTTCTTCTTCTACTTCTTCTTCTTCTACTTCTTCTTCTTCTTCTACTTCTTCTTCTTCTTCTACTTCTTCTTCTTCTTCTTCTTATTTGTTCTGCTCTTATTCTTCTTCTTCTTCTTCTTCTTCTTCTTCTTCTTCTTCTGCTGCATCTTTTTGTTGTTGTTCTTCTTTATATTCTTCATTTTGTTTTTATTCTGCTTCTTGTTCTTTTTCTTCATCGTCTTCTTCTTCTTTTGCTCTTCTTCTTCTTCTTCTTCTTCTTCTTCTTATTTGTTCTGCTCTTATTCTTCTTCTTCTTCTTCTTCTTCTTCTTCTTCTTCTTCTGCTGCATCTTTTTGTTGTTGTTCTTCTTTATATTCTTCATTTTGTTTTTATTCTGCTTCTTGTTCTTTTTCTTCATCGTCTTCTTCTTCTTTTGCTCTTCTTCTTCTTCTTCTTCTTCTTCTTCTTCTTCTTCTTCTACTTCTTCTTCTTCTTCTTCTACTTCTTCTTCTTCTTCTACTTCTTCTTCTTCTTCTACTTCTTCTTCTTCTTCTACTTCTTCTTCTTCTTCTACTTCTTCTTCTTCTTCTTATTATTTGTTCTGCTCTTATTCTTCTTCTTCTTCTTCTTCTTTTTGTTCTTCTGCTGCATCTTTTTGTTGTTGTTCTTCTTTATATTCTTCATTTTGTTTTTCTTCTGCTTCTTGTTCTTTTTCTTCATCGTCTTCTTCTTCTTTTGCTCTTCTTCTTCTTCTTCTTCTTGTCCTTCTTTTTCTTCTACTTCTTCTTTTTGTTTTTGTTCTTCTTCTTCTTCTTCTTCTACTTCTCCTTCTTGTTGCTCTAATTCTGCTTCTTCTTCTTGTTCTTCTGCTGCATCTTCTTGTTGTTCTTCTTCTTCTTAATCTTCTTCTTCTTTTTATTCTTCTTCTTCCTCTTGTTCTTCTGCTTCTTGTTCCTGTTCTTCTTCCTCTGGTTCTTGTTGTTGTTTTTCTTCTTCTTCTTATTTGTTTTGCTCTTCTTCTTGTTCTTTTTCTTCTGCTTCTTCTTCTTTTTCTTCTTCTTCTGCTTCTTCTTTTTCTTCCTCTTCTGTTCTGCTTGTTGTTGTTCTTGTTCTTCTGCTCTTCTTGTTCTTCTGCTTCTATTTCTTCTTCGGTAGCCCTAAACCTTACCCTAATCCTAACCTTCACCTTTCGCAAAACTGAATAAAACCATCTTTTCTACACTTTTATCCGTATCCAATCCTTCACTTATTTATTTCACATAAAGTTATATCGACATGTCCTCCTCTTAACCTGAAATGGAATGTCACGTGACGTACTACGGGAACTTAGGAAACTCTGTTTGGAGGGAATTAAAACACAATTACCGGTTTTTACATGGTGAGGTTGATCGTCTTCCTTAATTTCTTGTCACGACATGCCCGGAAGGAAGCAGTAGTCCTGAAATATTTAGCTTGGCCACCACTTGGACGTCAAAGGTAGTCTACTCAGGGGTGTTCATTAGTGTGAGCGTCAGACGAAGATGCTGATCGTCTATTTGAGGAACAAAAATCTCAAAGTCCAGACTCAGTCTCAACTCAGTCTCGATAGCACAAAAGGGGAACTAAGACGCTAGTCTAGTGAGACACAACATACTGACCAAGACGTCGTGTCACGGTCAGGCATAATATACTGACCAAGACCATTATCTCTCTTACATGTAGCGTTCCACCCCTGCTTTCAAGGCAGTCTGGCTGACGAAATGTGGCTCGACGTGATCGCCGTAGTAGTAAGCGTCCCAAAGATGAAGCAAAGCATAGCAAAACCGCATGAAATTCCACCTTCATCAGCACGCTCTGGTGATGAGGAAAGCTACTGCAACCGCCACTTAACGCCATTTTCAGCGCCCACAAAAGAGTAAACTTACTTATTGTAAATCAAAGACAAAGGTCGCCGTCCATGGTAGACGATGATGGTATAATTGATTTTGCTAGCGCTATTTTTAGTAAAGATTAACTGCGTTACTTTTTATTCTTACTCTCTCGTCTCGAGCCGCTCGATCCCAGTGGCAAGTCAAGAACAAAACAATTAGGGGGCCACTACGAGATGCAGGGGACTCCGCATCAAGCACCCGTGAAAAAAACGGAGGAGTCGGTCCCACGCCACCTAATCACGAGGCCGACGGATTAACCACTTCGCGACGGAATTATTGTGAAAATTAAACAACAAAAACAACAACACAAAGTAACCGTGAGAAGATGATGTATTCTTTGTTTTAACTAAACTTCTGGTCTGTACCAATTAACGCCAGAGAAGGCGACAACGTGTAGTTGGGGAGCTCAGAGGGAAGTTCGAACACACGTTCTGAGCTCGATCATCTCGCCGACTTGCGACGATAGTCTCGCCAAGCTTGTGTCCGATCGAGATTATACGAATCGGTAAATTAGTTAATTGTATTCATTTTTTGTACAGGTTTTTATTTAACTTGGCAACAAGTATTTGGCTTAGCTACTTTCATTCTCAATCTCCCGCTACCAAACACTGAAAGGGCTTAAGTAGCAAAATGTAGTCCAGAGAACGGAATGCGTTGTGTCGTAGTTTACAGCTTGACCGCGATATTTGCACCTTTCGGTCCAACACATCCGACTTCAGCAATCATTTTTTGAGTACCGGGTTAATATTCCCTCTTCGATCCCTTCTCCTTAGCCAGTTTGCCCTGCTGCAGTCTGTTATCCAGGAGGTGTAGAAGGGTCTTAGCAGCTTTGGTTCGCTGGCCCTGACGTTAGCAGTCAGATATGAGTCGCTGACCATTGCAGCTCATGCGCTGCTCAGCATCGCAAAAAGTATTTAAGACTTTATTTGGTGGCGGTGATTCAAATGGTCCCGAGGTAAGCTGTTTGCGTCGGGTGTTGGAGATTGCTGGTTCAAATCACGGTGTAAGCCATTCTTTTTTTCACATGGATCATCTGGTAAAAATGTCTCCTGATCTCTGAGTAGAGAAGTCAGACACCCGTGTGTAGTAGTGCCCACGTTAAAAATTCCTTGACAGTTGGAAATCGAAAAGACTATTCTTAACGGCTGCTGCTATGGCCAAAATCAAGTTGAAAATCTACTAAAATTATTCTAGGGTGTTTTCACCCCACAAAGAATATGTCGCCAAAAGGGGACTGTGTGGCTATAACATCAGGTCTTGGTTATGTGGTTAGCTGAGCGGCATAGATGACGCCTGCTAGGCTGCGGGTCTATCCTGCTATAATTTACGCTTCGACCACCACCAGTTCCAAGAATAGGCGATCGTATATTCCAGGGGATAATAACTTAACGGTTGCTAACAGATACTAGGATTGACCTGGTAATTCACCAGCGGATTTTTCCCCGCCAAAAAATAAGAAACGCAGGAGGTTATACCTCCTCACGAAGTCTAACGAAACAAGTGGACTTAAAGATAGATAGATCGATTCAATAATCCTCTATGCTTGTGAGACATGGACAGTTACAACTGGCCTTCAGCGAAGGATACAGACCTTGGAGATAAAATGTTTCCGAATACTTTTAAACGTCCCTTACAAAGATAGTGTTACAAATGAGGAAATACGAGATAGAATTACAACAGCAGTAGGGCCTTTCGAAGACCTCTTGGCAACTGTCAAAAGAAGAAAACTCAATTTGTGCGGTCACATATCGAGATCAAATGGTCTTGCAAATACGATCCTCCACGGAAATGTGCAAGGCAGACGACGAAGAGGCCGGCCCAAAAAAAGAGGTGGGAGGATAACATTAAAAAATGGACCAATCTCCAACCAGAGGAGTCACAGGCAGCGGCCGCTGACAGAAGGGTGGCGTTGGGTTATAGGGATGTCTTCATGTGTGCCCTAACAACCACACCAGTTACGGGATGAACTGATCTGACCTGTGATCGATTCAAATTAAAATGTTAAATTTAAATTTTCTTCCAAATTATTTAAAATAAAAAGTGCCACACAGCTGTATGTTTTTCAGCGTAGTTTCAAATGAGTTCGATACAGGTTCCCAGACGCCTACAAAGTCAATGAATACTTCCAGAAAAAAATGATTTTGGTTGCATGTGTGTGCACTTTTGCACCACTCGTAATTTCAAATCTGGAGTCACCAGCAAAAGTAAGATGGCAGCGCATGACTGGCTTCGCTCTCGATTCACTCCGGTGTTTGTGTCATTTTCTGCAGTTTGCTAGTGCAACACATAATTCAACCCAGGATTTTCACTACTCAAGAGCCTCCTCGCTTGGACTTCCTCCTGTCCCCTCCACCGGAGGTTATACCATACCTCTTCCAACCCCGCATTCTCAGCACAGTAAAAGTCACGCTGACCCGAAGGTGGACACAACCCAGAGGCCACATCCACATTTATTCACATCCACTGAAGGATTTCCATCGCGATGCATCCAGCTGATGGAATCGACTCTCTTTAAGTTAATAAATAGTTACCAATCACAAGCGACGAAAGCCACATCATCTGACTGTTTTGTCTTGATGATGTAAATTGCGCTGTATTTGGATTATGGTGAGGAAAAAGTTGTGCTGGCCATCAACCTCACTCTCTGGTTCCGAGCTAGGTTAGATCAGTGACAATACATAAGCTAAGACGACTGGAGGTAAATTAGAATGCAAACATTCTAGTCCCACCTTTGAGACCAAGGAGCGCTTGAAACTTGCAAGATTCGATTGTCAGCCGTTTCCTTTTAATCGCTTTGAGAGACGAGTGCCTTACCTCTCGACCAGGGTGACCACTAGTAACTCTTCTTCAGTGGCAAATATAAAACTCTTGGCTTAAACAACCTCAAAATGAAAACGACCAATGCGCTCAAGCATCACCTTCTAGTTTTTTTCTTGCAGAGTGAGTCCAGAATCTTTTGTTTGCTCCTCTGCCATTCTCTTCTTGAGTCAGAATAGTATATCTTTTGAAATTCCACATTGATATGATTTTAGAAGCGTCTGTGCAATTGATGACTCACTATGTGCTTGCACGGCCTTAACAAAATCTGGTAAAAAACGGTTAACCATATGCACGAATATCAGATTAATACATACATTGGTCTTTTCAATATTCCTGTATGCTTGTGAGGTATGGGCAATTACAGATGTCCTGCAACGGTGTATACAGGCCTAGGGGATGATATGTTTCAGAAGATTTCTAAATGACAGACACAAAGACCGAATTACAAATGAGGAAATACGAGAAAGAGTTAAAACAGCAATTATGCCTTTTGAAGACTTCTTCTCGACGGTCAAAAGATGGAAACCCGCATGGTACGGCCACATATCGAGATCAAACGGTATTGCAAATGCGATCTCACCGTTGAGAACGGGTCACTGCAGACTACTGGGTCAAGAATACCCGACTCATGTAGAAATAAGATGCCAGACCTGGCCAGATGGAGCAGAACTGAGGCAAAAGCTATGGGGCCACCGCTCAGACCTTGCCAGATGGAGCAGAACTGAGGCAAAAGGTATATGGCCACAGCTCAGACCTGGCCAGATGGAGCAGAACTGAGGCAAAAGGTATGGGGCCACCGCTCAGACCTAGCCAGATGGAGCAGAACTGAGGCAAAAGTATGGGGCCATCGCTTAGACCTGGAAAGGACTGTGGACTTCATCCTGGCGATAGGACCGAAGATTTAACATGATCAGAAAACCCAAACGTGAAAGAAGAAGAAGAAGAAGTAGATAAAGAAAAAGAGGAATAAGAAAAAGAATGAGACAAATAAGAATAAGAAGATGATGAACAAGAAGAAGAAGAAGAAGAAGGTGAATTCCGTTGCGCAAATCCATTTTAAATATGGTCGCTGAGTGATAGTATCACATAAAAACAATTTGCGAACCAAAACGAACGCAGAGGGAAGGCCGGTAATGTGAGGAAAGCTACTGCAATCCGCCACTTAACATTTCTTTTCAGATCGAACACAAAATTAAACTTACTCATTGTGGGCATTTAAACAACAATCTCAAAACACGCTTACCAGTTTTCGATAAAAGCCGGCAAAAATGTTTGGTTGGATGTGATTCAAATGTATATACAATGCACAAAAATGATGGAAAAACATTACACATTTCTGTCTTACCCCGATCTTAACCGCAAACCAGTATGTGAGTTCGTTTAGTGTTCTCGACTTTCTTTCCTATTTTTAGACATTGCTCTCATACAATGCTCAATAACTGCCCTTGAAACCGCATAGGGGATCAAGATGCTGTGCAGCGCGTGAGCTGCAGCAGTCACTGACCCATATCTGTCTGCTTGCATCAGGGCCAACGCACCAGAGCTGTCAAGATCCTTTTACATCTCCATATGATGATTCTGAATAACAGGCTCCAACATTAGCCACTGGTTAAGGAGAAAGGATCGAAGAGGGAAGATTAACCCGGTACTCAAAAATGTATGCTGAAGTCGGATGTATCGGACCGAAAGGTGCAAATATCGCAGACAAGCTGTCAACTACGACACAACGCTTTCCCTTCTCTGGACAACATCTTGCTATTTGCCAAGCCATTTTCAGGACCTGGAAGCGGGAGATTGAGAACTACCGAAAAGGAAAATGATGAAGAAGAGTGGTTCTCCGTAGCTTTCTAGGATGTCCCACAGTTTGTTTCTATCCACTTGGTCAGATGCTTTCTCTTGGTCCGCAAAAAAGGTGTTTTGTTCTAAATTGTTTTCAAAAGTTTGTTCATAAATCTGTCTTAGAAAAAATGATCAGAGAATGTTAGCCAGAGTCAGGAGAAATATACTGGCCAAGACCCTCACCTGACATCCTCTTTGGTCGTCCTGGAAACGGGTTGTTGTCGAGGACAACGGTCTGGCTAACAAGGTGAGGTTCGAGGTGATCTCCGTAGTAGTGAAGCAGATGAAGCCAAACATTGCACAACTGCCTGGATGACCCTGGTCCACCACTTTATCAGCACGCTCGAGATATCAGGAAAGCTACAACATTCTGCCACAAGTTCCGTCCTTTACAGGGTTCATAAAAGGGTTACCAACCCATTGTGGGCATTAGCAACCAACCAACCAACTCTTTCAGTCCCAATACAAGGCTCATTCTTTTTCCTTATTTTTTTCTTTGGTAATGAAAACATTTCTTTGGTAATGAAAACATTTTTTTTGGTAATGAAAACATTTTATTTGGTAATGAAAACATTTCTTTGGTAATGAAAACATTTTTTTTGGTAATGAAAACATTTTATTTGGTAATGAAAACATTTCTTTGGTAATGAAAACATTTTTTTTGGTAATGAAAACATTTTATTTGGTAATGAAAACATTTCTTTGGTAATGAAAACATTTTTTTTGGTAATGAAAACATTTTATTTGGTAATGAAAACATTTTATTTGGTATTGAAAACATTTCTTTGGTAATGAAAACATTTTTTTCGTAATTAAAACATTTTTTTTTGGTATTAAAAACATGTTTTTTTTGGTAATGAAAACATTTTTTTTTTGGCAATGAAAACATTTTTTTTTTGGCAATGAAAACATTTTTTTTTTGGTAATGAAAACATTTTTTTTTGGTAATGAAAACATTTTTTTCGTAATTAAAACCTTTTTGTTTGGTAATGAAAACATTTTTTTCGTAATTAAAACATTTTTTTTTTGGTAATGAAAACATTTTTTTTCTTAGTAGTCAAAATACCATTTATTTTTGGGTATAATCTCCTGGAACGTTTATGCACTTACCCCAGCGTTTAAGTATTGATTGAAATGTTTCAGCGCAGAAATATTTGTCAGTATATCTGAACCAGTCAAGGACAGTCCGTTTCAGTTTGTCCTCAGTTCTGAAACGTTGACCTGCCAGGAATTCTTTAAGGATCTAAACAGGGGAAAATCGATTTGAGCGAGGTCTGGGCTGTAAGATGGATGTGACAATACCTCCCAGCCGAGTTGCTGTAGATGGTACATAGTGCGGCGAGCTGTATGAGGTCGAGTGTTATTTTGCAGGAGCAGGACGCCATTTGGGCTCAAACGAGGCCATTTTTTCCGCAGACCGTGATGCATATCTCAAAATGCCTATGTACTGTTGATAGTGATACCACAGGGTTGAAAATCAACATCCAGGATAAGACGTTCCACAATCTGAATGTTGACAGGAATTACTGTGGTGGGTTGAGAGCCACCACAGCCGAGATCATCCATCACTCACGGATGTACGGTCTTCTATAAAACGTTTGCACCATTCAAATGTCTTACTTCGGCTGAGTATCTCACCACCGTATTGTGATTGCAGTCTTATGTAAATTTCCGCAGGTTTCTCGCCTTCATTCACAAGCAACTTCAACACAAAACGCTGTTTCATACTTACACTATCAGTGTTGTCAGCCATTTTTATTTAGCTGCCACGTGACTGGCCCATGACCAGTGGGCTACCTAGCATTAATAGGACACAGGTGTCCCTAACTAATGAGAGTAGTTCCAGCATACTCTAACCCATTCAGGTAGAACTAGAACAAAAAGTTCCGGTTTGTTTTGGACGTCCATCGTATGAGAGGTAGGTGACTGCCAGCTGCGTCACACAGCTATCCTGACTATCCAATACATGTAACGCCGTAAGTGGTGGCTCTGTAAACATGCTTCATTCGTGTACCCTTGCTGAGAGAACAGGGATCAAAGATGAAAGATGAACCAGCTCTCAAAAAATGTGCTTCGCTAAAACTGGACATGTACGACCGAAAGCCGTAAGTTTAGCAGCCTTGATGTAAACTGGGACTCGGCATAATAAAACGTTCTTTTCAGGATGAACGACGAAGAAGAAGCAGAATTTCTCTATTTTAACTAACTTTCATGTAACCTAAAGACCTGAAATTGTGTGTACTTCCACTATTAATACGACCTATATCAGCTTTTGGCGGATCCTGGATAGATCATTCAAAAGTTTTTACCGAAAAACCTAATAAAAATATATATTTACTTGTTTAATCGTCTTCCAAACTTGTCAGGATATTGTTGGTCAATATTTGTCTTCATTTTCACCAGATTTTGAAGTTGCGTTTCTCTCAAAATGACCTGTAGTTGCTATGGAACTACGGCACATCAGACACAAGATATAGGCAGCCTTTCTCCTGAATGGGATGTGAAAACGAAAACAGCATATCATGATAATAATTTTCTGAGCTCGGAAGAGAAGGAATTGGTAGAGATTAGGTGGAGTTATCTCATACGGTTTGGCAAGGATAAAGAATTTGGATACGACTTATTTGAAAAGTGAGCGAAGCCGGTCGTTAATAATTATGTGATAATGTTGCATAGATAAGTCATTAAGTGCTCAGCCAAAATTTCAAGAGTCAGGGATTTGTGTCAGGGGGTTGTGTGGAGGGAAGGGGGGAGGAGTTGGTTCAGTAGGCTGGTGGTTTCATCTTTCCGACGCAAATGACCCAGTCCTGCTCTTTTCTATAGGCATTGCGCGTGATTTCCCTCGAGACGTGTAGTCTTGAGCCCCAACTGGGTGACCCAATTTGTAGCAGTCATTGCAACTACGTCTCCTTCTTGTCCAATATTTATTTTTATTTTCCAATAATCTAAAATGTGTAGTACAATTTATTTAAATGCATGCTTAACCAATTATATTATATTATATCTACCATTTAATTATGTCTCGAGTGGTCCACCGGGCTATTTGTATATGGCAAGGACAAGAATAGCACCCCTGTCTCACAGAGAGCATGTCGTAAGCAGCGACTTAATGTGTGACATGGTATAACACCGGCCATGGTTAGGTGGTTTCTTAAAAGCAGTATAGCTGGCACTTAACAGGCTACAAGTCTACTTTCCTCTAGTGTTTGAGTCTATTAAGATGAACTTGCACATCGGTTAACCACCCATCGTGGAACTTGTCCCAAACGCAGCAAAGTAATAAGCTGCTCAATCCTAGCCCGTTAAGCAGGAAATCTTCCTCTCAGCTACATCCTGCTCATTCCAGAGATGGAAGCTCCACAAGGGCATCCACTCTTGTAGAAGTACAGGTCGACTAAGAATAAGACTAAAGACTATTTAAATACAGCAGTTATAAGCAAATGCCAAATAAAATGGTTTTCGTGATTCACAAATTGATGTTTATTAAATTTATATATCGGCATAATTACATCGGTTTCTAAATGAACATGATGGCGTAAACCATTTTTGTTATTAAGATAGTAGAAGCTGAAACAAGTGAGAAAATGACTACATGTTGTGTCTAGTTTGTTTACGTCCTTCGTGGACAGGCGACTGAGGGGTTGAGGACTGGCATCGGTCCACGAGATCACCAATCTGGAAAGCATAGATCTGGGGTCTCAAAGTCAAACTATTCCGCTAGTCACATATTAACAAATTCAATAGCTCATAGAGTCGTTGAAGATAATGTGGCAGACACAGCAGTTGTACACATTCTTTATAACTTCCTTGCTTTCTGTATCCTATGCACTACGACATACATCATGTTTCTAATATTCAGGACACGTGTATTGCCTTGTCGTTCACGCTCAACATGTCAATCATAAAGCATGTTTGCCGAATGTTTGAACAGATCATTAGGTGGTCTGGGCGTTGGGTTATTCCACTGTCGCATATATTATCATCATTGTATCCCATCACATTAATTTCTGCCTGCATCGCATCGTGATACACCAGTTCAGAGTCTATTTGGTGACTTCCGTATTGCTTGATACATTTTCCGGTCTACTCTGCCAGGACTTTTGTAGACTGTATGAAGCTACGTCTAGATTTCGGTCTTTTGCACTGCACCATATGCCAAAACATATGGTTTATTTAATTTATAATGCAACATATCTTCGCTTCTCAAGTAGTACTACGCCGATTTTGGGGTATTATTTTGTAAGTTGGAGTAGACTTTAAGTGTCCTGTAACTATCTAACAAACCTCATTTATTGCTGTATCAATTAGGTTGACAGGTACAGAGTTTCTATAAGCTAACGCGGCCCACTCGGCTACGGAGAAATCCAAAGCAAGTGCTGGGGACATCTCACTGCACTTCCCGTGTTGTGCAAGTCAATATATCTTCCGTTGTGTTTCCTGGCAGTGTATCTCCGCGTGAGATCCAACTTTACACCCATGTTTTGGGGGGAATACTGTGTTCCAGCTCATGTGCTTACCATTTGATCTGTTGTTTTAATTTCCTCTCTATTTCTGAAGTGAAAATAATATACTTAGGTTATGATTGAGCACCAACAAAATGATAAATGTAAAAGTCTTGAGACCCTGTGTTTTTCCTGTGGCATTTATGGCTGTGAATCATGGACGATTACCAAAACTTCCAGACAAAGAATCGAATCCTTCGAGTCAAAATGGTACAGAAAGATCCGCAGAATATCCTGGGCAGAGAAAATGACAAATGTAGACATTCGGCAAGAGTTGAGCATAGAGGAGAACTGATTTGTCAATTCCATTTTGTCTAGAAAATGCAAATACTTCTGTCACATCAAGAGACACAACGGTCTCGAGAGAACAGTGATGGGAGGTATGGTGCCAGACAAAAGAGGAAGGGATAGATCAAGAAGACGATGGCACCAAGATATCCAGGAATGCCTGGGTATGACTGTGGCGGAGGTTGGAGTTTTTGAAAGGGAACGAGTTTCTTTCAGACATACTGTGATAGGAGCGACGTTCTATAAAGGACATGCTACATGATGATATGATTGGGTTAGATTTGAGGTGACGTTTGCGGAAATATACGACAAGAATATCAAGGGCACTTGTCAGTTTGTATTCAACCGCTTCAAAACCATTTCCTTGAGCAGCAACTGTTGAGTTGTCGTCATAACTGATTTTCGTAACATCTCTGTGTAAAAAGGTTGGTCGTTGGTTTATATGTTATACAACAAATGTGCTAGGACGCTTCCTTGTGCAAAGCCGTTTTTATTTGCCAAATAATTTGGTTTTACCTTCGACACTCTCCTCTCCCCTATCCCCAGTGAAAATAGAACCACATATTGTTCTTCTTTGGAGTTCAATCTGAAAAGCAGGCTGTGACTGTGTGTTGAAGTTTACATCGACCCGACGTCCGGTTTTATCTAGCGTTTATTGTGTACCGGGTTGCCTATTCTCTTAATCAGACTACACTAGAGCAGCCTGTTTCCGGGGCCGCCATTTGGAAGTGGAATATAATCTTGGTCAGCTCTGATTCGCTGATCCTTATACAAGCAACCAGCTAAATCAGTGGCTGCTATCAATTCATTCACTGTTGAATCTTCTACCCCTGAACCACATATTCTGCAAACTCGATTAATTTGCTGAGGTTTGTAAAACAATGACATAAACTTTTCCCTTTCTCACCTCACTCATTTGACTCTGTCCAACAGTCAGACTCTTGCACAACTTTCATACGCGCCCTTAGGTTGAGGCCCTTCCATTGCACTTTGGTTGGGTTAGCTTCTGATGGCGCACAAACCTAGCATAGGTACATACAGACGCACACATGCATCCAAGCACTGGTTTATGCGTCCTGATATCGCCCAATGGACTACGGTCTGGGGTGAAATGGGCGCGCCTCCGCCAGTAGAAAGTTTGTGAAACGCCAATAATTTATCATAGAATATAGCTTTGTCAACAGTTTCTGGTGGTTTATAGTGTTATATGCTGTACTTAGATCAATGACATTTACTCCTATTTGCATTCATACCTTGTCGATTAGTTGTGTCAGGTTAATGATATGGCTGCAACATGATCTTTCTAGACTGAAACTTACTTGTTCTTTGGTAATCTTCTTGTCTATCGAGTGGGCCAAATGGTTCAGGATCATTACTTCAAAAACATGTTACTTAACCTAACTTAACGTCTTTCTACTGGTTTAGATGACTCCGTAGAGTCTGTATACAACCAGTTTCACTTACATTACCTTGCTCTAAAAGCTATGCACATCCAATTTATTCTTAAATGCATTAACTGTCCCTGCCTTCACTACTTCCTCTGTCAATGCATTCCAAGCATTCCCCACTCTCTGACTAACAAATATTTCCTAATATTCAATCCGGACCTTTCTTTAGTTAATTTGCAGCTATACCCTCTTGTTCTTGTAAGTGGTTGTATTTTGAAAAACTTGTTAAAGTCTAATTTATCAGTTCCTTTGATTATTTTATAAACCTGTATCGTTACATCGAATTCTTCTCTTTTCTAGACTATGTAGGCCGGTTTTTCTCTTTCGTCATAACTGTAATTCTGGAATCCCACTATCAGCTTTGTTGCTCTTTTTGTATCTTTTCCAGCTGGTTTATATCCCCTCTATGAAAAGGATTCCACAACTGTACACAATACTCCAATCTAGCTCTAACTAATGCATATACAGTTTGACTATCACTTCCTTGCTCCTATGTTTAATATCTATTTTTAACATACCTAACATTGCATTTGCCTTTTTCACGGCTACCTGGACTTGCTCACTCACCTTACATATATTATCAATTATAACCCCTAGGTCACTTTCCTTTTCTATCTTTCTAATATTGTTCTCGCCCATTCTGTAATTATGTTTCATATTGGATCTACCCATGTGGATGACTGTACATTTATCTACATTAAACTCCATTTGCAGCCTACAGACCATTTTCGAATTCTATCTAAATCCGACCTCAATAAATCCACCTCTGCTTTAGATGAGACACTACTTAATAGTTTTGTGTCATCAGCGAATTTTGCAATCATGGATCCCATATTAATGTCCAAATCGTTTATATATATATATCAGGTCAGATCAGGTCATCCCGTAACCGGTGAGGTCGTTGGGGCACACATGAAGACATCCTCACAACTGCACGCCATCCCTCTCTGTCAGATGCCGCTGCCTGTGACTCTTCTGGTCGGAGATTGGCCCATTCTTTTATATTGTCCTCCCATCTCCTTTTGGGCCGGCCTCTTCGTCGTCTGCCATGTACCTTCCCGTGGAGGATTGTGTTTGCAAGATCACCCGATCTCGATATGTGACGGTACGTACCAAGTGAGTTTCCTTCTTTTGACAGTTGCCAAAAGATCTTCGAAAGGCCCTGTTGCTGTTGTAATTCTATTTCGTATTTCATCGTTTGTAACTCGATCTTTGTACGTGACGTTTAAAAGTTTTCGGAAACATCTCATCTCCAAGGCCTGTATCCTTCGTTGAAGGTCAGCTGTAACTGTCCATGTCTCACACGCATAGAGGAATATTGACAGGACCAGTGTACGCATTAATCTGATTTTCGTGCTTAGTGCTAACCGTTTATCTTGTCATATTTTGTTAAGCCGTGCAAGCGCCGCTATTGTCTGTGCTATTCTGGCGAACACTTCACATTTTGATCCTTCATCACTGACAATCGACCCAAGATATTTAAAACGGTCAACCACTTCGAGTTCCTGACCGTTAGCTTGTATCTTGCTGTTGAAGCCCGTAGCGTTGTTGGTCATTAATTTTGTCTTTCCAGCGTTATCTCCATACCATAGTCAAGAGCTGTTTCATCGAGCCTTCTGACCCATTCCTGTAGTTCTGCTTCTGAACCCGCCAATCCGTCGATATCATCTGCAAAAAGGTTGGTAATCGTTCGGCCCCCTATCTTGACAGTACCAACGTGACCTTCAAGTGCCTCACTCATTCCTTCAAGGAATATATTGAAAAGAGTTGGAGAGAGTGTACACCCCTGTCTCACACCAACTGATGTGCGAAACCAGTCTCCTCGCCTCCCATTCACAAGAACTGCGCTAGACGCCTTGTTATATATATATTTCAAGAACAAAATTGGTCCCAAAACCGAGCCGTGTGGCACTGCACTTTTTACTTCACACCACTCAGAGTACTCCTTATTTATGCCCACTCTCTGCCTTCGTCCCGTTAACCAATTTGCAATCTATTTGGCAACTTCCCCACCTATTCCATGTGATTTTAATTTTCTAATCAATCTTTCATGAGGTACTCTATCAAACTCCTTTGCAAAATCTAGATAAGTAACAACCACTGGCTCCCCTTTATCTATCATTTTAGTAACCTCCTCCATGAATTCTAACAGATTTGTTAAGCACAATCTCCCTCTAGTAAACCCATGCTGACTATTTCTGACTAGATTGAACTTGTCTAAATGCATTACAATGTTTTCTTTGATTATTGACTCAAATAATTTACAGAACTATGCTCGTTAAACTCACTTGTCTATAATTTGCTGGATCTGATTTTTTGCACTTTTTGAATAAGGGAATTACTCCTGCGTCTTTCAAATCCTGTGGAACACTCCCTTTTGCAAGTGATTGAGAACATAATATAGCCAATGGTTTTGCTAGTTGGTCTCTAATTTCAAACAGCAATTTTGGATGAATACCATTTTGATCTATACATTTATTCACTTTCAACCCCTCTAATTTTTTAAAAACAATTTTCCTCTGTAACACAGATTGATCTTAATCCAGATGTATCCATGTCTCTTTGAAAAATATCAATAAGCTCTGGAATCTTGGAGCAGTTCTTTTTTGTGTAGACTGTGCAAATGTACTGATTGGGTAGATTAGCTGCCTCTCTATTCTCACTTATTATTTTCCTTGTACTGTCTATGAGAGGACCTACTTCATCTTTTGTTCTTTGTTTATTTCTAACATAAGAAAAGAAGCTTTTACTATCAGTCTTGATCCTCTTAGCAAGTTTTTTTTCGAAGTCTATTTTTGCTGATTTTTTCACTTTCTGAGCTATGTTCTGCGTGTCCAAATGTTTTAAATATGTTTCTTTTGATTTACCGACCTCTATATATTTTGTCCATGCTTTATTGTTAGCTCTTCTACATTTAACTACAAATCTAATTATCCACTTTTTACGCTTGGGGCTTACCTCCTCACATGGAACACATTCCTCTTTTAACTTTTCTAGAACTTTTTTACAACTCTCTCACTCTTGTTCAACATCTGTTCCTCCGATAATATCTTTCAAGATTATGTGGCTCGCTGCCCCTTTCATCTTCTTAACATCTGCCTTAGAGTAGTCGTATGTTTGCTTATTTTCCTGTTATAAGATCCCAATGGATTATTTGATGATCACTTGAGCTAAACAGTTCCCCAACAGTAACGTTTTCAATCATATCTTTCTCTGTAGTAAAAACTGTCGAGTGTGTTTTTTGCCTCTGGCGGCTACTTGTACATGTTGAATTAAAGAATTGTCAGCTATGCACTTAACAAAAGGTTTTGACTCTACAAGTGCTTCTGCCATATCCCATTTTTTTCTGAAAAGTTTAAATCTTCCATTAATAATAATTTCCCTTCACTTGCCTTTTCTATGCTACTAATCAGCTCTTTTTGACTTGATGGACTTCTATAGCATACTCCAATCACTGTTTTTTCACCCCCACTTTCTATTTCTCCCCATACCCTTTCATGTTTATTACCACATGTTAAATCATCTTTGATCATTATATTAACTGAATTTGTACAGTATAATATGACGCCACCTCCCTTAGTCTTGTCTCCAACTACCCGATCTTTCCTTAACATTGTATATCCCTCTATTTCAAATTCACTATCTGCAATGTCTTCATATGTCCATGATTCTGTTATTCTTATTATATCTGGCTTTCCTTCTTCTACATACAGTTCTAATTCTTCTCTTTTATTTTACCATGCTTCTCGCAATTGAATAAAAACATTTTAGTTTGTAATTTTGTTGTTTTTCAAATTTTTGCTTTTGCTTTATCATTTTTATTTTTCACTTCTTATTTCATACTTCCCTGACCCCAACTCTCCGCTTTGACTGCATCCTCTATAGCACCCTATTGTAGGCTTATCTTTAGTCTCATACTTCATAGGCCTTACTAGTTTAAATTTGTAACACAATGATTAAACATATACTTTGCTACAGCATGCTGTCCTATCTCATTTAGATGTAAATCTCTCATGTCTAACATTTTACTTTTGTCTACTTTCACATAAATAAATTCCATACCCATGTCCGCACACATCACCTGCAACCTAAGGTTGATACCTATTATCTTACTATCTAAATAGTCTGACCCATCTGCTCTGTCTAAAATACCCATCATTGTGACCTTTCTGAACGTTTTTTCCTTAGGTGTTCCCACAAGACTCTTGTATCTTTGCATAATTATTTCTCAACTATCTCTCTTTACATTATTAGTTCCTACCAATACCACAACATGACTGTTTGCTCTGTCATCTATATTCTACCCTTTTTGTCTTCAATTTTTGCTCCACCTATGTCCATTTGTTCAAACATGTTGTATTGTTTAGACAAGTGTCTGCCAACCTCCCTCACCATTGAATCCCCTACTACCAATACTGAGCCCTCACTTATATTTTCATACTTCTCTGCAAAGCTCTCTGCTCTGTGTACTGTTTCCTCACTAGAATCTCCCTTACTTCCAGTTCCTATTTCCTACTATTATCCATACCTACCTAACAGTGGTTTTATTTTATCACCTTGACTACCCAACTACAGCTTCTTTCAAACTTCCTAAATTTTCTCTTCTATTTTGATCTGCCTCTTTTCTATCTCCTCCAATCTCTTCTCATTTGTCCTATCACACTCCATTCGAGCCTGCCTCTCTTCTACTCTACATATAACCTTTACTGCAACTTCCAACGCTGTATCTAACCCTACACTAATACAAACATTGCTGCCACACAAATCACACAATCTGTACTGGCCTTTCTTCGTTGCATTTCACCTGGTCTTAGCGGCCATACTAATTATGCTATTCATTACCGTTAGCCAATAAGTTATACTAATACCTAATACAATGTAAACTTGTTATAGCAACATCAAAAAATCAAATGTCGTCGTTATTTACCTTACAACTTATCTATAAAAACTGGGCCTACAATAAATTTACACAGTACACTAACTTACAGACTGATACTAAAGCTCACTATACCACGCTATTTAATTCTGTCAAGTCGCCAACTATCTGTTGCAACAGATGACATGATAACGACACTAGTCGGAAATTCTTTGGTTCTGTTGGAGTTTTCCTTGGTTTATTCAGTGCAACCACATGGGATTTCCTCCAGATTATATGGATTTTCATAGATTCGATGCGTGTGTTAAAAATCGTTAGCAGGCTTTGATGTTTTCTGGTTCAAAGTTTTTAACTTGCTTTGTCCTCAATTTATCAGTGCCGGTAGCTTTGATGTTTTTCATTTGATGTATTGTATCATTTAATTCCCCTATGGAGAAGGCTGTTGATTGTAAATCATTGTCATTTTACAATCCCACTGGATCATAGTCATAGTGTGCTATTTTTAGTGATTTTCCCATTCAGCGATAATTGGTGGGCGGCAATTGCGTCTTAATTCACTCTAAACAAAAGTAATACCCATTTTTAGAACCGAATTTGACATCACGTCACAAAATAGCCCACTTTTAAACTTTTGGGGGTGTCAAACATTCTGCGTGAATAGATAACAATTTCTTGAATTTGACGTTGGTCCATGATATTGAGAGTAGCATCCCGTTTCTACAGCAGCATTACATTATCCATGCTGTCAGACAATATAATAACAACCATGTCTTCTAACCATAACCCTAATCCTAACACTAAACCTAACAATAATCCCATACCTAATCCTAAACATAACCCTAACCATTCGCAATACTGAATATAACAATTTTGTCTACACTTCTATCTTTATATGTCTTCACTTATTTATTTAAAATAAATTATATCAACCTGTTCTCATCTTAACGAGAAATGGAATGTCCTGTAATAGTCATTGAATGTCAAATGCATTCAATGGTAACCCAGGGAACTTTGTTTGGGGTGAATTAAGACGCAAGTACCCACAGTTCTAGACTGTACTTCATATATGATACGACGGCCGAAGATACAATACAGCGAATGAGCTGAGAGCGGTCAACGACTCATATCTGGATGTTTGCATCAAGGTCAGGAAACCAGAGCTGACCAGGACCCAATTCCACCTCCAAGTGACGGCTCTGGAAACATGCTGCACTAGTGTAGTCTGACTACAAGAATAGGGATCGCAGTAGGAAGACAAACCCAGTATCTAAAAAAGTCAGCTGAAACCAGATGTATTTGTCGGATGTTGCAGCCTCACTGTAAACTACGACACGACGTACGCAGAAGAAAAATTATTTTTGATTCCGGAATAAAATAGTAAACAGAAACAGGGTGATCAGACGAAGAATATCAGGTAGGAAAGGCTTGATGGTAGAGTAGCACAATGTTCATAGGAGAAACAGTTCGGATACTTTGGACCTGGTATTCAAACGGGTGTCTGCCTGCTTCCCAGGTAGTAGTAGTAGCCTGGATGCTGAAGTCGGATGTGTTGGACGAACAAGTGCAAATATTACAGTCAAGCTGTAAACTACAACACAATGCATTCCGTTCTCCGGACTACATTCTGCTACTTGCAACATCCTTTTCTGAGAATCCCGTTGAGAATGAACGAAGAAGTCATGAATGACTATAGGATGACGCGATCTTGGAGTGGTAACTCTCATCATGAGTTTTTGATTCTCTTTTTCTCTGGAACGTTGCCGTTTCACTTTTTCGTGTTGTAAGAGCTTCTTTTCACCAAGCGTGAGCTGGCTTTTCAGAGTATATCTCCACTTGGATAAATCTGCAGCTTTGTCTTCACATAACAGGATGTCAGACTCATGTCCAGTATTCTCATGTCCTTTGAACCTCAGCTGTAGTTCGTCAACAGTTTTTTTGGTAAAAATCACATGCCAGCTGTCCATAGAGAATACATTTTGGAATCCAGCAATCTTCCATGCAATGAGCATGACCAAGACATATGGAGAGTATTACATACTTGGAAAATTGGTGCGAAAATGCATATCTGCGTTTCTCACCATGTTTTACCATGAGACGCCAAGGATGGATCTGAGGGGCCGTAGGTAAAAGATGTTGAGCCTTCTCTCCTGTTTGACATAAATTGTACACATTTCGCTACCATATGATATTCGTCCATCATATGTGATGAAGACCACTCTCTTTGATCAGCCATGTGGATAGTCTTTTCTCTTGCTGTGTCCGCTGAAATGGGTGACTTGCGCTGTGATTTTGATTGAAGTTAGGAAGAAAACTGCTCCTTTTGTCCAACCTCCCTCTCTGGTCCTGAGCTGCCTTTGGCGAGTGGCAGGATTTTATCGACACAACCGAAGATAGCACAAGATGCATATTTTTCATCAAGGTTTACTCCCAAAGCCTTTCCCGTAAACAGGTATCCCGCAAGGCAGCGGAGGGGGATGACATCTATCGCTGTGTATCGTGACTTTTATATAATCACTAGAGGTCGTAGGGCATCTCTCCTGGACTGTGTTCTAGTCCATTATAGTCATGTCTAAATTTTAGTGACAGCAAAACTGACGCTGTCTGCAGCTAGGGCAAAGGGCACGAATCTCAGAAGTTCAGCCGCGTGAACTAGACCGTGAAAATTCGACACAGGCTTGAGCGTAGTGCTAATTCATATATCCGATGTCCAGACCAGAATAATTGGAAGGAAGAAAACACAAGAAATGAATTAGCCAGTCCAAATAGAAAACAACGACACGTTTCCGTGAAGACAAGTGTAAGTCGTCGACTAGTGTGAATTTCAGGCAAATCCGAGGCCTGGCGGCAACCATAATACATTAAAACACCAGAGGAATGTAGACCCGCAGCTAGTACGGCGCCATCTTTGCCGCTACCATAAATGTAAAGACAGCTGACAAATGAGATGAGATGACGTACATGCAAGTCAGGTATAACCAACACACTGACTAACCAGTCTCCTTCCTCGTCTCAGGTTTTTCAAGTATGCTCCAGATGCTAAAGTATTATTCTTTTCACCTCAAGACGAAGAAACATCAAATCGACAACAGTGGCTAAGGCATCCCCTTTTTCAGTCTCATGTGAGGAGAGTAATAAATGCCATAGACATGACCATATCATTAATAGACCGCCCGAAAGATCTTGAATTTCACATTCAACAGTTGAAAGCTTATCACACCATTCCTGGTATAAAGAAAGTTCATGTAGAGGTAAGTGTCTGCTAATTCTGAGGGCCCCAGAGTCTTCTACTGGGAAGGAAACTACAATTCCACAGAACAGATGATACAAAAATGTCGATTGAGTTGGCTGGGTCACAATATGAGACATAAAAGTCTTCTACAGAAGATACTAGAGGGCAACATTCAGGAGAAGAGAGGACCCGGATGTCCAAGACTCACTTTTACATCTCAGGCATGCAGGGCCATTATAAAGTATAAACTTATGCTGAAATGAAGGGAACGGTAGAGGATAGAGTAAAATGGAGAGACATACTCAGACAACCTTAGAACCAGTCTCAGGACTGTTCAACCCTAGGGAACTGAACAGTTTTTATGATGATGTAACTAAAGAGCATCACATTCAGACTGCAGGCCTTCACCAATAGATGTTTCATACTTAATGTTCTGATGTAATAAAAACATTTTTGTGCTAAGGAATACCACTACAACCAAAACTGATAAAAATTAGAAAAAAAAAACGTGAAGAAGTATAGAGCGAATCAATTGGAATATATCTAACCATATAATCAGACATGCATTGAACTGGAACCAACTGTGGAAGACAAAATTTGGCAGGTGTCAAAAACTCAAATTGTTAAGGATAATGAAAGAAGACACCAAGACAATTGGAGCTCATGAAGGAGGTACAAAATAGAAAGTGACCATTGGAGACCTGACTGGTGGTAGAGTGACCATTGGAGACATGACTGGTGGTAGAGTGACCATTGGAGACATGACTGGTGAACAGTGACCATTGGAGACCTGATTGGTGGACAGTGAACATTGGAGACCTGACTGGTGGACAGTGACCATTGGAGACCTGACTGGTGAACAGTGACCATTGGAGACCTGACTGGTGGTAGAGTGACCATTGGAGACATGACTGGTGAACAGTGACCATTGGAGACCTGATTGGTGGACAGTGAACATTGGAGACCTGACTGGTGGACAGTGACCATTGGAGACCTGACTGGTGGTAGAGTAACCATTGGAGACCTGACTGGTGAAGAGTGACCACTGGAGATGTGACTGGTGGAAGGTCTAACTGGTGGACAGTCACCATTAGAGAGACTGGTGGGAGGTCTAACTGGTGGATAGTCACCATTAGAGACTTGACTGGTGAGAGGCCTATCTGGTGGACAGTGACAACTGAAGACTTGACTGGTGGACAGTGACCACTGAAGACTTGACTGGTGGACAGTGACCATTAGAAACATGACTAGTGGACAGTGACCATTGGAGACCTGACTGGTGGACAGTAACCATTGGAGACATGACTGGTGGCAGAGAACATTGGAGACATGACTGGTGGTAGTGAATATTGGAGACATGACTGGTGGAAAGTAACCATTGGAGACCTGACTGGTGGACAGTGACCATTGGAGACCTGACTAGTGGACAGTGACCATTGGAGACCTGACTGGTGGACAGTGACCATTAGAGATCTGACTGGTGGACAGTAACCATTGGAGACCTCACTGGTGGTAGAGTGAACATTGGAGGCCTGACTGGTGGTAGAGTGGCCATTGGAGACCTGACTGGTGGACAGTGACCATTGGAGACATCTTCTTCTTCTTCTGCGTTCGTCCTAAATCTCCCATTACCAAGCCGTGAACAGGGCTTTTCAAGTAGCAGGATGTAGTCAGGAGAACGGAATGCATTGTGTTGCTAGTTTACAGCTTGATTGCAATATTTGCACCTTTCTGTCCGACACATCCGTCTTAGGCAGGATTGGAAACTTGCTGGTGGACAGTGACCATAGGAAACCTGACTGGTGGACAGTGACCATTGGAGGCCTGACTGGTGGACAGTGACCATTGGAGGTCTGACTAGTGGACAGTGACCACTGGAGACCTGACTGTTGGTAGAGTGACCACTGGAGACCTGACTGGTGGACAGCGACCACTGAAGACATGACTGGTGGTAGAGTGAACATTGGAGACGTGATTGGTGGTAGAGTGAACATTGGAGACATGACAGGTGAAGAGTGACCATTGCAGTACTGACTGGCGGACAGTGACCATTGCAGTACTGACTAGCGGACAGTGACTTTTGCAGTACTGACTGGTGAAGAGTAATCAATGTAGTCCAATTGGGAACTAGGAAGAATAAACCAAATAAGTACATAGCATCTGTGGTTCATTCCCCAGTTGAGGCTGAAATGGTTTTTCAGACCACAATGGCTCCTGGGTCGACCCAGCCTTAAATGGATACCGGTTCAGTCCGGGAAGTAAAGGCGGCCAGCATGATGCTGACCACATCATCCACTAAGTGTCATGGGTTACAAAATAATATGGGTGTGACACCATATTTCCTTTGCGCTGCATGGGGTGATGGGATCTTTACTTACATAGCAGATTAATCCTCTTATTTGTGCTTTCATACATGATGATCATTTTGATGATAAGAACTCCATCATTTCTAATGCTTTCAGAATAATGCCATCTTATTTCAGATATTTATGAAGGTATTAGAAAATACGCTAGCAGTCAACCTGGGTAAAATGTACACACATGAATATAAAAAGGCATACAGAAAATTATTTACTAAATTATATTACGTAATTTCTGATAGAGTAGAAGAATAAACCAAAAACATGGACAAGGAAAAACTATTTTTATTATCTGTTTTTGTTCATTTATTATTCTACGAGTATCTGTAAAGACATCTACATGTATCTATTTGTCCATATATATTGTTAAAAGTTGTGAGGAAGTACAGTCTTCTTTCAATTGCCATCATTTTTAACATGAACCAAAGAATGCAACCAAAGTTATTAGACACTCACATCTACAAAACGAGACATCAAGGTTGCAGAGCAAGAGGCAGACAAAGAAAAAGATGGATAGACGGTGTCAGTAAGACACTGAAGAAACATGGAATCACAACAACATCGGTGACAAAGCTGGCCCACAAATGAAAATTACACCATTTCATGATGTCTAACGACACGTGGATAGAAAATGATGATATTAAATCAACTATTTCTTAAACACATTGTGGACCATCTTAGTGCTTGTCACAGATCTCAGCTTGGAAACCGATGCAATAAAAATTTGAGTAAAGAGATCATTTTTGCATGGATACTGGTATGCAATGAACAGAAGCAAAGTAAACTTTCAAGCATGTCATAAAAGGCAACTAAAGAGAGTGGAGCTTGTGGCTAGCAGTCTCATCATGTAAAACAAATTACTAAAAAATCACTACTGCAAGAGGTCATCAAGTACCATGGTGCAGGCTTTTAGTCAGGGAACAGTATGCAACGACATCCGAATACTTGGTGAAAGATTAAGGTAGTCCCATAGCAGATATTAGGAATATGGTGTAAGATGTTTCATTGTACTAGGTCTCAGCTACCTTCCTCACCACCCTGTCTGCAATAACTGCGTCAGGTGCCCATTTACAGTTAGGTAGACTGGACTATTCCCAGGGTGAATCCCGGGGACCCTATCCTAGTGTGGAAAGAAAAGGTTCACTGCACGTCCATACATGTTGTAAAAGGCAACTAAAGAGAGTGGCATGGGGCTAGTGACTTCATCGACTAAAACAAACAACTGTAAGAACAAGCACTACATGCAAAGTGTTTTGGTGCAATCTTCTTAATGGAGGCTAACTCTAGTTGTGGTCCTATACTCCGGTGGGATGAACAAAAATTATATTAAGCAGATTGGATTGTGTCAAAACCTGGCATCAAACTCGTCCCATCTGCAACCAGAGACCAGCACTATAACTGCTCCACACAGATGTGTACAAAAGTGAGCTATGAAGTTGCAGTCAATTAATGGTATAGCCTAGTTTGGCACTTGGAATGAACCTTGGTCGTTCTTCCACAGATGAAGTTGTTTCTTCATTTTCACCCATATCAGGCAGCTGAAAGTCATCAGAGTAGATCCCAGAATTGCTTGTTAATGATACTATCACATTGTCTGGGTCAGAGGGCATGTAGGAGCTGAGAGAGTCTGTATGTAGAGAAACATGGAATGGCTTCTGACCAGCACGCCTAGGGCTTGTAGGTGACCTTGGTGTGATGTTTCTTCTTGATGTTGCAAAATCACTTCCTTTTGGATAAAGTGGCTGAGAGTTATTTTCTTTAGGGCTATATGGATGAACTGTGAAATCATTAATGACAGACATGCTTGATTTAGAAGTTATAGATCTCGAAGAGGCAGATGGGTCAGCTCTATGAGAAAATGAAGGGATGTAGCTAATGGCAGTAGGATCTAGCTTATTTGTTGATTTTCTCACTGAAGGGACGGGCGAATTCTCAGACTGCTGAGGATTGATGACAGGAAATTTTTGAGAGGCTCTCATAGATGCTACAGATCTTCTTCCGCTGTTATCACCTTCTGAACGGTTCTCCTCTTCACTTGCTAAATCCTGTAGTTCTGGTTCATCTGTAGACTGGAACTGACGTGAGTCGTATTCAGTTGACTGAATATTTTTTAAATCATTCTTATTAGATGTCAAATCCTTGGAATGACGTGTCGATTCCAAAGGAGAATTATCATCGAGTGCAAGAGATGCATTAAGGGATGCATTAGCTGCACCATCAATTGACTCTGGAAGGGAGATGTCTCTTGACAAGTATTTTTGGAAATTTATACTTTGGGACTCTTCCCTGTCTATTAAGCTGTCATCAGGAAGGGGAATATCTTCATCACTGTCAACTAAATCAGGTGGTGGAAGACTCACTTCTACAGAATAGCTACTAGAGTCTACATCAGGACTTGGCTGAAAATTTATGTCTGAAAAGAAAAAAAATGAACAATATATCAGAAATTAAATATATACTAGAGATAACTGCTGTCCCTTATAAATGTTTCTTTTTGTTTTGAGATATTGACTATTTTATTTCTGTATTATTTCAAGTGATGAAGTGGAGGTCGAGGCTATAAAAATATGCAGTTAAAATTTTGCACCAACAGTTTGACTTGGGCATATTGATGTCGATGGACACTGATGTTTAGTGACTCCAAGTCGGTTCTGGATTCGCTGAAGCATACCTCATACAATAAAAAGGAGATATTCTTGTTGGGAGGGTCAATCAACAACCTACTGCCCATGGGATTAATGTCACCTTGCAATTTATTCCTGGACATAGTGGGTTACCAGGAAATGAGATGGCTGACAGACTGGCAAAAAACAGGAGCTGGATAGACCCTGTAGTAACCACACAGTAAAACAAATTATTAAGAATAATACCAGGAAAATCTGGATAAACAGGCGAAGGGAACAACAAGTAGCAGTGTTTTTAGTTAAATGTCACAGCCAAAAAGTAATGATGACATAAACAAACTACATAGAAGAGATCAAAGTCTCATCTTTCAGCTCTGAACAGGACATACCAGAATCAATAGCCACTTGAACCCCATCAATGATCCCCATCACCTGTCCTTGAACAGACATTGCTCTCACCCTGATGAAACAATTTGACACCCACTCATTGAGTGCAAGGTGCTTGCGGACAGGAGAAAAAGATTCTTACAAGCACTGCCAACAATTGCCAACACACTACGGAGCAGTCAAATAACTAAAGATGACCTGTATTTATATAAGAATGGCATTGGGCTGCTAAGAGCAAGTTTGCTCAGCAGTTATGAGATAACAACAACACACAACATTCCTGTATTGTTTCTCACTCAAACTCTCTTTCAAATCCAAATGACTACCCATTTAATAAGTTTTTGACCTGTGCTAATGGTAAGGGATGCATTGACTGCTCCATCAATGGAATCTGGAAGGCAGATGTCTCCTCTTGACAAATATTTTGGGAAATCTATATATTAAGATTCTTCCTTGTTTATTAGGATGTCATCAGGAAGGAGAATCTCTTTATCACTGTTATGAGTTGTAGAAGCTTCTACCCTAGAAGGGCTAAACTGCTATTTTAGTTAAAAAAATGTGAAAACTGTTAATAGAACCTACTTCTATGCAACTGGAAAACCTCATTTGTCAGGCCATGACAAATCTTGGGCGTCACGTTGCCTAGAAATGTTGCTATCGCGCCTAACCTTTCATGACCAATGCCATATTTACTTGCACATTTTCCTCAAGCACAGTGCATCCTTTTCATCCAGCCCTATGCCTGTATCCTAGATACTAAACAAATTTGTCACCACTTGCTATATGTGCTACTCTCATTACCGAAAGCATCAACAACAGCGCGAGCTCAGTAGCTGCTGTGGTGGCATGATATTTTCCCTGACTTAGCTGAGCATTTTGTGATTTAAACCTAGTTCACTTGAATTGTAAATCAAGCTCATAATCCCTAGATCACAAGCTCTCCAATGGTAGTTGCTGCTTTTGACATGCTTGCAGTTTGGCAGTGGTACTAATCTCCTCCCTGTCATACAGTGAGCCCTCCAGGAAGCCACTCATATAGTCCTTTTGAGCAAGGATAAGGAAAACTTCAGGCTAGGGTCCAGATGAAACTACAATGTGTTTTTATTTGACTCACAAGCAAGCAAAGAATGTAATTTCTGAATCAATTTGCTTAGTATTGTTGTCTACATAGTAATGGTTTTAAGCGGTCTTTCAAATATATCGGAAGAGTATTGAAACCTTTCAAATACGTATCCTTGGAATCCACTGACATGATCTGGTTACCAACACTGAAGTCATCTGACAAACACATCTTGAGAGTATTGTTTCTATTATGGACCGTTGCCGCATTCGGTCATGTAGTCCACCTCCCCCAGCCTATCAAATTCTGCACATGGCTGTTGATATCAAGGGTGGGAAAAGACCTTGTCCCACATGGAAGCACTCCCAGGGTGGCTGCGACAAATCATAGACACCCCAACAGAACTATAAGCCTTATGGATCTCGACCATCAATTATGGTCACAACCGATCCACGTGATAGGCCTTGGTTGCCTAAGCAACAGCTACAACAAAATGATTAGGAGAAACTTTAAAAAACAATAATGAGATTTTTAAAAAAAAGGTTAAATATATTCTGTATTTATAGATATATAAATAGACACATATCTGGCTACAGCATTGTTGAACTCTAAAACATGGACTCTAAACAAAAAGGATGAAAAGAAAATAATAACCTTTTCAGATATAGTGCTATCGTAGAATTCAAAGTGTGAGCTGAACAGAAAAAAAGGGCAAACAAACACATGCCTAAAGATATAGGGTCAAATAAACAACTAGTGATGAGTATATAATGTAGATTGTCTTGGCCATAACATGAGAAATGGACACTTACTACTGAGAATTCTAGAAGGCAATACTCAGGGAAAAAGAAGAGGATGTCCAAGGAACAATTACATCACACAGCAGTGTAGACTTATACTGAGCTGAAGAGGCCTACTAGGAACAGAAGAAAGTGGCTTCACATGATCAGAAGACCTCAACATCAGTCTATAATACACACACACATATATATATATATATATATATATATATATATATATATATATATATATATATATATATATATATATATATATATATATATATATATACACACACAGGGCTTGACATAAGCGCTTGTCTGCGACAAATATGTGCTTTTAATTGTTAATTACTTTTTTAATCGTTACTACATAACGACTCTAGCACGATTATTAATGATATTACGGTTGAAAAAGATTGCACATAAGCTAGCTTAAGATGGTGAATCTAAACTGACCTCTACTATCACAAATAAATGGTACTTCAGTGCTAAAACTACCAAGCATGTTCAAGAACACAAACTCCATGCCTCTGACAGCAGTGCATTTTTTCTTCAGAAGAAATAGGCTAATACTGTGTCAATAATACAATATATGTTGGTTTGGTACGCATTGTTATTTAGAAATAAATGTGAATTAGTACCTAGTTTTTATTTGTTAACATAAATTGCATGACTAGTCCGACTGGTGAAATTTTTGACTTACTGGTGAGCCACCCTAAAATTTGTCAAGCACTGTATATATGTATATGGGAGGTAAGATCAGAGTGCCTGCATCACGAGTTACCTCCAGTCGTCTCGACCAATAGTCTTGCCACTGATTCAACGTAACTTGGAAAAACTGTTAGATTGATGACCAGCTCATTCTCTTCCTCACTATAATCCAAATACAGCGCACATCACATTATTAAGACAAAACCGTCTGATGTTGTGACCATCATCGCTTGCGATGGGCAATAACACACATATATATGTATATAATATATATAACATATATCTTCTTCTTCTTCTTACGCTGTCAGACGTCAACTTGAATTTGTTCCAAGAAAGCAGCTGTCATCCTGAGGCTGTTGACACTGCCATAGAGCTTGTCTAGTGTTGCCACTGGTGATGGCCACATGTGCTTTCTCTGGTCCTCGTATGTCGGCAATTTTGCAGCAGATGTTCAGCGGCCATTTTCCCTGTACCACAGGTGTTTTTTGTCAGTGCCACCTATCTTCAGTTTATTGAATAGATGGTACCTCAGTCAGTTGTGGCCTGTGCGGAGTCTGAAAACCACGACCTGCTCTCTTCTGTTCAACTGGTAGTAGGCATCATTTTTTGTGTAGCCAGTATGTTCTGTTTCCCATTTGGCCATGTATCTGGCCCTAATAAACCTTTTGGACTCTTCATAAGTCACACTAGAATCTGGTTGTGGTAGTCTTGCACCTTCTTTTGCCAGTCTGTCTGCCTCCTTGTTGCCTTGGATGTTACAGTGGGATGGAACCCACTGTACCACTACTCTTAAATCATTAAGTTCAGTATTTTTCTGGCTTTTTAGTGCTGTAACCACGGCCAGGGCATCTGTAAACAGGACTATCTGGCTTTCATTGCTTTCGCCTGTCAGCGTTGCTTTTACTGCAGCCTTCAGTGCCTCTGCTCTGAAATTGCTTGAGAATTTTCCAGTTGCCACTGACAGTGTTATGTTTCTACCATTTGTTAGGCTCAGGAATACCCCTCCCCCTCCATTCTGTGTTGTGTTTGTTACAGAACCATCGGTGTATGCATGTGTCCAGTCCATGCTTGGGTAGTTTTCCGCTATGTACCTCAGGGTTATGTCTCTTCTTTCTTTTTCATTCTGGCTGTTTTTGTTTCCAATACCTGGTATATTTTCTACCATCTCCGGAATAATATGCTGCTTCCATGTAGGTTTGCATATAGTAGGGATGGGCTTTGGTGTTGTTATGTTGTTCATAGGGTCTTTGCTCATCTTTGCTTTGGCTATTTCTGCAAAGTTTCTCCGCTTTAGTTTCCCTTTTCCAAATCTATTTAGTCTCTGATGCATTGGATGGTCTGTCAGTCTTCTTAGTTTCTCTGCTGGCTGCTGGGTTCTGCAGTCTCTTCTGGCGGTCATGGATTGCAGATTTGTAATCTTTTCAAGTTCTACAATTGGTGTTGACTTCATGCCTCCTGTTATAACTCTCATGGCTTGGTTTTGAAGTTTGCTAATTTTATCACAGTACGCCTTTGCTGCTGTTGCCCATGCCGCAATGCCATACTCGAGAACTGGTCTCACTCTTCCAGTGTACAGTTTCTTCAGTATTCTTTCGTCTGCTCCCCAGCTTATGCCAGCAAGTTTCCTCATGATTGCCATTCTTTGTCTGGCTCTCCTTCGGTTTCTCTCGATCTGACTTTTCCATGTCATGCGCCGATCAAATGTGATATAACATATATAATAAATATTATATATTATGTATAATATTGTATGTATTACATATAATATATATTCCTGCATTCAAATTCGGGGTTAGCCACTACTTTTACTTTTCTGTAGTTTGTTATGTATGTTACTCAAACGCATATATATACTTGTGTTACAATCATTGTCATGAATAAACATTTTTTCTTTATAAAAAAGGACAGAGTAAAGATAAACTTCTTTGTTGCCTTATATTCGCTCCTTAAATATGAAGCATAGAAACACAACTGCAGCTGGTACCCTTAAAGGTATTCATAGCACTTAAGAGTGCTTATGCAGTGGTGGTTTCTGTAACAATTTGTTTTGCGTTATGAGATTGCTATCCTAATGTACTGTAGTTGCCTTCTACGGCATGATTGTAAAGTTACATCTGACCTATTCTTTTCTTCCTGTATGCCCCTTGGATAAAAGAGGACACACTAGAAATCAAACATGTGATCCTGCCGAAGACGGATGTGTCAGACCGATAGGTACAAATATAGCAGTCATGCTGTAAACTAGCGACACAACGCATTCAGTTCTCTGGACTACATCCTGCAAAGACCTGTTCAGGACCTGGTAGCGAGAGATTGAGAACGAATGCAGATGAAATATGTGATATATTGACAACACAAAATGTTGGTGTCATAATTCAGATGGAAAGAAACAAATAAGAATATAGGCCTTGTTTGAAAGTTTAAACAAAAAAACACTGTAAAGTAGGTAGCTTATTCAAAGCTGAACATGCAGTAAATATAAGATGAAGTATAGGCAGAAATATATTTCTAGAAGTTGGCATCCTTACTTTTAGCATGTAGTTTTTGACCACCATCCGATGGGGACGTGATACCTCTCAAATGGCGCAATCGAGGAACAGGTCTTTTTCTTAGGAGCTCATCAGACTCTGTAGAGTCGGTTACTTTCTCAGTTTGCTGGAATGTCTGATTATGTCTTTGCCTGCTTCTAGGAGATGCAGCTTTTGCCACAGACCTATGGCAGGGGGATCTTTTAGCTGTTTTATCTTGCCTTGATTTTCTCATTGCATGATCTGTGCTTCTCTCTTTTGTATGAGATATTGTAATTGTGGCCTCCTTTGCAGTTGGCACTTGAAAAATGTCTGCTTCACTTGTTACATCTTGAAGGGTGTCTTCACATGCTGTATTGTTCAATTCTTTCTCCGCCAGTCGCCTCACTTCTGTAAGTGTGTCAGAAAACATTGCTGCATTAATGTCATCAAGATCAATTTGTAACTTAGATGGCTGCTTCTTCAATTTCAGATCTGTAAGCTCCTTCTCTGCTGCCTTTAACCACTGTGGGTTTGTTTTCTGAAGTCTCAACCTTTGAGTGTTTGTAAGTCCATAGACAAGCTTACTTTTTTTTGGTGGACATAGAGAACTCTGTTTCTGACCTAGTTGATTTCTCTGTTTATTGGTCTTCTGTACTTCTTGGGGGTGGGAATTTTGAAGTTTGGAGGGTTTTTCAGTTTTATCAACATTTTTGTTTTCCTTTGAATTTTCAAGTTTTTTTGTCAGTGTAGCTGCAATAGCAGATACCGCTGATGGTGAAATTTTTTCGCTCTTCTTTATTTGATCATTTCTTGTTGCATTTTCGGGTACCTGATCTGATCTTTTTAGTTTCAAAGATGCAGTCTGCATTCTATTTGACACATTCAGCAATAAATGTGGACTTTGAATGCAAGAAAGTTCCTGTATAAGAGCAGTCAGTAATGGAAAAACTGTGACAGAGTTAGGGGCTACTTGCAATCCTTGTACAATTTCTCCCACTCTAGCTTGAGGTATTGGTAATATAGGAGATATAAATTCACTCTGTGGTTGAAAATTTGCAGCATGACGTGAATGGACAAATTCCTGTTTAATATTTTCTTCTGTAAGAAGCATAATTTTTTCCAAACCCTGACCATCATAGCTGTTTATGTCTGATAAATCATCAATTAATGCGTCTTCATGCTCTTTGTATAAATTGTGTCTATTTATTTTTATGTTGGGTGAAGCATTGCTGTTATAAAATAATGGTGGTGGACAAATAATATTATTTATTATAATGTCATTATTATCATCAGCTGGACACCCCACAAGTTCATCCCACTTCTGTTGCACATTCTGTGCTTCCTTAAACTTCTTCCTTCTTTTTGTCTGAGTGGATATGCTATAGTATTCATTTTTAGACATATCTCTTGTGTCTGTTTGACTGTCAACACCAGACACTGCAACATGGATGGCTTTATCTTCCATTTCCACAGTTTGTAGCAGGACATCATGTTTGACTGGATCAGTCATGCATGCAGAACTTTTCAGCTGTATCTCAAGCTCATCTGAATCCTCAGTATCTCCAATATGATTTTGAATAATTTCTTCAACTCTTTTATTTTCTTTGGCTTCCCTTTTTTTAGAATGCTGGTGAAGCAGTACAGATTCAGGTAGATGAGGGATCAAGCTTGGTCCAAGACACAACAGTCTGAATCCTAAAACAAAATAGCCAATCTCCTTTCCCATAAGATTATAAAGTTTGAAAAGGCCCTTGTCCCCGTGGATAGATGGTACTGTTGGTCCAAGCTTGGCCACGTCAGTGCATATTGAGTCCATTAAAGTGTTTAATGGTACTGAACTGTTACCAGTAAGTTTTGGCACCTCAGGAAATAAGTCAATAATCATAACGTACAGAGGAGTGTTTGCAAGGTGCTGCCTTAGGATATGTACTGGTATTCTGAACAAGCATGACTTTCCTTTATTGACCATGAAGTTACCATGTTTGTCTTTCAGTTCTATGAACTGGTCAGGTAATTCATAGTAAGGATCAAATGAGATCTTGCTCCTTATAGCTCTTCCAAGATCATTCTCAACATGCTTAATAACAATGGTTGGATAGTCCAACAGTCGAAAAGCTATGGCTGGAAATCTACACGGGGTGTGTGGTATATACACTTTCTCAACAACAAGTTCTAAGGAGAATAAAGAGTCGTTCAGTTGTGCTGTCCCAAGCTGAGGCATGATTCGTTTTAAAAAAAAAGTACTATCACCAAGTAAAGGACGAGTCGGCGAGTTGAAATTCTGACATTACAACATAAAAGAATGTATAAAATGTATCTATTCCAGTTTCAGCACAAGTAAGCACAAGTTCATTCAACGGCCATATCTAACGACCGATCAACAAACGAAAATGAGGCTGAAAATTAAAAATAAGAATTTCATAAAATAAAATAAAAGGAACATATTTGTAAAACATATAAAGTACTTATATAATAAATTATTTTAAAGTTTATATCATGAGATGTTTATTTGTTTAAATATATACATATTAAAAACAAAAATATATAAATGCTGCTGCTACAAATTCTTGAATTTAAATATTTTAAGTCGTCATCAGTTTATTTACATTTTTATATGAACACTAGTATTTCACAAAACATGAGGAACCAGAAGTGTGCCAAAATATGATATGGTTAGAAAAAGTGTAAATTGCTACATTTTATTATTTTATATTGCGATGTCGACATTAGCCCAGTGCAAATGAAACAAAAATAGTATGCAATATTTCGCTCTAGTAGGTACATATTAATATGCTAAACACCATAATGATATCTTTGTAATCAAACGAAATGTTCAGCTCTTTCACTAGTCAGCAGTCTAGGAGGTGTTTAGAATTGCTTGAATTAGTTTAGTCTGAGTCTACTTAGTACTTACTAATTTAGTAATTACTTACTTAACTAATACTATCGTGTCTATAGTAATACTAATAGTAGTGAAAATAAGTAATAAATACTACTAAAATAGTTAAGTAAGTCAGTAAGTTTAGTAAGTACTAAGTAACTTAGAAAGTTATAGTTATTAGTAGTATAATGTATTTAGTATTAGTATTATTAACTATTAGTATTAGTTAGTACTAGTAGTGATCTTGCTTGTGACTATACATGTTTGTTATTTAATGTTATAACTACAATTACAATCAACAATGTTATATAGACTTAGACTAGACTAGTTGACAAACAACTTGAGAACTTATGTATATGGCTTGGCTTTGGGCTTTGTTCGTTCTCAATCTCCCGCTACCAAACCCTGAAAAGGGCTTAAGAAGCAGAATGTAGTCCAGAGAACGGAATGCGTTGTGTCGTAGTTTACAGCTTGACTGCGATATTTTAACCTTTCAGTCCAACACATCCGACTCCAGCAAGCATTTTTTGAGTACCGGGTTAGCATTCCCTCTTCGATCCCTTCTCCTTAGCCAGTTTTCCCTGCTGCAGCCTGTTATCCAGGATCACCGCGTGGAGGTATAGAAGGGTCTTGGCAGCTCTGGTTTGCTGGCCCTGACGCTAGCAGTCAGCTATGAGTCGCTGACCACTGCAGCTCATGCGCTGCTCAGCATCTTGATCCCTATGAATATGATTATGAACGATGTGCTGCTTTGGACTAGCATCAGACCTTCTCTTTTTATTTCTGAAGCTGCCTTTAGTTAGTTATAACTAATTACACCTTAACATCGTCCTACCTAGCTATTCATGGCTGAAAGTGAAACCATGATGATTTTATTATGTTATGTGTTTTGACATGACAGATACATAACAGCATAGATAGTATAGCATGGTGCAGTACTAACTACTCCTCAACCAGTCAAAATCGTTTAGTTGCCTGTGGAGCACAGGTCTTCAACACACTCAGTGCCAAGTCATCCATTCTAGCTATGTCCACATTTTTCATATTTCCTGTGTTTGTTTCAAGCTCTGTGTTCCATGTGTGTTTTGGTTTGCTTCTACATTTCTTTTCTTGGGGATTCACAAACAGGAGACTGTCTTGTAAAGTTATCAACTGGTTCCTTATTGTGTGTCCAATCCAGCACCGGCGCTTTCTCACTTTGTTCCACGGATATTTGTCTGGCTCTTTAAAGTTCCATACTAATGATCTTATCACATATTTATTATGAACACTTTATGTAGTTTTAGTTCGACCTGTTCTTCGTCAAGGGGTGGTCACCCTTGAGTGGTCCCAACTCAGGTTCCAGTCGTTTCTGTCGCGGGCGTGTGTCATCCAGTGGGATAGTAATATATTTTTGTGGGGCCGTGTATGTTGTGCTTGTCTAGTGAATCTTGCCAGCAAGTTGGGGACCATCCTTGGTGTCTCTTTTTGTTGCGCGGTTACCACATGGTGGTTATGGTACTCCATCTTTCGTATTGTCGTCTAGATATATGACAACTTTATGTTGTAGATAATTTAATTTTATGTCTTTAGATGTATTAATTATGATTTTAATGTTAAAATATTAATTCATTTTATTTTCAAAAAAAAAACTATTTGACACACAGAGTTACTGTTCATGCCTTGAATGTTAAAATACGCAGGAAAAAAATTAGGTCGGACTAAAAAGGGTTAAATAACTTCTTCTACTGGTCAATGGAGATCTTATTAACTATTATTTAAAGCACTTATGTTTTCTGTATACAGACTAAATTAAATAAATGGTGAGGTAGTTAACCTATATTTTCTATCTTGATCTTGATAACCTGTACCTCAGCTTAGCTGTGGGTCTCAACTTCATCTCCAGCGGACACTATCTTGAGCCACAGAAGTTCAGTGGGTGGTAAGCGCTCCTTCAGAGCCGTCTTGGATGTTGTTATGGACAGCAAGGGAATCTGACCAACTCATCGAAGGTCTTCCTCACTGTCTTTTTTTTGTTTATGTGGGATACCAGACTGCTGTCACCATACTTCATCGACCTTTGTTTCATCACAACATGTGACGTGCCCATCTATGTTTTGCCTTGTCTGCATAAATTATTGCATCATTCACCAAGGACAATTGTATGTCAGAATTGTGTAGATTTTGCATACGTTGGTTGTGGAGAGTGATTCCAAGTGTCTCTCAAGAGTGGCCTGGGTCACTATCAATTTGTTCTCCAGTGATTTTGTCAGTGTCCATGTCTCAGGACCATAGCACATTGCACAGTGGAATTGAAGAGAGAGGCGTATAAGTTCTGGTCTTGGCAACCATCCGCGACCATGTTAATAGGTGCGGTGGCTGCCCAGCTTGAGCGGCAATGTCTTGTTAGTTCAGGTTCTAGATTGTTCTGCATATTGAGGAGGCACCCAAGATAAATGTACTCGTCGACATCCACTAATCTCACCCTGTCAAGGAAGACTGGATCACAGTTGACAAAATGATTGTGCAATACTTTGGTCTTCGAGACATTCATGTCCAGTTCTGCCATCTTACCCTCACCTCGAGTAACTACATCATTTTGTTGACTTCTGTAACAGCTAGTAAGTGTCCGGGAGAAGAGTAATTGGGTGATTTGAGGTCCTCTTTGTCTCCCTTTTTGTGTAAAAGTGTTGTCCTTGAGTTGCCCCAAGTGGTAGGTGTTCCTCCCAATGAAGATAACATGTAAAACGTTGGGTTATGGCTTGGTGAAGGGGTAGACCGCAAGCCTGAAGGTCCTCTGCAGTGATGCCATCTTCACCTGGAGATTTTCCAGCTCGTATTGACTCGATGGATTAGTAAATTTCTGATGGCTGTAAGAAGGGAATGGGAGGGCAATTGGAGGCAGTTATGATAATCCAAACATGTTGCTATAGTAATGATTTCGTGATCTTCTTTAAGTTTTTGACTGCAGATCTTGCTTAGGATGTTGAAGGCTATGTGATTGTCCAGAGAATGAGCCATCTTACGTCGCTCCTCTAACAAAGCTCGACTGGTAGGTAAAATTCGACTTGTAGGTGCTGGTAGCCTGGCTGCCGTTGAGATGGATGTGATTGTTGCAATCAGATTTGCATAGTCAGCGTTGGTGTTGATTGGGAACTCAGAGTTGCTTGCTGGGTGCAACCACATTTTTCTATTGAGATGCAGATTTTTTGCTCAAAGCATTAACAGATTCTTTCTTCTATATTAAGTCATCTTAAATATTCAGAATACAAGACTAAAATTCACCTTGTTTTATCGGTTCTGCTTGTAGAGTTTTATTTAAATAATTCTTTAGAATATTTAGTACACTTAATATTTAAGTCTTCAAAACCAGTCTGGGGACTGAAAAACTGAGGATGAGACAATACTATATGAGGCAATCCATGCAAGAATAACCAACTTGCCATTAGTACGAAATCTGGTTTATTAAATATTTAAATAACATCCCCACTTCTGTTAAAGTAATTTATTGCAGTGGGACTGGCTCACCTGTTATTGGTGCAATTTTCTGAGTTTTCATGCCATCCAAACTAGTCAGTCAGCTTTAGAAAGAAGAGTTGGGGTGCCATTGTGGCTATATCAAAATGGCAGCCACTATCCATTCAAAGTTTAGCACACATTTGTGCTAGCAAGCTGGCGATTGTGAACTGAAAAGTAAAACCACACCAGACAAAAGTAGGCCAATAACTATGCCGTGTATTATTCACTAGATTTCAATAATGACTGGATTATGTTGCTTAATTTCTATGGAATGTAAAGGTTGTTTTTTTTCCTTATGGTTTCTACAGCATGGAGCTGACTGCCCCATCCTCAACTCTCCGTAGTTGCATTCTAAGACATTACTGGTAGGTTATCAGTTATATTTCTTTGCTTGCCTTTTGGATCCTGTACTGACGCATAAAGAAAATGAAAGCCATATAGTCCTGCTTACAGATAACTGTGCCAGCAGTCCGCACCAAAAAGGGTAGTGGTACAGTGGGTCCCATCACACTGCAACATCCAAGGCAACGAGGAGGCAGACAGACTGGCAAAAGAAGGCGCTAGACTACCACAAACAGATACTAGTATGACGTACGAAGAGTCAAAACGGCTTATTAAAGCCAGATACATGACCAAATGGGAAACCGAATATACTGGTAACACCAAAAACGATGCCTATTACCAGTTGAACCGAAGAGAGCAGGTCGTTGTCTTCAGACTTCGCACTGGCCACAATAGACTGAGATACCACCTATTCAACAAATTCAAGATAGGTGGTACCGACGAATGCCCGTGCGGTACCAGTAAAATGACCGCTGAACATCTGCTGCAGAACTGCCCGACATACGAGGATCAGAGAGAGCAGATGTGGCCATCACCAGTGCAACTGCAAGACAAGCTCTATGGCAGTGTCGACAGCCTCAGGATGACCGCCGCTTTTTTCGAAAAAATAATGGTTCCTGTCTGACTGCGTACGAAGAAGAAGAAGAAGGATCCTGTACACCACACTGCTCCTTTTAACAATAGTATGCATAATGTCTGCCCTAAAGCATTCCACAGTATGTATGCATCTACATGGACATTCTTCAGAGAAAAGTCTTTAAAAAAAAAACTAATTTATTGAAGCAGCTTTCAATTAGCAGTTGTTAGTTATTCTTCTTTCCACTTATGCCGTTATGTGTCGTGGGGAGCTTAAGTCGTCTGTCCTGCAACAAGTGAGTTGCGTCGGTCATTGTGAGCCAGTGTCACTGCACAATCACTTTAATGTCATCTATTTACCTGCGGCGACCGCCCTCATGCCCTGACACAAGATTTACCAGCGTTGTAAGCCATCAGTGGAGTTGATGAGGGTGCATTCTCATGAAATGACCAAACGAAGTATATTGTGCCTGAAAATGTATTCTGCACAAGGTGTAGTACAGACCATATTTCCAATGTCTTCGTTCCGCATTCTGTCTTTCCTGGTAACACCGAAACCTTCCTCAAACGCTTCATTTCACACATCAATATTCTGTTCTGGACAGAAGCCATGTTTGGCACTGGTAGCACAGAGTCGGCATAAATATACTGTTTATAAGCTGTTGCCAAACTAATGCTTGGGTGCCTAAACAGAGTGGACAGCTTTAAAGTCAGATGCTGTCTGACACCTAGTCTCGATTTTCCTGCTGTCTGCTGAAAAAATACTGCCTAAATACTTGAACTCATGGACTTGTTGAAGAGCAATATCATTATACTTATGTTGAGCGGCCCAGCTGTTCTGCTGATCCTCATAGTTTCTGTTTTCTTCTCATTAATATGTATATTGTATTTAGTCGCAAGTTTATTTTGCAACAAACTTTAAATGGCAGTATCTCGTTTTGTTAAATTGAAATGTTTTTCATCTTGTACAGAATGTTGTCTCATATGTTGTTTCGAGATTTATGTACTTTTAATAAATTGTTGATTATCAGATATAATGGTGGACCATGTGCCTTGCAGTGATTTGAGAGTCACTACAAATTTTGGGACTAATGTTCATAACGTAGAGACTGGTGTGACATTTGACATATGGGATTCCGATGATGACATTCTTATTCAAGCTGAGCCTATGGCAAATAATGAGCAAGTGGAAGACGAAGAAAATGGTGAGCCATAATTTTTCACATTTATATTTTCTGCTCATTGATGTCTTTCATTCATTCTCTCTTCCAATAATGTGACCATACCTCGAAGATCATGAAAGAAAAGTTATTATAGTTGTTTAGCATGATTATTCATGATTATAGCATGAATAAAGTTGTTGTGTTTATGTATACTTCTTGTGTTTGCTAAATTGATTTTTTACACCATCAAAGGAAGTCCTGTCATGCTACTGTCATGTTTCAGATTTCATTGTTGAATATAATGGAGAAAAAATATGAAAAAAAAATGTAAAAGTTGATTAAGGTTGAGTTTAATCAAAATTTAAAAATGGGTATGGTCAGATACCGAGACAAGAACACAAACAAAACCTACGTTACGAACAATATGCCTTCATCAGGGACAACAATACTGAACTAACAGATCAACATATAAGGAAAAAATGGTCAACTTATCTGATAGTAGACCCAGTCTGTCTAAGCGACTGGTTGGGCCAGAGGCTTGACTTAAAATGAAGATGATCGGTCAAACACAAGGTGGCCAGAAGAGTGTAAGAAGTGGACGGGAATGCGCCGAATAAGCCAAAGGAAACGGCCAAATAGTGATCCAGATGGGAGAACAAATGTGATATAAGCCGGGAAGGCGTGAGATTAATATAGGAAGGGCGGGGAGGGGGACTGATAGAAGAAATAGGGGGGGGGGCAAAGGAAGACAAATAGATGGGGGCCAGTATGAGATTTTACGAAAAGGTATGGAAGATATTAATGCCATGCGTGGAGACAACCCATGCTGGAGATAGTCTATTCTCAAGGGCGAATCGATGACGATCGTCAGAGAAGCAAAAAACTAAGCAACCCATTGTTGAATATAGGGCTTCTCAACATGTGTTCTGCATGAAAGGTATCTAGGGTTACTGTGAGAGATTGTCATGGTTAGTTGGTTGGTTATTGATACAGCAGCCTGTGGACTCCTGCCCTTTGGCCAAATGCCGTATAGTGGTATCTACAAATGTTTGTGAGCTGTTGTTTAGTTCCATACAGAGTCTTCGCGTACGAAAAAGAAGAAGAAGGCGTACGAAGAAGATACAGAGTCTTCCATTTGTCTGGTCTTGGAGGAAGAAGCTCTTTCCTAACACCGTCAAACATCGACTCAAAAAGATGGTATTCAGTAGTAGTTTGGCTTGGCTTGGCTTCGTTCGTTCTCAATCTCCCGCTACCAAACCCTGAAAGGGCTTAAGTAGCAGAATGTAGTACAGAGAGCGGAATGTGTTGTGTCGTAGTTTACAGCTTGACTGTGATATTTGCACTTTTCGGTCCAATACATCTGACTTCAGCTAGCATTTTTTGAGTACCGGGTTAGCATACCCTCTTCGATCCCTTCTCCTTAGCCAGTCTGCCCTGCTGCAGCCTGTTATCCAGGATCACTGCGTGGAAGTGTAGAAGGGTCTTGGCAGTTCTGGTTCGCTGGCCCTGACGCTAGCAGTCATCTATGGGTCGCTGACCACTGCAGCTCATGCGCTGCTCAGCATCTTGATCCTGCATGGTGTTCAAATCCCTGATAAATGCTTTTCAAAGCAGATGCTATGTAGTGAGCTCATAACATGCAAGAAGTCATAAAGTCATAAAAATTGTACTAGAAAACTATAATTAAAATAAACTATCATCACGTCATTTTCTTATTCCCATAATGAGGTGCACCGGGAGATTAATAAGAATTTAGACCGTTTGACCTGAAAGGTCTAGACCATACTGGGGCATGAACTGATGATTATGAGTTTGGTATTCTAGTTAATTAGTTGCCTATTGCAAGCAAAGATGGCGACAGCGTCAGACATGTTTATTTAGATGTGACTGCAAATGACTGTACAGTCCGATCTGAGCGTGACAAACTCTACCTCATGTAGGTCACACGTGAACAGCATTTGTAATTGGACAGTCTTGCATTCTTTCCTTTTGTGCAGCTCGCTTTTCATGCGCCTCTGACCCTCTGCTCATCGGTGCAAGGACTGTGTGTGACGGCAGTGCACCAGGCTGAGCGGTTCGGAACAAACAGTTCTCAGTCAACAACATCAATGGAGAAACTATTGAAGGAAACTTTTAGAGTGTCTTTGTATCGTTTCTTTTGTCCTCTCTGCAAGCGTTGTCCTGCCCTGAGCTCACCATACAACAATTGTTTAGGGAGGCGCTCATCTGACATACGACATGGTATTTCTAACACATTAGTCAGCTGATCTTCATATAAAAATAGTATCAATAATATATTCTTGATACAAACAGTGTGCTTTCTTTTTTATTTCCAGATGCTGCAGTTGAAATAAATGGTTTCAACTTCGATGAGGAGATGGAAGATGAAGAAGCCAACATATCCATAGGATTGGGCTCAAATGCCATTGGAACTGCAGTTCATTATGACTGTGAGAAATCAGGATTTGATTTCTCGGCGGGAAAACTGTGGATTTACCCAACAAACTACCCAATCAGAGACTACCAATACAACATAGTGCAGCAGGTTTTTAGTTCTTATATACTTCTGGCTGGAAATTGTAATGTTTAGTCTTGTATCCAAAATCATTTGATCCCAACATGTTTTTAAAAATTTAAAAAAAAAATGTTAGTCAATTAAATGTTTTCTTTTTTTAAAATCTGCTCTGACTTATCATCTGTTGTCGCTGCTTAGGCATCTGGGCATTAGTTTGGTAACAAAGCAACTGCTGATAAACAGTATATTTATGCCAACTCTGTGCTACCATTGCCAAACATGGTCCCTGTTATGAGAGCAGAATTTCGATGTATGAAATGAGGTGTCTGAGGAAGGTCATCGGTGTTGCCAGGAAAGACAGACTGTGAAACGAAGGCATTTGTAGTTCGGTTTGCACTACTTGTGCAGAATACATTTCCAGGCAAAAAATAAACTGGTTCGATCATCTCATGAGAATGCACCCTCATCAACTTCCACTGAGGGTTTACAATGGTGATAGATCTGATGAGAGGGCAGCAGTGAGGAGGTGGACAGAGGGCAGAGTGATTGTGCAATGACACAGGCTCACAACCGCAGAGGCAGGACAGGCGACGTAAGCTCTCCGCTTTGCTTAATCGGCATAAGTGGGATAAAAATCAAGTAAATTAACTAGGCAATGGGATCACGGATAATGAGCTTAGCTGAATCATTATACAGCTTATCAATCTTATTTTTCATTTATCTTCATGCTCCATTCGAAACATAGTGCCACAGCCTCAGCTGGCCACCTACAAGTAGCCTGAAGTCAAACACTTATAGTGATGGTTTTACACAATGAAGTTGCTAGCCCAATACACAACTTTCTTTAACTGCATTTTACATGGCTTTTTTTAGCTCTGGTGGCTTATCATTCTTGAGGACTTGCAGACCTGTCATTGCATCAGTAAGGCATACAATCTGCTGACATTGGGTTGTTGTGTTGTTTATCACTTCTGCAGCAATGCCTAGTGCTTGTACTTTGGCTGAGTAGTTTGAGCAGAATTTTCAAGGGGGTGAACTAGGGGTCTCATTTTCTTGAATTGCCAAAAGGACGGTAGTGCTAAAGTGGATACCATCACACTGTGGCATATGTTTCAGATGCCACAATTAGATAAAAGCAAGAACGAAACCTACATTACAGCCAAAAGGCCTTCTTCAGGGACAACGGACAATACAAATATAAGCTTCTTCTTTGCACTCAGGATCCTTTTGTCATGCTATATCTGCAGGCCAGTTGCCATGATGAAGTTTGTAGTCTTCACCAGGTTGGGTAGGCTGCCCCACAGCTTTTGTCTCAGCTCCGCACCTCTGGTCCGGATCTGGTATCTAATTTGACTATAAAGTGGGCATTCTAGTAGAAATAATTACACATGGACACTCATCTGTGTGTTGGATGTTTAGTCGATATAGATGTTCTAGTATTCTGCAGTGACCAGTTCTCAGACGAAAAAAGGCAGTTTGTTGATTTCTATTGAGTTGGTGAATTGGTATATATACTGAAGATATAAGCTAACACATCAAGGAAGAGAATATGAACACATCAACAGGAGATAGGAACACATAAAATGGACACAAAATGATAGTTATCGAATGGCTCGACTTTGTGTTTGAAGGAAAAAAAAGGAAGCAGGTTACTGTGGGTCTTCTTACATCCTGAGGCATGCTTGTTAAGGTCTTCCTGGCTGTAATACAATGCAAGGCTAGTCAGTAAGCTCACATCACAGTATTGATCCCCACCTCATTGTCCGAACTGCTGCGACTCAGTCTGTTTCCAGGAGTATCGATGAGGATGTGAGATGGGGTCGAACAGTATGTTTCGTCTTACCCTGATTACTCTTTGCTCCCTAAGGTTCCTGTAAGAAGACCAACTATTGTGGTGGCTTTGTGATCCACTTGGTGAGGTGATGACACACATATATCTATGGTAAAAAACGCAAGAGTAGTCATTACAGCTTGAGATTGGTGATGGAAAGTGGAGATGGATAGAACTGTCCTTTAGAAAGAAAATAAAGAAACATAAGAATTAAACATGCACTGAATTGGAACCAATGGTGAAAGAGAAGAGTTGGGAGGCCTGAAAACACATGATGAAGATGCCAAGACAACTTAGTCTCATGGACATAACTCTCCAATAACGAACTGTATTGACTGCTCTTGTGTATTTTTATCACAAATATGGGCATGTCATTTGCTCACTGGGAGTGACATGTTCAAATCCTACCTACTTAATTCATCTGGTTGCCCTTGAAACATAGTCTGCAGTGGATGCTCTGCACCTAATCTTATTTTTGGCTGTTCCCTTGCCTCATCTTCCACTGTTTATTGCTCAGTGTTCTTTGGTCTTCCCATTCTTGGCTACTATCCAGGAAGTGCCTAACTATGAGGAGGTTTCAAATGAAAACCTAAAATTGTGATAGGAACACCATGTCATTGTCATGTAAGTTGGAAGTATCATGATTAATGACTTCTTTGGGATCAAGATGCTGAGCAGCTGCAGAGCTGCCAAGACCCTTCTACACCTCCACGCGGTGATCCTGGATAACAGGCTGCAGCAGGGCAGACTGGCTAAGGAGAAGGGATTGAAGAGGGAATGCTAACCCGGTACTAAAAAAAATGCTTGCTTAAGTCGGATGTGTTGGACCGAAAGGTGCAAATATCGCAGTGAAGCTGTAAACTACGACACAAAGCATTCCGTTCTCTGGACTACATTCTGCTACTTAAGCCCTTTTAGGGTTTGGTAGCGGGAGATTGAGAACGAATGACGCCAAGCCATTAATGACTTCAAGAATGTCCTGCAAGTGGTATCACGATGCAGACAGGCTACATGACATCATAATAGCTATTTAAAGATGGCTGCACCATTATTGACATGCACCAAAGAGAAACAGTATTCCGTTAACTGTTTTTTGAGCAGTTTAGGAGTAACATTTTTTTAAAACTCATTGGGGAATGAAGGTTCAGTAAGTGTATGAGGAGAATAGGAAGTTTCAAAACTGCGTGAGTTCTGTTCTCGACCTGGTCAGGGACATCGAGCAATGACACCGATTGCGGCAGTTGAACGCATCATGATGTAAAATCTCAAGATTGAATGTAAATGAAATAGCCACATTTAAGGACATCAGTCAATGTTCACCACCCTACATCATCTATGATCGAATTTTAGCTGCGACGGTTGGTTCATGTTGTAAATTTTTTAGGAGAACCCTTGGTTCATCACTGGAGCTATAGAGTTCGTGCTTTGTGTGATGCTCTTGGCAGGCGGGATACCTTTCTGCTGAGGGAGACTGAGCCGTACGGAAAACCCGCGGTGATGAAGTCGAGCACTCACCTTTAACCTTTAGATAAAGGATGCATATATGTATATGATTTGTTCATAAATTAAAAAAAAAAATGCAATTTAAGGATTTCATTTGAACCACCCTCGTAAATTGCTAGGAGTTATTCTGAGGATCTGTTCTATTGATCTTCAATTTCTCTCACCAATCCGCATCTAATTTTGTTTATTGTCATTGTCTTTGCAACATCTTAAGCCATCTAATGTGAAGCTTGTGACTGGTGCTGCAGTCTACCCAGTTATAAATGTGTAACCTAACTACTGTTCAGGAAGTCAAGGCAGCAAGAAGGAGATCTCCAAAAAAGCAGAGATTTAGTAGACTGAAATCTCATAAACATTTGCCTCTGGGATCGGTTTCATCTATGTGTTTACTTTTACTTGTAAATATATTTTACCTGTAAATATATTTTACCTGTAAATTCTCTTCAGGCATTGTACAAAAACACTTTGGTAGTGCTGCCGACTGGACTTGGCAAGACCTTCATTGCAGCTGTTGTGATGTACAACTTCTTTCGCTGGTTCCCTCAAGGCAAGATTGTGTTCATGGCACCAACAAAACCATTGGTTGCTCAACAGATTCAGGCTTGCTATAACATCATGGGAATACCCAAGGCAGACACTGTAGAGATGACAGGTAAGTTGTCATGCTAACTTTCCTTAACTTGTATGTTGTTGTTCTTCATAGTCGACCTGTATTTCTACAGGGGTGAATGCCCCAGTTCTGGTAGGATGTAGTCTGAGGAAGATTTCATACTTAGAGGGCTCATTCTCGATCAGCTTATTACTCTGCTGCGTTGGCACAAGTGCCGCGGAGAGTGGTTAACCAATGTGCAAGTCCATCTTAACTCTTTCAGGACTTTATTCTTTTTAGGTTTGGACCAAATTAATTTTCAGCTGTAGCAAAATTTTACTGCATCCCTTTTACAACTGACTATTACACACCATAGCATAGACAAATATAGTACTCATTATATATCATTGTCAAGAAAAATAGGTACAGAAAATGAAAATATCAGTAAATTGCTGATATTTCATTATTTGAAAAAATAATTATGTTGTACAAACAAAAAATTTAAAGGGTAGATAATTTATAAGTCAAAATATTGTAACTCACCATCACTTTTCATTGGCCTGAATTGTTGATTTAAACTTGTCTGGTAATTTTGCAGAATAGTATTCAAAGTCCCTCAAAACACTGTTTATTTGATGCATTTATCTCCAAAAATGTTGAAATTATGTACAATTTTCCTCAATGACCAAAATCAATAAAAATATAAAAAAATTCACAACTTCCATTATTTTAGGCATTACGCAACCCATCACCAGGCCTAGTAGTCCTCTGTGGTATGGAATCCCATCACCAGGCCTAGTAGTCCTCTGTGGTATGGAATCCCATCACCAGGCCTAGTAGTCCTCTGTGGTATGGAATCCCATCACCAGGCCTAGTAGTCCTCTGTGGTATGGAATCCCATCACCAGGCCTAGTAGTCCTCTGTGGTATGGAATTTGCCTTTCTCCTTGCAGAATTGCCATTATTTCCATCACCATCAACTCTAGACGTACCTGGTATATCCTCTAAATCAGTCTCATCGCTGCTGCTAGATGATTCAGGAGCACTGATAGTTCCTGACTGGAAGCAACCACCAACTAACCCTAAGCCAGACCGTTTTTATTTCTTAGCACTAGGTCTACTAGTACTATCACTGTAATCGCTATCCTTTGAATTATCTAATTCTGTATCAGAATCACTAACTAATAAGCTTTAAAACACAGCTATAGCTTGTTCTGCACTATATCGTTTTGGTCTAGTAGAAGCAGTGGGCGTTGCCATTATTTTTTAGGAATCAACAAAACAGTTTAGCTACTTCAAAACGCAAATATATCACTTATTCAGTACCATAACACGTGTGGCTCGACTCAAATGTCACGAACGGAAGCTGTTCTAGTTCTGGTTGTAATTTTTAAGAAGTTTGGTTAACACAAAACTTGAATCACGACTACAAAACAAAATCCAATTTATCGGTCATTGGTCCGAAATTTATTAAGTTAATGTTGTTGTTGTTTCGGATTCAGCAGCATCCGGGCTCTCGCCCTTCGGCCCAATGCCATGTAATGGTATCTGCATGTGTTTATCATCTCTTGTCTAGTGCCATACAAAGTGTTCCATGATGTATCTGGCCACGGAGGGAAAAGCATTTTTCTAAAATCATTCAGTGCTGAGCACTCAAAGAGATGATGATTGACGGTTTCATATGAGTGTGTGCATAGCTGGCACTCAGGAGTATGTTGTGGTTGGATTTTGTTCAGGTGTTTGTTAAGTGCGATGTGTTGGGTTCTCAATCAGAAAATGGTGCTCTGATCCTTCCTTGTGAGTTGATCTACACTGTTATTTGGACTGGGGCTTGCCATATGTCTGTAGACCTCCCTTCCCATGTTTCCCATGACACATCTGTTCAGCCAAGTTTCTTTGTTTGCTGATTTTATGAGCTGTTTGTAAAGTTGTTGCTGTGTGTGGCTGTTCTTGTCTTGATCCCTCCTTTGCTAGTCTGTCTGCCTTGTTATTGCCAGGTGTGCTTGAGTGTCCAGGGATCCACTGCAGAACTATTTTGACAGCACTTGAAGTGATGATGTGGTCAATGTCTAGAGATATTTGGATACGGTCAGGTCTGCAATGACCAGCAACTTGAAGAGCAAACATTGAATGAAAATAACAGTGTTTTGGGCCTTTGAAGGAAAGGCATCAAAAACTATCCTCAGATGGAACAAAGGTGGCTTGAAGTGCAGTGATTTCAGTTTCATAGTTGGAGCAAACCTCCTCGCAAGCATCAGACAGTTCATCAGAGGATCCGTCCTGGTATTTTATATAAATGCCATAACCTGCTTTGATGGTGGATTTAAACGCAGATCCATCAGTATATACATGTCATCGGGATATGCATCAATAATTCTTTGAGCTGCTGGAATGAGACTACTTGGATCTGAACTTTTGGTTGTATTTCTGGTGTTTTAAGGAATGCTTGTGGAGGTGTCTTTTACTACTCTCTGTAAATCTTGTTTTCTTTCTGGTAGATTGTATCTGTCTTATTAGACTTAAACACTAGAGCAAAGTAGACCTGCAGCCTGTTAGGCGCCATTTATGCTGCTCTAAACGAACCACTTAACCATGGTCTGTGTTATGCCATGTCAGCAGTTAGACACCTCTTATGACATGCTCTCTGTGGGACAGTGGTGCTATTCATATCCTTGTCATACACAAAGACTCCAGTTGATCGCGCGTTTGTGGCATGAAGAACATCAACTTTATATTAAACATTGACGGGTCAAGATGCAGAAGTTCATGATATGACTGCAGCAATTGACTCATAGCTGTTTGCATCAGGGTCAGCCAAAGACTTTATTCAGCCTCCTAAAGGTTGGCCCTGGAAACAGGCTGCACTAGTCACTAGTGTTGACTGGCCAAGATAATCTTCATCTTCTAGTTCATACCAGTGTTTCTGTCAGTGGCAACTGGAAAATTCTCAAGCAATTTCAGAGCGGAGACAGAGGCACTGAAGGCTGCATTAGAAGCAATGCTGACAGGCAAAAGCAATGAAAGCCAGATAGCCCTGTTTACAGATGCCCTGTCCGTGGTTACAGCTCTAAAAAGCTAGAAAAATAGAGAACTTAATGATTTAACCTGCTCCACAATCCATTCTTTTTGACGAAAATTTGACCTAATTAATTAACTTCAATTTCTCGCTATGGTAGTCGGCTTTGAAAATTTGTAACTTTTCTGTTTGTTTGTAAACAAATATGATTTTCTTGTGTGTGGAGACACAATTGAATAACGAACATGTGGGTGTTATTATTTTTATTGTGTGTTTGTTAGTTTCTGAGATACAAAAAGATGAAGTTGACAATTTATGAAAATCTGTGGAAAAAATTTGGACTCGACCGCTAGGCCTAGTCGCTCCAATAGAAAACCATGGAAACCACAACAATGTATCGATACTGTGTTTACACTATCGACACAACTGTTAGTTTCCAATTTAAACGTCGTTCTTTCATCTAAACAAACAAAATAAACAGATCTACTCGATAAAGATCATTCCCAACAACCTACTTCACCTTTCGCAAAAAGTCGGCTTGCTTCAAACGGCATATACAAAATTAAAACTGTTCAAAAGCCATTTGTAATCGAAGATACGATACTTTAACCGGCAAAATATCGTGTATATATGGTGACCAATTCAGCATTTTTTTAAATGGCTGTCGGGAGTGGCTCTGATAAAAAAAAATAATTTTTTTTCCGCAAACTGATTTTGTAGGCCGAGTTGGGACGTAATTAGTGCCAGCAGCTTGGTAGAGGTTAAGAGCAGTACTCTGTCAACTATACCAGCAGTCCGCACCAAAAAGAGTAGTGGTACAGTGGGTTCCATCCCACTGTAACATTCAAGGCAACGAGGAGGCAGACAGACTGGCAAAAGAAGGTGCAAGATTACCACAACCAGATTCTAGGGCCAGATACATGGCCAAATGGGAAACAGAGCATACTGGCTACACAAAAAAATGATGCCTATTACCAGTTGAGCAGAAGAGAGGTCATGGTCTTCAGACTCCGCACAGGCCACAACAGACTGAGGTACCATCTGTTCAATAAACTGAAGATAGGTGGCACTGACGAATGCTCGTGTGGTACAGGGAAAACGACTGCTGAACATCTGCTGCAAAATTGCCCGACATACGAGGACCAGAGAAAGCACATGCGGCCATCACCAGTGCCAACACTAGACAAGCTCTATGGCAGTGTCGACAGCCTCAGGATGACAGTTGCTTTCTTCGAACAAATTCCAGTTGACGTCTGACAGCGTACGAAGAAGAAGAAGAAGATACAAGTGTTTGATCTTTATCTTGGTGAGGGCGGGTAGGAAGACTAACGTCTAGTCGTGCAAAATATACTGATCAGACTTGTTATTCAGGGTCAGGCAAAATATACTGGCCAAGACCCTCACCTTGACTTCCCAGCAGTCCTCCCTGGAAACGGGCTGCTTTTATGGCAGCCTGGCTAACAAGGTGAGGTATCAACTTGATCCCTGTAGTAATGAGCGACGCGCAGATGAAACCAAGCATAGCACAACCGTCTGGAGGATCTTGGTCCACCATCATCAGCACGCTCAAGGTGTGAGGAAAGTTACGAACTCACCACTTAACGTTCTTTTTAGGGCACACAAAAGAGTGATTCTACTCATTGTGGGCATTCAGCAACAACAACAATCTTGGTAAGAGCAGAATAAATAGTCTAGCAACATCACCACTTGAAAACCTGTGGTATCCCCAAACTGGGTTTTACATCATTTGATTAGAGAAACGATACACATATCTGAGATGCCATGGTCAAGGCAACAAAGATACGATTAAGCTAACGCAATATGTAATGTACCTCTTATGGTACTAAGGGTTTATTACTAGGGAGGACCTGACAAAGATGGATGTGTCGGACTGAAAGGTGCAAATATCGCAGTCAATCTGTAAACTAGCGACACAATGCATTCCATTCTCCGTACTACATCCTGCTACATGTAAAGCCCTGTTCAGGGCTTGGAAGCAGGAGATTGAGAATGAACGCAGAAGAAGAGGGAGGAAAAAATAGTACTCAACACAGTACTTACTTGTTCTCTTGCCATTTTGCAGGTCACTATAGAGCAGCTGGTTAGACGTTATTCCAACATGTGTACCACATGGCCAGCCCATCTCTGCTGTTCTGCACATATGCTGTGTATACTGGACATGCCTCAGCAGAAACAGTACAAGGACACGCTTAAGAATCACTGATCCAGTGCAGTATTAACCATGATAACCGGGAAAGAATCGCCCACAATGGTGCAGCACTATTGCTGAGGATGTTCGGAGACATTAGGCATCAAGAACACATGAGACTATACAGAGACGATCGCTTCGCAAATCTGCTCAACATCAACCTCGATGATAGGGGGTGCCCTATTTCCTTGTACTAAATGCGACAGACAATTCTGGGCTCCGATTAGCTTGTTTAGCCATCTTCAAACTCATGCGAACAGGGAATGTTGACAAAGTGGTCCTCATTGATAACGATGGACGAACAACAATATCTATATCTATAAAAGATAAAGGAAGGTTGTACTTGGTGCTGATAACTTCATTGTGTAAATCACAAAGCAGTATTGAAACCCATTTACAGAGCAGAAAAATAAGCAGGAATCCTGTTTACCGTCACTTTAGTTTTACTAGCATTTGTCCTCATACCAAATTCCTTGGTATTTAGTTGACACAGTTCTTCTGGTTCCTCTTTGGATATATGACTTCAAACGGCTCTCTTTTTCTGGTTTCTGATTTGGTCCGTCCACTTGAGTTCCTCCTACCAGCTGCTCTGGCCTACTCGTCCACTGTTCTTTGCCAGGTGTTTTCTGCCCGATGCTCTCTTCCCCTGTTGATTCCAATGCAATGCATGTCTAGTTATATTTTAAAGTTCTCTTTTGAGCTTTTGTTCTATACATCGTTTCTAAACTATTGAACTATGTAGTGTTAAATTAATGTATAAAATAGTATGTTGTAAAATATCACAAACTTGTCACTCAGGAACAATGCCACCAGCTGTTCGCCAGAAAGCATGGAGGGAAAAAAGAGTTGTGTTTCTTACCCCACAAGTCATCAGTAATGATCTGAGTAGAGGGTCTCTTTCAGCTGACAGTATTAAGTGCTTGGTATTAGATGAGGCCCACAAAGCTCTTGGCAACCATGCCTACTGCCAGGTATTTGTATTAAGCTTAATTTAAAATAGGTATTATATGCCTCTGTGGTTTTTCAGGAGGGCTATGTGTGACAGAGATGAGAATAGGACTACTGAGATTATATTGTAAGAAATGACTAACACTGCAGTCTAAACCCTGTGGGAGTAAAGACTATCTAACTTGTGTTTGGTCGTTGATTTTTACACTGTCAGACAAGTTCCACTTTATCTACGTACAGTTTTGAATTTAGTGTTCATTCATTTGGTCAATGAGTTCTCCTCAACAGCCTATGCAGAAAGTTGTCCTACAAAATATGGTCTGCAGTTTAATTGTTCAGTCCACATGTGCACAGTGATGAAGCCGACAGATGAAACCTGTACATGTGTTTATTGAGTCTTTTGTGTCCATACTGAAGAATGGTGATCTATCTCTGTTGGTCAAGTGTGTGGTAGTCATCTTTGGGTCTCTTCTCTTTTTCAAAGTATGTGATTTAACTCTTTGGGTCTCTCTCTTTTTCAAAGTATGTGATTTAACTCTTTGGGTCTCTCTCTTTTTCAAAGTATGTGATTTAACTCTTTGGGTCTCTCTCTTTTTCAAAGTATGTGATTTAACTCTTTGGGTCTCTCTCTTTTTCAAAGTATGTGATTTAACTCTTTGGGTCTCTCTCTTTTTCAAAGTATGTGATTTAACTGTTTGGGTCTCTCTCTTTTTCAAAGTATGTGATTTAACTCTTTGGGTCTCTCTCTTTTTCAAAGTATGTGATTTAACTGTTTGGGTCTCTTCTCTTTTTCAAAGTATGTGATTTAACTGTTTTCCTGTTAATATTAATGTATTTTGTTGTGTGTAGAAACATAAATGAATAAAGTTCTTTTGTTGTTTGTTAGTTTCTGAGATACATGAAGATGAAGGTGAAAATTTATAAAACAAAGCACAAACATTTAGATGCACATTTGATCCTCGATATAATCCCATGAAATCACCACACAACACTGATAGTGTTTTAAAAAAAATAAGATCTGCATATCTGTAAGTTTGCGCCCAAAACATATTTATTTCAATTACGTAAACAAACTAAACGGAATCAACCTCACAAAAATCTTATACAACTTGACTTCATCTTTCTCAATAATGGGCTGGCTCCATATTCATTACTGAGTAAATTTCTATGGCAGCTTGTTTGTTCATATATGATGAACCGGTGTGGCGCTGGGTCTCGGCAATGGTTGAAAAACCGCCATTTTTTTCAGACGAGAGCGCTCGTCTTAGGGCTGGTCAAGATTAAAGGCAATGCAAACTTCTAAATGGTCACAAAGCCTTATTCATTTCTGCCATGCTACTGGTGTAACTACTTCCTTAACTTGTTATTCTACTTTTCTCCCTCTCTCACACACTCCAGTTTATTTTTTTTTTTCTGAATAACTAAATGTATAAATAAAATAATACTCTAGATGCTGTCTTTCTAAAAATAAAAAATCAAGATGCTGTGAATCAGAAGGTCAAAAAGTGATAAAAACACATAGCCATTGTCCAATATATGTTTTTATCAGCTCTAAATAATTGTACTGTAAGACCACTCCCGTATCACTTTGATATTAAAGGAAACTATAAATGCATATATTTGAAATTTATCTCCCTTAGTACCAAATAAACGACCATGAATCAGAAACGGTGGCCTTCGTGGAAGCATCCCCTCCATTACATAAAGACACAATAGGCCAATTGCTCATTTGTCTACCCACCCGATTACAAGTCATCAAAGGAAGAAGTAATAGCTTGTACCGAAAAACGTAAAAAAAATATATTTACTCGTTTATAACCACAGCAATCACTAAATATTACTTTCTTATTTCTTGCAAGTAACCACATGCAAACTAATGATATATTGAAAGGTAAAGACTTTCATGTGATAAATAAATGTTTGATAGATATTGCTTGTTGGATATTTACTTTTAAATTGTATTTCTAACTTATCCTATAACTTTTATTTTGTAATTCAATTCTTGATTATTTTGTTACTCTCAGAAAACTTATTACTTGGAGCTGAAGATGCAGCAAGGTCAGCAAATCGGAGTTGACCAAGGCTTTTTTCTGCCTCCAAGCAGCTGCCCTGCAATCAGGTTACTCTTATGTAGTCTGGCTAATAGAATAGGGATTGCAGTGTCAAGGCAAAACCTGGTATCCCTAAAAAAAAGCCAGCTGAAACTGGATGCTTTGGGCTGAAATGCACAGATATTGCAGCTTTATTGTAAACTACATCACAAAGTCCTATTGAGGACGAAGGAGAAGAGGAAGATTATTACTAATACCTGCTCTTTTGTGTGTCTAGGTTGTCAGAGAGCTTGTCAAATTTACGAGAGAGTTTAGAATTCTAGCACTCAGTGCTACACCAGGAGGTGACCTAAAGGTAATGAAAAAATTATAATATATTGTAACAGCAGTAGCACATGACTGAACGATTAGGCTGCCAGCCTCCTGACAATGGGGTCACGGGTTCAAAACCTTGGTGGGGCTAATGAATGTGAATGTGTGTGTCTAGAGAAATATATTAATAAAGTTTTCTATGTTATTGTGTGTATGTTAGTTTCTGAGATACAAGAAGATGAAGGCAATTGTGGTGAAAAATCGCACAAACATATAGACTCACCCGGTAGGTGCGTCCCTTGGTTAGAAAAATAAACGATTTGATGCAAAAAACTAACTAAATAGATCCCCCAATCTCAATAATGGGTGAATTTTTCAAATCCAAGAGAAAAACAGGAGAAAGAAATCCTTTCCAAAATCTAAAACAAATAAATACATCGCCATTCTTTTCATCTAACTGTACACGACGTACGTTGTAACTCTCTACAATCAAAAGAGCAGTATGTTCAGTCGTTTCTATGGCATTAGCCCAATAGTTTAAATAGGATAAACGATGTCCATAGAGATGATACAATCAAAAGAGCAGTTTGTTCAGTCGTTTCTATGGCATTAGCCCGATAGTTTAAATAGGATAAACGATGTCCATAGAGATGGCGGCGTGCAACGCCAGTAGAATGGAGACAAATCATCATAATCTCACGAAGTTGGAACGAAAAAGGTTAACAAGAGCTGACTTAGTTTAGCCCAAATGGGGATTGGCTGTTTTAAGATATATTGCACCTGTTAGTCTGACTTAGTATTTGTCAGTTTTAATAAAGACAGATTGTTTGACCAGTAGCTTGTTTAAACCTTTACCACGCCAGGGTCATAACCATTTTGACACGCTTGGCCTTCATGAATGACCAAGCACAGAGACCTTAGAAATAGACAATTTTTTATGCTGACTACGTCACGTCCATCTACACAGGTTTCTTGCCGGTTAAAATATTGTATGTTAGATTGCAAATGGATTTTAAACGATTTATTTTCTTATTATGTGGATTGGAGCTGGCCGATTTTTTTTAGAAAGGTGAAGTGGGATCAAGATGCTGCAGCGGTCAGCGATCCATAGCTGATTGCTAGCGTCAGGGCCAGCGAACCATAGCTGCCAAGATCCTTCTACACCTCCACGTGGTGATCCTGGATAACAGGCTGCAGCAGGGCAGACTGGCTAAGGAGAAGGGATCGAAGAGGGAATGCTAACCCGGTACTCAAAAAATGCTTGCTGAAGTCGGATGTGTTGGACCGAAAGGTGCAAATATCGCAGTCAAGCTGTAAACTACGACACAACGCATTCCGTTCTCTGGACTACATTCTGCTACTTAAGCCCTTTCAGGGTTTGGTAGTGGGAGATTGAGAACGAACGAAGAAGAAGAAAGGTGAAGTAAGTTATTGTAAAAGATCTTTATGAGGTATATCTGTTTATTTTGTTCATTTAGATGTAATAAATACATTTGAAGTGGTAACTAGCAGTTGTTCTGATATTATAAACATAGTATGGATAAATTGTTGCAATTTAAATAGATTTATAGAGGAGCAACGGTCTCTATGGGTGAGTTCAAATGTTTGTGCTTTGTTTTTATAATTTTTGTCTTCTTGTATCTCAGAAACTAACAAATACACAACAAAAATAATAACTTTAAGTTCTTTATTCATTTATGTCTCTGCACACAAGAAAATCATATTTATTGATCTACAACAGAAAGGTTACAGGATGTCAAAGTAAACAACCATCTTGGAATATAAAGTTTTGACAAATTTTTTCGTGCTGGTAAAGGTTAATGAATGCTTTTTATATAATTCAGGGTTGGTGAAACACTGAAAGATATTTTGGCTCACCAGCATGTAAAGAATGTGGACAGCAACAATTGAAAACACTTGAAATGTGATATTGCTTTTCCCTTTTTATATTTAGTAGCTTTAAAAAAATGGCATTTGCAAGTTTTAAGCAGTGTATAAGAACATCTGGATAATAAACTTGGAGCCGTGCCATCCAGTATACAACAGAATCCTCTTGAAATTGTTAGAAAAATGATGCTGTATCAACTCATTTCAGTCTAGGATAATTTTGTCTCAGTCTTAGCCAAGTACCGAAATTATGTACGATCCTTGCGTCATTAAATTAATATTGAGCTAGAAGTGCTATCTAAACATTGTAAGACACATTAAACTATTCATGACAAGAAGTTTAGTTTAGTTTAGTCGAAGAATCAACGTCATTGTATACGGTTTAACTCATAAGTGTTTTGTTCTTCTCCATATTTTTGGAGAATCTCAGCACAATGCACGAACTCTGTAGCACCGGAGATGATCCCATAATAGATTGGGTAAAATTTTAAAATAATTTTGAATTTTGCCCGGACAGAAGGATACATGAAGTATTCACAATAAAAATTATATATTATGAAGAGTTAAATGAGATTAATGCAGAGGTGTAAATTGGAGAAGAAATTCATTTTTAGTATTCACCTGGTTGTATTTTGCCAATTTATCCGTCAATTCCTGTGTCCCAGTCAAAGTCTGAATTGGTTGTGTGTTGAATATCCACAAGTAATCCAGATCATTTGACTGATCAAATAATAAATAACTGTTTGGGTTGTGAAGCCCAACTGTTGTCGTGGTAAATGTGTAGACTGTCAAAGATCATAATTTGCACAAATGTTCCAGTTAATAGTCAGTTGCACTGGCGCAACCATTGTGTAGAGCCGTTAAAAAATGATATTCCACAAACTAAACATGAAATGCAAATGCATGTTCCAGAGGTAGGTTTTAGTCATAGCAGACGACCATTTTAGGTTTCAGCAGGCCAATTGCGGCACCTATGACCTGGAAAGTGTTCACATTCTAAGATTTCAGTTTAATAATTAATGTATGCTCTTTAAGTATAGTTTTTAAACACTATTAATCACAATAGACAGTAGAGTATATATTTGGTTATTGTATCCTGTATCTATGGGGGAATGTGTTGCTAAGTGGCTAGTGTCACAGCTCACAAAAGTAATGTGTATTTAATCATATCCATTGCAGTCATCCAATGATATAATGATATGAAGATAGCAATGTATGTTATATCACTTATAGCGGGGACGGCGTGGCCTAGTGGTTAAGTGACATGGCTCACAACCCGAAGGTGTTGGGTTCGATCCTCATCACAGCACCGGCCATTACCCCGGGGAAGCAAACCCTTAGAAAATGCAGGTGGAAGCAGACCCTTATATAAAATGCATGTTGAAGTCGGTTGCACTGGGCCGACAGGCGCAAAATAAAAACCACAGTGCAACGCACGCAGCCTTGAGGAATAGAGAAATAAGGCAAACGCAAAAAAAAATAAAAAAATATTACTTATAAAAATTGTTCATATCCTTTGATATATTCAAAACAGTCAGTAGCTTGTTGTTGTTTCGAATGCCCACAGTGAATATGTTTACTCTTTTGTGTGGGGATCAAGACTAACGTCTGGTCAGGCACAACATACTGACCAAACATGTTAGTCAGGGTCTGGCAAAATATACTGACCAAGACCCTCACTTCAGCTTTCTCGTAGCCCTCCTTGGAAGTTGGCTGTTTTCATGGCAACCTGGCTAATGAGGTGAAGGATCGATGTAATCCCTGTAGGCGTGAGCGACATGCAGATGAAGCCAAGCATAGTACAACCGCCTGGAGGACCTGGTCCACCTTGACCAGCATGCTCGGGATGTGAGGAAAGCTATGACAACCAGCCACTTAACGTCCTTTTTAGGGTGAACATTGTGGGCATTCAACAACTCTTTTGTGGGCCCTGAAAAGTGACGGGTTGCAGTAGCTTTTCTCACATCCCAATTGCTGATGAAGGTGGACCGGGTCCTCTAGGCAGTTGTGCCATGGTTGTTTTCATTTGTGTGTCGCTCACTACTACGGGGATCATGTTGATCCCTCGCCTTGTTAGCCAGGCTGCCATGAAGTGCTACATGGAAGCCAAGGTGAGGGTTTTGGCCAGTATGTTTGACCTGTCCCTGACTAACATGTCTGATTGGCATATTTGCCTGACCATACGTTAGTCTTTCTTCCCAGTCGGGATCTTAAATTCATTGATATGCCTTTGTACAATTTTCTTGTAGTATAATTTTTGCTTTTGTTTAATTTGCTAGGCAGTGCAGCAGGTGATGGGAAATATCCTGATTAGTCATATAGAACTGCGGTCTGAGGAGTCGATAGACATCCGCCCGTACACACATGAGAGGAAAGTGGAAAAGATTGTTATACCACTTGGAGAAGAGCTTAGTGGCATTAGGCTGAAATACATTCAGGTATGCCCGTATATCTGGAACAACTAATTACAATAGTTATTCTCCACTGATTTATAATTTGGGCCTATGAGACACCTGTTGCCCATACTTCCTCTTTCATTATTTTTTGTCAGGTAGTATTGGTTCTCCCCATTTTTATCTTTCCCTGTGGGTTTCAATCCAGTGCATGTCTGGTTACATTGTTTGGTTCATTTCTGTGGAAATGATCCTATTCATCTTTACTTTCTCTAAATAACTTCCAGCTGTTTGTAGTTATTATATTCGGTATTGGTTGTTTTGACTTAATACTGGTTTAGAAGACTCTACAGAGTCTGTATACAACCAGTATTATGGAGTATGGTTGAACGGATGTGCGAATCCATCTTAATAGACTCAAACACTAGAGACGCAGTCTATTAGGCATCATCTATAGCTGCTCTTAACAAACTACATGGGGAAAGGTGCAAATAACTGAGAATTTTTACCAGAAGATCAACGTAAAAAAAATGCTAGTCTTCCTCGTGATTCGAACCCGAGGCAGACACCTTACCTCAAGACCACTGAATCCCCCATATTCTATATTGGTTAATATATTCTGTATCGGTTATCATATTTTGTATTGGCTCTTTATCACATTCTGTTTTGGCTCTTATCATTTGCTGTATTAGTAATCATATTCTGTATCGACTCTTATTATCATATGCTGTGCTGCAAATCTGTGTTTGTTATAATATCTGTCCATATGATATGAGGTATGTGACAGGTACATCTGATATAAGATACTTGGCATCTATTCATCTATTTATGAAGGTCTGCATTTTGTGTGTGTCACTCTTAGTTATCTGCCATGTTTCCTAATCATATATTTTATCACTAACTTTACATTTGTGTTGAACAGTCTAATCTTATGTTACCTATTGTGTATATTACTCTTTATTCCTCTATTTTAATTTCTGAGGCCAGCATCCTACAGTTGTCCTCAATGCAAGACCCAAGTATCACAGTTTGACCTCTTATATGGATGGTTTCTCTATAACTTTTTTTACATGATGAGGCTGCTACCTCCATGGACAATCCTTCTTCTTCTTGACGCTCCTAATGAAACATAAGGTTCCTTACAGGAAGCCTTCACTTTTGCATTGGTCATTTCTGTAGCAAATTTTAATACATGGTATAGGTGCTATGTACAACATTCTGTAATCACCTTTTGCAGCATGCATGGAGGTACTTACTTTCAATGTCCAAGCACCACATCGTACGACATGCATCCAGTATTCAACGACATGGATTGTATTGTCATTTGTCTCCAGCGTGTCGCACCTATTCCTGGAGGTTGGGACAGGTCATCTGGTGGTCTGGGTCCTGTATTGCGCTACAGTCACATGTGTCATCTTCTGTGTATCCCCATCATTTCAAATTCCTCTTGTACCGTGATACACCAGTTCGAAGTCTGTTTAGTGACTTCCATGTTGTGTATAGTAGATGATGACCAGGCGCAGGTTCCTTCCAAAGTTCCATCTCTCGGGTGAATGGGCGTGGACAGTGGTTCAATTCTTTCTTCCTCAACAATAGTTCTAGAATGCACTCAGGATTATTTTACTACAGTCTTTGTTTACTTCAATACAGATAATGACTTGTGTTGTTCAGAGGCTGATCAGAAACAGAGTCTTGTATAACAGAGAGGCAACAAAGCTGTCAAAATTTTTGCTGTTGAAGGCTAGAGATGAGTTTAGGCAGAACCCACCACAGAACATCCAGGTATGTATCTTGTAACTTGCTTATTTTTAGAATGCTTTAACCTTTAGCACGCCAGATTCTTTTTGAAAAATATTTGACCTAATTAATTTTCTTAATTAGTCACCATGGTAGTCGTTTTTCAAAATTTTTAATTTTTATGTTTGTTTGTCAATAAATATGATTTTCTGGCGTGTAGACACACAATAGGATAACAAACATGTGGGTGTTATTGTTGTTGTTGTGTGTTTGTTAGTTTTTGAGATACAAAAAGATGAAGTTGAAAATTTATGAAAATCTCTGAAAATATTTGGGCTCGACCACTAGGCCTAGTCGCTTCGATAGAAAACCATGAAACCATTCACAACGTATCGATACTGTGTTTACAATATCGACACAACTGTTAGTTTCCAATTCAAACGTAGTTCTTTCATTTAAACTAACAAAATTAAAAAATCTACTCGATAAAGATCTTTCCCAACAACCTACTTCCCCTTTCGCAAAAAGTCGGCTTGCTCCAAACGGCGTATACAAAATTAAAACTGTTCAAAAGCCATTTGTAATCGCACATACGATACTTTAACCGGCAAAATGTCGTGTATATATGGAGCATGTATTCAGCAGTAAAAAATGGCTGTTGGGAGTGACTCCGTATAAAAAAAAAAAAAATTTTTCCGTACACCGTTTTTGTAGGCCTAGTGTGTCGGCTAGCACTCGACCATGGCGTGCTAAAGGTTACAGGGATTCAGTAGCTTGTCTCAACTTCATGAATTGTACGTTTATTTGAGACTTTCCATATGACCATGGTGTGAGCGCCATGCATCCGGAAATTAGTTGTTTAAAGTATTTTCTAAACTTCTCTAATGTAGTGGCTTACCACTTTGTGGCTGGTTTACTAATATTGTTTATTTTTATGACAGTTTAGTCTTTATTGTAGTTACTTTCTAAACTGCACATTGAAAATTGGCCCAATTTTCCTTGCAGCTGCATTATTTTTCAGCACCTCACATTTTTCATTTTTCAATGGCTGTTGTCTTTGAGAGCCTGTAACTTTTTTATTGATGGTCTGTAGATATGAACTTTTGTGTGTAAGAGCAGCAAAGATGGCGCCATAACTGGCTGCGGGTCGACATTGCTCTTCTGTTTTAGTTCATTATAGATGCCGCCAGACCATGGATTTGCCGGGATTTCACACTAGTTGACGACTTACGCTTGTGGTCACGGAAACGTGTTGTTGTTTTCCATTTGGACTGGTTAATTCATCGTTTTGTGTGTTTTCTTCCATCCGATTATCCTGGAATCGGCTATATGAATAGCACTACGATTAAACATGTATCATATTTCACGGTCTAGTTCACATGGCTGAACTTCACGAGATTGGTGCCCTCCATCCTAGTAGAAGACAGTGTCTGCTTTGTTGTATGAAATTTAGACATAACTATAATGAACACACACCTGGAGAGAGATGGGCGCTGTCAGGTGTGTAGCGGCCCAAGACACACTGTTGTTGTATGGCGGGAGCTGGTACAACAAACTTCAATAAAGGGGCCTCAACAACCATCTAGATTATGGGACTGATGATGATGATGAAGAGAAACAATTAATAAACAACTTGTTGGCGTTACTGTTTTTGTTGTGTGTTAGTTTCTGAGGTACAAGAAGGTGAAAATGTTGAAATACAGCACAAACATTTAGACTCACCTATTCTTTGTGTAGGTCGAGTGTGCAGTCAATTTTTGAAATTGCCACAGAGGACTGATAGTGTTCTTTTACAAGATCGGCATATCTGTTAGTTTCCACTACAAACATATTTATTACATCTACATAAACAAACTAAACAGATCTACCTCAGAAAAGTCTGTTGCTACACCATTAGGCCCAACAACTTCATCATCCTCCGAATTGACATTTTCTATGTTGAATGAAAAAGTGAATATATGATTTCAAAATTTTCTGTAAAATTTAAAATGCAGTTCCCTGCAGATCTTATCAGCCAGAAGGAAGTGAACCATATTATAAATTCAAATACCTGTATGTTCAGCCATTTCTATAGCATTAACTCAGATGTTTATACACGATAAAATGGCGACTAAAGGTCTGTCATGCATGTTTTTGTTGTTGTCTCATAGCTGCTGAGCAAGCCTGCTCTTGGCAGACCAATATCATTTTTATATACATACAGGTCTTCTTCAGTTGTTTCACTGCTCCGTACAGTATGTTGGCAATTGTTGGCAATGCTTGTAAGAATTTCTTTCTCATGTCAGCAGTCACCTTGCACTCAATGAGTACGTGTCTAACTGTTACATCAGTGGGAGAGCAATGTCTGCACAAGGACAGGTGCTGAGGATTAATGCAGTTCAAGTGATTATTTACTCTGGTGTACACTGTTAGGAACTGAAAGATGAGATTATAATCGCTTCTATGTAGTTTATTTATTGACTTTGACAGCCAATAACTGTTTTATTTGTTGGCCTATAGATATGATTTTGTTGTGTGTAGATATATAAATGAAAAAGAACTTGTTAGTGTTATTATTTTTCTTGTATTAGTTTCTGAGATAAAAAAGATGAAGGTGATAGTGTCGAAAAACAGCACACACATAAAGACTCACCTGCTTTTGGCCTCCCTTGCTTGAAAAAATCATTTCCAAAAGTCTAAAACTAATTTCAAAATTGCGGACAAGACAGAAGTTGAATTCTCTTCAATGAAATGGGCAGTATGTTCAGCCGATTTCTACGTAGTCGGTCTGATCATATATGATCAGAACGGCTTTTACAATGCAGTGATATCATAAGTCGCGTAAAGGCGACAATCATAATGCAATTTACGTTGTTGCCGTTGCTTTGCAGGTACAAGCATGCAGTCAAGGTTAAGGAAATTAAACGCTATGTACTAATATATATATTTATTATGAATACTTCATCTCATAGATAGTTTAATTATATGTCTTAATATCTTTAGATCATAATTGTAACTCAATTTATATATTAATAAATTTTGTTTTGAAATAAATTAATTGACATACAAAGCTACAGCACTTGTTTTGGACATATAAAAAAATGATACCGGATTTGAAGAGGTTAAAATAGCATTAATAGACATTACATATACATTCCTGTTACTAGTCTTGTGGCTTTCTTGTACGTAACCATGTATGTATTTGCCTCAATACATAAAGCCTTTACGTCCATAGAAAGCTCAGTGTGGAAATATAGAGGCGGACTATGCCATGGCAATCAGTTTGTACCATGGGTTTGAGCTGTTGCAGCTTCATGGCTTGAGGTCTCTTTACAACTTTCTGTCTGGCATCGTTACTGGAGAAAAGGGCTACGGCCGGACACGATCAGAACTGCTGAGAAATGCTGACTTCAATGATGTTATGGAAATCTTAAGGCAGAAATTTTTAGTGTCCGGTGACCATGGGTAAGTGACTTATTTTTTTTCTCATTTCTGGTTTAAAAGAAATACCTAGCTTGCACACTGTACTGTGGCTGCTTGAGCAACTGGTGTTAGTTCCTCAGCACTATAACAGAACTGTAGACTCTGTTTTAATTATGTTTTTTTTAAACAATATTTGTTTAAACTGAGAAAGTCAAACTATCATTTGTTTCTGAACAATGGTTGTTGGTCCAACTGTTTTAATCCAAAACCTAATTTGTTCCTGAACATTTGTTGTTAGGCAAACTGTTTTAATCCAAAACTGTAATTTGTTTCTGAACAACGATTGTTAGTCGGACTGTTTTAATCCAACACCTAATTTGTTTCTGAACAATGGTTGTTAGTCCAACTGTTTTAAGTCAAACTCTAATTTGTACCTGAACAACGGTTGTTAGTCGAACTGTTTTAAGTCACACTCTAATTTGCTCCCGAAGATCAGTTACTAGTCAAACCATTTTAAGTCATGCTCTTACTTCACCAAGCTAGAATGTTATAAATTCTAGTCTCATTTCTAGAATTGCAATGTACATCATAAAAATAAACAAATTTACAGATGAACTAAATAGAAATAAAAAACCAGATGTATATGTTTACTAAACCGGCCTAAAGTGTCTAGAAGAGAGAAGAATTCGTGGTGACTTAATACAGGTTTATAAGATGATCAGAGGAATGGATAAATTAGACTATAACAAGTTTTTTAAAATACAGCCACCCACAATAACAAGAGAGCATAGCTACAAGCTGACTAAAGAGAGGTCCAGATTAGATATTAGGAAATATTTTTTTAGTCAGAGAGTGGTGTCTGCTTGGAATGCATTGCCAGGGGAGGTAGTGGAGGCAGGGACAGTTAATACATTTAAGAATAAACTGGATGAGCACAGCTTTTAGAGCAAGGTGATGTAAATGTAACTGGTTGTATACAGACTCTGCAGGGTCTTCTAAACCAGTATAAAGACGTTAAGTTAAGTTAAGTTAAGTAGATACATTAAAATAATGTAAAAATAAACACTTAAAACAAAGTACCAAAAAATTACTCTTAAAATTATGGAACCTACACAGTACAAAATCACATAAAAAATTGTTGCAATTTCCCTATGCAGCCACATTAGTTTTCAGCACATCACATTTTACTATAGTTGTTGACTTTGAAAGCATGTAACCTTTTTTATTTGTTGATCTATAGAAATGATTATGTTGTGTGTGGAGACATAAATTAATAAAGAACTTGTTGGTGTTATTGTTTTTCTTGTGTGTGTGTGTGCTAGTTTCTGAGATGCAAGTAGATGGTGAAAATGTTGAAAAACAGCAAAAACATTTAGACACATTTCTAGGTATGGAGACTGTTCAGTCACTTGTTGAAATTGCCAAAGAACTGATAGTGTTTTTTTTACAACTTCAGCATATCTGTTAGTTTCCACTACAAACATATTTGTTACATAAACAAACTAAACAGATCTACCTAAGAAAAATCCTCAATAATTGAAAATCTTCAAATTCGAGTGAAAAATATAATAAACTGTTTAAAAATTCAATACAAAATTCAACAAGCCATTTTCCCGGTTGAAACCCATTGCAGGCGGAAGTAAAGTATATTTTAAAATCTAAATACCTGAATGTTCAGCCATTTATATAACATTAATCCAGATGTCTAAACACAATAAACCTTGACTATCCATACTATCGGCCTACAGCGACACTGGATGTAAAATTAAAATTTTTGCCAGTTGCTTAGCAGCAGGTTAAGGTTAAATTCATATGATGTGGAGTTATAAAGGATTGTCACTTAGTCAATCCTGTTATTTAAGTAACAAAATTATCAAAAACATAAATTATCTATGTTCAGGAGAGAGAGAACCATGCTGGCCATGCAAGATATATGAGAGACAAAAGCTGTACAGAAATAAAACAGCCTTACAAAGAATGATGATCTTTGTAAGAGAAGCCAGGACCTTGATATGAGGATGAATAACAAAGAAGAAGAAATAATCACATGTTTTCCCCTTGTAAAGTTGGCAGTCTGTATCACTTTTTTCATCACCATACAGTTTATCCTTCAATTGAGTTGGATAAGGCCACACTGCTTCTGAGTTGTTATTCGCGAATGCCACTCATACTTGAGTTAGGACTGCTTGATGACTTTCTGTAGAGACAGGTTACAGTGGCCTTTCTCACATCTTGAAGAATACCCTTTTTTTTGTTTTTTATCATAAATCAGTTCATCATATTTTTCTATTTCCCAAGGCAGTGTGCGTTACACTATGTTTTGCATTTTACACCTGTCGGCTCAAAGCATCTGACTTCGGGATGCATTTTATGTATGGTCTGCTTCCTCCTGTATTTTCTAAGGGCTAGCTTCCCCTGGGTAACAGCCGGTGTTGTGATTGGGTAGCGAATCCATCACCTTCGGCTTGTGAGCTGTGTCACTTAACCACTAGCTCATGCTGTTCCCTGAAAAGTACTTGAGATGGTGAGCTGATGTACTCCTTGCTATAGTGCAATGCAATACTGATCAGCAAGCTTTCTAGTATGGGAATCACAGTTCTGATCTCCACCTCGCTAGTTAGATTGTCATGAGCTCATGGAGCTAACAAACTTGGTGAACATTTTCTACTGTCTTAATATTCTAAACACAATATTGTTTTGCAAATCTTTTTCAGGAATTCATCAGTATTAGGTGACAACAAAATTGTTGTTGGCCACCCAAAGATGCTGAGACTAGAAGAAATTGTTGTTGCCCATTTCAAGTCTTTTCAGAAGAGTGAGTACTTGACCTTTACCACACCACAATAAATTATCATAATTTCATATTTTACGATGGTTGTTAACTTTGAGAACCTGTAACCTTTCTGTTTGTTGGTCAATAAATATGATTTTGTTGTGTGTAGAGGCATAAACGAATAAAGAACTTTTGTGTGTCATTGTTTTTGTTGTGTGTTTTTTAGTTTCTGAGATACAAGAAGATGAAGGTGAAAATTTATAAAAATAAAGCACACAAATTTGACTGTTGCTTCATTATAAATCCATGGAAACCACAACAAAGTATCGATACTGTGTTTCTAATATTAGCACAACTGTTAGTTTACACTATAAGTGTATTTATTAGATCTAAATAAATGAAATAAACAAATCTACCTCATAAAGATCTTTTATAACAACCTACTTCACCTTTCTAAAAAAACATAGGCTGGCTCTAATCTGTATAATAAGAAGATAAATCGTTCAAAATAATGTACAAACTTCAACCAGCAAAAAAACCTTGTCTCTATGCTTGGTCATTCATGAATAAAAAGTGAAGGCAGAGTATGTTGTGTGCCCTAGGCATGGTAAAAGAAATTGATTAAAGAAATCAAAGATGCTGAGACTAGAAGAAATTGTTGTTGCCCATTTCAAGTCTTTTCACAAGAGTGAGTACTTAATATACTGTTAATGAACATAGATTGATATGGAGGAGATAGTGGCTGAATGGTTTCGATGCCTGTCTGCAGACAAGGAGGGCAGCATATCGAATAGCTCCTGTAAAACATGTTGTTTTTCTGTTGGGGTGGAAATATACAAACATAGCCAACGCAATAGGTGGCGACAGCAGTGGCCTGTAATTCTCTGTCTAAAAACTTCTCGACTTCCTTATCAAAGGAAACAAAGTCATGTTTTTTTTTTTATAGATAGAGAGGTAGTTGTGGCAGAATAAGCCTTCTCTCCCAGTGAAGAGGTGCTAAAGATGACTGTGCTGGGCCAGAATGCACACCGGAAATCACAGTTTAATTCTTTCAGTCATTGTGGCATAAAAGTTTGATGCCTGATTTCTGTGTTGCAAATTCGGTCCCGTAAAGAGAGTGTCAATGTTCTTCGCTCCGTTGCTCTTTGATCGACTCAGAACTTCTCTGCGTCTCTTTTCATAGGTGCCATACTTCGCAGCAATAGACCATAGCAGGAATAATCATGCTGTTAAAGGTGTGAATTCTTACATTGTTATTTCTCATCTGTTGAAGTATGGGTTTAATACTAATAAAGCTAAACCATCCTGATGATATCCTGCATAAATCTTAAAATCTCGCGATTTATTTTTGGAAGTTTGTAATTTTTTGGCCTAGGTAAATGTGTGTGATTCCTGTCCTCCTGTATGATTCAGAGACTTGTACCCTATTTAAACAGGACATATCAAGACTTGATGCCTTTCAAATGCGCAACCAGGGAAGGTGTGGGCTAGTGGTTAAGTGGAACAACTCACAACCTGAAGGTGCTGGGTTTGTTACCCTGGGGAAGCAAACCCTTAGAAAATGCAGGAGGAAGCAGGCCCTTACATAAAAATGCATTCTGAAGTCAGATGCACTGGGCTGATAGACGCAAAATAAAAACCACAGTGCAACCAACGCACATCGCCTTGGGGATTAGAGAAATAAGGTGAATGCAAAAAAAACAAACAAACCAAAAACAAACATGCGAAACCAGCGACACATGTTCGGCATTCAGTGTTTTGATCTCGTCCGTAATGTCGAGATCTCTGCAAAGATGAGTCTTCTCTCCATCTCGGACATTCTGGTCCACCACCTGTCTGTATTTGGTCACGTGGTTTGACTGGACCAGGAAGTTCTGGCTAACCAGATCAAGTCCAAGTCATCTATGTGTATCAACGCTCTCCTGCCGTCCGGCTACATAGCTCTGGCAGATAGCAGTCTCTCCTTCGGCATTGGATGAGGTTTGCAAGCTACAAGCCCCTCAGCAGTTGGACATAGTAGTGGTCGATCGATGCAACAGGCCCTAGATGGCTAGGTGAACATTATTATTGTTAGGTCTATTTATCCTTCTTCAGTCCACTTATGTCGCTAGACGTCGTGGAAAAGTGTGACCTCCTTTGAATATCTGCTGGTGACTTGCCAGGTCAATCCCAGCATCTGTTTGCTCCTGGAATATATGATTGCCTATTTTTAGGTCAATGTACAAATTCATATTTTCAACGGGACCAATACTGAATGTTGCTGGGGGATGGCGTGGTTAAGTGGCACGGCTCACAACCAGAAGGTGCTGGGTTCGATCCCCATCACAGCACCAGCCGTTACCCCGGGGAAGCAAACCCTTAGAAATTGCAGGAGGAAGCAGACCCTTACATAAAATGCATGCTGAAGTTGGATGCACTGGGCCGACAGGCGCAAAATAAAAACCAAAGTGTAACGCACACCCGCCTTGGGGAATAGAGAAATAAGGCGCCGCAATAAAAAAACAAAAAACAAACAATTATGCTGAAAAAAATTACTAACTCCTCGCACAAAAAATTTGAGTAGTTCTGAAGTAAGTTGTGATAACAATTGAGTAGGGAAATATAATTTGTGTGTTATCATTAATTATAGATAACGACGAAACGAGGGTGATGATCTTCAGCCAATACCGTGACAGTGTGCAAGAAATTGCTACAATTCTCAACCAGCATCAGCCATTGATCAAAGCCATGCCTTTCATTGGTCAATCATCTGCTGGAAAAACTGCAAAGGGCTACACACAAAAAGAACAGCTCATGGTAAATATTTGTTCATTTTTTCCTTATATGTTGATTTGTTAGTTCAGTATTGTTGTCCCTGATGAAGGCCTATTGGTTGTAACGTAAGTTTTGTTTGTTTTCTCGTCTTGGTACGGTATCTGACCATACCAATTTTTAAATTTTGATTAAACTCAACCGTAATCAACTTTTACAATCTTTTTTTCATGTTTTTTTCCCATTATGGAAGAAGGAACTCTCTACAATTAAAGAGCAGCATTTTTCAGACTATTACTACGTAGTAATTTAATTGTAGCCATTCGTTTTTAAATTTGATTAGACCGGCCACCGATAGGTAATGATAATTCGGAGACTCAACGTGCGCGTCTCGATTATCATGATGTCAGTTAGACAGACTCAACGTGAGTGTCGTAAAGGTTAAGAAATTTAAGAATGACTTACAAGGAAATATAAAAATGTGTTCTCGTCTAAATATACTGGAGAACTTCAGCTGATTAGAAAGGTAAAAGTAACCCCATAGCAGTCATTACTGTTGGGGATGAAGTGTTATAGACTTCATTATACTATGTTTGGGAACTGAGTGATCTCGAGTTAAGACGTTGGCCTCGGATGCTTGGAGGTCATGGGTTAAAATCACGGTGGAGACCGAGATTTTGTCACGTGAACTTTGTGGTATTTCCAAGAATTTTATGGGTAGTATAGATCGGACGTACGTGTGCAGTGTTGGGCATGTTAAAAATCCCTCGGCAGTTGGAAATTGAAAAGAGGAGGCTTAACGGCTGTTGTCTGGACAAAAATTCAAAACTAAAAAATCTACCCAATCTTTTACTGGGTTATCGCTGGTGCTACAGAGTTCATGCATTGTGCTGAAATTGTAAAAAAAATATGGAGAAAATCAGAACACTTATGGGTTAAACTGTGTGCAATGACGTTGATTATTTGACTAAACTAAACTTGTACTAGGTTTCCACTTATTCTAAAGTGGATAACTAGTACACTTCCTATCTTAGTCTTAGTTGACCTGTACTTCCACAGATGTCCCAGCTTTTGAAGTGAGCTGGATGTAGTTGGGAGAAAGGTTTCCTGCTTAGGGAGGCTAGGCTCGAGCAGCTTAATACTCCGCTGCGATGGGACAAGCGCTTACAGAGGGTGGTTAAACGATGTGCTAGTCCATCTTAATATACCCAACCACTAGAACAAAGTAGACCTTCAGCCTGTTAGGCTCCATCTATGCTGCTCTAAACAAACTACCTAACCATGGCAGTGTTATGCCATGTCACACAGTTAGTTGTCTCTTATTACATGCTGTCAATGAGGCAGTGGTGTTATTCTTGTACTTGTCATACACAAAGACCCCGACAGACCACTCGGGCATTGAGTCAGAAAACATATAGCTTTAGATTATGTTCAAGAAACATATCCAGCCGCAGAATGGACACCAGCAAATATACAGATGGATCAGCAATGAGATCTATACAAAAAGGAGGAGGAGGCATTTACACAAAATTAAATAATGAACAGAAAATCCATATCTCAGATTCTTCTTCTTCTACTTCGTCATACGCAGTCAGACAATAACCATTATTTTTTTGAAAAAGGCAGTGGTCATCCTGAGGCTGTCGACACTGCCATAGAGCTTGTCTAGTGTTGCCACTGGTGACGGTCACATCTGCTCTCTCTGATCCTTGTATGTCGGGCAGTTTTGCAGCAAATGCTCAGCGGTCATTTTCCCGGTACCACATGGGCATTCGTCGGTGTCACCTATCTTCAATTTGTTGAATAGGTGGTACCTCAGTCTATTGTGGCCAGTGCGAAGTCTGAAGACCACGACCTGCTCTCTTCTGTTCAACTGGTAATAGGCATCGTTTATCTAATAAGCCGTTTTGACTCTTCGTATGTCATACTATACTAGTATCTGGTTGTGGTAGTTTTGCACCTTCTTTTGCCAGTCTGTCTGCCTCCTCGTTGCCTTGGATGTTGCAGTGAGATGGAACCCACTGCACCACTACCCTTTTTGGTGTGGACTGCTGGCATAGTTGACAGAGTACTGCTCTTAAATCATTAAGTTCAGTATTTTTCTGGCTTTTTAGTGCTGTGACTACGGCCAGAGCATCTGTAAGCAGGACTATGTGGCTTTCATTCCTTTTACCTGTCACCTGTCACCATTTCTTCCACTGCCGCCCTCAGTGCCTCTGCCTCCGCTCTGAAATTGCTTGTGTATTTTCCAGTAACGAATGACAGTGTTATTTTTCTGCCATTTGGTAGGTTCAGAAATGCGACTGCCCCTCCGTTCTGTGTTGTATTTGTTACAGAACCGTCGGTGTATGCATGGGTCCAGTCCATGCTTGGATAGTTTTCCGTTATGTAACTCAGGGTAGTATCTCTTCTTTCTTTTTCAGACTGGCAGTTTTTGTTTCCAATACCTGGTATATTTTCTACCACCTCTGGAAATATATGCTGCCTCCAGGTAGGTTTTCGTACAGTAGGGATGGGCTTTGGTGTTAGTGCGTTCATGGGGTTTTCGTGCTTTGTTTTGGCTATTTCTACAAAGTTTCTTCGCTTTAGTTTCCCATTTCCGAAATTGTTTAGTCTCTGGTGCGTTGGATGGTCAGTCGGTCTTCTGAGTTTCTCTGATTGCAGCTGGGCTCTGCAGTCTCTTCTAAAACATCTTGAGATTGTTGATGCTGAGGCACTAAAAATAACTGCAATAGCCATCGTGTAAAACAAGAACCTAGTCAGAGACAAGTTTCCTTACAGATTCCCTGTCAGTCATAATGGCCCTCAAAAACCATAAAAACAATGAATTAGACCCTGTCTGAGGCACTCATGCATGCAAGCCAAAATTTAAACAGGGACAATTCAGTGGATCCCTGCACACTGTAAGATACACGGAAATGAGGAGACAGATAGACTGGCAAAAGAGGGAGGTGGCAAACCCCAAACTGGTGGCAGAACTACATATGAAGAAATAATAATGATAAAATTTTGCTTCAAAGACAAGTGGTACAGAGAACACCCAGGATCTGATATAGCAGAAACATACTACTCCTTGTCAAGTAGAAATCAAGTGACAATATTCACTGGGTCACCGCAGACTGAAAAATCATCTGTTCAACAAATTAAAAATTGGACACAGACATGTGCCCATATGGGAAGAACAAACAAACAGTGGAACATGTTCTGCAGGTCTGACGGCTCCACGAGCGGAGCAGAGTGACTACATGGCCCTCCCCATCCCAATTTGCGAGATAAACTATATGGCGATGAGACAAGCCTAAGAAGGACCAACAGGTTTATGAGGGAGATAGGTGCGATTATTTGAGAGCGAATGACGAAGAAGTAGAAGAAGTAGAATTGAGCCAGTTACCTATTTACAGATGAATATACAAGTATATTAAAACTGATGATCAAACCTGGGCCCTTTTCCACAGAGACAAACACTTCAACTCTTATGCCACTTAGAAGTTTATCAACTGCTTAGATGTACTTAGATGTATTGGGGATTCCGTGGCGAAGTGGTTAAGCTGTCGGTCTCGTGATCAGGTGGTGTGGGTTCGACTCCGGACTCCGCCGTCTTTTTCACGGGTGCTTGATGCAGAGTCCTCTGCATCTCGTAGTCGTCCCCTAGTCGTTTTGTCCTTGACTTGCCACTGGGGTCGGTCAGCACGAGACGAGAGAGTGAGGATAAAAAGTAGCGCAGTTAATCCTTACTAAAAATAGCGCTAGCAAAATTAATTATGCCATCATCGTCTACTAAGGACGGCTGTCTTTGTCTTTAGATGTATTTAAAAATGAGGTAAGTGGTGTAGAGGGTGAACAAAATAATGCACTATTTTATATAGTAGTACATGAAGCAGAGCTGGGGTTGATGTTGTCTTTGGGATTTGGGATATCCATATGTTTTTAGATTACTCTCATGTTGTTCCCTATTGCCCTTTTATTCAGTCAGATTTATTTGTTCGCAGTCTTCAGTAGTTGTTTGACTGTCTGCAGGGTTGTTGGTGTGTATTGCTGTTTTTGAATTGATCCCTTCTTAGCCAGTGTATGCCTGTCTTGTCATTGCAAGGTGTATTCGAGTGACCAGGGAACCATTGCGTAACTATTCTGACTTCATTGGTTGTGATAAGTTGGTTGACAGCAAGGGATATTTGGGTAACATCAGGCTTACAATGACCACCATCTTCCAGAGCTTGAAGGGCTTATAATGATTCTGTAAAGATTATACCATTGAATGGTTTGTAAAGAAAAAAAAATCTTCGGTCAAAATACCGTTAGTAGATACTACACTTTTTGTATTATTAAATTATGAACAATGTTGATATACTTCCACATACCTGTTTAGAAGTGATGGTAAGAAACACCATGTAGCTTAACCTTATACAATGACAGCTTAATTATTACCAGCACCCCAAAAGGCAGAGGGTAGGTCCTACACCACTGGATTCTGCACAAACATACAACAACCAGCCAGAACCTCAAACCTTACCGAAGAACAGCTGATTGAGCTGTGTGTCTTAGTCTGGTAATTTTTTTCACTTCTGCTCCAGTGTAGGGCACCATCACAAGTGAACATCTGTTCGGCACTGCCAGCAACACATTGTCAAACCGCAGATGTTGAGGGTCTCGTATTTTAAAAAGCCATTGCAAGTTTCGTGAACTAGTAACTTTGAAAATTAATTTTTACAAAAATGTTTGGTGATTAGTTAACAGCATAAAATTATTTTAAGATATGTGCCACATTTTTGTAATGATGTAACACTTGGGAACGTTATATGCTTTTATTGATTACTTTATAATTACAGAAAAATGTTGGTAGACGTAAACATAACTCTTTATGTCTAATGTTCATTCTTTATTTGTAACTGTATTCATATTAGGCCGAATAGTTAAAGGGCTCTATTAGTTTTGAGTTGAATAGTTAAAGACCTATTTGTATTAAACCTAATAGTTAAAGGCCTCTATTTGTTTTCAACCAATCAGTTAAAGACTTATTCGTAATCGGCTAAAACGTTAAAGGCCTCTATTCGTATTTAGCCAAATAGTACAAAAACCTTAATTTGCTTGGTGCATCCATAGTGCATATGTATTGTTTTGTCTGTATACGCTATAGTCCAAGTGGAATAGGGATTAGGAAGCTTGTATGTCATGAAAACGGTACTGGATTCATACCTCAGTCTAGAAAAGCTCCATTCTACCAAGCTATAAATGGGTACTTGACTTCAAAGTTAAGGAAAGCAGAAAAAGGACCTGGTCATGTCACCTCCATAAAAAAGCTGACACCTAGTATAAATGAAGACTCTAACACCTCGTCCACAGCAACAATGTCTTCTACGGAACTACCTTGACCTCTATTTTAAAATTCTATTTCAGGTGATGCGCCGCTTCCGTGACGGAGGCTACAACACACTGGTATCTACCTGTGTCGGAGAAGAGGGCCTTGACATTGGAGATGTTGACCTGATTGTTTGTTTCGATGCTCATAAGAGCCCCATCCGCTTGGTACAACGCATGGGTAGGACTGGGCGAAAGCGACAAGGCAGAATTGTTATGTTGGTCACTGAAGGGAAAGAAGAACAAGCAAGTGAAGTCTTTTATTCAGTTTAAGCAGTCTAATTCATTATCGTCTTATTCCATTTTTTAGTATAAACAAGACATGCAGTGCAGATTAGGAGACAAAACCTATGATAAAAAGGCAAGAATGACCTATATTATGTTGGAAATCACATGGAACTCTAAAATTATCTTCATCTTTGATGCTGTGCTAGTGTTGGTTGCATAGCATCTGTTGTATTGCGTAGATGTCTGTTTTCTACTTCCGTTCCACTTGGGCCTAGATCTTTCGTCTTTGACCGTTCAGGTTTTCTATCTGGATGCCTCCTTTCTTAGCCTTACCAGGCTTATGTGCTCTGCATGACCACATTTTCTATTCCGGCTTCGTTGCTTCAGCCGCTACTCTTTCTGGAACTTCTGCAAGGCAGTGGGGATTTGGTGTTGCCTTGACATGGATGGATAGAGGACAAAATCCAGGATTGAGACAAGAAAAGCAATTAACCCATGAAGTGCGGACGGATTGATGCGGACCAGCAGGTGACCGCTCTCCGGTAGGTTCTGCATCTACATCTAAAGGGTTCCATCTACTCCTCCTCAGCCACTTGGTCTGACCCCTGTCTCAGGACCTGTCCAGCTTTGGTAACCCTGCCAGGAGTAAAACTCCCGCCGGCATAGCTCCCAAGGTTACTGGGGCACACAAGCTCTCCAACCACGTCAAGGTGGGCCTACATGGGGAGAGTCTAAAATTATCAAAAATGCATACCAAGCTAAGCATCTTCAACTCCAATGTGAAGTCAGCCCATCTGTATTGAACAGAAACATGGTGGATGATCAAACTCATTAATAAGAGGTTACAATACTTAGCAGCAAATTACTGAGAAAGATTCTGGGCTTGCAGTCTCGACAGGGTTACAGATGGCAGCTTATGGGGTACAACGCATTTGTTTTACATGCTGAAGTTGCTAGCACCATTTACAATTCTCTTTAATGACATTTTATGACATACTTGGGGGTAGTGGAGGAAGACTAATGTCTGATCAGGCAAAATATACTTATCAGACATGTTAGTCAGGGTCAGGCAAAATATTCTGGCCAAGACCCTCACCTCGGCTTCCTAGTAGCCCTCCCTGGAAATGGACTGTTCTCATGGCAGCCTGGTTAATGAGGTGAGGGATCGACGTGATCCCGTAGTAGTGAGCGACACACAGATGAATCCAAGCATAGCACTGCCGCCTGGAGGACCTAGGTCCACCTTAATCAGCAAGCTCGGGATATGAGGAAAGCTACTGCAACACGTCACTTAACGTCCTTGTAAGGGCGCACAAAAGAGTAACCTTACTCATTGTGGGCATTTGAAACGACATACTTTGAAGGTTCCAATGGTTCATTTCTATGCTCCAAGGTATCCATTATCATTATCATGTAGCATGTCCATTGCAGAATGTCGCTCTCACCTTTGGCTGCTCTCTTGCCTCTGTCACTGTCATGTTCAGAACCTCTAACCTTAGCCACTTTCCATTGAAAATGTGCGCAAATTTAATTTGCAACACCATTATTTTTCAGCATTCCTGGTTTTACTATGGTTGTTGACTTTTAGAGCCTGTAACCTTTTTATTTTGTTGGTCTATGTATATCATTTTGTTGTGTAGAGACATATTAGTTAATGAACAACTTGTTGGTGTTATTGTTTTTGTTGTCTGTGTGTTAGTTTCAGATATACAGGAAGATGAAAGTGAAGAGTTTAAAAATACAGCACAAACATTTAGACTCGCTACTATTTCTGGTTATGGCCGATATCCAAATCATACTTTGAAATTGCTACATGACACTGATAGTGCTCTTTATTACAAGATCGTATATCTGTTAGTTTTCACTACAAATGTAATTATTACATCTACATAAACAAACTAAACAGATCTACATTAACCATACCCCTCAATAATGGTATAATCTTCAAATCCGAGTGAAAAAGGTATCGTGTCAACATTTTTGATAAAAGTCCACAAGCACATCTACCATTTAAAAATTGGACAACAAGGCAGCCACGTCTATTTAAATTCAAATATGCATGTTCACCCATTTTCAGAGCATTACCCTGGATGTTTATACATGATACTAACGGTCACTGGCATTTTGCCTGCCCACAGCGCTTTCCATAGGGAAACATATTTTTTTATCAGGCTTATCTGGAAATCCAGCACGTGGTAAAAGCTAATATCCCATAGCCATTTTCTACTCGCTCTGTCTCTGCCTCGCTTGCCAGACATACTTTTTTTCTAGAAAAAAATTTAATTATGGGGAAGACTAATGTTGGCTGGGAAACAAGCAATTTAACAATTTTTGTAATTTTGTTCCAGCAGGTGAAATGTTATTAAATGTTGTAGTAATATTGTATTATTGTAATATATGTTATTAAATATTATAGTAGTATTGTAATACAGTTTTATTATAATATATGTTATTAAATATTGTAGAAATATTGTAATATAGTATTATTGTATTAAATGTTATTACTTACCTACTTTCTGTGTCCAAGCACCACGCTATACAGTATGCATACAGTATTAAGCAACGTGAATTGCCATGCCATTTGCCTCCAGCATGTCACACCTATTGTTATTAAATGTTGTAGTAATATTGGAATATAGTATCATTGTAATATATGTTATTAAATTTTTACAGATTTACAACCAAAGTTTGTATTCTAAGAAATCCATCCACAAAGCTATCCTGAATGGAGCCAGGTCATTTCAGTTCTACCCAAACAACCCCAGAATGGTGCCACCATCTGTGGCACCACAGTGTCATAAGATGCACATAACTCTTGCTCCAGAAATTAGCAGTAGCAGTAAGAAAGAAAAAACTTCAAGAAAAAGTAAAGCTATGCTGGACAGCAAGAGCAGGAAAATATCTGATGTCTTTGGAAATAAAGGTTAGTCAAATATTAAATGAGTCTTTAATTTTTGTCACTTGTCTGTCTTCAGATTGTTGGGGCAATGTACTTGAGTTCTGATTAAGGCACTTGAATCTCACAGAAAAACTGACAGAGTACTTTCTCCAGTCAGGGCGGCCCCAGCCCTCTCAGCCATAAATGAGTACCTGTTTCTTTTCAGTTAGGGAAGACCAGGCAGCAAGAAGTGAAACCGGTTAACTCGTCTGATAATGAAGTCTCCAGGAAGCAAAAAGTAACATCAGGGTCAGGTGAAACATACTGATCAAGACTCCACCTTACGTCTGTATTGAACTTCAACAAATACCCACCAAGTCCTACTGTCTTGAGCCATCCTCTCTGTCTTGGTTGTTTGAGTTGTTCTTTTATTTTGATTGACTTGTCCATATTTGTTCAAGTTTTTGTGACTTCAATTCCACTGTGCTTCCTGCTATGTGTTGCGGTGCTGAGACATGGACACTCACAAAATCACTGGAGGACAAATTGAGAGGGAATCAGGCCTCTCTCTCTCTCTTGAGACACTTGCTCGGAATCACTCTGCGGAACCAACATATACAAAAGCTCCACAATTCTGACATACAACGTTTGTCCTTAGTGAATGATGTTGTAATCTATGCAGACAAGGCGAAATATAGAAGGGTAGGTCACATGTTGCGATGAAACGATGGTCGATGGAGCATGCTGACAGCAATCTGGTACCCCCGAGGTAAGAAGATACTGCAGGGAAGACCTCCAATGCGTTAGTCAGACTCTCCCTTGCATTACACAACAACATCCGAGACGCTTACTATGCACTGGACTTCCATGGCCTAAGACGGTCCGCTGGAGACGAAGTTGGGGCCCGCAGCTACGTTGAGGAATTGGTCATCAAGATCAAGAACTCCATGTTCAGGTAGTCCAGGATAGATGCGCAGTCAGGAAGTCTTAAGCAGAGGGAATACCAGAGACAGCTGCAGACTATGTTTGCCAGTCAGGTCATTGAACTTTCCGCTCTTGCATTGGCTTGATCAGTTACAAGCCCAGCACAGCAGTATGATATGGGATGATGTTGGTCGTCCTTTTCGATGACAATGGACAAATTATTATTTTCACTAACTAGTCTAAATTTTTCCCAGTTTACAAACTTGATATCTTTGAAGCTTAATATATATGTTCTTAATTATATTGATGTTTGTAATTTAAAAAAAATTCAGAAACAATTGAGACCTTATTTCTTTTACCATTTATAGCCGACATTTTATACATGTTATTTTGTCTATTTTGCGTAGTGAAAAGAGTAGCTGAGGATGAATATCTAACAGCAGCAGAATATGATGAAATAAGGAAAGAGTTTGCAGAGGTGCCATCAATAGCGAAGCACTTGCCTAGACCTAAATGTATTAGCTTATCATCACATTCAGAGGTATGCTGACTGTCATTTTATTTTAAACACCTGCAGTACTAGAGATAGCACGCTTGTTATACCCTAGCAGTCTTGTTATACTGTACAAGGGGCTTGTCATAAGTCTTTACCCTGACCATGAAAAAGTAGGAGGAGAAAGTTGAAATTTGGCATAGTGCTTATTCCTTCTCAATGTAGCCACCACCTGAAATTATGTATTTCTGCCATCTCTGCATGACCTTGAAAAGACCTTCAGAATAAAATAACCTATTTTTTAAAACTAAACTAGCTATCACAAGCCAGTATGACATCTTCATCACTATCAAAATGATTTCCTTTCAGCTGTTTTTTAAGTTTTGGAAAAAGAAAAAAGTCTGATGGAGCTAAATCTGGAGAATATGGTGGGTGTGGAAGAATTTCAATATTCAAATCGTTGGCTGTTTGCAGCACAAGCCTTGCTTCATGGTAGGACGCTTTGTCTTGAAGCAAAGGCAGAATTTGAGTGCGAGTTAACACTTAATTTTTGGTCACAGTCTTTCTTAGTTTGGTAAGGAGATCTGCATAATATTGCCCATTGACCGTGTTGCCATGAGGCAGGTAATCTTTCAATATAACACCTTTGACATCCCAAAAAACAGTCAGCATCACTTTTCTTGCAGATTTCTGTGCTCTTGGCTTGACATGTGTTGGTGAGCCCGGGGTTTTCCATTGTATGCTGAAAATTTTGGATTCTGGGTCATAAGTCTCATCTACTGTCACCATGGTCGACAACATGTTTTTCGACCGACACATTTTGAACAACCGGCAATCACAGCAATCAACCCTCGTTTGTTTCTGTTCACATGTCAGCAGACGTGGGACTCAGTGGGCACACACTTTTCTCATGTTCAGTCTGTTGTGTAAAATTCTAAAAGCTACTTTCATTCAGTTTTGCTGACCTAGATATCTCTGCAATTGTCATTTTCCTATCCTGGTCAATGATTTTCTTCACTCTTGCCACATTTTTATCGCTGCACTCTGTTGATGGTCCTCCTGATCTTGAAAGATCAGCTACATGGGAACGGCCACACTTAAACTGCATACACCAGTTTTTTACAGAAGCATACGAAGGACATAATTCCTCAAAGACTGGTTCCATCTCCCTGTGTATTTCTGTAGGTGTTTTTCCCTGCAAAATCAATAATTTTATCACAGTTCTGGCCTCTGATTTCTCCATTGTTATGACAAACCGTTAGAGTAGCAGAACCGGGCAATAAGGTGTGTTGCACCATGCACCATACTGGGTAAACCCATTGAGGGAAATTCATACTTCTCAAGTCCAATACAAATTGAATGAGTTAGATATGTGCCAAATATAAACTTTTTCCCCCTACTCCTTCATAGTCAGGGTAAAGACTTATGACAAGCCCCTTGTATCTTCCTTTTCGATCATCCTTAGATCAGGGGCCGGTTTCTCTTACAAAGAATACCATTGTTTGTAAGGCTGTTTTATCTTCATGCAGCTTTTTTCTCGTATCTCTCGCAAGGCCAGTATTGTTCTCTCTTTTCCTGTGTGAGCATGCAGTTTTGTAGGATGTGTGCCACGGTCATGGTATGCTCCCCATATGGACACTTGTCATCTGTCCCAATCCTCATTTTGTTGTAAAGATGACACTTGAAACTGTTATGCCCAGATCTCAGTCTGAAGATGATGATTTGCTCTTCTCTAGTTAAGTTATAGTAGCTGTCTTCTTTTCGGAAGTCCCATGTTGATCAGCCCATTTTCCCCTGAAGTTGGCTTTAATTATGGTCTTGGCCTCATTATATGTGATGCTCAGGTCTGTTTGTGGGGATGCTCCACCACACTTAGCTGGTTTGTCTGCAGCTTCATTGCCTTCAATATTGCAGTGGGATGGGATCCACTATATGACCAGGTACTAACTCAGCGTTCTGCTGAGAGATGTGTATGGGAGAACATACAGGTCTTCATCTTTGTGTTGTTATTGTGCTGCTAATACTTACGTGGCATCAGTCAGGAATACTATGTTTTCTTGATAGATATCTTTTTCTTGGATTACAATCTCAGCTGCGGCCTTCAGTGCCTCTGCTTCTGTACGGAAGTTATTGGAGTATGTTCCTTTTGTTAATACTCAAGTTTTTTTCTTCTCCATTCCTTAGACTGTAATAAACCCCTCCATCTCCATTGGATGTAGCTTTGTTAGATGGGCCATCTGTATATACGTGTGTCCATGTTTCTGGTGGGTATATTCTCCTAAGATATTCATCTGTATAAATTTCCTATCTAAATTTGTCTGAGTTCCCTTTTTCGCTATTCCCTCCATGGTTTCTACCATCTCAGGGGACTTGACTTTTTTCCATGGTGGGATTTGGGATGTTTGTTTTATATCTCTAACCACTGCCTGGCTTATGATTTGGTTTGCTCTTGCAAGTTCTTTTGTTCTTGATATGAAGTGGTTTCTATTTAATCTCACTCTTCCCATGCGATTTATCCTGTCATATATTGGGTGATCAGACTTTTCCCCCTGCTGGAGTGTTATTTTATCTCTGCATGTCTCCAGACCATCTTTTGATGTTATGCACCCACTTATAAGGTTGTCTACCTCTTGAATGGCTGCCATCCACCCTTCCTTCTATTATGGTCTCCAACAAGGGTCTTTTCACCCCCAATATTTTCAATACCTCCAAATTTGTTTTCTTCTCTTTCCAAGAAATGCAATCCAATCTTCTATATACCCACATTGTAAAGGCTTCAATACTCTGTTCTAACTTGTTATTCATTGTCCATGTTTCTGCACCATAATGTAGTGACGAATATACATAACATCTGACAATTCTCATTTTCAAAATTATGATTTATCCGTTTGGGTGTCAGTATGTGTTGCATGTTGATGAAAATCATCTTGGCCATACCTATTCTCTTTCTGATTTCTTTTTCACAGCTGTCTTCTTCCGTTATTATATGACCTAGATAGGAGAAACTCTGTACCTGTTCCAGTAGTTGATCATTTATTTGTATCAGCATACATGGTTTCTTGTCATATTTTCCCAATTATCATAGTCTTTATTTTCTTTATGTCCAGGGGTATAGATGACATTTACAGGAAGCCAGTGACAAAGAACCTTGTTTGCTCTTGCTGTGGTGGTTGTATCTGTAGTAATGTTTTACATGACGAGGTTGCTAGCCTCATGCATAACCCTCTTTAGTTGCCTTTTTATGACATGCACGAATATTCAGTGGTTCTATTCTTGGAGATGAAATGCTGCTTACAGAGAATTCTAATCGTCACATACAAAGTCTGAGCTATAAATGAGAAAATATGAGAAAGAATAACAACAGCAATAGGGCTTTTTGAAGACTTCTTGGTATTGGTCGAAAGACAAAAGCTCACTTGGTGCAGTCACATATCAAGATCATACGATCTTGCAAATACGATCCCGCATGGTAGTGTGCAAGGCGGACGCCGAAGAGGTCATCCCATAAAAGAGGGAGGACAACATAAAAGAATGGACCAATCCTCGACTAGAGGAGGTACAGGCAGCAGTCGCTGACAGGGCATGAGGTTGTGGGAGTGTCTTTATGGGGACCTCACCGTTTAAAGAATGACCTGACCTGACCAATTATTTTCTCAATAATGAACCCTATGATCCAACAGGAATGAAATATGTAGATTGGTGTATTTATAATTTTTTTAAAAACCACATTTTTCTTTAAATTCAGAGCCTGCAGGACAAATCTACAGCCAGCACATCCCAAATGATAGACTTTGCAGAGTGGATGCCTTGGCAGAATAGGTTACAGAACACACACTTAACTGGTCACTCTATTCAGAGCATTCATTTAGTGAAGATCACGGAATTTATCCAGCTTCAGCGTATGTGATAATGACTTTTAGGGTGTTTTGTTGTCATATATATTACATTGTATGAGGCATTTTTTATCTTATCTTTTCTTTAGCATTCCTCCTGAAAAGGATGTTGTGTCATAGTTTACAGCTAGACTGTGATATCTGCACCTTTTGGCCGGTCACATCCAATTTCAGCACTGCATTTTTTGGGCAGGCTTTGTGTTCCCTCTTCGATCTTTAATCCCTTAGCCAGACTGCATGATTGCAGACTTATTTCAAGGGCTGCCACTTGAAGGCGAAATAGGGTCTTGGTCAGTTATCAGTCACTGACTCTGATATTAGTAGCCAGCTGCTGCATCTTTGGTCCTCTATGAGGCATTATATATGCCAAGGGTGAGCCCTGCTATGAGTTCAAGACTTGTGTTTTAAAATAAACTGATAGAAATTCCTCCTTTATCATAGTCGCTTATCGATTTAAGGTTGACTCAATTTTATAATAGTTGCTAATTGATTTGAGATTGACTCAATCTTATCATAGTTGCTTATCGATTTAAGGTTGACTTAATCTTATAATAGTTGCTAATTGATTTGAGATTGACTCAATCTTATCATAGTTGCTTATCGATTTAAGGTTGACTCAATCTTATGAGAGTATCTTATTGATTTGAGGTTGACTCATTTATCATAATAGCTTATTGGTTTGAGGTGACTCTTTTATCACAGTAGCTTATTGATTTGAGGTTAACTCAATCTTATCATAGTAGCTTACTGATTTGAGATTGACTCATTTATCATGATAGCTTATTGATTTTAGGTTGACTCATTTATCATAGTAGCTTACTGACTTCAGGTTGACTCATTTATCATAATAGATTTGAAGTTAACTCAATCTTATCATAGTAGCTTACTGATTTGAGATTGACTCAATCTTATCAAAGTAGCTTATTGATTTGAGGTTGACTCATTTATCATAAAAGCTTATTGATTTGAGGTTGACTTATTTATCATAGTAGCTTATTGATTTGAGGTTGACTCAATCTTATCATAATAATTATTGATTTGAGATTGACTCATTTATCATAATCACATATTGATTTGAGATTGACTCAATCTTATCATAATGGCCTATTGATTTGAGAATGACTCAATCTTATCATAATAATTATTGATTTGAGATTGACTCATTTATCATAATCACTTTTTGATTTAAGATTGACTCAATCTTATCATAATTGCTAATTGATTTGAGGTTGACTCCATAGTAGCTTACTGATTTGAGGTTGACTGAATCTTATCGTAGTAGCTTATTGATTTGAGATTAAACCAATTTTATCACTTGAGTGTTCATGATGACCTGGATGCTGTTGTACTGAAGGACTCATGCACAACTTTAACTGATTCTTTATGTCGAGCTAGCACATTGGTTTTGAACAAATATTATTGTTCTGTCTGGTGATTCTTGTATAAAAATTCCCTTTTTTTTTTAAAATCCTAGTTTTTAAAACAATTTTAGGGACGTCTTGGGCTAGTGGTTAAGTAACATGGCTCACAAACCAAAGGTGCTGGGTTCGATCCCCAACACAGCACTGGCCATTACACCAGGGAAGCAAATCCTTAGAAAATGCAGGAGGAAGCAGACCCATACATAAAATACATGCTGAAGTCAGATGCACTGGGCCGACAGGCACAAAATAAAAACATAGTGCAACGCAAACAACAACAAAAAGTGGTTTATTCCAAAAGTTCTCCCACTTCTTCTTCTTCCTCGATCAACTGATGCTATGCTTCTAGCCCAATGAGGTTCACGAAGGAGACTGCGTTTCAGGTCTTCGCGGGTCCCCCACAGCTTGTTGAGCATGGTTGCTTCACCGGACCAGACTGCCTCTCTTTGGGCTGTATAAGTAGGGCAGTCCTGCAGGATATGTTCTGGTGTTTGCTTGGGTGCTCCACAATCATACGTGGCGGTGTCTCTAAGACCCATTCCGTGGAGGTGGGCCTTGAGTCTGCAATGTCCCATTCTGAGTTTGAAGATCTTTGTCCATCTATGCAAAGTTGTCAATGCTGTCGTTTTTGAGCATATATTCCTTGTGCTAGTCTCTCTATTCCGTCCTCATGAATAATTTGATGAGTGTCTTTGTTTCTTTAAAGCTGTGTAGATGACGAGTCTGTGTGCTGCTACTTCCAGCATTTGCTAGCTCACCTGCCTTCTCGTTTCCAAGGATCCCACAGTGGATGGGAATCCACTGTAGGATTAGATCTATTTTTTGTAACAGCAACCCAATGTTATATTTTATTTATAAATGTGATGCTAACAAATTAACAATTACTTCTGATGCATATTGTAACCTATCTTTTCACATTATCTTCCCTCAGCTCATTCCATTCTCATCCATCATTTTAGCCATCCACAGAATTCTTAACTTTCTCCACATCTCTGTCGCCTTCACTGACCTCTTACTGTTGAAGAAAGAATAGACCCACTGCACCTTCATGCATTTTATAAAAGGCAGCTAAAGAGGGTTGGGCATGGGGTACACGTAAAAAAAAAATTGATATAGAAGCCAACACAACAAGAGCACACAAAGTGATTTGTCACAGGCTTCCTGTAAGGAGACATCTTCTAATGTAGTGGCTCTATTTGTTGTAAGTAGGGACGAGAAAGAGATTTCACTGCCACTGATCTCCCAATTTGATTATAAGCGATGTTTTTTCATGATGAGGTTGCTAGTTTTGAGCACAATCGTTTTTAGTCACCTTTTATGGTATACTTACAAGGTGACAGTCGAGTTATTCCTTTCATCCTGAGTACCACTCAGTTCAATGCTGTACATGTTCTTGCATGTAAATCCTGTCTTTTTATTCCTTCCCTTTCAGAGTGTATCGGTGAAGAGGATGACCACTATGGCTTAGAAATGAGCCGAATCTTGAATGAGAAAGATCTTGACAATATAACAGAACATGTCGACAAGCAGAGCAGTATCCGTTCTTTTCTGACTGCAGTTAACGAGACTTCAGAGATGGAACAAATTGGTAGACCTCAACTAGAAAGCAGTATGAAAACCTGTGATACCATTTATAGTTCTGGACAAAAGAAAAGAAAGGACCAACATAAGTCAGGAATAAGGAAGAAAGTGCCTGCTCAGACAAACACAGAGTTTATTCTTATTGGCAGTGACTCTAGCTTAGATGGAAAGATGGAAGAAGGGGCTGCGAAGATTGAAAATGTAAAGCCAAAGTCATCAAAGCTTTTTACAGAACTTGGCGATAATAATCGAAAATCAAAATCTCATAACCCAGATCCTGCTAAAAAAGGATTTGGCAAAAGAAGGAAAACTGAGTGCAATAAAGCTGGTAGCTTAAGCAGCAAGCAAGCAGCAAAGAGAAAAGCTGAACCTTTGAAGACAATTAGGAGCTCAGGGTTTGTCCGAGGAGCTAAGTCTGAGAGAGCTAAGATAAAGAGAAAATTGGCTCTTGAGCACACAGAGTGCATTTTTTTTAACATCTCTGATGCAGAAGACAATGATGATTTTGAAGTTGGTTATCCCGCACGAAGGAGAAATGAAACTAGTTTAATTAACATTGTGAAAGTTAATGTTGTTAGCCAGGGAGTTCAAGGGAGTAGTGATGTGGTAGTAGATAATGGGACTTTAGATGAGCACTTGATTGTAGAAGATAATAGATTTGGGAGTTTAGCATGTGAGGGATTGTTAAAATATTCTGATCGTAATGCACAAAAACATGCAATTAACAAATATAATACAAGCCGCTGTGCAGACAAGGACATTGAAACACCCTATATTCCAAAACCACCACCAGTTTCTGGAGTGAAGGAGCTGTTTCAAGGATTGAAATCAAGGATGGATTTTGCTGAGCTAGATCTAGAAGAACTGATGGAAGAGTGGAAGAGATCAGATATGGAATTAGGTGAAGCCGTTGCAGTTGCAAGTCCACACAAGCATGTTGTGTCTGTGAAGAAATCGTCAGATTTGAAATTAACATGTATAAATCCAGATATAAGCGACAATGCTTCATCTGTGGCAGAGAAAGTAGAACAAAATATTTCAAAGAGTCCTTTATTTAAAAGCTTAACCAGCAAGTCAGTGCAAGAAAATGATCGTTCGCTGCTTAGAAAATCAGATTTGTTTGAAGTAAGAGAGAATAAAAAGATTGTGAAAGTGTCAGATTCTAGGCGTTCTAAAGATTCCAGTGGAAATAGGCAGGCAGTAGTTAGGAAATCTGGTTTATTTGAAGAAACAGGAAATGAAGAAATAGTAAACGCATTTAGAGTGGCAGATAATAAGGTTGTTAAAGATTTTGGATATAATAAAAGTGGAAATAATCAGTCATTAACTGAAGTGAAAGGGAATGAAGTAATAAAATGTACATCAGAAACAGATTTTAATATTCCTGATATCAGAAATGATAAAAGTGGATGTAAACAGTCACAAGTTATGAACTTTGGTTCATGTGAAGTAACAGGAAATGACAAAACAGTGAAAACATTAACAGAAGCTGATGATGGTTTGTCTAAAGATTTCAAACATGATAGAAGAGGTGTGAAACAATCCTTAGCTTTGAAATTTGGTTCATCTGTAGTGAAAGAGATTGAAGAAATAGAGGAAATATTCATAGAGTCAAATGACGGTTTGTCTAAAGATTCCAGAATTGATAAAAGTTCTGCCAAGAATCATACACACAACAGCAAGATTTCTCCACATCAAAGAGAACTTCCTAAGTCTTTTCAAAATGTGAAGAAGACTGGTTCACCCACTGAATATATGAACCATGCTGAATTGTCAAACTTTTTTAATGACAGATTAGATCAAATAGACTTGGATATCTCTGTCAATACTGGTGCCCAGCAAAAAAGTTCCGGTATGTTCCATGAGAGTTTTGTGACATTCACCCAAGCTATGGACTGTCTCCAGACTAGTTCTTCTGAAGAGATTTTCAAGGAGTTCAATATTTCAACACCTGATATAAGCTCCAGCAAATGTGAAATTGACTTTGAAAGATCTGCAATTAAAGTACCTTCAAGTCATGCTAAGGAGTTAAGAACAGAATCTGTTAAAATCAGTCACATTAATCAAACTAATAGTTTCACTGCCAAAGTTTGTATGCAAGATTCTGCAGATGATTTTCATCAGGAAGTAGAAGGATCATGCCCAAGGATGAAACACAGACAAGACTGTCTTTCGCTGTCACTATCAAAAGGTTTAATTGAGTCTCCTGGATACAAGAGTGACGCAAATGACCTTGTCCTTCCGCAGTTTGACCTTGGGTTTGATTTTGACGATGGTGATGACGATGTCATTCCACCAACACCAACCAAGAATCTGTCACCAGATTCAGTTTTTGGTCTGAAAACATTTACTGCAAGTAGGACTCTCTCACTTGATGCAGTTACATTTTCATCTTCAACCACAAGTGATAAGGCTTCAGAATCAGCTAGACTCCACGGAAGGGGCACAGCAAATAAGGATGAGTCATCTTCAACTTTTCGCATGGGGATGAATCAATTTGAGCCTTTAATCAATAACTTTGATTTGGAGCTGTTATCAGAAGAAGACGGTGATGAAAAACAGTTCGAAAATATCACAGAAGATTCTCTGCAACATCATCTATTTGTTTCTCAATTGGCGGTCAAACACCACAATAAAGAAGAAAGCGTGCATAAGGATTCTTCATACACTCCTACTGTTGGATTGAACAAGGTATGTGAAAAGCATCAATTAATACCTTCTGAAGCAAGAAAAAGCAGCTTTGGTGTTGACTTTTTCCTTTTGCATGCAGAAAATAAACAGACAGTTGCATCACAACACTCAAGCCCTAAGAGGCAGAAACTTCCATTTGATAGATACAGTCCCACCTTTGCGAAAGAACACAAAACTCCCACAGATAACCGGAGAAGTCTAGCAGAAGATGGGGAATTACAGAGGGACCTGTCTCTTGGGATGGAATTCCCCAGTAAAAATTCTGCAAAATCCACAGCTGGGAAACTCAGGTTGGGCAAACGAAAGCATAATTTCAACGAGACTATTCACCAACATAGCGAGTTCAATATGGCAGGATGTAGTGGCACAGAATTAAAACCTTCTCAGTTTCAAAGCTGTAAGAGAGTGCTAGATGAGGCCTCAAAGTATTTAAGTGACTTTTGGACAACAGATGAATGTAGCAAAGACAAATCTGAGAGCACGAGTAAGTGTTACAATCTAATAAAGAAAAAGTTATCACCTGAACATGCATTGGACCCTGATTGTGTTTCTAGAAAGAAAAGGGTATCTGCCACTGCACAGACTCATGTGGACACAAGCCCTGATGCCAGAGACAACTCTGGCAGTGTCCCAATGGTTAAAGCAAGCACTCCTTTATGTGGCACACCAGATGGCCACATCCTAAAAGCTGGAGTGAGGAGTGATGGGAGTATGCCAGAACTAACACCAATTAGAGCACATCATGGCGAAAGTAAGATGTGTATGTGGCATGTAATTGATCTGTATGTTATTGTTTTCTTATCAATGGCACACAAATTATTGTATATATTGTTTCCTTATCACTTGCACACAAATTATTGTATATATTAATGTTTCCTTATCACTGGCGCACAAATTAATGTATTTATTATTGTTTTCTTATCACTGGCACACAGATTATTGTATCTATTATTGTCTTCTTATCACTGGCACCCAAATTAATGTATTTATTATTGTTTCCTTATCACTGGCACACACATTATTGTATATATTGTTTTCTTATCACTGGCACACAAATTATTGTATATATTATTGTTTCCTTATCACTGGCACACAAATTATTGAATATATTGTTTTCTTATCACTGGCACACAAATTATTGTATATATTACTATCAATGTTTCTTTTATCACTGGCACACAAATAATTGTATATATTATTGTTTCCTTATCACTGGCACACAAATTATTGTATATATTGTTTTCTTATCACTGGCACACAAATTATTTTATATATTACTATTAATGTTTCCTTATCACTGGCACACAAATTATTGTATATATTGTTTCCTTATCACTGCCACACAAATAATTGTATATATATTATTGTTTCCTTATCACTGGCACACAAATTATTGTATATATTGTTTCCTTATCACTGGCACACAAATTATTGTATATATTGTTTCCTTATCAATGGCACACAAATAATTGTATATATTATTGTTTCCTTATCACTGGCCCACAGATTATTGTATCTATTATTGTCTTCATATCACTGGCACACAAATTAATGTATTTATTATTGTTTCCTTATCGCTGGCACGCAGATTATTGTATTTATTATTGTTTCCTTATCTCTGGCACACAAATTAATGTATTTATAATTGTTTCCTTATTGCTGGCACACGAATAAATGTATTTATTATTGTTTCTTTATCGCTGGCACAAACATTGTAGCGCTGTTCACAACCAAAACATGCTCGTGTTTGGATACATGAAATGAGTAAATCCAATAAAAAAAATGTGTGCTGAAATTGGATGCACTGGGCCACAAAAAACAGTATTGTACACTCCACTTTAAGAAACAAAGTGGACTAGAACAAAATGATTCCACCTGACCTTACTGTTATCCATGGTTCATTTAATGTACAAAAAGAAGAAAAATGGTTCATAGAACTGACTTCATTGCATCTATCATCCCCTATATGTAGTCAGTCCCTGTGATTGCCGAAAGTGCAGACGACAGCAGCATGAACTCAGTAGCCCCTATCATGGATCTGGAATTTCCCCCTGACTTTGTGTCAGATACTTATTTACAGCTGGGTTGATTGAAAGAAACAGTTAAACAAAGAAAAAGCTCACAACATGCACAGTCTGTCAAAACTGAGAATGACAGGATTTGAGCCTGGTATGTTGGAATTGTAAACCAAGCTAATAATCTCTAGGCCGCCAAATCCCTGTGCAAGGAAGAGTAAAAAAGTAATCTTTATATTTGTTTTTTAACAGAATATACTGTATTAAGGTTATTTATTTATTTGACTTCCCTAATATATGTGTGGATTGATGTTGCATGCACATGCGCAGTTGAGATACAAAATATTGTTCGTGCTCACACAGTGTGCATTCTTTTTTTTATTTTTTTGCGCGCATTATTTTTCTAATCTCCAAGGCAGTGTGCGTTACACTTCAGCACGCATTTTATGTAAGGGTCTGCTTCCTCCTTCATTTTCTAAGGGTTTGCTTCCCTGGGGTAACGGCCAGTGCTGTGATGGGGATCGAACCCAGCACCTTCGTCTTGTGAGCTGTGTCACTAAATCACTAGCCCATGCTGTCCCCTAGTGTGCATTCAAAGAACAACATTAAGGTTATTTATTTTGACTCCTCTGGTATATGTATGGTCAATACTCGTCCAGGTGATGCCTGGAATAAAAATTTTTTAAATGTCCAAGTATGTTGTAAGGAGGGCTAAGCAGGGAGTCGCGTAGTGCAGTGGTTAGCGCTCTGGCTTTGTATCTGAGTGGTCCTGGGTTCATTCTCCAGTTGAAGCGGAAATGTTTTTTCAGACCTAATGGCTCTCAGGTCGACCTGACCGTAAATGGGTACCAGTTCCGTCCGGGACGTAAAGGCAGCCGGTGTGATGCTGACCACATCATTCATTAAGTGCCGTGGGTTGCAAAATAATATGGGCCTGACACCATATTTCCAATGCGCTGCATAGCGTGACAGGATCTTTACTCAATAAGGAGAGCTGTGCATGTGGCTAGAGACCTCATCATATTAAACCTTTGCGATTAAAACTGCAACTGATAATGCTCAGATATATGCTTCCTGTAATGAATTAGAGCTGGGACACCGTACGAAAGATAGCTGCAGACCAGGTGAAAAGGGAATTTGTTGACAACATCAAGCATGATGGTCACTGTCCACTTTGCCAGTCACAGGCCAAGGATCTGAGAAGAAAGAATTATTTAGCATGCTTTAGAACACAAAAACCCAGGGCACATTGATATCCTTGTCTTCATCATCATCGTACTTATGTTTACATGTGTTGATTCCACCACTACAATTGGTGTGCTAACAGGTAGCTTGAGCTAAAACATTTGTGTGTTCTTGCAGTGAGGATTTCTGTAACAATTTGTTTCTTCTTCTTAGCGAACATTGCTCATTTAGGCTAGACTCCAGTTTCTTACAAAAATGTGACTGTATTTTTCAGAGCCGTAATATTGCCGTACAGTGTCTCCTTGAGGGGAGTCGACGTGAGCCACGTCCTTCTTCTCATATTTGTGTACTGGGGGCAGTCTTGAAGTATATTTGCCAGGACGCAGTAGCATAGGCTGACGGTACCTATCTTGAATTTGGAGTACAGGTGGTGTCTCATTCTGTTATGGCCAATTCAGAGATGTATGAAAACTAGGTGTTTTCTGTTAGAATCCGTCATCTGTGTGGTATTTAGGGTATTCATCTTGCCACTTTACATTGTATTGCCCTTTTATTATAGCTTTTGTTTCTTCATAGTTGACCAGGTATTCTTCCTGCGTCAGCTTTGGTTAGACTGTTGGCCTCCTCTTTTCCTTCAATGTTACAGTGCAATGGTGGAAAGGAAGACAAACGTCCGGTCAGGCAAATCATGCTGATCAGACATGTTAGTCAGGTTCAGGCAAAACTTACTGGATAAGACCCTCACCTTGGCTTCCTTGTAGCTCTTTCTGGAAACAGGCTGTTTTCAGGGCAGCCTGGCTAACAAGATGAGGGATTGACTTGATCCCCGGAGTCGTAAGCGACACACAATGACGCCAAGCATAGCACAACCGCCTGTAAGACCCTGGTCCACCTTCATCAGCACGTTCGGTATGTGAGAAAAGCTACGACAACCTGCCACTTAATGTCATTTTTCTCTTCTCTCTTTCGCCTTCTATCACCATGGGGTGCATAGGCCATCAACCAACCCTCGCCAAGCAGCTCTGCCCTGTGCAATTTTTTCCACTTCCTTCCAGCTTTTTCCTATTTTCTTTACTTCCACCTCCAGATCTCGTCTCCGTGAATTCCTTGGTCTGCCTATGCTTCTCCTTCCTTGGGGGTTCCATGACAGGGATTGCTTGGTGATACTGGCATGAAGCTTTCTTAATGTATGACCCATCCATCTCCACTTTCTTCCTATGATTTCCTGTTCCAATTTACCATGTCCTACAGTCTGTCGTTTGTAACTTTGTCAAACCATTTGTCAAATGTCATTTTTAGGACGCACAAAAGAGTAATCCTACTCATTGTGGACATTCAACAATAACAACAGTGCGATGGTATACACTATATCACTGCTTTCTGGAAGCCGTGAGACATTAATTGCCAAAGCTGTCCTCAACTCTTTCAGTTCTTGTTTTTGTGGGATTGAGTGCTGTTGTGGCTAACTGTGCATCAGTCAGTATCATGATTTTCTCATGCATATGGTTTTTGGTAATTTTATTTTACATGATGAGATCGCCAGTCGCATGTCCAATTTACCTAAGCCTACATTCTATGGGAAACTTAGATGCTAGTCCGGCCAGGCACAACATGCTGACCAGGACGTCATGTCAGGGTCAGGCACAATATACTGACCAAAACCACTGTCTCTCTTCCATGTAGCGTTCTCTGTAAACGGGCTGTTTTCAAGGTAGTCTGAGTGATGATATGTGGATCAATGTGGTCCCTATAGTAGTGAGCGTCACGCAGATGAAGATAAGCATAGTACAATTGCCTGGAGGAGGTCCACCTTCATAAGTTTGCTTGGGATGGGAGGAAAGCTACTACAACCCACCACTTAACGCACTTTTAAGGGCGCACAAACGAGTAAACTTACTCATTGTGGGCATTAAACAACAACAGCATGCATAACACATTTTTCTGTAGAGTAGGAGATCACCCTGGACGTTAAGAACAACGTAATTGCATTTTGCTTGCTGAGTTTTCAATTTGTTTTATTAATTTCTGGAGGATAATGATTTAAGTCTATGAGTTGAGCTTACATGAGAGATGTAACTAAAGCCTGGTTGTGATAGCAGCATTAAGCAGTTAGACCGTGGAACATGAAAGGCATGGACCGTGCTGCGCAGAGGGGCAGGATTAAGCATGGAATACAGATAAAGGAGATGCTGATTTTAAATAGGCTAAGGACTCAGCGTTTGAGAAGACACGCCACACCATGTGATGATGCAAGCAGCCCTTGGCAGTGCATGAGCTGCAGTGGTCAGCGAACCATAGCTGACTGCTAGTATCAGGGGCATCGAACCAGAGCTGCCAAGACCCTTCTACACCTCCACACAGTGATCCTGGATAACATGCTGTAACAGAACAGACTGGCTCAGGAGAAGGGATCGAAGAGAGAAGGCTAACCCAGTACTCAAAAATGCCTGCCTGCAGGTGAATGCTTAGAATGCATTACCACAGGAAGTATTGGAGGCAGGGACAATTAATGCATTTAAGAATATATTGGATGCACATAGCTTTTAGAGAAAGGAAATGTAAAAGAAACTGGTTGTTTACAGACTTTGCAGAGTCTTCTAAACCAGTATAAAAATGTTAAGTTAAGTTGGATGTGTTGGACTGAAAGGTGTAAATATTACAATCGAGCTGTAAACTCTGACACAAAGCATTCCGCTCTCCGGACAACATCCTACTTGCAAAGCCCTTTTCAAGGCTTGGTAGCTGGAGATTGAGTATTAACGAAGAAGAAGAAACAGCCCTGATTTTCCTTGCATCGACTGGAAGACGCTACTCTGCTCAGATTGGTTCTAAGAGTCAAATTCGTTGTCATCATGAACTATTACACCATTTTTTCACAAAGCACAAATTACTGTCATCTGACAATATGGAAAGAGCCATTGGAATCAGGCAGTTGGGCTGGTATGTTTCCAGATCTTGAAATAGATGTCACTTTCTTCATTCACAGGTAACAATGACGCTGACGACAGCTTTGTTGTAAGGAGACGAAAACGCATTAGGTTTCTAGATTTATCTTCAGATCAAGGTAAAAAGGCTTCTAATCACTTGTTCATTGTGTTATGCTATTTTGCATAGAAATGACATGACTGCATGCCAGACAGATCCAAAAGTAGTAAATCTCTTACAGTAAATGGTGATGTATAAGTGGTTGTAAAAGATGCTTACTTACTTTCTTGGGCCATTAAATGTAGGGAGACATTTTTCTTGGACCAATTGTGTTTGGTCAATCTTTGTAAGCCTGTATTGTAGAATTCTGGTATGTTATCTATCAATTATTATGTTTTTTTAAATTGTTGAACTCAGCGAGGGACTCCGTATCCAGGCAACCCAGGATAGACGTTTGCCGTCATGTCACAGACTTTACCGGGCTCGAACTGGCTTGATCAGTCATGAACGTACACACATACGCAAGGTTGCATTTATGACATGTGATGGTGCTGGTGGTACTGTTCGACGACGATGAACAAATTATTATTATTTAAAAAAAATATATATTTATACATATACATTAACTAGGAATATTTTTTTAAATGTTTATAAATTTAAGAGTAGTAGAGTGATGGATTTTAAAACTTGAATAGTAGTAGATTTTTAAATGCTTAACTTATTACTAAACAGACAACTGAAGAAAAATCTCCCCATTTGTAACCTTAAAATTCAATTAATGTAACTAAAGGGTCTATCTGGGTCTGGTCTTATGTTATGATATAAAGGGTATGTTATTGTATAAAGGGTAGGGTATGTTATGATAAAAGGGTGTATCTGGGCCTAGTCTCATGTTATGGTATAAAGGGTATATCTGGTATAACGGGTCTATCTGGACCTAGTCTCATGTTATGGTATAAAGGGTATATTGTGGTATAAAGGGTCTATCTGGACCTAGTCTCATGTTATGATATAAGGGGTCCATCACACAAGGTGCTTGCACTGCTGAGAAGAGAACCATTACGGAGTAGCAGGAAAAGATAGCTGCACGACAAGAAAGAATGCAAGACGGCCATTTACAAATGCTGTTCACATGTGTTTTACGTGCAGTAAAGTTTGTCACGCTCAGATCGGACTGTACAGTCATATGTGGTCACATCTGAATAAACATGTCTGACGCTGTCGCCATCTTCACTTGCGATGGGCGACAAACTAACTAACTATCTAGACCTGTTCTCTTTTTATGCTAAAAGGGGTCTGTCTGGACCTAGTCTCATGTTATGCTACCAAGGATTTATCTGGACCGAATCTCATGTTATGATGTGAAGGATTTATCTGGACCTGATCTCATGCTACCCTGTAAATGATTTATCTGGACAGTCTCATGCTACCCTGTAAAGGATTTATCTGGACAGTCTCATGCTACCCTGTAAAGGATTTATCTGGACAGTCTCATGCCACCCTGTAAAAGATTTATCTGGACCTAATCTCATGTTATGATGTAAATGATTTATCTGGACAGTCTCATGCTACCCTGTAAAGGATTTATCGGGATCTAGACTCATGTTATGATGTAAAGGATTTATCTGATCAGTCTCATGCTACGCTGTGAAGGATTTATCTTGACCTAATCTCATGTTATGATGTAAAGGATTTATCTGGACCTAGTCTTATGCTACCCTATAAAGGATTTATCTGGATCTAGACTCATGTTATGATGTAAAGGATTTATCTGATCAGTCTCATGCTTCGCTGTGAAGGATTTATCTGGACCTAGTCTCATGTTATGATGTAAAGGATTTATCTGGACCTAGTCTTATGCTATGATGTAAAGGATAATATCTGGATAGTCTCATGCAGCCCTGTAAAGGATTTATCTGGACCTAGTCTCATGTTATGATGTAAAGGATTTATCTGGACAGTCGCATGCTACCATGTAAAGGATTTATCTGGACCTAGTCTCATGTTATGATGTAAATGATTTATCTGGGCAGTCTCATGCTACCCTGTAAATGATTTATCTGGACCTAGTCTCATGCTACCCTATAAAGGATTTTCTGGATCTAGACTCATGTTACGCTATAAGGGATTTATCTGGACCTAGTCTCATATTATACTACAAAGGATTTATCCCCTGTGTACCTCATTTACAGATGCTGAAGAAGGGGTGGCCCATGTCAATGCAGATGGAATTGAAAAGGACAAAGTTTCTACTTTAAGACAGGTAAGACATGAACCACACACAGGGTTGTAGATAGGAGGAGGGTTTAGGGTTTTTAAAATTAAAATATTATATGCACCTAAGAAAGAGAAAGAAAAATACTATAGTTCTAAATCATTAAACCCTACCTTTATTAAGTCATATCTATGGCTCTGACTGCACAAGTCATATGAAAGTTTGCCATAATCTTCAAACTCGGTAAAATAGGTGAGGCTAAACTTAGATTTGTTTCTTCTATTTCTCCTTGGAAAATAGGGCTCCAATGGTTCAGTTTTGTTCAGTTCATCCTGTGACCTCTTGAGCTTATTGGGGCTCCCCTGCTGACATCTCCACAAAATCCTGCGCCACCGCTTTCTGTTTGCGGTTGCTTTTTGTGCCTCCTCGGGTCGTAGGTTAGTCCATTAATGGATTTGTCTTCTCATCCTTTTCTTGGACATCCCCGCCTTCACTTGCCTTGTGTTATGTTCTGTAGTATCGAATTTGCAAAGCCCTTGAACCTCCAGATGTGACCATTCCAAGTCAGCCTTAGCCTTTTGATCGTTGTGAGGTCGTCGTTAAGTTCACTTGCATTCTCAATTCTTTCATGTATTTCATCATTTGTAAGTGACATTTAGGAGTCTTCTAAAACATCCCAACCCTATGGCATGAATTCTTCTCTGGAGGTCTGCTATAATGATTCGTTTCACACACGTAAAGAAATATTTAAAAAATCAGTGAGCGCATTAGTCTGACCTTTGTGGAGAGAGAGAGTCATTTATCTTTTCATATAGGTTTCTATTGTGCAAGCGCTGCTGTTGTCAGTGCTCTTTGACCGGGACCTTTGGTTGCTTTCCATCATTTCCTGTTATGGACCATCTTCTTAAACCCTGCCCATGAGATTTTCAATGAAGGAGATGCTGGCACAGAATAGCACACACATGAATTAGGCTTCTTAACCCTACCAGACCTGAGGCCCTGAACCTAACTGTCCTCTATACCTGGGCTCCTGAGCATTAAAGAGAAAAAACCAACATGATATAGAAAAATGTTAGTTACATGCAAACAAGTGGTTAGGATAAGATGAAACTTTGAGACATTGTAGAAAATAGGTCTACCTTTCATCTAGCGCCAATATTCCACCTTTGTGTGCCAATCCACCCAGGATGAATTTAAATCACCACCTAGATCTCCCCCATCAGCTGTTTCTATCGATCTAGCTCTATATCTATACGGTTCAAGATTCTCCTCATCACTCGAGCTCTCACTGTCTGTGTCACTTGAACTGGAAACGTATTCTTGATGAAATTCTGACTCCTCAGAGTCTGAATCAACCAAAGTATCGATCACCTGTTGGACTGTCATAAGCCTAGACCTACTTCGCTTTCCTGTTGAAGTGCTTGGTTCATCAGCCGTTCGTTTCATTGTGAATTTTCAGAATTTTTTCATGTTAAACCACACAAAGTCAATTCAAACATGGGGACAGACATTTGCAATGGCTAACCATTAGGTTTGACCACGATTGGTTGGTTATTTTTAGATTGTGACGCATTTTTGCGCGTACTACCCAAAGTACAGAAAATTAGGTCCAGCGGTATAGCGGCAGATTTGGAAATTACCGAAAAATGGGTACAGCGGTCTGGTAGGGTTAATAGCATTCCATAACAATCTTTGTTCTGGATACCACATGGCAAGAGTGCAAGAGGCAGACCTCGGCACAAATGGAAAGTGGTCCTCGACTCTGACATTTGGGTCACTGGGAAGTTGTGGGCTGAATTGGAACGCATGGCAAATGATCTGAGAATTTGAGGAGCATTTGTTGAAGCCCTATGCTTCTTTGGGGTTTACAGGATTATTGATCAGATTCCCTGTTGACCTGGCTTTCTCTTTCACTTCTGTTCACCAGTGTTCATATGGTCAGCAACATCATCATGTCAAATAAATTTATACAGGAATGCACGTAAAAGCTTTGATACAGGCTTCCTCAATGAGGGCCGCTGCAGTGGTGGCTCTGTGCTTCATATGAAGCTACATGGAAACCAGAATTGTTTTAATTGTGATTGTTGTTTCTGAATGTACGTAGATTTTACACGTTTTTAGATATGCGCAGGTTTTACATGTTTTTATATATACGCATGTTTTATTTTTTAGATATACACGTTTTGCATGCTTTTAGACATGTGCAGGTTTTATATGTTATTTTTTAGATATATGCAGGTTTTACATGTTTTTAGATATACACAGATTTTACATATTATTTTGTAGATGTACACATGGTTTCCTTTTTTTTTTTTCAAAAGATGTATGCATGATTTTAGATTTATGCAGGTTTTAATTTGTTATAGATATATGCAGGTTTTTTAGATGTATGCATGTTTTTAAATGTATGTATGTTTTGCTTTTTTATAGATGTATGCAGGTTTTAAAATGTATGTAGGTTTTGCTTTTTTTATAGATGTATGCAGGTTTTACTTTTTTAAATAGATGTATGCAGGTTCTTAAATGTATGCAGGTGTTTATATGTATGCAGGTTTTACAGTTTTTTTTAGATGTTTGCAGGTTTTACCTTTTGTTTTTGATGTATGTAGGTTTTTGTATGTTTGCAGGTTTTTAGATGTATGCATGTTTAGCTTGCTTTTAAATGTGCACATCGATAACGAACGAGACTCTAGCCTATTAAATAGTTGACTGACTGATAGCTCTTTCTTGATTCATTGGGTCTAATAGGGAACGGGTGCTAGAATTAGACTCTCGGAAGACAGGTTAGTTTTACCCTACTGATAACAGGTCGTTGGTACGGTAATCCTGCTCAAACCGAGAGGAATCGCAGGTTTCAGACACATGGTCCACGTGCTTGGCCAATGGTGCGAGGCTACCATCTGAGGGATTATGGCCAAACGCCTCTAAGCCAAAATCCCGTCCTGATAAGCGAAGATACTCTTAGCACCACTGCGAAGGGAGACAACGATATGGTTGGTACCTGGGGCTCGCGTCTCAGCCCGACCTGGTCGAGCCGCAGAAAGAGGTCTTTGCCGTCCCGCCAATCAAAGCGGGCGGGGAGCTGTAAGATAGTCCTGTAAGACAACTTTCCTAAGAGACACAACTCTGACCACAAACAACTGCTGCCTTGCAGATAGGCTGGGGACAGCCAAAGGCTAAGGAGGGCAACCTTACAGAAACGCCTGTTGAAATCGGATGCACTGGGCCACAGGCTTAACGAAACAGTGCAACGTACATCGCTGTATGATATCACAACTTAAAAGAAGAAAGTATGGTGTCGGGCCCCACGCCTCGAAGGGGCCCACCCAATGCTACTGGTGATCACCCACCCACCCATGTGCTGTGGAGTCAAGGCACAAGGTGATGGGGCAAGAGCTATTGACTGAAAACTCAAGACCCTAAAAATACTACAGTGGAATGCGGAGGGAGTCCTAAACAAAAAGGTTTCCCTAACAAATGGCCTGTACGAAGGCAAGATAGACGTGGCATGTATCTAAGAAACGCACCTCAACAACAACCACAGATTCTCAATCAGAGGATACCAGACCTTCTGACTTGATAGAGAAGGTCATAAAGGAGGGGTTCTGATACTAACACGTAACTGCATACCAGGTAGCGCAGTATCTGTAAATCACAACGGACAAGCAGAAATTGTAGGACTCAACATAATGACACAAAAAACGAAAATCTGAACATTCAACCTTTATGGCCCACCCAACAAAGACCTGTCGCTCTCGAGTATGGAAATCAAGGACTCCAGCTGCCTAGTGGTTGGAGACTTCAACAGCCACTCTGAGAGATGGGGATATTCAGATACAGACAGCAGAGGGCATGAAATGGAAGACTGAGAGATAGACACAAATCTATATCTCGTCAATAGGCCAGACGACAGCCCTAGTTTCTATTCTAGAACATGGCATACCACATCCACTCCAGACCTGGCTTTCTCCACGGGGGATATTCACCACAAAATAGACCGTCATGTGCTCGACCAACTGGCAGGTAGCGACCACAGGCCAATTACGCTAGATATTAATATGGAAGTAGGCCCCCCAGGATATAAAACTGCTGCCACGTTGGAACTACAGATGAGCCGACTTGGACAGATTTGCAATGTTGACAGATGGACTGTGAAACTATCAACACACGAAATAGCAATATGAAACATATGGTGGAAAGCCTAAGCAAAGCAATACTGCAAGCAGCCACAGAGACCATCCCAAGAGGGGCAAGGAAAAACTACAAGCCATATTGGAATCAAGAACTGCAGAAAGCTGAGGATGAAGTCTCAAATGCTAGGAACATGGCAGAGAGAGAGCAATCTATGGAAGCAAATATCGCACTCAAGGCCGTCACTGCAAAATACAAAAGAACCCTGAACCAAATAACAAGAGACAGTTGGAAAAAAAAACAGAAAGCCTCAATCTAGATAAAGAAGGGAATAAACTATGGAATTTAGTTAGAGCCATGAACGATGAAACACCATCAAATAAACAAATTACCATCAAACAGGGCGACAACATGCTTACCGGAAAAAAAGCAGCAAACGCCTCTATAGAACATTATGCCAGAGAAAACCACATTGATGTCCCTACAGACAGGCATACAGATATAAGTGAAGAACAAAAGAGCCACGACAACATCAAGATGGCACCAGAGGAGCATATGATGGCAAAACTAACAATGAACGAAATGGATGAGGCTATGAGAACTTTAAAGAAAAAGAAATCACCCGGAAAAGATGGGATAACAAATGAAATGCTGATGGGGTTGGGCCAAACAGCAAAGAGGAAGTTACTTTCGTCCTGAACCAAAGCTGGAAAAGGGGAATTGTACCGCAGGCATGGAAAGATGCTGTGCTCATACCAGTACCAAAGAAATAAAAAGATAGAACAGATCCAAATGGATACAGGCCTATCAGTCTACTGAGCTGTGTAGGAAAACTGATGGAGCGTATGATAAACACCAGACTGATGTGGCACCGCGAAGCAAAACACATATTAATTCCACAGCAAGCAGGTCTTAGACAGCACAGATCCACTGAGGACCAGATCACTCTCATAGCCCAGGAAATAGAGGATGCTTACCAGGAGAAAAAGCATACAGTAGCGGTTTGGGTGAATTTAGAGAAGGCATTTGACAAGGTGTGGAAAAAGGGACTTAACGTGAAGCTACGAAGAAGTGAAGTATGTGGGAAAATGTACAGATGTATCAACCACTACCTCGAAAACAGAACAGCCAGAGTCCAAGTACAAGGGCAGATGAGCAAATAGGTGGCACTGGAGCAAGGAGTACCCTAAGGGGGAGTACTGTCACCCACACTCTTTCTGGTGTATATAAACAACATCATAGAGAATATACCAAGAAGAGTCCACAGCTCCATGTTTGCAGACGACCTGGCTATGTGGACCTCTAAAAAAAATATCGCCGTAGGAAACAATCGGATGCAGCAGTCCCTAACATCGTTGGAGGTGTGGGCGAAATCATGGCTGGTCAAAATAAATGAAGAAAAAACAACATGTACGATATTCTCGCTTTCAAATAAACCACAGAACACCAAAATAAGTCTTAACGGCAAATATCTGCGGCCTAATGACAATCCAAACTACTTGGGCGTCACATTTGATCGGCGCATGACACGGAAAAGTCAGATCGAGAGAAACCGAATGAGAGCCAGACAAAGAATGGCAGTCATGAGGAAACTTGCTAGCACAAGCTGAGGAGCAGACGAAAGAATACTCAAGAAACTTTACACTGGAAGAGTGAGACCAGTTCTCGAGTATGGCATGGACAACAGCAGCAAAGGCGAACTTTGATAAAATTAGCAAACTTCAAAACCAAGCCATGATAGTTATAACAGGAGGTATGAAGTCAACGCCAATTGTAGAACTTGAAAAGATTACAAATCTGCAATCCATGACCGCCAGAAGAGACTGCAGAGCCCAGCAGCAAGCAGAGAAACTAAGAAGACTGACAGACCATCCAATGCAACAGAGACTAAATAGATTTGGAAAAGGGAAACTACAGCGGAGTAACTTTGTAGAAATAGCCAAAGCAAAGATGAGCGAAGACCCTATGAACACCATAACAACACCAAAGCCCATCCCTACTGTACGCAAACCCACATGGAAGCAGCATATCATTCTGGAGGTGGTAGAAAATATACCGGGTATTGGAAACAAGAACAGCCAGACTGAACAAGAAAGGAGAGACACAACCCTGAGGTACATAGCGGGAAAACTACCCAAGCATGGACTGGACTCATGCATACACCGACGGTTCTGTAACAAACACAACACAGAATGGAGGGGCAGGGGTATTCCTGAGCCTACCAAATGGTAGAAAAATAACATTGTCAGTGGTAACTGGAAAATACTCAAGCAATTTCAGAGCAGAGGCACTGAAGGATGCAGTAGAAGCAATCCTGACAGGCGAAAGCAATGAAAGCCAGATAGTCCTGTTTACAGATGCCCTGGCCGTGGTTACAGCACTAAAAAGCCAGATAAATACTGAACTTAATGATTTAAGAGCAATACTCTGTCAACTATGCCAGCAATCCGCACCAAAAAGAGTAGTGGTACAGTGGGTTCCATCCCACTGTAACATCAAAGGCAACGAGGAGGCAGACAGACTGGCAAAAGAAGGTGCAAGATTACCACAACCAGATTCTAGTGTGACCTACGAAGAGTCAAAAAGATTTATTAGGGCCAGATACATGGCCAAATGGGAAACAGAACATACTGGCTACACAAAAAAGGATGCCTACTACCAGCTTAACAGAAGAGAGCAGGTCATGTTCTTCAGACTCCGCACAGGCCACAACAGGCTGAGGTACCATCTATTCAATAAACTGAAGATAGGTGGCACTGACGAATGCACCTGTGGCACTGACGAATGCACCTGTGGCACAGGGAAAATGACCGCTGAACATCTGCAGCAAAATTGCCCGACATACGAGGACCAAAGAAAGCACATGTGGCCATCACCAGTGGCAACACTAGACAAGCTCTATGGCAGTGTCGACAGCCTCAGGATGACAGCTGCTTTCTTCAAACAAATTAAAGTTGACGTCTGACAGCATACGAAGATGAAGAAGAAGAAATGTGCACATGTCTTTTGACAATAAAACACATTTGACCGAGTAGGGTGTCACTATAGTTGTGAGGTAAAGGCACTTGCTGCTCAGCTCAAGGCACTAAAGTACAAAATGATGGGTTTTCAACACCCACAAGTTTAAAGTGAACCCTAGTCTCAAAAGAGGCAAGACCAGTTTCCTCCTTGCTGTTTATACCTTCCTGAACGGATACGTTAGGTACCCATTTACAGCTAGGTCAACTGGAGGCGTGGTTGCATCAAGAACAAACCACACCAAGATTTTTTTCTGGCCGTCCATGATTTTGAACCCTGGCACGCTGTAATCCCAGTCTTAGCAAACCAGCTTACTGTCGGCTAGCGACGCAGGCATAACTTGCCTATTTGAATACCAGGATTCCAAGTGACTATGTAAGCAGAGATGAAGGAGATTTTGTATTTCTTCTTCTCCTTCACTACTTATATACGGTAGGCCACCACAAAACCCGCACCATAGTACTTTGCATACTTTCACAGTAGTGGTTTCTACACCAATTTTTTTGACATGATGTTTCTATCACAGTAACCATTTTTTGTCTCATTTTGCTACATGCTTGCATCAGGGTCAGTGAAGCAGAGCTGACTACGACTGTTTTTTGCCTCCTGGAAACAGGCTGCACAGGCAGGTGTAGTCTGACATCAGACGATTTTGTCTTGGTGATGTAACTTAGATTATAGTGAGGAAGAAACATCGCTGGTCATGAACCTCACTTTCTAGTCCCAAGCTACCTTGAACAGTTGCAAGACGTAAGTTGAGATGACAGGAGGTAACTCTGGTCCCAACTCCCTTTAGACCAGAGGTCGCTTGAAACCTGCGTGCTTGATCGCCCACCTATTCTGTTCATCGCGTTGAGAGGCGAGTGTTTTATCTCTTGACGACAGTGACCCTTCTCAATAGAAAATAGAGGTCGCAGTAGGAAGGCAAAAATGGTACCCCCAGAAAATCAGTTAATACTGTATGTCTCAGGATGAAGGGCACAGATACTGCAGTCTCGTTGTAAACTCCACCACAGCGTCCTTTTCAGGATGAACGCTGAAAAACACCACAACTGTCCTAGAAGGTATTGCTGTCAGTAGAAGACATATCAAAGCTTCCTTGTCTGTTACTGTTCTTATCTAACATTACCTTCTAACCGTTATTTTTGAAGTCATTATTTTACAATGAAATAGTGATGAAAATAAAGTTGATAATTCGTTGTATTTTTTTGCAGCATGATTCGTTTTTATTGAAGGAAGTTGAAAAATCCATTTCGGATGATGAGCATATATCCATGTTAGATGGTTTTGATGATGATGATGTAGATGACTTTGAAGGTTAGTTAATTGTATTTGTTGTTCTTATCATTGTTGATCTAAACAACAAGAAAAATCATGTATGGATATTGGGGCAAGTGTTGAAGAATAAAGTCTGCTGTGTCCTACCAGATGTCATAACCCCTGAACTCTAACATTTGAGGCATGTATGCACAACATAGGGTAGGATGAAGAAAATGAGTGTCAAACTGTATAAAGCATTAGTTAGACCTAGATTGGAGTACTGTGTACAGGTGTGGAGTCCTTATCATAAAGGGAATATAAACATGCTGGAAAGGATACAACGGAGATTAAGATGCTGAACAGTGCATGGGCTACAGCGGTCAGTGACCCATAACTGACTGTTAGCGTCAGGGCCAGTGAACCAGAGCTGCCAACACCCTTTTAGACCTCCAATATTGAAGAATTGAAAAGCTGCAGGAACAGGTAGAATCCTCTCAGAAGACATGATAGCGAACATCCCAACCACCACAGAGATACTAGACCACTTCTTCAAGAAAGTCTGTTAACAAAGGTCTCAAAAGAGGGACATATCTAATTGCATTACCAAAGACAAGAAATGTAGCTTCAAACAGTTACTGGTGAGGAATAATTACTGGAGGTAAACTTAAATCTCCTGACCAGGATATTTCTTATTTATATACAAGGTACTTTAGATCAGTAAGAGAGAACAGTGAGGGAAGGTATGGTGCCAGGCAAAAGAGGAAGGGGTAGACCAAGAAGACGATGGCACCAAGATATCCAGGAATGCCTGGGTATGACTGGTGGAGGCTGGAGTTTTGCCAAGGGAACGAGTTTCTTTCAGACAGACTGTGATGGGAGCGACGTTCTATAAAGGATATGCTACATGATGATGATGATAATGATGTACTTTAGATTGAAAACTGAAAGAAGAGCATTCAGGATTACAAGCAGAAAGATCTTGCATAGATCAAATTACAACAATGAATGAACTTTTTGATTTTGAAAAGGCATTTGATAGTACATACTTCGCCGGGATTTAGAAAATGCTGAAGTCAACTCAGTCATGTTTTTCTTTGGGTTTGCTTTGCATTGCCTGTTTGAGTGTGGGTGAGACATCGATAGAATAGGTGAACTCTATGTGCCTGAAGTCACCACTTGTGGAAGCTCCACCATGCATGTTCGTATTCACTTCTAGGCTATCTTCCATTTGTATTGGACTGGTTCATGATGTACATTTCTCGCTAACGGGTTGGAAAGACTCGATTTTCAAGTCAGACATCTTTCCAAGAAGATACAACTGCTACCTTGTAGGTGAAGTAGAGGAGGCTAACATCCAGTCAGGCAAAACATACTGATCAGATTAGGCTGTGTCAGATGAAACATACTGTCAGACTATGTTAGTCAGGGTCAGATGAAACATACTGTCAGACTGTGTTAGTCAGGGTCAGATGAAACATACTGTCAGACTGTGTTAGTCAATGTCAGATGAAACATACTGATCAGACAATGTTAATCAAGGTCAGATGAAACAAACTGATCAGACTATGTTAATCAAGGTCAGATGAAACATACTGATCAGACTGTTAGTCAAGGTCAGATGAAACATACTGATCAGACTATGTTAACCCTTAAATTCCGACCCGCCAAATGACGTGTCGATTAGGCAGCCACGGAATTACATTAAGCCAAATAGCGTGGCTCGCACTCTTTGCAACGTATTAAATGTATTTAATATGGGTTTAATCCAAATCCAGCAAGTATAAACCCACAACAATGCCATTTCAGATTCCATTTCTAGAGCGTGAGTTAACATTATTATCAATTATGTACTACTAAATTAAAAAATAAAAATGTAAACAAAGTTATTTTGTCTACTTTTTTTACTTGAAGAAATGGCGTCCTCCCTCCCCATTCTCGTGGGACACGATTTTCGGCAGTACGTGTCTCACAGATAATTCAACCATGACTTGAAATAGACAGACATGTAGATAAAGAAATATTTAGCATGGACAGTTCTAATTCGGAAGGAAATATTCATAATAAATTGTTATCGGAAAGTGCGTCAGTGATATTTTGTTTCCATGAAATGGGCGTTGTCGCTCGAAATGTACCAACGCCAAGTTTTAAATATTTTTATTTCCTATCCAACATTTTAAACTACTGCAACGTCATTTCCTGTTCCTGTCCTTTTAAGCATCTTACGGCGTGGTTTGGTAAGCTTTTGAGAATTAATTTGGCACATTTTGTTCAATAATCTAACGAAAGTAGCGATTTTTTTCAACTTTTTTTTTCATTTGAAGAAATGGCTTCCTCTACCAATTCTCGTGGCGCACGATTTTCTGCTGTTCAGGCCACTAAGATGATTCAAATCTGGGCTGAAGAAGATACAGATGACATGACTTCTGACACTGACAGTGAAAGTTCTCATTCAGAAGAAGAAGGGGATGTTAGAAATACATCATTGTACAGTGCCACCAGGGATAGTTCAAGTGAGCAAGAGGAGGAGTCTCTCATCCATAGTAGAGGAAAGGGTAAAGGTCCTATGCCTAAGAGAGGACGAGGAGCAAGGTCAAGATCTGTACTTGATAGGAATCCTGGTCCTAGGCCTAGTACTAGTACCAGCAGTACAGTAGATCCATCTACAGTGTCTCCTGTCCCAATGGCAACTACTAGGGCAGACGCTCAGGCTAGTGATGAAGGGCAATGGAGGGAGGTATTTGAGGGCAGCACAGACAATACCTTTCGGTTTATTCCACCTCAGCCAAGAATCCCTGGTGTCAATCCTGACATTATTCCAGAGAATGCATCACCCTTATTTTGCTTTAAAGCTTTATTTACTGATGCCATTATGGAAGACCTTGTCAGGTCAGTAAATGATTATGCGGCCCAACGGTGCCTGGCAATGAAAGAAACAACTGCAGTACGGTCAGTTTTTCTAACATGGTCACCAGTGACTGTGCCTGAGCTACATAAATTCTTTGTTGTCATTACTGTTATCGGCTATTTAAAGAAGCCTAAAATTAGTGACTACTGGGCACATGATGAGACCACAGAAACACCTTGGTTCAGGAAGGTATTCACGAGGGACAGGTTCCAAGCTTTGTACCATACAATGTTTCATGTAAGCAATCCTGATTCGCAGGGCAAAGCCAAAATTGAGCCATTTGTGCAGAGCTTGCTACTTCAATTTCAAAAATCCTATTACCCATTCAAGGAACTTTCTGTGGATGAAATGGTCATTGGATGGAAGGGAAGGTGGGCCCATAAGATGTTCAATGCATCAAAGCCAAAAAAATACCACGTCAAAACCTTTGGCCTCTGCGACAGCAACACTGCTTATGTTGTCAACATATTGATATATTTTGGCAGCAATACATCTTACAATCCAGACCTAGATCCAAGCAGTCAACAAGCCGTCAAAATATTTGACAAGCTTTTAGAACCTTGTGGGAAAGGCCATCACATTTATGCTGACCGTTACTACACCAGCTATCCGCTGCTGCAGTACCTTACCAGTAATGGCCATTACTACACTGGTACGGTCAACATAAACCGCAGAGATTTTCCACAAGCTTTCAAGACAACAAAATTGTCCTTTTTACAAATGAAATGGTTTCTCCATATAGAAAGAACATTCCTCTGCGTGATGTTCAGAGACAAGAAGGCTAAAAAACAATGCTTGCTTGTCTCTAGTGAAGCCTCGGTGACCACCAAACGTTTAACAAGTCGTTCTGGTGTAGTGAAGGATAAACCATCAATGATTGATGACTACAACTATCGCATGAATGGGTGTGATAAGGTTGATCAGTGTGTCGCAACATATGGTACCTTCACTAGAAGAACAAGGAAATGGTGGAAGAAAATTTTCTTTTGGATTTTTGAAGTAGCTCAGCTGAATTCATTTATTTTGCATGCCCTGACGAGGCCTGCAAACACAAAAAAGCAGCCCTATCTACAATTTAAAAAGCAATTAGTTTCTGAGCTTCGCCTTTTTGCAGCTACAGAGACGCCCAGCTTGCAGGTGGAACCTTACATCAGCAGCCATGCAAACAGACACAGTGGAAAAAGACACATTATCAAAAAGTCTACACTGTGTCGTCAATGTATTGTTTGCAGTACTCCAAATGCTAGAGTTAGGACAACATTTTTTTGTCAAGGATGCCCAGACCAGCCATTTCTTCATCCAAATCACTGTTTTGAAAAGCATCATTTGAAATAAATGTAAATTAAAATCAGCTGTACATAGATAATTTTTTTTTTCTTAGAGAATTTGTGCCATTTTATTTTTCAATTTACCAAACACTGCTGAATGGTCATAATAATGTTATTTCTGATCCAAGAGTGATGAAACTTCCCAATATTGGGTAAATATGGATATATTATCAAAAGAAAGAATTTTTGTATGTCAACATTGTGAAGGATTCATTTGAATGAAATGGTAAGTGAAAAAATGTTGACAAATTATTTATTGTTTTTAATTTTTGTTTACACATTACATAATTTTTTGCATGCAACTTCACTGTACAGAAATCTTTTTGCACTGTTTCTAAAAAGAGCAATCATTCCTGAACATTTTGATATATAAAACATGATCACACAATAAAAGATAACAGATATATGAATAATTTTGTCACAGCAGTTAGGTGTGAACATTTTTGTAGAAAAATAGGCGTGTAAAATCGTGGTTTTTGGCTGCGTATACTAAGTGTTAATCAGGGTCAGGTGAAACATACTGATCAGTCTATGTTAGTCAAGGTCAGGTGAAACATACTGATCAGACTATGTTAATCAAGGTCAGATGAAACATACTGATCAGACTGTTAGTCAGGGTCAGGTGAAACATGCTGATCGGACTATGTTAGTCAGGGTCAGGTGAAACATGCTGGAAACGGACTATTTCATTACAGTCTGGATAAGTAGGTGTGGATCAGCACTGTGATCTCCATTGTGATGTGTTTACTAAAGAACCTCACAATGCACTACATCTAGGAGGACTCTGATCTACCTTCTCAAGTAAGTCTCAGGATGTGAGGAAAGCCACTGTAACCCGCCACCAAAGATAATCGTCAGAAGTATATAACTCAAGTACGAGTAGCATTAGCAACAACAAACTTGTAGGGTGTTTCCAGCATACATATGTTTGGGGCTGTTCCCGGTCTACTTTCAAGGCAGCAGTTGTTTATTATCACATTTGTTTCTGTAAGGAAAGCTGTCTTACTTGACTATCAAAACTTCCCTACCCTACGTCTGCTTTTATTAGACTTGTCCAGAATTAGTAAACACTCTCCAAATTAACATTTGACTATAGCATTAAGTTGTTCCTCTTGTGATTTCAGACAACCACAATGTTACATTCCAGCCTAAACAAAGCATCAAGAACAAGATTCAAAAGAATAGAAAGGTAATCTTAATACGCATTCTTCTTGTGTCCTTTTTGCTCCACATGAAGCATAGAGGCATAGTGGTGAATGCTTGGAATGCATTGCCACAGTTAGTAGTGGAAGCAGGGACAATTAATGCATTGAAGAATAAATTGGATGCGCATAGCTTTTAGAACAAGGTAATGTAAATGAAACTGGTTGTATGCAGAGTCTTCTAAACCAGTATAAAGATGTTAAGTTAAGTTAAGTTACAACTGCAGCTGACCCTCTTATTTTAAGTGTTCATACTTGCAGCGATTACTGTAGCGATTCATTTTACATAACCAAAATGCTAGCTCCATGCACAAATATGTTCAGTTGCCTTCATGCTACATTCTTAGAGAGCTGAATTATCAGTATTCCTTCATCCTCAGAACCCCCTTGTGTTCGTTACCGTGAGGGCGTGTTGTTGTGGATCCAGCAGTATCCGCGCTCTCCCCCCTTGACCCAATGCCATGTAATGGTATCTGCATGTGTTTATCAGTTGTTGTCTAGTACCATACAAAGTGTTTCATTTATCTGGCCTCTGTGGAAGAAGCATTTTCCTAAAATCGTTGAGCGCTGAGCACTCAGAGATAATGATTAATCCTTGAGACGATGTAGATTTTGTCCTTTTTATTTTAAATGCTGTTTACGAGCCATTTAGTAGAACTAATTTGACATGATCTCCAATAATCAAGAGTATATACCATTGTATTATTAAATCTTTATATAGGGTATCCAGACAGAACATTTTATGAGCTATTTGATGCCTGTGGGAAGATATGTTTTAACTATGAAGTCAAAATAACAGAAATAACACTGTCCACCCTTCAAGCTATAGAAGATGGTGGTCATTGTAAATAGCGAGAAATAGTATCATATGAAAAGTGACTGACACAACATGGGGAGCAAAGTGTGATATCCTCAGAACATCATCACTCGCTCTCTGTAGCTTAGTATGCCACACTAGTCTGGAAGAACTCTGCACATGTCAAACATAGATACAGCAATAAATAAGACTAGCCTTATAGTTACTGGATGCCTAAAACCTACACGAACTGAAAAAATGTACCTCATAATCAGCATAGCGCCACCAGAGATACGAAGAACTGTCACATCAGAGATAGGAAGAGAGAAACAGGTACATGACCCAAGATACTCTATGTTCGGACATCAGGTGCAGCGCCCAAGAATAAAGTCAAGATGAAGTTTCTTACAGTCAACCCAGCCCCTACAGACTAGTCCAGGAAATTGAATCATCGAAAGTTGGAAACAGCTGACACAGGTCCCCTTGATCGAGTTATGGGAATAACCTGCACCTGGACAGCTCCTGCCCTACACAACATGGAAGTCACTAAATAGACTTCGAACTGGTATATCACGATGCAGGAAAAACATGAAAAGATGGGGATACAGCGATGATGAAACATGCAAATGTGGAGTAACACAAGACCAGGATCATCTGATGATCTGCCCAAACCTACCAGAGACTTGTAGCATGGATGACCTGCTGAGTGTCAGTGACAGGGCAATCTACGTGGCTGAATACTGTAAGAATGAAGTGTGATGTAGTGCCTAGGACATGGAAAGTAAGTATTGTAAACCTAAACTTGTCAAAATATCTCTAGATACCAACCAGCTTATTACATCTCATGATGTCACAATAGTTAATATGGATCCCTGGCCACTCAAATACATCTGGTTATGACAAGGCATAGACACTGGTTAAGAAGGGATCAAAACAAGAACAGCAATACTCATCAAAGAACTCTACAAACAGTAGAAAAACTATTGAAAACTGCAAACAAAGAGGCTTGGCTGAAGAGATGGGCAATAGAAAATACTGGAAGAGAGATCTGCAAACATGGCCTACCCAAATCCCAAAGACAAAAATAACCTCATAGAAAGTAGAGATCAATGTGCCAGCTGTGCACACATCCCTATGAAACTTGAACACCATTTTTAAAAAAAATGTTCTGCTCTTAATGGTGTTAATAATATGCTTCTTCCACCGATGCCAGATAAATCGAACACTCTATGAAACAAAACAACAGTTCACAAACACTTGCAGATACCTCTATACGTCATTGGGCCAAAGGTCTAGGGCCCACAGACTCCTGGATCAATAACCAACCAACTGCTATTAAATCTGTCTCTTGCAGTTGACATACTTGGTGCTTCCATCTTAACCTGTAGCGCGCTCTGGTCAAGAATTTCTGGACTCACTCGGCATTAAAACAAAAGGGTTTGCGGGAAAAAATTCTTTTTTTTTTTCAACGGAGACACTCCCGACAGCCATTAAAAAAAAATGCTGAATACATCACCATATATACACAATATTTTGCCTGTTAAAGTATCGTATTTAAGATTAAAAATGGCTTTTCAACAGTTTTAATTTTGTATACGCCGTTTGGAGCAAGCCGGCTTTTTGCGAAAGGTGAAGTAGGTTGTTGGAAAGATCTTTATCGAGTAGATCTGTTTATTTTGTTTGTTTAGATGAAAGAACTACGTTTGAATTGGAAACTAACAGTTGTGTCGATATTGTAAACACAGTATCGATACGTTGTTGTGGTTTCCATGGTTTTCTATCGGAGCGACTAGGCCTAGTGGTCGTCCAAATTTGTTTCCGAGATTTTCACAAATTTTCAACTTCATCGTTTTGTATTTCAGAAACTAACAAACATACAAAAAAACAATAACACCCACACGTTCTTTATTCAATTGTGTCTCTACACACAAGAAAATCATATTTATTGACAAACAAACAGAAAAGTTACAAATTTTGAAAGTCAACTACGAAAGTGAGATGCAAATTTTTCGTAAAAAATGATGTGGCGTGTTAAAGGTTATCTTAACTTAACTTCTTTATAGTGGTTTAGAATCTGTATACAACCAGTTTCTTCTACTCCACTTGAGCTAAAAGTCACTGTGCAACCAATCTATTCTTGATTGCATTCATTAGCTTCCTGAGGCAATGCATTCCAAGCCTTCACCACTCTCTGGTTAAACAAATATTTCATAATATCTAATCTGGACATTTCTTTAATGAATTTGCATCTTTGAAAAATCATTATACTCACTATATTATAATCTAATTTGTTCTTTCGATTGATTATCTTATAAACCTGAATCATACTCCAGGCCGTCTGACACAGCCAAACCCATCACGCTGTAAAAAAAAATTTTTTGCACATTTTTTTTCTCTAAGTACGGAGACTTTACCAATAGCCATTTTTATACTGCTGGATTCGTCACGTCCATCTACACACGCTTTTTGCTGGTAAAAGTATCTTATGTTAGATTACAAATCGCTTTAGAACTATTTATTTTTTTTTTGCTGATTGGAGCAGGTTGACTTTTTGGGGAAAGGTGAAGTAGGTTGTTGGGAAAGATCTTTATTTTGTAAATCTGTTTATTTTATTTGTTTAGATGAAAGAACAACGCTTGAATTGGAAACTAACAGTTGTGTCGATATTGTAAACACAGTATCGATTCTTTGTTATGGTTTCCATGGTTTTCTATCGGAGCGACTAGGCCTAGCCGGGAAAGTCCAACTATTTAAATTTTAAAAAAAATGTCACATTCATCTCCTTGCATCTCAGAAACTAACAAACACACAACAACAACAAAAACATCAACAGCTTCTTTATTCATTTATGTCTCTAAACACAAGAAAATCATATTTATTGACCAACAAACAGAACAGTTACAGTTTTTGACAGTTGCAAAATTTTAAAATGCGAAAAATTTTCAAATTTTCAAAAAATTATGGAAGCGTGCTAAAGGTTAAATCACCTTGAATTCTTTCTCTTTTTTTGGGCACCGTAGGCCAGTTTTTCGGAGTCTTTCTTCATAACTATATTTCCGGAATCCCACTTTCAGCTTTGTCGCTCTTCTTTGTATCCTTTCCAGCATGTTTAGATCTACTCTACAATAAGGACTCCACACCTGTACACAGTACTCCAATATAGGTCTAACTAATGCTTTATACAGTTTGACTATCACTTCCATGTTCCTGTGTTTAAAATTCATTTTTATCGTACCTAACATTGTGTTTGCCTTTTTCACTGCTACCTGGACTTGCGCACTCAACTTACCTGTATGGTCTATTATAACCCCTAGACCCCTTTCCTTTTCTATCATTGTAATATTGTTCTCTTATCTTGCCATTATGTTCCATATTGGATCTACCCATGTGGATGACTACATTTATTTACATTAAAGTCCATATGGCAGCTCTCGGACCATTCTTGAATTTTATCTAAATCTGATATTAACTTAACTGGTTGCATACTTTAAGGCGCTCCCAGTGCTAGAACACTTCTTCACCCGTGGCCATAAGCTGCTGTTAGCGCCAATGTTTGTTTCATAGTAAAACAAGTTATAAATTTATAGTTTTCCTTTCCGTTTCGGTACGAGATTTTAATTTACCGAAAGGAAGTTGATTTCTTGAACCACATGTTGAGCAAATCAGATGTTAAAAATTGTATTCTTGTCATAATTATCATATTTTCAAGCTAGTTACCGAATTGTAAAAAATTGTTTACCATGGCAACAAGCGATAAGGTCACCAAAAGCACTTGTATGGCTCGTCTAACTATTGAACAGGCTAGAAACTTGTTTCAACAGATGAATAATATGTCTAGTGAAGACGAGGTAAGTGAAACAGATGTCGACAATAATGATTCAATTGATTTTGATGAATGCGACAAAAATAGTACTGACAGCGCAAGTAGTGATAGCGAAGATGATGCACGTCCTGGGCCATCAAAAGTCCCTAAAAACGCTAAGACGGCTGCTAGATTTACAAATAGTTCAGTAAAAAGTGGAGCTCAAGAAAGAGAACAGTGGCACCAAGTAACTGAAGGTGAAACAACAGGCAGTATTCCCTTTGTTCCAACTCGTGAACCAGGTATGCATGCAAAACTAGATGAATCTTCCTATGAACTAGATTGTTGGTTTGCCTTGATAACACCAGATGTGTTAGATTCATTGGTATCAATGAATATGCAGAATTGAAAAAATCCAAACAAGTTTCTTTACAAAAGTCTACACTTGCAAGTTGGAAGCCTATCACTGAATATGAGCTGTTAAAATTTTTGGCCGTGATTATCGCAATAGGTTTAGGTAAAAAAGCATAGGTGAAGGATTATTGGGGACAAACTGCACAACTACAACCCATGGTACAGTCAGATGTTTCCCAGATTGAGATTTGAAATTATTTACCACACCATGATGCATGTTGGAGATGCTGAATCTGTAGGGAAGGACAAAATAGAGCCATTCTTGAATTCACAAATAGCAAAGTTCCAGGATGCATTTTATCCATTTCAGGATCTGACCATTGATGAAATGGTAATAGGCTATAACGGACGCTGGATGCACAAACAGTATAATTCCTCCAAGCCAAGCAAGTATCACATCAAGATTTTTGGCTTGTGTGATTCTACTACAGGGTATGTCTACTCTGTATTGACATACTTTGGAAAAAACACATCATATCTCCTTGCCAATGACCGTACAAGTCAGGCCGTGAAGGTGTTTGATTATCTGCTGCAAGGAATTGGAAAAGGCCACCATGTATTTGCGGATAGGTACTACACTGTAGTAACCATGATTACATATCTGTTGAGCAGAGGTATTGATTATACTGGCACACTCAACATCAACAGGAAAAATTTTCCGCTTCAGTTGAAGAGCATTTCTCTACAGCTCTGAGAAGCTAGGTGGTACAGAAATAATGATGGATCCCAGATATGTGTTGCTTGGCGAGATAAGAAAGCCAAAAAGCCGTGTATTGTTGTCTCCACCAAGACTACAGTTCAGATAGAGCAGGTTACAACTAGAAGAGGCAACACAGTTGAAAAACCCAAAGTAGTGCAGCGATGTGAATGAATGGATGTGACCATAGCGACCAGATGGTATCATACTATGGCAGCTTCCAAAGAAAAACAAGAAAATGTTGGAAAAAAATATTTTATTGGATCATTGAGGTTTCACAGGTAAATGCTCATATATTATACACACTCTGTGATGCTGATGAGAAGCCTATGCCCTTGAAAGTCTTCAAAGAAAATTTGATCCATCAGCTGACTGAAAAGGCTGCATCTATCATCCCGCAAGAGGTAGTAACCACAAACAGCAATAAAGTTGGGAGAAAATTCAATGAAGGAAACAAAATTAAAAGATATGAGGGTGCTGTGCATCTTGTGGATCACTCAGACACAGACAGGAACTGCATTGTATGCTCAACTCCTGCAAAGATAGCCCGCACAAATTTGTATTGCACTGGTTGCCCAGAAAAGCCACATCTCCATCCGAAGAACTGTTTTAGAGTGTACCATACACATGATCCTGTAGATGGTGCTCACTAAAGACATTCATGTACTGTCAATAAATTGGAGATATACATTTTTTTAACAAATGTTAATTTTTCCAAAGATATATTTTTTTTCAAATGTTTATTTTTTTAAATTGTTAAAATTTTTTCTGATCTGGTCTACATGTGGTTACATTAGCTATTAGAAGCGTAAATATTAACCAATTTCTGTGTTCTTGGATTTGTTTTTCTTATTGTTGGATATACTTTATGATAACCACCAAGTAAAAGGCATTAAATGTTTTGGACATTCAAAAATTGAAGGTGAGTTGGCACTTTTTAAAATAATTTTGTAGTGCTTTTCGGTTGTAAATAATAATTTACCATTTACAAATTTCTTACTAAAAAATAACACACAATTGTTTTTGATCTATCTTAGGGAACATTCATTTACCTACAAAATGGTATATCATTCATAAAAATATGTTAATAATTAAGAAAACTGCAGCTAAATTTGTACATACACCTGCAAATGGGAAAATGGGACAAATTTAATTCTACCGCAGCCTGTTTTTCAATTCAGTAGCTAATCAGTAAATGTCTTTATACTAGCTTAGAACATATTACCGCAACATATCCACCTCTGCTATAGATGAGACACAGCTGCATAGTTTTGTATCATCTGTGAATTTTGCAATTATAGATTCAACATCATTGTCCAAATCGTTAATATATATCAAAAACAAAATTTTATTTCCAAAACTGAGCACTAGGGCACTCCACTTTTTACCTCATCCACTCAGAGTACTCCTTATTTATGCCCACTCACTGCCTGCTTTCCGTTTACCATTTTTCAATCCATTTGACAACTTCACCACCTATCCCATGTGATTTTAAATTCCTAAACAATCTTTGATGAGGTACCTTATCAAAGACCTTTGAAAGATCTAGATAAATAACATCCACTGGTTCTCCTCCATCTATAATTTTGGTAACCTCCTCCATGAGTTCTAACAGAATTATTAATCACGATCTATCTTTAGTAAACACATGCTGATTTTTCCTGATTAGATCAAATTTGTCCAAGTGCATTACAATGTTTTCTTCAATTATTGACTCCAAAATTTTGCAGATTATGCTCACCAGTTTATAATTTTCTGTATTAGATTTTTAGCCCTTCTCGTCTTTTACTAGTTTCTTGGTGATATTTTTGATAATTCTTTTGGTGGTTTATATAGGCTGCAGAGTTCATTGAGAAAGAGGCAGAAGTATCTGGAGACAATGCTTCTTCAGATGAGCATGAAGAAGTGGATGACTTTTATGAGAGTAGCTTCATTGACAATAACACTGAGGTGACGCAAACGCAAAGCACAGGTGAGTTTCACCATAAGTGTTATTGTTCATTCATTGATGAATGATTATCAACATGGGTACAGACAGACTCACCATATAATCGTCTTCGGCATTCATCCTGAAAAAAAAAAGACGTTTGTGGCGCTGTCGTAGTTCTGATTTCAACACAGCATTTTTCGGAACAGGTTTGCCTTCCCTCTTCGGCCCCTAATCATTTAGCCAGGCTGCATGGTTGCAGTCTATTTCCAGGGTCAACACTTGAAGTCGGAATAAGGTCTCGGTCAGTTATGGACCACTGACACTGATGCAATCAGTCAGCTGTGATTCGCTGGTTGCTGTCAGCTCATTCTCTGCTGTATCTTTTGGCCCCGGAATTTAATCTCTCCTTGGGTTTATGTATCTTCGGGTACAAATGGGCCCCTATATAGAAAGTTCCATTCTTTTCTGTCAAGAATCAACATCACTACCATAGAAAAAATAGAGAAGAACAAGTGATGATGATCCCCATAGGAACGGGACATAACAGATTGAATAACCACTTACACAGGCTAAAATTGGCTTCATCGCCAATGTGTATCTGTGAGGTCAGGCAGTACAGACATCCGAACATATCATGCATTACTGTTGTGCTTAGCCAATTGCATACTGAGCACTGGTCCATGGAGACGGATCTCCACACAAAGCTGTTTGGAAGCCTTAAAGAACTCTTCACTACAGCAACCTTTATTCAGAGAAGTGGACTTCATGTGTAAATGTAGCAGGAGAAAACATGGCGAACGATAAGAAGAAGAAGAAGACTACCATAGAAGCTCAGTCTCACTCAGCGAATGATAAAAAGTTTGAATACTGTTTGTTCCTGTTGGTTATACAGGATATCCCACTCGCTACTGACCCCCGGATTTCCCTTATAACTGTCATCGCGCCGTATTATTAGCCCCATCTTCTTCCATGCAACGGTGGATACCGAAGTCTACATGAACATCTTCCATGAGTTTGGGAGCCATTTGGATGACAAGGAACTCCATACTGTCTATTTTAAACTGGATGGGACCACATGCCACATTTCAAATGTCAACATTGCTGAAATTGATTCCTTCTTTGAAGATTGTGTAATTTCTTAGGGATTTTGGCCAGCAAGTTTGCCTGATCTTAGTTAAGCCGTTGACCTCAGTGATCAGGTTGTGTGGGTTCGACTCCGGACTCCGCCGTCTTTTTCACGGGTGCTTGATGCATAGTCCCCTGCATCTCATAATCACCCCCTAGTCGTCTTGTCCTTGACTTGCCACTGGGGTTGGTGGCTCGAGACGAGAGAGTGTGGATAAAAAGTAGCGCAGTTAATCTTTACTAAAAATAGCGCCAGCAAAATTAATTATGCCATCATCGTGTACGATGGAGGCGGCCTTTGCCTTACCCCACCAGATTTCTTCCTATGGAGTATGTTGAAAGAGAAAATGTATTGCAACAAGGCAAGGAATCTCATGGAACTGCAAAAAAACATTCAGCGGAAAATTTAGTCTGTAATTCCTTGTGCGTTGGTGAATACCTACTGTAACATAGAATAGCATGTGCAGGCATGCCTTAGTGCTATCGGCGACCAGACCACTTTCAACACTGAGCTCATGCTTCTCACACACAAAGGTATGTCCATGTCAAATTTGATTGAATTACGTTGATCGGTTTAAAGGTTATAAGTGAAAACCAGGGGCCGGTAGCGAGTGGTACACTCAGTACATACTTCTTACATGTCGTTCCCTGCTCCAAATTCAGTCTGTGGCTAGGCAGTTTATCAATGAAATAAATATAAGCTGTGGTTGTACTGAAGGTCAATAGTTGATAAGAACATATCACTATATGAGTTAGCTCTGATGGCCTCTCCTATGACCTATTAGACCTAACACTATGCTTCAGTATAACTTAGTAGATGAGTTACTGTATTGAAAATTGTTGTGTGCGTTCGCCTTATTTCTTTATTTCCCAAGACAGTGTGTGTTGCACTATGTTTTTATTTTGCGCATGTCGGCCCGGTGCATCCGACTTTGGCTTTTGCTTTCTCCTGCATTTTCTAAGGGATAACGGCCGTTGCTGTGATTGGAGAGCAAACCCAGCACCTTCGGTTTGTGAGCCATGTCACTTAACCACTAGACTACTCCGCCTCCAGGTCCTATATAAAACCTCACCAGTAACCCATCTGTACAAATGTGTCTCCTTTTGGACAATACGCATTCACCCTCTGTGGAAGGAACCAGCACCATGCTGAACAGACCTGGTAAAAAAGAACCAGCATTTGCCGCATCATGACAATCGAGGCCAAAAGTAAAGGCACAGTGGCCCAGGATATGACGATCCAATTGTCTGGAACATTTGGTCACTGGTCTAGAGCCTGGGAGAACTCTGCCTAACCAGTAGATAATTGGTGTCGGGGAATGAACACAGTGAACCATACCGTGGCTTCAGTACCTTGAAGCATTGCTAATACACCCTCTCAATTACTTAATGTTAGGACAGTACATTTCCGGCTTCTGCCTGGGATGGGAGAAAAATCCACAGGCTCACCAGCCCGACAACGCCAATAAGAACATATAATACAGGTAATAGATCAGTGCTCATATCAGGACCAAAAAAAAACCCATGTTACGAACACTAAAACCGGTTTGTATTGTTGTCCAATATTATGTCTTAGTTTATGTTGTGATTTGTTAGTTGTTTTCATTTGTTCTTTGTCACTGATAAAGGTCTTGTGGCTATAACGTGGGTTTTGTTTTGTCCTGATGACAGTCACTGAGCATTTTGTCAATTACAATGTCAACATCCAAGAGGCTGTCCTTGATCATTCTCAGAATGTCAATTGTATCCATATAACTTAACTTAACTTAACATCTTTAGCAGACTCTAGTCTATAGACAACCAGTTTCTCATTCCAGTCATGTAGTTTCGTCATCACGAAGTGACCTGTGGACGATTGGAATGTTCCTGCTCTTCAAAGTCTTCCCTGCATGGTCATGCTAGTGGGGTTATGCTACTTATTCTGGGGTCGGTATGGGCAATCTCTTTCCTGATCAGCAGAGTCGTTGGTTTCACTTTTTTTGTCCGTCTGAATCACATCTCTCTCCACCTCCGCCACCCACTGTATAATTGTAAATCTTGTAAATTGAAACACGATATTCTGCGTGATATTTCGATTAAAACAGGATATGTATAGAAAATCATTATTAAAATCCCCAGTAAGGGTGACATAGAGATGAGGACACCTTTTCCTTCCAGTATTTGTTGGCCATACAACAAAGACTCCATGAGCCATGGTGAGCAATGAAGAACTATGGGAAAGGAGCCAGCAACATTTATTGGAACAACACATTCAGCAAAGAAAATGGGTTTGGACAGGACATAAACTGCAAAAGGCAAAGTCCAACATAGCCAGACAGGCTCTTACATAGAATCCTCAAGGGAAGAGAGAGAGAGAGGTAGGCCCAAAAATATATGAAGACGATAATGTGAAAATATACTAAAATTAAATGATTACACCTGGAGAGAGGCAGAAAGAGCAGCCCAGGGTCGTGCACTCTGGCGGGATGTTGTCTATGGACTGACTGGAGTGACGAGTTTTCATTGATTGATTTGTTAGATAAGATTTTCCCTTCAGTATTTGTTGGATGATATTTTTTATGCACAATTTGTTGGATGAGACTGTCCATGCATAATTTATTGGATGAGATTAACCTTGCAGTATTTGTTGGATGAGATTGCCCATGTAGTATGTGTTGGATGGTTTACCTTAAATTTATGCACATTTTTGTGTTCATGGACTTTAGAAAGGGATTACTTTAGATTTATATACGGCTTGTGTACATAGAGTACAGACACGGTCTCAGTAGTTATATCTTACTGTGAACATTTTCATAATTATTTTTGGTTCTGTTCTCTAAACTCATCAGTTATTTCCCATCCATCTCTTTTTACAATTAGTTGCCCTGTTTCCTTTTTCTGCATCATTTTAACTATTATTTATATTTTGTTAAAAATATTTTGGTCATATAATTTGCATATCATTAACATTTCTTATTCACCTTTGATATGTTTGTCAGATAGATTTCAATACTGTTTTGGTTCTTTGCTGCAGAACTTGTTATAAAATTCTGAATTGAAATTGTTTTATGATATTTCTTACTGGTATTTCTCACAGATATGAAAGCCATTTACCTGAAGTCTGTCAGGAGCCCAGTTTTGGACAGATTTGCGGGCCGTTATAAAATACAATACAGTACAAAGAAGCAACAAGACATGGATGTATTTAGTCAGACTTTGCCGGAGGATCACGGAATGTCAGAGTATGAAGAAGATAGCTTCTGTGTGGGCAGTGAGGAGGAAGGTGAGCGAAAACAGATATGGCAGCAATGTAGGTCATTGCTCGACTAGAGCTGATGAGGTTTTCATTTTTTTGCAGCCAAATTGGAGTTTCCTTAGCATCATAGATCTTGGGACTATCTTATGGTTTCCTTGCCCTTCTGCAACTTGAAGATTGAGTCATGAGTTCTTAGTTCTCATTTGAAAAGCCCTGTCTAATTTTAGGTTCACATGAGAATCAGGGGATAGCATTTTATGCAGTTTGCCCTCCAGCTTTCCTTCCAATATTGTTTTAAACAAGGTGTTGTCTTCTTGTGTGACCAAAATAACTTAACTCTGATATTATTCATCAATTTTCTTTGCATCTCTAATTGCTCCAAGATTTCCTTATTTGTTTTGTTTTCTTTTAAGATGATGTGTCTCGGTGTCTCATTCTTCTAGGTTTCCACATTTAAAAGCCATAATTTTTCTTCTCCAATTGTTTTTTGATTGTCCATGTTTTTATTGTCATATAGAAAGATGAGCAGACATAACAAATGATTCTTCTAATTTTTCATTTGTAAGTGACATGCTTGGATATCAATATATGACTCATGTTAGTGAAAGCAAATTTGACCATATCTTCAAGATTTTCATTTCACACCTTTAATTTTTGATTGTTGTATTTCCATGATAGAAGAAGCTCTTGGCATGTTCAAGTATTTGACAGTCTTTTTTTATCTGTAGAATTAAAGGTTAAGGTTCACAGTGAAGGCTCGACTTCAATGCCACTGGTTTCCTCATATGGCTCCGTCTCTCTCTGCAGAACAGTATCCCGCTTGCCGAGAGCATCACACAAAGCACGAACTCCGTTTATCCAGCGATGAACCAAGGGATCTCCGTAAAAATTGCTATCATGAACCGACCGTCGCAGCTCGAATTCGAACCCCAACTATCTTAACACGAGGCAAACGGCTTGACCACTTTGCCACAGAGACTACTGTAGAGTAGGAAGTTAAAACAAAGGAACTTTCACTTATTGCACACAATCATCTCCAAACTCTTCCACTCAGAAAAAAATTCAGGTTAAGACTGAGGCTTTTGTTGCCCTAATAATAGCTGTCTATCGCAAGCGATGATAACAGCAGTTGTTGTTGTTATTCCATAGCTGCTGAACAAGCCTGCTCTTGGCAGCCCAATGCCATTCTTATATAAATACAGTTCTTCTTCAGTTGTTTCACTGCTCCGTACAGTGTGTTGGCAATTGTCGGCAGTGCTTGTTAGAATCTTTTCCTCATGTCCGCAAGCACCGTGTACTCAATGAGTAGGTGTCGAACTGTTTCGATGAGAGCAATTTCTGCACATCAGAAGTCAGACATGTTGTTTTGCACCACACCGGTGAATTAGGAGGTGGCTGTATAGTTCAATTCTGACATAGAAATCCGTTTCACATATGCAGCATTTAAGGTCAGAGTTGGACATGTGAGTGTCAGTTGTTTTGTCTTTTCACTTAGTGTGTTTAATCCGGGCCTCGGAGGCCCAGCATTCTTTAACAATAGAGGCGCCTCTGAGGGTGGTTCTATGCCATGTCTGGCGGTCTTGTGCCAGGCATTCTCATGAGTTTACATTGATGTTGAAGCGTGTCAGAGATATTTTGAGAGAGCCTTTAAGAGCTTCTTTTGTCCACTGACCAGACGCATGCCCTCTTTCAGCTCATCATACATGTGTGGATGTACAAAAAATGGCAAATTTTTCTAACATGCCTACTGTGCACAGTCTGTGTCTAACTGGCATACAGAAGGGTAGTGAGCACTATGGCTTGGTAGACATAAAGTTTTGTATCAAAGTTGCCCTACTACTGAATGTCCAGTGCTAGACATTTCAAGATGTTATGCGTCAAGGCAATTGTACTGTTGGGCAGCTCTAGTTTGGTAACTTAAATCCTATTTTAGGAGTCGGAAGACCGACTGTTTATTTCTGGAGAAACAAATGAAGAAAATACTGGGTCTTGGTTAACCTAATTTTTAGATGTGTACCTTAGCGGCCGAGACAAATGCTGCAAATTCGTATGTCAAATGGTTGGGTTTGAAATTTGCAAAGTAAAATTATTATTATTAAAAATTTGTTTCAAAATTACAGTCTAAAAATCTTAAGGCACATCTTGATGGCCCGTTCCTCAGCGCAGCTGCGGGTCCCAACATCGTCTCCCTCAGACCCTGTCTTGGGCCATGGAAGTCCAGTGCATGGTAAGCCCACAGGCATCTCGGATGTTGTTGTTTACAGCAAGAGAGTCTGACCAACACATTGGAGGTCTTCCTCCCGGTTTCTTTTTACCTCGGGATACCAGATTGCTTTTGCAGTGCTCCATTGACCATTATTTCATCGCAGCATCTATGTTTCGCCTTGTCTTAAGGCACATAATTAAATTATCTGCGGCATGAAGTATTCATAATAAAAATATAATAATAGTTGCCCATTGCAAGCGAAGATGGCGATTGTGTCAGACATGTGTTTTCAGGTGTGACTGCATATGACTACAGTCCGATCTGAGCGTGACAAACTCCACCACACTTATGGCACACATGAGCAGCAATAGTTCATGGGCCGTCTTGCATTCTGTGCTTTCGTGCAGATTGCTTATCCTGCACCTCAACAGCACAATGTGCACCAGGCTGAGAGGTTCAGAACAAGCAGTTGCTAGGTGACGAGATCAATAGAGAAACTATTCAAAGAAAGTTTTAGAGTGTCTTTGTATCGTTTCATCTGTTCCTCCCTACCCCCCCGATGAGCACTCGTCTGTCCTGAGCTCACAGTTGTTGTACACCATGCTCAGTCTATGTGATCTGGGCTCACTGCAGATCCTGAGCAGCCCGTAGAAACAATTTACTTAGAAAAGATTTAGTTTCCTGGCATGCCTGCTATAGACTGTCCATGTTTCACATTCATATAGAAGGGTGGTAAGCACAACAGCACGATAAACCTTGATCTTGGTGGAAACACTATTTCCTTGCCTGTCCCAAATATTTGCTCATAGTTTTCCAAAAGAATCACTCGCCTTGGCAATCTGGTTGTGGACCTCAGAGTCTATATTTTCTTCTCTTTGGGAGGGTACTACCAAGGTAGGTAAAGCTATTAACTGTACAGTAATGCTTGGTTCGTGGTAGAGCTTCCCAGGAGCAGGTAGAAACATCTCCGTTTTCTTGGTATTGGCTATAAGACGAGCGTGTGGCCGAATGGTGTTGAAGCCTGCCTGCCAATAAGGAGTATGGAGGACAGTTGTTCGAATCCCAGTATGGCAAATGTTGCTTTTCTGTTGGGGGGTGAAATAAACAAACATAGCCAGCACACGACAGGGCGACAGTAGTGGCGAAGCAGCCTGTAGCTCTCAGCCTTAAAAACCCCTAGACTAGCAGAGCTCTTACAAGCAGGTGGAGAGGTAGGGGTGGAAGGCCTGACACACATCTGCAACAAAATATGGGCAACAGGGAACTGGCCGGACTTATGGATGAAATCAATAGTTATACCGTTACATAAGTCTGGAAAACTAAAGCTGTGCCAAAATTACAGAACAATAAGCCTCATCAGCCACCCTAGCAAGGTCATGCTTAGATTAATCCTCGACCGATTGAAACCCCAAGCAGAGAACATTACTGCCGAGGAGCAAGCAGAGTTCAGACAGGGAAGAAGCATTACAGAACAGATATTTAATTTAAGGCTGCTAAGCGAGAAATATCTAGAACAGCAGCAAACACTGTATCATGTGTTTGTGGATTTTAAGAAAGCGTTTGATAGGGTATAGCATAAAGCGCTTTGGGCAACCATGAGGATGTATAATATCAATTGAAATATTATAACGGTCCTTGAACACCTGTGTGACAAGCGCAGTTCTTGTGAATGGGAGGCGAGGAGACTGGTACTCTTTTCAATATATTCCTTGAAGGAATTATGAGTGAGGCACTTGGTACTGTCAAGATAGGGGGCCGAACGATTACCAACCTTCATTTTGTAGATGATATCGACGGGTTGGCGGGTTCAGATGCAGAACTCCAGGAATGGGTCAGAGGGCTCGATGAAAGAGCTCTTGACTATGGTATGGAGATAAACGCTGGAAAGACAAAATTAATGACCAACAACGCCACGGGCTTCAACAGCAGGATAAAAGCTAATGGTCAGGAACTCGAAGTGGTTGACCGTTTTAAATATCTTGGGTGGATTGTCAGTGATGAAGGATCAAAATGTGAGGTGTTGGCCAGAATAGCACAGACAATAACGGCGCTTGCACGGCTTAACAAAATCTGGTGAGATAAACGGTTAGCACTATGCACGAAAATCAGATTAATGCGTACACTGGTCCTGTCAATATTCCTCTATGCGTGTGAGACATGGACAGTTACAGCTGACCTTCAACGAAGGATACCTGCATTGGAGATGAGAGGTTTCCTAAAACTTTTAAACGTCACGTACAAAGATCGAGTTACAAATGAGGAAATACGAGATAGAATTACAACAGCAATAGGGCCTTTCGAAGACCTCTTGGCAACTGTTAAAAGAAGGAAACTCACTTGGTACGGTCACATATTGAGATCAAATGGCCTGCAAACACAATCCTCCACGGAAAAGTGCATGGCAGACGACGAAGAGGCCGGTCCAAAAAGAGATGGGAGGACAACATAAAAGAATGGACCAGTCTCCGACCAGAAGAGTCACAGGCAGCGGCATCTGACAGAGAGGGGTGGCGTGGAGTTGTGAGGATGTCGTTATGTGTGTCCCAACGACCTCACCGGTTATGGGATTACCTGACCTGACCTGAGACTACCCCAGCAATGGGGAAAAAGTCATATTGACAGTTTTTGTGTGGCTATAAGACCAAAGCTAGTGCTCGTAGTTTAAAACTCATCCATGCTGGTCTGAATGCCCTGTTCTGAGCACTTGTTAATGTCGCAGTCATCAGCATAGAGTTGCTTTTTTTTTTCTTTTTGTGAGAGATCTTAAGCACCTCAGATTGAACAGCCGCACATCTGTCCTGTAACTAATATGCAAACTAGTGTCACAGCCACGTGTAGCATCAGAATGCATGGCTGCAGATTCCATGCTGAAGAGCGTTGGAGTGAGCACACATCCCTGCTTGACTCCATTTACGACTGAAAAAACTGCCGACAGTTCACGATAATTCAGTACATGAGCCGCCATGATATTCCAGTCCGTCCCTGTTGACAGTGTCAAATGCCTGTCTCTTTATAGGGGCTGATGATTGTCTTCATAGGTGGCTGATGATTGTCTTTATGGGGGGCTAATGATTGTCTTTATGGGGGGCTGATCATTGTCTTTATGGGGGGCTGATGATTGTCTTTATGGGGGGCTAATGATTGTCTTTATGGGGGGCTGATCATTGTCTTTATGGGGGGCTGATGATTGTCTTTATGGGGGGCTGATGATTGTCTTTATGGGGGGCTGATCATTGTCTTTATGGGGGGCTGATCATTGTCTTTATGGGGGGCTGATGATTGTCTTTATGGGGGGCTAATGATTGTCTTTATGGGGGGCTGATCATTGTCTTTATGGGGGGCTGATGATTGTCTTTATGGGGGGCTGATGATTGTCTTTATGGGGGGCTGATCATTGTCTTTATGGGGGGCTAATGATTGTCTTTATGGGGGGCTGATCATTGTCTTTATGGGGGGCTAATGATTGTCTTTATGGGGGGCTGGTGATTGTCTTTATGGGGGGCTGATCATTGTCTTTATGGGGGGCTGATCATTGTCTTTATGGGGGGCTGATGATTGGATTGTATATATAGGTGTCCATATAACAGAGCACAACTGTATATATATAAACTGTTCATTAATATCCTATATTTATTTTTGCAAGATATTTTATTTAATGAGACATTCTGAAATGAATTATTTTTTTGGTATTAATCTCTTTTTTAGACACCAGTTGCCTAGAGGAAGAAAGCCAGCTTACAAAACAAAAACAGCAGAAATATAGCACCCATAAAACCGAACAACGCAAGAGGGGAAACAAACGTATACAAGTAATGTCAAGCTCATCCAGCAGTGATGAGAAATGCACCAGCATTCAGATGACTCAAGAGTTTAGTATTCATCCATGCAAATCTAGAAGAAGGGCGTTAAACAGTAGCAGTGAGGATGAACAGGTTAACAGACACAGTACTCTTTCAAGTAACGTGAGGTCGTCTAACACCAGAAGTTTGGAGAAGTCTTGTGAGAGTTTTCCCCAAGAAAACAGCAACACTGGTACTGCCAGTTTTGATAGACTGAAGCTCACGATGATCATAGATGGCAAACAGGCATGTGAAAAAGGTATGGGGTTTGTAAAGCCTGCAGGGAGTGCTCGTCAAGTGTTGAAAAATTGCCAGCCGGTTGTTGGGGATGTTGGGAACTTTGATTTGTTAGAAAAAGATGACTGGTTTGATGACTTTGATATGCCTGCAGTAGGCAGCAGCAGCAAAAATATAAAAACCAGCCCTTTAAACAAAGACAACCTTCAGGCCAAAACATCATATACTGAGAGCAAGTTTCTGAGTCTTAAAAACAATACAATATCACACAGTAAAAATTCAGTTGAGAACGATCTGCGTCTGCACAGGAATTCTATTAATTATAGCCACAATGAAGTGACCAGCTCTTTAAATAAGTATAAGGCCAAGGCATCTTATACTGAAACAGAGTGTCTGAGTGTCGAAAACAACACATCGGCACATGGTAAAAAGAATAGTGAGACCAATCAGTCTGTATACGATAACTCTGTTGGCATGAAGAACTACGACGACTTTGAATTGAAAGAAGATGATGCGTCTAAACGTTATCCATCTGGCTCCTCCACAACCTCTGTTGTTCCTCATCCATTCTGTGATAGCTACAAAGATCTTGTTGTGTGGAATGAAAGTGCTGACCAATTGAAGTCCCACAATGAAACTAATATTAACCTATTGCACTTTGTTACCCACACATCACGCATATCATCACATATGGACCATGATTTTTGTATCGCTGACAGCACATCTTCACCTGCTGTAGACTTGTTAGTAACCAGCAATTCGAATACAAACATTAGCAAGCCAACTGTTGCTATGACTAGGGAGGAGCGACTCCTGAAGCAGAAGGAGAAGCAAGAGGCCTACCGTAAGAAGCTGAAGCAGGTTCAACAGATGAACAGCACTACAAGACCACCAGTTGGAGACATAGGGACTACTTCTGTGATAATCCCAGAGGCAGAGTGTGTGAGTGAAAATGTTGATCTTCCACAAGTAGTGTGTGACCCAACAGCTAGGCCTAGTGTTGATGATTCAAATGCTCAGGATAAGGGTCAAACTTCGCCAATTTTTACAAAAATTGTAAGTATCCATGCGTATTACGAGGCATGTTCAAATGAAACCGGACAAAACTGCAACAAGTGAACATACGTATGATGCGCATGAGGACGTCACTTCTAGTGTAAACAGCATATGTCAACCGTCAAATTTACAAAGTTTCACTATCCTCTAACTCATAGTTTCCGCAGCAGACCGTTGAAAACATGGTGGGTGTGATACGGAATCCGACCAGAGTTGATCAGCGAGCGGTGATTCAGTTTCTAACAGCTGAAGGATGTCGACCAGTTGACATTCATCGCAGAATGCAGGCAGTGTATGGTGATAAAAGTGTGTTGAAAACAATAGTGAAGAAATGGACAATGATGTTTAAAGAAGGACGTGAGTTAAATTAACGAAAGATCTTCTGAGAGCAGGTCAGGCGCATATTGTTGCGTTAACTTACATTCTTATTTAACACTTAGTATACGCAGCCAAAAACCACGATTTTACACGCCTATTTTTCTACAAAAATGTTCACACCTAACTGCTGTGACAAAATTATTCATATATCTGTTATCTTTTATTGTGTGATCATGTTTTATATATCAAAATGTTCAGGAATGATTGCTCTTTTTAGAAACAGTGCAAAAAGATGTCTGTACAGTGAAGTTGCATGCAAAAAATTATGTAATGTGTAAACAAAAATTAAAAACAATAAATAATTTGTCAACATTTTTTCACTTACCATTTCATTCAAATGAATCCTTCACAATGTTGACACACAAAAATTCTTTCTTTTGATAATATATCCATATTTACCCAATATTGGGAAGTTTCATCACTCTTGGATCAGAAATAACATTATTATGACCATTCAGCAGTGTTTGGTAAATTGAAAAATAAAATGGCACAAATTCTCTAAGAAAAAAAAAATTATCTATGTACAGCTGATTTTAATTTACATTTATTTCAAATGATGCTGTTCAAAACAGTGATTTGGATGAAGAAATGGCTGGTCTGGGCATCCTTGACAAAAAAATGTTGTCCTAACTCTAGCATTTGGAGTACTGCAAACAATACATTGACGACACAGTGTAGACTTTTTGATAATGTGTCTTTTTCCACTGTGTCTGTTTGCATGGCTGCTGATGTAAGGTTCCACCTGCAAGCTGGGCGTCTCTGTAGCTGCAAAAAGGCGAAGCTCAGAAACTAATTGCTTTTTAAATTGTAGATAGGGCTGCTTTTTTGTGTTTGCAGGCCTCGTCAGGGCATGCAAAATAAATGAATTCAGCTGAGCTACTTCAAAAATCCAAAAGAAAATTTTCTTCCACCATTTCCTTGTTCTTCTAGTGAAGGTACCATATGTTGCGACACACTGATCAACCTTATCACACCCATTCATGCGGTAGTTGTAGTCATCAATCATTGATGGTTTATCCTTCACTACACCAGAACGACTTGTTAAACGTTTGGTGGTCACCGAGGCTTCACTAGAGACAAGCAAGCATTGTTTTTTAGCCTTCTTGTCTCTGAACATCACGCAGAGGAATGTTCTTTCTATATGGAGAAACCATTTCATTTGTAAAAAGGACAATTTTGTTGTCTTGAAAGCTTGTGGAAAATCTCTGCGGTTTATGTTGACCGTACCAGTGTAGTAATGGCCATTACTGGTAAGGTACTGCAGCAGCGGATAGCTGGTGTAGTAACGGTCAGCATAAATGTGATGGCCTTTCCCACAAGGTTCTAAAAGCTTGTCAAATATTTTGACGGCTTGTTGACTGCTTGGATCTAGGTCTGGATTGTAAGATGTATTGCTGCCAAAATATATCAATATGTTGACAACATAAGCAGTGTTGCTGTCGCAGAGGCCAAAGGTTTTGACGTGGTATTTTTTTGGCTTTGATGCATTGAACATCTTATGGGCCCACCTTCCCTTCCATCCAATGACCATTTCATCCACAGAAAGTTCCTTGAATGGGTAATAGGATTTTTGAAATTGAAGTAGCAAGCTCTGCACAAATGGCTCAATTTTGGCTTTGCCCTGCGAATCAGGATTGCTTACATGAAACATTGTATGGTACAAAGCTTGGAACCTGTCCCTCGTGAATACCTTCCTGAACCAAGGTGTTTCTGTAGTCTCATCATGTGCCCAGTAGTCACTAATTTTAGGCTTCTTTAAATAGCCGATAACAGTAATGACAACAAAGAATTTATGTAGCTCAGGCACAGTCACTGGTGACCATGTTAGAAAAACTGACCGTACTGCAGTTGTTTCTTTCATTGCCAGGCACCGTTGGGCCGCATAATCATTTACTGACCTGACAAGGTCTTCCATAATGGCATCAGTAAATAAAGCTTTAAAGCAAAATAAGGGTGATGCATTCTCTGGAATAATGTCAGGATTGACACCAGGGATTCTTGGCTGAGGTGGAATAAACCGAAAGGTATTGTCTGTGCTGCCCTCAAATACCTCCCTCCATTGCCCTTCATCACTAACCTGAGCGTCTGCCCTAGTAGTTGCCATTGGGACAGGAGACACTGTAGATGGATCTACTGTACTGCTGGTACTAGTACTAGGCCTAGGACCAGGATTCCTATCAAGTACAGATCTTGACCTTGCTCCTCGTCCTCTCTTAGGCATAGGACCTTTACCCTTTCCTCTACTATGGATGAGAGACTCCTCCTCTTGCTCACTCGAACTATCCCTGGTGGCACTGTACAATGATGTATTTCTAACATCCCCTTCTTCTTCTGAATGAGAACTTTCACTGTCAGTGTCAGAAGTCATGTCATCTGTATCTTCTTCAGCCCAGATTTGAATCATCTTAGTGGCCTGAACAGCAGAAAATCGTGCGCCACGAGAATTGGTAGAGGAAGCCATTTCTTCAAATGAAAAAAAAAGTTGAAAAAAATCGCTACTTTCGTTAGATTATTGAACAAAATGTGCCAAATTAATTCTCAAAAGCTTACCAAACCACGCCGTAAGATGCTTAAAAGGACAGGAACAGGAAATGACGTTGCAGTAGTTTAAAATGTTGGATAGGAAATAAAAATATTTAAAACTTGGCGTTGGTACATTTCGAGCGACAACGCCCATTTCATGGAAACAAAATATCACTGACGCACTTTCCGATAACAATTTATTATGAATATTTCCTTCCGAATTAGAACTGTCCATGCTAAATATTTCTTTATCTACATGTCTGTCTATTTCAAGTCATGGTTGAATTATCTGTGAGACACGTACTGCCGAAAATTGTGTCCCACGAGAATGGGGAGGGAGGACGCCATTTCTTCAAGTAAAAAAAGTAGACAAAATAACTTTGTTTACATTTTTATTTTTTAATTTAGTAGTACATAATTGATAATAATGTTAACTCACGCTCTAGAAATGGAATCTGAAATGGCATTGTTGTGGGTTTATACTTGCTGGATTTGGATTAAACCCATATTAAATACATTTAATACGTTGCAAAGAGTGCGAGCCACGCTATTTGGCTTAATGTAATTCCGTGGCTGCCTAATCGACACGTCATTTGGCGGGTCGGAATTTAAGGGTTAAACATCATTGAACAGTTCTTCACTGTTGTCTTCGACACACTTTTACCACCATACACTGCCCTGCATTCTGCGATGAACGTCAACTGGTCTACATCCTTCATCTGTTAGAAATCGAGTAACCGCTCACGGATCAACTCTGGATGGATTCCGTATCACACCTGCCATGTTTTCAACGGTCTACCGAGGAAACTATGAGTCAGAGAATAATGAAATTTTGCACACTTGACGGTTGGTATGTGCTGTTTACACCAGAAGTGATGTCATCATGTGCATCGTACATATGTTCACTTGTTGCAGTTGATCCCATTTCATTTGAACACGCCTCGTATAAGTTAGACTCAAATTTGTTTATTGAATTTTTAGTTTAGTACATTATCATCATCATGTGTCATGCTGGCAGGTGTTATCGTTCATGGATCTCCACAACTTCCTGTCGCTAATGATGTTTAATTATTATCTTGTTAATTCTCTTCCGGGAGCCGAGGTAGTTCAGATGCTAGTGCTTCCTGGCTGAGTGATCTAGGTTCAGTCCTCAGTTGGTGTGGAATTTTTTCAGATTGGAAAACAGCTTAAAAAATTGGGTGCTAGAATAATCTTAAAAAGTAAAGGCAGATGCCATGATACTGACTACATCGCCTCTAGTGTGCCGTTGGTCAAGGTGGCCGGCCTGATATTGACCACATCGCCTCTAGTGTGCCGTTGGTCAAGGTGGCTGGCCTGATACTGACCACATCGCCTCTAGTGTGCCGTTGGTCAAAGTGGCCGGCCTGATACTGACCACATCGCCTCTAGTGTGCCGTTGGTCAAGAACAATATGGGACTTACACCATATTCCTAGTATGCCACTATCTTCAGTCTACTTGTGCCGTTTGACATCGTGGGGAGGTTTGACCTCCTATCTTTAATATTTTTGGCAGGTAAAAATCCGCTGGTGACATGCCAGGTCAATCTCAGTATATATTACTAACCTTTAGGTTGGTAGCCTCTGGAATATACGATTGCCTTTTTTTTTGGGACTGGTGAAGGTGAAAGTGTAAATTAGAGCAAGGTAGACTCGCAGTCTTTCAGGTGCCATCTATGCCACTCTGCTAACCACGTAACTAATATTTTATATCCACACAGTCCCCTTATTTGCAATATATTTTTTAATATGCCACACAGGCGTAAAATTAGAATATTTACTTTATTGTTTAATATCTTCTTTCTTTGTCATCGCTTGTTCCTCAGTACAATGGTTTTGTTTGTAGCCATACTATGCTTTTCTCTTCTACTACATGCCGTACCCCCTACACACACAAAAATTACTTCATTCCTCCTCTCATTTAAAATAAATCTGTCTTTCTGCATTGACCTTCTTGACATACCCTTTTTAGTTTTGTATGCTGTTTTTAAAAATTCATCCCATGTCTTATTAAGCCATGTTTCTGTAACATTCAGTGAATTTCTCACTTATTGATTAATTGCTTGTGGTTTGTTGATGTACAACAAAAATCAGAGAACTGTTACCACATTTCATATTTGTATCAGACTAATCCATGTTCCATGTCTTCTGGCAACTGAAACTTGGATGGTCTTGCAAAGAAATCAGAAGTCTTCCATATATGCAGTCAGAGGTACATCCTTGGAATAAATTGGTATAAACCGAGTTACCAACATTGAGGTCGTCCGGCAAACACATCTACAGAGTATGGTTTCTGTGATGGACCATAGATGCCTCTATCTATAGTCATGTGGCCTGCCTCCTCCAGGATGTCTCAACCCGCCAGATTAGTTGTCAAAATAAAGGGTGGGAAAATATAAGGATATGTCCCTGGAGTCGCTTGCGCAACACCTGGCTGCAACAGATCACCCGCTCCTTGTCCAGAACTATACGCCTCGGGGACCTCTGCCATCAGTTGTGGCCACAGATGAGCAATGCGACGGGCCATGGATGTCTAAGTGGATTATTACATACAAGGCGTGTCCAAATGAAACCGGACCAAACTGCAACAAGTGAGCATACGTACAATGCGCATGATGGCGTCATTTCTGATGTAAACAGCACATACCAACCGTCATATTTATTTCTTTCACAGATGGAAAAGAAAAAAGAGCATCAACTGCAGATTCTGGTGGACACTAGAGAAATAAGTGGCGCTCAAGTAAGCATCTTTTTTGCCTAGCTATTGATGCTGCTATTCCGGCTTGAATTGATTGTGAAGTGAAACATATTTTAAACATTTGAAAAATATATGTGAGGTGGGTTCAAAAAGTATCCAACCTTTGGGCCGGAAGAATACAGTTACTCGCTTGGAGGTTTAATACTTTTAATCTCCTTCAAAGTACTCTCCTTGGGACTCCACACACTTCTCCCACCGGTACTGTCATTGTATGAAGTATTTCAGGAAGGCCTCTTTGGGAATAGAGTACAGCTGGGTTGTCTTCTCGTGACTTAAACTGGATCCCTTTCAGCAGAATTTTCAGCTTGGGCAACAGCTAAAAATAGCAAGGAGCCGTGTCGGGAGAATAGGGAGCCTGGCAAACCAGATGAATGTCTTTTTCCCCAAAAATGTGAAATAAATGCAAATAATGGGCGTGTGCGTTGTCATGATGGAGCTGCCAAGTTCCTGTTGTCCACAGGTCCGGTTGTTTGCATCAACCAGCATCGCGAAGATAATGGATGACCTCCAGGTAGCACTCTTTGGTAATGTCTTGACCTTGTGGTGTGTACTCTTGATCCACAACCCCATGAGTGACAAAGAAAATGGTCAACATGACTTTGATATTGCTGCGCACCTGCCTCGCTTTTCTCGGCCTCGGGGATGATGAATGTCTCCACTGTGATGACTGCAGCTTGATTTTCAGGTTGCATCCATAAATCTATGACTCATCACCACCTTGGTAGCGTTTAGCGTTTGGCAAAATTTGATGCAACACAACTGCTAAATTGTTTCCGTCATTTCGTGGTGAATGAATACCTGGCAGGTGCTCACTACACTCAACCCTAAATAGCCAACTGCCAGCGACTAACACAATCTGGGATTGGGAAAAAATTAACGCAAGCACATGGCGGTCTCCTATACCTCCCAGTCAAAGGACAATACCCATGGCTTCATTTGTTTCCGCTGTAAAAAAATGTAGGTCATATACTTTTTTAACACACCTTATACACAACACAGCAGAAAAGAAAGTAAAGTAATGACACCTGGACATTAAACCCCTGACTGGAGGTGATAAATGTGCCTTTCTGGAAGAAATATATAATTTATGGATTCAGTCAATATAATATGAACTGCAACAAGTGAATATATGTATGATGCACGTGATGATGTCACTTATGGTATAAACAGCACATACCAACCGTCAAGTTTGCAAAATTTCATTATCCTCTGACTCATAGTTTCCTCGGTATACCATTGAAAACATGGTGAGTGTGATATGGAATCCATCCAGAGTTGATCCACGAGCGGTGATTCGGTTTCTAACAGCTGAAGGATGTCGACCACTTGACATTCATCGCAGTATGCAGGCAGTATGTGGTGGCAAAAGTGTGTCGAAGACAACAGTGAAGAACTGTTCTAGGATGTTGAAAGAAGAACATGAGTTAACGCAACAATATGTGCCTGACCTGCTCTCAGAAGATCTTTCGTTAACTTACGTCCTTCTATAAACATCGTTGTCCATTTCTTCACTACTGTTTTCGATACACTTTTGTCACCATACACTGCCTGCATTCTGCAGGAAGATCTCAGAAGATCTTCCGTTAACTCAATTCCTTCAGAAGTGACGTCATCATGTGCATCATACATATGTTCACTTGTTGCAGTTTGGTCCAGTTTCATTTGAACACGCCTTGTAACACATCAAAGAAAGTAATTGACTAACCTTCCTTACGCTTAACTACTTCAACTATGGCATATAAACCTCATTTAAACCCGACATTTCTGTAGAATCTATTACTTTCCAACTTTTCTGTTATCAGATATAGACCATACACCAACTAAACCATTTACGTTGTGGTTGTTCAGATCAATGAAAACTACTACTTTTACTGAAACAAAGTTAAGTGAGAACCTATTTTAACATAGACACAATTATATAATTATAGGAGACATGTTCCTTTGGTACATTTCTGGCCAAAACACAGTTACTGAATAAGAACAAAAACAACACTTTTATCCTGTATTATGAATATAAATAAATGTGAATTGTACATACAAATAGGTTAACAAACATAAATAAAATATTTGCTTTATCGTGTATGCAGTAGATGATATAGTGGTTTTGATTAGTGGTAGGCAGTGGGGCTGCGGGAGCTGCATTTGCCCCTTATCAACGCTGATCACTAATGGGCACAGGTAAATATGGGTCCTTCTCATGATCATTCAAGAGTAAGGAGGCTTGATCCTCCTCATCGCTATAGGTGAGCTTGGCTAAAGAAGAATCAGTGTCCATTTTAAATCAATCAAATGTGGGAAGATCTCGGCATTATCTCAGGATGGGGAGGGATATTGCTGGTGCTGGATCTTGGATCATTATTTTTATAAGCTTTTAAATAACCTGACATAACAGCTGTATGCTTGCATGGCTTCTATCTCTCCTATTTTAACCAACTTCCCCATAACTTAGATAGCAGACAGTTTGTACCCAGCTTTTATTAGTGTTAACCCGCTAATCTGTCAAATTGTTACGAATCCTCGAATACAAAACAACAACACGCCAGTACACCAATTCACTAACATCAACATGCAGTCTCTTTCTTCTTTCAGGAAATCATATCAGCACTGCGGCTCAAGCATTCTATAGCAGTGACAGCTAGACAACTGTCAGGGTGTGACTACATCCTCAGCAACCATCTGGCAGCTGACAGGATCCAGATGTCCAGTAAGTACTTCCCTTTCTTTTAATAACATTTCTTCAAGTTTTTATTTGTTCCAGTGGGAGTATAGGACCACCACTACAGTTGGCCTCCATCGTGCAGCTACTTCCTCTCTAGTGGCCCTTCCTTCTCAACCAACTTTTCATTTTCAACTGCAGTCTGTGGATTATAAATTTGTCATCTAACAGGGGCCAAAGATGTAATGCATGAGATGACAGCAGCCAGAAACTGATAGCTGACTGCTTGAAACAGGTTCAGTGAACCAGAACTGTCCAAGAGCAAAGTGCAAAGGTAAACCCGGCCCTAAAAATGGGCAATGCTGGAACTGGATGTGTTGGCCGAATAGCACATATATCTCAGGCTTGCTGTAAATTTCGACACAATGTAACGTTTTTTTTCTGTACGGATACTGAATAAGAAGATCTAAAACGGCAGTCATTTAACCTTAAGCACGCCCTTGTCCGATCCCTTCTAACCAGCTCGGCCTGCAAAAACGGTGTGCGGAAAAATTTTTTTGGTTTTTGAACGGAGTCACTCCTGACAGCCATTTTTTACTGCTGAGTACGTCCTCCATATATACACGATATTTTGCCGGTTAAAGTATCGTGTGTTCGATTACAAATGGCTTTTGAACAGTTTTAATTTTGTATACGCCGTTTGGAGCAAGCCGACTTTTTGCGAAAGGGGAAGTAGGTTGTTGAGAAAGATTTTTATCGCGTAGATCTGTTTATTTTGTTTGTTTAAATGAAAGAACTACGTTTGAATTGAAACTAACAGTTGTGGCGATATTGTAAACACAGTATCGATACGTTGTTGTGGTTTCCATGGTTTTCTATCGAAGCGACTAAGGCCTAGTGGTCGAGTCCAAATTTTTCCCGAGATTTTCATAAATTTTCAACTTCATCTTTTTAAATCTCAAAAACTAACAAACATACAACAAAAACAATAACACCCACATGTTCGTTATGCTATTGTGTATCTACACGCCAGAAAATCATATTTATTGACAAACAAACATAAAAGTTACAAATTTTGAAAGACGACTACCACAGCGACTAATTAAGAAAATTAATTAGGTCAAATTTTTTTCAAAAATTATGTAGCGTGCGTAAGGTTAAGCACCTAGACAATATCTTTACCCAGGATGACAGATTAGACAAATACGTCGAGGTTCACTGTCAGAAGGTGAATGCAGTTTCATATCAGCTGTTCTCACTGCTGAAACACCCGAACATTAAAATTTCCTAAAGACTATTGATCAAAAGTATTTTGTGCCACCACTCTATTATTAGTGCCATTTGTGGACATTACTAAAGATACAAGAGAGAAAGATTATGAACTGTGAGAAGAAATACTTGAGAAAAACTATCAATGCTATTAGAAGAGACTGATTGAGGAATAGAGGAATAATGACATCCGAAAGATTGTCAAAACAAGACCATGCACCAAATCTGTGTATAGGGAGAAAATCAAGTGGTTCAGTCATTTAATTAGAGTTGCAACCTTCCAGGCTGCCCCTGCGAACTTATAATGTATGGAAATCAGGCTTCTTGGAAGCCCAAGGTCCAATTGAATAGGACATGTTACGGTTATCCTACTGTCAAGGGATGGTGACAACTACAGCGATGCACCTGGCCCTAGACAGACACTTGCGGCTCACCACGGCTTCTCTCGGCACAGGTGGATAAGACGAGAGAGAGAGAGAGATGGAGAATGTGTGTGTGGGTTTGGTTGAGTCCGTGAAGGGGTTTGTGTGTGTGTGTTTTTATTCCCCCAACACCTTGTCCATATTTAATGTCCCCCACCGTATTTTAAAAGCAGGCTTCTTTATTGCTGTGAACCCCAACATAACCAAGACAATAGACCCACACAAGCTGCAGATGTTTTTAATGTCTTGTAAAGAAGTGGGGGAATTAGCCTAATGGTTAGTGGCACAGCTCAAAAACCAAACTTGAATGTGTTCAGATTCATGAACCATCAAGGTCGTACCCCTATGGGAACGTAACCCCTTAAAGAAATTAATGCTGAAGTCAGATGTATCCCGGGGCATGTGCAAAACACAGCACAATAGATTTTAAAAAAAACACATTGAAAATGTCTTGTAAACAACTGAAGAGTGACTGGTTTTGCTCTTGTATAACCAAAAATACTGGATGAAAACTGCGTGTATGGTCAATAGGAGGTTAAAAACATTAACAAACGAGACTTTGATGTTGTATGTTATTTGTATCCTGTTTACATCCATGAAAATTAACACTTCTACCCTCCTCAACACCAGCTTTCAGTAACAGCAGTCATCGTAGTAAACTGTCATCCCGACTTTGTGAGATGCAAGCTTTGTATGAGCGCTGTGTTCTCATTGTGGAAGCTGACAAGGTCAAAGCAGGCCAGGAGAAATCTAAAAAACTCATGTAAGTTCTTCTTCTTCATTCAACTGATGATATGCTTCTAGCTCGATGGGGTTCATGAAGGAGACTGCGTTTCAGGTCTTCGTCGGTTCCGCATAGCGTTTTGAGCATAGTCGCTCTCCCAGGCGAGACTGTCTCTCTTTGGTTTGCATAAGTGGGGCAGTCCTGCAGGATATGTTCTGGTGTTTGCTCAGTCATGGGTCATCACTTCCTCAGTCATGAGTCATCACTTCCTCAGTCATGGGTCATCACTTTCTCAGTCATGGGTCATCACTTTCTCAGTCATGGGTCATCACTTTCTCAGTCATGGGTCATCACTTCCTCAGTCATGGGTCATCACTTTCTCAGTCATGGGTCATCACTTTCTCAGTCATGGGTCATCACTTTCTCAGTCATCACTTTCTCAGTCATGGGTCATCACTTCCTCAGTCATGGGTCATCACTTCCTCAGTCATGGGTCATCACTTCCTCAGTTATTGGTCATCACTTTCTCAGTCATGGGTCATCACTTCCTTAGTCATGGGTCATCACTTTCTCAGTCATGGGTCATCACTTTCTCAGTTATTGGTCATCACTTTCTCAGTCATGGATCATCACTTCCTCAGTTATTCGTCATCACTTTCTCAGTCATGGGTCATCACTTCCTCAGTCATGGGTCATCACTTCCTCAGTTATTGGTCATCACTTCCTCAGTTATTCGTCATCACTTCCTCAGTCATTGGTCATCACTTTCTCAGTCATGGGTCATCACTTTCTCAGTCATGGGTCATCACTTCCTCAGTTATTGGTCATCACTTCCTCAGTCATTGGTCATCACTTTCTCAGTCATGGGTCATCACTTCCTCAGTCATTGGTCATCACTTCCTCAGTCATTGGTCATCACTTTCTCAGTCATGGGTCATCTCTTTCTCAGTCATTGGTCATCACTTTCTCAGTCATGGGTCATCACTTCCTCAGTTATTGGTCATCACTTCCTCAGTCATTGGTCATCACTTCCTCAGTTATTGGTCATCACTTCCTCAGTCATGGGTCTTCACTTCCTCAGTCATGGGTCATCACTTTCTCAGTCATGGGTCATCACTTCCTCAGTTATTGGTCATCACTTCCTCAGTCATTGGTCATCACTTTCTCAGTCATGGGTCATCACTTCCTCAGTCATTGGTCATCACTTCCTCAGTCATTGGTCATCACTTTCTCAGTCATGGGTCATCTCTTTCTCAGTCATTGGTCATCACTTTCTCAGTCATGGGTCATCACTTCCTCAGTTATTGGTCATCACTTCCTCAGTCATTGGTCATCACTTCCTCAGTTATTGGTCATCACTTCCTCAGTCATGGGTCTTCACTTCCTCAGTCATGGGTCATCACTTCCTCAGTCATGGGTCATCACTTCCTCAGTCATGGGTCATCACTTCCTCAGTTATTGGTCATCACTTCCTCAGTCATGGGTCATCACTTCCTCAGTCATTGGTCATCACTTCCTCAGTCATTGGTCATCACTTTCTCAGTCATGGGTCATCACTTTCTCAGTCATTGGTCATCACTTCCTCAGTCATGGATCATCACTTCCTCAGTCATTGGTCATCACTTTCTCAGTCATGGGTCATCACTTCCTCAGTTATTGGTCATCACTTCCTCAATTATTGATCATCACTTCCTCAGTTATTGGTCATCACTTCCTCAGCCATTGGTCATCACTTCCTCAGTCATGGGTCATCACTTCCTCAGTCATTGGTCATCACTTCCTCAGTTATTGGTCATCACTTCCTCAGTTATTGGTCATCACTTCCTCAGTTATTGGTCATCACTTACTCAGTCATTGGTCATCACTTTCTCAGTCATTGGTCATCACTTCCTCAGTCATTGGTCATCACTTTCTCAGTCATGGGTCATCACTTCCTCAGTTATGGGTCATCACTTCCTCAGTTATTGGTCATCATATTATCAGCCATTGGTCTTTAGTTTCTCAGTCATTGGTCATCACTTCCTCAGCCATTGATTATCACATTGTTAGTCATTCATCATTACTTCCTCTGTCATTGGACATTACTTCCTCAGTCATTGATCATCGTGTCCTCAAACATTGGTCATTACTTCCTGTGTTATTGGTCATCACTTTCATTGGTCATCACATCCTCCGTCATTCGTCATTACTTCCTCTGTCATTGGTCATCACTTCCTCAGTCATTGGTCATCACGTCCTCAGTCATTCGTCATCACTTCCTCTGACATTGGTCATCACTTTCATTGGTCATCACATCCTCAGTCATTCGTCATTACTTCCTCTGTCATTGGTCATCACTTTCATTGGTCATCACGTCCTCAGTGATTCGTCATCACTGCCTCTGTCATTGGTTAACACTATCATTGGTCATCACTTTCTCAGTCATTGTTCATCTCGTTCCTCAGTAGTTATTATTAATATCTGAGAAAGTACCTGTAGTTCTTTACTTTATGGTAGTGTTTTGTAGTTACTCTTCTCATAATATCCCAATGTATACTGAGGAAGGTCAATTTGGCCCTCTTGGCTGTAGAGCACTCAACATATTTTAAGCAAACTTGCTACTACAGGAATCATAGTGGTGAACCCCACTTCATTGGCCAGGCTACTGTAACACAGCCTGTTTCTAGGTACACAGCTGGATCTTGGCCGGCATGTTGCACTTGACAATGACAAGAGCTTCTTATCACCGATTTGGATATTGATAAAGGGGACAAATTTTTCTTCAGGGCATGCCGTAGGACTGGGAAAGGTTGTGCTAACAACTACATCTTGTAAAAACCATTGCTTTTGAAACCGAACCACACATGAATGGATTCGGGATTCCCGAAAAGCTGGTTAGAGTAATCAAAGGCGTTGTTGGCCGTGTACTTTATAATCTGGAGTGAAAGATGAAGGATGAGAAGGAAGAGGTACACAATATACCCACATTAACCATCTGAATATAGTTATGATGCCTTTCCTTTGTAGGCCCAAAATATTGTTATTTTCACAGATTCAATGTCAGTTCTTCAAGCATTAGAAGTTGCTTGTCATTATAGACCTGACCTTATCCAAATATCTCCAGACATTGACCATATTATCACGTTCGGTGCAGTTAAAGTAGTTCTGCAGTGCATCCCTGGACATGCCTGACAAGGCAGACAGACTAGCAAAGGAGGGATCAAGACAAGAACAGCCACACACAGTAACTTTACAAACAGCCAAACAGCTCATAAGAATAGCAAACAAGGAAACTTGACTGAACAGATGGGCCATGGGAAATACGGGGAGGAAGGTCTACAGACATATGGAAAGCACCAGCCCAAATGACAGTGTAAATCACCATTTTCCGATTGAGAACCCAACACATTCCACTTAACAAGCACCTGAACAGAATCCAACCACAACACACTCCTGAGTACCAGCTGTTTTTATACACCCGTACGAAACATTTGATCATTACCTCTTTGAGTACTCAGCGATTTTAGGAAAATGCTTCTTCTTCTATGGCCAGATACATGGAACACTTTGTATGGCATTAGACAACAGCTGATAGACACATACAGATACCATTCTGCGTTGGACAGAGGGCCGAGATCTCGGTTGCTGCTGGATCCATAACAACTATAGGCAGATAATGAACTAGTGAGCATGAGGCTACAGAGATATGGCACCGAACATGTGGCAAGTAGGAAACCTAATCTAAGAGGTTACCCATGGTGACTGGGAAAGAATCGCCACCAATCGTTCAGACTGGCGCATCACTATTGCAGAGTGTCTTCAGAGGTAGCAAGAATAAATGAGGCTATACAGAGACCATAGCTCCGCAAGTCAGCTCACATCGACCCTATTCAACCTTGGTGCAAGGGTTGTCCTATTCCCTGTACTAAGTGCAACAGACAATTCAGGGCTCAGATTGGGTTATTTAGTCTTCAAACTCATGCGAACAGTTAATGTTGACAAAGTGGTCCTCATCGATTACGATGGACGAGCCACAATCTAAGAGGACAGCAAAGGAGAGAAAACCATCAAACTTTGAGAAGTCATCAGGCATGAAAATTCATTTGCTGAAAGTGATTGAGCACCTATGGGTCTATCTTAAGTGCTCATACATCGATTCTGCAAACTCATAATGAATAAAAAAACACAAAAACAACTGCAACATTGATAGTATCTCACATTTTTGAATGTTCAATTTCTTGTGTACTGACCACACAATCGTGATATTTTAAATATTTTCACCAGACATCGGACAAAGTATCTGGACACAACCTTGTCTTATCTGGCACAGTCTAAAGTCAAAGTGTATTTTACAGATAGTGCTGGTAAGAATAATCTGTCAAAGTTTTGATTTCTTAGTTCTTAGTCGACTTGTACTTCTCCAGGTGCAAGTGCCCCTGTGCAGGTCTAGCTCTGGTATGAGCTGGATGCAGCCAGGAGGAGGATTTCCTGCTTAGCGGCTAAGTCAATTTATTATGGAATGCTTCATGTTGTGCAAGCTGATAACAGCTATGGGAAATTTCAAGACTCCTTTAGATGACATCATGCTAGCTACAAATAGCTGCGTTGTTATCCTCTATCAGAGCTCTTTACATGTTGTCACACAAAGGATTATTTCAGAACATAGTTTTTCTTCTGCGTTCGTGATGTTTTGTTACATTATCTCATAGTTTACAGCGAGGCTGCGATATCTGCACCTTTTGGCTTGACACATCTAGTTTCGGCACTGTATTTTTAGAACTGGGTTTCCCTATTTGCTCCCTATTTTCTAAGCCAGACTGTGCATGTGCAGTCTGTTTCTAGGGCCGCCATGGTATAAGTTCTTTATCAGCTCTGATTCACTGACCTTCATGCAAGCATCCAGCTATTAGTCACTGTGTCTGTCTATGGCTCTTTTTGTCTTTACAGATGGTTTTAAACGGGTAAAAGTCTCATTTGGCAGCTCTTTTCATTGCTGATCTTGATACACGCATCCAGCAATTAGTCACTGTGTCTTTCTATGGCTCTTTTCGTCTTTACAGATGGTTTTATACGGGTGAAAGGCTAATTTGGCACCACTTTTCATGGTTGATCTTGCCTTATTTCAGACAGGCACACTTTACCACAGTGGGTGCAGGTCTTGGAAATACTGTTACATTTACTTTTGGACTTTTTTCGCTTGCTTGTCAACGTGTTTTTTTTTAGTGTTTCCTCAAAAGTCTCTACATCTCTGTATAATCTATCTTCAGCCATCTTCTCCCACTTTAGAAAGTCTACGGAGAAGTCTTTAATTGAAGTCATACATATATCTTTGTATATTAACATTGGTCTACCAACAGGTCTCCTCCGAGCACCTGTTTGGGAATGTGGTTGTTTTCCATTCTTCTCACATGTTCCAGCCACCTCAGTGTTCTAGTACTGAGTGTCCCCATGATAGATTGCAACCTGGCTCGATACATTACCTCCGTGTTGGTAATTTTATCCTGCCATTTCATTTTCATTATATAGCAGAAGATGAAAAATATTGAGTCTCCTTTTGTGTCTCGAGTAAGTGGTCCACGCTTCGAAGCCATACAGTAAAGTGCTAAGCACGCAGGCCAGATATATCTGAATTTTCGTTTGCATTGTTAATTTATTATTTTCCCACACTTTTGGATAATCTGCCAAAAATAGTAGCTGCATTTTCTATCTGTGTATTGTTTCTTTTGTCAAGTGACATTTGACCACAAATAGCAGAATTGCTGTATTTGCTCAATTAGGTTGTCGTTTAAAGTGAAAGTTGTTGGGGAGATAGTCCCATGACTTAGAATCACAGTCTTCGTAACACTTAAAGTCAGAGAGAACAGATAACAAGCCTTGGCCATTATTCAGGGTAGACTCACAGTGCCATAAGGGCAGCATTATTGCCTTTGACCCCTTCATTAACATATATAATCCTTAAGAAAATGGTAATATAAATGGCATTTTATTGAAGGCTCTGTAAAATTCTGTCACAAGTTGCATGAAAAACTTGAAGGCTAACATATTGTCTCATTATTCTTTGTATTTGTTTCAATTACAGAAGAGACATCTGCTCTTCTGGCAGACCTCTGTCATGTTGAGGAGGTTAAAGGGAGAGCTTTAAATATACCAGTGCTACTGGGTAGCACGAAGGAAGAGGTAAGGGCTAGGAAAATATAACGCATTACTTCTTTAACCCTTTGAACCCTGGCTACCCAGTCCGTAAAATCCCATTCCCCTGTGCTCCTGGGAAAATATGCACTATTTAGACCTTTGAGTAAAGCTATTTACTATGACAAAACTATGTGTTCTAATTTAGTTATTCTATCTAAAATTGACAGACCTTCTAGTTTCAAATGTTCCTACTACAGTAAAGTGTGGAATATATTCATCAAATTTACTTGATATATTATGTGGGATACCCCCCAGGACCGTAGTCTGATCCTCTGAGAAACAGATCTAGCTTGACCCTATTCAATGAACGGATAATAATCCAAATCACACACATGTTGTCGTTCTAATAACAACCAATCTTTTTCAGAATAATCACCATCTAAATCGAATTTATCAGCCTGAAAATACTTGAGATTACTTTAAACGATCTGTTCTGTTGTTAGCCTTTTAGAATGGCCATTTTCTGAATTTTCGAAACCATTTTTCATCACAAAAATCTTCCAGAAGCATGCTTCGATATTTGCGCCGCCATATTTGTTATTCTAGAAATGTGTGTACTGTGTAGACGTCACTATATTATGACCAAAATCCGGTAATATGGCGACCACGCAACAGCTGCTTTCATGGTCTGAGATTTTCATGTGGCTGTTCTTCCAATTAATGTATGGAGCGCAGTGTTGTGCGGCAATAATTTTCTAGCACCTCCTACGCTATTCACAGGAAGCCTATGTGTGTAATTTTCCTAGGATTTCTGAGAAAACATGATCTGTTCTTCATGTGTTATAGAATACACATTGTTGGATAGGATTTCACTACAGATTGCGCACTGTCCTTGCATGACCTACTTGGAAATTGTGTCCTTTTTCATTGCATGTCATGACTTGAATGTCCCCTCACCTAGAGCTACAGATGTGGGCATTGGTCAGCAGCTGCGTCTTCTAGTCTACACGTGGGGGCTGCTGCTGTCAAGAGGTACGACATTCACTTCTCAAATCGTCAAGGAAACGGTGGACGATTGACTCCCACAAGTTTCAAGCAACCCCTGGTCTCACGGATTGAACGACCTAAATATCTGCATCTTGAGCTACTTCCAGTCATCTTATTGTATGTCTTGCCACTGGTTCCCGGTAACTCAGGACAAGAGAGTGAGGTAGATGTCCAGCGCAGCTTCTTTCTCACTATAATCCAAATTCAGCGCAAGTTACATCTTCAGGACGAGGACAGTCTGATGATGTCGCCATCTTCGCTTGTGATGGGCAACATACAACTTACAGATGACCAAAATTAAAGCGGCACAGCCAAAATTATGCCTTAAAATAATGGTCCACCCGCGGCTGGCTCGGGGAATGGGGTATTTACACACACCCTGATATATCGATGTCACGGGTTCAAAGGGTTAAATATGTAAAAAAAACAAAAACATTCATAGGTGTTGTTACATTCTCCAAAATACTTAAGCTATCTTTCTTACTCTCTCTCTCTGTGACGTACAGCAGCCTATCTAATTTCTTCCAGTTATTCTTTCTACATAATATCAACATAGAAAACACTAAGACTTATGTAAATAATAAAACACAGGACACAATAATTTATTACAAAACTTGTTATTTAAAACTTTAGCAAACTAAAACTAAGACTAAATCTTTCTAATTCAGAGGTTGACCAGTTAGTTGCTCGAGTCACTGATGTGTCTGTAACACTTGTCAATCTGACAAGTTCCTCCCACTGCACCCTCTTCATTTCGCTGGCGTTCGTGTCACCCCTGTCAGTCTCATTGTGACAGTTTGTCCCCAACTTCCAGTGTCACACAAATCTCCCTTACCCCCTTGTTTGTGTGTCTAGCTACCATTACAAATGGGTTGATCCAGTACCCCCACCATCTTTGACAACAGTCTACTTGTGTCAAATCTTGTAGATCTTGTGTCAAATCTTGTAGACCTTGTATCAAATCTTGTACACCTTGTGTCAAATCTTGTAGGCTATCGCCCAAACGCTGACTAATAACTGCAGGTAAAACTGGGCCAGTCTATGCTGGCCTCTACTCCACCTGTGCAGAAATATTCTATCGTTGACTCAGCCAACTCCCCTGTGTTATACATGTTATTTCACATGAAACGAGCGGGCTTCAAAGGAAAACCATAAAAGTGGAATAGAAATGAGATAAACCATACCTTTGTATTGTAACTTGTTAAAATGGTTGCTAAGGATGTCAAGAGTGTCTTGCATGTGCCATCCTGGTGCAGACGAACAACATGACATCATAAATGCAGTTAAAAGAATGGCCTCCCCACTATTGACATGCACCAAAGAGGAGCAGTGTTCTGTTGTCCATTTTGTGAGCAACAAAGGGGTGAAACTTATAGAAATTCATCGTCGAATGAAGGTCCAGTGCAGTGATGCATCCAGAAGACCCGTGTCAGTTCATTCTATTTTTCAATGCAGCGTTTTCCCAAACCAGTCTATAGCGACTGTGTTGGCTGTTAGAAACTTTATCTAGATTTCAGTCTTGTGCACTGCAGCCGATATCCCAAAATATGGTGCCTTCGTTAGTTTGCCTGTTTCTCTCTTTCTATTTCTGAAGCGACACTTCTTCGTGTCTTAGTTGATGCCACGCCAATTATGGGGGATATATTTTTCTATTAAACTAGTCTTTAGACACCCTGTAACTATCTAACCAGTCTAATTTAATACTGTATCCATAAGCTTGATATGTGCAGCAGAGTTTTTCCAAACACAGGTCGAGTGCTGATATACAGAGGACAGTTGGCTCTGCTCTACATGTTGTACTAGTCAATGTTCGGATGATATTATTTCTCACATGTATGTTCTGTTCTGTTTACTAGGCAGTGAATTGCATAGTACACTGTGCGATCCAACTTTCCATCCTGGGAAGCTGAAATATTTTGAACGATAAGTTGAATGCATAAGACACTGACCTGACATCCAGAATGTTGCAGGTTAAATCCCAAACCTAGGGAGAGGGGGAGCAACACCAAAAGCGAGACACTTCAGAGTTATATGACTCATGTGGGCCAGAGTATCAACAAGCCAATCGATAGAAATAATTTGTAGTTGGCACAACTTCTGACAATCAGATTTCCTTCAGTTGCATTTCTGTGCTTAGAGTTTTCTTTCACTAAACAAACAAAATTTGTTTCTGTGGCTTTACAGGTACTCAGTTTTGTTCTGTCAGTGCCAGGGATAACTGTACCACAAGCTCTCAACCTGGCTCACAAGTTCCGCTCTATCGCTGAGCTACTGTCAAGGTGAGTAAAATCATTATTGTCTTGATGATGTAATTGCGCTGTATTTGAATTTATAGGGAGGAAGAAACTGCGCTGGTCATGAACCTCACTCTCTGTTCTCGAGCTACCTTAGATCAGTAACAAGACATAAGTCAAGATGACTGGATATACCTTAGGATGCAGGCGCTCTGGTCCCACCTCCTTTGAGACCAGGAGTCGCTTGAAACTTGCGGTATTCAATTGCCCGCCATTTCCTTTTCCCACTCTGTGAAGCGAGAGCCCTAGCTCTTGATAACATCACTCAAAGTGTGAACGATTTATCATGGGCATGTTATTAACTGGGCAGCTCCTAATCTCTCAATGTGTTTGTCTATTATTGACCTGTGTACATTTCCCAGTCACACCAAAACCTTTCACTATCAGCAAACAGGACTCCAATCTCTTGAAGTTCAGACGTATGCTCTGGACCATATAAATACAACACAGGGTAACTGAAATACTATTGCAAATAGCCGAAGACCATGCCAGGATAATCAAATTTTAAAACACCACAAAATGAACAAACTAACGAATCCAAAGGAAAAACCACAACATGTTTCTGTGGACACAAGTGTAAGTCGTCAACTAGTGTGAATTCCAGTCAAATCCGTGGCCAGCCGCATCCATAATAGACTAAAATGCAGAGAACAAGACTAGACCGTGGCTGGTTAGGCGCCATCTTGGTGCATCTCATACGACAACACACATGGATATTCAGTCTCTTTATAAAAGTTGTGAAGGGTTAGGATACTGATAGTTCTAATTGCTCTTTCGTTGTAAATACTCCTGTGCCAACCTCTCAGGTTCTCTTCCCCGCCTCCTTGGCTCATATCGGATTCTAAAATTCTGTGGATTGCCGCTTAAAAAGGTATCACGGTTGACATCAGAATTCCAGAGCCACAGGATACAGCAGGAAGTTGCTAAGCACAGGTTGACATCTGAACCTAATGTGCATGAAGCCTGAGTCACTTCTGCCCTGCTTTTCTGGTTTATTTGCAGTAGTACTTGTTCCTTATGCGTGTGAACTGCATTGTCATAGCAGGAACAAAATTTACCAACAAATTTACATAAGATTTGGTCCTTTTTAGGACAAACGCCACAAAATATAAACCAGTCTCATTGCTGAATATGTAAGAGATGAGCACTCTTAACCGATGTGCCAGTTATTAGTTATAAAAATATAGATCTCACTAACATATCAGTGTGGCATATTTGGAATATGGTGTTAGGCCCATATTGTTCTTGACCAACAGCACACCAGCTGTCTTTACTTCCCAGATTGTTCTGGTACCTACTTTTTGAGGCTAGGCCAACCCCGGGAGCAATTTTGCGATCAGAAAAAATCCTGTATTAACTGGGGACCGAATTTAGATCGCTAGACTGTGAAGCCACTGTACTGACTACAACGCTAAATTGGCTCCTTTGGAGCCTAAAAGTGAATAGCTTAACTTTACGTCTTTATACTGGTTTAGAAAACTCTGCAGTCTCTATACAACCAGTTTCCTTTACAATCACTTGATCTAAGAATACCTATTCATATCCAATCTATTCTTGAATTCATTAATTGACCCCACCTCCACTATTTCCTGTGGCAATGCATTCCAAGCATTTACCATTCTCTGACTAACAAAGTGTTTTTTTGAGTCTTTCCTTGTAACTGTAATTCTGGAATCCCACTATCAGTTTTGTCACTTTTCTTTGTATTCTTTCCAGCATGTTTATATCCCCTCTACCATAAGGAATCTACACTTCTACACAGTACTCTAATTTAGGTCTAACTAATGCCTTATGCAATTTGTATTATAACCTCTAGGTCCTTTTCCTTTTAATTCTTTCTAATATTGTTCTCTCCCATTATGTAATTATATACAATATTTGATCTATCCATGTGGATGACTGTACAATTATCTACATTAAACTCCATTTGCCAGCTCTCAGACCATTCCAAAATTGTATCTAAATTTGACCTCAATATATCAATTTCTGATTTAGATGAGACACTTCTGCATAGTCTTATGTCATCTGTGAATTTTGTAATCATGGATCCGATATCATTGTCTAAATCGTTTATATATATCGAGAACAAAATTGGTCCCAAAACCGAGCCCTGCGGAGCTCCACTTTTTAACTGAAATGCTATTTTTATTTTGGGAACACTTATTACCATACTAAATATATGACATGATTGTATGTTTGTTTATCAGTTATTTTTGCTTTTTTACTGCAGTTCAGTACCTATAATTCAAGAGTATGGTTGTATGACATCTGGCACAGCTGAAGCATTGCATAGGTTCTGGCGTCAGCAGTTTGATAATCAGAAGTCCAACAACAAGAGCTAGCATCTATGAGAGGGATCTGGCTAGTGCAATAGATGTTATTTTGGGGGGATAAAATTGTGTGTTTAATAGACAAAAGTATGTGTATAGTGGAGATGATTGTGTGTAGATATAGAATTGTGTGTTTAATAGACAAAAGTATGTGTATAGTGGAGATGATTGTGTGTAGATATAGAATTGTGTGTTTAATAGACAAAAGTATGTGTATAGTGGAGATGATTGTGTGTAGATATAGAATTGTGTGTTTAATAGACAAAAGTATGTGTATAGTGGAGATGATTGTGTGTAGATATAGAATTGTGTGTTTAATAGACAAAAGTATGTGTATAGTGGAGATGATTGTGTGTAGATATAGAATTGTGTGTTTAATAGACAAAAGTATGTGTATAGTGGAGATGATTGTGTGTAGATATAGAATTGTGTGTTTAATAGACAAAAGTATGTGTATAGTGGAGATGATTGTGTGTAGATATAGAATTGTGTGTTTAATAGACAAAAGTATGTGTATAGTGGAGATGATTGTGTGTAGATATAGAATTGTGTGTTTAATAGACAAAAGTATGTGTATAGTGGAGATGATTGTGTGTAGATATAGAATTGTGTGTTTAATAGACAAAAGTATGTGTATAGTGGAGATGATTGTGTGTAGATATAGAATTGTGTGTTTAATAGACAAAAGTATGTGTATAGTGGAGATGATTGTGTGTAGATATAGAATTGTGTGTTTAATAGACAAAAGTATGTGTATAGTGGAGATGATTGTGTGTAGATATAGAATTGTGTGTTTAATAGACAAAGGTCTGAGTAAAACAATTGTGGGTGTAGTGGACAAGTGTGAATATAACTTATCGTTTTTATACTGGCTTAGAAGACTCTGTAGAGTCTGTATACAACCAGTTTTATGTACATTTCCTTTATCAAAAAGCTATGCGCATCCAATCTATTCTTGAATGCATTAATTGACTCTCTCTCCGCTCTATATCTAATGTGGACCTTTTGTGAATTAATTTGTAGCTGTGCCCTTTTGTTCTTGTAGTTGGTTGATTTTGAAAAAACTTGTTATAATCTAATTTAGTGTTTCCCAACCTGTTTACACTTCCCAACTGGTGAAAAAAGGAAAAATTGTTCACGGACAGGTTACAGATTGTTCATGGAAAATAGGAACCATTTTTCGCACACCACTGAGACAGAAACAATATATATAGTATTTTGTGTATTAGTTTGTTAAATCTAAATATTACAAAATGAAAATTCTATAGCTATTAATAACCAGAATTCGAGCAGTAAATGCATAAGGGATTCAGCAGCAATTTCCTTTTTTCATGGATCGGCAGGACATTTATGCGAACCTGCAGCAGTCTGCGGACCGGCGGTTGGGAGACACTGGTCTAATTAGTCTAAAAATAAACTATAATATCAGATGATTGTGTGTAGAGATTGAATTGTGTGTGTAATAGACAAAGGTCTGAGTACAACAGAATTATTGGCATAGAGAAAATTGTGTGTGTATAACAGATGATTGAGAATGAAGATTGAGGCAGTTCTTATCTCAGAAATCAGGGCAGTTGTATCATACTCTCAATCCTTGAATTGTAAGGTGTAAACGGGATTTATACATCAGGAAGGGATGACAGACAAAAGCGATTGTGTCAGTTTACTGTCTGGGTCATTCGGGGTCTGGGGTCGCATGGCAATGAAGGAGCAAATATCCTGGCTTTAAAAACATCCTTTGTGGGGTCATTAGATAATTGGGGGGGGGGGGGGGGAGAATGCTGGTATCAATCAATATCCACCTGTTTAATGATGACTCTGTAATCAATGAGTCAAGAATGAGTCAACAGTGCACAGATTGCTGGAGTTGGAAATCAGATGATGGTTGAGCAATGACAGTCTCCTCAGATGGGAAAGCTGGAGTGTGTCCAACCAGTGAGCTACATGAATGATCAGTATCCCAACCTTTTAACAATTACTGAAACTGTTACCTATGAGTCTGCCCGGAGTGTAGTGATGTTGTTTCTGTAAACAACCAGTTTCATTTACATTTCCTTGCTCTAAAAGCTATGTGCATCCAATCTATTCTTAAATGCATTAATCCACTATTTCCTGTGACAATGCAATCTAAACATTTACCACTTTATAACCACGAAAAAAAGGTTCCTAATGTCTAATCTAGACCTTATATAACATAATAATGTATCCATATTGATATAAAACTTAATAGCAGTTTCATATGAGAGGTGGCCTTTCCTTGGGAGCAGTTCCCTTCTTGGAGGCAGTAACTTTATCTCCGAAGTGGTTATCCGAGAAATTCAAAAGGTTGTTGTATCACACTCTCAAACCTTGAATTGTAAGGTGCAGAAGGGATTGCTACAGCTGGTGAACCAAATATAGATTTAAAATAATTTTTTCTTAATTAATACGACATTTGCTATTCACAATCTGCTTAAGCATATTTTTACCTCCCATTATTGTCAGATAAAACATGTTGTATTATTATTTTTTATGAAAAGGGTTACATAATAGAATACTAGAAATATGTGCACATGTTTTGGGTATTTAGCACGTTATATGTTCGCTTGCGAAGAATTCTTGGCATTTCATATTTGGATCCCATTACAAACAAGAGTGTTCTTGAAGTTGTTAGGAAGGAGTTAGGTAAATATAAAAAAACCTACTGACTATAGTAAAAACATGAAAATTGACATGGTATTGACATATATCACAATCGGTGGGACTGACCAAGACCGTCCTGCAAGGCACTGTGCCTGGGAAGCGTGGAAGAGGGAGACCACAAAAAGAGATGGGAGGACTATAAAAGGGTGGACCGGAAGGTCTATAGCTGAAACTAATACCCTGGCGAAAAATTGAGACATGGCGGGAACTGGCTTGACAAACTGCAATAACAGTGCCTCAACGACCTTCTAGGTTACGGTACTGATTATGAATGAATGAAAATGTTTGCAGACAGTTCCTTTACACATACCTTTCATATTATGTGACCCAGTCAAAGTCTGAATCAAGTTTGTGTTGAATAACCATGCGTAATACAGATGCAGGATCATTTCTCAGATCTTGAAGCCCAACGTTTCTTGTGAAATTGTATTAGACATTCAAACATCATACCTTCACAAATGTCTACCTATCAGAAATAACATTCAAGTTGAACATCACTTGCACATGCATGGATGCCATCATCTTGTAGATCCTTAAAAAAAATGTAATTTCACAAGCCGTCATAAAGCGGAGACACATCTTTCAGATGTCTGTTTTGGTTGTAGCTGAACACAATTTTTGGTTTTATAGTTGCTGAGAATAACACCAACAAGCTGGAAAGTGTTAAGTGTTTCAACCTCAGCTGTACATATAAGCAGAATTTACTAGTGGTCTCTTATCAATCTCCAACTGTAATAATTCTTGTGTTTTTTACTATAGATCTGCTTTTGTCCGACCATCTTCTTCTTAATATTCAGCTTCCCTGAGTGATTAGCTTTTTGGGATTCTAGATTAGTAGTGCTGGAGAGTCCTGTGGCTTTCCCTCCAACCCTGGTCAGAAACTAGATTGGTATCTGGCTCCTTCTTGATCACAGGGGGCAGCGTGACACATTTGACAGTGTGCAGTGTTGAAGGCAGAGCTAACACAATTTTGAGAAGCCCCTGTCAGGCTTTACCATCTGCACCAACATATGGGGCTTTGAAAGGAGTCCTGTATCCATCAATGCTGTTGTGTTTCAGTTTTTCAAAAGGCCTGGGACATGCTTCACACAATGCAATTCCCTCTTCAAGCACACTTTGTTCTGTGCAATGATGAGTTGAGAACCCTTCAGTGCAGTGCGATGCTGAGTTGAATACAGTTGGTGCAGTGCAATGTTGAGTTAGTGCTGAAGCCCTGGCCATCAATCATAATGTATGCAGAGGCAACATCTGTTGGTGTAGGTCTGCAGTGTGAAAATGTAGAGGATCCTTGCCCACTACAAGTTACATGGACATAAGAAGAGAGATAAGTAAGGCAAAGAGGAGAGAATCAGAACCAAAATTGAAGAGCAACAGCTAGAGAAATAAAAACAATGACAAAATCAATTTTAGAGACAAGACAACACCCAACGTTTGATACGTCATAGACATTCAACTCCTTTCCAAGAAGAGATCAAGTAACAATACCCAGACTGTGGATGAGGCTGAAGATATAGCAGAGACTCATAGCTGGCTGCTAGCATCAGGGTCAGTGACCCATAATTGACCAAGACCCTATTCCGCCTTCAGGCGGCAGCCTTGGAAACAAATTGTAACCATGCAGCCTGACTAAGAGATCGAATAGGAAAGGCAAACGCGGTTCAAAATATTCAGTTTTGAAATCAAATGTGTCGGGCTGAAAGGCCAAGAAATCGCAGCCTCGCTGTAAATTTTGACACAACGTCACAAATATCCTTTTGAGGATGATCCTCGCAGAAAAAGAAGACTGGAACAGGCCACTGTAAACTAAAATATCATCTGAACAGATACAATAATCGAACACATAAACGTGCTCATGAGGGGGAACAAGTAAATGATAGAACATGTTCTCCAAGTCTGTCAGCTCCACAAGATGGGCAGAGTGGCAACATTACTCTGTCTTTCTCTCTGTCTCTCTCTATCCCTCCCTCCCCAACAAAAAAGAGGGATAAACTGTGTAGTGATGAAAGAATCCTGAGACAGACTGCCAGGTTTGTGAGGGAAATAGATTTGGTTATTTGAAAGTGATGACTAGGAAGAAGAATATTTCGAATATATTATTAACTATTTCTGATTTTTGTATCATTTGTTGATTTTGTGTGTGAAAATGGGCTGATTATGTTTGTCTAAATCTTTATACACCTTGTTGAAAGCTTATTGTGCGAATTGTATAAGCAATTTGTACCTTGCTCCTCTCATATACGATTCAATTCAAGTGCTGTCTCCACAACGAGCGTTGTCTGCAATGGACCTCCAATGTCCTCTGTCTCTTGTTTTGACAGTACACGAGGGGGTCCCTGTGGTCTAGAGGTAAGGCACTTGCCTCTCAAAGTGACGAAGGGAAACGGTGGGCGATCGAATCCCTTAAGTTTCAAGCGACCCCTGGTCTCAAGAGAGGTGGGACCAGAGTGTCTGCATCCTAAGTTACCTCCAATCTTCTTAACTTATGTCTTGCCACTAATCCAAGGTGGCTCGGGACCAGAGAGTAAGGATGATGACCAGTGCAGTTTCTTGCTCTCTATAAGACAAATACAGCGCGTTACATTATCAAGACAAAACCGTCTGATGATGTCACCAGCACCACTTGCAGTGATCAAACTAACACTCTGCCAGACTGACATTAGTCCATCTTTTGATGATGCTCTCCCACTTATAGCGCTGCTTGTCTCTTGTCCGCAGACCATCAATCTTCCCCTTCATATATTCCTCCTCATATTAAATCCGCTTTTGTCCACCCCTATTCTCTAACTTCATTTCCCTTTCACGTCTACCATCACTTGTAATTATCTGTCCCAGATTAAAGTAGCTGTCTAACTGTTTTAGTATCACACCGTTCACTCGAATATTTGTTTTGGCCTGCACATTTGTTTTGGTAAATAACATAACTTTTGTTTTATTAATGTTAATGTTAAATTACTTCTGATGTTGACTATTTCCATACTAATGTTAATGTTAAATTACTTCTGATGTTGACTATTTCCATACTAATGTTAATGTTAAATTACTTCTGATGTTTACTATTTCCACAAGTTCCTGCAACTCTTTCTCATTTCCAGCTAGCAATAGTGTCTTCTGCATATCTCAGATTGTTGATTGTTCTTCCATTGATGTTTAGTTCAGGCACTCTTCTACCTGTCTGAAGATGTTCTTTGTGTTAAGGTTAAAGAGACAAGGTGACAACAGGCATCCCTGTCTCACACTCCTTTGAATATCAATATATGGTGAGTAATTTTTGCCGGATTGCCACCTGCTCCCAGTACAGGCTATTGATAAGCCTAATGTCTTTACCATACACTTTAATTTCTTGTAAGCACTCAATTAACTATTCGTGTTGGGCTCTGTCAAATGCTTTACTGATTAACATGATGATCATAACTGTCCGCCGATAACGAATGATGGCCACCGACATCTTCCTTCTTGTATGTGTTTTGTTTTGGTGCAGTGTTTGCTGGACCTCATGTGGCTTATCAGTCCAATGGGTACTCAGAGTTTTATATTGGATGGTTGGTACACTAGGTTTTTTTGCAGGTGAGGGTGCTTTTGCTGCTCTTTCCTTCTAGATCATACATTTGGTTTGCGCTGTCTGCAAATAGTGACTTTCTCGTTCAGCAACGCCCACGTTTCTCCAGACCGAGCTGTTTTCCGAAATGCTCTCCCAGTTGCCTTCATCTATGTGACAGCATCTTACAGTTTCCTTCAGGCTGTCCTGAAAGCGCTTTTTTTGGGCGACCTCCTTTTCGTCAGCCTTCCCTAAGCTCACCGTACAGAAGTCTCTTCTTGTGTCTGGCATGCGTACAACGTTTCCTAGCCCAATTCAGCTGTGCCGCCTGCAGCGATTACTTTGATGCTTGGCATGTCTGCTGTTTTCAGGACTTCAGGGACATGGTCCTGCGAACTGATGCGGAGTATACGTCTCAGACTGGTTGTGTGGCAGTGGTTCAATCTTTTTTGTCTGTCTCGCATAGACAGTCCAACTCTTGCGTGCGTATAACAGGGTTGGGAGGATAGCAGCTTTGTAGACCTGGAATTTTGTCTTGGCGCTAATGCCCCTGTGCTCCCATACTTTCGCGCACATTCTACCGAAGGCTGCACTGCCATTCATTATTCTTCTTGTCATCTCGTCGTCCAGATTGACACTTGGCGCTAATTTAGTACCCAAGTATGTGAACTTGCACACATCTTTTAGGATATGTCCATTTACTTTGATTTGTGGCTATGTGTATCCTGTACCAGGAGTTGGTTGGTGCATAACTTCCATTTTTTTTAACATTTATGACCAGTTCAAAATTATAGTCTATAAAACAACATAGACACTCTTTTGTACTTCTATAAACTTCTGCCAGCATCCGAAAACAGAGTATTACATCCATAGTTCCAGTGTTCTGCCTAAAATCAACTGTTCAGCACCTACTTTAATATTGATTTTATTTGTAATTCTTTCCAGTATGATCTTCAGGAGTAATTTGGTCATATGTCTCATCATTATATACACCATAACATCATCATTTCAGTTTTGATATAATAGTTTTATACATAGAGGCAAGTATCGATGCCCTTTAGTTTTTTTTGTTTCTTTTTCTTCTTCCTCGTTCATCTTCAGACCTCAACTTCAATGACTCTAACGAAGGCAGCAGTCGACTCAAGGCTCTGTACTCTTCCGTACAGCTTCTCGTGGAAGGACACTAGCTGTTGCCAAATACTACTTCTTTTGTATACAGTTGACACGACTGAAAAATATGTTCTGCCTTCATGGGAGCTGTGCCGCGGGCACAAAGGTCTGTAGTGCCAATCTTGAACTTGTTGTACAGATGGCATCTAAGTCTGTTGTGACCTGTGCGTAGCCGGAGAATTATCACCTGGTCTCGCCTGAAGAGTTGATGGTAGGCATCGTTTCTATGAGGCCAGGGTGGTCTTCTTTCCATTTTGCACTGTATGTTTTTTTGTTTCATTGTATGTATGCTGCAAATATATGAAGTTGTTTTTGGCTATTGTGCAATATAATGTACTTATGAAAAGGTAAATGTAGTACCATACTAGATACTACAATTGAGGATGAAGTATTAAACTTTTTTATTATGTTATTTAGAGAATAAAGGGGAGGAAAACTAACATCTAGTCAGGCAAAATATACTGATCAGACAATGTTAGTCAGGGTCAGGCAAATTATACTGGCCAAGACCCTCACCTCAGCTTCCTAGTAGCCCTACCTGAAAATGGGCTGTTTTAATGGCAGCCTGGCTAACAGGGTGAGGGATTGATATGATCCCCGTAGTAGTGAGCGACACGCAGATGAAACATAACATAGCACAACTGCCAGCCGGACCTAAGCCCACCTTCATCAGTGTGCTCGGGATTTGAGGAAAGCAACTCGTCACTTACCGTCCTTTTCAAAAACAGTAAACCGACTCATAATGGGCATTTGAAACATATTTAGAGAGTACAAGATTGAATAATTCACTTTCTTCAGTGGATTCTGAAGAAAAAGTGTACACTTTCCAAGTTTTTGTGGGGTGCAGTGAGCAGTACTCTTTCATTTTCTTAACTCTCAACAGACTCCAAGTACACACTAACAGCTAGGTAGACTGGAGCATGGCAAAACTACGATAATATCTACCCATCACCTCTGCCATCATTCGTCACATGATGTTATCTGACTTCCTCACTCTTTTCTCTTCCTGTGGGTTCAAATCCTGGACCAGATGTGGCTATGTTGTTAGGCCCATAAAAAATAATATAATATTAGGTTATTGATTTTTTTGTTGCAATGTAAGAAAAATGTAGGCTGTGCCAGCGCAGAGAAGGATTTGGTACACAGTCTGTATTTACATAATTTATGTAATGTTTGCAAAACTACTATTTTATTGTTCTCAATCAACGAAAACCTTTTCAGCTCTTTGTGGACCATATTTATTAATAAAGTTTCAGGTAACAAAAGTAAATCTATCTTCTTCTTTGTCTGCGTACATCCTGAAAAGAACACTGTGTCGTAGTTTACAGCAAGGCCACGATATCTGCACTTTTTAGCCCAACACATCCGGTTTCAGCTAACTTTTTTGGGTAACAGATTTGTTTACATACTATAATCACTATTCTCTTAGCCAGACTACACTAGTGCAGCCGGTTTCCAGGGCCACCCATTAGAGGCGAAATAGAGTCCTTGGTCAGCTCTGGTTCTCTGACCTTGATGCAAACAGCAAGCTACGAGTTGCTGACTGCTGTCAGCTCATTCCCTGCTGCATCTTCTGCCCCAGATGTATCAAATTATTAATCAAATTAGCGCAACAGATAGCAATTTCGGAGCTGAAGCGACGGCTGTTCATGCAGCAACTCAGGTTCTTATCCGCCAAAATACAACAGTACTCCAATCTAGGTCTAGCTAATGCTTTGTACAATTTGACTATCACTTCCTTGCTGTATGTATGACCTATTGATAATCTATGCTTCATATGGAGCTGGAAAGGTTTTCATTGACTGAGACTGGAGTGTTCCGAGACTAAAATTTTAGCTCTGCACCTTTTAAAGTACTCTGGTTAAACTTTACACAACAGTCGCTGATAAAACAAATTTATAAAAAAAACAAAAAATACCAGATATATGAGGTGAATTTACCTTTATTCAGCACAACTGCAATGTTTTTTCTTATCTTTATTTTCAAAACTGGATAGCTATAAACTCTAACTATAAATGATATTTTACAAGGCTTTATAAATGGAATGTATGACTCACCAGGCATAGCCAGCTACATGTGTATTATGGATAGAACTATTCTATCATACAGAGAAACAATATATAATCATGCAAACTGTAATCATTCATGTATCTCGGCATGCAGTCGAATATTACAGGTAAATATTACAGAAATAACATTTAACAAACAAAAGTGGATCTGTCTATTTAATTATTAAATATGTTTCATTAATTTAATTTGATACAACGGTCTCTTCCGAGTGGTCTGCCGGGGTCTTTGTGCATGACAAGAATAGCACCACTGCCTCACATAGAGCATGTCGTAAGAAGCGACAGTGCATAACATTGGTCATGGTTAGGTGGTTTGGTTAGAGCAGTATAGATGGCACCTAACAGGCTGTGGATCTACTTTACTCTAGTGTTTTACTCGTACATCGGTTGTCCACTCTCCGTAAGCACTTGTCCCAACATAGCAGAGTATTAAGCTGCTCGAGTCTAGCCCACTAAGCAGGAAACTCTTCCCCGGCTACATCCAGCTCATACCAAAGCTGGGACCTGCACAGGGGATCTGCCCCTGTAGAAGTGCAGGTCGATTAAGAGCTAAATACAACAGTGTCTAATATGTTACTGCAAAAATACAATTTAGCAACAAAAGTAAATTATATTCAAATTATTAAAACACAAAATATAAGTAAATCCACATTTGCCAAGAAAGTTACCTGTAAAGGTAAATATTACATTAGAAAAATGTATCAACGGTGGTCTTGAAGTAAGGTGTCCGCCTCAGGTGCCGGAGATCACGGATTCGAATCACGGTGGAGACGGGATTTTTTTCACGTGGATCTTCAGGTAAAAATTTTCCTGATCTCTTGGCTGGGAGATAGGACTCCCGTGTTCCGTGCCGAGCACATTTTAAATTCCCTGGCAGTTGGAAATCGAAAAGAGTAGGCTTAACGCCCACTGCCCGGACAAAATTCAAATTAAAAATCTACCAAAATTATTTGTACCTTTCCCCAGGTCGTTTATTAAGAGCAGCTATAGATAGCACCTAACTGGCTGCCCTTCTATTTAGCTCTAATGTTTGAGTCCATTAAGATGGACTTACACATTAGTTTAACCACCCTCCAAGAAACTGGTTGTATTCAGACTCTGTAGTCTTCTAAACCAGTATAGATACGTTAAGTTAAGTTAAGTTAGGTTAAATATTACATTAGAAAAATGTATCAACAAAAGTAGATATATGTCCAGCTTGTTTCATCAATAACTTTGATATAAATTTATCCAGCAATAAAAGTTTCAACCACAAAAGTATATAAATCTGTCCATGGAAATATTTGATAATTTTTCATTTTCCACTGATAGAAATAAATATACATATGTGTCCAGAAAGACTGGTAATTGAACTACAAAAGGTAGATATAACTTATTATAATTATCATGAAGTTTCATGAACATAATTAAATGTATCCAGTATTTTGCAGGCAGAAAATTGAGCAACAAAAGTAGATAAATATGTTTGGAGAAATTAGCAAGAAGAGTGGGTGCCATCTGTGTAATCATATTCCACTAATATTCATATTCAGAAGTATGAAGGATGGTTGAAAGGTCTTGCACTTAAGTAGGAAGGAGTCAAGACACTTATCTAGAAATTAGTGTGAACTTTAATCCTTTTCTTTGTATTCATCCTGTAAAACAATTCACTTCTTTAATCTGTTCTTCACTGTCCTGATGCCTTGATTGTAGAACTCCTCTGTCTTTGCCATGACTCCAGTTCAGTAATAAAGTCATAGATATGTCAGAAAAATGATGTCCACGAAGTGGATTGTTCATGTTAAGGAACAGGAATAAGTCACTAAGTGCCAAGTTCTGTGAGTATTGTGGATAAGGCATGGTTTCATACCTGCACGTTTTTCTGGCATCCAGGACTTGATTACGGACCAAGATGGAGGAGTTCTACAATCAGGGCATCAACAAGGTGAGGATTAGATGGGAGAAGTATATTACCTTGCAGGGTAACTACATAGAGAAGCACTAAAAGTTCACACCAATTTCCAGGGAATTGATTTGACCCCTTCATACTCAAGTGCAAACCTTTTAGACTATACCTCGTTCTGGTAACTAATTAAGCTACACAAAGTAAATATATAACTGTCTGATTATTTTAAAGAAGTTTCATGATCATCATGTATCATGCCCTTTATAGAATGTCGCTCCCATCATATTCTGTCTGAAAGAAACTCTTTCCCTTGCCTAAACTCCAGCCTTCACCACAGGTATTCCTGGATATCTTGGTGCCAGCGTCTTCTTGGTCTACTACTGCCTCTTTTGCCTGGCACCATACATTCCATCACTGTTCTCTCAAGGCCGTTGTCTTTTAATGTGACAAAAGTATTTACATTTTCTGGACAAAATGGAACTGATAAACCACATCTCCTTTAGCTGAATGTCTAAATACCGTTCAGGGTATTCTGAGCATCTTTCTGTAACATTTGGACTCAAAGGATTCATGATCAGAATTACATATAAATGTATGTATCCAGTATATCTGATAACTATTACAGCCAGAAAATTTGAGCAAAAAAGTATGTGTAAATTACTGCCCATGTGGTTTCTGGAAGGGTGTGTATGACGAAGATGAGAATGTGCCACTGACACACAGAGTATTTCGTAAGAAGCAACAACAGTTTGGTCAAACCACTCTAGGGCAGATGACTCTTCAAGTTATTGGATTGCACGCCCAGCGATTCACACAGACCAAAAGTTTGGATTTGAAAGAAAGTTCTAGAATCAGTAATCATATGATACAGGAATGTAGGAGTGACTAACTTGTTTTACTCTGCATCAGAGGGAAACATCATGGGCATGTGAAATATACTGACCAAGACCCCCATCTAACATCCAACTGTGCTCCTCGAAACAGCAACCTGGCCTACGAGGTGGGGGATCAACACAGGTGAGCCTACTGAGAAGCCTACATTTGCACTGCAGTCATGAGGGTCAAAGTCCACTTTCTTCAGTATGTCTCAGAATATAAGAGGAACCACTGTAACCTGCTAGGCAAGAAGCATTGTCAACAGTGAAGAACACAGCATGTCACTTTAAACAACAACAACAACCAGAGATCATGAAGAAACAAAAATAGATATTTATGTCTAATTATAAGTCAATGTATCTAATTATAATCAAGTTACTGCAGCAAATATATCTATTTTTATCCAGTGTAGGTATCAAATTTCAATTTATATATATATCTATATATATATGTTGTTGTTACGGAGGATCCAGCAGCATCCAGGCTCTCGCCATTCGGCTCAATGCCATGCAATGGTTTATATATATATATATATATATATATACACACACACACACATTATATAATATACGTCTCTCATATAATCCTCACCTTGTTGATGCCCTGATTGTAGAACTCCTCCATCATCAATTTATACAAGGCAATGCCCTGATTGTAGAACTGTATGTATATATATATATATAAAATATATACTTGTGGGTCAAGATGGCGCCGGACATGGTCGCAGTCGATTTCCCTCTTGATAAAACGGTGTTTTGTTTGTGTTTTCTACGATAACTCTCGGACTATTAACGTGATTCCTGGATATTAATGTGCCGACTTGTGAATTAAGCATACTAATGTGAAAGAAGTGATGCAACGAAGTATATAACAGTGTAGTTTTAGTCGTGAAAGGTAGACTAATGTGTACAGTTTCGATGGGACAAAGCGTGGCCGAAACGTGACCCGGTCAAAAGCTAGTGTCGCTCCGTGCTGTATCGTGACCCAGATAACGAAGCATGAACACTGAAACGAAGGAGGTCATCCTGACCCCGTCACACATACGGTACTTCAGAAAGGAGCTCATCGCGCTTCGATCAGCACACTACGTCCCTTCAAACTCAGATCTACACCTGTTGCGTGTGCTGAAAATACACTTAACCGAGGAGGCATCGGAACTCACAAGTAAACAATCAAGGCGGAAGACCAGAGGAACGAGAGGTGGAAGAAGAATACACAAACAAATGCACTCAGAAACTGATACCTCAAAGCTCCACCCCAGCGATAAAAGAGAAGGGAAGGGCTACCGAGATAATGAGGCACACGCTGACACCATACTGTCTGCATCCGAACCCTTCACTAGAAGTCTTGACAATGTCTTGCCTCTAGAACATGTTGAGTCCGGACGAGAGAGTGAGGAAGATCCTGCGCACATCCCCCTCACTATAAACACATTGCGCAACTCACGACATCACCCTACAGATCACACCCTGACTAACAGCTCGCAACTGGCAGGGCCCCCAAACTGCAGCGGCGGAACAGGCAGAAAACGATCACGAAAACTACCCATCACGCTTGCAACATGGAATGTCCGCACGCTACTGGGCAACACCAAAGCAAACAGACCCGAACGACGGACAGCACTGATCGCCAGGGAACTGGCTAGATACAATATCTGCATAGCTGCCCTGAGCGAGACACGACTGGCAGAGGAAGGGCAGATCACAGAAGAAGGCGCTGGTTATACTTTCTTCTGGAGCGGCCGCAGCAAAGAAGAACGCCGTGAAGCTGGAGTTGGCTTTGCCATCAAGACCAACATGGTCGACAAGCTCACAAGCATGCCCAGAGGAATTAATGACCGCCTGCTTACACTGCGTCTTCCCCTAATAGGAGGGCGCCATGCAACACTCATCAGTGCATACGCACCCACAATGACAAATCCTCAGGAAACAAAAGATAAGTTCTATGAGGACCTTGAGGCGCTCATCGCTGCAGTCCCCAAATCTGACAAACTGGTCATCCTCGGTGATTTTAACGCTAGGGTTGGCACAGACCATACAGCCTGGGAGGGGGCCATTGGCAGACATGGTATCGGAAAATGCAATAGTAACGGACTGCTCCTTCTGAGGACATGTGCCGCAAATGAACTACTCATTACAAACACAGCTTTCCGACTACCTGTCCGAAATAGAACCACATGGATGCACCCAAGGTCCTGCCACTGGCACCTCATTGACTATATTATCATCAGACGTAGGGATCGAGCAGATGCTATGGTAACGAAGAGCATGTGTGGTGCAGAATGTTGGACCGACCATCGACTTGTCATTGCCAAGCTAAACTTCAAGATCCAGCCCAAAATGCGCCCCCAGGGAAAGAAACCACCGATGAAGCTAAATGTCTCTCAGTTGAAATACGAACCCACGAGAGGAGGCTTCCAGGAAGAGCTTGAGGGTAGACTGTCTGAGCTTCGTTTTGAAAAGAACGACATCGAAAAGAACTGGGCATCATTGAGAAACACACTCTACGATACAGCTGTTAAACACATTGGCCCACTCACGCGCAAGCATAAGGACTGGTTTGATGAGAACGATATAGAAATACAGGGTCTTCTCGATGCAAAACATGAAGCGCACAAGGAATACCAGAGGGACACACCATCTCCGACAGCAAAAGCTGCCTTCAATACTGCTCGCAAAGCTGTCCAGACCAGGCTTAGAGAGATGCAAGACTCCTGGCTCAGCAAAAGAGCTGACGAAATTGAGATGTTCGCCGAGCGTCATGACACCAAACGGTTTTACGATGCACTGAAAGCTCTCTACGGCCCGCAGCCCTCTAGTAATACTCCAGTTCGCAGTGTGGATGGGGTACTGCTGACAGATAAGGTTCAGATTCTAGACAGATGGGCAGACCACTTCTGTAAAATACTAAACCACCCATCGTCCATAAATGAAGAGGCCATCCGGCGAATGCCGCAGGTGGAACTGAACCTGGCGTTGGATGAAGTAATTACTGAGGAGGAAGTCGACAGGGCAATCAGTTCACTATCTATAGGAAAAGCTCCAGGAGCTGATGCAATACCAGCAGAGGTATATAAGACAGCTGGCCCATCCCTCACCAGAAGGATCACTGAACTCTTCTGTCACATGTGGGCTGAAGGTAAAATTCCGCAAGAGCTAAAGGACGCCTCAATCGTTCACCTATACAAAAGAAAAGGCAATCGTCAGGAATGCGACAATCATCGTGGAATATCGCTACTCTCCGTAGCAGGCAAGATCCTAGCGCGCTTACTGCTAAACAGGCTCAACAAACACCTTGAACAAAGCCACCACCTCCCAGAAAGCCAATGTGGATTCAGAGCCGGAAGAGGAACAGTGGACATGATTTTTGCCGCTCGCCAAGTACAAGAGAAGTGTCGAGAGCAAAATCAGGCCTTGTACACCACATTTATTGATTTGACAAAGGCATTTGATACAGTAAACAGAGGAGGGATGTGGATGATAATGTCTAAGTTTGGCTGCCCCAACAAGTTCATAACAATGGTGAAACAGCTACACGAAGGCATGTGTGCTCGTGTACTGGACAGCGGTGCAATCTCTAAAACGTTTCTAGTATCAAACGGAGTAAAACAAGGATGTGTACTCGCCCCGACTTTGTTCAGCATGATGTTCGCGGCCACGATGACAGATCATTGGAGCTTGGAATACCCATAAAGTACCGCACAGATGGCAAGTTACTCAATTCCAGAAGAATGAAGGCCAAAACCAAAGTGGCTGGCGACATAATCAGGGAACTTGTATTTGCTGACGACTGCGCTCTAATGAGCAACTCAGAACTGAACATGCAGGTTGGAATGGACCAGTTCTCTGCCGCATGCGAAAATTTTGGCCTGACCATAAATGCCAAAAAAACAGAGGTCATGTACCAACCAGCACCAGGCATGCCGTACACAAAACCAGAGACTACAGTCAGCGGGCAGACGCTGAATGCCGTAGACAAATTCACATATCTGGGCAGCACGCTGTCGAGATCTGTCAGCCTAGACGATGAGGTGGCAAGCAGAATAGCAAAGGCCAGCACAGCCTTTGGTAGAATGCGCTCGATGGTCTGGGCACGTCGTGGCATCAGCGTCAAGACCAAACTCAAAGTCTACCGTGCAACCATCATTCCAACCCTACTATACGCTTGCGAAAGCTGGACTGTATACTCTGGACATGCAAGGAGGTTAAACCACTTCCACACAGGTTGCCTGAGGCGAATATTCCACATCCGATGGCAAGATCGTGTCACTGACATCGAGGTTCTCTCGAGGGCTAACATGCCCAGCATCCATGCACTGCTAGAAAAAGCACGACTAGGATGGGCCGGACACCTCGTCCGTATGTCAGACGAGCGGCTCCCAAAGAAGCTTCTCTACGGCGAGCTGAGAGATGGATGGTGCGAGAGAGGGCGCCCAAAGAAACGTTTTAAAGACGGTCTGAAGGACTCACTAAAAAGTTGCCAGATAGACATCGACAACTGGGAATATCTTGCGAAAAACAGATCTGACTGGAGAAGCGCAGTCAAATCGGGTGTAGCTGCTGGTGAAGATGACCGTGTTGTGAAAGCCCAGAACAGACGCGAGACGCGGAAATCCCGAGCAGCGGGAACACCATCACTTTCTACAAACCTCGTGTGCCCGATATGTAGCAGATGTTTTCGTGCTCGCATTGGCCTGTTCAGCCACATGCGCACCCACACCCAACAGGGAAATCTGTGACAAGGATGATGTCGGCGGTCCTCATCGACAACGATGGACAGCTATTATATATTTATATATATATATATATATATATATATATATATATATATATATATATATATATATATATATATCCACACACACAAGGGGCGTTCAAATAAAACCGGGACTTTTTGTTCTAGTTCCACCTGAATGGGTTTATAGCATGCTAGAACTACTATCATTAGTTAGGGGCACGTGTAATACAGGTAGATGGCCCACTTGCCATGGGTCAGTCACGTGACAGATAAATAAATAAAAATGGTGGACGACACTGTTAGTGCTTAAATGAAAGAGCGTGTTGAGATGAAGTTACTCGTGAAAGAAGGTGTGAAACCCACTGAAATTTACAGAAGATTGCTATCATATATGGTGATGAGCATCCAAGCAGTGGAAGCATACGCAATCACCACCACCCAAAAAATGTAGGACAATTGCATCTGCAGTTAAAGTGATAGTGAGTGTTTTCTGGGACAAATTTGGCATCATTCATGTTGGTGTTACTATCAACAGTGAACAGTGCATACGCATTTGGAGTGATGTGCTTAACCGTCTGCGGAAATAAAATGGCCTGGTTTCATCACAATGGGCATCCTGCTCCTGGAAGATAATGCTCGACCTCATACGGCTCACCGCATTATGTGTCACCTGCAACAGCTCGGCTGGGAGGTATTGCCACATCCACCTTACAGCCCATATCAGGCTCCAAGTGATTTCCACCTGTTTGAGAGGTCAGCATTTCAGCACTGATGACGAAGTAAAGTAGGAGCTGTCCTAGATTGGTTCAGACATACTGACAAATCTTTCTACGCTGAAACTTTTCAAGCATTACTTAAACGCAGGGATAAGTGCATACATGTTGCCAGAGATTATATCAAAAAAATAAATGGCATTTTGACTACTTAAAGAATTCTTTATTTCATTACAAAAAAATTCCTGGTTTGACTTGAACGCCCCTCGTAAATATACATATATATCAATGATTTTATTATAATAAAGTTTCATCAATAAAAGTACATATAAGTTTATCAAGTGTAACAGCAAAACAGTTTAGCAATTTACATATATTGTGTGTGTGCTTGGTAATTATGTTTCTGCAAAATAATAATTCATAACAAAATGTTTCCATTAATACAGCAATAAAATGTAACAGTATATCTGTCTTTATAGAAACAGCTTCAGCTTTTTCAGTCAAATTTTTAAAATAAGTTATATTCAAGAATAATAATAGAAGACAAGTTTCAAAAACAAAATACATTTTTCTGTCCAGTTATTAGTCGTGTTTTAGCAACAAAAGTAACTAATTTTATCCAATTATTAATTCAATTTGAGAAAAGAACAAAATATCCTTAAAAGGGATTCATTGTAACAAATTAACTTGAGACTGAACTTATGGTTTTTTTAAATATCCTGTGATTAGATTTATCACAATGCTGTCTAAGATGGGATTTGTTATTTTAAATATATTTATAGATTGGATTTATGAAAATAATATCTAAGATGGAATTCATGAGACAAAGTATCCTGAGATGAATTTATGACTTAACAACATGTATAAAGATGGGATTCACAAGAAAAAATATCCTAAGATGGAATTGATGTTAAAAAATTACCTAGTGCGATTCATGTGTGAAAAGTATCCTGAGATTAGATTCAAGGAGAAAAATATACTAACATAGAATTCTTAGATGAAAAAAAAGATGGGGAAAAATTCCCTAAGATGGAATTCAATTGGGAGAAAAACATCTTTTATGCTGGAAACCATAGGGAAATTATTCTATGATTGGAAAATACCCTTATATGGGAATAATAAAAAATATCCTTAGATAGGAACCAAGGTAAAATATCCTCAGATGACAACCACAGGGAAAATATTCTAAGATGTGATAATCTAATACAGTTCATGGGATTATGTGATGCGAAGCCCTGGTAACATAAAAACAAGTCCATGCATAATGAATTTTAATGCAGATTATAAAGCATATCATGATTCTATTATTTCAACACATTCATCATCATCATGGTCTCTATAGACCATGTGCATGGCACACCTGTAAGTTTTTCCAGCTATGTCTCCTGTATTTTGACACTGTCTGATATAGCTGTAAAGGCCGAGAACTGCAAGTGACAGTCCCTGCCACAGATCATACAACTATACTGAGGAGGCTGGCTTGCCAGGTTGTTCCTTGATCTCTTCAGCCTTTCTATTTTCTCTACAGCCAGAGACCCTCTACGAGCGTCAGCAGCCACTATGCCCCCTCCAACTGACTGTCTCCAGATAGCTCGATCCTGATCAATTTTTTCCCAGCCCTCGGATGGGATGTCGCATGACTTCATGTCCCTCTTGCATATGTCCTTGAATCGCAGCGTGGGATGGCCGATTCTTCTAACTCCAATGGCTAGCTGTCCATAAAGGATATCCTTTGGCAGACTCTCGTCTTATATGCGATAAACATGTCCCAACCACCGTAGACGTTGCTGGCTCAACATCGAGTACATGCTGTGAGTGTTTGCTCTCTGTAAGACCGTATTATATTCAACACATTACTATGTAAGTAAATATGTCATTTGTGACAAAAATTGTATCATTCAGTTTGGTACTATGGAGGGGTATGATGGTGTAGGTCCAGGGTACCAATCATGTGGGTGTGGTGTGAGGTCGGTGTCATGTAGGAGAATTTAGTCCTGTTACCTAAGTGCAACCTAAATTATCCTAAGACATAAAAGTCACCACTGCAACTCTAAGGTCATTCCAGGAATGATTTACAGATGTGAAGTGAGGAACTTGCACAAAACATAATATAATGAGAAGCTCAGAGAGCAATGGAGGGCCTGTACTAACAATTTTTATTCGGGATAAGATCCAAAACGAAGAAATTCAACATCAAACTGTTTTCAGATGTTATGGAACAGCAATATCACATCGTTGGGCAGGACATGTGGTATGCATGACTGACAAGATGGACATGTGGTATGCATGACTGACAACATATGGACACATAGAACAGCGTTTTAGTGGATATATGCCTGTACACGCCAACGGGGGTCTGCCACCTATGCGATGGTGAGATGAACTGACCAAAGACCTAGGCCCACATTGGTACAGCGTTGCAAAAAATCAGGAAATAATACAGAATATAGTTGACTTCCTCGCATACGGCACATCTGCTTTAATGACACCGAGGATGATGTGGTAATGTGACCCTAAGTGTTAGCAGTGCCTGAAAGATGAACAAGGAATAGTAACACTGTAACCTGTCAGGCATGTCATAAAAGTGACTAAGCAAGGCTGGTCATGAAACTGGCTAGCCCATCCTGTGGACACTTTTAACCACAAAAATATGGAGAATGTTTAATGACCTGATATTTATTTGTTGAAGACTTATGCTCCAGGAGCTGAAATTGTCTTGGCTGACCCTTAATCTTTACCAGGACCCTTTTACAGGGTGAGGAAAGAATAAGTCACAGTTGGAAAGGTTGTGCATGGGGCTAGCAACCTTATGAAAACCAAAGTGTCACCAGTAACAACCAAAGCACAAGATTCTCTTTAAGGGAAAACAGAAAGATGATGAAAATAAAATAGGGATGGAGATGTTGAAGAAAATTAATGGGAAAAAAACATGAAAAAAAATTGTGAAAGTTGATTACGGTTGAGTTTAATCAAAATTTGTAAATGGGTATCTGACCATACCCATTTACAAATTTTGATTAAACTCAACCTTAATCAACCTTTACAATTTTTTTTCATGTTTATTTCCCATTATATACATCCACAGAGCCGCCGCAGCCTTGCCTTATTTTATAACTTGAAGAAAATTAACAGTGAAGCAGGAAGTCCGAACACCTAGAGGTCTTATAGGCAAAGCTCAGGATGGTGGTACAACATGGGAGTTTATTTTTTTTGTGTGCATTCGCCTTATTTATCTATTCCCCAAGGCGGTGTGCGTTGCACTGCAGTTTTTATTCTGCGCCTGTCAGCCCAGTGCATCCGACTTCAGCATGCATTTTATGTAAGGGTCTGCTTCCTTCTGCATTTTCTTGGGGTTTTCTTCCCCCGGGGTAACGGCTGGTGCTGTGATGGGGATCAAACCCAGCACCTTTGGTTGTGAGCCGTGTCACTTAACCACTAGCCCACGCCGTCCCCTATAGGAGTTTATGAAGAGCGATGTTTGTAGCAAAGGTTCAATCATGTTTGGAAGTGAGTCACTGGAAGAAGTGGACACCTTCACATATTTTGGCAGCACCATTGATACTTCAGGTGGCACAGAGGCAGATATAAGGGCTAGCATTGGAAAAGCAAGGATAGTATTCATGTTACTAAACAATATTTGGAAATCCATGGAAATAAAGACTAGTACCAAATTAAGATTGTTAAATTCTAATATCAAGTCAGTACTCCTGTATGGAGCAGAAACTTGGAGAACTACAAAGGCAATACACAGAAAAATTTAAGTCATTTGTCAATAAATGTCTACAGAGGGTATAGTCTTGCAAGACATAATCAGGGATGAAGATCTGTAGGAACATCAATGCAGCAACAAATCAAATGTAGGAAATGGGGCTAAAAAAGGACACGCTTCAGAAATCACCATCAAATGTGGCGAGGCAGACCCTGAAATGAAATCAACAGTGGAAGAGGAGCAGGGGTAGCCACCTGGAAAAGAGACAGTGGAAATGAACTTTGGTCCCTGGAGAGAGAGAGAAAGAGCAGCTTAAGATCAAACTTGATGAAGGAGGGTTGTCAATATCTTAAGCCCCGAAAAGAACGATTGGCCTGATTTATTGAATATTTGCAGTTCTCTGAAGGATGAGCCGAACAATATTATTAAACTATGGCTTCATTTTACATTTTACACAATGACAGTCATGATTGTGTCTTATGACACAAATGTAATCAAATAGGTCGGATTATAAAGGGTTATGATAATCTAACCAATTAGGCCAGACTAAGGGGTTAAGACAAATCTAACCAATTAGGCCGGATTGTAAAGAGTTAAGCTGGCAAATGGAGTTTAATGTAGATAAATGTACAGTCATCTACATGGGTAGATCCAATATGGAACATAATTATAGAATGGGAGAAAACAATATTAGAAAGATAGATAAGGAAAGGGACCTAGGGGTTATAATAGATCATACAGGAAAGGTGAGTGAGCAAGTTAAGGTAGCAGTGAAAAAGGCAAATGCAATGTTAGGTATGATAAAAAGAAATATTAAACATAGGAGCAAGGAAGTGATCGTCAAACTGTATAAAGCTTTAGTTAGACCTAGATTGGAGTACTGTGTACAGGTGTGGAGTCCTTATCATAGAGGGGACATAAACATGCTAGAAAGAATACAAAAAAGAGCGACAAAGATGATAGTGGGATTCCAGAATTACAGTTATGAGGAACGACTCATAAAAACCGGCCTACAGTGTCTCGAAGAGAGAAGAATTCGTGGTGACAATACAGGTTTATAAGATGATCAGAGGAATCGATAAATTAGACTATAACAAGTTTTTTAAAATACAGCCACCTACAATAACACAAGGGCATAGCTACAAGCTGACTAAAGAGAGGTCCAGGTTAGATATTAGGAAATATTTTTTTAGTCAGAGAGTGGTGTCTGCTTGGAATGCATTGCCAGGGGAGGTAGTGGAGGCACGAACAGTTAATGCATTTAAGAATAAACTGGATGCGCATAGCTTTTAGAGCAAGGTGATGTAAATGTAACTGGTTGTATACAGACTCTGCAGGGTCTTCTAAACCAGTATAAAGACGTTAAGTTAAGACAAATCTAACCAATTAGGCCGGGCTGTAAAGGTTAAGACACTAATCTAATAAATTAGGCTGGGCTGTATAGGGTTAAGACACAAATCTAATCAATTAGGCTGAACTGTAAAGGGTTAAGACACTAATCTAATCAATTAGGTTGGGCTGTATAGGGTTTAGACACTAATCTAATCAATTAGGCTGAACTGTAGAGGGTTAAGACACACATCTAATCAATTAGGCTGGACTGTAAAAGATTAATTTTACAGTTTGCAACTAATAAAACGACAGGATTAATTTAAAATAAAAAAAGCATTTTTTTTTTACATTTTACAATTGATGAATGTGATATTGTTCAGCATAATTTAACATCAGTAATATATGGTATTTGTTTTGTATTTTACAACTGAGAAAATAGCGGGTAATAATTCAGAAGAACAAAAACTTACTTACTTAGTCGCTCCTCTTCTACAATGAGGTGTAGTACAACTAACAAAATAAATGGTAATAATTAAGAAAAACATAAATAAACAATGCTTTGCATATTCATTGCTTCGAACCTTCACGAGAACATACAGGACAATTAAGACAATCAATATGCTGCCATTTGACAATTTCCTGAACATGTAATCGTCCTTTGGATTAATTAATATTTCTAACATGAAAACTTTATGGACAACATCCACAACCAGAGCCTGTGCACCTCTCTATTCAACTCCACAGTACTACCTGCAATATGCTAAGAGGCAGAAACATGGGCACTCATGGAGTCCTTCTTCTTCTTCTTCTTTTTCGTACGCTGTCAGACGTCAACTTGAATTTGTTCGAAGAAAGCAGCTGTCATCCTGAGGCTGTCGACACTGACATAGAGCTTATCTAGTGTTGCCACTGGTGATGGCCACATGTGCTTTCTCTGGTCCTCGTATGTTGGGCAATTTTGCAGTAGATGTTCAGCGGTCATTTTCCCTGTGCCACAGGTGCATTCGTCAGTGCCACCTATCTTCAGTTTATTGAATAGATGGTACCTCAGTCTGTTGTGGCCTGTGCGGAGTCTGAAGACCACGGCCTGCTCTCTTCTGTTCAGCTGGTAGTAGGCATCATTTTTTGTGTAGCCAGTATGTTCTGTTTCCCATTTGGCCATGTATCTGGCCCTAATAAACCTTTTGGACTCTTCGTAGGTCACACTAGAATCATTCATGGAGTTCAAACTCAGAGGGACAGAGGCCTCCCTCGAGAGACGCATGGTCTGCCCAAGCTGCATAGCCAATGCACAAAAGGTCTTCACAACTCAGACATACGTCAATTGTCCCTGGTGGAAGATGCGGTTAGTTATGCAGACAAGATGAAACATCGCTGGGGAAGGCACTTACTGCGAAGAACAGACGACCGTTGGAGCACAGTGACAGCAATATGGTACCCCAGAGACGAGAAACGACCACCAAAACGTTGGTCATACTCTCTTGTCTCCTGCAACAACATTCACGATGACATACATGGGCGACTAATTATCCACTGGTTCACCGTGGCCCAAGACAGAAATCATTGGAATAGAAGTTGAGACCTGCAACAGTGTAACCACCGCTGAAGAACTGGTCGAGTAATCCAGTAACATGAAAACTTAGTTGTTCACTGCAAATGGCTACCTGATGCTGTTAGGAGTTAGGGAAGGCAAACAAGTGAAGAAGGGAACTAAATAAAAGCCGATTTGAAATATCTTACTCTGATCTCCGGAATAAGATTTATTCACTCTTATCGGTTTCCTGTATTCCGTGAGAAACAGCAATTTATAACATTAAGCAGGGTAAGAAAAAGTACTGATCAGACTATGCTAGTCAGAGCCTGGGAAAACAAAGGCCCGTCAAAGGCCCGTTGCGTCGATCGACCACTACCTGTCCAACAGCTGAGGCTGTGTTCATGCGTTGCACATTGGCCGAAATCTCTACAGACTCCCCAAGTGGAGCCGAGTACTCTGCTGCCTTGAGATGAAGACTGCAAAGAGTGTGTTATACCAATGTTTGTGTCAGGCTTTCCGTGTCTGTCCATGTTAAACTCCCTATTTTTCCTTGTTCCGCCGCTGAGTATTCTATATTTTGTCCACCTTTTGGCCAGCGTCATCCTTGCTGTGCTGAGAATACGAGGTTGGGAGAGGTATCATGTAACCTCCAGTGGGTGGAGGGAGGGGCAGGAGGAAGGTGACTTCAGTCCGACCAAGGAGGTACTTGAGTAGTGATAACCTGGACTAAATTCTGGTGTGTGTGCAGTTAAGCGGTACGTTGAACTCATCATGGACTGGTTTCCCACGGTTTAATCCAGGCATGAAATGCAGCATAACAAACAGGATAACCGATCGAAAGCACATCAATTCCACCGAATAAAGTCCCTGATATCACCTGGTGAAGGAGTTGTGAAATATAATCCGACAGGAGCCACCAATCATAAAAAAATGACACAAACACACCTGAACGCGCCGAGAGCGCAGCCATTAAGGCGCGGCCATCTTGCTTCTTTCCTCAGACTATGTTAGTCAGAGTCAGATGAAACATACTGACCAGACTATGTTAGTCAGGGTCAAGGAAAACATACCGATCAGACTATATTAGTCAGGGTCTGGCAAAACAAACTGACCAGAACGTTAATTAGGGTCAGTTGAAACATACTGACCAGACAATGTTAGTCAGGGTCAGCTGAAACACTGACCAGACAATGTTAGTCAGGGTCAGGTTAAAATACTGATCAGATAGGGGGACTCAGTGATCTTGTGGATCTTCAGGTGAAAATTCCACTGATCTCTGGGTAATGAGATCGGACTTCTGTGTCCAGTGTCGAGCATGTTAAAAATACATTGACAGTTGGAAATCGAAAAGAGTAGGCTTAATGGTGGCTGCCCGGACAAAACTCAAATAAAATATATACCCAAGTTATTTGTACCTTTCCCAAGTTCGATTGTTAAGATCAGCTATGGATGGCGCCTAACTGGCTGTGGGTCTAATAGCTTTAGTGTTTGAGTCTATTAAGATCAACTTGCACATCGTTTAAACCACCCTCCAAGAAACTGGATGTATACAGACTGTATTCCTATAAACCAATAAAAAGAAATTAAGTTAATTTTATATGCTCAATACATTTTATTTGCCTAATTTTTATTTTCCTCATAAATTCTCTTCCTATTCCCAATCTCTTCATAACCTTCCTAAATGTTCGCTATTCCTTCCATGAAAGGTGGCACATCCTTTTGTATTACCACATTTCTCAAATTATGTATAAATAAATGAACATTAAATCTGTCCCCAATATACCTTCTGCAGCTATCTCCCAAGTGGTGCGTCGGATCTTTGTGTATGACAAGAATAGCACCACTGCCCCACAGAGAGTATGACGTAAGAGACGATTAACTGCGTGACATGGAATAGCACTGACCTTGGTTAGATGGTTTATTGAGAACAGCATAAATAGCACCTAACAGGCCATGGGCTTACTTTTTTATAGTGTTTGAGTCTATTTCAATGAACTCGCACATGGGTTAACCACCCTCTGTTGCACTTGTCCCAACACATCAGAGTAATAGGCTGCTAGAGCCTTGCCTGCTAAGCAGCAAATCCTCCTCTCCCGGCTACCTCCATCACACGCAAGTGTTGGGACTTGCACATGGGGCATCTGTCCCTGCAGAAGTACAGGTCGACTAAGACATGCATCTATTTGCTTCAGAAAAAAAAAAAGAAAACAATGGACAAAGTTACAATTAAGTATCTTGCTACCAACGAAAGACATGATGAATGGTAAAGCCTGAGAAATGAAATGCCTAAGGGGCATCATTGACATCAGCAGGAAAGTTACAGTGAGAAAAATTGCAGGATCCAGTTCCTGTGATGATAAAAGATAGCATTACAGAAAATCAAACGGTTCAGTCCTCTCATGATAACTGAAATTGGTCAGCTACCACAGCACACCTATAACAAAAGCTGATCTGGTTACAGGGCATAAGGAAAACAAAGATCCAGGTGGTTAGATGATATAAAAGAAACCCATGAAAACAAAGAATCCAACACACTTCTCCACACAATGCTGCACTGCAAGAGTGGATATGATCAGTAGAAGTAAGAAAAATTTTGTTACCAAGAAAATAATTCAATCAATCAATCAAGCCTGCCGCTCCACTCCGTGAATAGACCACTGACAACATCCTGCCAACATACACGGGCCTGGGCTGCTCTGTCTGCCTCTCTTCAGGTGTATTCATTTAATCTTAGTTTCTTCTCACATTCTTTTGTACACGTATTTTTTGGTCTACCTCTCTCTCTCTCTCTTGAGGATTCTATGCAAGAGCCTGTCTGGCTATGTTGGACAGTGTCTTCCATAGCGTATGTCCTATTTAGGATAATTTTCTTTGCTTTATTTGTTGTTCCAGTGGCTGTTGTTGGCTCTTTTTCCATAGATTCCTCACCATGTCCTGCCACTTTATGCCAATTATTCTTTGTAGGCATCTGTTAATGAAGGACTGGAGTCTTTGTTGCATGGCCTTGGTAGTTCTCCATGTCTCCACTCCATACTTAACTTAATGTCTTTATACTGGTTTAGAAGACTCTGCAGAGTCTGTATACAACAAGTTCCATTTACATCACCTTGCTCTAGAAGCTGTACGCATCCAATCTATTCTTAAATGCTTTAACCATCCCAGCCTCCACCACCTCCCTTGGCAATGCATTTCAAGCATTCATAACTCTCTGGCTAAAAAAATACTTCCTAATATCTAATCTGGACCTCTCCTTAGTCAACTTGTAGCTGTGCCCTCTTGTTCTTGTTGGTGGTTGTATTTTAAGAAACTTGTTATAGTCTAACTTATCAATTCCTCTGATCATCTTATAAACCTGTATTAAGTCATACAGCAAGACTGACTTGACACTGGTATTGAATATTCTAACTTTGGTGTGCATCTTGATTTCTTAGGATCTCCATATGTTTTTTAGCCTCAAGAGTGCCCCTTTGCCTTTCCAATTCTGTTCCTTACATCTGTATCTCCTGATGTGTCAGTTGTGCTGGCCAAATACATAATGGTATCCACTTTTTCCAACTGTTCTACCTCCACCATGATTGGTTCATTGTAAATATTGTTAAAATTAAGGAGCTTGAATTTCTTCATGTTGATATTCAGTCCCAATTTGGCTTATCGTCTTTCACCCTACCAAGTTTCTCTTGCATTTAGCCATGATTGTGTGACAAAAGTAGCAGATGATCTGTGTAGTACAGATTCTCTTGTTGTGTCCACTGAATACCAGTTCTTTTTCCTTCAGTTGATGTCTTCATTATCCAATCTATAGCCAAGACAAACAGGAAGGGTGACAGCAGGCATCCTTGCTCAGCCCTTTTTGCACTTTAAAGTTCTCAGTCAGTGGTCCTTCATGTACCACTCTACTAACTGTATCTTTGAGCTTTGGGCAAACTTTGCATGAGGGTTATGATAATTATGATACTTCTGACCTATTTATGGGAATGCTAATAGATGCAGGAAAACAAAATACAGAACTAAAGTGTTGTGGAATACAGAATCACACAAGAGGGTGTTCAGCATCAAATAGCAACCATCCCATCATTGTAAACAACAAAATACTGCCTTATTCATTTCTTAATTTAACGTTTTTATACTGGTTTAGAAAACTATGCGGTCTGTAAACAATCAGTTTCATTTACATTTCCTTGCTCTAAAAGCTATGTTCCATCCAATCTATTCTTAAATGCATTAATTGTCCCTGCCTCCACTATTTCCTATGACAATGCATTCCAAGCATTCACCGTTCTCTGACTAAAAAAATATTTCTTAATATCTAAATATCTAATCTGGACCTTTCTTTAGTTAATTTGTAGCTATGCCCTCTTGTTCTTGTAGGTGTTTGTATTTTGAAAAACTTGTTATTGTCTATAGTCTTGGTAGCTTTCTAAAGCATACAAGTTCCGCGATTTTAGTAGATGCTTATTAAAACTTTATAAATTTCATCTTACAGTATTCTTTTAGGTAGCTGATTTCTTTTGTGCTATTTTTACTTGTCCAGTGTGGCAAATGTATTTAGGTCAAAATTTTCATTTTGCCACATACTCCATTTATGTAAAATGGCACTTACAAATTTTCAAACAAAATCACTGGTTATGGAAAGAATTCTGGTCTAGACTAGGCTGGACGGAGAGTTTTTGTGCCTGCCGCATATTAAATTGTTATGTGATTAAGAAATCAACACCAATAAAAAAAAAAAAGTTTGGCAAATGAAAATAGATATTACAGAGTACTTACAATGGAAAAACTTCAAAATCATTCAATGAATGCAAAACTAGAAGTAATGGAGAGGCTACTTTGTAAAAATTTGCCTTGTCCTTACCAGTTCTCACACAGATAAAGACAGAGCCCTGAACAACAAGCAGCACACTCATACCATGCAAGAAAATTATATTCCCAGTTGATTTACAACATAATATGAGTGACAAAAAAAAAGACAACCATATACTTTGAGAAAACATATCACTTTGGATATTTGCAGAATTGACCCAATTATATACAATCGCAAAGCAGTGATGGCCATAACATCAGATGGTTTTATCTTAATAATGTGATGTGCCCTGTAATTAGATTATAGTGCGAAAGTGAATGCGCTGGCCATCAATTTCACTCTTATCCCGAGCTACCTTGGATCAGTGGCAAGACTATTGGTCGAGACGACTGGAGGTAACTCAGGATGCAGGCGCTCTTGTTTTACCTCCTGTGAGACCAGGGGTCGCTTGAAACTTGCAGGATTCAATCGCCCACCGTTTCCGTTCATCACTGTGAGAAGCGAGTGCTTTAATCGCTTGACTTCAGCAACCCCCTACAGTGGATATACAGATGACAACATCGAGCATGTCTATGAGCTGCTTGAATTTCAACTATGCCAACCAGCATACAAAATAGTCGTCATTGGGGACATTAATACGATAATAGGGCTTAGGCAGACAGGCGCTTTCTCCAAATACGGAAACTTCATGTAATGAAGGCATTTACACAAAATAGTAGCAAGAAACAGGAAACCCATATCAGTGGTTTAATTCAAAAACAAATTTGGAACTGAGACTAATAAGTACAACTGCAACTGCCATTTTTGACAACAAAAGTAATGTCAGAGACGAGATAGTTTTGCTTGCATATTCCCTATCAGTTAATAAAAATGTAATATCCAGTAGATAATTTATTAAATTCATGATTTATCACTGGTAGAACACAGCAAAGGATCGAGATGCATATAAAATGCTGTTGGCTTCCTGACGGACTGACGCTGAGAATAACGTTATAATTCAGGATGATTTATCACTGTGCCATAAAGAATATTTTAGATAAATTCTATGTGAACGTGTTTTCTTGTTTATTATAGCTTTTACAGTCTTTAAGCGTCCAATCACGATCAGATGAATTTGACCAGATTTACAGTAAATATTATGCCAGATGTAAATACATAAAATGTGTACATAAACTACTCATGTATTGAGCGTTGGAGTGGCAGAGATTAGAGTGTTTATCTCTCCCAGAAATGGATTGCATTGAAACACAAATCACAGCAAGTTCTTGTCTACCCAGCTGTAAATGACTACCTGACTTATAGATAAGGAAGACAAAGTAGATAAAACTAAGCACAACCCTCTTTAAAAAAATACCCCAAACAAGGAAGGATCTAACCCTTCAACATCATCAGGGGTGCAGGGAACGGCGTGGGTTAGTGGATAAATGACACTGCTCACAACTCGAAGATGCTGGGTTCGATCCCTATCACAGCACTGGCCATCACCCGGGGGAAGCAAACCCTTAGAAAATGCAGGAGGAAGCAGACCCTTACATATAATGAATAACGAAGTCGGATGCACTGGGCCGACAGGTGCAAAATAAAAACAGCAGTGCAACGCACACCGCCTTCGGGGAATAAGGCGAACATCCCCCCCCCCCAAAAAAAACAATCAGGGGTGCATGCTAAGGGGTTACCTTTCAATAATTCAATCAATCAAAACATTTTAAGCTCCTTGTGGAGCATACATCTTCAACAAATACACATCAAGTCATCAAATGTTGATCTGCCCATATCATTTGAAGTTTTTGTGGGTTAAAGATTCTAAAGAATGGTGTAGCCCCATGTCCAACCATTGTTAGTAGACTTTGACAACTTGTTTGGCAAACTACAGTGTTACTATTCTTTACTCCGATTTCAGGTGCACATAACACTCAGGACTATCTGTAACTGCCACATATCAAAAATTGGCAACCAAATTTATTTCTTTTTAGTTGTTTTTTTATGGACATTGTATTATAGCAAACTGTGACAACAGGCTTCTGGAAATAGGAAGTGAGGATGACAAAGAGAGAGGCTACTGGACAGTTTAACATCATGGTATGAAAAGGAAATCTACAATTTTTTACTCCCATATTATAATTATACACACTACAGCAGCTTAAAGAGAAGTTATTAATGGAATCCATGTTGTCTTCAAATCATGTAAACTATATCTGAAGTTTAATTTCTTGGAACAAGCAGCCTCATCATGTAAAAGTAATTTATATAAATGTCATTACTACAATAGCGCGGTGAATTGTACAGTTTTCATACTATGCTTCAAATGGGGCATAATATGAGACGAGAATATTTTACTGAGTAAGTAAAGTAAAGTAGCCCATAGCATTACTGCCGTAGGGGAGTGAGGTGTTAGCGAACTCGCATTTCAAAGGCTCGGCTATATGAGGGCGGTAACCATCTCCTCTCCCTCGCTGCTTTTACTTCCCAGACTGAACCAGTACCCATTTTAGGCTGGGTTGACCCAGAAGCCATTGCGGTCTGAAAAAACATTACCGCCTCAACTGGGGAATGAACACCACTCAGATGTAAAGCCAGCACACTAACCACTGCGCTACGAGGCTCCAGTAAGTGCTATATGGTTAAAAAAGAAGTCCTTCAGCAGACATAACCAATGGTCAGGAAAGAAGTGTTAGAGGCTTCAGTATACTAAGCCTCAGCTTGTGAGGTGGGATGACCAGTTCCCTTCCCACTGCCTTTTCCTTCCCTAAAAGTCAGGTACCCATTTTCAGCTGCGTTGACTGGAGCTGCTGGTAGTGGGAGTTGAACCCCGTAACTTTGCCATGAAAAGCGAGTACTTTACCACTGTGCTAAACAGCCGGGAAGCAAATGTCAACAAATAACAGGCAAACCCACCTCATTAACAAGTTGTGATGTCTCTAACTCTTCACTTTCCGATCAACAGTTACTGTTATGGGATTTTCTTCATCTTGCTTTTTCAAGTGCTATCAGTTTTTTTAACATTAATACACTTACACTAAAAATAATCTGATGCAGTCTCCCAGGGATTCAGAAAAAGTGTAGCAAGAGCCTCAGTAACTGAGCAAAGCTCTATACATTTTTGGTGACCAAAACTGACTTCAAAACTCTAAAGCAAGGTTTTCCGTCTACTGTTCTGCCGAACTGGGGTACCACAGAAAATCTCTAGTGATTCAGCAAGATCATGATTGTATAAATTTAAATTTAAAAGAAAAACTAAGCTAGCGGATGTGGATGGAGGGCGGAGATCAAGAAATTGTGCATATCAGTTTTTCAATTAAACGGCTATATTTTCTATAGTTTCTTTTTACTATTCAACAATACCAATACATTTTTATGTTGTATATGAAATTAAATACAATCAAAAGAGCAAAGGCAATTATTATTAGATTATATTATTTACTGATTACATTAGCGTTCTTTGAACTATAACTTAACTTAACGTCTTTATACTGGTTTAGAAGACTATAGAGTCTGTATACAACCATTTTCTAGGAGGGTGGTTTTTATCGATGTGCATGTCTTAACAGACTCAAACACTAGAGCTAAATAGACCCACAGCCAGTTAAGCGCCATCTATAGCTGCTCTTAAAAAACCACATGGGAAAAGGTACAAATAACTTGGATAGATTTTGTATTTGAATTTTGTCTGGGCAGCAGCCATTAAGCCTGGTCTTTTTGATTTCCAACTGCCAAGGAATTCTTAACATGCTCGACACTGAACACAGGAGTCCAATCTCATTACTCATAGATCAGGGGAATGTTTACCACAATATCCACGTGAAAAAAATCCGTCTCCACCATGATTCGAACACGCAACCTCTAACACCTGAGGCGAACACCTTACCTTGAGACCACTGTCCACCTATAGATACAATAATATAAATAGAAGGATTTCCTGAAACCTGAAAGTAATTTGAAGGGTTCTGTCATGATAAAAACGGTTGAAAAAGGCTGCCCTAAAAAAACAGAAGCTTACCTGTCAAATTGTAAAGGAAAGTGATGTTTTGATAGGCATTTTCCTACACAAAAAATGATGCCTATTACCAGTTGAACAGAAGAGAGCAGGTCGTGGTCTTAAGACTTCGCACTGGCCACAATAGACTGAGGTACCACCTATTCAATAAATTGAAGATAGGTGGCACTGACGAATGAACGTGCGGTACTGGGAAAATGACCGCTGAACATCTGCTGCAAAACTGCCCGACATACGAGGATCAGAGAAAGCAGATGTAGCCATCACCAGTGGCAACACTAGACAAGCTCTATGGCAGTGTTGACAGCCTCAGGATAACCGCTGCTTTTTTTGAAAAAAATAAAGGTTGACGTCTGACAGCGTACGAAGAAGAAGAAGAAGAAGATAGGCATTTTCCCATTTAAACAAAAACATGTTTCCGTTTGTCTTATTTTTCAAGGTGGAGTACATTGAACTATGTTTTGTGCCTTACAGCCCAGAGAATTCAACTTCAGCATGTATTTTATAAATCCAATATATTTTCAATAGGGAAGCAATCTTCTTGAATCTGAACATTAATATGATAATCATGTTTGGGTTATGAACTAACCACTTCGTTATGAAGACTTCCTTTGTCAATGTGAGAATGTACAAGTAGTTGGTAACGCTTTCGTTTAACCATTTGAAATTGTTTGTTCTTAAATTACACTTTTAGTCTTTTCTTTAAATAAGAAAGGTAATTGAAAACATTAACCTCCATAAATATTATTTTAAAAGCAGAGTTCTTGAGTACTCGTGCCATTTTGGAAAATCTCTGCACATTTCAAACAGATTAATACATCAATAGATGAGACTGGCTAGATGATTAGAGTGCCCAAAACCTATTCCAACTTTACAAAAAATATATCCCATGATCAGCATAACACCCACTGAGACTCAATGAAGTGTTGAATCAGAAATTGAAATAGAGAAACAGGTAAATGGCTCAAGGTACCCTTTGTTTGGTCTCACCGTACAGCGCACAACACTGAAATCTAGATGCAGTTTCATACAGTCAAAACAACTCATACAGACTAGTGCTGGAAAATGCTGCATAAAAAAAAAAATTTAATGAACTGACACAGGTTCCCTGGATAGAACTGCAGGAAGAACCTACGTCTGGACATCATGTGCGTTTGCAACATGGAAGTCACTAAACAAACTCCGAACTGGTGTATCACAATACAGGAACAACTTAAAGAGGTGGGGATACATGGATGATGAGATATGTGACTGTGGACGAACATAAGACCCAGACCTCCTGACAATCTGTCCAAATCTACGGAAATGGGGACGATGAGGCTAAGATCTGGTCAGGCAAAACACACTGATCAAACAATGTTAGCCAGGGTCAGTAGAAATATACTCTCCAAGACTCTCACCTGACCTCCTCATTAGTCATACTGGAAACAAGTTGTTGTCGAGGACAACAGTCTCTCTAACAAGGTGAGGCTCGAAGTGATCCCCATAGTAGTGAGTGACAATCAGATGAAGCCAAGCATTGCACAACCGCCTGGAGGACCCTGGTCCACTTCATCAGCACGCTCGGGATGTCAAGAAAGCTACTACATTCTGCCCCAAGTTCCATCCTTTTCAGGGCACACAAAAGGGTTACCAACCCATTGTGGGCATTTTCAACCAACCAACCAACCAACCAACCAACCAACCAACCTATGGAAACAAGCAATATGGATGACAGGGGAATGACAAGTTAATACACGTGGCTGAACATTGGAAACACGATGTCTGACATGGCACCGATGATGCAGGAAGTAAGTCAGTATTGCGTACTACTCACTAAGCTCCTCACATTGATTCCCCCCCATCAGAAAAAAGAACATGAACATTTCTTAATTGAAACAGTCTAAATCGTGAATGGTAATATTGATATTTCTTTCTTCTGGGTTACTTCACACAAACCTGTCAATGAGAAATTTAGATGCGATTTTAAATGAATGGGTCAGTGTAACATTTGTATTTCTGTTACTACTTGACACTGTTCAACAGTTGCACGCTAAGTCCATTATTTAAGGTTAAAAAGAAAAGTTAGTTGTCCATCGCAAGAGATGATGGCGACATCATCAGATTGTTTTTATCTTGATGATGTAACTTGTGCTGTATTTGGATTATAGTGAGTAAGAAGCTGCGCTGGTCATCAACCTCACTCTCTGATCCTGAACTACTTTTGAGCAGTGGCAAGACATAAGTCAAGACGACTGGAAGTAATTCAGGATGCAGGCATTCTGGTCCCACCTCTTTGAGACCAGGGGTCACTTGACACTTGCGGGGCTCGAGCGCATGCCGTTTCCGTTCATCGCTTGTGAGGTTATCTATGTAAGGTTATCTTTGGTGTGAAGTACCATTTTTTGGGATACCATTTTCTTAAAAAATGGCAATTAACCATATTTTTTAATGAAGTTACTTTGAGAAACTACATGCATATGCTAATCTTATAACAGAGACAATGAACCATCATCATTGAATATTTTACTGCCTCAGCACTATTAGATCAGAACTACAGAGAACAATAAAAGATATGAACAAAGGGAAAGCAACAGGCATGGACAGGCACATATAGAATGAGGGAAACCCTAAGGATTTTTATGTGCAATGCTATCTCCAATATAGAATTTATACTGCATGACCTGATTACATCTATCCCTATAACATCTATCCAAGAAACCTTGTGGTGAAAACAAATGTTCAGGTTTGAGAACGATCAGCCTGATGAGTTACATGATTAAATTATTTCTAAAAATGTACAGGAGAAAATTAAGTGTAGAATAGGCAACAAAGTTCAGGAGAGCAATTTGGATTTGGACAGAACAGTGGAACAAGATAGAAGTATTATTATGTATATGTGTACTGGCAGAAAAATGTGTAAAAGTACAAAACAAAAACATTTCTATGTGCTTTATGGACTACAGTAAGGGCCTTTGACAGAATCCGGCTTGAGAAACTAATTACATGTCTGACAAACATAGAGAAGTTACCAGAATACTCGGTAAACTATAATATAACAATAATAAAACCCCGGCCCAATCATAGTACACCAGGCAAAATACCGCAATGAGTTTAAACAACATTTGGCCACCTGGCATTAGGCACTTCCTTTGCCCGGTTGAACACTAGGATTACATATTACAGTATTATCAAAAGGGGACTTATCTAAACTTATAAATAATAGGAACGCAAACAATAAAATTGTTAACACAGAAATCATAAACAAGATTCTTAAATTTAGAAGAACATGTACATATATAAATAAACATTTTACAATTATACCTGTCACACCCGTGATCAACAAATCTGAAAAATTGTTCAATGAATATACCTAATGAATTATTAGTCAACATGGCTACTGCTGTTACAAGCAACCCGTAGTCTCCAGTAACAAGCTTTAACATTGACGAGAAATGTATACAAAAATATGGTTGTAAGTTTTCTTTGTGGATCCTTGCATTTATTATTTGAGCGGACCAAATATTAGACCTTCTGTATTACAAGGGAAAGTCATGCATATATTGTATTGCCAATTATTGCCCAAGACTAAAGTCAAGACAAAGTTTTATACAGTTAACCCAGCCCCCACAGGAAATTGACACATCGAAAGTTGGAAACAGCTGACACAGGTGCCCTTGATCGAGTTATGGGAGGAAACTGCGCCTGGACAGCTCCTGCCCAACGCAACATGGAAGTCACTAAATAGACTTTGAACTGGTGTTTCATGATGCAGAAAAAACCTGAAAAGATGGAGATACAGGAATAATGAAACATGCAAATGTGGAGTAACACAAGACCAGGACCATCTAATCATCTGCCCAAACCTCCCGGAGACTTGTAGCATGGATGACCTGCTGAGTGCCAGTGACAGGGCAATCTACGTGGCTGAATTCTGGAAGAATGAAGTGTGACGTAGTCCCTAGGACATGGAAAGTAAATAAGTAATGCCATTTAAAGTCCTGTATGAGCCAGGCTGTCATAACAATGCAGCAGACATCAAGGGCAAGTCAACGTCAATTCAGAAAACCACCTGTCACCAAGGCTATATTTAAGTACTAGGATTTTAAAACGAGTCTTTGAACTCTATATGGGCTCATACTTGTTATATGGAAAGTTTCATATGATCACTTTACCCTTTCATATCTGACATATGTTCATGAGCCATGCAGCCTCATCATGCAAAACAGTGTTCTGCAGAAACCATCTCAGCAAATGCACATCAATGTCTAGGTGTATTCTTCCTGTAAAAAGGCTAACACCTACTGAATTGAGAAAGACCATGTTATGATGAAATTCTGTTGGATCTGTTATTTATGAAAACAAATCTGAAGACAATACCTTATAGCTTTAACAACAGGCAACTCAAGAAGGTTGCAGTTGAGGTTGGCAAACTCACATACAAAATAAAGTGCTGCAGAAAGTAGGATTGAAAGAACACATAAATGCTTTGACACAGGTTCTCTGCAAGGAAGACAACTGTAAAGGCAGTTCAATGATTCTTTTGGAGTTAATGGACATGAAAAGTTGTAACTAAATTGTCTATAGCCCTTTTCAGGAGTGCCTTTACAGTTGCACATGAGTTTAGAACTTGATGATGTATATTAAAGACTTTGTCTGTGGTTGAAAATAATGTAAAGTCCCTACACACTACAAAGGTTGTAAGCAGCATCTGCGATACTGTAACATCAATGACATGATATCAGAATGAACAAATGTGCGTATTCTTCTCTCCCTTATTGGCAAGTTTTAATAACAAATGTTAGGATTAGGTTGTTTAATACTACTGTAAAAATGGGACACCATGGGCTAGTGGTTAAATGACACGGCTCACAATCTGTCCGTAGGTGCTGCTTTCGATCCCCATCACAGCACCGGCCGTTACCCCGGGGAAGCAAACCCTTAGAAAATGCAGGAGGAAGCAGACTCTTACATAAAATGCATGCTGAAGTCGGATGCACTGCGACAACAAGCGAAAAAATAAAAGCCACAGTGCAACGCACACCGCCTTGGGGAATTGAGAAATTAGGCGAACGCAAATAAAATAAAAATAAAAAAAACAAAAACGAAGGAGAAGACCATCTTAACTTAACTTAACGTCTTTATACTGGTTTAGAAGACCCTGCAGAGTCTGTATACAACCAGTTACATTTACATCACCTTGCTCTAAAAGCTATGCGCATCCAGTTTATTCTTAAATGCATTAACTGTCCCTGCCTCCACTACCTCCCCTGGCAATGCATTCCAAGCAGACACCACTCTCTGACTAAAAAAATATTTCCTAATATCTAATCTGGACCTCTCTTTAGTCAGCCTGTAGCTATGCCCTCGTGTTATTGTAGGTGGCTGTATTTTAAAAAACTTGTTATAGTCTAATTTATCGATTCCTCTGGCAAAGAACAGAATAAAATGAACTGAGAGCAGCTGTAGGAACATGTATGATGATGAGAAAGACAACCCAAAATATGAATCATTAGTGAGTGGCAGTTGTAGCCTATGCTCCTATATGAACTAAAATGAATAAATTTGAAAATCTTAGATGTTTACACAGTAGTTAAATCGCATTCTCAGAAATTGATGTTTTAGTTTCATTGAAAGTAAAAAATAAATGAATATTTTGAAAAAAAAGGAATCTTAAACAATAGAAGTTGTGAAAGAATTTGAGTATTCAAGATCTACAATAAAAAAACTCTAGGGACATTGATAGAAATCAGCTGAAGCAATTGCCGCATGCAAACTAATGCAGCTGAAAGATGTGGGTAGGGCATGAGAATTGGTTGCACATAGCTTTTAGAGCAAGGTAATGTCAATGAAACTGATTGTATACAGACTCTGCAGAGTCTTCTAAACAAGTATAAAGATGTTAAGTTAAGAGAAAAAAGATGAAGATCCAACTGATTAAGACATGTGTTTTCCCTGTACTGACATATGGGTGTGAGGCATGGACATTAAATAAAATCTCAGCAAAAAAGATATACTCTTTCAAAATGAAGTGCTATAGAGGGGACATTAAATAAAATCTCTGCAAAAAAGATCTACTCTTTCAAAATGAAGTGCTATAGAGGAAATTGAAAATAGCTTGAACAGAGAATAAATCAAAAAGATACATTTTGTAACAGCTAGGTACAGAAGAAAACTGGCTTATATATAAAACATCACAAGGAACAAGTTCCATTCTACCTGTTATATGAAAAGACACATATTCAGCATGAGACATGCACTTCTGTCCAGGCAGATATGTCAGCACTTAAAAATGAGAATCATTAAATGCTATGTGCATTCAGTTTTGTTGTATGGAGTAGAAACCTGGACACTGAACAAGGAAATTGAGAAGAGTATTGACATCTTTGAAATGGGGGTATTCAGAAAACTTGGATAGGAAAACAAATGGTGAGATCCTGGAACAACTCAAGATAGAGAAGTTACTTTTGAAATAAAAAGGAGAAAATCAAATATTTTGGTAATGTCAAGGGACATGACAGTCTGCTGAAAGTTATATTGGAGAGAAGAGTAAAGGGCAAGAGAGTCAGAGGGCAAGAGATTCAGATGGACAGATGCCATCAAGATGTGGTCGGGACACAGTTTGACCGAGTATACCAACCTGGCACAAAGACAGCTGGTGATCCATTAACGCCAACATCTGATGCGAAGATGGCACTTGATGATGATGAAAAGACACAATGGCTTGGAGAGGAAAATAGTGGAAGGCACGGGGCCTGGGAAAAGGGGAAGAAAATGGTATCAGGACATTATTGACAGTTTGAAGATCTCCATGTGTGAAATGGATCACCTTCCCAGAAATAAAAATGTGTTCAGGACTACTGTAAAGGAGAGCACACACTGGAAAGAACATGCACCGGATATGACATTTATTCCCTTTTTGCGGATAGTCATTGAAATAAACAAAATGTATTTATATTCATGCATTGTGCATTTAAATCTGGACAGTTTAGTATACATTAGTTGATTCTTCATTCAACCATTACCAAACATAAAAGGTACTTGAAAATGCTAAGTTGCTTTAGATTGTCTTGCCAGATTTTCCAAATAAATGTGGCCTAACACAGAAATTACTGTGAGTCAATCTGTTAATCTGACATGTTTTTCAGTGGGTATAGTTTAAGTGGGGCTCAGTGGTCTTGAGGTAAGGTGTCTGCCTCGGATTCCAGAGGTCAGGGGTTTGAATCACAGTGCAGATCGAGATTTTTTCATGTGCATCTCAGATAAAAATGTCCCTGATCTTCAGACTCCTGTGTTCAATGTCGAGCATGTTAAAAATTTCTTGGTAGTTAGAAATAGAAAAGAGTAGGCTTAACAGCAGCTGCCCGGATAAAATGAAAAAATTCAAGTTATAAATTTACCCAAATTATTTGTACCTTCCCTCAGGCTTAGTAAGCCGCAGGAAGTTTAAAATACCTACTACAAATAGCCGAAGCCTATTCGGCTACCTGGCAACAGACATTAAAATGCCTGTTTGAATACCAGGATTTCAAGTATAGATTGCGTTGAAGTAGATTTCACTGTGAGTATTGTTAAGATATACTTTCTTGTGTGTTTTTGTGAAGTTCATATAAACAATATTGTTAGTGTATTGTTTAACTTTATGAAGATCTTTATGAGTGTATTTATGTTTATATAGATTTTGTTTAAGGCATTGTTTAAGTTGATGTAGATTTGTCTGCATATATTGGTCAAGATTATAGTTTTGTCTGTGTGATGTATTTTAGCTGATATGAAACAACAAACCCTTGGTTGGTGAAAGATTTGAGTAAATTAAAAAATCTTTTGGCCACCAAACATCAGGCACAAACTAGGCTGATGGAATACCATGAATACACTTTTACAGTGTATTGTTTAAGCATATGTAGATTATAGGTGTAGTAAGAATGGCACCACTGCCTCACACAGAGAATGTCATAAGAGGTGACTGACTAACTGTGTGACATGGCATAACACCGGCCATGGTTAGGCCGGTTTAGAGCAGCACAGACAGCGCCTAACAGGCTGCGGGTATACTTTGCTCTAGTGTTTGAGATGAATTCACACATTGGTTAGCCATTGTCCCAATACAGCGGAGTATTAAGCTGCTCAATCCTAGCCCACTAAGCAGGAAATCCTTCTCCCGGCTACATCCAGCTCATACTAGACCTGGGACCTGCACAGGGGCATCTACCCCTGTAGAAGTACAGGTCGACTAATAACTAAGATTTATAGATTACACGAAGGAGTTTGACTGTGTGCAACACCAAGCGATATGGAAAATAATGAGAGACATGGGGTTTCCAATGCACTTGATTCAATTGATTGAATCACTATACCAGGAACAACAAGCTGCAGTCAGAATAGCCGGCGAAACATCAGACTGGTTCGAAGTTCAATAGGGTGTAAGACAGAGATGCATACTCTCCCCTTATCTATTCAATATATATGTAGAATATATAATGAGGAACGTCAAAAACGATGGAAATTACGAAAAGGTTAGAGCCATTAACAATCTGCTTGATGTGATACCAGAGCTCAGATAAGCAGATGATACAGTTGTTCTCTCAAAGAGCGCTGTGGGGCTGGATCGAATGATCCTGTCAGTTAAACAGCACAGCAAAGACCAAAATCTATACCTGAATATAAGTAAAACCAAGATAATGAGCACAGACAAGGCAAAAACCAAACCTAAAGCTATTCTAGATCAACAGGAGATTGAGAAAGTCACAAGTTGTGAGTAACTCGGCTCAATTATAAGTAACAATGGAGATTGTCTGAAGGAGAATGGCTATGGAAATACAAAGGTGGAATAAAATGAGTGACAAAAATAAAAATCCTGCAAACTTGTATCTTACCGGTGGCAAAGAACAGATGTGAAACGTGGACCACCACACAAACACTTAAGAAAGAGATTGAATCTTTAGAACTAAATTGCTACAGGAGAATGCTTAAAATACTGTGGATAGCAAAAAGTAAAAATGCAGATATCATAATTGAACTGGATATTAAGGAAAATTGGCAAGTAAACTATATCTTGTCCAAAAAACTAAATTATTTTGGCCACATCAAACGTCATAATGGCCTGGAAAGAACGATACTGGAGGGTATGGTGCCTGGAAAGCAAGGAAGAGGCAGACCGAGGACACAAGACATCACAGAGGTTCTGAAGATGAAAGTGACAGAGGTTCTGGCCAGAGATCGAGTCTTATAGACCAGCTGTTGTGAGAGCGATATTTTGCAAAGGACACACTACATGATGATGATATGTATGTTTTTCTACTTGTATTGTTCAAGTATATGTAGATATTTCTATGTATTTTGTTTAATCACATGTGGATTTTCTGTTTGTATTGTTTAAGTATATACTATATGTAGATGTTTCTGATGGTTTGTTTAACCATATGCATATATTTATTTGTATATTGTTCAAACATATGTAGATATGTCATGATTATTGTTTAGGGATAGTAGATGTTTTATGTGCATTGTTCAAGTTTATGTAGATGTTTATTTATATATTGTTCAAGTATACGTAAATGTTTCTGTTTATATTGTTTAAATATATGTAGATGTTTCATGTATATGTAGATGTTTTGTGTATAATGTTTAAGTATAATAGATATTTCATAAAGTATTGTTTAAGTACATATCGAATTTTCTGTGGGTATTGTTTAGTTGTGGTAGTACATGCATATATTTCATTAAGTATTGTTTAAGTATAAGCATATTTTTCTGTGGGTATTGTTTAGTTGTGGCAGAACATGCAAATATTTCATTAAGTATTGTTCAAGTATAGGTATATTTTTGTGTGGGTATTGTTTAGTTGTGGCAGGACATGGTGTGAAATGAAGAGCTATGGGAAAGGAGCCAACAATAGTTAATGGAGCAATAAATTAACTCATTCACTCCCACGAGCCGATACAACGGCTTCCGGTTTTTTCTAGAAAACCCAGAAGCCGGTGTATCGGCTTTTGTTACTGTGTTCACAAAATCACATATTTTCCCATTCCTAGTTCTCCTAAATGTTTTATTTTGGTTTTTGGCGGAAGTCCAGATTTTGCACTTTTTCATTCCGGAAGAGTTAGTTTGAGTTTCGTTGAAAAAATGTTTAGTTTCGTAACTTGGAAAATATAATTTTTTTTCGGAGAGCAGCTTTGAAGCTATTCTATGCACCTTCAGCCACACCAAATAGAGTTTTTTCAGTAAAAGCTCAGGAATAGATAGATTATATTATTGCTAATGGTAGTGATGATGAAGATATCGATCGTTATGATAGCGCTGTTTCAATTTATTTATCTAGTCTTAGTTCTACATCGAGCGATGAAAGTAAAACTAAGTCTACTGACGAAGGGGCGGTGCCCTCTTTTGTCTCAAGCAATGGTAATAACAGTTCACAAATTAAGTAAAGGTTCAAGATCCGACACAATCATTCTAGTGTGTATAATATTAATGTGTGTATATATATTTTGAATACAGCAGGAACATTCTTTCCGTGTGCGCGTAAATTGTAAACACTCACGCTGATGTTGATCGGAGCTTTTATTTTTTAGCACGTTTTCAACTTCACGTGCCTTCAGTAAAATGTAAATACTGTGAAAACAACTGCACCAAATTAGGTGCAACTTTCAGAACATCGTCCTTTGAGGATTTCCGTCAATAGAAATTCATTACGTTATTTGTATATTGGTTTAGAGCTGAATAATGTTTTGATGAGGGGAACATTTTTGTTCATAATTTAAAAAAATAACAAACGATTATGCAACTTTAATTCATCAAACACAAATTTACACCTGCATTTGTAAAATATATGTATTCCATTGTATTCTAGTCTCAATTGTGAACAGTTTGGTATATAATATGTGTTATTGTAGTGAACGTCTATTGAAGATAAATAGATCGCAACTAAGTGATGCTGTTTTTCAGTTTTACATAAAAATAAAATTGTGTCCAGAGGTCCAAAATATTTGGGAGTGAATGAGTTAAGAGATGAAAAAAGGGCTGGATAGACCATATCCTGAGGAAGTCTCTGTCCAACTTAACCCGGCAGGCTCTCACATGGAATCTACAAGGGAAGAGAAAGCGAGGTATAACTAAAAATACATGGAGAAGAGAATGTGAAAGGGAACGACGATCAAATGGTTACACCTGGAGAGTACCAGAAAGAGCAGCCCAAGACCACGTATGATGGTGAGATGTGGTCAATGGTCTATGCACCAAGATGTGCTATGGGCTTTGATTTATGTTTGTTTTTTATGTTTATGTTTTAATTTTATGTAACATGTTCTTGTCCATCTATGAAACTGAAGAGCATATCAGTTTGTGTTGTGCCGATATCACAAAGAATTTAACATGAACAACTAAAATGTACAAAGAAAGTTACAAACAGACCAGAAATAGCGGATAGTGCAGACAAATATGTTGTTTCATTTTGACCTATCCTGTCAAATTGTTATGACTTACACCAGTACTTGAAATACAGGGGATCAAGATGCAGAGCAGCGCATAAACTGCAGCGGTCAGCTACCCATAGCTGACTGCTAGCATCAGGGTCAGCAAACCAGAGCTGCCAAGACCATTCTACACCTCCATGTGGTGATCCTGGATAACAAGCTGCAACAGAGCAGACTGGCTAAGTAGAAAGGATTGAAGAGGGAGGGCAACCCGGTACTCAAAAATGCTTGTTGAAGTCAGATGTGTTGGACCGAAAGGTGCAAATATCGCAGTCAAACTGTAAGCCACGACACAATGCATTCCGTTCTCTAGACTACATTCCGCTACTTGCAAAGCTTTTTTCAGGGCTTGATAGCGCGAGATTGAGAATGAACGAAGAAGAAGAAGAAGAAGAAATACAGAACTCCCATTTATTAATTCAACTTCACTTCCCTCGCCGCATCGTTTGTTGAAGTATAGGTCCAATGCTGCATTTAGCTCCACTAACCAGCTATTAGGTAACCTGATTCCTGTCATTTGCAGTTCATGTTTTACAGCAATGGTAACATGCAGACATCTTTGAGCTCGAAACAGAAAAGTTCAAAGCACTCATTCCAGAACCATGGATACAAAGCCAGAACTGGTCCAAAATAATTGTCAAGGTTGCAAGGATAACGAAGAAAAGTGAGAAGTCAGCAACAGAACAGAATATTCACATTCTGCAAGAGCTCAAGAGACAGTACCAAAGCAAGTCCTGGACACATGTGTACACAGATGAATCAGCCACGGAGAGCGGAAAAAGGAGAGGCAGTGAAATGTACATTGTCCACTCCAACTCAACATAGAAAATCATTTCATACCAGCAGGAAAGACTTGTACCAATTTTAGAGCTGAAGCAGCAGCTGTTCACCGAGGATCCTTATCATCTAAAACATAACTACAAGGAAAACGGTCATACTAACAGACTCCAGGAGTGTACTCCAAGCCATCTTAAGCCCCAAACAAGATAGTAAAGTAAAGTAACCCATAACATTACTGCCGTAGGGGTGGGAGGTGTTAGTGATCTCACATTTCAAAGGCTCGGCTATATGAGGGCGGTAGCCATCTCCTCTCCCTCGCCACTTTTACTTCCCGGACTGAACTTGTAACCATTTAAGGCTGGGTCGACCCGGGAGTCTGAAAAAACACTAACGCCTCAACTGGGGAATGAACCCAGGACCACTCAAATAAAAAGCCAGAGCTCTAACCACTGCGCTACACGGCTCCCTAAGATAGACTAGATAGACTCCCACATAAAATAAAACACAACATCAGATTGTTATCCTAAAATCAGATCTAGTACTACAGTGGATTCTGGTCCTCTGTGGAATCCTTGGAAACATGAAAGCAGATGAGCTTGCAAAAGCCGGATGTGGCGGCATGCAGACTCGCCTTCACAGACCTACAAAGAAGCAGAGACACTTATCAAACAATCCATGAGAACGGAATGGAGAGACCAGCACAAAGAATACAAGCCAGTAAGTCACAGCATAGACAAACTTAGCAGAGATGGGCAGAGAAAGATCTTCAGACTCAGAATGGGACACTGCAGACTCAAAGGTCCACCTCCATAGAATGGGTCTCAGAGGCACTGCCATGTGCAATTGTGGAACACCAAAGCAAATATCAGAACATATCCTGCAGAACTGCACCACTTATACAGACTAGAGAGAGGCAGTGTGGCACGAAAAGCTGTGGTGGACCGGTGAAGACCTGAAACGAACAGTCTCCTTTGTGAACCACAACGGACTAAAAGTATGACCTCAGTTGATTGAAGAAGAAGATGACAATAGCAATGGTTTTAACATGTTGAGATCTTTAATAACCTTTTACGAAAAGCAAGGAAGTAAACATTGATTCTAGTTTGTTTGTTCCAGGAACCACTCATTTATTGTTAATTTGCTGTACTATGCATTTGTACCAGTGGTCTTGAGGCAAGGTGTTTGCCTGAAGTGCCGGAGGTAGCAGGTTTGAATCACCGTGGAGACCGTGGTTTTTTCCACGTGGATTTTCTGGTAAAAATTCCCCTATTCTCTGGGTAGTGAGAGCGGACTCTCATGTTCAGTGCCGAGCATGTTAAAAATACCTTGGCAGTTAGAAGTCGAAAAGAGTAGGCTTAATGGCCACTGCCCGGACAAAATTCTAGCTTCAAAATCTACTAAAATTATTTGTATCTTCCCCCAAGCCTATAAATAAATAATTCATTATTAACTAATTTTTTGGATTGTACTTTATGCTATTCATTTAACTAGTTTCTTTTGCGCTGTTTAAGTTATGTCCAGTCTTTGACAAAAACCTTTATTGATTTCAACATTTGTCTACATCAATTATTGTACTTTTGCAAATCATAACTTTTTTTGGCTCAGACAATTACTTAACTTAATGTCTTTATATTGGTTTAAAAGGCTCTTTAGAGTCTGTATACAACCAGTTTCTTTTACATTTCCTTGATCTAAGAACTATGTGCATCCAATCTATTTCTATTTCTAAATGTATTAATTGACCCTGCCTCCACTATTTTCTGTGGCAATGTATTCCGTCGGCTAAAAAGCCAGTTCGCGCGGCAGCTATGGCTGACCAGGAAAGCTTCTTCAACGAAATCACCGATACATTTGAAACAGGTCTCAGATTCAACGATCTCAGACTTGAATACCATGCCATCAGGCATTGTTAGAAAGCGCCTAACAATACTGAGTTTGTCAATAGAGCAGATGGCTCACCATGTTCAACACACAAAGAAGTAGCGGACAGATGGAAGGGGCAATATACGCTCGCTCTCAATCATCCTCCAGCAACGACTTGCCCCGACCTGGACTTGAAATGTGTGGATACTCTCCCTAATGCGGAGACGTGACAAGTGCATCGACCCTCCAAATTTGGCAGAAGTCCAAACCGCCATATGGAGGCTTAAAGATGGGCATGCTGCAGGTCCGGATCATATTTCGCCAGAGCTTCTGAAGTACGCCATGGACCCCAACAGCTCTGCTCTTCACCACCTCTTTTTACAAGTCTGGAGAACAGGACACGTTCCCGCAGATTGGCGAGATGGAATAGTTGTTGCCCTATACAAAGGCAAGGGAAGCCGTAAGGACTGCAACAACTATAGACCAATCACACTGCTCTCAGTCCCAGGCAAGTTATTTGCACATGTGCTGCCAGCCCAGATCAAGCCTCTCCTGATAAAAAAACGCTGTCCCCATCAGTTTGGTTTTACCCCAGGTAGATCAACTGTGGATGCCATTCTTGCTTTCCGGCTCCTGGCTGAGCTGCATCTTGCATTCAACCGCCCTCTCTGCGCTGCGTATATGGATCTAAAGGCTGCATTTGATTCGGTCGATAGGTCCACACTCTGGAAAGCCCTGCAATGCATCGGAACTCCTGGCCCACTGCTGAACTTGATAAGGGAGCTACACACGGACACCCGAACCAGAGTTCATCTGGGAGGTACTCTCTCGGGAAGATTTTCAAAATCGTCGACGGTCAGGCAGCGTTGCGTTCTTGCCCCTGACCTTTTCTGCCGAGCCATCGACTGGATCCTACACCGCCATGACTCCCACCATCCAGACATTGTCATGAACTAAACGTGCATCACAGACCTCACCTATGCTGATGACATAGTCCTAGTTGGCCCAGATAATGCGGCTCTGCAACAGTCTCTCGAGGAACTGTATCTCAAAACATCAAACCTGGGTCTACCATTATCCTAGGCCAACATGAAAATTCAGAACCTTAGCTCCGACACTGGTCCTCACAGCATTGTTGTCCATGGTCACACGGTGGAGGCCACTAATAAATTCACATACCTGGGGAGTTCTTTTTCATCCGATGGACACAGTGCGCCTGACATGTTAAGGCGGATTGGGCTAGCCGCTTCCACTATAAACGACCTTCACCGGGTATGGAATAATGGCAGAGTCTCTCTCGGATAAAAAATGTGTATTTATCAGACATGTGATTCCTGTCCTCCTGTATGGTTCAGAAACTCGAACCCTGCTTAAACAGGACATAACAAGACTCGATGCTTTTCATATACGCAACCAGCAACGCATCCTCGGTATCCAGTGGTTCGATCTTGTCCGTAATGTCAAGGTGTCTGCAAAGACGAGTCTTCCCTCCATCTCGGACACTCTGGCCCGCCACCGTCTGTCTCTGTTTGGTCACATGGTTCAACTGGACCAGGAAATACCGATTTACCAGATAATGTCCAAGTCTGCTATGTGTAACAACAGTCTCCCACTGGCAGGCTGGAGACATGGGAGGGGCCGTCCCCGTTCTACATGGGCTCCGACAGATAGTCTCTCCATCGGCACTGAACAAAGTTAGGCTACAAGCATCAGCGGTTGGACATGGTTGTGGTCGATAGATGCACCAGGCCCTAGATGCCTAGGTGAACATTATTATTATTATGCATTCCAAGCATTTCCCAATCTCTGACTAAAAAAAAAATTTCATAATATCTAATCTGGACCTATTTGTAGGTGGTTGTATTTTGAAAAAAAACTTGTTAAACATTCTTGTGCTTTGTAGTGATGGTTTCTGTAACAGCTTCCTTTCATAATAAAATGTCCAGCCCCATTCACAGACCTTTTTTTGTCAAATTTTAAACATCCAACACTAAGATTCATTGGCTGTATTCTTTGCTCACAAAAATGGAGGCAGCATCTACATATGATCTGATATCAATCTATCTTTATCCCTTTTCCATTTCTCAGTCACCATATTGCACTGTTTTTAAAGTAACAAATGGGTTACATTAGAAAGCTTTAACATCATGGGGATTATGTCTATCTTTTTGTATGCAAGTGATTGAATGAAATAGTATCAAAATAAACTAGTTTTATGAGCAGTTTATGTTATTTAAAAAAAAATCTTAATGTATTATTAGTGGCAGAGTGGTTAGATGACTTGTCAGTCACAGAAGAAGGTTCTGCCTCTGTTTGGGTCTATGCTGTTGTATTGGGGTACCTGGCTTTCATTAAAGGGAAGATAAGGATTAGAACTGCGCTTCTCGGCTAGAGTGAGAGGACAGGTCGTTGCTGAGCGCAGTAGGGCATACATGTCACAGCCTCCAGTTTGAGAATGGAGACAAAAGCAGTGACCTCAGCACTGAAATAGATATCTGAGACTTTTATAACAAGGGTAGTCATTGTGAAAGATGCGCAAGCCGTACTTGAGAAGGGATGACATATACTAGTGGATAGCAGCTATTTAGGCCTTAAACCTCCAGAGGTTGACATGGATCTACTGTCCTGGTCATACTCGGGTTCAGCGCAATGAAAGAGCTGACATCATGGCTTCACAAGAACCCATCATGGGCACATTAGTGATGGATAGAAGTGTCATTTTGAAATCAATCAATGACCCCCTGTTAGATGAGGACACCATAATAGATGAAGCAACAATCCACAGGCTGCAAAGTTTCGACATTAAACGAGGTTCGAGCGGAGTATGGCGCATGAGAGGACGGAGAACGAGAGTGTACAATCAGCGAACTACAGGGACCATCAGCATTAATACCCTACGCCATTTGCTGAGAAAAAATTGAGCACCTGTGGGTATGCCCGGAGTGCAGTGATGCCAATTTATAAAAACAGAAAAAGAAATAGAACTGGTTATTCAATACATTTTTAAAAGGATAAGACCTTGTGCAATGATGTTTCTAAAAAATTATTCTAAAAGACATGACCAATGTTTCAATCTAAAATGTCTTTATCAGGAACTAGACATGTGAAATTAGAACAAATTAAAACAGTGAAATAAGTTAAAAGAATCATAAACAAATGATTTAACTTAGATTGCCGTTTAATTTATACGCTTGTTATTTTTGCTGTTTTCCTTTGTCTAGCCACTGATAAAAGCATAATTAGGTCAAGACCTTGGTACACGTCTGTTAACGCTGTAATGTAAAACTACATTTTAGCATTATTTATTATTTAGCATTATCTCACCTCTGTGAAGACCAAATATACTTGTTAAATGGCACACTGTGAAACAATAATATTATGCCTTGTATCATTATATTATCCATCTTTTCCTTTAAAAGTTCAAAGCAGCCATTAATAGCATTCAGCTGGTGAATGTTACTTGACTACTTTAAAGAAAAAGACCAATGAATATAATCTGCAGAATTGTTCTCCCAAAACCAAAATTCAATATGTGTGGCCTGTTACAGCATCTAATGAGTTGACTGGTTGACTGAGAAACAGAAGGCCACACAAAACCAACATGAATTTGTACAAGAATATCCAAAATACAAAACCATCTGAACAGTTATTCCGCTATTGATTTATTCTGATCTAAAAATAGATTATCAACATTTAAAAATTGATAAAGCTCATACAGAAATGTCAGATTATACATTTTTTTATACAAAATGTAGAAGACAATAAATAAACTAATTTAATTTTAATTTACAAATGTGGTTTAACCAAGAAGACATTTGCCTGTTGTTGAAATTGACGTGGCTGGTTCAAAGGAAAGGTAAACTTTTAAAACAAAAACAAAAATTAGACAAATAATGTCAAAATGTCAAACAAACTATTTAAAGTGTCAACTATTATCAATCTTCTATGATTTTTGAACAAAAATATTCTTTTTTTAAAATGTCATCTGGCTTCTTCCCCATTGCTGGGGCAGTCGAGGGGTTTTAAAGGTTGAGACCTACAGACTGCTGTCGCCACGATGTGTGCTGGCTATGTTAGTTTATTTCACCCCCAACAGAAAAACAACATTTGCCATACCGGGAATTTGAACCGCTGCCATCCTTGCCAGCAGGCAGGCCTCGAAACTATTTGACCACACGTTCCTCTCTTTGATACTGCTTTTTAAAGTTTAACATTTAGTTGTGTGCATTGCAAATTAAAGATCATTTTCTATTTCATGTTCAATGGAAATTTCATGCTTTATTTGCCCTTGTAACGCAGAGAATTAATTTACATTTGATAAATCTTTGTCTATATATTAACACATTAAAAAAAACAGCAACAACATGCCTTCTGAGATGCATACAGAAAAAAATAAATTCATATCACAACATGAATTTAATAAACACACAGCAAACATAGAATTTAGCCCTGGTTGTGATCATAAGTTAAGTGAATAAAATAACAAGATTTTAACATTTTTATAACTAAATATAACACGAGAGACTTGAACATGGATTACAGTACTTATGGCATTCCCTTTCAACAATGCTTTACTACTGCAATTCTGTAAAGCTCATAATGAATTTGAATGATAATTTGTTTTTCCAATATATTACATGAATCATATGGGTACATATTTGTATAATATGAAGCTGAAATAAATGAGTTATAAAAGAAAGGGTCATAACACATAACAAACAAATCAAATGTTTTCTCTAACTATTTCTGTTCCAAAATACAATTTCAACATTGAAGAATTAAAAACACACAAAAATAGCAATGAAAAAAACAGCTCAGTAACTTATAAGGCCACACATTTTTTGTACAATGTAAATAAATGAAGGTTCATGAACTCCGAATAGTAAAACAAAGGAGAAATAAACAGTATAAATGAAGCAAAGTTTTATGGCACGTTCGATAGAAGTAATATAAAAGTTAACATTACATAATGTTAAGTCAGTGGCACTGGTGTTTTCATGTGTAAAAGTCAACAGGTTTTCCTGATCAAACAAAGCATTTGTAGACATGAACAATATGCAATATTGGCGATTGACAACAAATGAGCTATAGTGAAAGATAAAACACAGGAAAACTATATTTGCTGTTGAAATAACCACTTTTGCAATTTAGTATATGAATCACAATAAATAGGGCCATAAAACACAGCTTCTAGGATTTAAATGTACAGATAGAAGACAATTTCTTAGCTACTGCAATTAATGGAATATTTCAAACAGGAACATACAAAATATGATTATAAGCAAGAGTTTTTCACCGCCAATCTCCCTTGAAATTTATCTTAACATTCATGTCTCATATCTTTCTTGAAATTAATAAATTGGCCAATGGGCGATACATTTTCTGAGATCCATCTCAGACTGTTCATGTGACAGTTCTGCACTTTTATGGGAAAGCTCACCTCACGATTGAAGAGCCCGATTTCAAGTACCATATTTCTTCGACCACAAAGACGCCATTGATTATAAGATGCACTCCTTAATTCAGCCAAAGCAACACAGAAAAAAAATCATCTGTGATTCGAAGAAGTTATAGTATCCCCGAAAATATTTTAAAAACTACTATTAACCAGCACACTAACAATAACATTTATTAGGTGATATGTTAAATATCGGGGATTCCGTGCGAAGTGGTTAAGCAGTTGGCCTCGTGATCAGGTGCTGTGGGTTCGACTCCGGACTCCGCCGTCTTTTTCCCGGGTGTTTGATGCGGAGTCCCCTGCATCTCGTAGTCGCCCCCTCCTTGACTTGCTACTGGGATTGGGCGGCTCGAGAAGATAGAGTGAGGATACAAAGTAGCGCAGTTAATCCTTGCTAAAAATAATGCTAGCAAAATTAATTATGCCATCATCGTCTACGATGGACTTTGCCTCTGATTTGCTGTTAAATATCACTTCCTACTGAATTAATATCAGAGTCAACTTCACATTCTGAGTTTGATTCTTTCTTTATCACTTGTTGAGCCATTGCTATCTGTATTATCCCATTATATGTTATCCTTTGAGCCCTAAAGAGCATTGGGGATGCAGCATTTATTAAATAGGCAATGCAATATTGTCTCTAGGATTTGCTTCGAAGATGCTGATACCAATTTTACAAATTTTGATGTGGGCACTTTCTTAATTTTTCTAAAATGTGTCAGCAGCCATTATTGATATTCCTTTCTCAAGTAATCCTTAACCTTTACTGTACCACAGCCGTGAAATTGCGACTCGTTGGTTCCGTACCACGGCCGAAATTCTACGACAGCTCTAGGGTTGTTTCTTTATCATATATAAACTACCGGGTTAATGCCATAGAAACGGTTAAACATACTGCTTTTTTGATTGTAGAGAGTTCCAAATTCCGCCATGTACGGTAAGATGAAAACAATGGCAATTTTGAAATTAGTTTTAGAATTTCTGAAATTTTTTTAAGATTTGAAGAATTATTGAGAATTGGGGAGGTAAGTCTCTGCAACAGATTTTTCTGAGAAAGATCTATTTAGTTTGTTTATGTAGATACAATAATTATGTTTACAGCCGAAGTGACACACAGTCATTATGGTAAACATCGACAGTATTAGTATGTTTTTTGGGCAATATTTTTTTTTTCTAACCGAGGGACGCCGCTATTTTTCACCACTATCACCTTCATCTCCTTGTATCTCAGAAACCAACATACACACAATAATACCAACAAGTTCTTTATTAATATATGTCTCTAGACACACACACACAAAAACAATTATTAAAAAAAAGATTAGAGGTTTTTAAAATCAACAACCATGTTGTGACCTGACGTGCTGAAAAATCAAGCAGCTGCAGGAAATAGACTTAATTTTTTAAATCTGGTATGGTGAAGATTAAATGGTTTGCTAACTGAAACATGAGGTGGTTGCAGTTAGTTAGTCATGCCATCAGTAATAACAACAAAGCCAGTATGTTGCAGTGAATAGTTTCTTGTACCTGCTCAGAAAAATGTCAAAAAAGCATCAAGTATTAGCATGTCAGGTGGTTACGAAGGCTGCCATGACATCTTTTCCACATGAACATATGTTTCCCTAATGTCAAATTCCTGTCCTGCCTCTCTATATCCCCGTTTTTCAACGTACATAAAAATCTTTCTTTTAAACGTGGTTTCACCATCACGCAATGTTTCTCACAAACATTCTACCAGTAACAAAGGATCAAAATTAATTAAGCTTAATGATGCAACATTATTATATCAAGACAAACACTGGAAGTCCTACTACCAAATATGCACATACATAGGTAATGAGAATACTGCCAGAAGTTCCGTCCATAAGACACCAGATAACTTTCTTTTAACTGTGATTGTAAGATGCAATCGGTTGCAAGATGCATTGTGATTTCTGAGACGTTTAAATGTGGAAAGAAGTGTGTCTTAGGATATAAGACACACAGTATATTGTAAGAGTACATGAGAGTGTGATCAAGTGTTTGCGATACTAGCCTCTTGAGCAAAAGAACACAGGATCAAAACTCCAGTAAGGACAAGGTTTGTTAATTCAAAAGTAAGCATAGCAACTGCAAGGACAAACCAGATTAAATCAGCAGCCCTATTAATACTCCTGGCAGACTCCAAGGCAGTCAGAGAAAATGCTGTAATGATAGTTTAAAAAAATTAACAAACAGTATGATATAAGGGGCTCAGTGGTCTCAAGCCTTGGGTGCCGGAGTTCACGGGTTCGAATAATGGTGGAGACCAGAATTTTTTTCAGGTGCATTTTTTGGTAGTGAGATCTGACTCCTGTGTTCAGTGTTGCAGTGTCGAGCATGTTAAAAATTCTTTGGCAAGTTAGAAATCGAAAAGAGTAGGCATAGCAGCCGCTGCCCGAACAAAATTCAGGTTAGAAATCTACCCAAGTTATTTGTACCTTTCCCCAAGGTCTAGTAAGCCGCAGGAAGTTTAAAATATCTACTACTGATAGCGGATTGGCTTTGACTACCTGGCAACAAACATTAACATGCCTGTTTGAATATAAGAATTTCAAGTATTCCAAGTACAGTATGAAACTGAGCAAGCACGAAGTAAACATCAAGTCTTTTGTTTTATCCGTGTATGTGAATATGGACCAAAAAAAAACAAGGTGGTCAACAAGTTAACCATCAGCGCTGAAGTAGTAAAGCAATGTTCACACAAATTCTCATGGTTCAAAACATTTGCAATTCTGTCTTAGTAAGTAGTTTAGTTGGTACTTAGCCTACCTAACTAATGGTGAAAAGTTAGGAGCTTTCAGGCACAAATTCAAGTTCCCAAGTATGTGAGGAATGCAAATAGGAGCAAATAATGTTGAAATTAGTGGCAAATATGACTATGAAAGTACCTTAACCTAGACAATTAAGAGTACGTTCTAACATATTTAGGTTATATCCAGCAAAATTAAATGTAAAATGCAAACATCTACATAGCGACAGTTATTTGTTGTCCTCAGAAAACAAACCCTCTGCAAGGATTTACAATAAATGTTATTATATTCTATGAGGTAAACCACATAAGTTATATTTATTTAGCTACGTTTCAATGAGAAATGATTGCAAACGGTACATCATTATTTATAAAACAATCTACATTCAGATTAGGTGACATAAAATTGGTATCACATTCTTGTCTTAATCGCTCACAATTAAATGAAAGTTTTGAGATTTTACATTTTTATTGAGTAAGGAAGGGAACTGGCCACCCCCCCTCACATAGGCTGCGGCTTAGTCCATGAAGAGTTATCTTCAACCCCCGACGGCATTTATTGCCATGGGACCCACATTTATCTATTGCGAAATGAAATGACAGAGAAAGGTTATAAATGTCATTAGGAGAGATTGAATGAGAAACTGAAAATGTTGCACAATGAATGTGTTGACAACAGCCAGCGGCTCATAACTGGCTGTTTGCGTCAGGGCCAACGAACCACAGCTAACCGAGACCCTATTCCGCCTGCAAGTGGCTACCCTGGAAACAGGCTGTACCCTGGAAACAGGCTGTACCCTGGAAACAGGCTGTACTAGTATAATCTGGTTAAAAGAATAGGGATGGCAGGGAGAAGGCAAATTGAGTACTGAAAAAAATGTCGTTCTGAAAGCGAATATATCGCAGCCTCGCTGTAAACTATGACTTTTTAGGATGAACCCTGAAGAAGAATGAGAAATGAAGACATCAGTTAATTTGTTGAAACTACTTCCTGTGTGGAATGCACAGCAAGATAGAATATGCTGGTTTGGTCATCTCACAAGAATAGAACCTAACGGTCACTGTATGCCAATAATAATAGAATATTTATAAATATATTTGACTAATAAATTTCTTGGCAGGTGTGTGCAGTATGGTAGGTTGCTTTTACTTTCTGCAAGTGGAGGACCGAACGCATCAAGAAACAAATTTGTGTCTCAAATTCAACATGGAGAAATGCAAGCCTGGTGTGGATATACAACATATATCCATGGCAAAGTAGTTAAGCCGTCGGCCTCGTGATCAGGTGGTGTGGGTTCGATCCGGACTCCACCTTCTTTTTTATAGGTGCTTGATGCGGAGTCCCCTGCATCTCGTAGTCGTCTTGTCCTTGACTTGCCACTGGGGTGGGCGGCACAAGACGAGAGAGTGAGGATAAAAAGTAGCGCACTTAATCCTTACTAAAAATAGCGCTAGCAAAATAAATTATGCCATCATCGTCCACGATCGACGGCAGCCTTTGCTTTTTTATATTTATATATATACATTAATATGTGTACATACACACAAGCTGAGTATATATAAGCCAGGGATCATCGATGGAAGTCTGGAAAATGCCTTTTCATGCCTTGATCAATGTAAAGTTTATGAAATATTAATGTTGCATAAGCCATATGTATTAATCCTTCAACCGTGAACGATTCCCTTAATAACGATGTATTGCATTTGTCCTCAAATATTTAAGAGCATAAAGTTATAACCCTTTATAGTATATAGAGCTCTCAAACTTATGACACTGCACACATTGCTGTATTAGCAGTTGTCAAATTGATTTTTAAGAAAGATGTAGAATTAACTTGCAAAATATTATAATAAAATAGTAAATGACTTCAGTTTCCAATGACAAAGGCCATAACTGTCTGCTTAACAAATTCACTGAGTTGTAAAAAAATAACAGAAATGAAGTATGATTTAAAACACATGTTTAAAACACGCAGATTTTTCAGTTTTTTTTTCCAGTACAGGATCAGCATACATTACTAAAAACTCAAAACATTTTTGGAGCCCTGACATGAAGTCATCATCTTCATTTTGCATTTCTGACATAAAGTCATCATCATCATTTTCCATCTCTGACATAAAATCAGAAATGGAAAATTCCTGAAAGCTGTGAGATGGGTGGTGACAGTTTGTTATCAGCAGTTATTATCGCCAATTCTATATGCATTACTAACACTAACTATCTTGTGTTTTTGTGTTTTTTCTTCTTCTTTGCAACGGTTTCGTATGCTAGTTTTATGGTACCAGATGGGGCACCTCCATGAAGTGACATGTCAGTCGTAGGTCTTCAATGGTTTCCCACAGTTTGTCTTGTATGTTTCTTTCCTTGGACCAGGTCTTCTCACAGGATCCTTGGTGCAGTGGGCATGTTTGCAGGATGTGTACTGGATTCTGGGGTCCTCTCTAACATGTGCATTGTGCAGTCTGTGCTGCTTTCATTTTATGCATGTGTGCATTTAGTCTGACCTGTTCTGGGGCAGAAAATTGTAGCATACTGTTTTCTATTCAGTCTATTGATTGGGTCCTGTGGGTATTTGCTGTTTGTTCTCTCTATCTACTGTTGTTTATATTTTTTATACCTCTGGGAGTGACACTGTGAGGGCAAATTGTTCTCTTTGTCTTCCCTCCCTGGCCAATCTGTCCACCCATTCATTCCCAGGCATGCCGCAGTGAGCTGAAATCCACTGGGGTGTGATTTTATTCTGGTTTGAGAGTTTATTTAGCTGGCATATCAGTTCCCTTTCCTTACTATCTAGTGGTTCTCTTTGTGTGGCTTGCAAAATGCCCATGCAGTCACACAAAAACACTATTATGTTATCTTTTAACCCCTTTTCATCCAATGGTTTGACTGCTACAATTATTGCCTATTGCTCAGTTCTTAGATTTGTCGAGGGCTCCCCGGCAGCACTTGTAGAAATATGACAAGTCCCACCTCTCCTTTCCTCAATGATTTTCTGATGATCCATCTGTGTAGACGTGCATCCACATGGGTTGAGGATAGGCGTCTCCAATATGCTTAAGAGTGCTTTATGTTTGGTGTTTATTCTCTGCTCTATCGTGCCAAAATGATGTTGAGAATATTAAAAAGCTAGCAGATACCTCTATTGGTAACAGCACAGCATTTTTGCCTTGGTACAGATCAAGAAGTCAAATTGCCAGAGAACTGGGCAGAAGTGTTAAGTTACGGTTTGCTAGGTGGTTCTAGGGGAGCGTGTGGCATAGCGCTAGTGAACCTTGCTTACAATACCAATGTACCAGATTCAAATCCTGCTGTGCTCAGACCAGGAATGACGAGGGTGTCTCCATGGTATGACCTCTTCTCACAGTTGGCCAAGTTGTATATGGGTGTCTCATGAAATCATAGGACAATTTAGGAGTCACTGCAGGAGTACGAAATTCATGCTTTGTCATCGACATTTACAGCAATGAAAGCACATATGGGGTCGACCAGATCGGCTCCAAAAGCCATTTTCCATTCCATACATTTTTCAGAATCTGCATTACTACACTCGGCATTACTACACTCTGGGCAGACCTATATGTGCTCAGTTTCTCTCTCATAAAATGGTGAATAGTGTATGTACCCATGGTTTGAGTAGCTCAATGGTTGTACACACTCATAGGCTATCCTTTCAGGTGTCTCTACCTGCTAGATCTACAAATGATGGTAAATTCATGCAGGCTATGAACCACTAATTTATCAATTACAGTATCATTATCCAAGACCCAATCATTTTAAAAGCTAGTTTCTGTTTCTAAGAATTTACATCACTGCACTACATGCATACCCATAGGTGCTCAGTTTCTCTCAGGAAATGGTGCAGGATCTGGATGTTGATGGTATCTGTAGCTCGATGGGTGTACACTCTCCTGTTCCGTCGTTTCATGCGCCCTACTTCCCTCTCGACGTCGAAACTTTGCAATCTGTGGATTACTGATTTATCTATATCGATGTCCTCATCCAATCGACAGTCGTTGATTGATTATAAAATGTCATTCCTATCAATCACTAATGTGCCCATGATGGAAGCATGTGAAGCTAAGATGTCAGCTCTTTCATTGTCCTGAACCCCAGAATGACCAGGACAGTAGATCCATGTCAACCTCTGGAGGTTAGAGGCCTTAACAGCTGCTATCCACTCATACCTAAGCCATCCCTTCTGAAGTACTGATTGCGCGTCAGTCATGATGTTGCCCTTGTTAAAGGCGTCTCTGATAGTCATCTTAACGCCGAGGCCACTGCTTATATCTCCATTCTCAAACTGGAGGTTATTGACATGTATGCATGTATACTGCGCTTAGCAACTACCTGTCCTCTTACTCTAGCCAAGAAACCCCAGCCTGATGTCCCACTGTGCAGCATTGAACCATCGGTGTATATAACGGCATCACTATCCTGCGTGTTCTCAGTTATCAACTGATTCAGCTCAAGCTCTGCTCTCCCATTGCTCTATTCTCTGCATTCCTTGCCTAAGATTATGATGAATCTCTGGTTCTATCACCAGCATAAATCCACTCTTCCCCCTTGGTCATCGCCTCAACAGGGGTGACTTGTCCGATTGTTTTCTCTGCTTGTGCCAACCATGACGCCGCTCTCTAGATTCTTGACCCCTTGATGTCTGAGATCCTATTGTACAGATGGCGCCATGTGTTTGTGATGACACACATACATGCTTTGGCCTGCGCTGGTTAATATCAGGATGTCACCGATAACAATCCCAGCATGACTAGGCTTAGTCACACCCATTCTATCATGGGATGGAGAAGTCCTATCTTACTTTATGTAGCTTATAGTTTCTATGGGATGAGGGTAGCCAGTCTCATGTTCAACCCTCCTCAGTCACATCTTATGACATGCCAGTCAGGTTACAGTATTACTAGTCTTTGAACCCACTTTTGGTACATATAACACATGAGCAACAGTGGTGCAAGTGTAAAGCACAATCCAAAGATGAAGATCTTGACAGTTTATTGAAAGAAAAGATTTAGGGTGTTCAAATCCCAAAGTTATCTAATTTTATAAGTATAGCAAAAACACAAAAGATCTTACCCCAAGCTTTCAAGATGAGGGATACTCAACATGTATTCTCTACAGATCTCCAGTAAACTTGGTCATAAGTTTAAGACTTCAAGCTTTTAAGATGAAGGATACTCAACATGTATTCTCTACAGATCCCAGAAAACTTGGTCATAAGTTTAAGACTTCAAGCTTTTAAGATGAAGGATACTCAACATGTATTCTCTACAGATCCCAGAAAACTTGGTAATAAGTTTAAGACTTCAAGCTTTTAAGATGAGGGATACTCAACATGTATTCTCTACAGATCCCAGAAAACTTGGTAATAAGTTTAAGACTTCAAGCTTTTAAGATGAGGGATACTCAACATGTATTCTCTACAGATCCCCAGTAAACTTAGTAATAAGTTTAAGACTTCAAGCTTTTAAGATGAGGGATACTCAACATGTATTCTCTACAGATCCCAGAAAACTTGGTCATAAGTCAAAGACTTCAACAAGTTTATATTGTTAAGCAAGACATTGAACATTATTATAACATGTATCAACCTCCACACCCCAGGGTAGAAGAGGAGAAAATAAGTAAGTAAGTAAGTATAATATGTGGAATCCAAGAAAGAAAGTATATATAAATGTATAACAGTCAATGTGGCATACTGTGGTTTGGCTAAATTTCAACAACACATCAAACATGTACAATTTATCACAACTACAATGACGAACATTGTGCATTGCATTAGTAATATTAAGAGACAATTTTAAAAATTTAGTATGGCACACAATAAGAAACAGGTATAATTTTTTCAATTGAATCATCGTATGAATTTCAAACTTTATGCATCATCTTCAATCATAAATTTTTTAATCTGTTTGAAGCATGGTTTATACTATGGAAACCATCAGTATCTACACTCAACAGTGTGTGACATAGATAGCGCTGTAATTGGCTGCAGGTCTACATTGCTCTGCTGTTTTAGTTTATTATGGATGCCGCCAGATGACGGATTTGCCTGGAATTCACACTAGTCGATGCCTTACACTTGCGTTCACGGAAATGTGTTGTTGTTTTCCATCTGGACAGGTTAATTCATTCGTTTTTGTGTTTTCTTCCGTCCCATTATCCTGGCCTGGACATCGGCTATTTGAATAGAAGTACGCTTAACCTGTGTCATATTTATTGGTCTAGTTCACACGCATGAACTTCATGTGATTGGTGCCCTTTGCCCTGGCTGCAAATAATGTCGGTTTTGGTGTGTGAAATTTAGACACAACTATAATGGACTAGAACTCAGTCTGGGAGAGATGTCCAACTCACTCACACGCTGAGTGATATCCCTACGTCGTCCTCTTGTGGTTATGGGAAAGGCACGGCACACTATGTTAGATGTCATCCCCCCTCCGCTGTCTTAAGGGGATACCTGTTTATGAGAAAGGCTTCGATAGTAAACCCTGAGGAAAAATCTGCATCCTGTGCTATCTCCAGTTGTCTGGATAAATATCTTGCCACTGGCCAAAGGGTAGCTCAGGACCAGAGAGTGAGGTTAACAAAAGTTGCAGTTTCTTCCTCACTTTATTTCAAATCACAGCGCAAGTCACCCATTTCAGTGGACACATTAAGAGAAAAGACACGGCTGAACAAAGAGAGTGGTCTTCATCACATGTGATGGACAAACATCACTATCACACTCAATACCATTTGCTGAGAGGATCTCAGCACCTATGGGTCTGTCTGGATTGCAATAAGATTGATTCTTAAAGAACTGAACAGAATATCGTGTCAATGAAGGAATTCATCACTAAAATATTTATTTGCTGTTGTAGTCGATGCTAATTTCTATTATAAGGGATTATTAGCACAACCATAACCCTTGTTACTAACCCTTCCAATCAATCAATGCTTGTCGCTCCTTTCAGGGCATAGGCCATTGACAACCCTCATCCAGCAAGTTTGATGTTGAGCTGTCCTTTCTGCCTCTCTTCAGAAGAGGTCTAAGGACCAACGTTCATTTTCACAGTCTCTTCTCCAGATGTTTCTTGGCTTACCTCTCTTCCTCTTCCACTGTCGATACCATATCAGGACCTGTCTAGTCATGTCTGACGGTTCTTTCTGTAGCATGTGTCCTAACAAACCCCATATTTCATCTGTTGCTTGACTGGTTGTTGTCGGTTCCTTTCCCATAGGTCTTCGCTCCTCACGAAGTCTTACCAGGCTAAACCCGTTATCCTCCGTAGACACTTTTGGATGAACAATTATAATTTCTTCAGCATTGCCATTGTCATTTTCCAAGTCTCAGTTCTGTACAAGAGTACTGACTTGACATTGGAATTAGACTATCATAACTTATTAACTTCATCACGCGGCATATCCGTTGCAGAACGTCGCTCTCATAACAGCTGATCTGTAAGATTATCGATATCTAGCCATAACTCCCACCTATGTCGCTGTCATCTTCAGGACCTCTGTGATGTCTTGTGTCCATCTTCTCATTGGTCTGCCTCTGCCCCGCTTTCCACGCACCCTACCCTCCAGTATCGTTCTCTCCATGCCAATTATGACGTTTGATGTGGCCAACATATTTTAGCTTTCTGGACAAGATATTGTTTACTAATCAATTTTCCTCGAAATCCAGCTCTTGTAAGATTTTTCCTTTTCGCTATCCATAGTATTTTGAGCACCCTTCTGTAGCATTTTAGTTCAATAGATTCAGGCCTTTTCTTAAGTGTTCGTGTGGTGGTCAATATTGTTAACTTACTTCTTCTTCTTCCTCTTCTTCTGCGTTCATTCTTAATCTCCCACTTCCAAGCCCTGATCAGGGCTTTGCAAGTAGCAGGATGTAGTCCAGAGAAGGAATGCGTTGTGTCGCTAGTTTACAGTTTGACTGCGATTTTTGCACCTTTCGGTCCTACACATTCGTCTTCGGCAGGGTTAACTTACCAATCTTTATTATGGGAAAGAGTTACAAAAACAACTTGTAAGAGCCACACTTTTATAGAGTGCACTGACAAGAGTTGTGTACCCTTCAACACTAAAGATAGCAGGCAGTCCTGAATATAATACATACTTTCTGTATCCTGGGCACCACGCTAGACATCATCTTTCCAATATTCATCCACGTGCATTGCCTTTTCATTCCTCCTCAACATGTCATTCATATTGCATGTTTCCAGAAGGTTTGGGCAGATCATCAAGTGGTCTGGGTAATTTGTTGCTCCACAGTCACATGTCTCACTATCCCTGTATCCCCAGCTCTTTAAGTTCTTCCTGCATTGTGATACACAAGTTCGGGCCTAATTATTGACTTTCATGTTGCGTACATTAATTGGTATCCAGGCGTAGGTTCAGGGGATCTACAACAGTTCATTCTATTTTTCGATGCAGATTTTTCCATAACTACTTTGTAGGGGCAATTTTGACTGTAAGAAACTTCATCTAGATTTCATTCTTGTGCACCACATCTGGTGTCCAAACAAGGATGTCTTGGCTCATTTACCTGTTACTCTCTATAAATTTCTGATGCTACATTTCTTCATGTCTCAGGTAGTGCTTCACCTATTAATGGATATATTTTTTCAAGTTGGAGTAAGTTTTAGGCACCCTGGATCTATCCAACCAGTCTAATTTATTGCTAAATCAATAGACAGCTACTATAACTCTTTGATACATGCATATACGAGGCCACAATAAACACTAGACTTGGAATTTTTCAACAGTACCCGTTATGACAATACATTTCAACTACATGAACCATATGGAGAATTTTGCAATAACTAAAGGCAAGGTAACAGTAGCCCCCATAGCAGACACTGCTGTCGGGGACGATGTGTCAGAAACTCAGGCCTCAGCTTTTTACGAGGTATGTTGACCAGTTCTCTTCCATGTTGCCTTTCCTTCTCTAGCAGTAAGCATGATACCCATTTACAGCTGGGACAACTGGAGTATGTTAATAACTGGGATCAAACTTGGTACCTTTGCTGTAAGAAGCAATTACTCTTACCAATATTACTCACATTATCCAGCAATAAATGGAAAGTACTGCAATAAAACCCACCATTTTATTAGTCATCAATCAATTCAGACAGGTAAAGCAAAAACTATATTATATCTTCCTTGATTCAACATCAACAGTGCAGGCATTGGACGTATTCCTACAAAATAAATAATTATATTATAAAGTTTGCTGAGACGACTGACAAGATACAAAGATTACAGAATATAAAAGTCTGCCTCCAGTGGATTTTAGTATAAGAAATTAGAAAACAGATACTAGCAAAAATTGAAACAGACGTGGCATAATACAGACTGGCAAGATACAAAGATTACAGAATATAAAAGTCTGCCTCCAGTGGATTTTAGTATTAGAAATTAGAAAACAGATACTAACAAAAATTGAAACAGACATGGCATAATACAGACTGACAAGATACAAAGATTACAGAATATAAAAGTCTGCCTCCAGTGGATTTTAGTATAAGAAATTAGAAAACAGAGATACTAGCAAAAATTGAAACAGACATGGCATAATACAGACTGACAAGATACAAAGATTACAGAATATAAAAGTCTGCCTCCAGTGGATTTTAGTATAAGAAATTAGAAAGAGATACTAGCAAAAATTGAAACAGACATGGCATAATACAGACTGACAAGATACAAAGATTACAGAATATAAAAGTCTGCCTCCAGTGGATTTTAGTATAAGAAATTAGAAAGAGATACTAGCAAAAATTGAAACAGACATGGCATAATACAGACTGACAAGATACAAAGATTACAGAATATAAAAGTCTGCCTCCAGTGGATTTTAGTATAAGAAATTAGAAAACAGATACTAGCAAAAATTGAAACAGACATGGCATAATACAGGTAGTGAATAAAAAATATACTGCAAAATAACTTCAAAAATGGAACGCAGAATCATGAATACAGAAATGACCAAACCAAACAAAAATGATAAGATGGACACACTGCCACAACTGCTCCCATCTATTTGAGACAGTGCTGCATGTGTTGTTTGGTTGCACAGGATATACTGCAAAGAGCAAAAGGTTGTTGCTGAGCTGTTTAGCCATCACTGGTGTGTTACTCTGCTGACCAACTAACATCTGCAGATTCTATGACTTGGTATTGACTGCTTAAGAACGAACATCTTGGTAGAACAAGTTAATCAAAAACTGCTTTTTAAGACATGCATTATCACTTCCCATGTTGTCAAAATACTTCTGCAGTGGATCCTAGGACACTCAAACACACCTGGCAATGATAAGGCAGGCAGACTAGCAAAGAGATCAATACAAAAACAGCCACATACTGCAACAACTTTACAAACAGCCAAACAGCTCATAAGAACAGCAAACAAAGAAACTTGCCTAAACAGATGGACCATGGGAAATATGGGGGGAGAGGTCTACAGACATGTGGCAAACCTCATTCCAAAAGACAGTATAAATCAACTCACAATGAATGATCAGAGCATAATTTTCAGACTGAGAACCCAACACATACCACTAAACAAACACCTGAACAGAGTCCAACCACAACATACCCTGAGTGTCAGCAGTGTACACACCCATAGGAAACCGTTGATCAGCATCTCTTTGAGTGTTCACGTCTCAATGTTTTTATAAAAATGTTTCTTCCTCCGAGGCCAGATAAATGGAACACTTTACTTGGCACTAGACAACAACTGATAAACATGTGCAGATACCATTATATGACATTACGCTGACGGGTAAAAGCCCAGATGCTGCTGGATACGTAACAACAAGAGATGCATAGGACACTTGTGGAGCATGCACCCTAGTCGACGGTGAACTGGCTTATTAGACTGGGATTACAGCGTGCCAGAGATTGAAGTCAGGGACAGACAGAAAAAAATCAGGGCTGTGGTTTGTGCTTCCAGTTGACCTAGCTGTAAATGGGTATGAGTTGGGGAAATAAAAACAGCAATAAAGGGAACTGACCAATCCACCTCAAATAAGCTGTGGCTTAGTACATGGAGAGTTATCTTCACCCCTGACGGCAACTGTTGCCAGAACTGACATTTATAGTACACTTACCCAATAGAATGTCGCAGGATCCATCCGAGTCCCTCCTAATAAACATTTTCAATGCATTTTGGACTCTAATTCAAGGATAACAAAATACAAATTCTAAAGATTATCTAGAGACTCTGTATTAACATTACATGAAGATATCAATATTTAAAACAAATCATAACCACAGATGATATGGAAACACAAGCCTCTGGTTACACCTTGACATAAACAGCCAGTCTTTCACAAAGACTACTAAAAGACATCACAAAGCTTAGACAAACAGATGTCTTATTATACAAAAGAATCAGTCTTCATGCTACATCTAGGTCATCATGGCTAAATCTGAATCATTAGAGCTAAATCTAGATCATTAGGGCTAAATCTAGATTAGGGCTAAATCTGGATCATCAGAGCTAAATCTAGAACTTCAGGGCTAAATCTAGATCAGCAGAGCTAAATCTAGATCATCAGGGCTAAATCTAGGTAATGAGGGCTAAATCTAGGTTATCAGGCCTAAATCTAGGTAATTAGAGCTTTCGGCAGACATATCCGACTTCAGCAGGGTAGTTTGAAATATCTTAAAGCATAACGAGGATCAGACTGCCTTGAAATTTCAAATCATTAGGGCATACCTATCTCACATCAATAAGCTACTAGGACAGAGAAAGAACCTACCTATTACTAAGAGGGCTACACAAAATTAAGTTAATGTGATTTAACTGTTGATAACAAATATTAAAGTTAATTTTTGACCTTCTCACTGGTATAATATTTTAGTGAGTCATCTAGATTATGCTGGACTTGCCTTTGTCAACTGCTAGCTATCTTCATGATCCAAAAGTCAGAACATTGGAAATTATAGAACAATTTTATAAGCAGTTTTGTGTAAAGTGTAATAGCTAGCTAGCTAGTTAGTTGCCCATTGAAAGTGAAGATGGCAACAGCACCAGACATGTTTATTTAGATGTGACCATATATGACTATACAGCCCGATCTGAGCGTGACAAAAGGTGCAGTTATCGCAGCCTCGCTGTAAATGATGACACAACTTCCTTTTCAAGGTCTACACCGAAGAAGAAGTAGTTCACAAGATATAATAGGGAAGGAAGACTAATGTCTGGTCAAGCAAAATATACTGATCAGACATGTTAGTCAGGTTCAGGCAAAACATACTGGACAAGACCGTCACCTTGGCTTCCTCATAGCCATTTCTGGAAACGGGCTGTTTTCATGGCAGCCTGGCTAACGAGGAGGATGATCGACATGATCACCGCAGTAGTGAGTGTTGCGCAGATGAAGCCAAGCATAGCTCAGCCGCCTGAAAGACCCTCGCCCACTTTCATCAGCACGCTCAGGATGTGAGGAAAGCTACGATAACCCGCCACTGAATGTCCTATTTTAGGGCGCATAAAAAAGTAATCCTACTCAATGTGGGCATTCAACAACAATAACAACCATATGTAATAAGACACAGTCTTATGGCACAGAACACAACAGCAACCAATACAGGCTGGAAGGTTACAGAGAGAAAGTAGAGGTGAATAGCCTTAGGTAGAATACACAAATTTAACTAAGCATGTACTTGATTGGAACAAATATGGTAAGGTAAGACTGAGGATGCTTACTAACGCCTGGTGAAGAATAGTGAGAGAGTAGACCTGAACAAATGCAGTATCCTGGGTGGGGTTATGAATAAGTGTTCCCATAGCAGGAATTAATGTAGAATGACTATTGGAGCCTTATGTTACAATAGAATCAAAAGAGACATAACACAAACATAGACACCTAGAACAAGTAAAAGGCTGTATATGTATATATATATATCTCCCATCTATAATATTGTGATTGAATTTAATCATTTCATATTCTACTTTGCAACATGATTTATAAATGGTGTTTATTCAACAATGTATCATGCATATTTAATCATTTCACATTCTTCCTAATCATATATATTTACACATAGTTTCAACCACTTATATTCTAGATCACTACATTATTGATATATGTTGTTCAATTAACAACATATGGTGTTTACTTCACCATATTACTGCATCGGTCATATTATTAACACATTGAGGTGTCGCCACAATTTCATATTATAAATCACCACATTATATATGCATTGTGTTGCTTTCATTCTTCAACATTCTGTCCAACCACAATATTGATGCTTGATGGTGCTTAACCAGTTTCAATGGAATATCTCAGCTGAAATTTGGAGTGTTTTCTGTGCCAACTGCGTCCGTCAGTCTTGCCTTGGACATTTTATTATTCATGACTTCCGAGGGTACGGACATTTTCTTCATCAGGTTGTTATACCACACTGTCATGAGTCTCACTTGTGGCATGATGCTCAACAGCTGCTTCAGTCTCTGCATCGACTCCGTTTTGGCTGAAGAAAGATTAAGGAAATGTTAGATAAGCATTTGATGATGGTCCAGAAACACAATTTTCAAGATCCGAAGTATGACATAAGATCAGTGCTGTCAGAATTAAGGTATGCGATTGCTTCTGGGCCGCACTAGAGATACCCTGATTGTGATGATGCGGTACATGTTGGGATTGTTATCGGTGACTGGCACAAGTCAAAGCTTATATGCATGTCACTAAAGACACGCTGCACAGTAGTATCTCAGACATCATGGGATCAAGAATCAAGTGAGGGTCATCATGGATGGCACAGGTAGAGACAACAATCGGACATGTCACTCCAGTTGAGATGATAGCCAAAGGGGAAGAATGGGTCCACACACTGGTGATAGAATGATAAAGTACCAGAGAGTCATCATAAACTTAGGCAAGGAATGCAGGGATGGAGCAATGGGAGAGCAGAGCACGAGGTGAATCAGCTGATGAGAACATGCAGGAGAGTGATGCCATCATATACACCGACAGATCAGTGCTGTGAAGTGGGACATCAGGCTACGGTTTCTCGGCTAGAGTGAGAGGACAGGTCGTTGCTGAGCGCAGTAGGGCATACATGTCAACAACGTCCAGTATGAGAATGGAGACGGAAGCAGTGAGACTGAAATTGATATCTCAGACTTCTATAACAAGGGCAGTCATCGTGACAGACGCGCAAGCCATACTTCAGAAGATACAAAAGGGATGGCTTAGGTATGAGTGGATAGCAGCTGTTGAAGCCTCAAACCTCCAGGGGTTGACATGGATCTACTGTCCTGCTCATGCTGGGGTTCAGGGCAATGAAAGAACTGACATCATGGCTTCACAAGCTCCCAGTCTACAACCAGCGAGCTACAGGGACCATTAACATCCATAACTTACGCAATTTAATGAGAGAGACTGAGCACCTATGGGTATGCCCGGAGTGCAGTGACGTCGATTCTTAGAAACAGACACAGATACAGTGCTGTCAACTCAACTTAGGTATTTATGGCAGACTAGAAATACCTTAAAATATGGCTAAAATCTGTTACATTTGCCTAATGTTCGGCAAAATTTATTGTTTTATTGCTAGTAAATAGAAATTTTTATAAAAACAAATGTAATTTAAGAAACAAAACCAAAAACATGAATAATGAATATTCAGTTAAACATATAAAAAAAAAGGATATATATATATATATATATAATTTAAAAAAAAAAATTAAAGTAACCCATAGCATTACTGCCGTTAGGGGTGTGAGGTGTTAGCGATCTCGCATTTCCGTAACATTACCGCAACATCTGTCGTAACATTACCGCCTCAACTGGGGAATGAACCCAGGACCACTCAGATGCGAAGCCAGCACGCCAACCATTGTCTATGCGGCTCCCTTATTTATATATATAATATATAACACATTTGGAAAGAAAGTATGAAATAACTTATGAAAGACAAAATTTAAAGTTAGCCATAAAATAAATTGAAATCAGCTGATGTGCTTTTATAAAAATATGGCCAGATTTTCAGCTAACAAAGAAAGCAGTTATTTTGTACCAGCTAGACGTCAGAAAGATTGATCAGATCTGGCAGATAAATTGACAACACTATAAGAGATGAGATTTCTAAAGACTTCTAGTTTCTGTCTAATCACAGGTTTCTGTCTCAGCCGAGGTTGCTCAATATCTTCAACCCCTAAGGTCACAGGGACCGATAATGTATAGTTCAATGGTAACAATTCTGAGAAAAATATGCATGTAAAAATATCTTTATTGTGTAAGTCAAGAGCTTTTCTTTTATCACAAAATGTGGATGCTGTGTTGAATCTATGGACATACTGTGTTGCAGTAAGGAAGATCTGATCATAGTCTATTTCAGATCGGATATTTTTGGATAATGACTGCAGACAGCAGAATGACTAATCAAACTCAAATGTAATAATTAAACAAATAATTGAAATGTATATTTATTGTATAAGCTCTTTATTCTATACAAATGTGTCTATGCATGCACTACATATAGCCCCTGACAGCAAAATTCAAACTCTTGACCTTCTCATCGAAGTAACCATTGTTCTTATTAACCGAAGGACAAGCTGCAAGTCTCTGGCATCCTGCTCTGGGCAGATGATGTCTGTAAGTCATGGACAAGAAAACTCTTACATTAAACCCACCTGCTACTTTACAGAGAGGCTGAAGCCAGCCAATGGATGCCTAATATGACGATTCCTCTAGGGTTGAAGCAAAATGAGCTTACAGTTTTGCTCTTGCTCTAGAGAAGCAGTCTGGGCTCCCATCTTATCTTAACTCTGACTTCTGCTTGACAAGATGTATGAAAGGAGGTTAAGTAACGGATAAACGATTTGAGAAAAGAGTTGGGAGCTGGCTGTGTACAGAACATGGTGATTTCTTGGGAGGGCTCAGAGTGGGAGCTGGCTGTGTACAGAGCGTGGTGATTTCTTGGGAGGGCTCAGAGTCAGAGCACAGTGATTAATCCCTGTATCTGCCGAAGACGGATGCGTCGGGCCAAAAAATATCGCAGTCAAGTTGTAACTAGCGATACAACGTATTCCGTTCTCCGGACAACATCCTGCTACTTGCAAAGCTCTGTTCAGAGCTTGGTAGCGGGAGATTGAGAATGAACGACAAAGAAGAAGAAGCCCTGCATAATCTCTACATCCAAGGGTATAAAAGAAGTGACTAAGCAAGCAATTCTATTTTAAGAACCTCATTGGATGGCAGAGAATGCATCATATACTATTTCCTTCCACAAGGGTGATTCTAGGAATATAGACCTTCCAATATGCCAAGATTAAATATCTTATTGGCGGAATGAGCTGCACCTCCTACTAAATAAGCATGTGGAAGGACAGGAAAATCACAGGTAAACCCCAGTACTAAAATGTCAAGTACAACTGTTTCATATGGCTCATCTCATGAGCTACGAAACACCTGCAAATCCTGCAACTTGGTATTGGCTGCAAAAGAGCGAACAGAACGACATGCATAGTTATTCAACAACAACTTTCATGGTCTGAGCAGTCTGTGTTAAATTGAGAAGCCTGCCATATCATACTCACTAATAAATACATATTGGTCAATGCCTGCAATCAACTGATCCCATATTTTCTCCACACTTTTGTCATATATTTTACATCTTAACGACACTTTTTTAATTTCTGTGACCAACCTTCTGAGAAGCGTTTATACTCATCTCCATTTTAAATACTATAGTGGTATTTAATTTAATGAAAATAACAAAAGCCACGTGCAAGGTACATTGCGTTTCCCCATGATGCCAGAAGACAATAGTAGATAGGAAAATACAGGGTAACTCGAAGAAAACATACTTAAAGTAAAAAAAGATATAGGGAACTGAAACGCCAGGTCGGTCAGGCACATCATACTGACCAAGATGTTGCGTCAGGATCAGGCACAATATACTGACCAAGACCACTTTCTCTCTTCCATGTAGCATTTTCTGAATACAGGCTGTTTTCAAGGCAGCCTGGATGATGAGAAGTAGTGAGTGTCATGCAGATGAAGCCAAACATAGAACAACCGCCTCTAGGATTGTGGTCTACCTTCATCAGCATGCTCAGGATGTGAAGAAAGCTACTACAGCCTGCCACTTAATACCATTTCCAGGCGCACAAATGAGCAAACTTACTCATTGTGCGCATTCAACAACAACAAAACATGTTACCATTAGTTTCTTATTAAAACACTGTAAAACATTGAGGGACTGATTGGTCTCAAAGTAAGATGTCAGTCTTGAGTGCTGGAGGTGGCGGGTTAAAATCACAGTGAGGACCAGGATATTTTCATGTGAACTTTCTGCTATTTCCCCAGATCTCTGGGTAGTAGAGATCAGATGCCTTTGTGCAGTGTCTCACACATTCAAAAATCCCTTGGCAGTCAGAAATCAAAAAGAGCAGGCTTAACTGGCAAAAATGAAAATTATGTGATAAATCTTGCTTGGGGAAAAATGAAAATGATGTGAAAAATCTACCCAATTTATTACGAGATTCTCGCTGGTGCTACAGAGTTCGCGCATTGTGCTGAGATTCTCTAAAACTATGAAGAAGAACAGAGCACTTATGGGTTAAACCATGTACAATGATGCTAATTCTTCGACTAAACTAAACTAAAACTTTGAAATAATATTGACCAAATACTGAAAATAAACCATAGAAATAAGTGTGAAATATAATGAAAGCAAATTCAAGGCCAACGATGGTAGAGTACGGTAATGTTTTGTTTTTTTTTTACTTTTCCGGGTCGCCCTGTATTATGCTTTGCATATTTTAAAAATCAGGCTTTTCAGAAGTTTCTGGTTTTAAAAATTGTAGATGCCCAAATTTTAGTACCAAAAAATAACATTTTATCAAGAGTATATTTTGAATTAATTCTTTCAGTGGTCATACAGGAATACTAACTCGAAATGTGAGCTTGTAGAGCATCAATTAAGGCATCCCTTACAACACGCACAATCTCAGGCTTCAACAGTCCTGGACAATCTGCAACAACAAAGAAATAATTGAGAGTAATACTTCTAATAAACATATCAATTTACTATTTTTGTAATGAGATAACTTAAAATGTCTTTATACTGGTTTAGAAGACTCTGCAGAGTCTGTATACAACCAGTTTCTTGGAGGGTGGTTAACTGATGTGCGAGTTCATCTTAGGAACCTGATTGGTGCCATCTATGCTGCTCATAACAAACCACCTAACCATGACCGGTGTTATGCCATGTCACAGTTAGTCGCCTCTCACGACATGATCTCTGTCGGGCAGTGGTGCTATTCTTGTCTTTATCATAGACATAGACACCAGTGGACCACTCTAGGTTAAATGGTCAAACAAGTCTTCAGCTAATGCTATATCTTGCCATTTGCACAAGACAATTCAATAGTATGCAGTAAACATATGGGTTTGTTTAAAATATAGTTTAATATACAATTCTTCAACCACAACACATAGGAAGTTTGTATACACCATTTTACCAGGGATTAGTTATGGCAGTGGGACATAGTCTATCTACATGCACCAGGAAAGGTGGCTAAACAGCTATCACTTGAGGTGTCTGCGCAGAATCCTGGGAGTTGGGTGGCAAGACAAGATATCACCAACCCACAGGTGTTGGAGAGAACAGGCACCGTCACAATCTTTCCCATGCTTAGTCTTCAAAGGCTCCGCTGGCTGGAACACACTCGGTGGATGGATGATGGCAGAATACATAAATATCTTCTCTATAGGGAATTATGGTTAGGGAAAAGGTCTCAGGGCCGGCCACTACTTTGGTACAAGAATGTGTGCAAGCGAGATATGAATGATGCAGGCATCGATTTGAAATCATGGGAACAGGACGGCATGGATCGTGGTACATGGATGGGCAGAATTAAGCATGGATTACAGACAAAGGACATACTGATTGATAATAAGCTAAAGACTCGGCGTTTCAGAAGACACAACACACCATGCGATGTCGCAAACAGTCCTGACTTTCCTTGCACACACTGTGGAAGATGCATCTCTGCTCGGATTGGTCTTACGAGTCACATTCGTTACCGTCATAGACTATAGTTACATCCATTTTTTCAAAGCACAATTACTATCGTCTGACAAGACAGAAAGAGCCAATGAATGAATGGAAGCCAAGGCTAGCATCTGGATGAGGAGAAATATACTGATCAGGATCACCATCTCCTGTCCTCATCGTGGTTTTTATTTACAGGATGTGTCACAGATCTAAACAACAGCACCGGTGATGGACACTATAATCCCCATAGTGGTGAGCATAATCGCATTAAACATCTGCACTAGACTAGAAGGGCCCTCATCAACCTTTTCAAGTACACCTCATGATGTAAAAACAGCCACCGTAACATTCCCCTAAAGAAACATCGTCAAGAGTTAACTCATTACGAAGATCTTCCTCAATAAACAGGGAAGAAATTTCTTTACGGTAGTAGACATCCTAATGCTTTAGTTATACACACCTTGCTAAGTTGTGGGTAAGCCATTGGGTTCAATAGAATGCTCTAGAAAATAATTCCTGAATATTGATCTTCCTAGAGGGTAGAAAGAAGAACTGGCATAACCTGTAAAATCTGTAAGAATCTTATTCAAATAATAACGGCAGCTCTGCAGCAATTACTGCCAATGAGGAAGAAGTGTTTAAAACATAATCAATTGAGGTCAATACTTTTGTGGGGGATGGGATGGGGAGGGGGCATTTGACAGAGATTCATTTCTTTTCTCCAACTGTATTTTCAATGTTCACGTTTCTGCACCATACAACAATGACGAGTTTATGTATCATCACTCTCGTTTTTAAATTGTGAGTGACCTGTTTGGAGGTCTGTATATGACTTGTGTTAGTGAAAACAGATTTAAATCAATCTTCAAAATCTGTCAACAGAGCATAGGTCCTCGACAAATATTTGCCAATTCTTCCTGTCATGACCACCATTTCCTGACACTCCAACGTCGTTCTTGCTGTTTTTAGGTTACTCTTGATTTTCCTCCTCCAAGATTGTTTAGGTCTGCCCCTGCGTCAATTGCCCTGAGAATTCCAGAACAGTGACTGCCTTATAATGATATCAGCTCGTTTCCATAATTTGTGTCCTAATCCATTACCTATGCCTTCTCTTTATGTCTACTCCCACTGGCATCTGTCCAGTTCTTTCCCACAGTTCTATATTTGTCCCTTTGTCAAACCATTTTACTTCCTCAATTGAACAAAAAATTTATGAAAATTATGATCTTTTAGTTGTACTTTTCTTTGTTTCCCACATTACATAATCATGCAACAGGACGCACTTTACATTGGAGTCGAAGATCAGTATTTTTGTGGCGGACTTAATTTTTTTCGATTTACACAAATTCCATAAAGCAATTAAAACATTCTTAAATTGATATATGTATTAGTACTTCCAACCTTGTCTATATTGCTAACAGGATATATGAATGAATTTACTGCTTGTAGTACCATGTCTCCCAGTACAATGTGATTGTTGTTAGCTGCTTTTATTCTCATAATCTGTGTTTTTTTTTCTCGGTGTACCATCAGACCTAATTTCAATGACCATTCAGTAAAATTTGGTAATACCTTTTCTTTTCTTGACTTACAATTTGCATCGTCCATGCTGCGTTATTATTATAGGGAAGTCACAGTGGTGATATTCTATCCATTATGGGAACCAGTAGAATGACTTACTTATTTAGTTGCTTGTGTTCTATCCTTAGGTGTAGATATCTTTTGTTCCTTTATCCTTGTGGCATAAAGTTGTTTCAGGATGGGGTAACCGGTTCATGCCAAACTTTTTTAGAGGCCTCATTTGACATGCCTGTTACTGTTCTTTGCTCCCCTTTCAAATTGTAGTAACACACAGGCTGAACACTGATACATACATATAGATTATTTCCACAGAGCGCCTGACTGGACTCGCTAATGATTCCAAAATCCTGCAATCTGGTTAATCGACCGCAGTATCTTCATTCAAAAGGTGGTTGTTCATCAACTTAAAAATGTCACCTCTAGCCATTGCCAATGTCCGTGCTGCGGATGCCACTGGGGCCAGGATGTCAGCTCTTTCATTCCCACAAACCCCAGCATGGCCAGGACAGTAGACCCACACAAGTTCCAGAAGGTTCAAGACTTCTATCTCTGCTATCTACAGCCAAAACAACCCTTCTGCACCTACCGAAGTAAGAATTGGGAGTCAGAGATGATTATGTTGTTCATTAAAGAGGACTAAAATAGTCATCTTAGAGCGAAAGTCACTGCCTAGATCCAATCTCAAACTAGATGTTGTCAAGTACGAACTGCTACTCTCAGCAACAATCCTGACTTCCCTCCCTCTAGCAGAGAAGCACCAACCGGCGTTCTTACTTACATGGTGTCCTACTTACAAGAAACAGAGAAAGCCATCCTCTGTATCTTTCCTGGAAAAACTCATGCTGACCGTTGTTTTCTTAAGATTTATTCAAGCTTACGCCTGAAAGCAGTCAGAGAAGAACAAGAATAAAACAGAATCAGACTGAAAATGTAAAAAAATAAGTAACAACATCTCAAGGTACTCTACACAAAACTATCATGTGCCTTACCTATACTGGTCATGCTGATAGCACAAATCATTGAAGCCTCAGTCCTATCCACCTGAATGTCATGTAGTTTATCACCCAGAGACAACAGATGAATCTTGTAAGAAAACAAAGGGTTCTGCATGGGCATTGTCCAGTTCCAAATGTGTTTGAAACGTTTAAACTCTGGATCATAGAATTCTGTGCAAGCTATGAGGACCATCAGCCCAAATCCCACGTGTTTGCCAAGAGAGATGCGGTCTTGAATGTCTAGTCTGAAATATCCTGAAAGAGAAAGAATTGGTACTTTTCCAACATATGCTCTTTGCTGACATAACAATGTTAAAAAAAATCAAAACAATGATAGAAACAAAATTCAGTTGCAAAAATGCACAAATACAGCCCAAATTCTAAATTATCAAAAGCATTCACACCATTTAGAGGAGGCCAAGTTACAATATTAGGATTCAATTTCAACTACTGACTTTCTCGAACAACAAAAAAAACTGCACCGCAGGCACAACAAAATGAAAAAAATAACCTATACAGTATAACCTATAGAAAAATCTTACACAAAAAAGTTGAATCCAGAAAATCAACAGTTTAAAATAGTACACACAACAAGACATATTTTCACACTAGATGCAAAAATTAACAATTAAATTTATTTTTTGGGGTTGCATCATTGGCAACATAGCGGGGTATGTGTAAAATTTCTTTCACTTTTCAGGTTTAAGTTTGTAAGTGTTATCTTTTTTGAAGACAAAACGTTTAGAAATGTTAAAAGATTATATGGAGCGGCAATGAAATAAATTTACACCACCGTACAGTTTTGAAAGATCTTACAAACTGCTAGTAAGGCTATGCAATTAGAAAATTGAAAAAATAAAGCTTCACAAATTATAACTTTCCCTTACAAGATGACAGGTATCCAACTAAGACCAGACCTTTGACATATTCAAAACTGAACACATATACATATGCTCGTGTGGTGAGGAAATGTTCTTCAACAATTCAACTCCATGAGAGGAACAATGTGATATGGCCTTCCTCAACCAAATTAAGAGATCAGCTCTGTAGTGATAAGGAGTTTGAGACAGATCGCTATTTTATTTTTGTACTAGGATGAAAAAGAAAATATGAAGAAGAGCAAAATGATGAAGAAAAATAAAATGAAGAACAATATGATGAAGAACAATATGATGAAGAACAATAGTATGAAGAACAATATGATGAAGAACTACAGGTTGAAGAACAATATGAAGTGCTACATAATGAAGAACAATATGATACATAACAATAGGATGAAGAACAATTTAAAGAAAAGCTATAGGATAAAGAACAATTTGAAAAACAAAACAGGGTGAAGAACAATAAGATGAAAAGAAATAAGATTTTGGACAACAGGATGAAATACTATTAGTTAATGAGCAATAGAACACAGACCAATTGATAAGATCATTTTAGAACATTACAAAAACACTAACTAAAAACAGATAGAGAACAGCTGAAATTTAACAATTAAACCACTAGAAAACTGCAGAAATATAATAACAAAAGACGTAGAGAAAGTGTGAAACATTTAAAAAAAAAAATTTGTATACAGAAAAAGAGAAATAAAATATATAAAATAACTGGGGAAAAGCAGATGCAGATTTTTAAAAATGACAAGACAAAGTGAGAAATATAATTTTTTTTAAAGAAATAGTGAAAGGCAGTCAGAAAATATATAAAATTACAATTGAGAGAAAAATAATTTAAAATACTCATCTGGACAAAAGGAAAAGAGATTCTCTAGACAGCAGTACAAGGAAATATACAATGAAGAAAAATGACCTGCAATATTTCTCTAGACAGCAGACATCAGTACAAGAAAATATACAATGAAGAAAATTACCTAGAATATTTCTCTAGACAGCAGTACAAGGAAATATACAATGAAGAAAAATTACCTGCAATATTTCTCTAGACAGCAGACATCAGTACAAGAAAATATACAATGAAGAAAATTACCTAGAATATTTCTCTAGACAGCAGTACAAGGAAATATACAATGAAGAAAAATGACCTGCAATATTTCTCTAGACAGCAGACATCAGTACAAGAAAATATACAATGAAGAAAATTACCTAGAATATTTCTCTAGACAGCAGTACAAGGAAATATACAATGAAGAAAAATTACCTGCAATATTTCTCTAGACAGCAGACATCAGTACAAGAAAATATACAATGAAGAAAATTACCTAGAATATTTCTCTAGACAGCAGTACAAGGAAATATACAATGAAGAAAAATGACCTGCAATATTTCTCTAGACAGCAGACATCAGTACAAGAAAATATACAATGAAGAAAATTACCTAGAATATTTCTCTAGACAGCAGTACAAGGAAATATACAATGAAGAAAAATGACCTGCAATATTTCTCTAGACAGCAGACATCAGTACAAGAAAATATACAATGAAGAAAATTACCTAGAATATTTCTCTAGACAGCAGTACAAGGACATATACAATGAAGAAAAATGACCTGCAATATTTATCTAGACAGCAGACATCAGTACAAGAAAATATACAATGAAGAAAATTACCTAGAATATTTCTCTAGACAGCAGTACAAGGAAATATACAATGAAGAAAATTACCTAGAATATTTCTCTAGACAGCAGTGCAAGTAAAGGAACCAATAAAAAAAAAATTACCTGGAATATTCCGACAGAACCTCTGGCCAGCCACAACATGACGGGCAATCCTTCTCTGAATGTGATGCCAATGTTCAAGTTGGTCCTGTGACATCTTCCTCTGTAAAATGTAGGATTTATAGTTGAATAACTGAAGTGTCATTATATATTTGATTTCATTATCAGAGTATAACATTTACAATTGCTTCAGTGCTGCCTTTTCCATCAGTTCTTGTAGAGAAGCATATGCAATGTTTTTCTATTTCTTCTTTGCGTACTTTCGGACGTCAACTTGAATATAGTTGAATATATATCTAAAGAAAACAGAAGGGAAAGAAGACTAACATACTGATCGGACATGTTAGTCAGGGTCAGGCAAAACATACTGATTGGACATGTTAGTCAGGGTCAGGCAAAACATACTGATCGGACATGTTAGTCAGGGTCAGCCAAAACATACTGATCGGACATGTTAGTCAGGGTCAGCCAAAACATACTGATCGGACAAGTTAGTCAGGGTCAGGCAAAACATACTGATCGGACAAGTTAGTCAGGGTCAGCCAATCATACTGATCCGACATGTTAGTCAGGGTCAGCCAAAACATACTGATCGGACATGTTAGTCAGGGTCAGCCAAAACATACTGATCGGACATGTTAGTCAGGGTCAGCCAAAACATACTGATCGGACAAGTTAGTCAGGGTCAGGCAAAACATACTGATCGGACAAGTTAGTCAGGGTCAGCCAAAACATACTGATCAGACAAGTTAGTCAGGGTCAGGAAAACATACTGATTGGACATGTTAGGATCAGGCAAAATATACTGGCCAAGACCCAAACCTCGACTTTCTCCGTGGAAGCAGGTGGTTTTCATGCGGTTTAGATATGAAGTGGGGTATTGAAGTTCGTTTGTTCTCAATCTCCCACTACCAAGCCCTGAACAGTGCTTTGTAAGTAGTAGGATGTAGTCTGGAGAAAGGTTGTGGATAGTTTACAGCTTGACTGCGATATTTGCACCTTTCGGTCCGACACATCCCTCTTCGGCATAGGTATCGAAGTGATCCCCCCAGTAATGAACAACAGCCTGGAGGATCCCGGTCCGCCTACATCAGCACAGCTGAGATGTGAAGAAAGCTATCACAACCCACCAATTAACACTCTCTTCAAGGTGCACAAAAGAGTAGACTTACACATTGTGGGCATTCTCTTCTTCTTCTTCTTTCGTTCTCAATCTCCCGCTACCAAACCCTGAAATGGCTTAAGTAGCAGAATGTAGTCCAGAGAACGGAATGCGTTGTGTCGTAGTTTACAGCTTGGCTGCGATATTTGCACCTTTTCGGTTCAACACATCCGACTTCAGCAAGCATTTTTTTAGTACTGGGTTAGCATTCCCTCTTCGATCCCTCCTTCTCCTTAGTCAGTCTGCCCTGTTGCAGCCTGTTATCCAGGATCACTGCGTGGAGGTGTAGAAGGGTCTTGGTAGCTCTAGCCCTGACGCTAGCAGTCAGCTATGGGTCACTGATCACTGCAGCTCATGTGCTGCTCAGCATCTTGATCCCGTGGGCATTCAACATCAATAAAAGAAAGCAGTGGTCAGCTTGAGGTTATTGGTCAATACATTATGTTTAATGTTCCTGCTGTTCGTTCAACTTCTCTCTGTACCTTGACACAACTGAACAGTGGAGGGTGGTCACAAGTAGCAATGGGTTGACACTTTTTGAGAATTGGGCACAGCACTCCCACTGTCTAGTGAAACTCTATATGATTGGCATCACGATCTCTCTCTCTATTGTCTTGTAGTCCCAAAGACAGAAATAAAGCAGGACGAAAAATGTTCCTGTTCAATCGAAACGCCGCTACTTTCCGTAGTTCTTTTATGTTCCCTAGCCCCTTGGTTTTACGCACTCTACCTCGCGATATTTCTGCATTCTCTCTGGGTCTACCCCGCTTCCTGTAGTCCCTAGGTTTCCACATAATCACCTTTAGCAAGAATCTATTATTGTCCACCAGCAGCATGTTCCTGGTGTACACCTAACGTTTCTTCCTGAGGACATTAGAAACATAATTTTGGTTGGACTATGGACATATTTGCTTATTAGTCACGAATTCTTTCCAGAAAATGTCCAATAGACGTCTGAGACATCTGTTTTCAAATGCATTCAACCTATTTCCAAGTGTCCTTGTTATTTTCCACCTTTCACGAAGCTGACTCATTGTGACGTCACATAAAATATAAAGAAATTACATCACGCTGTTTCACTAGACCTGTGGCCCAGTGCATTTGATTTCAACAGACTTTTCTGTCAGGTTTCCATTCTCTAGCCTTTGACTGTCCCCAGTCTGCCTGCAGAGCAACAGGTTTGTGTTTCTGCTTGTCCTACATATGCAATCATGTCTCAGCGGGTTTACGTATACTGCACCGGGATCAAGATGCTGAGCAGCGCATGAGCTGCAGTGGTCAGCGACCCATAGCTGACTGCTAGCGTCAGGGCCAGCGAACCATAGCTGCCAAGACCCTTCTACACCTCCACGCGATGATCCTGGATAACAGGTTGCGGCAGGGCAGACTGGCTAAGGAGAAGGGATCGAAGAGGGAATGCTAACCCGGTACTAAAAAAATGCTTGCTGAAGTCGGATGTGTTGGACTGAAAGGTGCAAATATCGCAGCCAAGCTGTAAACTACGACACAACGCATTCCGTTCTCTGGACTACATTCTGCTACTTAAGCCCTCTCAGGGTTTGGTAGTGGGAGATTGAGAACGAACGAAGAAGAAGAAGAAGTATACTGCACCGTTTATCAGTTCTGTTGTTGATTTTATATGCATCTCGGTGATGTTAAAATGTGCAGTTTATTTTTGTTTTACCATTTTTAGCAGAATGTTGGAAGTAGATGTCACAAGAACTCTTAGTATAGATAATTATGCACTGGCCGCTGTGCATCAATTCACATACCTCTCTCTAGAATCAGAAATAGACAGTCGCATTGGCAAAGCTGCTGCTGCATTTGCTCACCTCACAATGCGTGTTTGGAAAATCCAGAAACTGACAATTAAACCCAAGGCCATGATGCACAATGCTCGTGTCGTTAGCACATTTCTATATGGCAACGAGACTTGGACAATCTGTGCCAAACGAAGAGCATAGGCTTATAGCCTTCCATCTACGGTACCTGTGATCCATTCTTGAAATTACATGGAGGGACAGCGTGACAAGTGCTGAGGTGCACTCTCGCACCGGTCTCTGAAACATGTACACTCTCCTTAGGCAGCAAAGACTGATGGCTTGGTCACATTCACCGAATGGAAGATAGTTACATTCCCAAAGATATTCTCTATGGACAGTTGGTGGATAGCAGCAAAAAAAGTTGGAAAACCACAGTTGAGATTCAAAGATGTGTGTAAACGTGATATAAAGGCCCTGGAAATGAGTCTGATATGCTACTATACTATTAATATTACTATTACAATGACAAGTAAAAGCTGGCAGTGAATAAATAGAAAGTCCTATAAAGTAGACTATTGTTGGGACGAAGTGTTAGAGACTTCATTGTACTAGGTTTCAGATGATTATGAGGTAGGTTGGTCAGTTCCCTGCCTTGCTGCATCACCTTCCCTAACAGTAAACCTGGTACCCATTTTCAGCTGGGCTTACCAAGAGTGTAAATAATAGAAATCAAATTCAGTTCCTTTGCCGTAGGAAGCTAGCGTTCTGATTGGAACTGGTAGTGTACAGTAATACATCTTTCTTCTATACTTAAGATACTTGAACTCTGGTATACAATCAGGCAAGGTTGACTGAAGCCAGGTGGCCAAAAGCTGTTTCTTCTTCTTCTTCTGCGTACACAGTCAGACAGTAACCATTATTTTTTCGAAAAAAGCGGCGGTCATCCTGAGACTCTCGCCACTACCATAAAGCTTGTCTTGCAGTTCCACTGGCAATGGCCACATCTGCTCTCTCTGATCCCCGTATGTCGGGCAGTTCTGCAGCAGATGTTCAGTGGTCATTTTACCGGTACCGCACGGGCATTCGTCGGTACACCCTATCTTCAATTTGTTGAATAGGTGGTACCTCAGTCTGTTGTGGCCAGTGCGAAGTCTGAAGACAACGACCTGCTCTCTTCGGTTCAACTGGTAATAGGCATCGTTTTTGGTGTAACCAGTATGTTCGGTTTCCCATTTGGTCATGTACCTGGCTTTGATAAGCCGTTTTGACTCTTCGTACGTCATACTGGTATCTGTTTGTGGTAGCCTTGCACCTTCTTTTGCCAGTCTGTCTGCCTCCTCGTTGCCTTGGATGTTGCAGTGTGACGGAACCCACTGTACCACTACCCTTTTTGGTGCGGACAGCTGGCACAGTTTGCAGAGTGCTGCTCTTAAGTCATTAAGCTCAGTGTTTTTCTGGCTTTTTAGCGCTGTGACTACGGCGAGAGCATCTGTCAGCAAGACTATATGGCTCTCATTTTCACTGTGTGTTGCCATTTCTTCCACTGCCGCCCTCAGTGCCTCTGCCTCCGCTCTGAAATTGCTTGTGTACTTACCAGTTGCGAATGACAGTGTTATTTTTCTGCCATTTGGTAGGTTCAGGAATGCTCCTGCCCCTCCGTTCTGTGTAGTGTTTGTTACAGAACCGTCGGTGTATGCATGGGTCCAGTCCATGCTTGGGTAGCTTTTCGTTATGAAGCTTAGGGTAGTGTCTCTCCTTTCTTTTTCAGTCTGGCAGTTTTTGTTTGCAATACCTGGTATATTTTCTACCACCTCTGGAAATATATCCTGCCTCCAGGTAGGTTTTCGTACAGTAGTGATGGGTTTTGGTGTTGTTAGTGCGTTTATGGGATCTTCGTGCATCTTTGCTTTGGCTATTTCTGCAAAGTTTCTCCGCTTTAGTTTCCCAGTTCCCAAATTGTTAAGTCTCTGGTACATTGGGTGGTCCGTCAGTCTTCTGAGTTTCTCTGACTGCAGCTGGGCTCTGCAGTCTCTTCTGTCGGTCATGGATTGCAGTTTTGTAATCTTTTCAAGTTCTACAATTGGCGTTGACTTCATGCCACCTGTTATAATTCTCATGGCTTGGTTTTGAAGTTTGTTAACTTTATCGAAGTTCGCCTTCGCTGCTGTTGTCCATGCCGCGATGCCATACTCGAGAACTGGTCTCACTCTTCCAGTGTACAGTTTCTTTAGTATGCCTTCGTCTGCTCCCCAGCTTGTGCCAGCAAGTTTCCTCATGATCGCCATTCTTTCTCTGGCTTTCATTCGGTTTCTCTCAATCTGACTTTTCCATGTCATGCGCCGATCAAATATGACTCCCAGATAGGTTGGGTTGTCGTTTGGCTGCAGGATTTTGCCATTTAGGCTTAATTTTGTACTTTGGGGTTTTAATGAGAGCGAGAATATTGTGCACGTGGTTTTCTCCTCGTTTATTTTGACCAGCCATGAGTTCGCCCACTCTTCCAGCGATGTTAGGGCCGTCTGCATCCGATTTCTTGCTATGGTGAGATTCTTTTCAGAGGTCCACATAGCCAGATCGTCTGCAAACATTGAGCTATGGACTCTTCTTGGTATATTTTCTGTAATATCGTTTATATATACCAGGAAGAGTGTGGGTGACAATACTCCCCCTTGGGGTACTCCCTGCTCGAGTGTCACCTTTTTGCTCATCTGCCCTTGTACTTGGACTCTGGCCGTTCTTTGTTTGAGGTAGTGGTTGATCCACTTGTACATCTTCCCACAGACATCACTTCTTCTTAGCTTGACTCTAAGTCCATCCTTCCAGACTTTGTCAAATGCCTTTTCCAGATCCACCCAAACAGCTATTGTGTGTTTCTGTGCCTGGTAGGCATCTTCTATCTCCTGGGCTATGAGGATGACCTGGTCCTCAGTGGATCTGTGCTGTCTAAAGCCGGCTTGCTGTGGAATTAGTATTCGTTTTCAAAAGCTGTTTGAATCTGTGTTTTTCCTCCGCCTTGGGAGTACCATGATGGTAACAAATGAGAGGTGCAGATTATCTCTCCATCTCGTTGGCACAGACCATATATATATATCTCCTCACCACTCACCGTCAATTTATCAGGGTCAGGTCAGGTCATCCCGTAACCGGTAAGGTCGTTGGGGCACACATGAAGACATCCTCACAACTCCACGCCATCCCTTTCTGTCAGATGCCGCTGCCTGTGACTTTTCTGGTCGGAGACTGGTCCATTCCTTTATGTTGAACTCCCATCTCTTTTTAGGCCGGCCTCTTCGTCGTCTGCCATGCACCTTCCCGTGGAGGATTGTGTTTGCAAGACCATTTTGATCTCGATATGTGACCGTACCAAGTGAGTTTCCTTCTTTTGACAGTTGCCAAGAGATCTTCGAAAGACCCTATTGCTGTTGCAATTCTATCTCGTATTTCCTCGTTTGTAACTCGATCTTTGTACGTGACGTTTAAAAGTTTTCGGAAACAAATCTCCAAGGCCTGTATCCTTCGTTGAAGGTCAGCTGTAACTGTCCATGTCTCACACGCATAGAGGAATATTGACAGGACCAGTGTACGCATTAATCTGATTTTCGTGCTTAGTGCTAACCGTTTATCTTGCCAGATTTTGTTAAGCCGTGCAAGCGCCGCTACCGTCTGTGCTATTCTGGCCAACACTTCACATTTTGATCCTTCATCACTGACAATCGACCCAAGATAACGGTCAACCACTTCGAGTTCCTGACCATTAGCTTTTATCTTGCTGTTGAAGCCCGTAGCGTTGTTGGTCATTAATTTTGTCTTTCCAGCGTTTATCTCCATACCATAGTCAAGAGCTGTTTCATCGAGCCTTTTGACCCATTCCTGGAGTTCTGCTTCTGAACCCGCCAACCCGTCGATATCATCTGCAAAAGGAAGGTTGATAATCGTTCGGCCCCTATCTTGACAGTACCAACGTGACCTCGAAGTGCCTCACTCATAATTCCTTCAAGGAATATATTGAAAAGGGTTGGAGAGAGTGTACACCCCTGTCTCACACCAACTGATGTGCGAAACCAGTCTCCTCGCCTCCCATTCACAAGAACTGCACTAGACGCCTTGTTATACAGGTGTTCAAGGACCGTTATAATATTTCCATTGATATTATACATCCTCAGATTGCCCAAAGCGCTTTATGCCATACACTATCAAACGCCTTCTTAAAATCCACAAACACATGATACAGTGTTTGCTGCTGTTCTAGATATTTTCGCTTAGCAGCTTTAAATTAAATATCTGTTCTGTAGTGCTTCTTCCCTGTCTGAACCCTGCTTGCTTCTCGGCAATAATGTTCTCTGCTTGGGGTTTCAATCGGTCGAGGATTAATCTAAGCATGACCTTGCTAGGGTGGCTAATGAGGCTTATTGTTCTGTAATTTTGGCACAGCTTTAGGTTTCCAGACTTATGTAATGGTATAACTATTGATTTCGTCCATAAGTCCGGCCAGTTTCTTGTCGCCCATATTTTGTTACAGATGTGTGTCAGGCCTTCCACCACTACCTCTCCACCTGCTTGTAAGAGCTCTGCTGGTATATTGTCCACGCCGGCCGCCTTCCCTCTTCTCAATGTCTTTACAGCTGCAATTACCTCTTTCTTCGTTATCAGTTGGTTATCCTCTATATTTGTTGGTGTTGGGAGGAATGTTTTCTCAGGTTTATTTTGCCCTTCATAGTTATATAGCTCGGAACAGTACTCTGTCCATCTTGCCAGTACGTCATTTCCCTCAATGAGACATTTGCCATTTTTATCATGGATCATAAGGTTCCTGCTTTGTTTTGGTGTTACCAGTTCTTTGACCACCTTGTATGCTCCTTTAGCATCATTTCTGTTTAGTCTCTCTTCGATGTTTGCGCATTGCTCACATATCCACGCTTCTTTCGCCTCTCTCATACAACAAAAGATGAGAGGTAAATTTGTGTATATATATATATATATATATATATATATATGAGGTGAGGAAATAGATCAGGTCACATATTTTGAATATCTGGGCTCCAGAATTGACAAAACTGGTGACTGCTCGAAAGAAATCAGAAGACTAGCTATGGCAATGCAGAGACTAAATAGCCTGAAGAAATTATGGCAGAGCACCAACAAAATGATAAAAGTAAAAGTCCTGAGAGCCTGTGTTTTTCCTGTGGCAACTTATGGCTGTGAATCATGGACGATTACCAAAACTTCCAGACAAAGAATCAAATCCTTCGAGCCAAAATGTTACAGAAAGATCCTCAGAATAGCCTGGACAGAGAAAAACACAAATGTAGACATTCGGCAAGAGTTAAGCATAGAGGAGAACTGGTTTATCAATACCATTTTGGCTAGAAAATGCAAATACTTTGGTCACATCAAGAGACACAACGGTCTCGAGAGAACGGTGATGGAAGGTATGGTGCCAGGCAAAAGAGAAAGGGGTAGACCAAGAAGACGATGGCACCAAGATATCCAGGAATGTATGAGTGGCGGAGGCTGGAGTTTTGGCAAGAGAACGGGTTTCTTTCAGACAGACTGTGATGGGAGTGACATTCTAAACAGGACATGCTACACGATGATGATATATATATATATATATATATCATCATCATTTGCTCTTTCCAGTGACTTTTGGTGACAAATGTGACTCGTAAGACCAATCCGAGCAGAGAAGCATCTACCACAGTGTATGCAAGAAAAATCAGGACCGTTTGCAGCATCGCATGGTGTGGCGTGTCTTCTCAAACTTTGAGTCTTTAGACTATCAGCAATCAGTATCTCCTTTGTCTGTATTCTATGCTTAATCATGCCCCTCCATGTAACACGATCCATGGCGTCCTGTTCCCATGATTCCAAATCCAAAATATATATATATATGTAGTATTACAATTTGGTGCGGATACTGGGACGATATTTTGTTTTGTTTTTGCGTTCACCTTATTTCTCTATTTCCCAAGGCTGTGTGCGTTGCACTGCGGTTTTTATTTTGCGCCTGTCGGCCCAGTGCATCCGACTTCAGCACGCATTTTATGTAAGGGTCTGCTTCCTCCTGCATTTTCTAAGGGTTTGCATCCCCGGGGTAACTGTCGGTGCTGTGATGGGGATCGAACCCAGCACCTTTGGATTGTGAGCCGTGCCACTTAACCACTAGGCCCACGCCGTCCCCTTGGACGATATGAACAAATAGATTGGAGGACAAAATAGAGGTCCTTGAAATGTTGATATGCAGAAGAACGGGCTGCATTTCGTAGAAAGAAAAGCAAACAAATAAAGGAGCCCTGACAAAGGTTAGGAATGTGAAGGTAACTACTGAAAGAAATAACAATTAGGCAAATCAAATATTTAGGACTCATAAAGAGGACACAATACTCTGCTAAAAAAAAAAGACCCGGAGAGAAAAGTTGAAGGCACACGAGCAAGAAGAAGATGGTGCTATAAGTGCAAGAGAAACATCAAGAGATATATCAATTACCATCACAGCAAGAAATGGCGGATGTTGGAGGTCCATTGCTGCTAGATTTTAATGCCGAGATGGTACTTAAAACCGTTAATATATATACATAGATACATATACATATATACATACACATACACACACACATATATATAAATGTGCGTAAAGACAAGATTTCCATAGTTTGTTCTACTATGATGCGTAGATTAGCTATATGACATGATCTTTCCTGGCAAAATCCTGCCCGTTTCTCTCTTAGCTTTTTGTCTACTTCCACTTTGGACATTGTAAAATTATTTATTCACTTTTGTTATTTGCCTTTACATCATATTTACTCAATCCTTCTTGTTTATAACGTTTCTCATTTCTAAATATGCAGAAAGTCTGTTACAGTTTGAAGCTACATTTCATGAACTTCTATCATAGGCTATCCCATACCATTGCCAAGACCCCACTTCTATCCTCAATGTGCTTTTTGAAATTCTGATTGTGTTGCAGCAGCTAGCCAACGAGGTGGGGAATCGTAACTGTGATATACATAGTGGTGAGCTTATTAAGAAGCTTCGCATTCCACTACAACCAGGAAGTCCCCAGATCCACCTTCTTCAGTATGTTTTGGAATATAAGAGCTACTATAGCCTGTTACTAGGGAAACAATGCCAAGAGCGAAGAACTCAGCACCAGTCATTTTGAACAATACTCAACATTGTTATGTCACTCACATTACGGGCACATGATACAGCTTAAATTGGATGAGTGTTTTAGTTCCCTGCATTAAGTTCAACACATTCTAATAGGTGACTTTACTACTGTATTGTATTCACTTTTTAATAGTATATATTTTATTTAATCCTGCATTTTTCTCAATAGCAAAAAAAAAAGCACCAGGGATAGATGTTACCTATCAAACTACACAAAACAAGGGAGACTTCACAAAACTTACATTTACAACAATGGGACATGTCCTAAAGATCACACAACTGAATAATTCTTTTGCCAAAAAAAATGTACGCAGCAGAATGTGGTGAATTATTAAATAAAAGCTTAATAACACATGCATCTAAAATTATATTGAAGATAATTAAGAAAAGAATCGATCGCAAGATAGAGGTAATGCTGAAATGAAAACAGTTTGGATTTCGCAAGGCTATAGCTGCAGTTTCAGTGAAGATCATTGTGGCTTATTGGTGAAAGAATGATAGATCAAGGATGACCACTATTTATTTGCTTTATTTACTGTGAGAAAGCCGTTGATATAGTCCTCTGGAGCAAAAGCAAACTTTTTTAGATTTGGAAACAAATATAAAGAGACCAGTCATTACATTAATCCAGAACCAATATAAAAAACAAGAGGCGATTATTTAAATCAAAGTAAAACTAACAGATCCAGTTTCAATTAGACATGGGGTACGACAGGGTTTCTTGCTTTCTCAGAGCATACGACTACTCTAAGACAGATGTTCAGAAGATGAAAGAGACAGCCAGCAGCATAATCTGAAAAGATATTGTCAGAGGTACAAATGTTGAACAAGAGTGGGAGAGTTTCAAAACAGTTTTAGAACAACTAAAAGTGGAATGTGTTCCATGTAGGGAGGTAAACACCAAGCATAAAAAGTGGATAACTAGATTTGAGGTTAAATGTAGAAGAGCTAAAAATAAAGCATGGAAAAAAAATATATAGAGGCAACTAAATCGAAAGAAACACATTTAAAATATTTGGACAAGAGAAAACGTAGCCCAGAAAGTGAATAAAACAGCAAAAATAAACTTAGAAAAAAAAAGTAAAGGCTTCTTTTCTTATGTTAGAAATAAACAAAGAATGAAAGACAAGATAGCACAGGTAAAATAATAAGAGAAAATAGGGAGGCAGCTAATCTAATCAATACTTTGGCACAGTCTTCACAAAAGAGGACTGCTTCAAGATCCCAGAGCCTATGATTATTTTCAAATGTGAAATGGATATAGTGAGATTAAAATCAATCTGTTTTATGGAGGAAATGGTTTTTAAAAAAATTGGAGGGATTAAAGTGGATAATGTCTAGATCAAGATAATATCCATCCAAAATTGCTATTTGAAATTAAAGACCAACTAGTAAAACCATTGGCTATATTATGTTCTCAATCACTTGCAAAAGGAATTGTTCCAAGAGATCAAAAAGATGCAGGAGTGATCCCCTCATTTGGGATCAAGATGCTGAGCAGCGCATGAGCTGCAATGGTCAGCGACCCATAGCTGACTGCTAGCGTCAGGGCCAGCGAACCATAGCTGCCAAGACCCTTCTACACCTCCACGCGGTGATCCTGGATAACAGGCTGCAGTAGGGAAGACTTGCTAAGGAGAAGGGATCGAAGAGGGAATGCTAACCCGGTACTAAAAAAATGCTTGCTGAAGTTGGATGTGTTGGACCGAAAGGTGCAGATATCGCAGCCAAGCTGTAAACTACAACACAACGCATTCCGTTCTCTGGACTACATTCTGCTACTTACCCTTTCAGGGTTTGGTAGCGGGAGATTGAGAACAAACGAAGAAGAAGAAGAATATCCCCTCATTCAAAAAAGAAAAGAAATCAGTTCCAGCAAATTATACACCTGTGAGTTTAACGAGCATAGTCTGTAAATTGTTAGAATCAATAATCAAAGAAAACCTTGGAATGCATCTAGACAGGTTTAATCTAATCAGAAATAGTCGGCATGAATTTACTAATCTATTGGAATTCTATTGGAATTCAAGCAGGTTATTAAAATGATAGATAAGGGTGAACCAGTGGATGTTATTTATCTAGATTTTGCAAAGGCTTTTGATAACCTCATAGAAGATTATTTTAAAAGTTAAAATCACATAGAATAGGTGGGGAAGTTGCAGAATGGATTGAAAGTTGGTTAATGGGAAAGCAGATGAGCTCACAAAAGATAGAAAGTGGCGGCAAGCAGATTCCACATCCACAGAGCTATAAAGAAGGAAAGACACTCATCAAACAATGCATGAGGGCAGAATGGATAAAACAGCACAAAGAATACAAGAAAATGATAGCATAGACAAACTTGGTAGAGATGGGCAGACAAAGATCTTCAGACTCAGAACGGGACACTGTAGACTCAAGGCCCACCTCCACAAATGGGTCTCAGAGACACAGCCACATCGATTGTGGAGCATCCAAGCAAACACCAGAACATATTCTGCAAAATGCCCTACATATGCAGACCAAAGAAAGACAGTCTGGCCTGGGGAAGCGACCATGCTCGAAAAGCTGTGGAGGATCGGCGAAGACCTGAAATGCACAGTCTCCTTCATGAACCTCGCCGGACTAGAAGCATAGCATTTCTCATCTAAAGCAGAAGTGGATATATTGAGGTTGGATTTAGATAAAATTTTGAGACTGGTCTGTGAGATGGCAAATAGAGTTTAATATAGATAAATTTTCAGTCATCCACATGGATAGATCCAATATGGAACATAATTACAGAATGGGTGAGAACAATATTAGAATGATAGATAATGAAAGGGACCTAGAATTTATATAATAGAGCATACAGATAAAGTGAGTGAGCAAGTAGCAGTGAATAAGGCAAATGTTAGGTATGATAAAAAGAAATATCAAACATATGAATAAGGAAGTGATTATCAAATTGTATAAAGCATTGGTTAGACCTAGATTGGAGTACTGTGTAAAGGTGTGGAGTCCTTATCATAGAGGAGATATAAACATGCTGGAAAGGATTCAAAATTGAGCGAAAAAACTGATAGTCGGATTCTAGAATTACAGTTATCAGGAAAGACTCGGAAAAACTGGCCTACAGTGTCTAGAGAAGAGAAGAATTTGAGGTGACAATACAGATTTATAAGATAATCACAGAAAAGGTTAAATTAGACTATAACAAGTTTTTCAAAATACAACCACCAACGAGGATAAGAGGGCATAGACATAAATCAACTAAAGAAAGGTCCAGATTGGATATTAGAAAATATGTTTTTAGTCAGAGAGTGGAGAATGCTTGGAATGCATTGCCCCAAGAGGTAGTGGAGGCAGGGACAGTTAATGCATTTAAGAATAGATGGGACGCGCATAGCTTTTAGAGAAGGGTAATGCAAATGTAACTGATTGTATGTAGACTCTGATGAGTCTTCTAAACCAGTATTAAAACATTCAAAATTGATGCAGCAATTCGGGTGGACTGTCGACAGAGCTAATGTTCGCTAGCAAAGGAATTTGCTGTGTCATTAGGGATAGTTCAAATGGTGGTTAGCAAGAAACTGAAATATCAGAAGGTGTGTTCACAATGGGATGGGTATCTTGGTTGTTGACCAACCACCATAAGGAAGAACGCATGGGATGGAGTTTTAACCACTTGCTGTGATACGAAGAGGAGGGTGATTCATTTCTTTTGCGCATAGTGGCAGGTGATAAATCGTGGTGCCACCACTTTGAGCTGAGCAGCAAAACTGCTAGCATGCAATGGAAACATCCCGGATCATCAAAACCAAAAAAATTAAAGTCACAGATTTCTGCTGGTAAGGTTATGCTGACAGGGTATTTTTTACCATGACGGACTTTTGTTGGTAGGCTTTAAAGAGCCTGGCGTGAACATCAATGCCATCCGCTGCAATGACACACCAGACAAGCTGCATACAGCAATCAAGAATAAACAACCCGGCATGCTTTCACGTGGTGTGATTCTATTGTACGACAATGCATGTCCACATGTCGTGAACATTGTTCAGAAAGCGTTAACATAGAAAAGGTGGGAAGTACTACTTCCACACCCATCCTATAGCCCTGATATGCACCCTTATGACTTCCATTCATTCGGATCCTGAAAAAAATTTAGGATGGGACAAAGATTTGACGTCATGGCCTCGGTGACCAAGTGGTTCAAAGAGCAGCCAAAGTAATTTTTTTCGGACGGCATTCGCCATCTACCCAAGCAGTGGGATGCATGTCATAATGCCTATGGTGACTTTTTCTAACTAAACCTGTTACATGTTTGCTTCATAACGATTGCTATATTTAATTCTGTCACACCAGATGATGTAACTTTCATGTGTTTGTAATAAAGCCACTGGGTCCGGTTTCATTTGTACATGCTTTATATTTTACGTGATCATGAAAAATTACCCCATTTAGTAAAATAACAATAGCTCTGCAGTGCACATAGCTGGACTTGTGTACCAAGATACACTGATTTAGAAACACTGCATTATATACTACAAAATAGTACGGGGTAATTTACATAGCTATTGATAATATCATGCAAGCTACTAAAAACAATCCTCCAATCCACTACTAATTGGTTATTAACATATGAAGGGGAGGAAGACCAACGTCTGGTCAGACAGAACATACTGATCAGACATGTTAGTCAGGGTCAGGCAAAATATACTGGCCAAGACCCTCACCTCGGCTTCCTCGTAGCCCTCCCTGGAAACGGGATGTCCCTAATGGCAGCCTGGCTAACGGGATTGACGTTATCTCTGTAGTAGTAAGCAACACGCAGATGAAGCCAAGCATAGTACAACCACCTGGAGGATCCTGGTCCACCTTTATTAGCACACTTGGGATGTGACGAAAGCTACTGCAACCTGCCACTTAACATCCTTTTTAAGGCACATAAAAGAGTAAACCTACTCATTGAGGGCATTCACAACAACAACAACATATGAAGGTCAGAGAGCTTTTCATGACAATAAGTCTCAATCCCTTTGTGATGAAGAAATCTATTCACTTATATAAAGATATAACCTACTCAAATCACTTACATTGACATACTCTGGCTTGTTTGTCATGTAGGTCTTCTGCAAACTGTCAAAGGCATCCAGCACGTCCTGTATAATTTTCTGTCTCTCTGAAGTCATAGGAACAAATCGTTCAGGAGGCTGAAATCCATGCCAGTACTTGTGAGACACCTCGGGGGTAAACTCGTCTGGGGACATCAGTGAAACAATGACACTATCATCAGTTTTGTTACCGGTATCTTCACTGTTTTCATGACTGCACCCATAGGTATCACAAGAGTTATCAATGCCCAGGAAGATTCTGTTGATCTCATGTAGCAATGTGGAGTCCCGTATAAGAGAACTGTTAAAGCTCTCATCGTAGACTTCACTCTGTTGGGCATCTAGATTACTTGCGCTAGTGTGGACAGGATGTTGCGATATGTAATGGCTAATTTGGTTGTTACTGTTGTTATTATTGTTGCTATAACCCCTACCCAACTCCTGTCTTTCATTACTGCTGGAATCAGAACCCGGTGAAGCTGGGTGCTCATAACGTTTTCTGTGTACCTGAGATGTGCTTTGGTTAAGAGGACTATTGCTTTGGTATTGGCTGGTAGTGGTAATACTTTGGTAGTTTCTGGCAGAATTTAGAGGGCTCTGTCTGTTGTAATTACCAATCTCATCAAGATGCCTCTGCTGTTCTGCGCCCCCCATGTACCCAGTCACAGGCTGTTGTCTGATATCAACGTCGTTCTGGTCCGATGCATTCCTGCCATCTTTTGATAAAGTCTGCTCATTAAGAAACCTATGTGCCATTTGCTGATCAGCAGTGACTGTGTTGAGAAGCTCCTCAATTTCCTCAGTGGACAGCTGGATAGGCCTTCCTGCTTGGATTGCACTCTGATGCTGCTGAAGTATAGCTGCGATCGGGCTTTTAATCCCTGAGATCCTATGCTGTGCACTGACATTTTGTGAAGTGGTAGTAAATGTTGTTGGTAATGATGTAATTGTATGCTGGCCGTTGGGCAAAACAACAGTGTATGGTGCCTCCTCCACCGCTGCATGAAGTCTTCTCTGACTTATATGCTCAGAAGAAAGTGTAGTGCTGCCATCCACTGATGCCATATTTGTAATCTCAGATGAAAACTGCTGGTGCATGTTGTTATTTGCATGGCTGAAAACATTCCGGGGAACTTCAGAAACAATATGTACCTGAGGATTTGAAGTTATATTATGTAGATGGTGGGAATTTCTAATGACACCCTGATTTGTGACTATTTGGTGATTTCTGCTTGAGGATAGGACATCGTTCAGTTTTATGTCCTGTTCGTTGTCAAAATCTGCTTCATCTTGAGCAGACCTGTGTTCCAAGCTTCCCTGCTTAATGTCTTGGTTATGATCCATGTCGATAGTGGGTGGCACCGAGCTCAGGTTGTGAATGATGATTGTGTCTTGGTGGTTATGAGGAGTGTATAGCACATTCTGTGATGACATGTTGATGGCGACAATCTGGGAACTGACGTTGGGATCTAATTGTGAAAGGGACACAAGGGATGTGCTACCAGGTATTGGCGAAGCTGCTGCTCGGTGATCTGTGTAAGCTTGGTCATTGACTTGAAGTTGGTATGTTTGGAATTCGGATTTGCTGATTGCTTCAAGGTTGTGCATGTCCTCAAGGACTACCCCCCCTGCATATTCACCATCAGGTCCGTCTTGAAGTGAGACATTCTCCACCTTTATAGCCCTGTTAACAGGGAGATTGTGTTCATTAGAGAACTCCATGTCAGTGACTGCCTGCAAGCTTGAACCAGTGCCTGTGTTGTGCAGCTGGTAAGCCACAACCTGGTGTCTCTGCTGGAGGCTGCCAGGAACTGAGTCCATAATCTTCACTAGCTGCAGCTGTGGATGGTGATGCTGCAACAGATGGTGCTGCTGTTCTTGCTGCTGGTGCATCTGTCTACTTAACATTTCTGAAAGTAAGGTAGGGCTGGTGTGTCTCATATTAGGACTGACTTTGCTCTCTTCAATCAAGTCAGCATTTCCAACGATGACAGAATGGGACGGCAAGTTGTGAACCCCGTGGTCCAGACTATTCATCTCTACCTTCTGATCCCAGTCTTGAACTGTCATACATTCATGTAAAATACTACCAAGACTGAAAGATCCAGGCTGCTGCGATTGTTGCTGTTGCTGCTGCTGATGTGATTGCTGCATTTGGCTGTTAAGTTGGTGGTGGTTTGGATGTAGCTGTTGGTGCTGGACTGATGTCATTGGATCAAAGACATCATCCGATGGTGATACGTCATCCTGCTCATACTCGCTGGACACAGATGATTGGTTGGATTCTGACATCTGTTTTTCATAGGACCCCTTCCCTGCTGGTTTCATTCTGTGGTTTTTCACAGGCTTGCGGTAAATCACCTCTCCTTTCTTGGGGCGACCCATCTTAATGGCTGGAAGAAACAAGAAAAGTAAATGTGAGATTGGGAATCAACAGAACATGTGTATCATAACAGCAAAAAACAGTAATGTGTAAAACAGAAATGAACATGTGGCCAATACAGAAATGTATAAAATAGAAATAAAAATGTATAATACACAGAAATGATGTGCAAAACAGAAAATAAAAATGTGCAATGAAAAAAAATGTGACAAATACAGAAATGTGTAAAACACAAATAAACATGTGGCAAATACAGAAATGTATAAAACAGAAATTAAAATGTGGCAAGGCAAGAACCAGTCGATCATAGGCTGGTTCTGCTGATTAATTGACATCCCCCCCCCCCCCCCCCCCCTGTTCCAAGTGAAGCACATGATCGCCATTACAGATGGCCTTATTTCAGGAATTCTTTTTCAGAGCAAGTTGATCTGACTATTCTTAGTCCTTAGTCGACATGTACTTCTACAGAGGCAGATGCCCCTGTGCGGCTCTAAGCTCTGGTACGAGTTGGATGTAGCCAAAAGAAAGATTTCCTGCTTAGCAGGCTAAGCTCGAGCAGCTTTATACTTTGCTGCGTTAAGACAATCATTTGCAGAGGGTGGTTAACCGATGTGCGAGTTCATCTTAATAGACTCAAACACTAGAGCAAAGTAGATCCGCAGCCTGTTATGCGCCATCTGACTGTAGGGGTTCTATATTAGCTATTCTCAACACACATCATTTATTTCTGTTCTAGGCATAATCCTATGTGTGCAGTTTCTCTTATTACATGGTAAAGGCTATAAATACTGATGATTCCTTTAGCTCGCTGGTTGAAAATACTCCGTCTCCTTCCTCGCATGCATAAGGCAGCCCTTCTGCGCCTTTTAAAGTAGGAATTTGGAGTCTGACACGATGATTACCCCTGTTAAAGAGGTCTCAATAGCCATCTCTAAGCGACAAGTCATTGCTTCCATCAAAATTCTCGTACTGGAGGTTGGCTGTTCTGTATGACCCACACTGATCAGCGACGACCTACCCTCTCAATCCAGCAGAGAAAGTTCAATCAGATATATCTTCTTCTTCTTCTTTGTACGCTGTCAGATGTCAACTTGAATTTGTTCGAAGAAAGCAGCTGTCATCCTGAGGCTGTCGACACTGCCATAGAGCTTGTCTAGTGTTGGCACTGGTAATGGCAACTTGTGCTTTCTCTGGTCCTCGTATGTCGGGCAATTTTGCAGCAGATGTTCAGCGGTCATTTTCCTTGTACCACAGGTGCATTCGTCAGTGCCATCTATCTTCAGTTTATTGAATAGATGGTACCTCAGTCTGTTGTGCCCTGTGCGGAGTCTGAAGACCACAACCTGCTCTCTTCCGTTCAACTGGTAATAGGCATCGCTTTTTGTGTAGCCAGTATGCTCTGTTTCCCATTTGGCCATGTATCTGGCCCTAATAAACTTTTTTGACTCTTCATAGGTCACACTAGAACCTGGTTGTGGTAATCTTGCACCTTCTTTTGCCAGTCTGTCTGTCTCCTCGTTGCCTTGAATGTTACAGTGGGATGGAACCCACTGTACCACTACTCTTTTTGGTGTGGACTGCTGGCATAGTTGACAGAGTACTGCTCTTAAATCATTATGTTCTGTATTTTTCTGGCGTTTTAGTGCTGTAACCACGGGCAGAGCATCTGTAAACAGGACTATCTGGCTTTCATTGCTTCCGCCTGTCAGCATTGCTTCTACTGCAGCCTTCAGTGCCTCTGCCTTCACTCTGAAATTGCTTGAGAATTTTCCAGTTGCCACTGACAGTGTTATTTTTCTATCACTTGTTAGGCTCAGGAATACCCCTTCCCCTCCATTCTGTGTTGTATTTGTTACAGAACCGTCGGTGTATGCGTGGGTCCAGTCCATGCTTGGGTAGTTTTTCGCTATGTACCTCAGAGTTATGTCTCTTCTTTCTTTTTCAGTCTGGCTGTTCTTGTTTCCAATACCTGGTATATTTTCTACCACCTCTAGAATGATATGCTGCTTCCAGGTGCGTACAGTAGGGATGGGCTTTGGTGTTATGGTATTCATAGGGTCTTCGCTCATCTTTGCTTTGGCTATTTCTGCAAAGTTTCTCCACTTTAGTTTCCCATTTCCAAATCTATTTAGTCTCTGATGCATTGGATGGTCTGTCAGTCTTCTTAGTTTCTCTGCTTGCTGCTGGGCTCTGCTGTCTCTTCTATCGGTCATGGATTGCAGATTTGTAATCTTTTCAAGTTCTACAATCGGCATTGACTTCATGTCTCCTGTTATAACTCTAATGGATTGGTTTTGAAGTTTGCTAATTTTATCAAAGTTCGCCTTTGCTGCTGTTGCCCATGCCGTAATGCCATACTCTAGAACTGGTCTCACTCTTCCAGTGTACAGTTTCTTTAGTATTCTTTCGTCTGCTCCCCAGCTTGTGCCAATAAGTTTCCTCATGATTGCCATTCTTTGTCTTGCTCTCATTCGGTTTCTCTCGATCTGACTTTTCCCTGTCATGCGCCGATCAAATGTGACGTCCAAGTAGTTTGGGTTGTCATTTAGCCTCAGGTATTTGCCATTAAGACTTATTTTGGTGTTTTGTGGTTTATTTGAAAGGGAGAATATCGTATATGCTGTTCTTTCTTCATTTATTTTGACCAGCCATGATTTCGCCCACTCCTCCAGCGATGTTAGGGCCTGCTGCATCCGATTGTTTGCTACGGTGAGATTTTCTTCAGAGGTCCACATAGCCAGATCATCTGCAAACATGGAGCTGTGGACTCTTCTTGTTATATTCTCTATGATGTTGTTTATATACACCAGAAAAAGTGTGGGTGACAGTACTCCCCCTTGGGGTATTCCAGTGTCACCTTTTTGCTCCTCTGCCCTTGTACTTGAACTCTGGCTGTTCTGTTTTCGAGGTAGTGGCTGATCCATCTGTACATTTTTCCAGATAATTCCCTTCTTCATAGCTTGACTTTAAGTCCCTCTTTCCACACCTTGTCAAATGCCTTCTCTAGATCCACCCAAACCGCTACTGTTTGCTTCATCTCTTGGTAGATATCCTCTATTTCCTGCGCTATGAGAGTGGATCTGTGCTGTCTAAATCCTGCTTGCTGTGGAATTAATATGTGTTTTGCTTCCAGGTGCCACATCAGTCTGGTGTTTATCATACGCTCCATCAGTTTTCCTACACAGCTCAGTAGACTGATAGGCCTGTATCCATTTGGATCTGTTCTATCTTTTTCTTTCTTTGGTACTGGTATAAGTACAGCATCTTTCCATGCCTGCGGTACAATTCCCCTTTTCCAGCTTTGGTTCAGGACTGACAGTAACTTCCTCTTTGCTATTTGGCCCAACCCCATCAGCATTTCATTTGTTACCCCATCTTTTCCGGGCGATTTCTTTGTCTTTAAAGTTCTCATGGCCTCATTCATTTCATTCATGGTTAGTTTTGCCATCATGTGCTCCTCTGGTGCAATCTTGATGTTGTCTTGGCTCTTTTGTTCTTCACTTATGTCTGTATGCCTGTCTGTAGGGACATCAATGTGGTTTGCTCTGGCATAATGTTCTATAAAAGCGTTTGCTGCTTTTTTTACAGTAAGCATGTTGTCGCCCTTGCTTGATGGTAATTTGTTTATTTTATGGTATTCCGTCATTCATGGCTCTGACTAATTTCCATAGTTTGTTCCCTTCTTTATCTAGATTGAGGCTTTCTGTTTTGTTTTCGCAACTGTCTCTTGTTATTTGGTTCAGTGTTTTTTTGTATTTCGCAGTGATGGCCTTGAAGGAGATATTTACTTCAATAGATTGCTCTCTCTCTGCTGCGTTCCTAGCGTTTGAGACTTCAACCTTAGCTTTCTGCAGTTCATGGTTCAAATATGGCTTATAGTTTTTCCTTGCCCCTCTTGGGATGGTCTCAGTGGCTGCTTGCAGTATTGCTTTGCTTAGGCTTTCCACCATTGGTTTCATATTGTTATTTTGTGTGTTGATAGTTTCACACAGTCCATCTGTCAGCATTGCAAATCTGTCCCAGTCAGTTTGTAGTTCCAACGTGGCAGCGGTTTTATTTCCTGGTGGCCTACTTCCATATCAATATCTAGCCTAATTGGCCTGTGGTCGCTACCTGCCAATTGGTCGAGCACCTGACGATCTATTTTGTGATGTATATACCCAGTGGAGAAGGCCAAGTCTGGAGTGCAGGAACCATATATATAACTATGTGCACTGATTCATCGGTATATACGATGGCATCACTATTCTGCATGTTTACCTCTAGCTCAGTCCTCTTGTTGCACTACTTTCTGCATTCCCTGTCAAGGGTTATGATGAGTATGTGGTAACCTGTAATAGCCAGTGTATACACATTATTCTCCCTTGACTATCGTCTCAACTGTGGTCACCTGTCCAATTGTTCTCTCCACCTGTGCCACCCATAAGGCTCTTTCTTAATTTTTTATGTCTGAGGTATTATTGTGCAGTAGGTCTGGTAACCCAAAGTTTTAGCCTGTGTCAATTTCTATAGGGATGTTACAGATGGAAGTCCCAGATAGGGGTATCTGTAGTGCATCCCAGAACCAGTCGCATCCCTTCATTGTGAACACGTTCTAACCAATCACACTGTAATCTTGATAGCGTGAGGATGCCCAGTCTGTAATCAACAACTCACATATGTACACACACATATTGTCACATCACCAAAGATATTCTCTATGGGTAGCTGGCGTGTGGTAAAAGAATAGCTGGCTGATCACAGCTGAGGTTCAAACACACATGTAAGTGAGACATAAAAACTCTGGATATGGATCTGACATCTTAGGAAGACATAGCTGCAAACAGATCCAAATGGAGATGCAACCTGAATAGCTACCCCAGACTGGGCGAAAAAAGCTCACACAACACAGGGAAGCGAAGAAACAAAGCCAAAATGAAAAGGAAAACAAAAACCTCAGTAGAGAGTTGTAATCCAAGGTCATATCAATCTATAGTCTGACGTGACTGGAAATGGGCTACTGCTACTACTAAAAAAGCACTCGGCTTTGACGAATACAAAAAACTTTTGCTAGATGAGGAAAAACAAAAACTACTAAGCATGTTCAAGGACACAGTTGTCATGCCCTTGACAGTAGTGCATTCATTTTTTTATGAGAAAAAATAGGCTAATACTATGTAAGTAATTCAATATATTTTGGTTATGTAGAAATAAAGGTGAATTAGTGCCTAGCTTAAATTTGTTAACATAAATTGCATGACTATAGTCCGACCATCCTGTCTGGTGAAAGGTGTGACTGACTGGTGAGCCGCCCTAAAATTTTTAAGGCTATATATATATATATATATATATATATATATATATATATATATATATATATATATATATATATATATATATATATATATATATATATATATATATATATATAAAAATTAATATATATACACACACACATTTTTCAAAGGCATATTTACAAGATTGAAAATGCCTTCTAAGTTTGAAAGAAAGCTCTAGAAACAATACCTCATATTTTATTATGCCATAAAACAGTTGATAACTCATAAGAGAGTTGATAACTCATAAGAGAGTTGGTAACTCATAAAAGAGTGGATAACTTATAACAGAGTGGACAACTCATAAAAAAGTGGATAACCCATATGAGTAGATAACTTGTTTTCTTCCCAAGATCGGAAGAAGAAACTGATGTGCCAATAAACCTACTATAACTATATAATATATGATAGACATATATATGTTATGTATATATATGTGTGTGTGTGGGAGTGCGAACGAGCGTGTGTGTGTGTGTGTGTACTGTATTATGTATATAAACCACTCAGGATTTATAATTTATAAACAGGTGTAAAAAGGTTTAGAACTTACTCATTACTCAGTAATGATTACTGCTAGACATCCAGGAATGGAAATGACCATTCCCTTTCAAAATTGCTGAGACCTTGCTGCTTTGCACAGTCAAGCCCTCTAACATGTCAACACTGACAGCATTGTCTGTAGTCTGTACAATATGAAACCCCCGGAATTTACTCTTACCCTTTTAGTTGTAGTTTGTATTTTGCACTATTATTAAATATGACTCACTAAACTCACTTTGTTGTTTAGTCTGTCAGCTGTCATGTGTTTCTTTCGTCCCTGACAAAGAGTAAAGACCTCACGGTCGAAATATCAGGAGTATTTTGTACAGCTACAATGTACGGTAGAACTATCGCTCAAGCTACTTTTGATACAAACGATAATTACATTATAAATGCCGCTTTCTCAAAACTTGTATCTGCTTGCAGTGCTTCGCTAACTAAAAAAAACATAGTTGATACTTTATTACTAACTGATACTGATAGTGAATATAGTCATAATAGTGTTTTAGACAGTTTAGGTGACTCAACTTGTCCCGAATCAAACTCAGTCGCCAAATCAATCACTCGTCTTACCACATATTTGGTTTTCTCCACTTTGTAATGCTCCACTGTTAAAGAATCTAACAATACTGCGAACGAGCTATTCCTGTCATATATTAGTGGGTTTACTGGGACAGCCAGGAGACATATTTGTTCTTACAGAAACGAAAATGAATATTTGCACAGCGTACGGGAGAATCGACAGATGCTTGCTATTGATCCGAACTAGCCTCTGAAGGGGGGAAACATTTCTTGAAAAAACAGTGAAGATAAGACTGCGGCTCCCAAACGATGTTGCCAGAAAAAGATAATGGCAGATGCTGTTAAGAAGGTGTAAAGGCAATTACTATGATAATAAAAGAGGAAAGCGACCTAAGAGTTATAATAGATCAGACAGGAAAGGGGCGAGAGCAAGTCCAGATGACAGTGAAAAGGGTCAATTCCATGTTGGGCATGTTAAAAAGGGAAAAAAATCACATAAAAGCAAGGAAGTGATAGTCAAACTGTGTAAATCATTTGTAAGACCTAAATTGGAGTAATGAGTTCAGGTGTGGAGTCCATATTAAAGAGTGGATATAAACCTGCTGGAAAGGATACAGAGAAGAGTTACACAAAATTATCGCGGAGATTCCGAATTATAGTTAGGAGGAAAGACTAAACAAATTGGTTTGCAGTGTCTCGAACAGAAGAATTTGAGGTGACTTAATACAAGTCTATAAATTAATAAATGGAAACTATAAATTAGACTATACCAAGTTTTTCAAAGTACGACCGGCACAAGAACAATAGGGCACAGCTACAAATAGGTCCAGATTAGATATATATTTTGTTAGAGAGTGGTGAATTCTTGGAATGCATTGCCGCAGGATGAAGTGGAAGCAGAGTCAGTTAATGCATTTAAAAATAGATTGGATGCTCACATTATTTTCAATATCAGTGGAGTGAAATAAACTGGTTGTATACAGACTATGTAGAGCCTTCTAAACCTGTTTAATGATGTTAAGTTAATTTAGCTAGATACATTTTCAGAAAAGTATATTTCAATTATACATGTAAAGGGCAGGCTCATTGCTATTTTATATTGTATTGTCATACACCATGAAAATGATATGCACAAGGCAAACAACTTTCACAGAGACAGCCACATAAAATGCTGGAAACATGAATGTGAATATCTGAAGATGAACGAGGAAGGGCGATATGATAAACATATGTACACATTTTCGAAGAATTTCCAGAAGATTCTACATTTTTGTCGCTTATATAATTTATTACATATAAAAAAATACTAAAGAAAAAGCAATTAAAAAGGTACATAACTTTCACAAATGCGTGCTTGTGTAGATTATTTAATAGTAATAATGTTCGCTTAGGCGTCTGAGGCCCGGTGCGTCGGTCGGCCACACCCATGACGTGGCTGTGGTGTGGTTCCAGGCCTCGTCCAGGGCGGAGTGAGCGGTTGTTATTGCTGGAGCCATACTGTTCTGGAACAGCCTCTTCTGCGCCTCCAGCCGGTCGGGGGAAGACTTTTGGCGCCGAGGAACGACTTGCGTAGTATCTTCTGGGTTGGGGTTTCCTGGTCCAGCCGTACAACATGACCGAACAAAGAAACTCGGCGCCTGTCAAATGCATAGCGAACGCAGCTAGTCCGATCCGCCTTGACATATCGGCACCGCTGGGCCCATCTGATGATATCAGGCTACCTGGATAGATGAATTCGTTGGCGCCCACCGCAATGTGTCCTTGAGTTTCAATACCCTGGGGTGTTGTGTCGGTAATGAGGTTCTGAACTTTGGTCTTGGTCCAGGATATAGACATGCCTGTGGAGGGCGTTTCACTGTTTAACATTTCCAAAAAGCGCTGCAGCGCAAATTTTGTGTATAATAGAATATTTTAAATGGTATGATAAAATCAAGTCTCGACACCTCGAGACTTGAGGCTTTCCATATGCGAAATCAACGACACATCCTTGGCATTCGTTGGTACGATTTTGTCCGGAATGTAAACGTTTCTGCAAAGTCACATTCCCCCCATGACTCGGTTATTCTGGAACGTCGCCGCATTTCCATGTTCGGTCTTGTTGTCCGACTAGACAAGGAGGTCCCAGCTTACCAGATTCTTCAAAAGACAATCAACAGTGCAAACGGCCTCCACCCTACTGGCTGGAAGCGCCGGAGAGGTCGTCCCCGAAACACGTGGCTTCAACAGGTAACGGATCCCCATATGCCTTAGAGGAGGCCTGGCAGCACGCAGTTACAACTGGACATGGTGGTGTTCATCCGACGCAACGGGCCCCAGACGCCTAAGCGAACATTGTTGTTGTTGTATGATAAAATCACTAATGTTAAACCAAACAGACACGGTGGACCGAGAGGCGAGTAGAAGACGTTTTAGTTAATAGGAAATAGGACACATTTTAAGGAAAATATATTATATAATTACAAGTTAGTCTCTATATCTGAATCCCCAGAGCAAGATATTTAGAAAGCAAGAGAGAAAAAAACATGTTATAATGTAAGCTTCACGATAAGAGTGAAATAATGTATTGATTAACATATGTGTTTGCTTAACTAAGCGTATAGGTAAATGTGCTTCTTTGTTAGTCATAGTTTGATCTCGTTCTTGGGTCGTGGTCTTCAGACTTCGCACTGGCCACAATAGACTCAGGTACCACCTATTCAACAAATTGAAGATAGGTGGCACCGACGAATGCCCGTGTGGTACCGGCAAAATGACCGCTGAGCATTTGCTGCAAAACTGCCCGACATACGAGGACCAGAGAGAGCAGATGTGGCCATCACCAATGGCAACACTAGACAAGCTCTATGGCAGTGTCGACAGCCTCAGGATGACGGCTGCTTTTTTTGAAAAAATAATGGTTACTGTCTGACTGCGTACGATGAAGAAGAAAGAAGAAGAAGAAGATCTCGTTCGTGGACCTCCTCCAAAGTTTGATCTCGTTCTTGGACCTTGCTGATGTTGGGACCTTGTCTTTCAGTGCCAGTGCACTAGCTTGATATTGATTACCCGTTCCTCAGCGTAGCCGCGGGTTTCTTCTTCTTCTTCTTCGTACGCAGTCAGACAGTAACCATTATTTTTTCGAAAAAAGCGTCGGTCATCCTGAGGCTGTCGACACTGCCATAGAGCTTGTCTTGTGGTTCCACTGGTGATGGCCACATCTGCTCTCTCTGATCCTCGTATGTCGGGCAGTTCTGCAGCAGATGTTCAGCGGTAATTTTCCCGGTACCACACGGGCATTCGTCGGTTCCACCTATCTTCAATTTGTTGAATAGGTGGTACCTCAGTCTATTGTGGCCAGTGCGAAGTCTGAAGACAACGACCTGCTCTCTTCTGTTCAACTGGTAATATGCATCGTTTTTGGTGTAAACAGTATGTTCGGTTTCCCATTTGGTCATGTATCTGGCTTTGATAAGCCGTTTTGACTCTTCGTACGTCATACTAGTATCTGTTTGTGGTAGTCTTGCACCTTCTTTTGTCAGTCTGTCTGCCTCCTCGTTGCCCTGGATGTTGCAGTGTGATGGGACCCACTGTACCACTACCCTTTTTGGCGCGGACTGCTGGCATAGTTGACAGAGTACTGCTCTTAAGTCATTAAGCTCAGTGTTTTTCTGGCTTTTTAGCGCTGTGACTATGGCCAGAGCATCTGTAAGCAGGACTGTATGGCTTTTATTTTCTTTATGTGTCACCATTTCTCCCACTGCCGCCCTCAGTGCCTCTGCCTCCGCTCTGAAATTGCTTGTGTACTACTTACCAGTAGCGAATGGCAGTGTTATTTTTCTGCCATTTGGTAGGTTCAGGAATGCTCCTGCCCCTCCGTTCTGTGTAGTGTTTGTTACAGAACCGTCGGTGTATGCATGAGTCCAGTTTATGCTTGGGTAGTTTTTCGATATAAAGCTTAGGGTAGTATCTCTCCTTTCTTTTTCAGTCTGGCAGTTTTTGTTTCCAATACCTGGTATATTTTCTACCACCTCTGGAAATATATCCTGCCTCCAGGTAGGTTTTCGTACAGTAGTGATGAGCTTTGGTGTTGTTAGTGCGTTTATGGGATCTTCGTGCATCTTTGCTTTGGCTATTTCTGCAAAGTTTCTCCGCTTTAGTTTCCCATTTCCCAAATTGTTTAGTCTCTGGTGCATTGGATGGTCAGTCAGTCTTCAGAGTTTCTCTGACTGCAGCTGGGCTCTGCAGTCTCTTCTATCGGTCATGGATTGCAGTTTTGTAATCTTTTCAAGTTCTGCTGCGGGTTTCAACTTCGTCTCCAGCAGACCCTCTCTTGGTCCATGGAAGTCCAGTGCATGGTATGCCCTCCCCCAGTCGCGTCTCGTGTGTTGTTGTGCACAGCAAAGGAGTCTGACCAACGCATCGGAGGTCTTCCCCTTAGTCTCTATTTACATCGGGGGTAATTTATTGTTGTCGCCGTGCTCCATCGTTTCGTTGCAACATGTGACCTGCCCATCTATTTTTTGCCTCGTTTGAAAAAAAATTACCGCATCATTCACCAAGGACAATCGTCGTATGCCGGAATTGTGGAGCTTTGTTTACGTTGATTCCTAGGAGAAATTCCGACCAAGCGTCTCTCAAGATAGGCCTGGGTCATTCTCAGTTTGTTCTACAGTGATTTTGTTAGTATCCATGTCTCAGCACCGTAGCACACGGCAGGGATCACAGAGGAATTGAAGAGAGAGGCTTGTAAGTTCTGATTTTGGGAACCGTTCAGGACAGTGTTAGTAGACGAGAAGGCTTCCCCGCCCGCGCGACGACGTCTTGTCAATTCAGGTTCCATGTTATTCTCCATACCGAGGAGGCACCCACGATAGATGTACTCGTTGACATCTTCTAGTTGCACCCTGCCAAGGATGACTAGAACACAATTGGCGAAACGATTACGCAACCCCTTGATCTTCGAGACATTCATCTCGTCCCGATTTCCTGCCCTCACCATTGAGTAGCTGCATCATTTAGTTGACTTCTGCTGCTAACTGTAATGAACACTATGTCGTCGGCAAATCAAAGTGTTTGAGGCGTCTGCCTTCAATAAGGATGTCAAAGGTGTTCCAGTTGCATCGGCTGATGACTGATTCCCAACATGCGAAGAAGAGATTCGGTGAGATAGGATCCCGCCTGGCGGATCTCCTTCTGAACTGGTACCACATGCCATGACAGTACCACTTTCACGACACTGGCAGTGCACTATTACCAACCAATAGATTTTTATCTAACAATGGAAGAACAATTTTCTCAATCCACTCTATAAATTTGCGACTGTTTAGTCCTGAATGACAGTCCCGATTGTCGGTAGATTTTGAAATAAATATTAGTTACCAGTCTTCAGTTCATTATATCTGCTTTATACATGAGTTATTATCAGCCGATGTACGTCACTACTTGTCACAAATCTCTGTAGTTCCATTTATAAATTTCCATTTGTATTTCATTAGCTAGGTATGCATTTATCCATGTTTCATCCACATACACAATATCGTAATTTCCTGAACCGATTTATTCAGTTTTCCATAAATATATTGTTCGTAAACCTCATTCATGCTTGCAGAATCTGAAGCTAGCAACACTTACAATTTTCGATAATATAGTTTTACATTTATTAATATCGCTCTTTCTCAGTGAAATGTTCAATTTACTTAGAGCCAATGCTTATTTATTGTCCAACATTGTATAGTTTTCTTGCTTAATAATTTATATTGTCAAATCTATCAATTTACAATTTCTTTATCGGTCTCTGGTGATATTTGAAAAAAGCCTGTCATGATCTGGTGTCTAGCGTCAGGATTTATTCTTATCACACACTCCTGTTTAATTTTACTCTGTCCAACAATCATATTCTTGCATAACTTTCACAAGTGCCTTCAGGGTTAGGTCCTTCCATTGCACATTAGTTGGGCTGGCATCAGAGAGTGCACAAACCTGTACGCACATGTACATTCAAGCACTGGTTTATGCGTCTTAATATCGCCCAATTGACTACAGTCGGGGGTGCAATAGGCGCGCCTCCGCCAGTAGAAATTAGTGAGACAAACATGTAAAATTTAAAAAAATGTTTAAATAAGTCTAGCTTCAGAATGATTTGTCGCTTGTACCTAGGGTCTGCATTGTTCTTTACTGTGAGTTTGAACAACTATGATACAGACTTATGATTTTCTGTAAAAAAGCATGTGGAATATGAAGACCCTTTTCCACACATTGCCATGTGTTACTGTAGAACTCTGAAAATGATGTCTATCGAAGATTTGCATTTTTTTAAATATGCCCCAAATATATCCTAATTACTTCATATGACTGAATAACATTTGACAACACGTTGATATTACTATATCGTCAACATTGTGTTACCAATGTCAATCGTGGCCCTTACCGTACTAGAAAGAGTAAGGTTCAGAGCTGTGAGATGCGATGTGTGAGAAGTTCAGCAGGAAATAAAATCCGTGACTGAATTCGCAACACCACATTGTGTGCAGATAGTGGGAACATACCCAACTATTAACTACATTAAAGCCAAACAAATCAAGCGGATTGGTCATTTAGTCAGAATGCATTATGACGGGCCTGCAGCAAAATCATATTATATGTGGGTTTCTGATCCACGAGCAAGAGGCAGACCACGACGTCGGTGGATCGAGGGTGTCTCTGACACTCTCAGGAAGTTACACCTAACGACAGCGGAAGCCTCTCACTTGGCGATATCAAGAAATCTACGACCGGACTTCTCTGCGACGCTGTAATGCAAGGGCAGTAGGACAAAAAAAAGAAGAAGAAGAAGTCGATCTTACAACTAAAACAAATTTAAATCAGTTTACATGCAATAATTGCTTAGATATATTATTTTCAAGATTGGCACATATTTTTGAACGTACTATAAAATGGAGCTCGAGACAAACATAAAACAACGGAAGTAGAGAAGAGGTGGAGCGTGCTGACTCAGGAAAATATATACGGTATCGGTGTATATTTGTTAACGACACTTACTCCAAATTTAGTTCAATATGTTAGACTGTTGATTGACACTGTAGTATCTGGCAAAGATGGCGCCGTAACTGGCTGCGAGTCTACATTTCTCTACTGTTTTGGATCATTATGGATGCCGCCAGACCACGGATTTGCCTGGAATTCACACTAGTCGACGACTTACACTTGTGTTCACGGATACGTAGAATTGTTTTCCGTCTGGACTTGTTATTTCGTTCTTTTTTTGTGATTTCTTCCATCCGTTTATCCTGGTCTGGACGCCGGCTGAATGGCGCTACGCTTAAACTAGTTATACCTGTGTCGTATCTCACGGGTTAGTTCTGCCGGTTCACCTTAACGAATTTGGCGCGTGGGAATTTTAGATGCTACTATGATGAACTGAATACAGCTGGGGAGAGATGCCAGACTCACTCACACGCTGAGTGTTGTCCATACGACCTCTTGTGGTTATCGAAAAGGCACGACAAACTGCGTTAGATGCCTTCCCACCTTTCTATCCTGCGGGTTACATGTTTACGGAAAGGCTTCGGTGGTAACCCTGAGTCAAAATCTGCATCCTATGCTATCTCCAGTCGTCTCGATGAATGTCTTGCCACTGGCAAAAGGTAGCTTAGGCTCTGTGAGTGAGGTTGACAAAAGGCGCAGTTTCTTCCTCACTTTAATCCAAATCTCCGCGCAAGTCACCCATTTCAGCGGACACAGCAAAAGATACGACAGTCCACACGGCTGAACAAAGAGAGTGGTCTTCATCACTTGTGATGGACAAACTATCACTGTAGTATCATTTTGTTTAAAAAATGGAAAGAAATTTAAATTTAAATCTATGCACTTTTGGGATGTCACATGATCACGCCACCCATTTTCATTGGTGTATTTAATTTTAAAAATGAACCACAAACAGTACATTAATTTTTATATAATTTATGAAAGAATTTTTTATAAATTTAAACCAAATTTGGTACTTGCGTCTTAATTCACCACAAACAAACAGAAATATATATATATTTATCACCTAATTTATGGTAGTGACGTCACAGAGCAGTCCACTTTTTGACACTCTTTGACACCACGTCAAAGATTCTGCGAGAAAATTCGATAATTTCTACTTCTGCTGCCGCTTATTCCTGCCGTCTTGGCAATGAACTTTTTGAATCTGTCAACGTTGGTCCATGATAAGTAGAGTATAATTTGGTTTCTACAGAGCATCGCATTATCCATGTAATAACAACCATGTTAACTAGCCCTAAACTTAACCATAAACCTAATCCTAACCTACCCCTAGATCTAACCATAACCCTATCGAAAACCTGACCATAAACCTAAGCCTAACTCTTCGAAAAACTGAATATAACTATCGTTTCTTTATTTCTATCGTTATCTAAGTATTTATTTAGAATATAATTATTTCGACATGTACTTCCATTAACCCGAAATGGAATGTCCCGTTACGTGTGATGGGAATCAAGGAAACTATGTTTGGGGTGAGTTAGGATGCAAGTACTCCAAATTATTAGAGAGAGAAAACGTTAATTCTGAAAACGAGGCGCAGAGAAAACTAAGTTTGGGAATCAGGGAGATAAAACGACATAAATAAAAGTCATGTTGCCGGGTAGGATGAGCCACCATTGACGAGAGATTTACAAATGAGTGCAGATCGCAACGCAGTGGCAGGTGTGGGGAGTTGATGGCGGTAAAGGTGGGTGTATCAATGGTTGTGGCAATGGTGCATGCAACGTCATGTCGTTTTTGCATAGTTTCTGCAGTGGCGTTTCTATAGGCGCGAAATAGCTTGTTTGGAGGTGCCAGTAGCGTGACTTATATATGTAAGTAATAGTGTTGTGTCTAGAGTATATTGCATAGTGATGTTAGTGTCGAATCAATAAAATATTATTTAGTGGCTGCGACTTATCATCATCATCTGGTTGAACCGGGATCAAGACGCTGAGCAGCGCATAAGCTGCAGTGGTTAGCGACCCATAGCTAACTGCTAGCGTCAGGACCAGCGAACCAGAGCTGCCAAGACCCTTCTACAGCTCCACGTGGTGATCCTGGATAACAGGCTGCAACAGAGCAGACTGGCTAAGTAGAAGGGATCGAAGAGGGAATGCTAACCCAGTACTAAAAAAATGCTTGCTGAAGTCGGATGTGTTGGACCGAAAGGTGCAAATATCGCAGTCAAGCTGTAAACTACGGCACAACGCATTCCGTTCTCTGGACTACATTCTGCTAATTAATCCCTTCCAGGGTTTTGTAGCGGGCGATTGAGAACGAACGAAGCCAAGCCAAGCCATCTGGTTGAATAGTCCTAAGACTGGTTGTAATGTTGTCTGAGCATGTCTCTTTATTGTACCTTATCTTCGAACTTCAATGCCTCTGCGCGCCTGAGATGCACACATGGGTCTTGGTACCCCCTTCCTCTTCTAACCTGGACCTTGCTCTCTAGTATCGTCTGTAAAATACTTTTATGCCACATGTTATGTCGCAGGCAATTCATTCTTCGTTTCTGTATCATTTTCAATGTACGTCTTTGTGGGCCCACCTCAGTGGGGACATTGTCATTATTGTTGTGTTTAGAGTTGATTCAATCAATAAATCAATTATAGCACGTCGTTCGTTTTTGTTGATGAATAAGCTATTTACCACATCTCGCCAGCATTTACAGCCCAGGGCTACCCTTTCTGCTTTTCTCCAGGTCAATCATAGTTTCTTCTCACATTCTCTTCTTATTGTTAATGTCTACCTCTTTCTCTTTCCCTGCATATTCCACGTGAAAGCCTGCCTGGTTATGTTGAACGGCATCTTCCTCATTGTATGCCCTATACAGACCCATTCTGTTCTGTTAACTGCGTTGTTGCATTGGCTGTTGCTAGCTATTATTCCACAGTTCTTCATTTCTCACCGTGTCTAGTCACTTTATGCCACATTTTCTTCCTAAGCATTTGTTAAAGGACTGGAGTTTTTGTTGCATCGCCTTGGTTGTTCTCCATGTCTCCGCTCCATTCAGCAGCATCACCGTGAAACTGGCGTTGAATATTCTTATTGTGGTGTGAGTCTTGGTATGTCTGGCTCTTCATATGTTGTACAGTATCACGAATGCCACTCTTGCCTTTCAAATTATGGTTCTAACATTTGTATATGCCTACCCTGGCGTGTCAATTGTGCTGCCAAAATAAGTAAAGGCATCCACCTGCTCTACCTCCAGCATGATTAGATTTATGTTGGTCGTATTCATTTTCAGGATCTTGGTTTCCTGCATATTGATATTCATTGTCAATTTGACTACATGTTTTTTTTAACCCTGTCTAGCGTCTTTTGCAGTTGGCTATGAATGTGTTACACGCGTACCAGATCATTTGTGTGATTAAGGTCCTTCAATTGTGACCAGTGTCCACTGAATATCAGTTCTCTTTCCGCCGTTTGATGTCTTCAATATAAAATCTATTGTCAACAAGAACAGAATGATCAAGAGAACAACTCCATGTCTCACCCTTGTTTGCAACCCACAATTGACAGTCAGTGCTCCTTCGTGCACCACTCTACTAACTGTATCTTCCTACATAATCTGTATGAGGGCTAGTTACTTGTCTGGTATTTTTTATTGTATATTGTCTCAGTTCAGTTCAGTTCAGGTGCCATCTCCGAAGCGAAGGTCGGCTGCAATGGATCTTCATTGTACTCTATCTCTTGCCGTAATTGTGCAATCTGAGAGGTGTTTCCAGTTCATCCCCTATGTTATCCATCCACTTAAGGCGTTGTCTGCCTCTTGAACGACTGCCGTCCACACTACATTCCAGCATAGTCTTCAACAAGGAGGCATGTTTTGTTATATGACCAAAATAACGTAACTGTATAACCCTGATTTTGGTCATTAATTCTATTTCACCCCGAACTTTTCCAATACCTCCAAATTTGTTTTCTTCTCTTTCCAAGAAATGCGACCCAATCTTCTATATACCCACATGTCGAAGGCATCAATACTTTTTTCCAACTTGTTATTCATTTGTCCATGTTTCTGCAACATTTTCAAATTCTGATTTATATGTTTGGATGTCAGTATGTGTCGCATATTGTCCAATGTCCAATACCATCTTGGCCATACCTATTCTCTTTCTGATTTCTATTTTACAGCTGCCTTCTTCCGTCATTATATGACCTAGACAGGAGAAACTCCGTACCCGTTCTAGTAGTTGATCTTTTATTTGTATCTGCAAACATGGTTTCTTGTCACTTTTCCAAATTATCGTAGCCTTGTCTTTATGTCTATGTCTAATCCAAACTCTTGACTTATTGTGTATATTGTTTTCTCAAGCTCCTGTAATTCTTGGACACTTTACCATCAAAACTGAATAATCCGCATATCTTAGATTGTTCATTGCCACTCCTCCAATGACAAGCCCCGGCATTCCTTCTATCTGTTTGAATATTTGTTCTGTGTAGATATTTTAATTGAAAAGACAAGAGGATATTAAACATCCATGTCTCACTTCTCTTTTTAAATCTATATTTGGAGAGCATAACTTTTCTGATTTAACAGTTGCAGTTTGTTCCCAGTACAGATTACGAATCAGTCTTATGCCTTTACCATCTAGACCTATTTCTTGGAGACATTTAATTAATTTTTCATGTTGGACTCTGTCAAAAGCCTTCTGGTAGTCTATGAAGCAAATATAAATGTCATTATGTATTTCTATATGTTTTTTTGTCTTTAGATAAAGCGTTGTATTATCTACACTGCCAAATGTTTTGTCGCTGCCTATATATATTTGCGTAAATGGATGTTTTTAATTCAATGCCTTGTTCTACTATTATGTGCGGTGAAAAATAGCTACACGATCTGTGCACCATCTTCTTTAGCGGAATCCAGCCTGTTCCTCTCTCTTTCTGAGCATGTTGTCTACTTCCTCTTTTAATCTGCCCAAGATGACTCTATTGAATGTATTGCCTGGCATGATCAACCAATGATCTGCATCCATACATACTATTCCCACTATTTATGCTTTCTAGTCCCGTTAAAGTAACCCCATGCTCCAGTCCTGAAGATAACATTTTGGAGATCTGTTTTAGTGTTTGTCTCTTTTTCCGTCATGTCTCTCACCTATCGATTGTCCCGACAGTTTGTTATTGTCAAAATCACATTGTAGCATCCGGTTCATGATTTGTTGGCCACTATCCCTTTTATTTCGAATTGATACCTAACGTCCGGTTCAGTTTTAATGGATTATAGCTCTAAGGGAATCGATCTATAGTCTTTAATGCAGATTATGTGGGTCTAACCCCTCTTTGCTGATTGATTGATAGTGCCCCATTTATATTTTGCAGATCATGTATAATTATATGGATCAATGTTAATCCCGCTTAAGTGTTAGTGGAATCCAACGGAAAAGAGAAGAGCGGAGGAAAGACAGGCCACCAGGCGATGAACAGTGAATGTGGAAGATAACATGTATGCAAATGAATCGCTAGAATCACACGGAAATTGTATAAAGTAATTAGCATGTCCTTTACAGAACGTCGCTTGTTACAACCGCCACCTATTTGGCTGTTATGAGTTTCTTGGCAAGTGTGCAGAACGGTAGGTTGCCATTATTTTCCCTACGAGAAAAACTCAAGAGTTTGCCGAACTGGAGACGGTGGGAATCGAACCCAGTGCGCTAGGATTGTTAAAACCGAACGAGTTTAACCCTAGACCACGCAGCCTCCTAAAAATTGTGTTCATTAACTTAATGTTTCCTGATTTATTGAATTAATCCCTTGACTTCATATTTCTGGTACGTCATGAAAAAAGTGGCCTGCAACTAACACTTTCTCCAAATTCATATTCTGGGCTCTTTTCTTGAGTTCATCTCACGAGACTCCAGATGTTAGCTTCCTTCTTCCACGTTTATCACCTGGTGTTCTTGCTCTTCCTCGCTCTTCGTCTCTTTCCTGTTGGATTCCACTTCAAAGAATGTTTGGTTTAGTTTATTAGGCTTCTTTCTAAAGGTTTGTGCCAGTTATCTATACTTTCTTTCCATGTTCTCCGACTGTATTTGTTACTCTAATATTATTTTCAAGAAATATGCAATTATTACATAAACTTATGTAACATTAAATATTAGACGTAGACATCTGATGGGTCAACGTCTAAAACCTGAATGTAATATTCTAAGTTAGGGAGGCTTCCTTTAAAGGACTTACTGTCATTAGATTCTGAGCTTGATTTACAATCCCACTATTCCAGGCTCGAATCACGCGCCGTGCTCAGTTTAGCAGACAGAGAATGTAGGTTTTTCCATGGCACGATCGATTCCCCAGTTGACCTATCTGTAAATGGGTACCCGAAGAAGTCAAGGGAACATTTTGGAGCCGCTGAGTGAACTACGGAGGCCGTGCTCTGTCGTCTGCACTTTCAGTGGTGAAAGGGGCCGAAAAAATATAGGGGCGCCCAGGTGGAATGAATTCTGTTCTATGAAACATTTTTCAGAGTAATGAACCACAATGACTGGTGCTTCAATAACCGGTGCGAAAGAGATTGCATTCATTAATAAGATTCTGCCGTATACACCTCTCTTCGCGATCAATGTCCGTTATTTTCACGGTTTGAGAATTGCTGCCACTAATTTCCTTTTCAAAGTCATTGTCACAAACAATGTGGAGGTCGTTTTTCCGAGCCATTTTAACGATATCTGCGTTTTAATAGTAAAGACGCAATGCAATATTGTTGCTACAATACTTAACAAAGTAAAGATGGCGGACCATTCATGATTTTTAAAATGACATCAAGATGAAACCCCATACCGATAATAAAAAAGGCAAGAGAAGATTCTTGGAAACATTACAGCGAGCAACTAACTCCAAATATTCCAAAACCTGTGTAGAGACTTTTTCAAAAGTATCAACGCGATGCGATTTAGAGACGAGTGTTTTAATCTCACTTCAGTAATCAATGACAAGTATGGTTTTCCTATATTTAATTAACTCAGCAGAAGAGATCGGTGGAATGAATGATTTCAAGAACTGTTCTACCCTACAGCCACCACGGGTGGACTCAGTGCTTCTACCACACCACTTAGAGCATACAGAATCTGAGTTAAAGATTCAAGAAATAAATAGAGTTAAAAAGAAGAGTTCTAAGTACAACCAGTTATCGCGTAATCTGGTAAACGCATCTGCTGTTTACCCTTTTCGCAGCATTACATTCAGGGCGTTGATGTACTGTCTCTTGTCCCTGCAGGCCTCTGTGCTTTCACTGTTTTATTTAGCATATCATACAGATTCTTGCATTCATTTCTCGCGGTGGGAGTCTTTGTATCTATGAGATTTAACTTTGCTGTTTTCCTTTCAAGGATTTTATAACATGCGCTATTACTCATCCACCTTTTCTTCTGGTATTGTTAACCCAGCGGCGCAGATGCAAACACAGTTAGTCAGGTCTACACTGGATACGTACGGCCAACATTGGAATATGGCATGGGTGCCTATGCAACAGCGGCAAAGACCAACCTACAGAAACTAGACAAGGCACAGAATACCAGACTCAGAATTATTATCGGAGGACTGCGAAGCACCGCAATTAGAGAACTCGAAGGGGTAGCACGCCTCCAGAGCCTTGATGAGCGCAGAAAAGGAAAAATACTTAACCTGACAGAAAAATTCAAGCGTATGAATAAACATCCAATGCAGGGAAAAGTCAATGAATTAACAAAAAAACCGAATAAAAAAGACCAAGCTTCAATCATCTATCAAAAGCCCTTACAGCCAGGAACAGTGACATCATATCAAAATGTCCGACGACATGGGAAATGATACAAGTATATGTAAATACAGACCAACAGCCCAACTTCACGGTGGAAGCGAAAATACCAGGTATCGATAGAACGGTGGAAGAATCAGACTATGCATTGAGAGAAAAAACCATAAAGCATATTGGAGACGCCTATCCTCAACCCATGTGGACGCACTTCTACACAGAACACATCCTGCAAACATGTCCACTGCACCAAGAATCCCATGAGAAGACCTGGCCCGAGGAGAGAAACATACAAGACAAACTGTGGGGGACCATTGAGGACCTGCGACTCACGTGTCACTTCATGGAGGCAGCCCATCTGGTGGCATAAAACGAGCATATGAAACCGAAAGCAAAGAAGAAGTATACCCAAGCAGTTGACATCGTCGCCTCTTTTATTACAATTTTGAATTGTTCCCATTTTCTTTCAATTGTTTGGACAGTATTGTCGTCCGTCATATCTGCGATATTTGTAAAACTATCGTGTTTTTCAAAATACAACCGCCCACAGGAACAAGAGGGCATAGCTACACATTAACTAAAGAGAGGTCAAGATTAGATATTGGAAAATATTTTTTTTAGTGAGGGAGTGGTGAATGCTTGGAATGCATTGCCACTTGAGAAAGTGCAGGCAGGGACAATTAATGGATTTAAGAATAAATTGGATGGGCATAGCTTTAAGAGCAAGGTAATGTAAATTAAACTGATTGTATACATACTCTGCAGAGTCTTTTAAACTAGTATAATGACGTTAAGTTAAGGTAAGTTAATTTAAGTTATAGGGCGTGGTATGCCAGAATAGCATAGACAATAGCGCCGCTTGCGATAACAATATCTGGCAAGATAAACAGTTGCACGAAAATCAGGTTAACGCGTACACTGGTCCTGTCATATGCTTCTGAGACTTGGACAGTTACAGCTGACCTTCAACAGGAGGGAGAGAGAAAGAGAGAGAGAGTAAGAGAGAGAAAAAGAGAGAGAAAGAGAGAAAGGGAAAGAGAGAGAGTGATTGAGAGAGAGAAAGAGAGAGAGAAAGAGAGAGAAAGAGAGAGAAAGAGAGAGAAAGAGAGAGAGTGATTGAGAGAGAGAAAGATAGAGAGAGTGATTGAGAGAGATGAGAGAAAGAGAGAGAGAATGAATGAAAGAGAGAAAAAAGAGAGAGAGAGACAGAGAGAGTGAGAGAGAAGGAGAGAGAAAAAGAGAGAGAGTGTTATTGAAAAAGAGAAAGAGAGAAAGAGATTGAGAGAGAAAGAAAGAGAGAGAGTGTGACTGAGAGAGAGAAAGAGAGAGTGATTTAGAGAGAGAAAGAGAGAGAGTGATTGCGAGAGAGAAAGAGAGAAAGCGAGAGAGAAAGAGAAAGAGAGAGAGATATTGAGAGAGAGAGAGAATCAGAGAGATATATCATATTTAGCCAATCTGGTCAGACAAAGGAGGTGAACCATATACAATCAACAAATTGTCACTTCATTACTGCAGGCAACATTAATGGGTTTGTACAGAATACTATTTAGAATCTGATATACAGCGGGGATGAGTAATACGGATGTGCCGAGGTCAACTACTGGAATCTTAGTACGAGGCGTGTTCAAATAAAACCGGACCAAACTGCAGCAAGGGAAGATATGTACGATGCGCATGATAGCGTCACTTCTGGTGTACAAACAGCACATACCAACCGTCAAGTTTGCAAAATGTCATTATCCTCCAACTCATAGTTTCCTCAGCAGACCGTTTAAAACTTGGCCGGTGTGATACTTCTTCTTCTTTGCGTTCGGTTTCGTATGCTCGTTTTGTGCCACCAGATGGGCTGCCTCGATGAAGTGACAAGTCAGTCGCTGGTCCTCGATGGTTCCCCACAGTTTGTCTTGTATGTTTCTCTCCTCAGGCCATGTCTTCTCACGGGAGTCTTGGTGAAGTGGACATGTTTGCAGGATGTGTTCTGGAGTCTGGGGTCCTCTCTGACATGTACATTGTGCAGTCTGTGCTGCTTTCATTTTATGCATGTGTGCATTTAGTCTGCAATGACCTGTTCTGAGGCGGAAAATTGTGGTATACTGTTTCTTATTCAGTCTATTGATTGGGTCCTGTGGGTATTTACTGTTTGTTCTCTCTATCCACTGTTGTTTATATTTTCTTTTGATGTTTGCCTTGACTTCTGGCAGTGACACTGGGTGGGTGAATTGTTCTCTTTGTCTTCCCTTCCTGGCTAGCCTGTCCTGCCGATTCATTCCCAGGTATGCCGCAGTGAGCTGGAATCCACTGGAGGGTGATTTTATTGTGGTCTGAGAGTTTGTTTAGCTGGCATATCAGTTTCCTTTCCTCCTTTCCATACTATTTCGTGGTTTTCTTTGTGTGGTCTGCAAAATGTCCATGCAGTCGCACAAAAACACTATTTTGTTATCCTTTAACCCCTTTTCATCCAAGAGTTTGACTGCTTCAATTATTGCCCGTTGCTCTGTTCTTAGATTTGTCGAGGGCTGCCCAGCAACACTTGCTTTTTCTATAACGGTTCCCTACTGTAGAAATATGACGAATCCCACCCCTCCTTTCCTCAAGGCTTTCTCTGATGATCCATCTGTGTAGACGTGCGTCCACATGGGTTGAGGATAGGCGTCTCCAATATGCTTTAGGGTTTTTTCTCTCAATGCATGGTCTGATTCTTCCACCTTTCTGTCGATACCTGGTATTTTCGATTCCACCGTGAAGTTGGGCTGTTGGTCTGTATTTTCATATACTTGTATCATTTCCCATGTCGTTGGACATTTTGATATGATGTCACTGTTCCTGTCTGTAACGGCTTTTGATAGATGATTGAAGCTTGGTCTTTTTTATTCGGTTTTTTTGTTAATTCATTGACTTTTCCCTGCATTGGATGTTTATTCATACGCTTGTATTTTTCTGTCAGGTTTAGTATTTTTCCTTCTCTGCGCTCACCAAGGCACTGGAGGCATGCTACCGCTTCGAGTTCTCTAATTGGGGTGCTTCGCAGTCCTCCGATAATAATTCTGAGTCCGGTATTCTGTGCCTTGTCTAGTTTCTGTAGGTTGGTCTTTGCCGCTGTTGCATAGGCACCCATGCCATATTCCAGTGTTGGCCGTACGTATCCAGTGTAGACCTGTCTGACTGTGTTTGCATCTGCGCCCCAATTTGTCCCTGCCAGTTCTTTCATCAGCCTTAATCTGAGTGTGGCCTTCTTTTGAGTATCCTCTATGTGTGGGCCCCATGTTAATCTTTTGTCATATCTCATTCTTAGGTATGTAGGACTGTTTTCTCTAGGAAGTAGGTTATTTTCTAAATCTAGGTCGATCTGCTCTGGCTTTGTAGAGAGCGAGAAGAGTGGTGAGAGGGTCTTGCTTTTGTTTATTGTGACAACCCATGAGTCTGCCCATTTCTTTACTGCATTACTTTGCTTCCTGCATTCTTGCTTTTGTGGTTCCAATGTTTGCTGCCTGGGTCCATATGGCCAGGTCATCCGCATGGAGTGCCTTGTGGATGTGTGGTCTGAACTGTTTTGGCAGATCATTAATGAAGAGGATAAACAAGGTAGGGGATAGTGATCCTCCCTGGGGAACCCCCTCATGCAGTTTGATCATTTTGCTCCTGTGTTCTTCCAGCCTGACTCTCGAACATCGTGAGTGGAGGTAGTTATTGATCCAGTCGAGCATTTTCCCCCTTATTCCGCAGCCCGCTAATTTTAGCATTAGTCCTTTCTTCCAGACTTTATCAAAAGCTTTAGTCAGGTCAAAGAAGGTGGCCAATAGTTTGCATTTCCTCTGAAAGGCATCTTCGATTTCCTGGGTCAGATAAGCGGTCTGGTGGTTGGTACTCCTGTATTTTCTATAGCCAGACTGGCACTAGTCCAGGATTTTGTTTTTCTCAAGGGTGTGAGACGGAATCCATCTAGAGTTGATCAGCGAGCGGTGATTCGGTTTCCAGCTGAAGGATGTCGACCAGTTGACATTCATCGCAGAATACAGGTAGTGTATGGTGACAAAAGTGTGTCGAAGACAACAGTGAAGAACTGGACAACGATGTTTAAATAATGACGTGAGTTAACGAAAGATATTCTGAGATCAGGTCAGGCGTATATTGTTGAGTCAAAAGATGCCATTTCCAAAATTGATGCAGCAATCCGAGTGGATCATCGCCGGAGCTTATGTGTGCCACACTTTTGTCACCATACACTGCCTGCATTCTGCGATGAATGTCAACTTGACCGATATCGTTCAGATGTCAGAAACCGAATAACCGCTCGCTGATCAATTCTGGATGGGTTCCGTATCACACCTGCCATTTTTTCAACGGTCTACTAAACACCTGCCATTTTTTCAACGGTCTACTAAGGATACTATGTGTCGGAGGATAATACAATTTTGCAAACTTTACCGTTGGTATGTGCTGTTTACATCAGAAGTGACGTCATCGTGCGCATAGTACGTATGTTCACTCGGTGCAGTTTAGTCAGGTTTCATTTGAACACGTCTCGTATTAATTTCGAAGATCAGCGTGTAATGCCAGGTAGCCAAATGTTTTCATTTTGTTTGGTAAATCCCATCTGGTTGGTTCAAACATGATTTCGTTTCGTGTCTTCCCTGATCTTAAATTAAAATTTTCATTTTGCTAATAATGGATTCCTTTATGTAGATTACTAGACCTTGGAAATATGCGGTTCTGGGGTTGCCAGCGCCAAGGCGTTTCCCTGTTGACATTAAGCATACCCCAGTATCATGGGGTTAGCACTTTATCTTTGGCGGTGCTGGTAACTGTTAACATGTCAATGTGTGAAGTCTTGCTATAACGTATTTCCCACCGTGTCACTTAAGAGTTATTTCAACATCCACTTCTGAAGGAAACCAATGTACAAATATCATACAATATGCAATAATCCGTTTTTGGTATCACATGGCAATTAGAATATGGAAGTGTACTGTGATTCCAAACACAATTCTGGACAGAGATCGATAGAGAACATACTAGACAACTGAACATCTTTATTTTTAAGGAATGTATTTAACAACATAACTGAAAACACTGCAAAGGCCAAAGCGTTGTGGATATCAATTGTTGCCTATGTTTATCGACATAGCACATGATGATAATGATGATGAATAGAGGTTTATCATTGTCTGTTTCTGTTGTAAACATGTGTGATCAGTTCATTTTTGGAGGTTTAAAAATGCAGGTTTTGAGTTAATGTTTCCATAGTTACATACTTGTGTTATCAGTTAATATTCGCTTTGTTATAAATGTGTGTTATGAGTTAATATTTTCATAATTACACACTCGTGTTATCAGTTTATATTCGTTTTGTTATAAATGTATGTTATCAGTTTCTGTTCAGTGAGTTAGTATTGCATGTTCTAGATTGTGTCTATTGTATCTGTTTTCAATACAGTTTATCACCTTTTTTAATCTCCATATTAAATGTCTGCTATTAGTCTATGTTTCCTATATTGTCAAATGTGTGTGATCAGTTTATGTTTTCTAATATCAATACACGTTATGAATTTTGTTTTGGTCTATCATCAATAAGTGTTATCAGTTCATGTTTTCTGTTTTTAATATACGTTATGAATTTTGTTTTTGTCTAGTGTCAATAAGTGTTATCAGTTCATGTTTTCTGTTTTTAATATACGTTATGAATTTTGTTTTTGTCTAGTGTCAATAAGTGTTATCAGTTCATGTTTTCTGTTTTTAATATACGTTATGAATTTTGTTTTTGTCTATTGTCAATAAGTGATATCAGTTCATGTTTTCTGTTATTAATATATGTTATGAATTTTGTTTTGGTCTATTGACAATGAGTTTTAGCAGTTCAAGTTTTGTGTTATGAATAAATGTTCCAATTTTGTTTTGGACCATTGCCATTCTGTTATCAAACACAAGTTACCAATTGTGTTTCTTTCATTGTCAATGCCTGTTAATAGTTTACATTTTCTATTAACATTCATTACACGATACCATCTTTTATTGTCTATGACATCAACACATGCTATATGTTTATACTTTTTCTATTTTCTAATACTAGAAACACGTTTATTTTGTCTGTTCTCATTTTAACAGGATATGAATTTATATTTCTCTGTTACAAGCACATGGAATTTGTTGTCCTTATTATCAAACGAAAAATGGAACGATTACTATTCTCACCTTCTCTGGACATTCCCTCAAATAGGCACTTTTGGTAGCGACAATAGCGACAGTTGTTGCGCATGCGCGGGTTGATAGAACAACGCATACTTCCCTTGCAAGTGTAAGTTCTGTTTTCCTTCAGACCTCGACGGAAGAATTTCTGTTAGTGAAGAAAAAAACATCTTTGTTTATCGCTCATCCATACATTTATCTACCCAGTCATGTAATATTTCTATTTATCTTTATGTGTTTTATGCGTTTCTGTCCATCCACATAAGTTTTCTATTACGTTTGCTTTTTGATTACTACATTCAACAAAACTGGTAGTTTGTTAAAGACTTCTCTCAAACTTTTGTCACTCTTTTAGTCTTTTATCCGTCTAGCTATACAATCTCTCCATCTTCTAACTGTCTTCAAGTCTGACTTTATATATGTCCATTCGCACACTAGTCTGCTTCTTCTTTGCCCGCAATAGTTAAAAACGTCTACTTTACACATACCATTGGATTCACTCGTTTCTATATAGTTTATCTTTCAGTTAGCTATACCATGCACACTCACACAACTAGACTTTTGTTTAAATAATAATGTTGATACACACTTTCTGAAAATAAATGTTAGACAATGTACACTTAAAAAAAACTAGACGTTTGTTTAAATAATATTTATGATACAAACTTTATGTAATTAAATGTTAGACATGTACCAGTCAAAGGCACAATATTTGAGAATTTAAGCAAAAATAAAAGAGACACGAAAAATTGTCAAGCTTGTGAGTAGAAACAAAGACACCAATTAAAAAACATGACAGAAAATGGAAACATAAGATAATTACATGGTTTGGACAAATAACAAAAAAGACTACAAGCACACCTTCGAGACTACATTAGAGAAAAGGATGTCAAGATAAAAGAAAGAACAAGAAAACGAAAGAACGACGTTAAAGAAACAGTAAAGGTATATGGATTTAAAAAAGCAACGGCTAGACATAGGAAAGTTCTCAAATTATCATTGACAGCGAAAAGAAAATAATTGTGTCTTAAACAGCATAAAGCCTGGACAACTAAAAGTATTTTGGCCACATCAAACAGCACAAAGGTTTAGATAACAACTATACTGCATGTTATAGTATATTTAAAACGAAGCAGACCGAAGAGAAGATAGATACATGGAACAAGAGTTGTTAAGAAGATGAGTGACTGAAGCGGGTGAACTGACCAGCGTTCTAGAATCAGTAAGCTGGGATGAAAGCGTCATGCTGAATAGGGCATGTTGCATGGTGAGGACACACAAGAGTGAAGCATGCATCTTTACACGAAGTCTAATAGCATGAGTAAAAACTGTCCATCGTTGTTGATGAGGACGGCCTACATCGTCGTTGTCAGTGCACAACCCTGAAGGTATGGGTGCACATGTGGCTGACCAGGCCAATACGGGGACGAACATTTTTGTGTGCATGATGGGCATACACAATCTGCAGATGGTATAAGCGATTCCCTTGTGCGTAATTGCCGGTTCTCGAGTCTGCATTGTGCTGTCCGGTGACGGTTGTATTCACTGTCAGCTACGCGCATTCTTACTGCGACTCTCCGGTCAGATCAGTTTTGAGCAAGGCCTTCCTAATTGGTAACATCTATCTGGCAGCTTTTTAGTGAGTCCCTCAGACTGCCTTCCTAATTGGTAACATCTATCTGGCAGCTTTTGCAGTGAGCCCCTCAGACTGTCCTTATTTTATTTCCCCGGGGTTCATATTTTGCGCCATCCCTCCCTCAACTCTTTGTGAGTCGTTAGTCTGGTATACGTAGGAGATGTTCGACCTATCCTAGCAGCGCTTTTTGTATAACACATAAATCGAGGGGCAAAGAACTGGAATTCAGTGGGCCCTATTTTCACAATTAGAGGACCAGCACTACGCAGATGATCTGGTACGTGTGTCACACAGCGATAACTAGATAAACTTGATTGTGTGAAAGAACAATCAGCCAAATCGGGACTGAATATCAACATTAAGAAAACGAAGCTCCTTAAACTCAACACTAACAGCAAAGAACCAATCATGCTGGAGGGAGAGCAGTTGGAGGAAGTGAATACATTTTCCTATTTGGGCAGCACAGACACAGCAGGAGGTACAGATGCAGATGTCAGGACACGAATTTGAAAGGCAAGAGGGACATTCTTGACACTAAACAGCATTGGGAGATTTAAAAAAAATCAAGATTCACACAAAAATTAGAATATACAACGCTTGTGTCAAGTCAGTGGGGATTCCGTGGCGAAGTGGTTAAGCCGTCGCCTCGTAGTCGCCCCCTAGTTGTCTTGTCCTTTACGTGCCACTGGGGACGGGATGCACAAGACGAGAGACTGAGGATAAAAAGTAGCGCAGTTGATCCTTACTAAAATCAGCGCTAGCAAAATAAATTATGCCATCATCGTCTACGATGGACGGCGGCTTTTGCCTTGCCTTTGTGTCAAGTCAATGCTGCTGTACTGAGCAGAGACATAGAGACCGACTTTGTACAACAAAGACTCCAGTCATTCGCTAAACAGTTGTTAACAAAGGATAATTGACACAAAGTGGCAGGACATGGTTAGGAACGGAGACGAATAGGAAAGAAGACAACAACAGCCAGTGGACCAACACATTAAGCAAAGACAATGGGGCTGGAAGGACATACGCTATGGTAGGCACCTTCCAACTTAGACAGGCTCTTACATGGAATCCCGAAGGGAACAAAGAAATAGGTGTAGACCTAACAATACAAGGATAAGATAATGTTAGAACGAACTAAGAATAAATGATTACACCTGGAGAGAGGCAGAAAGAGCAGCCCATGACCGCGTATGCTGGCGAGATGTTGTCAATGACCTATGCAACGAGAGAGATGACGGGCTTGGATAGATTTATGCTGCGCATGTCAACCCTAGAGAGAGCCTCAGTATCAGTGACAGGACATAAGTAAACAGTTGATATCAGACCCTGATAATATATACTTTTACTGAAGCCCTTACACAGGTTAGTGACACACGACATAACATGCCATCCTACCTTACAGCCCTCGCACGTCGTCACACCAAAATGGACTCCGTTAGCAATGTCTCCACATACTTTACAGAGTAACTGTCCCTCAGCGGGTTCTACGGCTTCTGGTTTTTCTGTGGAATAGAAATACAAAGCAGATATGTTGTTCACAAATAACAAACGAGGCTTGTATATAGTATCATTCCTTTTGATCGTTACTTGTAATTCTTGGAATCCTGCTCTTTGTCTTCTTCTTCCGCTTCTTCTTTCTTCTTCTTCTTTTTCTTCTTCTTCTTCTTCTTCTTCTTCTAGCTATTGGACATTGTTATTTCAAGATACACCTAGTAAGTCTCAAGCTGATTATTATTTGGAATGTTGTTAAGTTAAAATGCAACCTTTCTTGAGCAAGGTATTCATCTTCATGATCTTCGGCGTGTCACAGCTTCTTCGTTGTTATTTCTTAAACTTCTGCTACCAAGCCACGAAAAGGGCTTAGTAAATAGCAATATGTAGTCCATTGAACGGAATGCGCTGTGTAGTAGATTACAGCTTGACTGCGATATTTGCACCTTTCTTTTCTTCTTCTTCTTCTTCTTCATCGTACGCAGTCAGACAGTAACCATTATTTTTTCGAAAAAAGCGGCGGTCATCCTGAGGCTGTCGACACTGCCATAGAGCTTATCTTGTGTTGCCAATGGTGATGGCCACATCTGCTCTCTCTGATCCTCGTATGTCGGGCAGTTCTGCAGCAGATGCTCAGCGGTCATTTTTCCGGTACCACACGGGCATTCATCGGTACCACCTATCTTCAATTTGTTGAATAGGTGGTACCTCAGTCTATTGTGGCCAGTACGAAGTCTGAAGACAACGACCTGCTCTCTTCTGTTCAACTGGTAATAGGCATCGTTTTTGGTGTAGCCGGTATGTTCAGTTTCCCATTTGGTCATGTATCTGGCTTTAATAAGCCGTTTTGACTCTTTGTACGTCATACTAGTATCTGTTTGTGGTAGTCTTGCACCTTCTTTTGCCAGTCTGTCTGCCTCCTCGTTGCCTTGGATGTTGCAGTGTGATGGGACCCACTGTACCACTACCCTTTTTGGTGCGGACTGCTGGCACAGTTTGCAGAGTGCTGCTCTTAAGTCATTAAGCTCAGTGTTTTTCTGGCTTTTTAGCGCTGTAACTACGGCGAGAGCATCTGTAAGCAGGACTCTATGGCTTTCATTTTCTTTATGTGTCACCATTTCTTCCACTGCCGCCCTCAGTGCCTCTGCCTCCGCTCTGAAATTGCTTGTGTACTTACCAGTAGCGAATGACAGTGTTATTTGTCTGCCATTTGGTAGGTTCAGGAATGCTCCTGCCCCTCCGTTCTGTGTAGTGTTTGTTACAGAACCGTCGGTGTATGCATGGGTCCAGTCCATGCTTGGGTAGCTTTTCGATATAAAGCTTAGGGTAGTATCTCTCCTTTCTTTTTCAGTCTGGCAGTTTTTGTTTCCAATACCTGGTATATTTTCTACCACCTCTGGAAATATATCCTGCCTCCAGGTAGGTTTTCGTACAGTAGTGATGGGTTTTGGTGTTGTTAGTGCGTTTATGGGATCTTCGTGCATCTTTGCTTTGGCTATTTCTGCAAAGTTTCTCCGCTTTAGTTTCCCATTTCCCAAATTGTTTAGTCTCTGGTGCATTGGATGGTCAGTCAGTCTTCTTAGTTTCTCTGACTGCAGCTGGACTCTGCAGTCTCTTCTATCGGTCATGGATTGCAGTTTTGTAATCTTTTCAAGTTCTACAATTGGGGTTGACTTCATGCCTCCTGTTACAACTCTCATGGCTTGGTTTTGAAGTTTGCCAACTTTATCGAAGTTCGCCTTTGCTGCTGTTGTCCATGCCGCAATGCCATACTCGAGAACTGGTCTCACTCTTCCAGTGTACAGTTTCTTTAGTATGCCTTCGTCTGCTCCCCAGCTTGTGCCAGCAAGTTTCCTCATGATGGCCATTCTTTCTCTGGCTCTCATTCGGTTTCTCTCGATCTGACTTTTCCATGTCATGCGCCGGTCAAATGTGACGCCCAAGTAATTTGGGTTATCGTTTGGCCGCAGATATTTGCCGTTAAGACTGATTTTGGTGTTCTGGGGTTTATTTGAAAGCGATAATATCGTACATGTTGTTTTTTCTTCATAAATTTTGACCAGCCATGATTTTGCCCACTCCTCCAACGATGTTAGGGCCTGTTGCATCCGATTGTTTGCATGTCATGCGCCGATCAAATGTGACTCCCAGATAGTTTGGGTTGTCGTTTGGCTGCAGGAATTTGCCATTTAAACTTAATTTGGTATTTTGCACCTTTCTTTTCGACAGATCCGACTTCATTATGGCATTTTTGGGTCCCAGGTTAGCCTTCCCTCTTCGATCCCCTGCCCTTAGCCAGTCTGCGCACCAGGCTAGCCTCCCTCTTCGATCCCCTCCCCTTAGCCAGTCTGGGCACCAGGCTAGCCTTCCCTTTTCGATCCCCTCCCCTTAGCCAGCCTGGGCACCAGGCTAGCCTTCCCTCTTCGATCCCCTCCCCTTAGCCAGTCTGGGCACCAGGTTAGCCTCCCTCTTCGATCCCCTCACCTTAGCCAGTCTAGGTACCAGGCTAGCCGTCCCACTTCGATCCCCTAACCTTAGCCAGTCTGGGCACCATGCTAGCCTTCTCTCTTCGATCCGTTCCTCTTAGCCAGTCTGCTCTGTAGCAGTCTATTATCCACGAGCCCCATGTGGAGCTGGGGAAGAGTCTTGGCAGCTCTGGGTAGCTGACCCTGACGTTAGCAGTCAGCTTTGGGTCGCTGACCACTACAGCTCATGCACTGCTCAGCATCTAGTATTCAATAGACAGGTGTATATATATACCTGCTGTCAGGTAAAACAAGTATAAACAAGCTACGTTTTTTGGGCAAACGCTTTTATTTATACTTCCATTTTTTTGGTTTTGTTGTTGTATTGGCCATGGTGGCGCAGACGGTGGCGGCGCTTGCACGGCTTGGCGAGATCTGGCGAGATGGGCGGTTGGCGCTATGCACGAGGATAAGATTAATGCGTACACTGCTCTTGTCAGTATTCCTCTATGCTTGTGAGGCGTGGACGGTTGCAGCTGGCCTTCAGCGGGGAATGCGGGCCTTGGAGATGAGATGTGTCCGAACACTTTTAAACGTCACGCACAGAAATCGGGTTGCAAATGGGGAAATGGGAGATAGAATTACAGCAGCAATAGGGCCTTTTTTTTTGGGGGGGGGGCGTCATGGCAGCTGTCGGAAGAATGAAACTCGCTTTGTGCGGTCGCAGGTCAAGATCGGATGGTCTTGCAGGTGCGATCCTCCGCGGGAGGGGGTGGGGAGTGTTACGTGACGTGCAACGAGGGGGCCGTCCCGGAGAGAGGTGGGGGAACAACGTGGAGGAACGGACCGGTCTCCGACTGAAGGAGGCACGGGCGGCGGCCGCTGACGGAGAAGGGTGGCGGGGTCTTGTGAGGATGTTTTCCTGTGTGCCCCAACGACCTCACTGGTTACGGGATGATCTGACTTGACCTGTTGTATTGGTACATTCGATGATCTGTCAACATATGATAGCTGTCTGCTAGCGTCAGGGCCAGCGAACCACAGCTACCAAGACCCTTCTAGACCACCACGCGGTGAGCCTGGATAACAGAATGCAGCAGGGGACACTGGCTAAGTAGAATGGATCGAAGAGGGAAGGCAACCCGGTGTTCAAACATGCTTGCTGAAGTCGGATGTCTTGGACCGAACGGTGAAAATATCACTGTCAAGCTGTAAATTACGACACAACGCATTCCGTTCCCTGGAGTACATTCTGCTTCTTGCAAAGCCCTTTTCAGGGTTCGGTAGCGGGAGATTGAGAACGAATGAAGAAGCAGAAAAAAATAGGAGAAATAGAAGTCCATGCAATCGGTCAAGTTAGATCGAATAACATCGTGAAGATACCTGAGCGGATGATTAGCAGTGTTAGAGCACTCGCTTTTCATTGCAAAAGTACGGTGTTCAACTCTTACTACCGGCAGCTCCAGTCAACGCAGCTGTAAATTGGTACCTGACTTACAATTAGGGAAGGAAAACGCAACGAGGACGGGAACTGGCTACCCCACCTCACAAACTGAGGCTCCAACACTTCATTCTTGACCAGCTAATAAAGTCTGCTAAATGACTTCCTTTTTTTTTTTAAAGAAAGCTATCCGTAATGGGCTCTTCATTGACGATTGCATTTCTTGCGGCTTATTGGAACTAGGAAAAGGTAGGTGGTAAATTAGGTAGGGATTTCATTATTCTTCTAAATGTTGACAGGGCAGCTGCTAAAGGCCTGCTCATTTCCATTTTCAATTGTTCTTTACGCGCACAACGTGTGTACACATCCTTCTTTTCTATCCGTAATTGATTAATCAGGCCGTATGGCTGCAGTCTGTTTCTAAGGCCAGAACTTGAAGGCGGAATTAAGTCTTGGTCAGGTATGAGTCACTGGCTGCTGTTAGCTCATTAAGTGCTAACATTTTGAGCACCCCCACCCCTACTCTCAATCAATGTAAATAGCCTTGTTCGTTTGCTGTCTTTATCAAACAGTGGGGTGTAATATCAAGGGAGATACGCTGCAAAGAACATATCAACAAAAAACACAACTGGAGAGCAGCGCAGATGGATACGTCTTCTTGAAGGAACCTAACAAATGTAACTAGGACATGTCAATCAATGTCCGTCGCTCCTTTTGGGACAAATACCACTGACATACTTAGAGAGCCGCGTAGCGCAGTGGTTAGTGAGCTGGCTTCGCATCTGCCACGTGCCACGCTTGACGTAGACATGTTTTTATTTAGATCGCAAGGTCCCTGGACCGTGAAAAAAAGCGACACCTCGAGACTTGAGGCCTTTCATGTGCGAAATCAGAGACACATCCTTGGCGTTCGTTGGTACGATTTCGTCCGGAATGTGGATGTTTCCGCAAAAACACATCTTCCCCCTGTCTCAGTTATTCTGGAACGTCGCAGCATTTCCCTGTTCGGTTATGTTGTCCGACTGGACAAGGAGGTCCCAGCTTCCCAGATCCTTCAAAAGACAGCCAACATTGCAAACGTTCTCCAACCAGCTGGCTGGAAGCGCCGGAGAGGCCGTCCCCGAAACATGTGACTACAACAGGTAGCAGCCTCCCCATATGCCTTAGAGGAGGCCTGGCAGCACGCAGTTACAACTGGACATGGTGGTGTTCATCCGACGCAACGAGCCTCAGACGCCTAAGCGAACATTATTATTAAGGGTTCCCGGGTCGACTTAAATGAGTACCGGTTCTGCCCAGAAAGTAAAAGGCGGGGGCGATCGCTAACATCCCTACGGCAGTAATGCCATGGATTACTTTTTCCATTGACAACCCTCCGCCAGCAAGTTCTTGAGCTGTCCCTACTGCCTCTCCCCATTTGAGGTTCAGGGACCGAAGTTTATTTTCAGTCTCTCCTCCAGGTGATCCTTCTCCTACCTGTCTTCCACTTCTCCTGTGGATTCCATGTCAGGACCAGTCTGGCCACGTTTAATGGTGCTTTCTGTTGCGTGTGTCTTATCCAGCTCCATTTCCTGCATTTGATCTGTTACTCTTCTGGTTGTTGTTGGGTCTTTTTCCTTAAATCTTCGTTTCTCACCGTTGCCTCGGTAGCCTGTACCTATTATCCTTCGAATACATGTATTGACGAATGACTGGAGTTTCCTTTGTGCTGCCTATATTGTTATTTACAACAAATACACCTGGAGATAAAGTATAGATAAATAGGATAATCTTCTTGAAGAAATCTATCAAATATAATTAAACATGTGCTTGATTGGAACCCACAGAGAAAGGTTAGAAGGGGATAACAACATAATACGTAGCAAAGTTAGATTAAAGATGAAGACAAAACAGCTTGAATATCATAGTCGCAGCTTCAATATCGAAATCGACAGAAGGGGGTCCGTTAGTGATCAATGCTCCAAAATGGGAACAAAAGAATTAACTCAATGGAAATTCTCTGCAATAGATATTCGTGTTACCATTCAGTCAACACATAATGAAGTCAATATGCTACCTTTCCTATACATTCCTGCGCTGATACATTTCTGAAAGCGGCAATGCTGACACCTGACTCTCCCACTTTTCAAAACATCACACTTTCCCCCACACTGGGTGCTGAAATTTGGTCTTCCATCTTTGGTACATCGAATGAAGAAGCTCTGAAAAGAAAAAAAAATCATTTATTATTATGTAAACCGGAAAGCTCTGAAAACCCGTTACTGAAAAAACAAAACAAAAAATGAGACAATAATGCAACCAAAGTTACCAGCTGCTCGTATCTACAATACCAGACATCAGGGTTGCAGAGCAAAAGGCAGATCACGTAAAAGATGGATAGGTGGTGTCAGTGAGACACTAAAGAAACACGGAATAACAACAACATGGGCGACAAAGATGGCAAACGACAGACAACTACACCTCCGCATGACGTCAAACGACACAAGTGGATAGAAGATGATGACGAAGAACAAAAAAAACGGAGGTGGTATCAATAATTGATGCAGATCAGGTGATTATTCCCGGACTAATTTATTATGTAGAACATTACAGAGTTATGCTCAGGCTGGCTTATGGTGTCGTGGTCATTGGCAATGCTGAAATGATATTCGTGTACGTGGGAATAGCGATCGAAATTGTGACTTGTTTCAACATGGTCCTGAATATCGCTCTACCTTGTGGGACATCTATTTACCGGAAAGGCTTCGGTAGTAACCCTTGGGGTAAAATCTGTGCCACCTTCAGTCGTTATGACTGCGTCTTAGCCGGGGACGAGAGAGTGAAGCTGACACCCGCAAATCTTTCCCACTTTAATTTATTCAAGTACAAATTAGAACATCAGTCAATATACCAAGAAGATTCCACAGCTCCATGTTTGCAGACGATCTGGCTATGTGGACCTCCGAAAAAAATCTCACCGTAGCAAACAATCGGATGCAACAGGCCCTAACATCGTTGGAGGAGTGGGCAAAATCATGGCTGGTCAAAATTTATGAAGAAAAAACAACATGTACGATATTATCGCTTTCAAATAAACCCCAGAACACCAAAATCAGTCTTAACGGCAAATATCTGCGGCCAAACGATAACCCAAATTACTTGGGCGTCACATTTGACCGGCGCATGACATGGAAAAGTCAGATCGAGAGAAACCGAATGAGAGCCAGAAAAAGAATGGCAATCATGAGGACACTTGCTGGCACAAGCTAGGGAGCAGACGAAAGAATACTAAATAAACTGTACACTGGAAGAGTGAGACCAGTTCTCGTGTATGGCATTGCGGCATGGGCAACAGCAGCAAAGGCGACCTTTGATAAAATTAACAAACTTCAAAACCAAGCCATGAGATTTATAACAGGAGGCATGAAGTCAACGCCAATTGTCGAACTTGAAAAGATTACAAATCTGTAATCCATGACCGATAGAAGAGACTGCAGAGCCCAGCAGCCAGCAGAGAAACTAAGAAGACTGACAGACCATCCAATGCATCAGAGACTAAATAGATTTGGAAAATTGAAAATACTAAAGAGGAGAAACTTTGCAGAAATAGCCAAAGCAAAGATGAGCGAAGACCCTATGAACACCATAACAACACCAAAGCCCATCCCCACGGTACGCAAACCAACATGGAAGCAGCATATCACTCCGGAGGTGGTAGAAAATATTCCAGGTATTGGAAACAAGAACAGCCAGACTGAAAAAGAAAGAAGAGACATAACCCTGAGGTACATAGCGGAAAACTACCCAAGCATCGACTGGACCCATGCATACACCGACGGTTCTGTAACAAACACAACACAGAGTGGAGGGGGAAGGGTATTCCTGAGCCTAACAAATGGTAGAAAAATAAGACTGTCAGTGGTAACTGGAAAATTCTCAAGCAATTTCAGAGCGGAGGCAGAGGCACCGAAGGCTGCAGTAAAAGCAATGCTGACAGTCGAAAGCAATGAAAGCCAGATAGTACTGTTTACAGATGCCCTGTCCGTGGTTACAGCGCTAAAAAGCCAGAAAAATACTGAACTTAATGATTTAAGAGCAGTACACTGTCAACTATGCCAGCAGTCCGCACCAAAAAAAGTAGTGGTACAGTGGGTCCCATCCCACTGCAACATCCAAGGCAACGAGGAGGCAGACAGACTGGCAAAAGAAGGTGCAAGACTACCACAACAAGATTCTAGTGTGACCGAGTCCAGAAGGTTTATTAGGGCCAGATACATGGCCAAATGGGAAACAGAACATACTGGCTACACAAAAAAGGATGCCTACTACCAGCTGAACAGAAGAGAGCAGGTCGTGGTCTTCAGACTCCGCACAGGACACACCAGACTGAGGTACCATCTATTCAATAAACTGAAGATAGGTGGCACTGACGAATGCACCTGTGGTACAGGGAAAATGACCGCTGAACATCTGCTGCAAAATTGCCCGACAAATGAGGACCCGAGAAAGCACACGTGGCCATCACCAGTGGCAACACTAGACACGTTCTATGGCAGTGTTGACAGTCTCAGGATGACAGCTGCTTTCTTCGAACAAATTCAAGTTGACGTCTGACAGCGTACGAAGAAAAACATCAGACAAAAAAGCAGACGACAGTCATATGGGATCACATTTTACAAAACATGATGCTTTCGTTAACTTTGCTTGTCATGGGCAACTCATACTATATATATATATATATATATATATATATATATATATATATATATATATATATATATATATATATATATATATATATATATATATATGTGTATATATATATATATATATATATATATATATATATATATATATATATATATATATATATGGGATCAAGATGCTGAGCAGCGCATGAGCTGCAGTGGTCAGCGACTCCTAGCTAACTGCTAGCGTCAGGGCCAACGAACTAAAGCTGCCAAGACCCTTCTACACTTCCACGCGGTGATCCTGGATAACAGGCTGCAGCAGGGCAGACTGGCTAAAGAAAAGGGATCAAAGAGGGAATGCTAACCCGGTACTCAAAAAATGATTTCTGCAGTCGGAATTGTTGGACGGAAAGGTGCAGTCAAGCTGTAAACTACGACACAACGCATTCCGTTCTCTGGACTACATTCTGCTACTTAAGCCCTTTAAGTGTTTGGTAGTGGGAGATTGAGAATGAACGAAGCCAAGCCAAGTGTTCGCCTCGGGTGCCGGAGATCGCGGGCTAGACCCACGGTGTAGACCGAGTTTTTTCACGTGGAGCTGTTGGTAAAAATTGCCCTGATCTCTGTGTAGTGAGATCGGACTCCCGTGTTTAGTGCCGAGATCTTCAAAAATCCCTTGGAAATCGGAAAGAGTATGCTTAACGGCTGCTACCCGGATATAATTCACAAATTCTAATTACAAATCTACGTAGATTGTTTGTTAGCCAGGTTTATTAACCCGCATGCAGTTTTAAGATACCTACTACATACAGTTGAAGCCTTTGGCCACCTGGCAACAGATACTAAAATTCCTGTTCTAAAACCAAGATTCCAAGTATTCCAAGAAAGTACATAATATATAAAAATAAAAAATTGGTACAGCAATAACACTACAGCAACAACAGAGGTTGCTATTATTTGCAGTGTATTTAAAAACTTGAATATGCTTATTGCGTCTTCTGATTTTCTTTTTTTTTGGGGGGGGGGGGGGGGGGCGTTTTGCCTTACGACAAGGCACATCCGATTTCAGAACGGTATGTTTGGACCACGTTTCCCTTCCCTGTTCGGTACCTAGCCTCGTCGCAAAGGTGGATGGCTGCAGTCTGTTTCCAGGACCGCCACTTCCACATAGAATAGGGTTGCTGACAATTATGGGTCACTGATCCTGTTGAGAGCAGTCATCTATGAGTTGCTGGATGTTGTCAGCTGATTCACTGCTGCAACTTCGAGCCGTCTGCTGAAACGAAGGTAGCAACCAATAATTGCGCTCTAGATCTAGTTGCTAAGAAACGAAAAAATAACATTGGTACTTTGATAGATATAAACACTGATTCATTAAGCTATTACTGTGTAAGCACTTGCTAAATGGCGTTTCCTTGAGGAATGTCAATATTTTTCGTTCTCAGTCTCCAGTTAAATGTAACTTCTACTACTGAAATCTGCTCTAACACAACTAATGGGTAGTGTGGAAACTTTTTTGCTGGTAGCTATGTGTCAAAATATCATCAGAATTTGTCAATGATCTCTCTGTCCACTGAAGCATATCGTAACAATTTACTCTTATAATTTTTTCCACCTCGTTTTGATCTTAGTCGTTTGCTTTTAATTGCTCTTGTGTATTCTGTGTTAGGGGGGTAGAGAGGTCTGGTCTGGACGTCCCGCTCGTTAAAGGAAAATGAAGCGTCTGATATAGCCTCTCCTTTCCAGGTGTAGAGATCGCCGCTGGATTCATTGTTTGGCTTGCCGTTCTGGAGTTTCCATGGCAATGGCCTCTCCTACATTAGTGTGCCCCCAGCACCACCTTCACGAAGGGCCTCTGTTTCTTACAGAGCCTATTGTGGGGCGCGACTTAGTACCCGGCGGTAAAAAGGGGCGGGCAGATTGAGCTCATTAGCCTTGGTTGGCAGCCAATCTAAGAGTAGGTAAACTGTGACTCTACGCCCGGGTAGACGAAGCTCGTTAGCCTGTTTAGGCAGTTCGCCTAGGAGAGGAGGAATTCCGACTTTAAACCCACAAGTCCCAAAGAGTGCTGGCTAGTCTTGGGACGATGAGTATCATCGAATGACTCGAGTAACTAGCATCTACGGGCAACGACTCCACTGCCTTGTGGAAACCTCGGAAGAGGGTAGGGCTACGGGAGTAAGCCCAGACAGAAAATCCGGACTGGTAGCACCTAAAAAGCTTGGTTTTTAAAATTGCAAACACGCTCCTGCAGCTGAGCTGGTGTCAAATTGTCATATATTGCATTCCTTTGGATTACACCAGCGAAGCCGAGATGGGGATCCTGCAGTTTGGGAAGCCCAGGGTCTCCATATTCAGAGCCCAGGGTGCACCGCGCATGGTTTGCAAAGACTGAGACGCCTATGAATCTGAATAAATTCTGTGTTCGACTTTATCCTATAATATGTCGATTGAAACACATAACGGCGCTTTGTTGGCCACGACCAATTGAAAAACCCCACAAAAAAACGTTGCTGCAGAATATTTTTTAAGAGCAATTTGTAACACTGGAATTGTAGACCTAAAGATCACTATCATAGTTGATGGGTAGTGTGCATACTTTATGCGTGTAGCTATATGTCAATATATCATCATCAGTATGTGTTGTGCCTTGAGACGTTTACTTTTAATTCACTTCCTTCCACAACCACCTGTCTTTGATCATCCCATAACCGCTACTACTGCTTGCTGCTGTTTCACCTTCTGCTGTTACTACTACTACAACCCATAATAACCACCACCACCACCTACTATTATCACGACTACTAATCTGCTATTACTATTATTACTTCTGTTATGACTACAATTGCTACTACTACTACTAACACTACAGCTACTAATACTACTACTACTACTACTACTACTACTACTACAACTACAGTTAGTATTACTTCTACAATTGCATCAACGTCTACTACTACTTCTGCTACTACGTATATTACTACTACTTCTGCTACTACGTATATTACTACTACTTCTGCTACTACGTATATTACTACTACTATGTCTAATCGAAATTCTTTTTTCTATGACTTACGATATTAGTGCTGCTACTGTTACTATTACTACTGCTGTTTTTACAACCACTTCTACTACTACTACTACTACTACTACTACTACTACTACTAATACTACTACTAATACTACTACTACTACTACTACCTCTACTTCTTCTACGATTGTATTCTTAGGTCTTTGTCTCGAATTTGCCACCAACCATTCAGAACGATATTTTCTCACGATGTGTACACTGCAAGCGATTGTTCTATTTGCTTATATATTGATAATTTATTTATACTTTTTAAATAATATATTTATAAATTATAATATATTTATATTGACTATATATTCATAAGTAAAAAAATGCATATTAATGCCAGCGTGGTCTTTCCGGACATATTTATCTGTGATTGTTTTATTGTATTGTCTTATTACACCTCTTCATTGGTTCTTGTAGATGTCCTTGATTGTTCTGCTTACTTCTTCAATGTCATGTTAATTCCACATTTTAATGTGAAAAGATACATTGTTTGTGACAACAGAGGTAATTGATAACATCAGTCCCATATTACTGATAACCTGTCTACTATGGTAATATCAAAAGCAACAAAGTGAACTGATACTGATATCATGGCTCGTAACATCGTGATAATTACCTGACTATTACTGTGATAATATACGGCATACAAACGATAATGTGTACTAGACAACAACTCAACTAATTATCGCTTCGACCTACATTTACTAGGGCAATCAATAAGTGGGTATGAAGAACAAATGAACTTGACCTGCATCAAGTACAACTTTGATATATGTGTGCTATATTTAGCACAGCGATATCAAACAATTGTATGGGCACAAGTCACATTTGACTTTTTTTTTTTAAATCTAGAGAAGATAGGCCTGGTACAACTGCTTACGTCCGACCAGAAGCACAGTAAAGAACATAATCTTTTCCTCAACATTAAAAAAAAACCAAAAGATAATGCCCATTGGCACACACAGACCCAACCAAAGATCACTATTAGTAATGAAGAAATGTAACGATTACTTTGAATACATTACTCTTTGATAGCAAACGATGGTGACTGTGGAAGGGAAATAAGGAGACGATTGTCCATAGCGATGGAGAAAATGAATAGTATACAAACTATCTGGCACAATACTAACCTAGAATTAAAATTGAAGATCCTAAGAACATGCGTATTCCCGATGGCAATGTACGGATGCAAGAGACCGGCACCATCACACAAATATTAAGAAAGAGGATCGGGCTATCCAGACAAAAGAATTGTAGCACAAAAGAATCATAAAAATAGATTGGGTAAAGAAAATAACAAATAAACCCATCCTGTAAGATCTGAGTAATGTTTGGGAAACTGAGATTTTTCGACCACATCAAGTGCCGGAAAAAAAAACAACCCCAAAAACCAACAGTTCTGGAGCGCATCATTCCAGGAAGACGAGGCAGAGGCCTCGAAGATGGACACAAAACATCAAGGACACCCTAAACATGAACATGGATCAGGCGGGTAGACTGACTGATGGTTGCGATTCCTATCGAATAGCTGTGATGAGAGCGACTTTCTGCCATGGACATGCTACATGATGATGATGATAGGATATGGGACTAGTGTCTGGTCAGGTAAAAGAAAATGATCAGACGTGTTGTTAGTCATATAAAATATACTGATCGGACGTGTTGTTAGTCAGGTAAAATATACTGATCGGACGTGTTGTTAGTCAGGTAAAATATACTGATCGGACGTGTTGTTAGTCAGGTAAAATATACTGATCGGACGTGTTGTTAGTCAGGTAAAACATACTGATCGGACGTGTTGTTAGTCAGGTAAAATATACTGATCGGACGTGTTGTTAGTCAGGTAAAATATACTGATCGGACGTGTTGTTAGTCAGGTAAAATATACTGATCGGACGTGTTGTTAGTCAGGTAAAATATACTGATCGGACGTGTTGTTAGTCAGGTAAAACATACTGATCGGACGTGTTGTTAGTCAGGTAAAATATACTGATCGGACGTGTTGTTAGTCAGGTAAAACATACTGATCGGACGTGTTGTTAGTCAGGTAAAATATACTGATCGGACGTGTTGTTAGTCAGGTAAAACATACTGATCGGACGTGTTGTTAGTCAGGGTCAAGTAAAATATACTGATATGACGTGTTGTTAGTCAGGTAAAATATACTGATAGAACGTGTTGTTTGGTAAAATATACTGATCGGACGTGTTGTTAGTCAGGTAAAATATACTGATCGGACGTGTTGTTAGTCAGGTAAAATATACTGATCGGACGCGTTGTTAGTCAGGGTCAAGTAAAATATACTGATATGACGTGTTGTTAGTCAGGGTCAAGTAAAATATACTGATATGACGTGTTGTTAGTCAGGTAAAATATACTGATCGGACGTGTTGTTAGTCATGGTCAGGTAAAACATACTGATCGGACGTGTTGTTAGTCAGGTAAAACATAATGATCGGACGTGTTGTTAGTCAGTGTCAGGTAAAACATAATGATCGGACGTGTTGTTAGTCAGTGTCAGGTAAAACATAATGATCGGACGTGTTGTTAGTCAAGTAAAACATAATGATCGGACGTGGTGTTAGTCAGTGTCAGGTAAAACATAATGATCGGACGTGTTGTTAGTCAGTTAAAACATAATGATCGGACGTGTTGTTAGTCAGTTAAATCATAATGATAGGACGTGTTGTTAGTCAGTTAAAACATAATGATCGGACGTGTTGTTAGTCAGTTAAAACATAATGATAGGACGTGTTGTTAGTCAGGTAAAATATAATAATCGGACGTGTTGTTAGTCAGGTAAAACATAATGATCGGACGTGTTGTTAGTCAGTGTCAGGTACAACATAATGATGGAACGTGTTGTTAGTCAGTTAAAACATACTGATCGGACATCTTGTTTGCCAGGGTCAGGTAAAACATACTGACCAAAACCCCCACCTCACTTCCACGCAGGTCTCTCCAGAAATGGGTTGTTGTAATGGCAACCTAGCTAACGAAGTGGAGGATCGACGTGGTCGTTGTAGTAGTATACATTTTTATCAATTTTACAAAAAAACAAACATATAGAAAACTAAAGTATACATCTTTTTATAATATATACTGTTTTGCGACATACTTTGGAAGTATCTAATGCAAAGCCTGAGCAACGTTGTGTTATGTCTATAGAGATTCCGAGACGGTTTTCAGTGACAATATGAATTTATTTTGACAGTTTTGGCAAAGATATTAAATGATATGCATCATGTACACTCCCTATGCTTTAGAATTTGTTCCTCAATTTGAGAAAGTCGATGATTAATGTGACTCGTTTCCAAGGAAACTGAACGCAGAAGAAAGAAAATGCCGGCCATATTCGAAGTCAAGAAAAACATGTAATGACTGCCAACATGTAATGACAAGCCAAATTAAAAATGGCATCTTATTGTTTCGGCCAACAATATCTTGGTCATCTCACCTAGATTAATGATCGTATAAATGTATTACGTTACATTTAGGCCTGAAGCTGAAATTGTAATGCAACCATAAGCTAATTGTTACTTTCGTTCTTCTCCAGCGTAGAATGATCTTTTCTTAACATTCATGACGCGTTTTTGTTTCGGCTGCTTTCTTCTTCTTTTCTGGTTGAAAAAAAAGTTGTTAAAATGCTGTTGGTTTCTAGAACTTGATATATGAAAAAATGTCGTGATGAAAAAAGCGTTCTATAGATTAATTCAATCTCAAGCCTGGCAGAGTAGAAAGAAAAAAAGACGACCACAGTCGAAATGTAAGAGAAGAGACGTAGAATTTAAAGTAGAAGAATCTTAAGTATAGGAATACAAAATATATATGGTAGAAATATTATGAGCGATTGAAGTTGTAAATGAAAAATAATAATTTGCATGCAGTAGTAGTAACAATAGTAGAAGCAGCAGTAGTGATAGTAGTAGAAGTAGTAGTAGTAGTAGAAGTAGTAGTAGTAATAGTAGTAGTAATAGCAGTAGTAGTAGTAGTAATAGCAGTAGTAGTAGTAGTAGCAGTAGTAGTAGTAGTAGTAGTAGTAATAGCAGTAGTAGTAGTAGTAGTAGTAGTAGTAGTAGTAGTAGTAGCAGCAGTAGTAGTAGTAGTAGTAGTAGTAATAGCAGTAGTAGTAGTAGTAGTAGTAGTAGTAGTAGTAGTAGTAGTAGTAGTAGCAGCAGTAGTAGTAGTAGTAGTAGTAGTAGTAATAGCAGTAGTAGTAGTAGTAGTAGTAGTAGTAGTAGTAGTAGTAGTAGTAGTAGCAGCAGTAGTAGTAGTAGTAGTAGTAGTAGTAATAGTAGTAGTAGTAGTAGTAGCAGTAGACGTTGATGTAATATATGTGACTTTCAAAACTATCTGCAGTTAGCTTAGCTTTCCGTCCAATGGTGCCGTTAGCCGACGTGGGGCGCTTAGACTTTCTGTCTTTGATCAAGCACGTTGTGTCATTCGTTGTGAGCCCATGGCCTTGCAAGATTGCTCTCATGGCATATGCCCATCTACAGTGCGACCTCCCTCTTGCCATGTAGTCATACTTTCTAGAGGTATAAGCTATCAAGAAGTAGTGTGTGCGTGAGACATCATCGTGCGTCTACCGTTTTTTTTATACAACTGTGCAGCAATAACGGTCGTAAAAGTAGCAGCATGGTTAGAGTCTTTGGTTGTTACAGTAGAGGTACCGAGTTCAATTTATGATCTCAAAACGTTCCCCTCTATCCAACTGTTAGCGGGTATCTTGTTTAATGTTAGGGAACGAAATACAGGGTGGAAGGGAACTGATTATCATCATTGGCTCTTTTCGTCTTGTCAGACGATAGTAATTGTGCTTTTAGCACAAAGCCCGGGCAGAACTACAGAGACAATGTGTTGCCCATGCAGAATGGTCCCTCTCTAGGTCTGTTTTGTTTGCTCCAAGGGAAAAGCGATACCAATTTATTTGGAACTAGGCAAGCTGCAGAAGATGCTGGATCAGCAGAGCAATTCTCTATCTGTTCCCCTGTCAGGGCTTCACTACTAGACCAGCCGCCAAATAAGGCTAAGGGCCTGGTCTGCCCTGCCAAAACACTCAGGTGAGGTTGCCTTTCCTTGCTCTAGGATAAGGCATAGTATACTCCTACGTGTTCTCCTTCGCACATTGTCGGTTGTCAGGTTTGGTAGACGCTGACCAACTTTCAGAGTTTTCAGAAAACAGGTTGCACAGCCATATCTGATAAAACCCGACAGGATACGCCAGTATCTTATCTGCAAGGTTTCAGATGGTTTGAAATCAGTTTTCTTCTCCTAGATGAGCTGCCTTCCAATGCTTTCGAGTTCCATCTGACCGAAACTACTGGTTTTAAGGAGCCCGTGGCTTGACTTCGTCCCCTTCTCCAGTTAGTCAAAACGCACACCATGGGGGCATTTACTTGGTGTTGAGAGTTCATCCTCAACCCCAGCCCCGGCTAAAACAGCATTTAGGGAATTGATCACATACATAGCCCGTATCCCCCCTCTTCCCTTCTGACACGTACTGGGCGAGGTCGCCTCCGCTAGTTGGCAGTTCGGCAGAGCTTAGAACCAGGTTTCGACGATGTTATTTACCATCCCAGCTATGCTACTGTTCTTGGCCGTCGACTGGCATTCAACAGCCAACTCAGAATCGGTACGGATCCATTGAATCTGACTGTCTAACGCTTTCCTTGACTTTTCCATAGTCCATCGTGGAAACGAGGTGTTTTTATGGTAGCCTAACTGACAAAGTGGGGGAGAGACTTGATCCCTGTAATAGTGAGCGACACGCAGATGAATCAAATCGTAGCATAACCGCCTGGAGGACCTCGTTCGACCTTCATTAGAACGCTCGGGGCACGAGGAAACAACGCGCCACTTAACGTTCTTTTTCAGAGCGCACAAAAGAGTAAATCTACCCGTCGTAGGCATTAAACAACAACAACAACAACAAAAGCAACAACTATATCAAAGCGAGCTGTGGAAACTCACTCTGGACTATGACAATTGTTGTCACGTCGGACAATGAATAACCTCATCGGATCTTGGTGGTAACAGCAGGTGCTTCATCACAGAACGGTCCAGACGAGCGGTTGAGTCTCCGCCTGGACTGTGAGATAAGTACCCACATGAGACAATCAACATCTCTGATGTATCCTTACGCTGATGATCATTGTCCATCAACGGACTTGCCTTCGACGGTCGACTGATTACCAAGTTAAATACAATATTGTCAGGGTTCCTTTATGGTAAACTAGAAGCAGTTCTTGGTGTATACTCTGCCATTTGAAGTTACCGTTAAACGATAGTCACACACAGAACATCGTTGCTCAACTCATGCAAACATATGTCTGTAGGTCCATTATCAAGACTTACAATCGCGATTAATAACCATGTCATTTGCATCGTACATGATGTACAGCGGTCAATGACCCAAAGCTGAATTCTAGAGTCATTTCCAGCGAACCAGAACTGCCAAGACCTGTCTACACCTTAACGCGGTGATCCTAGATACTAATAATAATATTAGCTGTCCATCGTTGTCGATGAGGACAGCCGACATCATCCTTGTCACAGATTTCCCTGTTGGGTGTGGGTGCGCATGTGGCTGAACAGGCCAATGCGGATACGAAAACATCTGCCGCATAACGGGCACACGAGGTCTGTAGAAGGTGATGGTGTTCCCGCTGCTCGTGATTCCTGGGTCTCACGTCTGCTCTGGGCTTTAACAACACGGTGATCTTCGTTGTTAGCTACACCCGCCTTGACAGCTCCTCTCCAATCAGATCTGTTTTGCGCAAGACATTCCCAGGTATCGATGTCTATCTGGCAACATTTCAGTGAGTCCCTCGACCGTCTTTAAAACGTTTCCTTGGGCGCCCTCTCTCGCGCCATCCCTCTCTCAGCTCGCGGTAGAGAAGCTTCTTTGAAATCCGTTTGTCTGGCATACAAACGAGGTGTCCGGCCCATCCTAGTCGTGCTTTTTCTAGCAGTGAATGGATGCTCGGCATGTCAGCCTTCGAGCGAACATCGATGCCAGTAACACGATCTTGCTATCGGATGTGGAATATTTGCTTCCGGCAACCTGTGTGGAAGGGGTTTAACCACTTGATCCTAGATAAAAGGCTACAAAAGAGCAGGCTAAGGAGAAATGATCACAGAGGAAAGGCTGGGTAGCCAAAAATGCCTGCTGAAGTCGAATGTGTCGGGCCAAAAGGTGCAAATATCGCAGTCAATCTGTAAACTACGACACAACACCACGTTTGGTTCTCCGGACTACATCCTGCTACTTCCAAAATCACTTCCGGGGATGGTAGACGGGGGGTTGAGAACAAACAACGAAGAACAACAAAAGGAAATGTTCATCGTAACTAATGATTTGTGAGCATTTTTTAAATTTGTTCTTATCTGTGTTCTTCTTTATCTTTGATGAATGTCTGTTGGTGGAAACCTAGGTTGCATTTTTGTCCCTATTTTGACTCGGTATCTAAGCTATACTTGTTTTTCATATATTTTGTTTATTTTTAATACACCACAACAGTAAATTAATAAGAAACTAAGGAAAAACCCCACACACAAATACATCCATCTTTTTTTTTTTAAATTCTTTTTTTTTACGTTATTGCCTCACTAGTTTCTACTGGTGGAGGCGCGCCTATTCAATCCTAGACCGAAGTCAATTGAGCGATATTAAGACACATAGACCAGTGCTTGGATGTATGTGTGCGTCTGTTTGCTAGGTTCGTGCACTCTAAGAAGCCAGCCCAACCAAAGTGCAATGGACGGGCCTCACCCTGAAGGCGCGTGTGAAAGTTGTGCAAGAGTGTGATTCTTGAACAGAGTCAAATTAATCAAGAGTGTGTGGAAAGAAGAGAAACCAGAGTTATTACTAGAGTGATATAACCATCTATTTCTTGGATACATTCATGCCGGAATATACTACAATTACGGCGAAACCTCGTTATTCGTAATCAATTCGTTCAAAAAGACTTTCCTTCTTCTATTTCGTACGCTGTCACATATCGACTTGAATTTGTTCATAGAAAGCAGCGGTCACCTTGAGGCTGTCGACACTGCCATAGAGCTTGTCTGGCGTTGGTATTGGTGATGGCCACATGTGCTTTATCTGGTCCACGTATGTCGGGCAATTTTGCAGCAGATGTTCATGTGTCATTTCTACTTTAAGGCTTTTATTTAGAACTGCAGAATATTGCCTTAACCCGTCCTGCATCCCCCCCCCCCCTTTCCTCAAAGCAAACTCTTTGAACGAGCTTAACATTTTCCAATACATGTTGAGATATATCTCGTCTCTATATTCTTTTAAAGCTCTTTGGTCCAGACGAACCACGTGTACTTGGCTAGGTCAGAAATCTGGGCAAACGACAGAATGTCGAGTCGAATTTTATTTTAAAAAGTTCAACGAATGTCGAGTTGCATAAACTGCTCGACATACGAGGATCAGAGAGAGCAGATGTGGCCATCACAAGTGTCAACACTAGACAAGCTCTATGGCAGTGTCGACAGGCTCAGGATGATCGCTGCTTTTTTCGAAAAAATAATGGTTGCTGTCTGACTGCGTACGATGAAGAAGAAGAGTTGCATGAGCAGGGAAGCGGTCGATGACGAGGGTTCACTGTATAAGTAATACGAAACTGAACCATTCCTACATATAATGCCACCATCTATTCATTGGTCACCTTCATCTACCATAAATGAAATAAATGAGTAAGTAATACGAAACTAAACCATTAACAAACACATACTATTCCCTGTACACCTTTATCTTTATGGGACGACCTACAGAAGTTAGTAATACGAAATTAAACCATTCACACATAAAATGCCACCATCTATTCACTGATTCACTGGACACTTTAATCTTACACGAATAATTTACAGAAGTATGTAATACGAAACTAAACAATTGACAAACACATACCATACTCTATTCATTGTAAACCGCAATCCTACTGGAATAAATTACAAAAGTAAGTAATACGAAACTACACCCTTGACAAACACATACCATATTACATTAAATGTACACACTAATCTTACTGAAATAAACTACATACGTTAGTAATGCGAAACAATACAAACAACAATTACCATGATGCTAGAAGGGACAACATGAAAAGCAGATTGAAGAATTATATACAAACTTACTTTGCACGGCAAACACACGAGAGCTCCAAAGTAATGGCCGCTTGCTTGCTCTCCGCAGACGTCACATCTCTGACTAACGTCCATTTTGTTTTGTTGGCGTACATCCTCAGTTCTATCTTCTCTCTTTCTCTTCCATCCTCTCCTACCAGCTCCGCCCCCCTCCACCCTTCCTCCTCCCCCTGGTCCTGTTCTCATTTCCGAAGAAGGCTGGGAAATCAAAGCGGGTACCAAACTATTTGCATATTCAAAATGGGTGACCCTTTCCTCTTCAGACAATGCAGTGTACGGCGTGGAGTGATGTGATACGTAAGCACCAGATGGTGATATGACCAGTTTCTGATCGTGGATATGCTGCGCTTGTTGATTAGGGCCGGGTAGGTGACGATGATGCTGCTGAGGATGATGGCGATGATGCTGTGATGGCGAATGCGATGGGGAATCTGACGCCAACAGATCTGGTCCTGACTCACTTAATGGAATGTCCCCATAAGAGCCGGATACCGGATCTGAGGAGAGATAGAGACGTATTTGATGACATCTATAAAGTACTTTGTGTGAATTTATTATGTAAATCTGTCTTGTATAAAAACATTGAATGAATTTATAATAATTACAATTAAAAGAAGGCGAGGCTGCGGCGGAACTGTTGATTAAAAGAAAGTGTTGAAAACATAAATAGGTATGGTCAGACGAAATCACAAAACGAAACCTACGTTTTGTCCAAAAGGATTTCATCAAAATCAACAATGCACAACAACAATACTGAACTAGCTAAACATATCAGTGATGCATATATAAGATGTGGGCATGAAACGTGAAATGGTACTTATCTCGATACGGCATAAGCAATAATCACATGTCCTTCAAGTGTCAGAGGCCAGAAAACAAAATCAACGTATTATTTATATTCGTATTGTATAAATATGTTGCATAAATTCAGTATTTAAATTCGTGTTGTATAATTATGTTGCATAAATTCAGTATATAGATTCGTGTTGTATAATTACGTTGAATGAATTCACTATAAAGATTCGAATTGCATAAATACGTTGGATAAATTTGATACATAGATTCGTATTGTATAATTTCGTTCTATGAATTTACTAAATAGATTCGTATTGGATAAATACGTTCCATAAATGTATTATACAGGTCAGTATTGTTTGAATACGCTGTAGGAATTTATTATATAGATTCGTATTTAATTAATTCGTTGTATGAATGTACTATAACGATTTGTATTGTATAAATATGTTGTACACATTTATTATATAGATATGTCTTGTATAAATACGTTGTACAAATTTATTATGTAGATGCGACTTGCATAAATAAGTTAGACAAATTTACTATATGAATGTACCTTGTATAAACACGTTGTTCAAATTTATTATTTAGAAATGCCGTATATAACTACGTTGCGCAAATTTATTATATACATTCGTATTGAATTAATAAATACGTTGCACGAATTTATTATGTAGTTGTGACTTGTATAAATACGTTGCACAGATATATTATACAGATTTATCTTGTATCAATTATGGCTCTACGCCCTATCTTCAACCTGTCGTGGTAGACGAGAGCGTGTGTCCCACATTCTAAGAGATGTGACAGAGGAAGTACTTCTTCTTCTTCTTCTTCATCGTACGCAGTTAGACAGTATCCATTATTTTTTCGAAAAAAGCAGCGGTCATCCTGAGGCTGTCGACACTGCCATAGAGCTTGTCTAGTGTTGCCACCGGTGATGGCCACATCTGCTCTCTCTGATCCTCGTATGTCGGGCAGTTTTGCAGCAAATGTTCAGCGGTCATTTTCCCGGTACCACGCGGGAATTCGTCAGTGCCACCTATCTTCAATTTGTTGAATAAGTGGTACCTCAGTCTATTGTGGCCAGTGCGAAGTCTGAAAACCACGACCTGCTCTCTTCTGTTCAACTGGTAATAGGCATCGTTTTTTGTGTAGCCAGTATGTTCGGTTTCCCATTTGGTCATGTATCTAGCTGTAATAAGCCGTTTTGACTCTTCGTATGTCATACTAGTATCTGGTTGTGGTAGTCTTGCACCTGCTTTTGCCAGTCTGTCTGCCTCCTCGTTGCCTTGGATGTTGCAGTGGGATGGAACCCACTGTGCCACTACCCTTTTTGGTGCGGACTGCTGGCATAGTTGACAGAGTACTGCTCTTAAATCATTAAGTTCAGTATTTTTCTGGCTTTTTAGTGCTAGAGGAAGAACAAGAATAGATCGCTGAGATGCAGATGTAAAGACCGGAAATAGTAATACACGAATTGCATTCCTCGCATTAAACAACATATAGGTTTTTAAAGAAATGAAGATTCCCTCCAAAGTTTGAATATTTAACGCCAGTGTCAAGTCGGTGCTGCTGAATGGACCAAACACACGGACAACGATCAGGGCGATACAACAAATACTGCAGTCGGTAACAGATGTCTACGAAGGTCAGGTCGGGTCAGGTCAAGTCATCCCGTAACTGGTGAGTTCGTTGGGGCACCCATGAATACACCCCTACATTTCAACATCACTTCTCTCTGTCAGCTCTCACTGCTTGTGTCTCCTCTGGTCAGAGATTGATTCATTCGTTCTTTCTTGTATGTTGTCCTTCCACCCCTTGGTCGTCCGCCCCACATAATTCCGAGCAGAATCGTATTTGCAAGACCCGTTGATTTCGATATATGCCCGTACCGAGTGAGTTTCCGTCTTTTGACCGTTGCCAAAAGGTCTTTAAAAGACCAAATTGCTGTTGCAATTCGTTCTCGTATTTCCTCATTTATAACATAATTGATTCTGATAATGGGTAATACGAAGAAAAATGGATATCCTATGTCAGGAGGAGGTGAAGGATGAAGACCTATGTGATACTAGTCAAGAACAGACACTGCAACAAGAAATTAGTAGAAGATAATGAGACTGGATATGATATACGCAGAGGAAGACATCACCCAATATAGCTAGTCAGGCTCTCAAATGGAGTCCCCCACACCTCCTCTACAAAAAAATTGTAAGGACAAGAGAATGTGAAAGTAAGCTAAGATTAAACGGTTACACCCGACAGGAAGCATAAAGGGGACGGCGTGGGCTAGTGGTTAAGTGACACGGGTCACAACCCGAAGGTGCAGGGTTCGATCCCAAACACAGCACCGGCCGTTACCACAAAGAAGCAAACCCTTACAAAACACAGGAGTAAGCAGACCCTTACATAAAATACATGCTGAAGTCGGATGCACTGGGGCCGACAGGCGCAAAATAAAAACTACAGTGCAACGTACACCGCCTTGGGAAATGGAAAAATAAAGCGAACGCAAAAAAAAAAAAAAAAGACGCAAAAAGGGGAGCCCATGACCGTCGATGCTGGCGAGAAGTGGACAATGGCATATACACCGATTGATTGATTAATTGATTGATTAAAGGACTCTCACGTTGAGCGAGTGTAAGTGTAAGAGCCAGATGAAGCGAGATACAGCCCTGCTGTCTTACAGGCACGATGTGAGCAGACAAGGACTAAGGTAGGAAAAATCTTACATCAATTATTGAAAAATTGATATATTGAACAATATGGGAAACGAAAGAATAGAAAGTAATTTCACTTAAAATGAAAAACAAATTTTTTAAAATTTTTCGCCTGTCTGCCCAGTGCATACGACTTCGGCATTCATTTATGTAATGGTCTGCTACCTCCTGCATTTTATAATTTTATAAGGGGTAACGGCCGGTGCCGTGATGGGGATCGAACCCAGCACCTTCGGCTGTGACCCGTGACACTTAACCACTAGCCCATGCCGTCCCTCAAAAGAAGATGTAAAAGAAGAAATAGAAGAAACCAAAAAATAATTGTAAAAAGAGGAAAAAATATAACGAAAAGAGGAAACCAATTAAGACTTGTTTTTACCCGTTATATATCAACAGCGCAAACGCAGCATGTGCCCACACAGTAACCAGATACACCATTGACGTCACTGCCGACAGAGTGGAGCCAATGTTGAACTACCGCCACATCATGATTTGTATGTATTGTTTTCACTAAAACGATTTGACAAAGCAATCGTATTGCTCAAACAGAAGTTTAGAAGCCAATCTGGTATGCCACGTTAATGAACCAATGCCTGCCACAATCACACAGCGCCAACACAATTACACAGCATCCACTACAAAATACCTGGCACAGTCACAAAGAGCCCACACAAAATCCCCTACAGAATCCCCTACAAAGATGACACATCAGTTGACAGCTACGCCGGAAGTTGAAAATTATATTCTCGTTTCCCAAACAACCTGATAATGGTAATTCATATATTCTGATGTGTTCATCCGATTCTCCCAAGGGATGACAAGCGAATGTTTATTTAATTTAAGTAAACAGGAAATATGTTAATTCATAACAATTATACACAGTATACAGATGTCATTTTGAAATGTCGTTTCTCATTGTCTATCGTCATCATGTAGCATGTCCTTTGTAGAACGTCGCTTCCATCACAGTCTGTCTGAAAGAAACTTGTTCTCTTGCCAAAACTCCAGCCTCCGCCACAGTCATACCCAGGCATTCCTCGATATCTTGGTGCCATCGTCTTCTTGATCTACCACTTCCTCTTTTGTTTTTAAATGTATATTGGTAAAGTCATTCTTCTATTTTTCTTTGTTCATTTTCTCTTTCTTCTTCCTTCTTCTTCCTTCTTCATTTGTCTTTTCCCCCCTTTTCGTCTTCTTCTTCTTCATCTTCTTCTTCGTCTTCTTCTTCTTCTAACGATCAACGAGACAAAGATATAGTCCCTTTCCTTTCCAATTATGTATCACACTTTTTTCATTTTGATATTAATTTCTAATGCTTTTTATGTCTGGTATATGGTCCTTACATTCGAGCTTTATTGTTTCAGGTATTTATGAACTCCACCGGGTTATAGAAAAGACTAGACGTAGTGAATATGGTTTAGACAATCATAAAATAAAAGTTTTGTTATTTACTAAAGCAAAAATGCATTCCACAACAATATCTGAGTGAACAGGTAAACAGTTGCTTGAATCTGGGACATAAGTGATAGTAGACCAGGCTTCGTATCTACCCATAAGTGATAGTAGACCAGGCTTCGTATCTACTCCTCCTGTATTGTCCCCATTCTCCTGTACGGTTTCGAGTCCCATCACACTTCAACATCCAAGGCAACGAGGAGGCAGACAGACTGGCAAAAGAAGGTGCAAGACTACCACAAACAGATACTAGTATGACGTACGAAGAGTCAAAACGGCTTATCAAAGCCAGATACATGACCAAATGGGAAACCGAACATACTGGTTACACCAAAAACGATGCCTATTACCAGTTGAATAGAAGAGAGCAGGTCGTTGTCTTCAGACTTCGCACTGGCCACAATAGACTGAGGTACCACCTATTCAACAAATTGAAGATAGGTGGTACCGACGAATGCCTGTGCGGTACCGGTAAAATGACCGCTGAACATCTGCTGCAGAACTGCCCGACATACGAGGATCAGAGAGATCAGATGTGGCCATCACCAGTGGAACTGCAAGACAAGCTCTATGGCAGCGGCGACAGCCTCAGGATGACCGCCGCTTTTTTCGAAAAATTAATGGTTACTGTCTGACTGCGTACGAAGAAGAAGAAGAAGAGTCCTGGGCACTACTACAGCAGGACCGGCAGCGTCTTGAGGCCTTCCCTCTGCGCAACCAAAGGCGTATTCTCGGAATTGTCTGGCAATACATGGTTTCCAACAGTGAAGTGGTTCGACGTACTCTGCTTGCAGGGATTCTCTCAACGATTGATCGCCATCGTCTCTTCCTCATCGGTCACGTTGCTCGCCTTTCCAGGGAAGTCCCAGCCCACGAGATGTTCCGACAGGCTGTGGGGGAGAGTTACGGGAAGAAGCCGTGTTCATCCTGAAGACGTTCTCGGAGCTGCGCTCGCAACACCTGGCTAAAACAGATTGCCACCGCCTCAACAGAACTGCAGACCGCCTGGGACGCGGCCGTCAGAAGTGGTCATGTATATGCTCATTCGACGCGACGGTCCCTGGTCATTTAAGTGTACTGTTGTATTGTATTGATGGTAGATGGGAAAGGAAATTGAAGAAGAGAATGGTAATGTCCAAAATGAGAAATATATTGACATCCAGATGAATAACCAGTACATTACAAATGAGACTCGTAAGGTGTTGTAAATAAATATCTAACATTATGACACGGTGAATAAACATGAACTATAAACTCTCGGGACAAGTTGTTCGCATGCCCGAATTGCGCATTTCCAAGCAAGTGGTATACGGTGAGCTCAGAATAGACAATTATCAGGGGGGGGGCAGCAGACACGCTACAGAGACCCCGTGAAAGTGTCCATGAAAAGCGTCAACACTGATATCCCCTCCTGGGAGTTGTCTAAACTATTATCACACAAGGTGCTCAGATCGCAGAGCGTGACCCCATTGCGGAAACTCACAGAAAACGTGCCACTTGTAAGAACAGAACGCACAACGAATCCACAGCAGACTCCTCACGTGTGTCCCCTTGCTACGACACAATCTGCCGTGCCGGGATTGGTTTATATAGCCAAATGAGAATTCGCATCACACGTGTGATGTTGTCCCTAACTTCGATTGCGATGGACACATATTATTATTATTTCTATGTATGTGTGTATGTCTATGTGTGTCTGAGCGTATATGTATGTTTTTGTATGCATGAAGCTAACCTTTTACCCCAGATGTGATAGATAACGGCTAGTTACCCACCTAGATGCTTGGTTTTATAAGTGATGTTTTATTTTATTTTTAACCATTTACTAGTCACACTTTCACACAGAGTTGGTCGTGTGACATTTCTGCGCAAGGTCAAGAAATTTCGCACATACGCCACCAATTCTTAGAGATGGCGTCATAAAAGCATGTGCAAGTAGCATGCGGTCCGTGAAGTTTACTTTTGTTGCCTGTAATGTGAATTGACATCACAATGTCGAATGAGAGACAATACACGATTCAGTTGCATGCGTGTTAAGTGACCAAAGATTGAATATAATTTTTTCATATATAAAATCAACGACGACAGAATAAGGGAAGCAACTGATAAAATGTAAGATTAAGCCAAAATAATTATTTAGTTTTTAACGGTTTTTGAAGGTGAACACTTCGCTGAAGTGCAGAGCAGATTTTTATTTAGCTTACTCTGTTCCCGAATCACAGTGTCAAGTACATCCATATTATTCAAACTGCGATACACTAAGCTGTTTCCAGGATCCTGAGGAAGAGTCTTTGTCATTATGTTGTACTTGATCAAAACGCCAAATTTCGTACCCAAAAGGATAATTTAAACAGTAGTTTAAGCTAAGCCAAAATATCACTAAAGACAGCATAAAAGACATGGAATTAACTCTACTTATTTTTGTTAAACTTATTCGCTACTGAATATTTTGACCTCCAGTCACGTTTATTTTTGCAATGTAAAACTAGAGTACAGGGGCATTGACACATAGATCACGTAGCATTTAGAAATATAAAAATAAAAGACAAAGGCCGCCGTCCATCGCAGACGATGATGACATAATTTATTTGCTAGCGCTATGTTTAGTAAAGGTTGACTACGCTACTTTCTATCCTCACTCTCTCGTCTCGTGCCGCCCGACCCCAGTGGCAAGTCAAAGACAAGTAGACTAGGGGGCGACTACGAGATGCAGGGGACTCCGCATCAAGCACCCGTGGAAAAGATGGCGAAGTCCGGAGTCGAGCCCACACCACCTGATCACGAGGCCGACATCTTAACCACTTCGCCACGGAATCCCCCCCCCCCCCCCACATATATATATATATATATATATCAAACGGCTTGACCAATTCGCCACGGAGACCTCCGTATATATTATATGTATATATATATATATATATATATATATATATATATATATATATATATATATATATATATATATGTGGGGGGGATATATATATATATATATATATATATATATATATATATATACACACACACGCATAAATACAGACGTGCGTGCGTGCGTACATACATACATACATACATACATACATACATACATACATACATACATACATACATACATACATACATACATACATGCGAGGGGCGTTTAGTAAATATTCGAATTTTGTCAGTATAACCCGAAAATGAAATTTATTAAGTACATTAACTATACCAAAGTGAACAGTATATGTTCCGCTCTTTGGAGTGAATCTCTCTCTCACTCTCTCTCTCTCTCGCTCTCTCTCTCTGTGTCTCTCTATGTCTCTCTCTGTCTGTCTCTTTCTGTTCACCTTCTACTTATCAATTTAAATGTATCTCAGTATCTTTCTTTATTTCATTAAAACTAACTCTGAAACGATAAAGTACAAAGTAAAAATAAAAACGATTTACAACATTAGAAAACGCGACACTAAATTTACGCTTTACAACGCAAACAGTGTTTATATGAACTTGACATTTTGTGCGCGTATTTAGCAGACGTGAGTTTTCTGAACAATGACAGACCCAGCAGTTAAACTAACAAAAGTGTGAGACTTTTACCTTTCAACGTTTCTCAACACGAAAAATAGGCACACATGAACTAGTGACGTACACGGAATAAAATTCGTGCATGGTTTCAATACAACCAAAAAATATTAACAGGAAACTGTTTGTCGTTTGCTAGTGAACGAAAGATGGCGCTGATAAACATCAGGCTTGGGGCTTTGGAAATCGAGTTTTTATTTAAATTGTGGAGTTACATGGCATAGTCTCACCCCTAGTACTCTTGTTGTTTCGAATGCCCACAATGAGTAGGTTTACTCTTTTGTGCGCCCTGGAAAGTACGTTAAGTGACGGGTTGTAGTAGCTTTCCTAACATGCCGAGCGTGCTGATGAAGGTGAATCGGGATCCTCCAGACGGTTGTGATATGCTTAGCTTCATCTGCATGTCGCTGATCCCACACATCGTTAGCCAGGCTGTCCTGAAAAGGGAGGACTACGAGGAAGCCGATGATAGAGTCTTGGCAAGAATGTTTTTCCTGACCCTGACTAACATGTCTGATCAGTATGTTTTGCCTGACTCTGACTAACATATTTGATCAGTATGTTTTGCCTGACCCTGACTAACATATCTGATCAGTATGTTTTGACTGACCCTGACTAACATATCTGATCAGTATGTTTTGACTGACCCTGACTAGCATGTCTGATCAGTATGTTTGCCTCACCCTGACTAACATATCTGATCAGTATGTTTTGACTGACCCTGACTAACATATTTGATCAGTATGTTTTGTCTGACCGTGACTAACATGTCTGATCAGTATGTTTTGCCTCACCCTGACTAACATATCTGATCAGTATGTTTTGACTGACCCTGACTAACATATTTGATCAGTATGTTTTGTCTGACCCTGACTAACATATTTGATCAGTATGTTTTGTCTGACCCTGACTAACATATTTGATCAGTATGTTTTGTCTGACCATGACTAACATATCTGATCAGTATGTTTTGACTGACCCTGACTAACATATATGATCAGTATGTTTTGACTGACCCTGACTAACATATTTGATCAGTATGTTTTGTCTCACCCTGACTAACATATCTGATCAGTATGTTTTGTCTGACCCTGACTAACATATCTGATCAGTATGTTTTGTCTGACCCTGACTAACATATCTGATCAGTATGTTTTGTCTGACCCTGACTAACATATCTGATCAGTATGTTTTGTCTGACCCTGACTAACATATCTGATCAGTATGTTTTGTCTGACCCTGACTAACATATTTGATCAGTATGTTTTGTCTGACCCTGACTAACATATCTGATCAGTATGTTTTGTCTGACCCTGACTAACATATCTGATCAGTATGTTTTGTCTGACCCTGACTAACATATCTGATCAGTATGTTTTGTCTGACCCTGACTAACATGTCTGATCAGTATGTTTTGTCTGACCCTGACTAACATTACTAGATTTGCTGCTTGTGGTTTTCTTGCAAATATCATGACTGTTGTCTGCTATATATTTATCTTCATTCTGTATTTCTTTGCGGTATTAATTTATTGATCAAGTGTTGTAAAGCCTTCTCTGAAGTCTTGAGTATAGACTGGTTGTCTGCGAACTTGAAAACCTCCAAGCGTCTTTTCTTCGACTACTTTTCCTATGTTGCAACCACCGATGGCCTGTTTATATACAATAGCAGGGGCGATAACCAGAAAGTAAAATATGTTCTCCAAGTCCGTTGGTTTCATGGTATGGGAAAAACGAAAGCATGATCCTTCCCCCAACAAAAAGAGGGATAAATTGTACACAGATGAACTACATCTATGAAAAGAAAACCGTCAGGTTCTTAGTTCTTGGTCGACATGTGGTTCTACAAGAGCAGATGCCCGTGTGCAGGTCCCAGCTCTGGTATGAGCTGGATTTAGCCGGGAGATGGGTTTCCTGCTCAGTGGGATAGGCTCGAGTAGCCTAATACTCCGCTGCGTTGGGACAAGCGCTCACGGAGGGTAGTTAACCGATGTGCGATTCCATCTTATTAGACTCAAACACAAGAGCAATGTAGATCCGCAGCCTGTTAGGCGCCATCTATGCTGCTCTAAACAAACCACATAACTTCGGCCGGTGTTGTGCCATCTCACACAGTTAGTCGCCTCTTACGAACATGCTCTCTGTGAGGTAAATATACTAATTATGTCCTTGTCATACACAAAGACCCCGGCAGACCACTCGGGTCAGGTTTTTGACGGAAACATATGGTCTTGTTTAAGAGCGAATACAGAAAAAGAGAAGAACCGGCAGTTGTTGTTAAATGCCCACGAGTAGGTTTACTATTTTTGGTGCCGTAAAAAGGGCGTTAAATGGCGGGTTGTAGTAGATTCCTCACATTCTAATCCTGCTGATGAAGGTGGACGACGGTCCCCCAGGCGGTTGTGTTACGCTTAGCTTAATGCCTGTAACACTTACTATTATGGTAACACAGCAAAGAACTCAAAGAGCTACAGTTTTCTAACAGCGAGTAACGCCACTTTCAAACACAGAAATGAGCAGTTTTATTTCTGGGACCAGAATGTTGAGCAGTGCATGAACCGCAGCGGTCAGCGACTCAAAGCTGACCGCTACCGCCTGGGCCATAGAACCAGATATGCCAAGACCCTTCTCCATCTCCATGGGGTGATCCTACAACAGAGCCGACTGGCTAATGACAAAGGATCGATGAGAGAAGGCTAACCTGGGACTCAAAAATACCTGCTGAAGCCAGACGTGTCGGACCGAAAGGTGCAAATATCGCAATCAAGCTGTAAACTACGACATAACGCATTCCGTTCTCTGGAACAACATACTACTAATTGCAAAGCCATTTTCAGGGCTCGGTATCGGGAGATTAAGAGCGAAGAAGAAACGCAGAGCAAAAGATAATTATTCAATTGTAACATCTAATGATGCTTTCTGCAAACTAACCATCGGAGCCTATAAAAACACATCTCGAGTTTTCAGGAAGAGGTATAATAAGATAAGCATGGATCGAAGATGTGGGCGAAACACTACAGGAGCACACGTTGAAGATAACATCGGAACGCAGGTGATGCGTGAAGGAAGAGTGGATATACTCATAATATATAACGATATAAGTGTGCGGGCTACATGAGCAGATAAGATGCCACTTGGTGCCAGAGACAAGAGTTATTTTGTTTATCTGTTTAGTTGTCCATAACCTTGCGAGGGTGAGCTCAGAGGAGAACTTAAGTCGCCGTTCTTGGACCAGGTGTTTTCTGTCGTTCGTTGTAAGCCCGTGTCGATGAAAGATTATCTCATCTATCTATCTACTGCTGGGGAGCTAAGACGCTGGTCCAGTCACGCATAAAATACTGACCAGGACGTCGCGTTTGGGTCAAAACACTGACCAAAACCACAATCTTTCTTCCAAGCAGCGTTCCCTGGAAACAGGCTGTTTTAAAGGCAGCCTGGCTGACATGATGTGGATCGATGTGATCCCCGTAGTAGTGAGTACAACGCAGATGGAACCAAGCATAGCCCAGCCGCCTGGAGGACCGCGGTCCACCTTCATCAGCATGCTCTGGATGTGAGGAAAGCTACTACAATCCGCCACGTTACGTCGTTTTCAGGGCGCGCAAAAGAGTAAACTTACTCATTGTGGGCATTAAACAACAACATCCATCTACTCTGCTTGGTCTCCCTCAAGCGCTGCAGCTGGACTCGTCTATGTTATACGTGCGCAGTTAGAGGCGATCGCGCTAAATTGACATGCCGACCGAACCAACGTATTCAGCACAAGGGATAGTCTCCCCCCCCCCCCACCCCCCCCCCCCATTTCCCTCCTATTTCCTTTCACAAGTTACTATTTTCCTCATTTGGACCTTCCGCAGGTGCCATGTATGACATTGCTAGCGAAGAGCTGATACAAATAAACTGTTTATCAGCTGTTTAGTTATCAAGTTGATGTGTGGGTATGTAAGAAGTTGTAACAACCGATAAGTCACAGCACTCTCACACCGTGCTTCTATTAATATATCAAGTTTAGATCTTCTGAGAAAAATAGGATCCATATATTTGAACTTCCGGGCTCGCAAACCGTTCGATACTGCTTACATGTCGATTCATTTTGTTGAAAGCAGTGTTTAGTGATACAAAACATCCAAACTTTGAAATGCATTTAGACAAGTTCAATCTGATTAGAAATAGTCAGCATGGGTTTTGTAGAGGGAGATCGTGATAAACAAATCTATTAGAATCCACGGAGGAGGTTACTAAAATGATAGATAAAGGGGATGTTATTTATCTAGATTCTGCAAAGGTCTATGATAGAGTACCTAATCAAAGATTATTTAGAAAGTTAAAATCACATGGAATAGGTGGAGAAGTTGCCAAATGGATTGAAAATTGGGTAACGGGAAAAAGGCACAGAGTGGCTATAAATAAGGAGTACTCTGAGTGGTGTGATGTAAAAAGTGGAGTGCCAAAAGGCTCAATTTTGGAATCAATTTTGTTCTTGATATACAAACACGATTTGGATATTGATATTGGATTCATGATTGCAAAATTCGCTGATGACACAACACTATGCATTAGTGTCTCATCTAAAGCTCAAGTGGTTATATTGAGGTAGGATTTAGATAATTTTAAATTTTAAAGAATGGTCTGTGAGCTGACAAATGGCGTTTAATGTAGATAAATGTACAGTCATCCACATTTGTAGATCCAATAAGGAACATAATTACAGAGTTTGCGAGAACAATATTAGAAAAATAGAAAAGGAAAGGGGTTATAATAGATCATATAGGTAAAGTGAGTGAGCAAGTCCAGGTAGCAGTGAAAAAGACAAATGCAATGTTAGGTATGATAAAAAGAAATATCCAACATAGGAGCAAGAAAGTGATAGTAAAACTGTATACAGCATAAGTTAGAACTAGAATGGTGTGGAGTCATTATCGTAGAGGAGATATAAACATGCTGGAAAAGACACACAAAAGAGCGACACAGCCGATTGTGGGATTCCAGTATTACCGTTATGAGGAAAGATTAAGAAAAACCGGCCTAGTGTCTAGAAAAGAGAATAATTCGAGGTTTATAAGATAATCAAAGGAAAGGATAAATTAGACTATAAGAAGTTTTTTTTCTCAAAATACAACCACCTACAAAAAGAAGAGGGCATAGCTACACATTAACTAAAGAAAGGTCCATATTAGATATTAGGTAATATCTTATAGTCAGAGTGTGGTTACTTTTTTCAATGCATTGCCACGGAAAGTAGTGGAGGCAGGGACAATTGATTCTCTTAAGAATAAATTGGATGCGCATAGCTTTTCGATCAACTAAATGTAAATGAAGCAGGTTGTATACAGTCTCCTCAGAGTCTTGTAAACTAGTATAAATACGTTAAGTTAAGTTAAGTTAAAAGTCACACTGTGAGAGTTATCGAGAATGATAAGGGCAGTTTTTGTGAATGGAAAAACGTGTGAATGGTTCCGAGCATCCATTGACGTGAGGCAAGGATGTATACTCTCCCCGACACTCTTCAAAATATTCCTAGAAAGTATTATGAGTGATGCCCTTGAAGAATATGTTGGCATGGTCAGGATAGAACGATTACCAGCCTACGTTTTGCGGATGGCACTGACGGGCTAGCGGAAACTAAGACAATATTCAGGAACTGATCCGAAGTCTATATAAGAGCAAAGGGTTATGACATGGAGATGAACGCATAAAACGCATTGATGACTAAAACCGCTAAACGAATCAACGCTGGGATGAAAGTGAATGGACAGGGGCCTAACAGAGTGAACAGTTTCAAATATCTTGGCTCACCAATCAGTGATGAGCGCTCAAAATCAGAGGTTATGTACATCATATCAGAGACAACAGCAGCGCTTGCACGATTGAAACCTATTTGGAAAGATAAACGACTCTTCCTCGCCATAAAGGTCAGATTAATACGTTCATTGAATATTTCAATTTTCCTCTACGCCTGAGAAACATTGATCAATACGGTAAACCTCCAGAGAAGAATCCAATCCACGTAGATGATATGTTTTTGAATACTCCTAAATGTCACATACGAAGACTGTATCACAAAAGATGGAGTACGATGAAGAATCGAGAATGCAAGTAGACTTTACGACGACAACCTAACGACGATCAAAAGACCTGGTATGGTCATGTCTCGAAGTCCAAGGGCCTCGCATTTGTTTGTTTCTTAAATATTTGCCGCACTAGTTTAGACTGGCAAAGCCGCGCCATTTTCCACCCCAGACCGTTGTCAATTGGACGATATCAGAACGCATACACCAGTGCTTGAATGCGTGTGTGTATCTGTATGTACCTAACCTAGTGTTTCAGTGATGCACACATATTTCATGCCATTTGTTGATCCTCTCGTTGATGGGAGGACAACATTAATGAATGGAGTAACCTTTGACCCGAAAATGTAACCAATGACAGACAGGTGGCTATTGATTATGGGGGGGGGGGGGGGGGGTGTCAGCACGCGGACACCGACGATCTCAAGAGGTCACGGGATGAACTGAGCAGATATTGGCAACGTTAGATCAGTTAGAATATATTTGTTGATTAAGGTCAGCTGGACAAGTCTATCGAGTGGTTTAAAAAAAACACACGTAGAAACTTCGATAAGCTGCTTCACCTCTGTACACATGTGGACTAAACGAACAACCTGTTGAGCATGAATTACAGGACTGTCCACTGTTTGACCAGTTAATGAAGATCACTGACCCAACAATCCATCACTAGACGCAACACTATACGGTGCTAAAGTGGAGATCCAAATAACGGTCAAGTTCATCGCAGGAACTCGTCTGACGGTGTTAAGATCAAAGGTGCAATCATAAGGATAACATACTGCTTGATTGATTGATATCGACAATTGAAACGATCGACGTCCAGTCACGAGGTGTTCAATAATGTTGAAAATAAATGTAGCTAATAATAGAGTGCATCATTCTTTTTCTTCGATTAAATCTGTCAGCTTAATTGCATACACATAATTCAGTTAATATTTGAATTACAATTGTCCAAAAATACTCACAGCGCGAGTTTATAAAAGCAGCCGAAAGTACTGTGTAAGAAGAGGAAGGCCACACACAAAAATATGATTAAACGCTGTATAAATAAACCTAGAATGGTATGGACTGAAACTAACAACGACCACATAGGCACAAATACGTAAATATATCGTTTCTATAGCCGTAAATGGACAAAGGGAAAAAAACAACCATATTTTATCTGTCTGGAAATACAGCATTCCCAGAATGGGACTAGTTGCAGCAGAGTGAATGAGCTGACAGCAGCTAGAGACTCATAGCTGACTGCTTGCATTAGTGTCATGGAACGAGATCTGATCAAGACCCAATTCCGTTAGCAAGCGGCGACCCTACAAACAAGTTACAGTAGTATAGTCTGGCAAAGAGATCATGTTTCGCAGTGGGTAGGCGAACCCGGTATTTTAAAAAAAAAGTCAACAAAAACGGACGCTATAAACTACCATACGGTCAGACAAACGCCAAAGAAGAATTCCCGTTCGCAAATAGGCTTACATACTAATATTCCATCAGAAATTCACGGTGACATGGGATGAACGTCTCAGACAACAGGCATGTCTAAACAAAGGAATTGCAATGTCAAACGCTCCAAGCTGTACTCAGCGCGATTGGAAATCAATAACACACCAACCGTGCCACGCCACACGGCAACAACACCAGATAAAATATAAAAATAAATGGTATTTCAGCTAGTTTATAGGGTGTGCTTCGTGCATACTTAACTATCAGATATGGATTGGTCACTGCTAGGAGTTGAGTTATAATAATCCAGCTGTCATATGCTCGCTTTGACTACCAGTTTCAATTCTGATATCCTAATTTATGAGACGATAGCGTCGTTATGTGTGCAGTTAATGATAGGGTGAATGTAACTAGTCAGTTATTTCTTCTACTCAAGTGGCTAATAGTAGAGTAAGATTGTTCTTTTTCTCTCTTCCCCCCCTTCCCCCCTCCCTTCTCTCTCTCACTGTCTCTCTCTGTGTATGTGTGTGCGTGTGTGTGTTTTTTACGTTTGAAAGTTCGATACACATTTCCTGTGTGCGTGTGCATATGTGAATGTGACTGTACCTTGTTTCCTAATCTTTACATGTGTCTACTGCTGTGCTGCATCTGCCATTTAGTCTGATGTGTTTATTATTTACATGCCACCATTACGTAATTCCGCATGCAATACGTAATTCCGCGTGCAATACGTGATTTCACGAGCAGTATGCAATTTCACGTGCAATAGCAAGTGACAAGTAGACAACAGTTGAAGGGATGGTGTGGCCTAGTGGTTAAGTGACACGGCTCACAACTCGAAGGTGCTAGGTTCACTCCCCAATCATAGCACGGGTCGTTACCCTGGGGAAGCAAAAGGCAAAGGCCGCCGTCCATCGTAGACGATGATGGCATAATTTATTTGCTAGCGCTATTTTTTGTAAGGATTAACTGCGCTACTTTTTATCCTCACTTTCTCGTCTCGTGCCGCCCGACCCGAGTGGCAAGTCAAGGGCAAGACGACTAGGGGCGACTACGAGATGCAGGGGACTCCGCATCAAGCACCCGTGGAAAAGATGGCGGAGTCCGGAGTCGAACCCACACCACCTGATCACGAGGCCGACGGCTTAACCACTTCGCCACGGAATCCTGGGAAAGCAAACCCTTAGAAAATGCAGGAAAAAGCAGACCCTTACATAAAATGCATGCCGAAGTTAGATGCACTGGGCCGACAGGAGCAACATAAAGACAATAGTGCAACGAACTGCAACTTGTGGAAGAGAGAAATAAGGCGAATACAAACAACAGTTGTTCATTATAGAGAGAAAGTAGATGGATCAGGATGGTTATGATTATGTGTTTTGTGGCTTATATTAATGTTATGAAAAGCAGAATCGGCATCACTGCTTTCCGGGCAGATCCAAAAATGGTCATGTTTTGTGTGGTTTCAGTAGCCTGAAAGTCTCGCACATTACTGATCTTCTCTATCTTCTTCTTTGTGTTCTTCTTTTTCTTCTTCTTCTTCATCATCGGGCGTTGGGTTGTGGTTTACGTGGATGCTTCGACATATGCGCCTTTCGGCCCGACACAACCGGTTTCAGCGCGGCTATTTTGGAGCCAGATTCGCATTTTCGTTTCCTTCCCTATCCTCTGTCAGGTTGCGTGAATGCAATATGTTTTCAGGACCGCCTCGTGGAGGTGGAAAAGACTTGATCAGCTATGTTTCTCTGACCCTGATGCCAACAGCCAGCCGAGTCGCTCGTCGATGTCAGCTCCTTCACAGTTAGAACATCGATCCCGCACTGAACAAACCAAGCGTGTTAATATAAAATCGCTTGTCCTTGTCTACCCAAGCCGAGGCATAGAACCACGCCTAGATTTGACTTTCTTAAGGAAGCCTTCAACACAACATTGTACTTGGTCATGTAGTGCTGGTTTCTCTTAAAATGTATTTTATACAAAAGTTGCTAGTGCCATGCACACCTCTATTGTGTCGCCCAGTACAATATTCACCGATGCAGAGTGGACTTATTCTTTCTTTCCAACTAAAAAGGCCAATATATTAACTCAGGAATCACATGATGATGATGACATAATCCCTTTAGTTGTGAGTTGGCAGCTCTTGACAGTCCCATGCCTCTCGGACAAAAGCACACATCCTCCTCAATTGTTGAGGCGACGTCCTATCTCGTATAAAACATGTCTTAGAGGCATCATGATTGCGAAGTGGGGGTTATGGGCGCATCTTTCGAGTGTCCCTGATGTGAGGCAGTCCAGTGTGTCTGTGTCCCAGGATCGTCACGTCCTGCCACGGACATACATTCATCTGGACCCGCGATCTCATCTTTCTTCTGTCAGTTTTGCCAGCCCATCTGTAGTGATGGTATATGTGTCATTCCCCGCCACCTGGAAGATCATTATAAAGGGACATATATGCAATGTCCGCTGGTCTGCATCTCTTCGTCATCCATTGAGATAAATGATAGAGGACAAAAAGTAAAGAACGACACAGGAATGAATTTGGAATGGATTGGTGCAGCCCACAGCATGTACCACTCGCTGGTGGGTGCTGCAGCTACACCTATAGGGCTTCACCTGCTCGTCATCCCTTTTGTCTGGCCCCTCTCCAAGGACCTTTCCGGCTTGGGTGAACCTGACAGAAGTAAAACTCCGGCCAGCATAGCTCCTTCGATCAATGGGGCGCGCAAACTCTCCATCCTAGGCAAGAAAGGCTCACACATGGAAAGCAGGGAATCACATAAAACACTTATTCATAACTTAAGGAACAAATTGAGAATGTCACGTGATATAATTAATCTGCATATGACTGAACCATCAAAATCGCCGCGATAATTTTTAACAAATGATCACGTGATCACAATGCAACTATTGTGGTCATGTGAAGGGAAATTGAATTAGTAATTATTGTGTGACAATAATTATACGTTTTCTACGCATCCTGTGACTTCGTCTTATTAATTCTTCGTTAGTGGTTATTTTTATTTTTATTGTTTGTTTATTTGGAATTATGAGCGCTTAAGTAATAAATTGCCCTGAGGACCTGGTACAACTGCTTATGTCCGCTCAGAAACACAATGAAAACCATACTATTTTCCTCAACGCCAAAAAAAACAAAAAACAAAAAAACAAAGATAATGTTTATTGGCACACAAGGACTCCAACACAAGATCACCATTGGTAATGAAGACATTGAACATGTGGATTACTTTGAATACCTTGGATCTTTGATAATAAACGATGGGGGACTGTGCAAGGGAAGTAAGGAGACGGTTGTCAATAGCGATGCAGAAACTGAATATTATACAAAATGTGTGGCACAATACCAGCAAAGAATTATAATTGAAGATCCTAAGAACATGCGAATTCTCGGGGACAATGTACGAATGCGAGATCCATGGACCATTGCACACATATTAAGAAAGAGGATGGGAACTTGCGAGACAAAATTGTACAGAAGAATCTTAGAAATACATTGGGTAAAGAAAATAACAAATAAAACCATCCTGCAAGATCTGAGTGTCTAAGCGAACTGGCTTATAAACCACGTTATATCACGCAAGTTATGGATTTTTCGGCCACACACCAACATCCAGAAAGGACTGGAAAAAGCAGTTCTGGAGGGCATTGCCTCAGGAAGACGACGCAGAGATCGACCAAGACATAGATGGACACAATACATCAAGTACACCCTAAACATGAACATGTAGCAGGTGGATAGGCTGACTGCTGATCAAGATTCCTATCGAATGGCTGTGATGAGAGCCATATTCTACCAAGGACATGCTACATGATGATGATGATGAAGTAGCAGAGTGGTGTGGGATTCAAACGTCGTTATCAACACGTTTAGGTCGACCCAGTTGTCAGATAAAACGTAATAAAACGTGAAAGATAGTACTTTGAAGTCTTTAACACTTCAACTCCGACAACATCTCTGCTATGCGACATCCTTTAGAGCTACCTTGCAATGATGTTGTTGTTACAGATCCAGCAGCACCCAGGCTGTCACCCTTCGGCTCGATGTAATGGTAGCTGCACATGTTCATCATCTGTTGTCTAGTGTCATTCAAAGTATCCCATGTATCCGGCCAAGAGAAATAATCATATTCCTAGAATCGTTGAGCGTTGAGCACCCAAAGAGATGATGATCAATGGTTTCTTATGGGTGTGTACACAGCTGACACTCAGGAGTATGTTGTGGTTGGGTTCTGTTCAGGTGCTTGTTAAGTGGGATCTGTTGGGGTCTCAGTCGGAAAACGGTGCTCTGATCCTTCATTGTGAGTTGATTTAAACTGTCATTTCAATTGGGGTATTTACTATATCTGTAGACCTCCCTCCCATGTTTCTCATGGCTCATCTGTTGTTAAGTTTTTTTGTTTGCTGTTCTTATGAACTGACTGTTTGTAAAGCTGTTGCTATGTGTTGCTGTTCTTGTCTTGACCCCTCCTTTGCTAGTTTGTATGCCCTGTCATAGACAGGTGTGTTTGAGTGTACAGAGATCCACTGCAAAACTGTTTTGACAGCACCGGAAGTGATAATGTGGTTAATGTATAGATATATTTGGATAAAGTGATGTCCACAATGACCAGCAACTTCTAATGCTTGTAGAACTGGCATCGAATATGTGAAAATGGTTTCGGTTATTTGAAGAAAGGCATCAAAAACAACCCCAGATGGTACAAAGCGGCTTCAAGTGCAGCGATTTCAGCTTCATAGTGGAGCAAGCCTCCCCGGAACCATCAGACAGCTCATCAGAGGATCTGTCCCGGTACCTTGCAATAGAAAAGCCGTGTGTACGTTAGTCACAGCACTAAGTGATATTAAGCATCCACACATACTAATATAAATCATTATCGTCGTATCATGAACCGAGCAGCTGAGTTTATAAAGAGACGGAATGTAATTTGTTTTGCGTTCGCCTTATTTCTCTAATCCCCAAGGCGATGTGCGTTGCACAGTGGTTTTTATTTTGCGCCTGTCGGCCCAGTGCATCTGACTTCAGCAATCATTTTATGTTAGGGTCTGCTTCCTCCTGCATTTTCTAAGGTTTTGCTTCCCCGGGGTAACGGCCGGTGCTGTGATGGGGATCGAACCCAGCACTTTTGGGTTATGAGCCGTGCCACTTAACCACTAGGCCACGCCGTCACCATGAAGGAATGTAATACAAATATAGACTCCTCCGTTGCTGGTTTGAATCCGGCTTGCGAGAAAATAAAAAGAGCAAAGAGATACCCCGCTCACATGCACATGCTACGTTTTTGGCAGGACGTGACGATCCTGGGAGGCAGACACACTAGACTGCCTCTCTTCCAGGATAGTACAATCCAGTACACAGTCCATATCATATATCATATCTCATATATCATCGCCACACCCTATAGACACGAGTGAGGAAGACTCGATAGTCCTGTAAGACAACTTCCCTAAGAGAGATAACTCTGACAAAAAAACAATTGCTGCCTTGCAGATAGGCTGGGGACAGCCAAAGGCTAAGGAGGGCATCCCTACAGAAACACCTGTTGAAATCGGATGCACTGGGCCACAGGCTTAACGTAACAGTGCAACGTATATCGCAGTATGATGACAGTACAACCTTACAGAAAAAAGTATGGCGCTCAACCTGTGGAGTCCCGCCAGGCAGCGAGAGTGCCGGCCTCACGACTCGAAGGGGCCCACCCTTAGCTACTGGTGGTCACCCACCCATGTGTTGTGGAGTCGAGGCACATGGTGATGGGGCAACATCTATTGACCAAAAACATAAGACCCTCAGAATACTACAGTAGAATGCGGAGGGAGTCATTAACAAAAAGCTTTCCCTAACACATCACTTGCATGAAGGTGATTGACGTGGCATGTATCCAAGAAACGCACCTCAACAACAACGACAAATTCTCAATCAGAGGATACCAGACCTTCCGTCTCGATAGAGAAGGTCACAAAGGAGGGGTTCTGATACTGACCCGAAACTGCATACCTAGTAGCGCGGTAGCTGTTAATTACACCGGACAAGCAGAAATTGTAGGAGTCGACATAATGGCTCAAGAGACGAAGATGCGCATTTTCAACCTGTACGGCCCACCAAACAAAGACCTGTCGCTCGTGAGTATGGAAGTTAAAGACTCCAACAGCCACTCGGAGAGATGGGTATACTCGGACACAGACAGCAGAGGTGACGAAGTGGAAGATTGGGAGATAGACACACATCTCCAACTTATCAATAGGCCGGAGGATAGCCCTAGCTTCTATTCTAGAACATGGCATACCACCTCTACTCCAGATTTGGCCTTCTCCACGGTGGATATTCACCTCAAAATAGACCGCCAGGTGCTAAACCAATTGGCAGGTAGCGACCACAGGCCAATTAGGCTAGACTTTGATATGGAAGTAGGCCAACAGGAAACAAATCTGCTCCTACGTTGGAACTATAAACGAGCCGACTGGGACAGATTTGCAACCGTGACAGATGGGCTATGCGAAACCATCAACATGCGGAATAACAACATGAAACCCATGGTGGAAAGCCTAAATAAACCAATAATGCAGGCAGCCACCGAAACCATTCCAAGAGTGGCAAGGAAAAACTACAAGCCCTACTGGAATGATGAACTGCAGAAAGCAGAAGATGAAGTCTCAAATGCTAGGAACATAGCAGAGAGAGAAAAATCTATGGAGGCAAATATCGCCATCAAAGCCACCACGGCGAAATACAAATACACTCTAAACCAATCAGCAAAAGAAAGCTGGAAAAACAAAACAGAAAGCCTCAATTTAGACAAAGAAGGGAACAAACTATGGAAGCTAGTCAGAGCCATGAATGACGAAACTCCATCAAACAAACAAATTACAAACAAACAGGGTGACAACATGCTCACTAGAACAAAAGCAGCAAACGCCTTTGTTGAACATCATGCAAGAGCAAACTACATCGATGTCCCAGCAGATAGGCATACAGACATTAGTGAAGAGCAAAAGTGGCACGACATCATCAATATGGCACCAGAAACGCATATGATGGCAAAATTAACTATGAATGAAATGGAAGAGGCCATGAGAACGTTAAAGAAAAGAAAATCTCCCGGAAAAGACGGGATAACAAACGAAATGCTGATGGGGCTGGGCCAAACAGCAAAGAGGAAACTACTATTAGTCCTGAACCAAAGCTGGAAAAGAGGTATTGTACCCCAGGCATGGAAAGACGCAATACTTGTACCAGTACCAAAGAAAGGAAAAGACAAAACAGATCCAAATGGATACAGGCCTATCAGCCTACTGAGCTGCGTAGGCAAACTGATGGAACGTATGATAAACACCAGATTGATGTGGCATCTGGAAGAAAAACACATACTAATTCCACAGCAAAAAGGCTTTAGACAGCACAGATCCACTGAGGATCGGATCGCCCTCATAGCCCAGGAAATAGGAGATGCATACCAGGAGCAAAAACACACAGTAGCGGTTTGGGTGGACCTAGAAAAGGCATTTGACAAAGTCTGGAAAGAGGGACTTAGAGTCAAGCTACGAAGAAGTGAAGTTTGTGGGAAAATGTACAAATGGATCAGTCACTACCTCAAAGACAGAACAGCCAGAGTTCAAGTACAAGGGCAGATGAGCAAAAAGGTGACACTTGAGCAGGGAGTACCCCAAGTGGGAGTACTGTCACCCACACTCTTTCTGGTGTTTATAAAAAACATAACAGAGAATATACCAAGAAGAGTCCATTGCTCAATGTTTGCAGACGATCTGGCTATGTGGACCTCTGAAAAGAATCTCACCATAGCGAGAAATCGGATGCAGCAGGCCCTAACATCGCTGGAAGAGTGGGCGAACTCATGGCTGGTCAATATAAGGGAGGAAAAAACGACATGTACAATATTCTCGCTATCAAACAAACCCCAAAACACCAAATTAAGTCTTAACGGCAAATACCTGCAGCCAAACGACAACCCAAACTACCTGGGAGTCACATTTGATCGGCGCATGACATGGAAAAGTCAGATCGAGAGAAACCGAATGAGAGCCAGAGAAAGAATGGCAATCATGAGAAAACTTGCTGGCACAAGCTGGGGAGCAGACGAAAGTATACTAAAGAAACTGTACACTGGAAGAGTGAGACCAGTTCTCGAGTATGGCATTGCGGCATGGACAACAGCAGCAATGGCGAACTTCGATAAAATTAGCAAACTCCAAAACCAAGCCATGAGAGTTATAACAGGAGGCATGAAGTCAACGCCAATTGCAGAACTTGAAAAGATTACAAAACTGCAATACATGACCGACAGAAGAAACTGCAGAGCCCAGCAGCAAGCAGAGAAACTCAGAAGACTGACTGACCATCCAATGCACCAGAAACTAAACAATTTCGAAAATGGGACACTAAAGCGGAGAAACTTTGCAGAAATAGCCAAAGCAAAGATGCACGAAGACCCCATGAACGCACTAACAACACCAAAGCCCATCTCTACTGTACGAAAACCTACCTGGAGGCAGCATATATTTCCAGAGGTGGTAGAAAATATACCAGGTATTGGAAGCAAAAACTGCCAGACTGAGAAAGAAAGAAGAGATACTACCCTGAGCTACAAAACGAAAAACTACCCAAGCATGGACTGGACCCATGCATACAACGACGGTTCTGTAACAAACACAACACAGAACGGAGGGGCAGGAGCATCTCTGAACATACAAAATGGCAGAAAAATAACACTGTCATTCGCTACTGGAAAACACACAAGCAATTTCAGAGCGGAGGAAGAGGCACTGAGGACGGCAGTGGAAGAAATGGTGACAGGTAAAAGGAATGAAAGCCATATAGTCATCCTTACAGATGCCCTGGCCAGAAAAATACTGAACTTAATGATTTAAGAGCAGTACTCTGTCAACTATGCCAGCAGTCCGCACCAAAAAGGGTAGTGGTACAGTGGGTTTCATCCCACTGCAACATCCAAGGCAACGAGGAGGCAGGCAGACTGGCAAAAGAAGGTGCAAGACTACCACAACCAGATACTAGTATGACATACGAAGAGTCAAAACGGCTTATTAAAGCTAGATACATGACCAAATGGGAAACCGAACATACTGGCTACACAAAAAACGATGCCCATTACCAGTTGAACAGAAGAGAGCAGGTCGTGGTCTTCAGACTTGGCACTGGCCACAATAGACTGAGGTACCAGCTATTCAACAAATTGAAGATAGGTGGCACTGACGGATGCCCGTGTGGTAACGGGAAAATGACCGCTGAGCATTTGCTGCAAAACTGCCCGACATACGAGGACAAGAGAGAGCAGATGTGGCCATCACCAGTGGCAACACTAGACAAGCTCTATAGCAGTGTCGACAGACTCAGGATGACCGCTGCTTTTTTCGAAAAAATAAAGGTTGATGTCTGACTGCTTACGATGAAGAAGAATCCGGCTTGCAGCTATATTTTCTTTAAACTGAAAAGTTGTATAATGAAAAACGCTTCAACTTTTAACATCTCATTTGGAAACCATTTTTCAAGACGTTTAAAGAGTCGCTCAAAACAGTAGATACTGTTATTACTCCTAGGATATATATATATATATATATATATATATATATATATATATATATATATATATATATATATATATATATATATATAAATATAATAAATATATACATATCTATATGTGCGTGTGTGCGTGCGTGTGTGTGTATGTCTTGATGACCCGTTCATCTTGCTGCAGGTCCCTCTCGTGGTTTGCAAATTGGTCACCGTTTAAATATTCGAAAACATATTTCAGGTTTTGATTTATTTTTGCCATTACACATAAGATGCATAACATGGGTGACAGAAAAAGAGACAACAATAAGATGAACACACTGCGGTATGAGTGTGAACATCCAGCGTGTTATGAGAACTATGAGTTTTCACACTCCTCGTCATTCATGTAAATGTAGTTAACAAGATACCGTTCTGCTCAGAGGGCAATGACGTATAATTCATAAAGGAACATACTATTTATTTTGTATTTTTATTTATACGAGGAAATTACAGCCATAAACACAATCCTCTATGCTCGCCTGCAGCGATTATTTCCTCCACAAAATATAGGCACTGGAACCAACATTTTGGAAATCGACAGAAAATAATAAACTAAGGACAGTCTAGCTCTGTGACATGGACCCCCCTTAAATGTGGCATTTCTAGCCTCCAGGCCTTCCCTATGCAAAATCAGAAATGTATTCTCAGAATCTGCTGGAATCACTGTCCGAAACGTAGAAGCCACCGCAAAGATAAGACTCCAACCTGTCTTGGAAAACTTGAATCGCCGCCGCCTCTCCCAATTCGGCATTACTGTCTGCCTAACTCAGGATGTAAAAGCCAATTGAGTTTTCCAAACATCTTTTCTCTGACTTAACGACCACCCAGGGTCGGTTTAAAGCGCAGTAGAGGAAGGCTCCGCTCATTATGGCTTCGACAGTTGGCTGTCTCTCTGTTATCTTTTCGTCAAGATTTGCTAATGTGGCCCTGCTCAGAGATCGACTGGCGCAACAGTATTCTGACCCTTGGAGAACCTTATTATTATTAAGCATATCACGAAATCTAAACCACAATAACTACACGAAATATAATAAAATGGAAAGTATAATGACCGAAAACAACCACAATTTCATTAATGTCGACCACTTGAAAGGCAATTAAATTGACAGATTAACGAGAAAAACGATAAACTAAAAAAGTATGCAAGTAAATTTAAAAAATGCAACCATTGAGTAAACAATTAAATTAACCTAAAAATGTAAATTAATGAAGAAAGCAAAGCTAATGTATCCACTAAATATATAAACAAATTGACAAATTAGCGACAATAATTTGTATCCCCCAAACAAAAATAAAAGGAGGTAAAACTGAACACAGTGACTACTAGAAAGATATTAAATGGACAGATCAACAACAGAAAAACAACCTTACCCCCCCCCCCCCCCAACCCCCCCCCCCCCCGCCCCCCGAAGAATGCAGCTGTCCTCCTGAGGCTGTCGACACTGCCATAGAGCTTGTCTAGTGTTGCCGCTGGTGATGACCACATGTGCTTTCTCTGGTCCTCGTATGTCGGGCAATTTTGAAGCAGATGTTCAGCGGTAATTTTCCCTATACCACAGGTGCATTCGTCAGTGCCACCTATCTTTAGTTTATTGAATAGGTGGTACTTCAGTCTGTTGTGGCCTGTGCGGAGTCTGAAGACCACGACCTGCTCTCTTCTGTTCAACTGGTAATAGGAATCATTTTTTGTGTGGCCAGTATGTTCTGTTTCCCATGTGGCCATGTATCTGGCCCTAATAAACCCTTTGGACTCTTCGTAGGTCACATTAGAATCTGGTTGTAGTAGTTCTGCACCTTCTTTTGCCAGTCTGTCTGCCTCCTCGTTGCTTGGATGTTACAGTGGGATGGAACCCACTGTACCACTACTCTCTTTGGTGCGTACTGCTGGCATAGTTGACAAGAGTACTGCTCTTAAATCATTAAGTTCAGTATTTGTCAGGCTTTTTAGTGCTGTAACTACGGCCAGGGCATCTGTAAACAGGACTATCTGGCTTACATTGCTTTCGCCTGTCAGCATTGCTTTTACTGCAGCCTTCAGTGCCTCTGCCTCCGCTCTGAAATTGCTTGAGTATTTTCCAGTTGCCACTGACAGTGTTATTTTGTTACCATTTGTTAGGCTCAGGAATGCCCCTGCCCCTCCGTTCTGTGTTGTGTTTGTTATAGAACCGTCGGTGTATGCATGGGTCCAGTCCATGCTTGGGTAGTGTTCCGCTATGTACCTCAGAGTTATGTCTCTTCTTTCTTTTTCAGTCTGGCTGTTATTGTTTCCAATACCTGGTATATTTTCTACCACCTCCGGAATGATATGCTGCTTCCATGTGGGTTTTCGTACAGTAGGAATGGGCGTTGGTGTTGTTATCGTGTTCATAGGGTCTTCGTTCATCTTTGCTTTGGCTATTTCTGCAAAGTTTCTCCGCTTTAGTTTCCCTTTTCCAAATCTATTTAGTTTCCGATGCATTGGATGGTCTGTCAGTCTTCTGAGTTTCTCTGCTTGCTGCTGGGCTCTGCAGTCTCTTCTGTCGGTCATGGATTGCAGATTTGTAATCTTTTCAAGTTCTACAATTGGCGTAGACTTCATGCCTCCTGTTATAACTCTCATAGCTTGGTTTTGAAGTTTGTTAATTTTATCAAAGTTCGCCTTTGCTGCTGTTGTCCATGCCGCAATGCCATACTCGATAACTTTTCTCACTCTTCCAGTGTACATTTTCTTCAGTATTCTTTCGTCTGCTCCCCAGCTTATGCCAGCAAGTTTCCTCATGATTGCCATTCTTTGTCTTGCTCTCATTCACTTTCTCTCGATCTGACTTTTTCATGTCATGCGCTGATCAAATGTGACGCCCAAGTAGTTTGGATTGTCGTTTGGCTGCAGATATTTGCCGTTAAGACATATTTTGGTGTTCTGTGGTTTATTTGAAAGCGAGAATATCGTACAGGTTGTTTTTTCTTCATTTATTTTGACCAGCGATGATTTCGCCCACTCCTCCAACGATGTTAGGGCCTGATGCATCCGATTAATTGCTACGGTGAGATTTTTTTTTCACAGGTCCACATAGCCAGATCGTCTGCAAACATGGAGCTGTGGACTCTTCTTGGTATATTCTCTATGATGTTGTTTATATACACCAGAAAAAGTGTGGGTGACAGTACTCCCCCTTGGGGTACTCCTTGCTCCAGTGTCACCTTTTTGCTCATCAGCCCTTGTACTTGAACTCTGGCTGTTCTGTTTTCGAGGTAGTGGCTGATCCATCTGTACATTTTTCCAGATACTTCACTTCTTCGTAGCTTGACTTTAAGTCCCTCTTTCCACACCTTGTCAAATGCCTTTTCTAGATCCACCCAAACCGCTACTGTATGCTTTTTCTCTTGGTAAGCATCCTCTATTTCCTGTGCTATGAGAGTGATCTGGTCCTCAGTGGATCTGTGTTGTCTAAATCCTTCTTGCTGTGGAATTAATATCTGTTTTTCTTCCAGGTTGCACATCAGTCTTGTGTTTATCATACGCTCCATCAGTTTACCTACACAGCTCAAAAGACTGATAGGCCTGTATCCATTTGGATCTGTTCTATCTTTTTCTTTCTTTGGTACGGGTATAAGTACAGCATCTTTCCATGCCTGCGGTACAATTCTACTTTTCCAGCTTTGGTTCAGGTTTGACAGTAACTTCCTCTTTGCTGTTTGGCCCAACCCCATCAGCATTTTATTTGTTACCCTATCTTTTCCGGGCGATTTCTTTTTCTTTAAAGTTCTCAAGGCCCGATTCATTTCATTCATTGTTAGTTTTGCCATCATGTGCTCCTCTGGTGCAATATTGATGTTGTCGTGGCTCTTTTGTTTTTCACTAATGTCTGTATGCCTGTCTGTAGGGACATCAATGTGGTTTGCTCTGGCATAATGTTCTATAAAGGCGTTTGCTGCTTTTTTTCCGGTAAGCATGTTGTCACCCTGCTTGACTGTAATTTGTTTTTTAATGGTTTTTCGTTATTCATTGCTCTGACTAAATTCCATAGTTTGTTCCCTTCTTTATCTAGATTGAGGCTTTCTGTTTATTTTTCCAACTGTCTCTTGTTATTTGGTTCAGTGTTCTTTTGTATTTCGCAGTGATGGCCTTGAGGGCAATATTTGCTTCCATAGATTGCTCTCTCTCTCTGTCATGTTCCTACCACGTGAAAGTATAAGTTTATATGAACACAAATAGATAATGAAATGGACAAAAAAGATATAAACTTTAGTGTATTTGGAAACAAATATAAACTATAAGAAAGAGAATGAAATGCATACAAAAAGATATTAACTCTTGTGAAAGTATAAGATAATATAAACACAAAGATAGATTATGAAATGGAAGAAAAAGATATAAACTCATGTGAAATTAGATGAAGATATTACCACTAGATAAAGAATGAAATGGAAAAAAAAAGAAAGAAATAAACTCGTATTAAATTGAAAGAAAATAGGACATCAAGTTAGAAAATGGAATGAACACACACAAAAAGATATAAACGTATGACGATGGACACAAATATAACCACTGGGTAGAGATTGAAATGGACAACAACAAGAAATAAACTCATGACAAATGGAAAATAAATATAACAATAGATAAATAATGAATTGAACAGATAAGGAAAAGAAAAGAAATTAACGAAAGCATAGACGTTAGATATAACCACAAACACCATTATATAGATTAGAAACCAATGATTGTATAACTCGTCTATTCCAATATTTCCCGTGAATGTGATAATTAAGTAATTAACTGTTTCTATAAGCACATTCCATGTGACACCGAATGTGGGCAATTATAGACACTGCACGTTGATAACTAGCACTTTATTTTTGTATTTTTACTGTGTATCTTGTTAACAAGAATGCCGGTATTTTTTGGCCTAAAAATAGTAGGTAATGTGTGAGAGAAGAAAAAGATGGCAGGTTGGTAAACAAGAATTTGAGATTAGAGTGTATACGTGAAGAGAGGTGGCTCAGTTATTAATATGCGGGTAGCGTAATAATGAGAGAAGTGTTCGAACCCAGTTAGGGATCGAGATGCTGAGATGTGCATGAGCTGCAGCGATCAGAGCTGCAAAGACTCTTCTACACCTCCACGCGATGATACTGGATAACAAGCTGCAACAGAGCATAAGGGATCGAAGGAGAAGGGACCGAAGAGCGAAGGCTTATCAGGTACCGGAGAATTTCTGCTGAAATCAGATGTGTTGGACCGAAAGGTGCAAATGTCACAGTCAAGCTGTAAACTACAATACAACGAATTCCTTTAACCGGACAACCTTCTGCTCCTTGCAAATGCCTTTTCAGAGCTTGGTAGCGGGAGTTTAAGAACGAACGAAGAAGAAGAACCAGTTACTGTCTAGGTGTTTCATATATGGAGTGGGATCACGATGCTGAGCAGCGCATGAGCTGCAGTAGTCAGCGACCCATAGCTGACTGCTAGCGTCAGGGCCAGCGAACCAGAGCTGCCAAGACCATTTTACACCTCCACGCGGTAATCCTGGATAACAGGTTGCAGTAGGGCAGACTGGCTAAGGTGAAGGGATCGAAGAGGGAATGCTAACCCGGTGCTCAAAAAATGCTTGCTGAAGTCGGATGTGCTGGACCGAAAGGTGCAAATATCGCAGTCAAGCTGTAAACTACGACACAACGCATTCCGTTCTCTAGACTACATTCTGCTACTTAAGCCCTTACAGGGTTTGGTAGTGGGAGATTGAGAACGAGCGAAGCCAAGCCAAGCCATATATGGAGTAAGAATACAGCCAACCTAGTTTTCCCATTGCGAGATAACTGCAGTGGTAAAACGCTTTAATTGCTCAGTCACAACAATCACCTATCCGAATCCCAGGAATTGGAATACGCTTTGTAGTGTTATGGCGATAATGAAGTCAGATAACGGAGGTCGATATTGGGGAGAGAGATATTTAATAAATTTGATGGAGAGTCATTACAGAAGATGAATTTTATTATAAAGTGCATGGAAGAGCATGAACAATGGACAGTCGTATTTCAGAACACAAACATGCTCTTTAGCAATACCACATGTAGGGGTTGTGACGATCGAGTAGTTTGCGTGTGCGAAATATAGTCTACAACATGGTCGCCTCACTGTCGATTTTGCAGTTGGAATAACAACGTGTTGTTAATCCTTTTTTGTTTTGTTTTTTGTTTTCAGGGTGGGTGTGAAACCTTTTGAAACCTACAAGAGGATGAATGTTCAGTAGGAAGAATGTTGTTTGAGTGGGGGGGGGGGGGGGGTGTATAAATGTGTAGAAAGATTTCAAAACGGAAGACAACACGTCATTGATGAAACGCGGAGTGGGAGCTGAACAAGCATGGCAAGTGACAAAGTGAAACAGGAGATCGACCAGCTAGTCCGTGGCAACCGATAAGTCACTATTGATAAAACAGCTGCAGATGTCAACATTAGTGACGGCGCTGCGCACACAGTTTTCCATGAAGATCTTTATTATAGGAAAGTGTGTAGTAGTTCGGAACGAAGACAGACGTCCGGTGATCCCAATCGTGCGAGGCAAACGATTTGTCAGGGCAGACATGCTCGTGTAGGAGATGTTTATATATATATATATATATATTTACACAGAACAATGAAAAAAGAGAAATAGAAAGATCGAGTATGAGAGAAAGAATGTGTCTAAGAAAGAAGTTTAAAAAGAACAAGATAAAATAGGAAAATCAGAGTCAGATACAAATAACGAAAAATCGTGAGAAATAGGTAGATTTTACAAAAAATAAACGATAATGTACAAGAGAATAAATCAATTGAATAATTAATAATTTTTCAATCCTCTACGTGAGCTCTTTTTTATTTGAATGCGATTTCATAGAACATCTGCGAGGAATGTAAGCATAATTCGATATTGAATTTTTAATGAAGGAATAATTGCTAGGCTGCTAATAACGCGACACGATAAAGAGCAAAGGACAATACTCCCTGTGACAATGTGCACCGCATGGGTGTGTGAAATAAAGAAACATCTTGTGGTATGTGAAAGGAAAATGTTGATAAAATTGGAAGCAGTTTTTAATGTTCAAATTCAGTCGAGTATTTAGTATAATTGTCGTCTCCTTTTCCGCTTGATTCTGAACACAGGACGACGACTAAAATCGATCCTCTTCTTCACCTCTATGTAATCGCACTTTTTATCTTTACATTGTCGAATGAACTGACATGATAAACTCGACCGTTATCTGGAGTTCCTGTTTAGCTAAGTCCATTCTAGTGTTGAATCGTTGGCCTAGTGTGTCTGGATACCTGGTCTTCTTACAGGTGTGTTCTCAAACTGCAAAAAATCTTTGGGTTAAATTTATATATATATATCATGAACTTAAAGTGTTTGGTTCTCACGGCAAAAAGTACCGATTTCGATTCCCATTTTCGGTACGATCAAGTCGATCTAGATGTAAATGGGCATCTGAATTATTTTTTACGGCAAGAAAGGGTAGCGAAGATGGGAATGGCCAACCACATAAAAGGCAGCTAATGAGAATAACATGGAATAGGTGACGAAGTTGTCAAATGAATATAACATTGGTTAACGGGACCAATTTTGTTCTTGGTGTATATAATCGATTTGGACAATGACATTCGAGAGTGACACAAAACTATGCAGAAGTGTCTAATCTAAAGCAGAAATGGATATATTAAGGTCGGATTTGGGTAACATTCGAGAATGTTTTCAAAGCTGGTGAATGGAATTTAATATATAAATGTACAGTCATCCATATGGATAGATCCAATATGGAACATAATTACGGAATGGAAGAGAACAATATTAGACAAATAGAAAACGTAAAGGACCTAGGGTTTATAATGACATATTGAACACGGGAGCATGAAAGTGATAGTCAAACTGCATAAAGCATTAGTTAGACCTAGATTGGAGTACTATGTACATGTGTGGAGTCGTTATCATAGAGAAAATATAAATATACTGGGAAGGATACGAAGAAGAGCGACACAACTAATAATAGGATTCCAGAATTATATTTATGACGAAAGACTAAGAAAAACCGATATACATTGATTAGAAAGAAGAATAATTCCAGGTGATTTAATTCAGGATTATAAAATAATCAAAGAAAAGGATAAATATAATAATTTATTCAAAATACAGCAGCCTACAAGAACAAAGAGTGGGTATTTTTTCGTTCGCCTTATTTCTCTATTCCACAAGAAGGTGTGCGTTGCACTGTGGTTTTATTTTGCGCCTGTCGTCCAGTGCATCCGACTTCAGCATGCATGTTATGTAAGGGTTTGCTTACTCCAGCATTTTCTAAGGGTTTGCTTCCCCGGAGTAACGGCCGGTACTGTGATGGGGATCGAACCCAGCACCTTCAGTTTGGTGTCACTTAACCACTAACCCACGCCGTCCCCACTTTCTTTTCTCTAATCCTGATATGCCTTTCAGCGTCAAGTTATGGAGCCCGACTTCGTGCCTCATGCACAGTTGCATTCACCGCCTAGGATATTACAAATGACCACCCTTTTCGTGGTCTGCCTATGACATTGAATCCGTTGCATCTAAAACGCATTGCTTGTTTGGGATGCTGTTTGGTGGTGTCTTGTTATGTGGGGAAACCATTTTATTTGTTAATTTTTATGTAGTCTAATACTGGTGTTGTTCCTACTAGTCTCCTGAAGTCATCGTTTCTGATCACGTGTCTGCTTGTTACACCCAATATTGTTCGTAGTCATTTCGTTTCTGCTGTTGCGATGTGTTGTTTTTATGTCAAAGTTGGTGTCCAGATTTGATATTGTTAGCACAGAGTTGGGATGAAAATCGTGTTGTATAAAGCTCTTTTGGTAGTTATTGTCCAGTACTTAAAATTAAGTATTGTAGTTAACTGTCCAATGATCTGATTTGTCTTATTGCATTTATGTAGGATTTCCGCTGTAATTCTCCTGTTTGCTGATAACGTGCTCCCTAAGTATATGAAAACTTTCATCTATTTGAATAGCAGCTTTTCAAACTAAAAAAATTATGTCTCCAGTTATTCTATATATTTTCATGACCTTATTTTTTAAAAAATATTTAAATGTTCATGCTGTATTCTTTAGATGTTGTATTTAGTTTATCAATATGTTGTTGCAATTGTATTTCTGCTATGACTGTTTGATCGTCAGAGAAAAAAAAAAGTTCGTTTAAGAGTTCACTAAAGTTGCTACCTTCATTTGGGTTGACCGTTTTACAAATATGGTCTACATATGTCAGGTCAGGTCAGGTCATCCCGTAACCGGTGAGGTCGTTGGGGCACGCATAATCACATCCTCCCAATACCACGCCACCCTTCTCTGTCGGCGGCCGCTGCATGTACCTCTTCTGGTCGGAGATTGGTCCATTATTGTATGTTGTCCTCCCATCTCTTTTAGGGACGGCATCTTCGTCGTCTGCCTTGCACCCTTCCATGGAGGATTGTATTTGCAAGACCATTTTATCTCGATATGTGACCGTACCAAGTGAGTTTCCTTCTTTTGACAGTTGCCAAGAGGTCTTCGAAACGCCCTATTTCTGTTGTAATTCTATCTCATATTTGATAATTTGTAACTCGATCTTTGTACGTGAGGTTTACAAGATTTCGGAAACATCTCATCTCCAAGGCCTGTATCCTTCGTTGAAGGTCAGCTGTAACTGGTCATGTCTCACACGCATAGTGGACTATTGACAGGACCAGTGTACGCATTAATCTGATTTTCGTGCGTAGTGCTTACCGTTTATCTTGCCAGATTTTGTTAAGCCGTGCAAGCGCCGCTATTGTCTGTGCTATTCTGGCCAACACCTCACGTTTTGATCCTTCATCACTGACAATCAACTCTAGATATTTTAAACAGTCAACCACTTCGAGTTCCTGACCGTTAGCTTTTATCCTGCTGTTAAAGCACTCAGCGTTGTTGGTCATTAATTTTGTCTTTCCAGCGTTTATATCCATACCATAGTCAAAAGCTGTTTCATCGAGCCTTCTGACCCATTCCTGGAGTACATATATACTGAACATCAAGGGGGAGAGCACACATTCCTGTCATACTCCAATTTGATATAACATTTTTCTGATATTTCGGTTTTTGTTCGAACAGAGAACTGGCTATCAATGTAAAGACGTTTGCGTAAGTTAACTAATTAATCAATTTTACCAACACCGTTCTATCTTTACTCAGGATGGCAAATTAGACTGAGAAATTGAGGAGCAGAATTGCATGTACCCGCTGTTGAAACACGAAAACATTTATAAAGTCCACCAAAATACTAATGACAGTATACTCGTGACAATACTCAGAGAGAGAGGGAGAGAGAGAGAGAAAGAGAGAGAGAGAGAGAAGGAGAGAGAGAGAGGAGAGAGAGAGAGACATAGAGAGCAAGAGAGAGCACCGCCAAAGTCAGAGTACAGGCTGTATACATTTTGATAAGCATCACCCAAGAGCTAAACCTTCCCTAGTCATAGTAACCCGCATGAAGGAAACCACCTACAAGGATACTACTAATAGTCAAATGAAAGACCCAAAATAAAACTAGGAAAAACAGCAGGTTAGCACCATTGAGGGACCAACAGGACGGGTTGCAAAATAGAATGAAAGCTTTTGGGTTCTGACAACAACCATTAAACTGCCTGATAGAAAAACAAGGAATCCACATTTTATATAGGATATGGTAGCTGGTCCAATCCACAACCCTCCGTATGCACCCCTTATTTCATATTCTGATTCTTTATCTTCTGTTTTCCCCACTCTTCTTCTTTTTCTTCTTCTTCTGCGACGCTGTATCGTAGTTTACAGGAAGTTGTTTTTTTTTTTTTTGCTTAGATGTTTGCCTCACTAGTTTCTACTGGCGGAGGCGCGCCATTTTCCACCCCAGACCGTAGTCAATTGGGCGATATCAGGACGCATAAACCAGTGCTTAGATGCATGTGTGCATCTGTATGTACCTATGCTAGGTTTGTGCGCCCTCAGAAGCTAGCCCAACCAAAGTGCAATGGAAGGGCTTTACCACGAGGGCGCGTGTGAAAGTTGTGCAAGGGTGTGACTGTAGGATAGAGTCAAATGAAACAGAGTGAGGTGAGAAGAGAGAGAAGAGTGGAGAGGCTGATATTATTGCGCCTTTCAGTCCGACTCACAACCGATTTCAGAACGTATTTTTGTGACTTGATTTGTCTTCCTTCTTCAATCCCTCATCTCTTGGCCATGCTGCATGATTGCAGTCTGTTTTCAGGGCTTCCACTTGGATTTTGGTCCGTTATGGGTCACTGACCATGATGCAAGACCCAGCTATCAGTATCCTGATGATGTCAGCTTATGCACCTTTCACAACACAAGGAATGCGTGGCCGAATGGTGTAGATACCTCGATACTAATAAGCAGGGTCAGTCGTTCAAATCTCCGGTAAGGAATATGTTTTAGTGATGAAATTAGCACATATTCCAGCACACGACGCGGCGACATTAGTCGTGAAACGACATGTAGTCCTCAGCCTTAAAAAACCATCGACTACCCTAGGAAAGAGTAAGGTCTTACGATAGTTTACACAATACGTGCCTGATCACAGTGTTTTCATTCTTGGCTCCCCGTTCAGACTGCGGTAACACACGGCCGTTTATTGTTTGTACACCCTGAAAATCTAGGCGTCCGCAGTGGACGAACACAGAACAACATCAAAATCACACATTCTTAGTTGACTCGACGCCAAGAGTAACGATCCGGGCTAGAACAAAACCCGTTTTACCTCAGCCCTCAATGTTGACTCGTCCTAATTCCCAATTCACAATCTGGGCCGAGTTCATGATCATTGACTGACCAAAGACCAATAGTGCAGTGTTTTCTAAAGTCTGCTGTTTAATGCAGATTGATGGGAAAAGATGCTAGAATTATATATATTTATATATTATTAATAGTTGTCCATCACAAGTGATGAAGACCACTCTCTTTGTTCAGCCGTATCTCTTGCTGTGTCCGCTGAAATGGGTGACTTGCGCGGTGATTTGGATTAAAGTGAGGAAGAAACTGCACCTTTTGTCAACCTCACTCACAGAGCCTAAGCTACCTTTTGCCAGTGGCAAGACATTCATCGAGACGACTGGAGATAGCATAGGATGCAGATTTTGTCTCAGGGTTACCACCGAAGCCTTTCCGTAAACATGTAACCCGCAGGGTAGAAAGGTGGGAAGGCATCTAACGCAGTTTGTCGTGCCTTTTCGATAACCACAAGAGGTCGTATGGACAACACTCAGCGTGTGAGTGAGTCTGGCATCTCTCCCCAGCTGTATTCATCTCATCATAGTAGCATCTAAAATTCCCACACGCCATATTCGTGAAGGTGAACCGGCAGAACTAACTCGTGAAACACGACACAGGTATAACTGGTATAACCGTAGTTCCATTCACTGATTCAGCCGGCGTCCAGACCAGGATTAACGGATGGAAGAAATCACAAAAAAGAACGAAATAACAAGTCCCGACGGAAAACAACACCACGTTTCCGTGAACACAAGTGTAAGTCGTCGACTAGTGTGAATTCCAGGCAAATCCGTGGTCTGGAGGCATCCATAATGATCCAAAACAGTAGAGAAATGTAGACTCGCAGCCAGTTATGGCGCCATCTTTGCCAGATTATATATATATATAATATAACCTTTTGTGGTTATCGAAAAGGCACGACAAACTGCGTTAGATGCCATCCCACCTTTCTACCCAGCGGGTTACATGTTTACGGAAAGGCTTCGGTGGTAACCCTGAGACAAAATCTGCATCCTATGCTATCTCCAGTCGTCTCGATGAATGTTTTGCCACTGGCAAAAGGTAGCTTAGGCTCTGTGAGTGAGGTTGACAAAAGGCGCAGTTTCTTCCTCACTTTAATCCAAGTAACCGCGCAAGTCACTAATTTCAGCGGACACAGCAAGAGATACAACTGTCCACACGGCTGAACAACGAGAGTGGTCTTCATCACTTGTGATGGACAACTATGACTATATATATACGATATATATATGATATATATATGATATATATATATGATATATATATATATATGATAAATTAGAGTAGTAATAAAGATGATAAGAAATATACATATTGGGAAATAAATATATTGAAAGAGATATACATAAATAAATCGACATAAATTAGTGTTTAGAAATACGTTTTCAGAAGTAAATGGATAATAAATGGTGTGTGTGTATATATATATATATATATATATATATATATATATATATATATATATATACAATGTCTAATACAAATCAGAATTGATAAAAGTACGAGTAAATCCATAGTTTTGATTTTAGTTGATTTGATCCACCATTATAGGGTGACTCCTTTGGGTGATTTTGACATCATAATATGAAACCGTGCAGCTATGATCAATTATCCAGGTCTGTGATAAGGGTTGATTTCAATATATGGGTTCTGTGATAGGAGAAGCTGTATCATCCTTTGCTATGCTTGGATGTTGATATCGCTTATAGTTTGGATTGAATATTTAGTTTATTTTTATGGAAGTTGAGTAAGCAGTGTCCTGTGTGTTAGTTTGTTACTTAAGAGCAAGATAATTTAATTACAATTTTTTAGATAGGACTGACAAATATTTACAAAACCGTGTTTCAGTGACAGCCATTACACATGACTTCTCTTCAGTTGTTATTTATTATTTGATATTCTGCAGTGAAGCGTACTGGTTGGTTAGTTTGTGGTTTGAGGCTCTTCTTGTTAGTCTTTATTTATTCTTCTTCTTCGGCGTTCGTTATGAAAAAGACGCCGTGTCGTAGTTTACAGCTAGAAAGCGGTATTTACGCATTTCAAGCAAAATAAGTATTACAAATATGTACACGTGCATAAATATGTTGGAATAAATTGATGTTAGTACATCTTTGGATATATATATATATATATGAATATGGAAAACTAAATCTACTGAAGCAATTATAAGGAAATACAAAATACAGAAGTTAACAATGAACATAAATTAAATACAAATATATCTATGAACATTATATACAAATAACATCAGTCTGATGCATTCTTCAGCCGTATTCAAAGTGACACTAGGCATGCACACAAGAAGACAATACAAGGAAATAGAATAAAACAAGATACAACGATACGATTACGACATAGGACAAAGAACGTGGGGGTCAAGGATAAACAGAACTCATGAGCAGACTATAGCATACGGAAGTGAAAGGTGAAACGAACTATGGGCTTACGCTCACCACATCTGCCATTGAAGCCAAAATGGGAATGGACTGGGAATAACTGAGACACAACATTGAAGAATTAGACCGTATTTCGAACTCTGGTATCCGTACCAATGGACCTTCAAGCATCAAGTCAAATTTAGCTCTAACCGCGTGGAATGAGGCAGAAACAAAAGCAGGCTAAAGAAAAGCGAAATTTACTACATTACTACACTTAAATGATTGGTTTCCATCCAATGCACCAGATACTAAACAATTTGGGAAATGAGAAACTAAAGCGGAGAAACTTTGCAGAAATAGCCAAAGCAAAGATGCACGAAGATCCCATAAACGCACTAACAACACCAAAACCCATCACTACTGTACGAAAACCTACCTGGAGGCAGGATATATTTCCAGAGGTGGTAGAAAATATACCAGGTATTGGAAACAAAAACTGCCAGACTGAAAAAGAAAGGAGAGATACTACCCTAAGCTTTATATCGAAAAACTACCCAAGCATGGACTGGACCCATGCATACACCGACGGTTCTGTAACAAACACTACACAGAACGGAGGGGCAGGAGCATTCCTGAACCTACCAAATGGCAGATAAATAACACTGTCATTCGCTACTGGTAAGTACACAAGCAATTTCAGAGCGGAGGCAGAGGCACTGAGGGCGGCAGTGGAAGAAATGGTGACACACAGTGAAAATGAAAGCCATATAGTCCTGCTGACAGATGCTCTCGCCGTAGTCACAGCGCTAAAAAGCCACAAAAACACTGAGCTTAATGACTTAAGAGCAGCACTCTGCAAACTGTGCCAGCAGGCCGCACCAAAAAGGGTAGTGGTACAGTGGGTCCCATCACACTGCACCATCCAAGGCAACGAGCAGGCAGACAGACTGGCAAAAGAAGGTGCAAGACTACCACAAACAGATACTAGTACGACGTACGAAGAGTCAAAACGGCTTATTAAAGCCAGATACATGACCAAATGGGAAACCGAACATACTGGTTACAAAAAAAACGATGCCTATTACCAGTTGAACAGAAGAGAGCAGGTCGTGGTCTTCAGACTTGGCACTGGCCACAATAGACTGAGGTATCACCTATTCAACAAATTGAAGATAGGTGGTACCGACGAATGCCCGTGCGGTACCGGTAAAATGACCGATGAACATCTGCTGCAGAACTGACCGACATACGAGGATCAGAGAGAGCAGATGTGGCCATCACCAGTGGAACCACAAGACAAGCTCTATGGCAGTGTCGACAGCCTCAGGATGACCACCGCTTTTTTCGAAAAAATAATGATTACTGTTTGACTGCGTACGATGAAGAAGAAGAAGAAGAAGAAGAAGAAGAAGATGGAATGATTGGTTTCAGGTTCTTAAATACGAGAAAATTGCATGGGATGGGCGTCCAATAAAATGGCATTTGGTTTGGATTCAAAGTATACGTTCTGAGAGTCATCTTCTTCTTCCTTTAGCGTCATCTTCTTCTTCTTCTTTTCATTATTCTTTTAGCATCATCATCATCATATTCTTCTTCTTTTTTCTTCGATCAACTGATGCTATGCTTCTAGCCCAGTGAGGTCCACGACGGAGACTGTGAGTTTTCCCCACATCTTTTCGAGCATGGTCGCTCTCCCAGGTAAGACTGTATCTCTGTGGTCTGTAAAAGCAGGACAATCATGCACGATATGTTCTGGTGCTTGCTTGGGTGCTCCACAATAGCGCGTGGTAGTGTCACCGTGTTCTATTCTATGAAAGTGGGCCACGAGTCTACAATATCACGTTCTGAAATTGACGATTTTTTTGTCTGCCCATCTCTGCCAAGTTTGTCTATGCTGCCATTTTCTGTAACAACTCAGTTAGCGAATCTAATCCCGACGACTGTAACTGAACGGCGACTGATCAATAGCCGTTACTCCCATGCTTTACCTAAGCAACAAAGTGCCACGTGTAAATAAAATGTGAGTTGTACGTCATTGTAATACCAGTCGATGTATGTAGTCTATGAATAAATACGCGTGCATTTAACCATGGCCTACTTTACATAGGCCGTCTGACTCACGTAGACAATCTCTTCAGACGTCAAATTTCACCGCCAACTAAACAACAGAACTCATAGTGTGCCAAGGTTTATAATCAATCCCTAAGACGGATTTGTCGGACCGAACGGTGCAAATATCGCATTCCGTTATCTGCACTATATCCGGCTACTTACACAGCCATGTTTCGGGCTTGGTAGCGGGAGATTGAGAACGAACGCAGAAAAAGAAGAGAATAATCAATATGTGCTTCATACAGAGAAACAAATTCACAGTACAAAACACAACACATCACTGTTGAGAATATTGAGTGATCATTTCATCGAATCCTGCCATGAAACCAACTGCACATCCAACTTTGTTTCCCAAATACGTTATTATAGTTGCACTCATAGTTGACACACGCAAGTTCCGTTATTTAGCCAGCAGTGGAATGTGACGTTTCAAAGTGATTTCTCCGTGTGTCATAAGGCATGTGCCTACAGTAGGGTGTGAGTTAACGTTCCTTGATTAGCATAAACCAAACACGTGTTACAATAGCCCAAAATAGGAGCTAAGAATAGTAACACTACAAACGGTAGGGACTATCGCAAAAGTACTCGGCATGGGGCCGGTTACCGCGTCCTGAAGAAACTACAGGCCACCATAAAATAGAAATAAAGCCTCTGAACCCAATAGTAGAAGAGGAGTGACTACGTCAAGGCAAAATGGCAAGTTTAGCGTGGATTACATTCCTACAAGAACAATATAAGACAGTTACTTAGTTAATTTTCTTTCCACTTCTGCTATTTAGCGGATGGGAAACTTAAGTCCTCTATTCTACGCTTGCTTAAGTTGTGTCAGTCGTTCTGAACTTGCGTCGCCGCACTATCGTCCTAATGTCATCTATCCCTCTGTCTCGCAGTCGATCTCTTGCTCTGTAGCCAGATCTACCAACGTTGTAAGTCATGAGTGGAAGTCGATAATAGTAAAGTATCATGAGATGACTGAACCAGGGTATTGTTTGCCTGAAAATGCGCTCTGCCGTAGTCTCAACTATACTTTGAATGTCCTTGTCACACAGTCGATCTCCCCAAGTAACGCCGATGACCTTCCTCAACAAGTTCCTTTCACGCGTATAACTTCTGCTCTCACACACCTTGGACACATGCCATGTTCGGCACTACTAGAAGAGACTGCATTGATGCTTTGTTGCCAAAATAATGATCGAGTTATGTTAACTCAAATCGGGTAACTTCGGGTGTTCCGTCATTACAAATAAATGTATTCTTCACATGGGCATTGTACGTGAAATTCGATCTAGGCGAACAATGAGTCAAATTCGTGATACTTCAAAATATCGCAATGAAGGTATATACATTGTTTAGCAGTGGCTAAGCGAGGAAGTCTTTATCGGTGTATATTGGAACCGTCGCAATAAGCTATGTCTTAACAGTACATAAGCATACGGCAATTGAAGAGTACTATTCGGTACTCACATTTATGAATTCTTTGTAATGGGAATTGAAGATACGCCCATGCCTCCGTAAATGTGAGCAATTTGTTAGTCTTCTTCTTCTTCCTCTTCTTTGCTCGTTTTTAATTTCTCGTTAGCAAGTTCTGAAAAGGGCTCTGCAAGTAGCAGGGTGTTGTCCAGAGGACAAAATGCGCTGTGTCGTAGTTTACAGCTTGACTGCGATATTTGCACATTTCGGTCCGACATATCCGACTTCAGCAAGAATTTTTAAGTACTCGGTTGCCTTACCTCTTCGATCCCTTCTCCTTAGCCAGTCTGCTCTGCTGAAACCTTTTATCCGGGATCACCGCGTGGAGATGTAGAAGGGTCTACCCAGCTCTGACGCGATGGCCCTGACGCTGGCAGTCAGCTATAGGTCGCTGACCAATGCAACTCATGCATTGCTCAGCATCTTGATCCCAAACAGAAAATTGTCCATTATATGTTTTAGGGGTAAAATAGTTATTTCGCAGATAAAGATCAAAGAAACTTCTCAGTTTAAGAAAATGGCAGTATCTGCACTATTATGAACTATAAAATCTGAATGATACAGGACATGTAAGATTATATACATATTTCACGGTGATACGTACTAAGGTTCTGGAGATATTAGATGAAGTCTGGGGGACGGCGTGGACTAGTGGTTAAGCGACACGGCTCACAATCGGAAGGTGCTGGGTTCGATCCCCATTACAGCACCGGCCGTTACCCCGGAGAAGCAAACCCTTAGAAAATGCAGGAGGAAGCAGACCCTTACATAAAATGCATGCTGAAGTCGGATGCATTGGGCGGACAGGCGCAAAATAAAAACCACAGTGTAACGCACAACGCCTTCGGGATTAGAGAAATAAGGCGATCCACAAAAAAATAAAAAACAAAAAAATTCAGTCTGATGGCATAAAGTTTGAAACGCGTTACAGTTATCGGTCTGCGTATACCCTAATAGGCACCGTGAATCCTAAGTCGCCTCTCTTGGGCCAAATCCGTTGCCGACACATTTTAATGCAAGTTATGTCATATAGTTCAATGCCTAATTTTGTTCTCATCGAGTAAGCAAATTTTGCCAAGGCTAGAGAACTTGTCACCACATTAATTACGTATCATAGGAACCATACAGATACCGAGTTGTCTGCCGGGGTCTTTGTGTATGACAAGAATAGCTCCAATGCCCTACAGAGAGCGAGTCGTAAGAGGCGACTAACTGTGTGACATGGCATGGTTAGGTGGTTTGTTTAGAGCAGCATAGATGGCGCCTAACCGGCTGCGGGTCTACTTTGCTCGTGTTTAAGTCTGTCAAGATGAACTCGCACATTGGTTAACCATCCTCTGCAGTGCTTGTCCTAATGCAGCAGAGTATTAATCTGCACGAACCTAGTCCGCTAAGCAGGAAATCATCCCCACCTACCCCCCCCCCCTCCCGGCTACATCCATCTCACGTCAGAGCTGGGACCTCCATAGAGGCGCCTGCCCTTGTGGAAGTACAGGTTGCTTAAGAACTAATAACGATACGGGAGGGAGTATTACTCCCGACAGGGTCTCCCAAACCGGATATGTCCTCGGTTCCCGGCTAAGGTCGTAGAGGAGCAGGTTGAGTCATATAGGTGTAGCTGTGGAACCTATAGACGAGTAGTATAGGGTCTGGACTGCACCGATCTGTCCCTAGCCCATGGTTTAAATACACCCTTGTCTCATTCTTTGTCCTCTTTCAATTATCCCCATGGATGACGAAGAGATGCAGGTCAGTGGGCATTGCCGCTCTGTCCATATGTGGCGATATCCCAGATGGCACCACAGCATGCCATATTACAAATGAGCTGGAATAACTTAATGCGGAATGATGTGATAGTCAACTCGGATGTGATTTGCGTCCCTGACAAGACGTGACGAACTGGGACACAGACACACTGGACTGCTTTCATTCGGAAAAAACTCAAAAGATGCGTTTACTCTCATCGTTGATGTGTGTCTTTAGGACAACAATTTTTTTACGTACTCCAACTGGGGAAGACGTATGCTTTTGTCCGCGAAACGATAAGCTGTCAAGAGCTACCAGCTAAGAACTAGACGGTTTATATCCCCATCATGATCATGATTCATCATCATGATCACCATCATCATCATCATCATCATCATCATCATCCACACCATCTTCATCACGTCCAATTTGGTAGCTAATATCCATATTTCTTTTTGTGATATAGAAGGCAATGATGTGTAAGTTATTTGATTATGTTTCTGTTTTGAGAAGTGGAGTTTGAACAAAGAATAATAACGTGTTAGTCTTGAGAGGAAAATAAACAAACACGAGGCAACAATGAAGCGAAGTCGTGTTAGAAAAGCGATGTGTGATTTCATTGATCCTATTGTGTTTACAAGTAATAAGAAAAACAAAAATCAAAGCATCTGAAAAACAAACACAGAAAGCAATAAATTGTGGAAGCAAAGACACAGAAACGAAGGCAAGAAGGGCGATATATGGCCGCGTGCAGATAGGAACAAAGATTTGGTCAATATTTCTTGTTTTATATCTCCATTTGACCCCCTAATGCATTCAACGTCCTTGCAGGTTTCCTTAGGAGAAGCACGCATGTGTTTGTGCATTTGTTTAGTTTCGTCTTTCTTTGTTCTGAAAGATTAGTTTTCTAGCACAAACATCGTTTTCCAATCATTTTGAAATTCATTGCAAGTTGCGGAGGTTTTTTCATCAATATAGTGGATACGATATCGATATCCCTTTAACAGACATTGCAGTCGGGAATGAAACGTTTAAAAACCACTGCACGATCTCTAAGTTGTTGAGCGATGGGGTGACTAGTCCATTTCTTGTTACCGTGCATTCCTTATCGTAAAACAAGTAGCTATCCACAAGCTAGGGAAGAAGTTGATCGATTGATTGATTCGTCATTTCGTTTCAAGTGAAAATACATGACCATGAGTACTACTGATCTATTTACACGAAGAATATATCAAGTATTCGCAGTTACGGTTTCAACAGCACGATACGTTTTCTATCCCCATGCACACCCTTCGTTAAGTCACTTGCTACATGCGCCAAAGGTTACGACAGCGTTATTCTTGTAAAACTGGTACCACTCGGTCTTGGCAAAAGCAGTTTGTTGAAAAATAGTTATTGGAAAAACTATAAAAAGCAGAGCAAAATAACAAGATAAATCCTTACAAAATGTGAACAAATACAATGTCACGTTCAAAACGATAAGACAGCACACGGAACACGCGTGCACACCACATTGGGGGCACGGATATCAGACTCTAAACTCGAACAATGTTATCGGTAGCCAAAAACTGTGTCAAGTGGTTTTAGTCCAGGCCGTTCGACTCGAACTTTAAAAAACAGAATGATTATTATCAGGACACCAGAGAGCCGCGATAAGTTGAATTGTAATAAAGAATGTTATTGGAGTCAGCTCAAGTGAAGGTGGTAACTCTGGTGGTGTGGTTTTTATGGTAGTTCCTTTACAGTTACCTTCTTCATTCGCTGTTCCTTAAAAGGGACAAAAACTCGCCCTCCACGGAGCTATAAAGAAGCAAAGCCACTCATTGAACGATCGAATGGAGACAAGTAGATATAATACAAGCCAGAAAATGACAGCATCGACAAACTTGGCAGAGATGGGGAGACAAAGATTTTCAGACTCGGTAGGGGACATTGCAGACTCATGGCCCACTTCCACAGAATGGGTCTCAGAGATACCACCACGTGCGATTGTGGAGCACCCAAGCAAACACCAGAACATATCCTGCAGAACTGCCCTACTTACACAGACCAAAGAGAGGCAGCCTGGCACAGGGTAGCGACCTTGTACAGCCAGCTGTGGGGAAGCGGTGAAGACCTGAAACGCAGTCTCCTCAGCGGGCTAGAATCATAGCATCAGTTGATAGAATAAGAAAAAAAAGAAGAAGAAGAAGAATAAGAAGAAGCTGTTCCTTAAGAGTAATAGATACACATAAAACAAATCTATAAATACAATTAATAATCTTACTGAATGGTCGACTGGGCGTCAATATAGTAGTTAACTAATGTAGTCCTCACCATTTTCATCAGCGTGATGTTGGGAATTGTGTCCCTAATTGTCTGTCCTGCTGCACAATGCACATATCATAGCTCTCGCCCTTACGGTTTTGGCTATCTAAGGGGGCTTGGTCATCTAACAAGGAGGCAGTACTATCAACCTGCAGCGAAACCATACTACATGAAGGTTTGAGGGCCATGAGCAAGAGGTCGCCCTCGGCGACGATGGTAGAGTTATAAAAGAAACACTTCAAATGTTCAACATGTCGCCAGGACAATCCCCCCACCTAGCGTGAAACGGAAGTCTGCGTACATCTCTTTTCTGAAATACCGCAAGATAAAAGAAGTAGAACAGGAGAAGAAGTAGACGGAACTGTCACTGTAATTAGATTTTTTGTTTTTATTTTGTTGCGTTCTTCTTATTTCTCTAATTCCCAGGGCGGTGTGCGTTGCACTGTAGTTTTTATTTTGCGCCTGTCGGCCTAGTGCATCCGACTTCAGCATGCATTTTATGTAAGGGCTTGCTTCCTCCTGCATTTTCTAAGAGTTTGCTTCCCCGGGGTAACGGCCGGTGCTGTGATGGAGATCGAACCCAGCACCTTCTGCTTGTGAGCCGTGTCACTTAACCACTAGCTCACGCCGTTCCCTGTAATTAGGTATGAGAGTACACGTAGAAAAAACACAAACTTTGAAAATGAAAGCATCTAACGACAAACCGATTCTACTAACAGACACGGCGCTACAGGAGTAGTAGAACCCATTCGTATATCTTGGAAGTAATATAGACAAGAGGATTCCGTGTGGAAGTGGTTAAGCCGTCGACCTCGTTGTCAGGTGGTATGGGTTCGACTCCGGACTCCGCCGTCTATTTCATGGGTGTTTGATGCGGAGTCCCCTGCATCTCGTAGTCGCCCCCTTGTTGTCTTGTCCTTGGCTTGCCACTGGGGTCGGGCGGCTCGAGACGATAGAGTGAGGATAAAAAGTATCGCATTTAATCCTTACTAAAATTAGCGCTAGCAAATAAATTATGCCATCATCGTCAACGACAGACGGCGGCCTTTACGTTACTTTACTTTTAATATAGACATGGTCGGAGGCACTGACAAAAGATACACATTAAGAACATAAAAAGTATTTTTTATATTGCTTTAATGAAGAAGTAATAGGTAAAGGTCGGTAACAACTGAGGTCGGGGACGATAATAACTCGTCTTGGACTACGTCGCAGCCTATATGAGGTGGGGTGGCCAGTTCCTTTCCTTACTCTTCACACCTTCCCAAACTCATACTTTAGGTATCCATTTACAGCTGGAGCGACTGGAGGAATTGTCGTACCAAGAACCAGGATTTCTTTCTGTCCGTCCTTGATTACGAACCACGGAGTGGTGTAATCCTGTCGTAGCAAGCCAGCTCACTGTCAACTAGGCTACACATCCAATTAAGGCCACCACAAAATCTCGGATCTTCAACTCCAAGTCGATCCAATTGTATGGCTATGTGACGTGAGGAACAAAAACAAGTACAACTAAAAAGGTCTAAGTTTTCATCAATGGATGCTTGCGCTGAATTGAAAGAATTCAATAGTATGATAAGGTTACTAATACAGATCTGTAGGAAGAACTGGACAGATGGCAGTGGGACTAGACGTAAAGAGAAAGCGCTGGTGATGTTAGGATACACGTTACTGAAACCAGCGGACAGCATTACAAGGTAGTCACTCTTCTGGAATTTTGAAGCCATGTGGTATCGCATCATAATCATTAGTATGTTCATATCTCAATAGTATGTTCATATCTCCATTGTATGTTCATATCTCCATTGTATGTTCATATCTCCATAGTATGTTCATATCTCCATTGTATGTTCATATCTCCATTGTTTGTTCAAATCTCCATTGTTTGTTCACATCTCCATAGTATGTTTATCTCCATTATATGTTCACATCGCCATTGTATGTTCATATCTCCATTGTATATTCAAAAATCCGTTGTATGTTCATATCTCCATTGTATGTTCATATCTCCATTGTATGTTCATATCTCCATCGTATATTCATATATCCGTTGTATGTTCATACCTTCATTGTATGTTCATATCTCCACTTTATCTAGTCACCCCTTCCTCTATGATTTGTCATCTCGTATCTGTCTTGTTGTATTAATCCCGATGAAGACTGTTAGGTAGCAATGTTGGTTTCGTTCTTGATTTTGCCATTGGGCGGTATCTGACATTACTTTATATATATATATATATATATATATATATATATATATATATATATATATATATATATATATATATATATATATATATATACATATGTACAAAAGATAAGTTTTATGAGGACCTTGAGGCGCTCATCGCTGCAGTCCCCAAATCTGACAAACTGGTCATCCTCGGTGATTTTAACGCTTGGGTTGGCACAGACCATACAGCCTGGGAGGGGGGGGGGGGGGCCATTGGCAGACATGGTATCGGAAAATAAAATAGTAACTGACTGCTCCTTCTGAGGACATGTGCCGCAAATGAACTACTCATTACAAACACAGCTTTCCGACTCCCGGTCCGAAATAGAACCACATGGATGCACCCAAGGTCCCGCCACTGGCACCTCCTTGACTATATTATCATCAGACGTAGGGATCGAGTGGATGCTATGGTAACGAAGAGTATGTGTGGTGCAGAATGTTGGACCGACCATCGACTTGTCATTGCCAAGCGAAACTTCAAGATCCAGCCCAAAATGCGCCCCAGTGAAAGAAACCACCGATGAGGCTAAATGTCTCTCAGCTGAAATACAAATCCACGAGAGGAGGCTTCCAGGAAGAGCTTGAGGGTAGACTATCTGAGCTTCGTGTTGAAAAGAACGACATCGAAGAGAACTGGGCATCATTGAGAAACACACTCTACGATACAGCTGTTAAACACATTGGCCCACTTACGCGCAAGCATAAGGACTGGTTTGATGAGAACGATCTGGAAATACAGGGCCTTCTCGGTGCAAAACATGAAGCGCACAGGGAATACCAGAGGGACACACCATCTCCGGCAGCAAAAGCTGCCTTCAATACTGCTCGCAATACTGTCCAGACCAGGCTTAGAGAGATGCAAGACTCCTGGCTCAGCAAAAGAGCTGACGAAATTGAGATGTTCGCCGAGCGTCATGACACCAAACGGTTTTACGAGGCACTGAAAGCTCTCTACGGCCCGCAGCCATCTAGTAATACTCCAGTTCGCAGTGCGGATGGGGTACTGCTAACAGATAAGGTTCAGATTCTAGACAGATGGGCAGACCACTTCTGCAAAATACTAAACCACCCATCGTCCATAAATGAAGAGGCCATCCGGCGAATGCCGCAGGTGGAACTGAACCTGGCGTTGGATGAAGTCATTACTGAGGAGGAAATCGACAGGGCAATCAGTTCACTATCTATAGGAAAAGCTCAAGGAGCTGATGCAATACCAGCAGAGGTATATAAGACAGCTGGCCCATCCCTCACCAGAAGGATCACTGAACTCTTCTGGCACATGTGGGCTGAAGGAAATATTCCGCAGGAGCTAAAGGACGCCTCAATCGTTCACATGTACAAAAGAAAAGGCAAACGTCAGTAATGCGACAATCATCGTGGAATATCGCTACTCTCCGAAGCAGGCAAGATCCTAGCTCGCTTACTGCTAAACAGGCTCATCAAACACCTCGAACAAAGCCACCACCTTCCAGAAAGCCAATATGGATTCAGAGCCGGAAGAGGAACAGTGGACATGATATTTGCCGCTCGCCAAGTACAAGAGAAGTGTCGAGAACAAAATCAGGCCTTGTACACCACATTTATTGATTTGACAAAGGCATTTGATACAGTTAACAAAGGAGGGCTGTGGATGATAATGTCTAAGTTTGGCTGCCCCAACAAGTTCATAACAATGGTGAAACAGCTACACGAAGGCTTGTGTGCTCGTGTACTGGACAGCGGTGCAATCTCTAAAACGTTTCTAGTATCAAACGGGGTAAAACAAGGATGTGTACTCGCCCCGACTTTGTTCAGCATGATGTTCGCGGCCACGATGACAGAGGCCTTCAGATCATTGGAGCTTGGAATATCCATAAAGTACCGCACAGATGGCAAATTACTCAATTCCAGAAGAATGAAGGCCAAAACCAAAGTGGCTGGCGACATAATCAGGGAACTTGTATTTGCTGACGACTGCGCTCTAATGAGCAGCTCAGAACTGAACATGCAGGTTGGAATGGACCAGTTCTCTGCCGCATGCACAAATTTTGGCTTGACCATAAATGCCAAAAAAACAGAGGTCATGTACCAACCAGCACCAGGCATGCCGTACACAAAACCAGAGACTACAGTCAGCGGGCAGACGTTGAATGCCGTAGACAAATTCACATATCTGGGCAGCACGCTGTTGAGATCTGTCAGCCTAGACGATGAGGTGGCAAGCAGAATAGCAAAGGCCAGCACAGCCTTTGGTAGAATGCGCTCGATGGTCTGGGCACGTCGTGGCATCAGTGTCAAGAGCAAACTCAAAGTACCGTGCAACCATCATTCCAACCCTACTATACGCTTGCGAAAGCTGGACTGTATACTCTGGACATGCAAGGAGGTTAAACCACTTCCACACAGGTTGCCTGAGGCGAATATTCCACATCCGATGGCAAGATCGTGTCACTGACATCGAGGTTCTCTCGAGGGCTAACATGCCCAGCATCCATGCACTGCTAGAAAAAGCACGACTAGGATGGACCGGACACCTCGTCCGTATGTCAGACGAGCGGCTCCCAAAGAAGCTTCTCTACGGCGAGCTGAGAGAGGGATGGCGCGAGAGAGGGCGCCCAAAGAAACGTTTTAAAGACGGTCTGAAGGACTCACTAAAAAGTTGCCAGATAGACATCGACACCTGGGAATGTCTTGCGCAAAACAGATCTGACTGGAGAAGCGCAGTCAAATCGGGTGTAGCTGCCGGTGAAGACGACCGTGTTGTGAAAGCCCAGAGCAGACGCGAGACGCGGAAATCCCGAGCAGCGGGAACACCATCCCCTTCTACAAACCTCGTGTGACCGATATGTAGCAGATGTTTTCGTGCTCGCATTGGCCTGTTCAGCCACATGCGCACCCACACCCAACAGGGAAATCTGTGACAAGGATGATGTCGGCGGTTTTCATCGACAACGATGAACAGCTATTATTATTATTACGTATATATGCATACATAAATATATATATATTTATGTAAAAAAATTTTTTAACATATATATATTAACTACAGTACCACCTTAATTTAAAAAAAAAAATATTGTTAACATTTTATTATAAATATGTCGAAAATCTAAAACTTGAATTGCTTGAGCATTTTTTTTATTAGCGGCGCATATAAGGTCTAGCCTAGACATTGAAACTTAACACAGTGCCCCTACACTTAAGTCATCAAGTGTTCTTCATGAGTGCCTGGTTTATAACATCTCTGGGTAAACCCTGACGTGATAGCTGCGTTTTATGGACCTAATATCTGTAACAAGGGTGTCTCTTAACTCAGAGTACTGAGAGGGTCGGAACAGGGTAGCGGTAAGGGACATGAGCTGTATGAATGTATTTTCGACATCTCTGTTGTCGCATGTAGACAAATTCAACAAACACAATGACCAGGACCGGATGGAACTTTCTTAAGAACTTGGTGGAGACTGTTTAGGAAAATCTTTACTTTGTTATTACTTCATCTCATTACCACTTCTGTCGATAGACATCAATGACAAATGCGATATCGTGTGTGTGTGTGTGTGTGCGTGCGTGCGTGCGTGCGTGCGTGTGTGTGTGTGTGTGTGTGTGTGTGTGTGTGCGTTATACATTAGTTTTCCTATTTTATATATTATTTTCATAATCTTATCTTTTGACCAGATCTTCCCCTTGTTCCGAAGCACTGCTTCTGGTGCTATAGGCTCGTCCGATTGTTTGGAGGCATACTAGTCAGATGTAACAACGGGGCCAATGTGCATCATACTAGTCAGATGTAACAACGGGGCCAATGTGCATCATACTAGTCAGATGTAACAACGGGGCCACTGTGCATCATACTAGTCAGATGTAACAACGGGGCCAATGTGCATCATACTAGTCAGATGTAACAACGGGGCAAATGTGCATCATACTAGTCAGATGTAACAACGGGGCCAATGTGCATCATAACATGAGCAGTGCACGTTATGCTCTTCAAATATAGATGTATAAAGAGGAGTGAGACAGGGATGTGTATTATCCCCTTGTCTTTTTAATATCTACACATAACAAATATTCCAACAGATAGAAGAGATGACAGTGATTCTTATTGGAGTAGTGGCAATAAATAATCTTAGATATGCGGATGACACAGTTTTTATGGCAAAAAGTGAGCAAGAATTACAGGAGTTTGTGACAACAATATACACAACAAGTGAAATGAATTAGACATAAACATAACAAAAACAAAGACTATGATAGTTGGGAAAAGTGACAGGAAACCATGTATGCAGATACAAATAAAAGATCAACTATTGGAACAGGTACAGCGTTTCTCCAATATAGGTCATATAATAACGGAAGATGGGAGCTGTGAAAAAGAAATCAGAAAGAGAATAGGTATGGCCAAGATGGTAATCGACAACATGCGACACAAACTGACACCCAAACGGATAAATCAGAATTTGAAAATGAGAATTGTCAGATGTTATGTATACTCGTCACTTCTTTATGGCGCAGAAACACGGACAATGGATATCAAATTGTAAAAGAGTATAGAAATTTCGAAATGTGGGTATATAGAAGATTGGGTCGCATTTTTTGGAAACAGAAGAAAACAAATTAAGAGGTATTGAAAAAGTTGGAAGTGAAAAGAGAATTAATGACCGAAATCAGAGTAAGACAATTACGCTAGTTTGGCCATATAACAAGACATACCTCCTTGTTGAATACCATACTGTAGGGTAAGGTGGAAGGCAGTCGTTCAAGAGGCACACAACTCTTTAAGTGGGTGAATAAAATCAGGAAATGGACCGGAAAAATGCCTATCAGATTGCACAATTACGGCAAGAGAAAGAGAGAGAGAGAGAGAGAGAGAGAGAGAGAGTGCATTGGAGATTTATTGCAGTCGACCTTCGATGCGGAGATGGCACTAGAATTGAACATGAAGTGACAGCAGTCAGCGACTCGTACCTGACTGCTTGCATCAAGGTCGCGAATCAAAGCTGACTAAGATCCTCCCCCCCCCCCCCTGACTACATGGCGGCCCTGGAAACAGCCTGCAACAGCTCCTAGTGCAGTTTGTCCACGGAATAGATATCACAGAGGAAAGGTGAACCCGATGAAGTAGGATATACATATATGTAGGTAGTGAAGAAAGGACTTGGCTGTAGTTATTGTTTCCGTAATGTCGACAACGATGGACATTCATGTCGATGGCTGTTATTGTTCACTAAAATAAGCCCATCTAAGGCATTTGGCTCTCCAACACTTCACATTGCACAACTAGTTTAGCTCTGGCAGTCGATTATACCTCTACGCGTGTGAGACTTGGACTCTGAAGGCTACCTAATAACGTCAAATTTGTGCAATGGAAATGAGATACTTGCGATTAATTCTTAGCATTTCATAATTGGATCGCGTTACAAACGAGAGAGTTCTTGAAATTGTTAGGAAGGAGGGAGGATATTAAAACATATTGACTTTAGTAAAAACACGAAAATTGACATGGTATGGATATATATCACGATCGGTTAGGCTGACCAAGACCGTCCGACAAGGCACTGTGCCTGGGAAGCGTGGTAGAGGGAGACCACAAATTAGATGGGAAAACAATATAAAAGAGTGGACGGAAAGGTCTATAGCTGAAACTGATACCCTGGCGAAATATCGAGAGGTATGGGGGAAAATGGTTCGGCAAACTGCAATGACAGTGCCTCAACGATCTTCAAGGTTACGAGACTCATTATATGTGAACTAATAACATTTCATAACGAATTATAAGATAAGTGAAGAAGAGTATAAAAAAAAGAGTATTCCACAAAGTGATCAAAAGGAAAAAAAAGGTATCAATGTTAAGAAAGCATATTTTTGATTTTTGTGAGAGATGAATGTTGAGATACTCTTTCAACACAAATAAAGAACTCCTTGCCACTACTCACCGTGCACAGCAGAAAAGTACTCTCGCTCCAGTGTAGAGGACGAATCGCTCTTCGTTGTTCCTTGTTTTTTGTGTGTTTTTTTAGAGCAATCCTCTTTTAACGAGGCACAGTACTTCCAACAACAAATATAGTCCTTTTGGTTACATGATTATGAGCTGACCACCCATTTCGAAGGTTTTAAAAGTACATCCCAGAAAAGAGCTGATCTCCGAGTACGGTGGTGAATATGGTGCGACCTGCTTTCATATCTCCTGTCTCGCAGGTGCAAAATTTCCGCATGTGTTAGCAGAAAGAAGCATGTCTCTAGCCCTCAGCTGGTCGTCGATATAACGGCTAGCATTATGTAATATAACAGTGAATGCATCAGTTTCAAGTAAAGATTCGTCAGTACTACTGGTTTCTTGTGCGTAGAAAAGATATCATACTTTCATAAAATAAACACATTGCTTTCTTACATTAAGAGAAAGAGTTCGACCGAGTGCCATGTCCGCTTTAGAACATTATGACGTAAATAAATATGTCTCCAATCTATATTAAAGTCTTTATATAAATAGGCAATGCACAGTACGAACAAACGCAGGATATTACGAAAAATTTAATATTTCATTAAGTTTACGGCATGGTTGTGTACTATCGCCTTTACTGTTTATCACATAAATAGACAAAATATCTAAACATAACCTACATTAGTCAGGGAGACAACCTCAGTGATCGCTTAAATGAACTTCTCTTTGCTGATGGCTACTTACTAATAGCATCGTTGGAAAAACATCTGCAGGAACATTTTATCAAACTTAATGGGGTCTGCACGAATTATAATATGAAAATCCACATTGAGAAAATCGGAGTTACGGCGATTGTAAGAAAAGACTTATAGACAACAATATTCATACAAAACCAACCAGGTAAAGCAGGTGAACAAATTCACGTACTAAGGTAACATAATCTCAGCAGATGGTAAAGGCAACACCGAAATACAAAACAAATGTAATAAATCAAGGCAGATCATTAGGAAATGTCTCCGATATTACTATGTAAGCACGTGATAATTGATACAAAAAGAACCCTAGTCAGCATAATTTTCCTACCCACCTTGTGCTATCAGTGTCATCATTCGACATTAACAAACAGAGATAAAAGAAACATCGTAACAACAGAGATGAAATGAATCTAATAAATTAGGCCGGACTTTAAAGGGTTAACGACGTTTTATTGGTAGCCGGTGACAGTGGCTCTTCCTACATTTCTATACATACTTGAGGAGGTAGAGCGAACGGTCTTCCTGGCTCCAGAACTATAAGAGGCTTCACAATAAGTTGACTTCACACACATGTTTCACACTGGGGGTGAACTCTTCTCTTCTCACCTCACTCTATTTCATTTGACTCTGTCCTACAGTCACGCTCTTGCACAACTTTCACACGCACCCTCATGGTGAGGCCCTTCCATTGCACTTTGGTTGGGCTAGCTTCTGAGGGCGCACAAACCTAGCATAGGTACACACAGACGCACACATGCATCCAAGCACTGGTTTATACGTCCTGGTATCGCCCAATGGACTACGGTCTGGGGTGGAAAATGGCGCGCCCCCGCCAGTAGAAACTAGTGAGGCAAACATCTAAGCAAAAAAAAAAAATGACTACTATAGGGAATACAGTGTCGATCCCAACTTTGTGGCCAGACTGCTGTGACAAAGTAAATTTTTGTCAGGAACACGAACGAAGGCTACTATCTTGATCTTCTTCTTCTTCTTCTTCTGCGTACACAGTCAGACAGTAACCATTATTTTTTCGAAAAAAGCGGCGGTCATCCTGAGGCTCTCGCCACTGCCATAGAGCTTGTCTTGTGGTTCCACTGGCAATGGCCACATCTGCTCTCTCTGATCCTCGTATGTCGGGCAGTTCTGCAGCAGATGTTCAGTGGTCATTTTACCAGTACCGCACGGGCATTCGTCGGTACACCCTATCTTCAATTTGTTGAATAGGTGGTACCTCAGTCTGTTGTGGCCAGTGCGAAGTCTGAAGACAACGACCTGCTCTCTTCGGTTCAACTGGTAATAGGCATCGTTTTTGGTGTAACCAGTATGTTCGGTTTCCCATTTGGTCATGTATCTGGCTTGGATAAGCCGTTTTGACTTACTATCTTGATCAATATGTTTCAGTTGACTTTGATTACTCTTCTTTGGAAAGAAAATTATTCATACATGCTTGTCATCCTGGCTGATGTCACATGCTTGTCCTCCTGGCTGATGGCACATGCTTGTCATCCTGGCTGATGTCACATGCTTGTCCTCCTGGCTGATGTCACATGCTTGTCATCCTGGCTGATGTCACATGCTTGTCCTCCTGGCTGATGTCACATGCTTGTCATCCTGGCTGATGTCACATGCTTGTCATCCTGGCTGATGTCACAACGTCAACTGCATACTTGGAATATTTGTCTGATTATGTCTTTTTCATAAATTTATATAATACGTTGAGAACTTATCAATCTTTCATAAATCCACATCATCATCATCATCTTTCATCAGCCTGGTTCTCGTCGGATAATATAATCCCAACATAGTATCTCCATCAGTGATGTCTTCTTGAGTTCCACCCACGAGACATCGATTACATTGACTCACATTCGATCGTTCGCCGCTAGGTGTTTCTTGACGATTCCGCTCGTCTCTTTCTCTGTGAGTTCCAATCCGGCAGATGTCTGTTTATGCTGCCCGGTTTCTTTCTGAGGGTGTGTCCAATACATCGCCATATATCTGCTCTATTGGCTGTTGCCATTTTTCTTCGCACAGTTCTGCATGTGCTATTACCTCTAGTCAACTTACACAAATAACCCCCACCCCCCCTCCTGTCCCCCAAAGATAAAAGAGACAATGCATGACCAAATGACACATGGAAAATGCTGATACAAAAACGGGAGATGCTGACAAACAATGGATGCAAATAATACACGTCAGCTGGGAGAACATTTTTAAAAGTTTATGAACAATAAGATGATAAAGACAAAGAAGGAGAACAAAAGAAACAGGACAGAAACGGATAGCACTGGAGATAACAGCACAGTATAGAGGACTTGGTGTGTATTTAATCAAGACCTATGATCCAGTGGGAGCAGAACCGGCGCTGATAATTGACGGGAAAAAGTACATTTTCAAATCAAAACAGAGCCTGTCTAAACGAAAGATGAGGCATATCTGTGTTGCAAGTTTCCCTATTACACAATAAGTGCATGTTGCATAATGATACTGCAAGTGCACAGAGCACACTTCTTTCTCGGTAGTTCTCAGACGCCGGCTACTAAGCCATGGAAAGGGCTTTGCAAACGGTAGTTCTCAGACACCGGCTACTAAGCCATGGAAAGGGCTTTGCACGTAGCTGAATGTAGTTTGGAGATCGGAATGCGTTGTGTCGAGGTTTACAGCCTGACTGCGATTTTTTCATCTTTCGGTCCGACACATCCGACTTCAGTTTGCATTTTTGGGTACAGGGATAGCCTTACCTTTTCGATCCATTCTCCCTATCAGGTATATCCTATTGTAGCCTGTTATCCTGAAGTATCACATGAAGGTGTAGAAGGGTTATCGCAGCTCTGGGTAGCTGGTTCTGGAGGAAACAGTCAGCTTCTGGACTCTGCAGCTCATGCACTGTTCAGCATCTTGATCCCTTATCGAAAATAATACTGGAGGGGAAAGTCGGAGGAAACGAGGAGGGCATCATTATAAGTGGGAGAGCAGCATCGAAAGATGGACTAATATCAGTCTGGCAGAGTGCACCGTCAAGACAAGAGACCAATGATACAGGATGGCCATTACAGCCAACCTTGGTCACGAACGTCACTTGAATTGAATTATAAACTACGAAACAACGAGCTTTAAAGCACGAAGGCAAGGAAGAAAGAGATAACAAGAAAATGTGCAGACACGATACTGTACATATGGAAGAGGATGATCAATAGAAATTAACATATACAGTAGAGTGGGTTCTGTTTTATTACGATGGAGACTACTGAGTAGAGGAACTGTCTTAGATACTTTCTGAATAAAGTTGCCGAAGTTTCACTCGGATATTTACAGATCACCGGAGTTGATTAACGAATATAGATGTTGTATCTTACAACATAGGGACAGTGGTTAAGTCCTGGGTGCTGTTACATGCTTAAGCAAACCCATCTAGCTTATAATTAAGGAAGGCCAGAGAGATAATTATGAAATTTGTTATGCCCCCTTATAAAAGCTCAAACCTTCTCTAGCAGTCTTCTTCGTTTTCTTTGCTCGATCTCAATCACCCACTAGCAAGCTCCGAACAGGGCTTTGCAAGTAGCAGGATGTAGTTCTGAGAAAATAATGCGTTGTTTCGCTAGTTCACAGCTTGACTGCAACATTTGTAACTTTTGGTGCTTCACATCCGTCTTCTGCAGATCCTATTGCACGAGGCGTAGTTAAATGAAACCGGACGTAACTGCACCAAGTGAACATACGTACGATGCGCATTATAACGTCACTTCTGATGTAAACAGCACATACCAGCCGTCAAGTCTGTAAAATGTCATTATCCTCCAACTCATAGTTTCCTTAGCAGACCGTTAAAAACATAACTGACTGATACGGAATCCGTCCAGAGTTGATCAGCGAGAGGTGATTTGATCTTTAACATCTGAAGGATGTCGACCAGATGACATTCACCGCAGAATGCAGGCATTGTATGGTGATAATAATGTAGCGAACTGACGAGACGGTCCACCCGAATTGCTGCATCACATTTGATCTTCTGATGCAACAATATGCGCCTGACCTTGTTTTGGAAGATCTTTCATTAACTTACGCTTGTGTTTAAACATCGTTGTCCATTGTTGTCTTCGAAACACTTTTATCCCCATACACTGTCTGCATTCTGCGATGAATGCCAACTGGTCGACATCCTTCAGCTGTTAAAGATCAAATCACCGGTCGTTGAGCTACTCTGTACGGATTCCGAATCACACCCGCCATGTTTTCAACGGTCTGCTGAAGAAACTATAAGTCGGAGGATAATGATGTTTTGCAAACTTGACGGTTGGTATGTGCTGTTTACATCAGAAGTGACGCCATGCGAGCATTGTACGTATGTTCACTTGGTGCAATTAGGTCCGGTTTAATTTGAACACGCCTCGTAGTAGTAACTTGTTTTGTCATGACTGACAATGCGACCCACTTTCAGTGATGACTGACTGTAGGATGATACAACCTGATGAGTGTATTGTTTCCTATTCCCTTGCTATGCTATTTAGTGGTCTGGGAGTTGTGATAAGGAAACAATATGCGCATTTCTTAAAGCCCCTAAAGACTGGTCAACAAGGTAGGTATCGACACGGTAGCCACAATTCTCATCCCCCACCCCAAAGTGGTGCGCTTGCTGAGAAGAGTTGCACTGCACTGACTCTGGAAGTGCACTCCGATATGTAAGAAGAACCACTGCAAATTTGCTTCCAGAGCTTATTCAGTACGTGAATTTTTGAAAATAATAGGGGTTAGGCCTTATTATTAGTCGCCTCTTAAAGCATGCCCTCAGTGTTACAGCTGGTCTATTCTCGTCCCCTGCACACATACATAGCCGTCTCGAAATCCATTCGGGAATTCAGCAAAATCATATGGCCTGTCCTTTGTAGAACGTCGTTCTCATAACAGCCATTCTGTAAGACTCAAGCTGTAGCCAGAACTCCCGTCTCTCATACCTTCAGGACCTCAGTGATGTCCTCATGTCCATCTTCTCCTCGGTCTGCCATCTGGTATTCGAATCAAATTAAAACGTGATTATAACACATATAGCGGTGCTGACAACACACTAAACGAGAGAATAGCAATCAGCGACTCACAGCTGACTGCTTGCGTCAGGGCCAAAGAACCAGAGCTGTCCAAAACGCTATTCCGACTACTAGTGGCGGCCTTGGAAACATGATGCATCCATGCAGGCTGTCTGAGAGCAAAGAGATCGAAGAAGGAACACAAACCTGCTCTCAAAGATGTGCCGTACTGACACCGGAAGTGTCTTTTCGAAAGGCGCAGATATTGCATCATCGACGCAAACTTATGCAAAACACAACAAACCGATCCTTTCCTAACGAAAGAAAAAACAGAAGAGCACAAAACTCGAGTTTCCAGCTTGATTCAGACAGGAGAAATCACCACACATTAATGCAAATCGAATATACCAATCTTAAAGTAACTATATCTTCGCACTATTTCTACACACATCAATAAGAATGTATTCATTCACTCCGCAGTTCACATTACACGTTCTTAAACACGATTGACGACGCAATAGGAAAGAGATCCGCAATTCAACAGGCATATCGATTCTGGTAATATGTCCAACTCACAAGATATCGACTCGTAATTTTATCACATGCACCGATACCCTGGCTCACGTGCTCATGTAGGCAAACAAAAGGAGAAACCTCACAGCAATGGCGAACTCTTACTTCGTCAATCCGCCCCCAACCTATTCAATCCGCACGTAGTTTAGTTCTTCTAGCTTAGATTGGAAGGGGATAGGGTGGGGGTGGGGGGTTTGCTGGAAGAACAATACCGTACACCTTAAGAAATGTGCACTTTATAAAGTCAACACCAAGGCATTCAACGCGATTGCAACTGGAAATGTGGAATCTAGGAAAGATGTAGGAAATGGGCGCACTTGTTTCTATTATATATGTCTTCTTTACCAATGAACTATGAGTTATCCCTTTACATCCCTCCTAATAGACTAGATTTGTTTTAACACTTTACAGTCCATCCTAGTTGATTAGATTTATCTTATTCCTTCAAGTCTGGCATAGTTCAATAGATTGGTGGCTTAACCATTTAAAGCCTGGCCGAATCGATACGATTAGTGTCTTAAGAAACAAATCTAATAAATATATATAAAATAAATGGACTGTAAAGGGTTAATAAGTATGAATGTACACATATCTTTATTGTTTTAAAGTATAGTACATATAACTATGTTTTTTGTTAGCAATTAATAACATTCCAACGAAACTGTGGCTAAAACAATCAGACATGGTCACACACAATAAAGTTGACATTAAATTATCGAATGTGTGAACTTCAGTGCATTCATCATCATCATCATCTAGTTGATCAGTCCTGAGACTGGTTGTTAGATTGTCTGAGTATGTCTCTCCATTTGCCCCTATTCTCTGGCTGATCAGTAATGAGACTGATTGTAAGGTTGACTAGGCATGTCTCTCCATTTGACCATATACTCTGGTTGATCAGTCCGGAGACTGGTTGTAAGGTTGACTCAGCATGTCTCTATATTTGACCCTATTCTCTGCAGCTCTTCATTCCAGCATAAGTTCGTACTTCAATGTCCATGCATGCCTGAAATGTCATTGTGAGTCTTGGTTGCCCCGTTCCTCTCTTCCATTGAATCTTGCCCTCTAGTATCTTCTGTATAAGACTTTCATGTTTCATATTGTGACCCAGCCAGCTCAACCGACGTTTTTTGTATCATATGCAACTTTTGTCTTTGTCCGTCCACATCAGTGGGTACATTGTCATTGGATCTTCTTTCTATCCAACTCACTCTTTCCATTCTACGGTGGCACCACATTTCAAAAGTTTCAAAGCTTTTATCGTCCTTCTTTGCTAAAGTCCATGTTTCAGCACCATACCGTGCAATTGACCATAAATTATTGGAAATTATTTTTTTGCTCTGTTCTATTCTGATATCCAATGGGGTTAACAATTTATATTTTTCTCTTAAGCCCTTTTCCGCCATTGTAATCCTTGTCTTAATTTCTGTCTCATTGTGGGAATCTTATGTTATGGTTTTCCATAAATATATAAACTTCTGTACTTGTTGGACTATTTCTCCATTGATGATCATTTATTTGCCTGTTGCTTGGATATAACCAGTTTTTATCTTCGGTGTGTTTATTTTCGTGCCAAACGCTTTGACTGTGCTTTTATTTTATTGTTTATGGCTGACAAAAAAGGGGGGGGGGGGTGGGAATTACCCAGGGTCATATGGAAGGCACGCAAGCAATTCACCACATTAAATTTCCCAGAAAGGTTTCAGTGCGCTTTATTATTGACGTATTTTATTTAAAAAGGAGATGAAATAGTTATTGACTCTAAAACTTTCTTTCAAACCAGGATAGCTACTGCACAATCAGTATAGTTCTGATGACAACTTAATCTTTTTTTTAAAAAGCACAGTACATTACTATCATGCATTCTGCCTTCTGGCATTGACCGTCAGTTTCAACCATAACCAAAAGTCCTTCGGTGTGACCTGGGGGCTCTAAGCTTTGTTTACAATCCCAGATACCAGGTCCGGATCAAGTCGTGCTCAGTTTATCAGACTGTGAGTTTTTTCAGGGATGTATCCTCTCACCTTATCTATACAACATATATACGGAATGTATAATGAGAAATGTTCAAGACGACGATGGCATTGACAGTTTCTACCAATTTACGATTGGCGGGTACGAGATTCCAGAGATACGATACGCAGACGGCACAATGATACTATCAAGAAGTGCAGAAGGGCTAGAGCAGCTAATTTGAGACGTAAATGGACAAAGTAAAGATCAAAACCTGTTCATAAACATAAATAAAACAAATAATGCCACCGACAAAACACAATGTCAGCATACATTTACAGTGGGTGGTGAGGAAATAGATCAGGTCACACATTTTCATTATCTTGGCTCCAGAATTGACAAAAATGACTCGAAATATATCAGAACTAAACTAGCCATGGCAATGCAGAGAATGAACAGCCTGAAGAAATTATGGCAGAGCACCAACAACATGATAAAAGTAAAAGTCTTGAGACTTTTTCATGTGGCAGCTTATGGCTGCGAATCATGGACGATTACCAAAACTTCCAGACAAAGAATCCAATCCTTCGAGTCAAAATGTTACAGAAAGATCCTCAGAATACACTAGACAGAGAAAAAGACAAATGTAGACAGACATTTGACAAGAGTTGAGCATAGAGGAGAACTGGTTTATCAATTCCCTTTTGACTAGAAAATGCAAATACTTTGGTCACATCAAAAGATACACCAGTCTCGATAGAACAGTGATGAAAGGTATGGTGCCAATTAAAAGAGGAAGAGGTAGACCAAGAAGACGACGGCACAAAGATATCCAGGAATGCCTGGATATGACTGTGACGGTGGCCGGAGTTTTGGCAAAGGAACGAGTTTCTTTCAGACAGACTATAATGGGAGCGACGTTCTATAAAAGACATGCTACATGATGAAGCGTTTTTTCATGGAATGACGGTTTCTTGCAGTCAACCTAGCTATACACTGGTACCTGACGAAGTCAAGGGACAAATTCACAGCCTCCACAACAGCTATATAATTCGTTCTCTACCGTCGGTACTTTAAGTAATGAAAGAGACTGAGTACATATTGCTGCGCCCAGGTGCTGTTACGTCGATTCCTTGAACCGTCTACCATTTCCTTTAATCATATTAAGAGTTCAGATGCAGTTTGCTTTTCCATCCAGATTATTATGCGGTCCATGAACGTTTTGGCAGGTATGTATCGATATTTTGCAGTTTTTGCCAGGAGTTCATTTTCTTTCTTATAAGTGTGTGCTCAATTAAATGTGCACGTTATCTCTTTATTATTTCTTTCAATGGACCCGACCTGGGATTTAGAACGTTGTGGTATGTTACTTTTATCTTTCAAGCATGTTGAGATGATGATGATGATGATGGAAACGGTATTGATTATCAACGATGAGTAAGGTTACTGTTTTGTGTGCCCTGAAAAGATCGGTATGTGGTGGGTTGCAGTAGGTTTTCTTACATCACGAGCGTGCTGACGGAAGTGGCCCGAGGTTCTCCAGACATTATCCACACTGTTATAAAAAGAACCCGTTACCAAGGAGACCTCCGTGGAATTGAGCCTGGGGTTTTGGCCAGTATATTTCACCTGCATCTAACATTGTCCGATCAGTATATTACAACTCACCCTAACATGTCCGATCAGTATATTTTATCTGACCCTAACATGTCCGATCAGTATATTTCACCTGACCCTAACATGTCCGATCAGTATATTTTATCTGACCCTAACATGTCCGATCAGAATATTTTACCTGACCCTAACATGTCCGATCAGTATATTTTACCTGACCCTAACATGTCCGATCAGTATATTTCACCTGACCCTAACATGTCCGATCAGTATATTTTATCTGACCCTAACATGTCCGATCAGTATAATTTACCTGACCCTAACATGTCCGATCAGTATATTTCACTTGACCCTAACATGTCCGATCAGTATATTTTATCTGACACTAACATGTCCGATCAGTATATTTTACCTGACCCTAACATATCTGATCAGTTTTGTTGTTGTTGTTTGTGTTTTTGCGTTCTAGATTTCCCAAGCCAATGTACGTTGCACTACGGTTTTTATTTCGCGGCTGTCGGCCCAGTGCATCCGACTTTGGCATGTATTTTATGTAAGGGTCTGCTTCCTCTTGTATTTTCTAAGCGTTTTCTTCCCCTGGTTAACGGCCGGTGCTGCGTTTTGTAGCGAACCCAGTACCATGGGGTTGTGAGTCGTGTCATTTAACCACTAGCCCACGCCGTCCTCTTTGGATCAGTATATTTTGTCTGACCAGACGTTCGTCTCCAAGCACGTTGCCAAAAACAAATTAAGAAGGCTGTGCTTAGGACTAGCATCGTTGTCATTGGGAACATGTCCTAACCGATACCACCAGTATTACAACTGGAAGTGATTGAAAGCAGGATCCATGTATGGGTTTCAGATAAGTATAAAACATTATACTTTGTGTGCAACATCAATCAAGATAAGAGAAGGTTTCTTCTATAAGGGGGGGGGGGGGGGTCAAGTCAAAACGGGGCTTTTTTAAAATAAAGATGTCTTTTTCAAGTAGTCAAAATGCCATTTATTTTTCGATATAATCTCCTGCAATGTTCATGTACTTATCTCAGCGTTGAATTAATGGTTTAAAAGTTTCTGGATAGAAAGATTTGTCAGTATGTCTGAACCAATTCAGGACTGCCTGTTTCACTTCGTCATCTGTGCTGAAATGCCGACCTCCCAGAAATTTTGTTAGGTATCTAAACAGTTGGAAATCGCCTGGAGCGAGGTCTGGGCTGCATGTAAAGTGGATGTGGCAATACCGCCCAGCCGAGTTGCTGTAGATGGCACATAGTGCGGTGAGCCGTATGAGGTCGAGCGTTTTTTTGGAGGAGCAGGATGGGATTATCACTCGCGGATGTACCGCCTTTTCTAAAACGTTCACACCATTCAAATGTCTTACTGCAACTGAGTGTCTCATCACCGTATTGTGATTGCGGTCTTCTGTAAATGTTTCCAGGTTTTATGTCTTCTTTCACAAGAAACTTCACCACAACACGCTGCTCCATGCAAGTACTAACAGTGTTGTCCGGCATTTGTAATTATGTGTCACGTAACTAGCTCATGGTAAGTGGGCCACCTAGCAGTAATAGGCCACACGCGCTCTTAACTTTGATAGTAGTTTTAGCAGGCTATAACCCATCCACGTAGAACTAGAACAAAAAAGTCTTGGTTTGATTTGAACGTCCCTGGCGGTTAGTAATTTCAAATAATGTTTCGTCATTAAGATGATATGATATCTTTGATGGAAGCAGGCTGATCTTGTTACCCCAATGCCTCCCGGATAAAAGAACACGTCTTCCTCAGATGCTATGGTTTAGTGTACAGTGTGTTGTGTATGGTGGGGTCTATGTGTTGTGCATGTTGTGGTGTGGTCGGATCAGCCGATATGGTGAATCGGCCGATTTGGTGAATCGGCTAGCCTTGTGCACAAAGGCAGGAGATGCTTGACTGATTCCTCGTGGTAGTGGTTCACGTAGTGGGTCTAACATATTCAAATGTTTACAGAGAGTGATATGACCTGTTCTCAGCTTGAAGATCAAACTATAGTATCTTCGTTACATCTATTTGGCTGAGTCTTGGTGTCTGAAAAATATTCGGTTTGTCTGGGTTGTTGCGCACTGAATCTTCCCCTGAAGCCCTGAAGTGTGAAACTAAGTAGAGGCTGTTTTAGCGCTGCTCTTCTTCTGGCCAGTTCATCAAGCTTCTTATGTCATTGCACTTCGACATGTCCAGGTGTCCATTGGAGAACCACTTCCGCTTCAGTAGAGGTTGACAATTGGTCAATTAATTTGTAAATGTTATTAACATATGGAAACATAATATTTCAAATTGATTTTCTTTAATGTCCATGGGGCGCAAAGGAACACTTGTGCTTCTGAAGCTGTTCCAAACAATCGACGTTACTGCTTTCCAGGCGTACCCATATGTGCTCAGTCTCTATCAGAAAATGGTGAAAGATGCGGATACTGGTCTCCTCTACAGCACCTTAGTTATTTCACGTGCCTGCTGCCTCTTGTGAGGCTCATTCTGCTTAAATATCGATCTGCAATCTGTGAACTACTGATTCATCTATTGTGGTGTTATCCTCTTACAGGTCTTAAATATCGATCTGCAGTCTGTGAACTGCTGATTCATCTATTCTGGTGTCATCCTCTTACAGGTCGTTATCAAAATGTCACTATCTTTTGGCAGGTCTATATCCGCTGGTGACCAACCTACCGATTGTGGTGGAAGCGTAAATTGAAGCACACTCCACTAACAACATAATCAAGACCTGATGTAATAGCTACACAGTCGCCTCTGTGAGGCGTGAATCTCTAGACTAATTTGAGTAGCTTTTTAACATGTATTTTGCCCGAGCAGATGTAGTCAGTGCTTCTCTTTTCGATTTTCAACCGCAAAGGGATTTTTAACGTGCGCTCCACTGAACCCGGGTGTCTGATCTCACTGATTTCATAGATCATGGGACGTTTTTACGGGATGATACACGTGAAAGACTCCCCGTCTCTACCGTGATTTGAACCCATGACCTCCACTCGAGACCGCTGGGCCCCCCTACCCTCCCCCCAGACAGATCCAGCAAATTGTCACTTCTGTCCATAATCCATTACGCGCTTGCGACTACCTGTGCTAACTACAAAATGCGAATTAGCGAGAACAAAACAGAAACTATGATGATCAGTAGAACTCTTGGGCCACTCAAGATAAGTCTAAATGATATTGCTCTTCAACAGGTCCATGCGTTCAAGCATTTGGGCAGTATTTTTTCGGCAGACTGTAGGATCGACAGGGAAATCGAGACAAGGTGCCAGAAAGCGTATGCGGTGACATATCAGATGTCCCAATTGCTTAGACACCCGAGCATTATTTTGGCAACAAAGCAACAGCTGATAAACAGTATATTTATGCCGATTTTGTGCTACCAGTGCCAAACATGGCCTCTGTCAAGGGCGTGCGAGAGCAGAATTTCGACTTGTGAAATGAAGTGTTTGAGGAAAGTCATTGATGTTACCAGAAGAGACAGAATGCGGAATGGTAGGCGGATATGTGACATTAGAGTGATTGTGCAACGACAAGTACTCACATTGACCGACGCAACGCACTTGGCGCAGGATAGACGACTCAAGCTCCCCACGACGCTAAACGGCACAAGTGAAAAGAAAACTAAATAACTAACTAACTAACGTGTATATTAGTGAGCGTGACAACAGGCTGTCAGCTCTGTAGTTGCTCCCAACCCTAGAATGATTTTTAAAGTAGATCCACGCCAGCCTATGCAGGTTTGATGCCGCTACAGAAAATCACCCAGTCATGTTTTAGCCAGACCTTCTGTACCTTCCAATTTAAGGATTGATAATCTGACACGATGACTGTCCCTGTTAAAGAGGTTTCACATAGCCATCTCAGAGCTGCAGTAACTGCTTCCATCTCCATTCGCGCATTGGCGGTTGTTGTCATGTATGCGGAGCCCTTGTTCAATGACGACCTGGCCTCTCATTCTAGCAGGGAAGCCAGAACAAGAATAGTTGCCGAGTAGCACTGATTCACCGATATATATATATATAATGGTATCATTGTTCTGCTTGTTATCTTCTATCAGCTTGTCAATTTCGATCTATCTCTACAGTTGCACCGCTCTTTGCATTCCCTATTTCGGGATATGACGACTATGATAATCTTGCCATTCTATCGCAAATGTTAAGACATTCTTCTCTCTTGACTATCGTCTTGACTTTGAAAACCTGTCCAATTAATCTCGCTGATTGCGCATTTTGACGAAGAACCACATTTTAGTTGTTGCAAATGTATTGTTTGTTCATTGTTCAAAATTCACCTCCATAAAGCACTACCATTTATACACAGCACTGCAAGACTCTCTTCTCGCCATAATGTCCCACATTTTTCTTTGTATGGTTTCTCTTCCTGCAGCATGTGGCTTTCATTGATCAGGATAAAAAGCATCGCACTTCGTTGTTACCGACTGTTTGTCCTCCATTTTTATTCTCGTTGCAGTTCATGAATAAATATGTTGCATCTAATAGCAGCAGAATGTATGTTGATTCTAATTTTTTTGGAAGGAATTTTTCTCTTGCTCAAGACTCTATATCTTCAACTCTCTCTCTCTCTCACTCTCTATTTCTGTGTGTGTGTGGCTTCGCTGAAGAAGACGCATGAGAAGACGAAGAATTACACATAAATACATGTGGGGGCGTGGTTTCTTCATCTCATCTGTCCACTTACGAAGTCACATTATCTAAGGATGTACACTCGTCTTTCGTGTATCGCCTGTGCGCCTGTTGATATTTCCAATTCATGCCCCTGTAGTGTTTCTGTAACACTATCAGTCCCTCTATATCTTGGTTTTCCGCTTACTCTGAAGTTATAATGTTTGTTGATATAGGCTAGACTGCATTCTCGTCTCATGATCAAAGGTCTTCGTTCTCTGTTTGTCTGTACATGCCATTTCGGATTTCATAAAACATAATTCAGTTTCTTCAACGCCATGGCAATGCAGATGTTAAATACAATGAGAAATGAATGGCAGAACTCGAACAAAACAACAAATACAACAATTATGATGACAGTCATCTTTCCTGTAGCATCGTACGGATGGGAAATATTAACATTCACACATACTAAATTTTTTTAAAATTAAATTGTTCGAGGTACAATGCTACAGAAAAGTTACTAGACGACAAATAAATCCACAGACACCCTACAACATCCTACCGATGGGAATCATTAACATTCACACAGACTAAATTTTAAATAATGAAATCCTTCCAGGTACAATGCTACAGAAAAGTTACTTAGACGACAAATAAAACCACAGACGCCATACAAGAGCTGGGTATATATCAATAATGTCTGGTAAACGGATTTACGTCTAGGAAACTAAAATACTTTGCCAACATTAAACACCACAATAGTCTGGGGGAAATAATTATACTGGATGGTGTGGTGCCTAGACAACAAAGAAGTGACAGACCGAGAGAAGATAGATACGCTATCAATGATGTTCTGAAGGTGATGGTGGCTGAAGTACTGGCTAAAGATCGAGAATCTTACACGGGTGTTGTGGAGAGAAGACGACGTTCTTCGAAGAACATGTTACATGATAGTGTCTCTATTAACGGCAATGATCGAAAACATAACATTTTAGGAAAGATCTCTTTTGTTCTTGTGTATTGGACAGGTTCCACGTCTGTCATCAATAACATGGACCTGGAATTAATATACGATTGGTCATTTGTCTAAATTGGAATGTTGGAATGCCGTAGTAACTGATGCTATGCTTCTAGCCCGGTGAGGTTCACGATCAACTGATGCTATGCTTCTAGCCCGGTGATGCTCACGATCAACTGATGCTATGCTTCTAGCCCGGTGATGCTCACGATCAACTGATGCTATGCTTCTAGTCTTGTGAGGTTCACGATCAACTGATGCTATGCTTCTAGCCCGGTGATGCTCACGATCAACTGATGCTATGCTTCTAGCCCGGTGATGCTCACGATCAAATGATGCTATGCTTCTAGTCTTGTGAGGTTCACGATCAACTGATGCTATGCTTCTAGCCCGGTGAGGTTCACGATCAACTGATGCTATGCTTCTAGCCCGGTGAGGTTCACGATCAACTGATGCTATGCTTCTAGCCCGGTGATGTTCACGATCAACTGATGCTATGCTTCTAGTCCGATGAGGTTCACGTTCAACTGATGCTATGCTTCTAGTCTTGTGAGGTTCCCGATCAACTGATGTTATGCTTCTAGCCCGGTGATGTTAATGATCAACTGATGCTATGGTTCTAGTCTTGTGAGGTTCACGATCAACTGATGTTATGCTTCTAGCCCAGTGAGGTTCATGATCAACTGATGCTATGCTTCTAGCCCGATGAGGTTCATGATCAACTGATGCTATGCTTCTAGCCCGGTGATGTTCACGATCAACTGATGCTATGCTTCTAGCCCGGTGAGGTTCACGATCAACTGATGCTATGCTTCTAGCAGGGTCAGATTCACGATCAACTGATGTTATGCTTCTAGACCGGTGAAGTTCACGATCAACTGATGCTATGCTTCTAGCCTGGTGAGGATTACGAAGGAGACTGTGCGTTTTCGGTCTTCGTTGGTACCTCCCTTTTTGAGCATGGTCGCTCCCCTGGGCTCGGCTGCCTCCCTTTAGTCTGTATTGGTAAGGAAGTCCTGCAGGATATGTTCTAGTGTTTGCTTGGGTGCCCCTCAATGAGTCTACAATGTTCCGTTCTGAGGCTGAAGATCTTTGTCTACCGATCTCTGGTAAGTGTGTCTATGCTGTCATTGTTGGATACGTGTCTTTGCTTCTTTGTACCTCTGTGGATGACGAGTCTGAGTGCCGCCACTTTCGGCCTTTATGAGCTCATCTGTGCCGTCGTTTCCAAGGATCCCACAGTGGGCCGGCACCCATTGTAGGAATAGATCTGTTTTTGAAACAGCATTCCGAAATCGATCAAAGCCGCCTCTTTGTGGATAACACTGTGATCGATGTACGGACAATCAGAGATTGTAAAGTTTTGAAATCAATTATTAGTCGGGAAAATGAAACTGATGTTTGCACATTGATATTATGCAGAAGCAAACCAAACGAACATCACTGCACTGAGAGCAATCCACAGGTGTCTAAATCAATAGTCACGTGTTGACTATTTTGGATGAAGTATTTTAGCTTTTTGCCTCTTCTTCTTTTCGTTTGTCCTGTTTTGCCTTTCAGTGTTAGGTTATCATTATAAAAAGATCTCTAGAACGAGACCTACTGTGTTTCTCATTTACGGTGACATTCACCGACTCAGATATTTCCGAAAGTCACTTTTTTCGTGGTCTTGAATCCCTTATATCTAAATAGCATTGGTTGTTGGGATGTTGATGTGTATTGATAGCTTTGTTCCGTGGTTAAATAATTTTAGTTGCTATTTTTTATGTAGTCTAACATGGTGTTGTTCCCACTTGTCTCCTGGTGTCATCGTTTCTGATCTTGTTTCTCCTTGCTTTGCTCCATAGATACATGTACATGAGTAGGTAGACACAACAGCTAAATAGTTAGGAAGCAAGGTCCAAATTGAGAACAGGAATAGTTATGAAGAAATGCAAACCATGCAAATTCACTTCGATGACAAATAGCACAGGGAAGATCGATGTGGCACAGAGAACACCGATGTGGTACAGAGAATACCGATATGGCACAGAGAACACTTATGTGGCACAGAGAACACTGATGCGGCACAGAGAACACCGTTGCCGCACAGATAACACTGATGTGGCACAGAGAACACTGATGTGGCACAGAGAACACTGATGTGGCACAGAGAACACCGATGTGGCACAGAGAACACTGATGTGGCACAGAGAACACTGATGTGGCACAGAGAACACCGATGTGGCACAGAAAACACCGAATGTGGCACAGAGATCATTGATATGGCAGAGAACACCGAATGTTGTACAGAGAACACCGAATGTTGCACAGAGAACACTGATTTGCCACAGAGATCACAGATGCCGCACAGAAAACACCGATGCCGCACAGAGAACACTGATGCCGCACAGAAAACACCGATGCCGCACAGAGAACACAGATGCCGCACAGAGAACACCGATGCCGCACAGAGAACACCGATGCCGCACAGAGAACACCGATGCCGCACAAAGAACACAGATCCCGTACAGAGAACACAGATGCCGCACAGAGAACACCGATGCCGCACAGAGAACACAGATGCCGCACAGAGAACACAGATGCCGCACAGAGAACACCGATGCCGCACAGAGAACACCGATGCCGCACAGAGAACACGCCACAATCTGATAACACAAAGCACACTACTCATAGAGATCAAGTTAAATGTTCAGACTACGAACAGACCATTGCAGACTTATCATATAGCATGCCCTTTGCAGAACGTAGCTCCCATAACAGAAAGAAACTCGATCTTTTGCCAATTCTCCATTCTTCTCCAGAGTCATAACCAAGCATTCCTTGATATCTTGGTGCCATCGCCTTCTTGGTCTGCCTCTGTCTCTCATGTCCGACACCATACATTCCATTACCGTTATCTATGCACCGCGGCGTCTTTTTATGTTGCCCAAGTATTTCAATTGATATCTGTTCATGATGAAGTGTATGAAGCAGTTCTCCCCAACTCTTGTCGAATTTCTGTATGCCTTTTTATTTTCAGTACATAATATTTTGAGAGTCTTTCTATAACATTTTGACTCGAACGGCTCTATTTTCTTCTTTGATATGATTTTTCATTGAAAACGTTAACAAAAAACTAAATTTATAATTATTTTTCTCCACAAATTAACAATTATAAACACATACATGCGTCCAGAAGGGGACAGACAGCAAACTGTATAATATGTTCTTCTGGTTTGTTGGCTACACCAGGGGAAGAGTGACAATACGGACATTCACAAACAAATTATGGGATAAAATGTATGGCGACTAGAGAAGTCGGAGACGGAGTATCATGTTAAGAAGAATGATGATGATGATCATCATCATCATGTGCCCTGCCGGCTGGCGTTGACGGTCATCAACCTCCATCCTTTTCTATCACGTGTGTTGTTTACCAACTCTGTTGTTCGTTGTCGCCCATGCCCTTCCCTCAGGCTGTTCAGCATATTCTCTCTCAGGCTGTTCAGCATATTCTCTCTCAGGCTGTTCAGCATATTCTCTCTCAGGCTGTTCAGCACATTCTCTCTCAGGCTGTTCAGCATATTCTCTCTCAGGCTGTTCAGCACATTCTCTCTCAGGCTGTTCAGCACATTCTCTCTCAGGCTGTTCAGCACATTCTCTCTCAGGCTGTTCAGCATATTCTCTCTCAGGCTGTTCAGCACATTCTCTCTCAGGCTGTTCAGCACATTCTCTCTCAGGCTGTTCAGCATATTCTCTCTCAGGCTGTTCAGCATATTCTCTCTCAGGCTGTTCAGCACATTCTCTCTCAGGCTGTTCAGCACATTCTCTCTCAGGCTATTCAGCATATTCTCTCTCAGGCTGTTCAGCATATTCTCTCTCAGGCTGTTCAGCATATTCTCTCTCAGGCTGTTCAGCACATTCTCTCTCAGGCTGTTCAGCACATTCTCTCTCAGGCTGTTCAGCATATTCTCTCTCGGCTCTACTTCTATCTCTCTTTCCTGCTATCCTTCTCGTTGTCACGACGTGCTCCAAGCCTCCTCTTCTAATAACATGCCCAAAAGAGGATGACTGCTTTGTTCTGATCCTTGCAATAAGTTGTCTTTGTGTTTATGCTTCCTCAAGTACTGTATCATTAGTCCTCTTTGTGTTTATGCTTCCTCAAGTACTGTATCATTAGTCCTCTTTGTGTTTATGCTTCCTCAAGTACTGTATCATTAGTCCTCTTTGTGTTTATGCTTCCTCAAGTACTGTATCATTAGTCCTCTTTGTGTTTATGCTTCCTCAAGTACTGTATCATTAGTTCTCTTTGTGTTTATGCTTCCTCAAGTACTGTATCATTAGTCCTCTTTGTGTTTATGCTTCCTCAAGTACTGTATCATTAGTCCTCTTTGTGTTTATGCTTTCTCAAGTACTGTATCATTAGTCCTCTTTGTGTTTATGCTTCCTCAAGTACTGTATCATTAGTCCTCTTTGTGTTTATGCTTCCTCAAGTACTGTATCATTAGTCCTCTTTGTGTTTATGCTTCCTCAAGTACTGTATCATTAGTCCTCTTTGTGTTTATGCTTCCTCAAGTACTGTATCATTAGTCCTCTTTGTGTTTATGCTTCCTCAAGTACTGTATCATTAGTCCTCTTTGTGTTTATGCTTCCTCAAGTACTGTATCATTAGTCCTCTTTGTGTTTATGCTTCTTCAAGTACTGTATCATTAGTCCTCTTTGTGTTTATGCTTCCTCAAGTACTGTATCATTAGTCCTCTTTGTGTTTGTTGCTTCCTCAAGTACTGTATCATTAGTCCTCTTTGTGTTTATGCTTCCTCAAGTACTGTATCATTAGTCCTCTTTGTGTTTATGCTTCCTCAAGTACTGTATCATTAGTCCTCTTTGTGTTTATGCTTCCTCAAGTACTGTATCATTAGTCCTCTTTGTGTTTATGCCTCCTCAAGTACTGTATCATTAGTCCTCTTTGTGTTTATGCCTCCTCAAGTACTGTATCATTAGTCCTCTTTGCAGTCCATGGGATCCGCTGCATTCTTCTGTAAATCCACATCTCTGTTGCTTCCAAAGATATAAGCACTTGCTTGCTAATTGTCCATGATTCACTGTCATGCGTCAGTACTTGTTCCACGTAGCCATCAAGGACTCTCTTTCTCAGTTTCAGAGACAAGGTTTTGTTGCATAATATTCCCGTTATCGTCTGGAAGACCGAATTTGCTTGGGCTATTCTACATTTTATTTCGTAATTGCATCATACATCTGATGTTATGTATATGCCCAGGTATTTCTTCTTCTTCTTCTTCTGCGTACACAGTCAGACAGTAACCATTATTTTCTCGAAAAAAGCGGCGGTCATCCTGAGACTCTCGCCACTACCATAGAGCTTGTCTTGCAGTTCCACTGGCAATGGCCACATCTGCTCTCTCTGATCCTCGTATGTCGGGCAGTTCTGCAGCAGATGTTCAGTGGTCATTTTACCAGTACCGCACGGGCATTCGTCGGTACACCCTATCTTCAATTTGTTGAATGCCCAGGTATTTAAAAGTGTTAATTTCCCTCAATTCGGTTCCCTTCTATTTGACGCAGCATTTGGGGAGGTTGGTTTTTTCGTCCCTACCATTACTTCCGATTCCTGTTTATCGAAGCAGAGGCTTTTGTTTTCACTTCGCTGAACTACATTGTCTATCATTTCCTGCAAGTCGGTTTCATTCTGGTCTATTAATACAATGAAGGCGATAGACGCAAATGTTTGAGAGCAAACGATAACGGGGCAAAAAGCATTTCTTTTGAATACTAACGTGCATGTACATTCTCAGAGAGTCTATGCAGAGGCGTGGTTAAGGGTGTTTATGTGAGGTTGCATGACGTGTAAATATGTGTGTGTGTGTGTGTGTGTGTGAGACGGAAAGGGGGAGGGGGGAGCAAAAAAGCGGGATGGTTTCCACCTGCCCTGCGTTACTGTCTCCTCTACCAGTTCTCGGCTTGCAGCGTTGCCGAAGACAGCGTGGCAGGCGTGGGAGAGACCAATGCCACAAACTCTTTCCAATATCAAACACAAGCCACTGTTTGCAGGATGGTTCGCGTACGGAAATATCGGTTGTGTAAATAGATCAATGGCTGGGCTCACCCACTATGATTTCTGACATTTGAATTGGACGTGTGTTTTAGAGAGACGGGATAACCCACCGATACGTATTGAGAGTGATAGGAACGGAGGGAGAAGAAGTGGAGGAAAGGAAGATTAGTTATGAGTGGGAGGAAAGAGAGACAATGAGAGAGTCGCAGTGGGGGATGAGAGAGAGATCCATAGAGAAGCAATGAGAGAGAATGGAAAAGAGACGGAGACGAGAGAGATCAATAGAGAAACAATTAGAGATAGAGAAGGTAAGAGAAGGATGAAGAGAGAGATCAATAGAGAAACAATGAGAGATAGAGCAGATAAAACACGGAAACGAGAGAGATCAATAGAGAAACAATGAGAGATAGAGCAGGTAAAAGGCGGAGACGAGAGAGATCAATAGAGAAACAATGAGAGATAGAATAGGTTAGAGAAGGATGAGAAGAGAGATCAATAGAGAAACAATGAGAGATAGAGCAGGTAAGAGAACAAGACAGAAGCATACTACTTTTGGCCAAGAAGAGATCAAGTGACAACTTTTAGACTACAAACGGGTCACTGCAGACTGAAAAATCATCTGTTCAAGAAATTACAAATTGGACACAAAGGACCGTCGGGTTTATGAGGGAAGTCGATGAGATTATTTGACAGCGTTCTTCCCGCTAGGTGCTTCTGTCACCTAATGACAGCTTTAGTAGCTACAAACTTCATTTTTCAGGTATTCAATACCAGTTTGTGACCTATTTACTGACATCGTCGTAGTTTTGAGGAAAATCGCAAAAGACGAGGGGGCAAGGCTCTAGCTTCCGTAGTGTAGCATCCTTTCTCACTCATGACTATTCACAATCCGCCATACAGTCAAATGTCTGTAGAGTGTGTAGTAGTTATCTGGATATGAAAGAAAGCTCTAGAAACAAATATTCCATTTATGAAACTGGAACATAAGAGCGATTAAGTTCTTTTCTCCGGTTCAGAATCAGATGAAGAAGATGCGAGGTAAAAACACTTGCACAACCAACTTGAACAACTATACTGCGAATCGGTTGACGTGAATAACCTTTCTCAATGTTTACGCGAAAAGTGTGAGAGGGAGCTGAGGTCATCACATGCTTTCTACAAGAAAGAAGCCCAAACCACCGCAATTTGAGGTGCCAATATGAGATGTAGGTAGGGAGGAGGTCTTTTGAGTTCGTCGGCTTGCTATTTATTTGCTTGTTTTTGTGAGTTGTTCCAGTTGAAAGAAAGAGTCACTTCTGAATGCTGGATTAAACTGAGAGAATGTTCGCGGTTTTGTTGCTTTTCCTTTTTCTTGTGTTCTCTAGGCTCCACCTGATGGATATTGCTGGGCCACATCTCTACTGTTATTGTTGGTGTTGTTGGAAACCACTCGTGTTAAGCTAATGTAACTCGTGACTACAATTCTTTGTTGATAGGTCATATATATATATATATATATATATATATATATATGTATACTGGTTGGTCATTCCTAAGACATATCGTAAGGTTGCCTTAGCATGTCTCTCCATTTAACCATATCATCTGGTTGATCAGTTCTAAGATTTATTGTAAGGCTATCTCAGAATGTCTCTCCCTTTGACCATATTCTCTGGTTGATCAGTCTTAAGACTGGTAGTGACGGTGTCTGAGAATGTCTCTTCCTTTGATCCTATTCTCTGGTTGATCAGTCTTAAGACTAGTGGTAAAGGTGTCTGAGAATGTCTCCCCCTCCCTTTGACCCTATTCTCTGGTTGATCAGTCTAAGACTGGTTGTAAAGTTGTCTGAGAATGTCTCACCTTTAGACCCTATCCTTTGCAACTTTTCTAATTTCAGCATTGGCTCCTACTTTAATTTTAATGCATGTTTGTGATGCAAAGGTACGCTTTTGTCGCCACTTCTTATTTTCCCCTGGATATTGTCCTTTAATATCTTCTGTTGAAGACTTTCACGCCGCATATTATGTCTTAGCCAACTCCATCCTTGTGTCTCTATCACTTTCAATATTTGTCTATGTGTGCCTACCTAAGTGAGCACATAGTCACTGGATCTTCTTTCGGTCCAACTAACTAGTTTCATTCTACAGAATGACCACATTACAAATGCTACCACGCTTTGTTTTCATCCTTTTTTTAAAATCAAAGTCCATGTTTCTTCTTCTTCTTCTTCGTACGAAGAAAGTCCATGTTTTCAACCCCATTCAATTGACTATATGTGAGAAGTGATTAATCTTTTTCTAAGTTCGATCCTGATATTCTTTGAGTTTAGTAATGTATGCTTCTCTCGGAAGGCCGATTTAACGAATGCAGTCCTTGTTGTAATTTCCATCTCACTGCAGGATCGTCTGTTAAAGTTTGCCCTAAATGTGTTATCTTCTGTGCTTGTTCCATTATTTCTTCATTGATGAGTATATTAATTTGCCTATGCTGTTTGTCTATTACAATTGTCTTTATCGTTAATGTCTTTATTTTCACGCCAAACCTTTTCGTGGTGCTGTCAATTTTTCAAGCAGCCATTGCAACGTTGCTACTGATCCTCCCACTAGGGCTAGATCATCGGCAAATTTGATAACATTAACTTTCATACAAATTATTTTAAAATCCCTATTACAACCTCGAACAAGTTGTTCCACCATTAACTCAAAATATGTGTTGTAGAGACTCGATGAAAGCAAGCAACCCATGTTGTACCCAGCTGTCTTTATATATATATATATATTACGTTGCGTGTGATCTATGGGTGAGACGGCCGTTTAACAATCCCAGCGCAACAGGTTCGAATCCCTCTGTGTCCAATTTGGCGTGCGTGCGTGTGTATGTGTGTGCTCATGTTTGCGTGGACTTCTTTTCCACTTGTAATATATCAGTTGTATCTTTGACGAGTCATCGTTCTTGGTTTCCCGCCAAGCTGTGTATGATTTGTTCATACGTCATTCATTCAAGTATGTTTATACAAGGAACGTTGATGTGTAAATAAATAGCTATGCTATAGCTTACGATGAATTTTATTTAACGTGACAAAAGGAAATTGTGCATATGGCTATTTTAGAGAAAATATAAAACAATTTACTTATGATGTCATTAATGCAAGATCTGACCAAGTTAGTTGTCCGTCGTCAGCGATGAAGGCGATATCAGACAGTTTTTGTATTGGTAGTACAACTTGCGTTGTATTTAGATTAAAGTGAGAAAACAGTTGCGCTGGTCACCAATCTAACTATCTCGCACATAGCTACCTTAGACTAGTGGCAAGACGTTCACACTAGAGGTTCCTCAGGATGCAGGCACCCTAGTCTTATTGATCTTGAGACCATTGACCGTTTAAAAACTATGGGGATTTGATCGCCTACCCGATCGCCTACTGATTCCGTTTATTGCAATGAGACACAAGTGCGTTATCTCTCGACTACGTGTACTCCCATCTACGTGTATTGATAAAGGGTTTCTGTGGGAGCTAAAAGTACCAACACGTTCAGGTAAAGAAACTGATCAAGACCCTACCAAACTTTCATGCATGTTTTCTTTCTTCAAAGAAATAAATAGATCTAAGCTACAGTGGCATCTGAAGGTTAAATATCGATTTTATTTTTAAATAGAAAAAAATTGAAACATGTATATATATATATATATATATATATATATATATATATATATATATATATATATATATATATATATATATCAGACTGGAGGCCTTGTACACGTGCAACCAGCGACTAAAACAGGCCTCAACCCAATCTCAGAAACACGACCGGCGCGGGGTTTCTTTGTTCGGTCATGTTGTACCGATGGGCCAGGAAACCAAGGCCCTGAAGATACTACACAAGTTATTCCTCAGCACCCAAATGTCTTCCCCCGACCCGCTGGAGGCACAGAAGGGGCCGTCTCCACACAGTATGGCTCCAGCAGATATCAACCACCACCTCCACTCTGAACGAGTCCTGGGACCAGGCCGCGGCAGTGGATGTGGCCCACCGACGCAGCGGGCCTCAGATGCCTAAGCGAACATTAGTATTATTATTAATGACTCAGTGACAACACCAGGATGATGTACACACGTTACAATACTATCCCCGACAAAGACCGTGAGGTCTAAACGTAGGCATTGTTCTGTTTTTGACCTAGTGGTGTTACTGTCCCACTACCTAGACATTTTTAATATCAAATTTGTTGTTCTCGTGCTGAGTTAGATGTTGACGTATCTTTCGTAGTAGATTACAGTGGCTCTTCCTACATCTCAAAGTGTAGTTGAACAAGGTAGATTAGTGTTATCTTGGTTGTAGTGTAATGGAAGGTTCTTCGGAAAGCACACTACTATGGGGACTGGTGTGTCGACTTCCTTCATTCCCAAGAGAAACGACAAATCCCATACAGACAAACCCTGAAAGTCGCCGTATCGAGTGGTGGCACGAATTGGTGCAGGCCCCAAGAGATGGAACTTCGGAAGCAACCTGCTCCTGGATATCATCTACATTATTTACCATACACAACATGGAAGTCGCTGAACAGACTCCGAACTGGTGTATCACTGTGCAAGAGGATTATGAAGCGATGGGGATACACAGAGACACATGTGATTGTGGCGCAGTACTGGACCCTGACCACCCGATGACCTGCCCCAACCTCCAGGAAACATGCAATAGGTGCGACGTGCTGGAGGCAAATGGCAAGACAATCCATGTCGCTGGATACTGGATGCAAGATATAACGTGGTGCTTGGGCACGGAAAGTAAGTATTTCGAAGAGTACTTGAGAGGTGGACCAAGAATCCTCCTGGATGTAGTGTAATTCGAGGATCTTCAGCAAACATATTCCTATAGGGATCACAGTTTCGAACCCCACATTGTTGGTTAGGCAGCTTTGACACAAATGCTTCAAATAATTCAAACAAGCAAGTGATGTGAGGTCGTGATCAGTACGTTTCACTGCCTCTGAGTCCACTTCGTTCCCTGCAGCGCTCCTGGAAACAGACAGTAGCAGAGCAGCCTGGTCAACGTGGTGGAGATCGACAGAAAAATCCCCATAGTTGTGAGCTTCCTTCTGACTCTCACGCTGCACTACAGCGAGCAGGTCCCCGGTCAACCGTTTCAAGAATCAACCTAGACGTAAAACTACTATAACCTGCCACTAAAGAAACCTGGTTACGAATTATATTAACTCAGTGACTTCCAACAACAACAACAACAACAACAACAACAACAACAAGTCTCATATAAACAATGCGGTGGACAAGATGCATCAATAGAAGAGACAAGAACAAACATGAAACAAAACCGCTTACTTTATATATCTCTCCCTCTACGTAAGTGATTACAGGTAGTACTTTCTTTTAAGTGGAACAGCACACAAAAACAACAAAATAAATAGAAACCATTGGACTCAAAAGACCTCATTCCTACCCACCTCTCATTTTGGCATCTCAAACTAGTGGTTTGGGCTTCTCACCTTGCAGAAAGTATTTGATGACCTCAGCTCCCCCTCTCACTTTCCACATAAACATTATGTAAAGGTCACTCACGTCAACCGATTCGTGGTGTAGTTGTTAAAGTTGGTTGCGCAACCGTTTTTTACCTTGCCTCTTCTTCTTCTAATTCTGACGCGTAGAAAACATATTAATCACTGTTGTATTCCTGTATAATATTTGAAATATTTTTATAGAGCTTTCGTTCAAATGCAGGAGGCTATTCCCCAATCAGTAGGCGTTTGATTTGTGAGAATAGTGGATAATACAATACCATACATTTATATATATGTTAGTGTGCGTGCGTGCAAGTGAGCTTGCATGTGTGTGCGCGTGTGTGTGTGTTTGTGTGTTTGCGCGCGCGTACCAACGACACAAACTGCACACAATACTCAAAATAATTAAGGGATCACCTTCATAATATCAAATCACAAAATATGAATATGTGAAATAGTTGAATATTAAAACTATTCCAAATATTCATTTTTTTAATCAAGTGAAATTACGTAAATGCGCCTTTAGTTATTTGGTATGTGTGTGTATTGAGTGTGGGTGTTTGTGTGTGTGTACGTGCGTGTGTATATGTGTATTTTCAGTGTGGTGTATCAATATAAATGTATGGTTGTATGTATATTTGTATGTATGTATGTATATATGCATGCATGCAAGTATGTATGTCTTTTCCGGAGGCACACCTCTCCTTAGAGAAGTAAGCATCAGGCGAGGCTTCCAACAAGGCCACAGCAGAACAACTATCACCGTCCCATCAAGCGAACATGCCATGCCCTAACTGACTGTTATTACGCAGATCTCATATCGCACTCGACAGCCATCTTCGTACCCATCCACAACCCCGACTCATATAATACTCAACCGAAAGGACTAGATGCACGAAGAGAGAAAAAGTCTTTATCACTCGTTACGCACGAACAGGATGTATTTTCTACTTAGCCCTTATCCCGTATAAAACCACCACCATAATGGATAACTCATTACATAAAGCCTTGCAGTGCTGGTTTCTACGCCTTCACCTATACGACCAGGTTTATTGCCTCGTCCAAATAAACAAACAAGTAGTCTAATATTTCCCCTCACTATAAGGCCATTGAATCCACAAGAGATACATAGAACGCGTTGTCGGATGGAATCGATTGCCACATGTACTCTATATCAGAGACTGGTGAGGAAGACTAACGTCTGGTCAGACAAAATATACTGATCAGACATGTTAATCAGGGTCAGGCAAAACAAACTGCCCAAGATCCTCACCTCGGCTTTCTAGTAGCCCTCTCTGGAAACGGACTATTTTCATGGCAACCTGGTTAACGAGGTGAAGGATCAACGTAATCCCCGCAGTAGTGGGCGACACGCAGATGAAGCCTAGCGCAGCACATCCGCCTGGAGGACAGCGGTCAACCTTCATCAACACGTTCGGGATGTTAGGAAAGCCACTGCAACTCGTCACTTAACGTCCTTTACAAGGCGCACAAAAGAGTACCTTACTCATTGTGGGCATTCGCAAACAACAAACAACAAACAACAACATATCAGAGACTAAACGCAAGGTTGTGTCAAAGAGTAAGCATAATATTTTTCTTTTCTGTTCTGCTCTGCTGAGAATCGACGTCACTGAACTCCCGGCAGACTCGTGTGTGTTTATCCTTCCATTTCAGCAAGTGACACAGTGTAGGTACTACTGGTTCATATAGATAGCTGGTTGTACCAACTCCTGCTCCTTTCTCTCAGACGCTGATCTCTGCTGGACACGTGTAGATACTACTGGTTCATGTAGATCTCTGGTTGTACCAACTCATGCTCCTTTCTTTCAGACGCTGATCTCTGCTGGACACGTGTAGATACTACTTATTCATGTAGATCGCTGGTTGTACCAACTCATGCTCCTTTCTATCAGACGCTGATCTATGATCGACACGTGTAGATACTACTGGTTCATGTAGGTCGCTGGTTGTACCAACTCATGCTCCTTTCTCTCAGACGCTGATCTCTGCTGGACACGTGTGTGATTACAAAATCTTGCAATCTGTGCATTGCTGGTTCATCGACTGCAGTGTGTTCATTCAAAAGATGGTCGCTGACCGACTTCAAAATGTCACATCCATCCATTGTAAATGTCTCCAATGCAGGTTTCTCTGAGGCCACGAAGTCAGCTCTGTCAATCCAGCAAACCCCAGTAGGGAGAGGACAGTAGATCCACACAAGGTGGATGCCTCTTTATCCACTATGTACTCATGTGCACTTTCCGAATCAAGGATTGAGGATCAGAGACGGTTAGTCCACCATTAAAGAGGCCCCAGATACCTACCTCAAAGCGGAAGTCACTGCCTCGTTCTCCAATTTGATGCAGGACGTTGTTCGCAAGAATGCATCGCTCTTCTCAACAACAAAAACCCTGTCTCACTCTAGCAGAACAGCCCCAACCGGCTTTAACCCTGTCTCACTCTAGCAGAATAGCCCCAACCGGCTTTAACCCTGTCTCACTCTAGCAGAATAGCCCCAACCGGCTTTAACCCTGTCTCACTCTAGCAGAACAGCCCCAACCGGCTTTAACCCTGTCTCACTCTAGCAGAACAGCCCCAACCGGCTTTAACCCTGTCTCACTCTAGCAGAACAGCCCCAACCGGCTTTAACCCTGTCTCACTCTAGCAGAACAGCCCCAACCGGCTTTAACCCTGTCTCACTCTAGCAGAACAGCCCCAACCGGCTTTAACCCTGTCTCACTCTAGCAGAATAGCCCCAACCGGCTTTCTTACCTCGTATTACAGATCCATCGGCAAATATGACAAAATAGGGATCCTGGACATTTTCTCTTAGTTGTTTAATCTGGAGATTCCCTTTTCCACTGCACTTGTTTCTGCATTCTCTTCCCAAAGTGATAATGACCCGGTGGTAGTCTATCATTATATCTGCAGTGTGATTCCATTCGTCCGCTTTGTTTATGATCTGTTTTGTAGTTATCTGACCAATCTTTCTTTCTGCCTGTGCCATCCATACCGCAGCTCTCCTGATTCGTTTACGCTTGATATCTGCTATATTGGCGAAAGGAGACTAACGTCTTCTCAGGTAAAACATACTGATCGAACAAGTCAGTCTGACTCAGGTAAAACATACTGATCGAACAAGTCAGTCTGACTCAGGTAAAACATACTGATCGAACAAGTCAGTCCGCCTAAGGTAAAACATACTGATCGGACAAGTCAGTCTGACTCAGGTAAAACATACTGATCGGACAAGTCAGTCTGACTCAGGTAAAACATACTGATCGGACAAGTCAGTCTGCCTCAGGTAAAACATACTGATCGGACAAGTCAGTCCGCCTAAGGTAAAACATACTGATCGGACAAGTCAGTCCGCCTAAGGTAAAACATACTGATCGGACAAGTCAGTCTGACTAAGGTAAAACATACTGATCGGACAAGTCAGTCTGACTAAGGTAAAACATACTGATCGGACAAGTCAGTCCGCCTAAGGTAAAACATACTGATCGGACAAGTCAGTCCTCCTAAGGTAAAACATACTGATCGGACAAGTCAGTCTGACTAAGGTAAAACATACTGATCGGACAAGTCAGTCTGACTAAGGTAAAACATACTGATCGGACAAGTCAGTCCGCCTAAGGTAAAACATACTGATCGGACAAGTCAGTCTGACTAAGGTAAAACATACTGATCGGACAAGTCAGTCCGCCTAAGGTAAAACATACTGATCGGACAAGTCAGTCCGCCTAAGGTAAAACATACTGATCGGACAAGTCAGTCTGCCTAAGGTAAAACATACTGATCGGACAAGTCAGTCCGCCTAAGGTAAAACATACTGATTGAACATGTCCGTCTGACTCAGGTAAAATATACTAGCCAAGAGCCTCACCTCACATCACCTCCGGGCAGGTAGCCCTGTACGCGGGCTGTTTTCGTGACAACCTTGCCTACACGTTGGGGGATCGACGCGATACCCGTAGAAATGAACGACACGCAGACGCAGCCAAGCATAGCCTAACAGCTTGGAGGACCTCGATCGACATTCATCTGCCTGATCGGGGAGAGAAGAAAGCAACTGAACCTGTCACTTGACACCCTTTTCAGGTTGAGCAAAAGATTAATTTTACTCATTGGGGCATTCAACAACAACAACAGCATATCTGTATAGTTCATGTGTTGTGAGTGTCTCATGTCGGCAGTACTCGCATGTAGGCTATGTAGCCTACATACTATTTTTGTCATTAGCAGAATATGCTATATTGAGATACTTTCTCAAATCAACATTGAATGCAGATCAAGTGTACAATAATAGAAAATATGCACAGTGTGTGTTTTTAACACAAAAAAACAAAAAACAATATCGTCTTGGTTTTTTTAAGGTAACTGATGATTATAGGCTTCCGTGCTGCCAGGCACGGCCGTACTACAGAACATTCAGCTGAAATGTCAACAGGTCATGTGCCGAAACGAATGCATGTGTGTCAGGTCTGGTCTGTGCAATTGCATGAGTAACGTGTTATATAAGTCAGTGAGGGATGTATGGTAACTGGTTCACATCGTCGATCCCTATCCCCTACATCCTCTTTTTATTTCGTCGTTGTTTTGTAATGTACGGCCTGCTTTTTGATGAAGAAATACCTGTCGTTACCTCAGAGCTGTTTGGTTATATTATGGCTCAAAGATAATACAAGATTGATGGGACCCATACCAAAGAAATATCGTAACAACAGAGGTGGATGATCCGTGGCTAGAGGTGAAACTCACAATCCCAACGCACAGGGTTCGGTGACCAGTTTGTCCGATAATTGCCCCCCCCCCCCCCCCCCTTCTTCTTCTCTCTTGGACAATTGCTCTTCTACATGGGGAAAGCAAATGGTTTATTACCGTACTGCACACTTACGAAAAAACTTATAACGCCAAATGGGTGGGCTGTTGTAAGAAGGGACATGCTACTTACGTTTTAACAACACAGATGAAAGACCTGCGAAAAATGCCTGTATTAAAAAGGATGGATATAATCAGAAACGACGATATTAGGAGACAAAAAAGCACAACACCGAATGCTAGGCCTCATCAAGGGACAGTAAACCAAATGCTTCGACTACGCGACATAACAAACACTAGATGGTATCTCTCAGAAAGCAGTCCTATACATATACAATGAATACAGTGCCAATGGCCGTCCATCCATCAGATGGACAGCAGAAATAAAAGAAGTAGTGAAGCGCCCTATATACGAAGCACATTCTAGAACCCGGTCAAAAACATCTTCATAACCTAACGCTGAAATGTACAAAAATAACTTTTTTTAAAAGAAGAGAAAGCCCGAGGTTTAAGATGTTAATAGAGTCTTAAAAACATTTGTTCCAAAGAATAGCTGAACTCGGGGCTTACCGCAATATGTTGTGGTATTCATAAAGGCAAACGTTCTTATATCCCCGTTAAGCAAATGGTCTGATGACCACAGTGGCATGTCACTAACTTTCAAGGCGAACCTATGAAGTTCAACTAACCTTACCTAGACGCTCCAGTGGCCCCAAATGGGTACCCGACTTCCGGCTGAGGAAGGCCAAGTAAGTCAGGAAAGGAACTGCCCCCAAATCGCAGACCTTTCATAAACAAGTTGTGACTTCACAATATGAAGTATCTAACACTCTTAGGCCGATATATGTGCCTGCTATGCTTCAACTTTACCTTCAACAAATACACACCAAATCCACCTATCTCCCTGTGTGTCGTTGGTATCCACGAGTTCTAGCGCCCCAAGGATTTCAGATCAGAGACTATTGTGCAATTCTATACACTGGTTTCCAAAATGGGCATCCTATCCGGAAGTCGCTATAACTGAGAGGTAAAGGAGCTTGCGTCTCCAGAAACAGGGTTTCGAGTCCTACAAGCTGAAAGTGTCCCCTGGTCTCAAGGTAGGTGGAACTAGCATCTAGTCATATTAGAGATTGACGAAAAAGGTCGGAAATCCCCCGTTCACGCTATGCACGTTAAAGAACATTTGGCAATTGAGAATCGATAAGAGAATGCTGTTAGCCGCTGTCAGGGCAAAATTCTAAAAGCAATGAAATCCCTACCGAATATTTAACCGGCCTTCTCCTAGACTTATTAAGACGTAGGAAGTTAAATTTCAACAAAGAAAGATAATACTAAGATACCCTTCGGCTATCTGGCGGCAGGCATGTCGCTGTTTAAATACTAGGATTCAGAGTATTCCGTGTTTCCTATTCTCCACCAGCGTATTAACGTAACGTCTTTAGATTGGTTTAGTAGACTCTATAGAGTATGTTTACAACCAGTTTCTTTTTTATTCACTTTATCTAAAAATAACCAATGCGCATTCAATCGATTATTGAATGCATTAATTGACCCTGCCTTTACTATTTCCTGTGGCAATGCATTCCAAGCATTACCCACTCTCCGACTAAAGAAATATTTCCTACTATTGTAACAGTTCCCGTCGGAGCAGAGAGTTTAGGACAGGGGTGATGTGGTTGCTGATAACAAAGGTACCTGAATGCGTGTCAAGGTCACTCACCGTCTCAACAAAGAAGAACAGAGTTGGGGCAAGAAATGTGGACAGGTAGGAGCTGACCACTGGCCTTCCGATTTGGGTAGGGGGAGAATGAGTGACAGACGGATTGGCAACGGAGCTTGCTGCGATGGACGAGTGACAGGTGTGCAAAGTATTTCGTTCCAATAAGACTGAATAGAGCCATCCCCTGCGATCCATTGGTCAAGCTCTGACTTTGCTTGAGTGTATATAACTCGAGACAAAGTTTAGCCCAGGAGGCGGGATGGCGAGGAGGCTGGATGAGAGAGGCTGGATGGACAGGACAGGAGAGCGAGAGAGTGAAAGTAGATAGGAGTCCGTTTAGCTCACGGATTTGATAGAGGAGCGATTGATAGACTGTTGTATGAATGTTAGTGATAGAACAGGTTCACTCAAATAGGTGTGTGAGTTTTGTATTAATAGATAATCTGAACGTGTGTTGTAAGCAGGACACATTGTGAACGAAGTATGTCCAGATCACCCGCCTGAGGGGATTTGAGTGAGGAAGAGTTTTTGATATGGTGTGTTGAGGATGCAGTTAAATAGATGTGTGTGTGTGATGTGTGTGGCAATAGAACCGGGTTTTAGATAGTTGGGAATTCCATCAAGAGCTAATGCTTAAAATTTCCGTTTTAGTTAATATGTATATTAACACATATATAATAAAGGAATATTTAGTTAAGATGATATATATTGTATTGTGTTTGTAATTCCACTACTCATTTTTCTGGTATGAGTATTGTAAAATAAATATGTCATCTGCTGTGTGCTATATTATTTGCAGTGTGTGGTCATGATGATGTGGATGAGTGTGATAATGTTTTGAGTTAGAATAACGGCCAGGGCAAACTGGGGTCTGCCATACTATTTAACCTGGACTTTTCTTTAATTAGTCCGTAGATGTGTCCTCTTGTTCTTGTAGGCAGCTGAAAAACGCGTTAAAGTCTAATTTGTCCATTCGATTTAGTAACTGTTCAACCTGCATTAAATCTCCTCGAATTCTTCTCTTTTCTAGACACTGTAGGCCGTTTTTTCTGAGTCTTTCTTCATAACTATAATTATAGAATCCTACAATCAGTTGTGTCGCTCTTCTTTATATCCTTTCAATCATATTTATGGCAAAAGAAGGTGCAAGACTACCACAAACAGATACTAGTATGACGTACGAAGAGTCAAAACGGCTTATCAAAGCCAGATACATGACCAAATGGGAAACCGAACATACTGGTTACACCAAAAACGATGCCTATTACCAGTTGAACCGAAGAGAGCAGGTCGTTGTCTTCAGACTTCGCACTGGCCACAACAGACTGAGGTACCACCTATTCAACAAATTGAAGATAGGGTGTACCGACGAATGCCCGTGCGGTACTGGTAAAATGACCACTGAACATCTGCTGCAGAACTGCCCGACATACGAGGATCAGAGAGAGCAGATGTGGCCATTACCAGTGGAACTGCAAGACAAACTCTATGGCAGTGGCGAGAGCCTCAGGATGACCGCCGCTTTTCTCGAAAAAATAATGGTTACTGTCTGACTGTGTACGCAGAAGAAGAAGAAGAAGAATCATATTTATATCCCCTCGATAAGGTCTCCACACCTGAACACATTTCCCCAAACTAGCTGTAACTAATCCTTCATCTCGTATGTGTTCCTGTGTTTAATATTTGTGTGTGTCTATAACTACCATTGCGTTTGCCTTTTTAACTGCTACCTGGACTTGCTCACTCAACTTACCTGCATAATATATTATAATCCTAGGTATTCTCCTGATCTATAATTCACAGGTTTATCTTAATCGCCTACTCCACAGTTCCATAATGCGATAATTTCGTGCCTTGTCAATCTTATTCGTCCTGTGGTATTAACTGAATTTAACTAAACGTCACGTCTTTATGCTGGTTTAGAAGACTCTACAGAGTCTGTATACAACCAGTATCTTAGAGAGTGGTTTTAACCAATGTGCGAGTCCATCTTAATAGATACACACTAGAGCTAGGTAGTCCCACAGCCCGTCAGGCGCCATCTATAGCTGCTCTTAACAAACCACCTGGGGAAAGGTACAAATAAATTGAGTAGATTTTGAATTTGAATTTTGTCCGGGCAGCGGCCGTTTAGCCTATTACTTTCGATTTCCAACCACCAAAGAATTTGTAACGTGCTCGACACTGAACACGAGAGTCCGATCTCACTACCCACATATCAAGGGAGATTTTACCAGAAGATCCACGCGAACAAAAATCCCGATCTTCCCCATGATTCGAAACCGTGACCTCCGGCACCAGAGCCGGACACCTTACCTGGAGACCGCATAGTCCGCCACCAGAGGGGAATACCTTACCTCGAGACCACTCAGTCCCCCACCCGAGGCCGACACCTTACCTCGAGACCATTCAGTCCCCCACCCGAGGCCGACACCTTACCGCGAGACCACTCAGTCCCCCACCCGAGGCCGACACCTTACCTCGAGACCACTCAGTCCCCCACCCGAGGCCGACACCTTATCTCGAGAACACTCAGTCCCCCACCCGAGGCCGACACCTTACCTCGAGACCACTCAGTCCCCCACCCGAGGCCGACACCTTAGCTCGAGACCACATAGTCCCCCACCAGAGAAGAATACCTTACCGCGAGACCACTCAGTCCCCCACCCGAGGCCGACACCTTACCTCGAGACCACTCAGTCCCCCCACCCGAGGCCGACACCTTACCTCGAGACCACTCAGTCCCCCACCCGAGCCGACACCTTATCTCGAGACCACTGAGTCGCACTGAATCCGTTTTAGTACCTCAGTGTTGGCGATTCAGTTTAACCCACATGTTATCCTGAGGTGTTTGATATCTGCATTAACAGGATTCAAAAGACGAGAGGCCGAAGTGCGACAGAAAGACAACACACAGACAGAAAAGAACATAATTAAATAAGTTCCCAGTCTGTATTGACGTTACGTTTCAGATTCTGAAAATAGCACACACATTACTACAATGTAGGGAAACCTTAAAATGAGTCGGAAGCCGGAATTAAAAGGGAGAAACTTCTTTGGAAGACAAGTTAAAAAATTGTATATGCGAGTATTTTTGTGCTTCATTTACTAGTATATTATCCTGTCTATGAGAGGATGACTTATACTTTCAAATGAGTCTATAATCAAATCAGCGCAATAACAAATGTGCGTACATACGTACATGCGAGGTAGTTTCAAAAAGTTCACGGAATAGTCGACTCGTGGTTGAATGAAAGATAATTTTATGGAGAATATATATTTATAAGTTGGTAGTGACCTTGACGAAATGATATGGCAGACATGACATTCGCATATACTTTTAAACATAAGTTGCAGAATTGTGTTTGTGTGTTGTTCTCGTTGCATCGTCGGAATTGAAGATGTCCTTGGTTGAACAATGCTGCGTTTTGCTTGAAAAGTCATGTTATGTTGGAAGTTTTCTTTTATTCCCAGGGTAATGTCTACCATGAATTTCATTCCTGAAAGCCGAATGGGTAACAAGGAAATGTACGTTTATATCCTCCGACGTCTAAGATATGCAATCAGAAGAAAACGACAAGAAAAACGGAGAACGAACAGTTAGATCATGCTGCATGACAATGTACATCAATCCCTACTGGCGAAGCAGTACCTCGCAAAGCACAATTGATTACATTGGAACAATCCATATTCTCCCGGCCTGGCACCGGCTAATTTTTTCTTGTTCCCTTGACTGAAATCAGCACTGAAAGGACAGCTTTTCAAGGATGCTGAGGATGTTATCACCAATACGACAAAACAGCTGAGAGAGGTGTCAAAGAATGGGTTCCACGAATGTTTCCAGCAGCTGAGCGAGGTGTCAAAGAATGGGTTCCACGAATGTTTCCAGCAGCTGAGAGAGGTGTCAAAGAATGGGTTCCACGAATGTTTCCAGCAGCTGTATTAATGTTGGCAAAAGTGTGTAGTTGCCAAAGGGAAATACTTTCAAGGAAATGTAGTGTAGATAATTCTATTGTAACTTATTTCTATACAATCCACTAATTCCGGGAACTTTTTGAAGCTACCTCGAATATGCAGGAATACAGCGAATATAGGGCAGTCAGATACGCAGGAAAATAAGGGGGCAGACGGGCGGATAGGCCGAAGTAAGACAGCCAGGCAGACGAACGGACAGACCGAGAAGTGGCTGGGCGGATAGATGGCCGCAGCGAGACAGACAAATGGGCGGGAGGCCGTACAGGCATTTAAATAGTAGATTGATAGGTAGATAAACAGACAGACGGACATATAAATATAGAAATATATTGTCAGACAGGCAGTACGGCGGACGCACATACGGCCCGACCGACTCAGAAAGAGAGAAAGAGAGAGAGAGAGAGAGAGAGAGAAAGAAAGAGAGAGAAAGAGAAAGAGAGAGGGAGAGAGTTAGAGATTGTTAAAAGACGGACCGACGGGCAGAGAGAGAGAGAGAGAGAGAGAGAGAAAGACATGTATTTCAGACATACGTACGGACTGACGAGCAGACAAGCAGACTGACAGTAATATAGAAATACAGATATACACACACAGACATACATAGACAGACATACATAGTTATTTATATATATATATATATATATATATATATATATATATATATATAGAGAGAGAGAGAGAGAGAGATAGAAAGAGAGAGATATAAATAGATAGATAGATAGATAGATAGATAGATAGATAGATAGATAGATAGATAGATAGATAGATAGATAGATAGATAGATAGATAGATAGATAGATATATAGATAGATAGATAGATAGATAGATAGATAGATAGATAGATAGATAGATAGATAGATAGATAGATAGATAGATAGCTATAGTCGACATTCAGACATAAACTCTCAAAGAGCGCAGAAACGTACGTATCCCTCAAAACACATGCACATCAAGCAATCCACAGGACTGACAATTACCGAGATGGCGGGATCCGCCATGTTGATAAACAGAACGCAGTAATCGGCTAACGAAATCGGGTCGCTCCGTGGTTTCGATTTCATCACACGCTGATTGGTCAGGATAACCAGCCGTCTTTTGCACAGGAACTTCTCGAATCAATACTAGTTTAGTATTCTTTAAAAACAGACCTGGTTCATCGGCATCAGTCCTTGGTCAATATTCTTGGAGCCTGAGCTATTTCGAATTAAGAAAACATGATAACCCGCCGTCTCCAATCGTCGGTCATTTCCGTCGAATTCGCAGAGCCGAGTATCCGAAACATCAGAAATAGCACGTGTGGTAAGGGGTTTCAGGATAAACCTTTGGGGAATCGTGTCAGCTGGTTTGATGAAGTTGTAGTTTGGTCCATTTTTTTACGTGCCTTTTATGCTCTTTCAAAACTTTATGAGTTAGAATCATGAATATTATTGTATTTTGTTAATTTGTGTTTCTTCGTTCTACCTGAAAAGCACGTATGTTAAGTTGTGTTGTAGTTTACAGTGGGGATGCGATATATGTTGCTTTGAGCCCGACACCTCCCGTTTTAGCAATACACATTTTTGGAACCAGGTTTTTCCTTCCCTCTTCGAAAAGTATTTTCTCAGCCAGGATGCACGTATGCTGCATGTATCTAGGATTGACACTTGGAGGAGGAGTAGGGTCTTCGACAGCTCTGGTTCGCTAACCTTGACGCAAACAGCCATCTATGAGTCTTTGACTGCTGTCACCTTGTCCCCCGCGTTCGTGGCCCTTTCCCAATAGTCAATTGCATGTTATCATGCAATCTCTTCATCCCATTGTAGATGAAGACCCACAAAGGCAGGACGTAAGTTTCAACGAGAAGAAGGAACATCTATTCTGGTTTTATTCTTACAGAAATATACGAGCGTGTGTTACCAACGCTGTCGTCGATCAACGATCAAATGATGATGTGCTTCTAGTCTGGTGAGGTTCACGGTCAACTGATGATGTGCTGCTAGGTTCTCGAAGGAAACTGTGCGTTTCAGGTCTTCGCCGGTACCCGACAGCTTTTCGATTTCAATGGGGTATAGTTAGGAACAAACTGCGATGGTCATGAATCTCATTCTAGCGCACCAGCAAACTTGGAGCGGTCGCATGACTTCTTCTTCTTAATCGATCAACTGATGCTATGCTTCTATGCTTCTAGTCCTGTGAGGCTCACGAAGGAAACCGAGTTTCAGGTCTTCGTCGGAACCCCCACCGCTTTCGAGCATGGTCGTTCCCACAGGCCAGACTGCCTCTCTTTGGTCTGCATAGGTAGGGCAGTCCTGCAGAATATGTTCTGATGTTTGCTTGGGTGCTCCACAATCGCACGAGGCAGTTTCTTTGAGACCCACTCTGTGAAGATGGGCCTTGAGTCTACAATGTGCCGCGCTGAGTCCGAAGATGGGTGTCTGCCCATCTCTGCCAAGTTTATTTATGCTGCCATTTTCTGGCTTGTATGTTTTGTGCATTCTATCCATTCTGTCCTCATGGATCGTTTGATGAGTGTCTTTGCTTCCCTATAGCTCTGCAAATGGGGAATCTGTTTGCCCCCACTTCCGGCTTTTGCGAGCTTATCTGTACTCTTGCTTCCAGGGATCCCACAGTGGGTCAGAATCTGTTTTTTGTTGTTTTTGAGACAGCAATCTTATGTTGTATTTTATTTCACGTGAGAGTCTATCTTGTATGTGGCTTGAGATGGCTTGGAGTCCACTATCAAAAACATGATGCACCAATGTAGAATAATAGGATAGGAATCGCAGTGGGAAGATGAATAATAATGATTTTAACAATAAGAACAAGAACAAAAACAAGAAGAAAAAGAAATACAAGAAAAAATATAGGAAGAAGAAGAAGACAAAGAAGAAGAAGAACAAGAAGAAAAATAAATTCACGAAAAATAATAAGAAATATAGGAAGAAGAAGAAGAAGACAAAGAAGCAGAAGAAGAAGAATAAATAGAAGAAAAAGACGAAGACATATAGGACGAAGAAAAAGAAGACAAAGAAGAAGAAGAAGAAAAATAAATACAAGAAAAAAAAGAAGAAATATAGGAAGAAGAAGAAGGAAAAGAAGAAGACAAAGAAGAACAAGAATTACTATGTACTCTGGCTGTTGTTTTCGAAGCTGATCATACCTAATCCCTTCAGTTTACTCTTTTATGCGCACTGAAAAAGGCGCTAAGTGATGGGTTTTAGCAGCTTTCCTTACAGCCTGACAGTGCTGATGAAGGTGGACCGCGTTCTCCAGGCGATTGTGCTATATTTGGCTTCATCTGCGTGACGCTCACCCCTACGGGGATCACCTCGATTCACATCTCGTCAGCCATACTGCATTGACCAGTGCCTTAAAAACAGCACTTTTCCATGGAACGCCACATGGAAGACAGATATTGTGGTCTTGGTCAGTGCATTGTTCCTGACCTTTGACCCTGACGAAACGTCCTGGCCAGTATATTGTGCCTGACCTGACTAGAGTCTCACTTATTTCATATTGTCGATAAGCTAAGCCAATCTACCTTTTAGAATAATTTTTGCTAGTTGTCTATGCATTTTCTTATTGCATTTTCCAAGTGGCAACCGCAATGACGCGAAAACTGAGATTTTTTGGACACGTCAAACGACACAACTGACTGGAGAGAGTGATTATGGAAGGCATGGTCACAGCGAAAAGAGGTAAGTACCGACGAAGAAGACGATAGACAAAGGACATCAAGGAGATGCAGGATTTGACATTGGAGCAGGCCGGAAGGCTGGCGAAAGATAAGAGTTTCCTACAGACAGGCTGTCATGATGCGTGACGTTCTGCAAAGGACATGCTTCATGGTGATGATGAGTTGTCTATGTGTCCATGTATTGTTAAGCATTTGCTGGTTTGACCTTCTCTCTCTTTCCAACCCAGTCCTTGCGCCCTGCGATAGGACCACAACTCAAAAACTCTTAACATCTTTCCATCCTTTGTAATAAAACCCCACGAAAAGGATAGACGGGTGACATGTCCACATGGTAAACAGCTGTCGAGTGAAGGAAACTTTAGAGCAATGACCAACAAATGTTTGGCTGGGCTTCGTTCATTCTCAATCTCCCACTACCAAACACTGAAAGGGCTTAAGTAGCAGAATGTAGTCCAGAAAACGGAATGCGTTATGTCGTAGTTTAAAGATTGACTGAGATATTTGCCCATTTCGGTCCAACACATCCGACGTCAGCAAACATTTTTTGAGTACCGGGTTAGCATTCCCTCTTCGATCCCTTCTCCTTAGCCAGTCTGCCCTGCTGCAACCTGTTATCTAGTATCACCGCGTGGATGTGTAGAAGGGTCTTGGCAGCTTTGGTTCGCTGGCCCTGACGCTAGCAGTCAGCTATGAGAAGCTGACCACTGCAGCTCATGCTCTGTCAGCATCTTGATCCCAACTATTTGAATTAACGAGCATTATAATATTTGAAATTATGAGCATGAAATATTTCAATTTTAGATCAGGTTATCACCTAACCGGTGAGGTCGTTGGGGCACACACGAAGACACCTTCACAATCTCACGCGACCCTCTCTATCAGCGGCCGGTGCCTGTGACTCCTCTGATTGATACACAATTGTATGCTGTCCTTCCTCCCACTGCTTTTTGGGACGACTTCTTCGTCCGTCTTCTATCTTTCCGTACAAGATCGTTGTTGATCGTATTTGAATTTACGATCATCAAGTATATATATCGTTTTCTTCACACATCTATCAACATTTGTCTTCTGGTTATTCTGATACTATATAAGTTGGTCTTCCGGCAAATTGTTTTGTTTCCATTGACTCATGTCGTCATTAATTAGTTATCTCTTTGCATATTGTTGTCTTTATACAAATAAAAGACAACAATAACTATATCAATAAATCTTCTTCCTTTAATTCCAGCGGAAATGATTTATCTATTAATGTATTTATATTACATATGAAATATTGTTTCCAGAGCTTTCAGTCTGACCTCTGTGATTGAAGTGGTTGACACTGTCATAAGTTGGAAAGTTCTCTACGCTGGATGGATTAAATCACACTCTTAGTCGCATTGTACTTGCTGTTAGCAGTGTGGCATTGGTTGTATTCCTATTTATATCACTCTAGGAGCTCATGTGGAAACCACTGCTAAACCAAAGTATAAACACACACCAAAAGACAGCTAAAAAAGTATAAAGAAAGTAAAACAATATACATAAATTTCACACACGATTGCGTTATATATAACAGCTAAAAGAACTAAGTTTCTAAAAAAATTATCAGGCGAAAGAATAACTCACTGACACAAACACATGAGCTATAAAGTGCTCAGTGGGTTAGAATAATATTCAGACACAACATGTAGTCAGAAAATTGATAAAACATAGAAGAAGGATGTCATTTTCCAAATAATCAAAGGGCATGAGACAGTATACAGCAATAAAATGATAAACAAACAATACAATTAGCAACAATAACAGCTAACACAATGACTGACCTGTCCAAGGCACAAGTAGTCCCTGGTCTTGATAATCAACTTGCATGGCGGGATGTGTCAATCACAAACTGTCTCGGTTAGATGGCACAAATATTGCAACGGTATGTCCCAAGAATGAAGACAGAAATACAAATCACGTTCCTTTTTTCGATCACTACTTCCTTCTCTATTTTTTTTTATCAAATAGAAGCACTTCTGTTGATATCGATTATAATCTATAGAATCGAGAATCGTTTACACTGTGCTTAGGGCATAAGCTGTATCGGCAAGCAACAGACTCCTATCGTCAATATCGCCTGGTTTGAGAAAAGCGTCTGATGTGGTTTGCGGTTTCTTTCACTTTGGCAGGCGTCGATTCTCTGTCCACGTCTGAAGAATGGATAAACGTGATCTCTATGTACGAATCTCCCAGCTCGACATAGAAATTAACAGAATTGCTTTCCAAATGCCCATCTTCTCTTGAGAGGCACGGCTCTTCTATTTTGACAAAACAATGCCCCAGACATGTTCTTTCTCCATAGTAAATTTCACAGCCATGGGAATACTCTAAGCACACACACAAAACATTTGATTACAAAATTACATGAACACGTTAAGATTTTAAATACATATATTCGCAAATGTACGCAATCATTACAACCACCATAAAAACAGTATCACCATTAACGTTACATAGTTAAATGTCTGATCATCGTCATTTCAAGAGTTGACAGACATCAAAGGGATGTTTTGTGGGCCCTTCATGGGTTGGTCTACTGATATTGACGGCGACTGAGTGGTCTCAAGGTAAAACGTCAGCATCAGGTGCTGGAGGTCGCGGGTTTAAATCACGGGTTTTTTCACGTGGACTTTCAGGTAGTTTCTTGGATCTCTAGGTAGTAGATATCAGACGTCCGTGTGCAATGTCGTGCACGTTAACAATTCCCCGGTAATTAGAAATCGAAAAGAGTAGGCTTAAAGGCCGCTTCCCCGGCAAAATTATGTTAACAATCTAGCCAATCTATTACGGGATCCTTGCCGGTGCTCCGTAGTTCATCCATTGTGGCTGAGATTCTCCCAAAAATATGGAGAAGAATAGAGCACTTATGGGTTATACCGTATGCAATGATGTTGATTCCTCGGCTAAACTAAACTAAACAAATGACTTTTATATGTTAATTTTCTGAGAAAATGTGCACTAGTATCGGCTGTTGAGTCTGAGAGGACAATTACAACCTCCAAATTAGTAAAGTCTATCTCTCGCTGATAGAAAAATGTGATGGGACGTGCAATGAATACTATCGCACTATATACGTAAATCGCACTGTCAAGTGACACAGCTTCAAAATTTAGGCTCGAGCAGCTTATTACTCCGCTGCGTTTGGACAAGTGCCGCGGGGTGTGAGTAACAAATGTCTGAGTCCATCTTAATAGATTCAAATACTAGAGCAAAATATACCCATAGTCTGTTAGGCGCCGTCTATGCTTCTCTTAACAAACCACTTTACCATGGCCGGTGTTATGCCTTGTCACACAGTCGCCTATTACGACATGCTCTCCGTGGGACAGGGGTGCTATTCCTAACTTTGTCAATTACAAAGACCCAGGCGTACCACTAGGTTAACTAAGTTCAATGCAGTATACAAAACTGTCTTTATAAGGATTACGCAATTTTCCCCGTTTTGAATCAAATGAACCGGCAAAATCTAACACTGCACATTATTTCCATCGCCGTATTTTGTTCTCCATCAAGACGTCTGGGAAGCGATTGCAATGCTCAGTGACGTGCTTTCAATGCAAGAGGTTACTGAGTACAAATTAAGTGGGACATTGTCAAGTAGGAAACATCTCTATCTTTGTACAGGTTGTGTGCATACGTTATTATCCACTTGTTCTGGAGCACTACATCGTAGTGGATATATTTAAAGGCAACAATATCAATTATAATACCAGGTTGCACTATGAGAATTGGATGTAGATATGCTTTTCAACATTATATTCGGAATCATCCAGTGCACATCAAATATGTTAACACAAAGAAGGTTATCTCAACGACCATATTCAAGAAGCGGGAAATTTGTATGTAAGATGCACGCCTTCCTATTTCAAATGACGATGCAAGAAAGTGAGAAGATATACAGTGGTCTCGAAGTAAGGCCTCGGGTGCCGGAGGTTGCAAGTTCGAAAAACGGTGGAGACTGGCATTTTTTCACATGGATCTTCTGGTAACAATTCCCCTGATCTTTCGGGTAGTGAGATCGGACTCCCGTGTTCAGTGTCGAGCACGTTAAAAATTCACTGGCAGTTGGAAATCGAAAAGGGTAGGCTTGAAGTTAAAAATCTATCCAAGGTATTTGTATCTTTCCCCAGGTGGTTTGTTAAGAGCAGCTATAGATGACGCCTAACTGACTGCGTGTCTACTTAGCTCTAGCGTTTGAGTCTATTAACATCGATTCGCACATCTGTAAAAATCACTCTCCAAGAAACTGGTTGTATACAGAATATGTGGTCTTCTAAGCAATATAAGGACGTTAAGTAAGTATTACAGACTTATTTCTTTGTATGCTGTCTCAGATATTTGTATTGACCAGTTCCTTTCTTTGCTGTCTTTACTATTAATGTTGTACGACTTTATTCCCATAACTGGAGTAGTCGAGAGGTTTTTAAGCTGAGGTCTACAGGCCGCTTAGCCACTCCTGTCGTCACGTCGTGTGCTAACTATGTTTGTTTATTTCACCCTCAAAATAAAAAAAAACATATGCCTTATCAGACATTCGTTCTACTTCCCTCTATTTCGGCAGGTAAGTATCGATGCAATTCGGCCATGCGCTCCCACTTCTTGTTGTCAGACACATATATACAGTTAGGTAGTTGTTGTTGCTGTTGTTGTTGTTGTTATCCCATAGCTGCTGTTGTTATCCAATAGCTGCTGTTGTTGTTGTTATCCCATAGCTGTTGTTGTTGTTGTTATCCAATAGCTGCTGTTGTTGTTATCCCATAGCTGTTGTTGTTATCCCATAGCTGTTTTTGTTGTTATCCCATAGCTGCTGTTGTTGTTATCCCATAGCTGTTGTTGTTGTTATCCCATAGCTGTTGTTGTTGTTGTTATCCCATAGCTGTTGTTGTTATCCCATAGCTGTTGTTGTTATCCCATAGCTGTTGTTGTTATCCCATAGCTGTTGTTGTTGTTGTTATCCCATAGCTGTTGTTGTTATCCCATAGCTGTTGTTGTTATCCCATAGCTGTTGTTGTTATCCCATAGCTGTTGTTGTTGTTGTTATCCCATAGCTGCTGTTGTTGTTATCCCATAGCTGTTGTTGTTATCCCATAGCTGTTGTTGTTATCCCATAGCTGTTGTTGTTGTTGTTATCCCATAGCTGCTGTTGTTGTTGTTATCCCATAGCTGTTGTTGTTTTCCCATAGCTGTTGTTGTTGTTGTTATCCCATAGCTGCTGTTGTTGTTGTTATCCCATAGCTGTTGTTGTTGTTGTTATCCCATAGCTGTTGTTGTTGTTGTTATCCCAAAGCTGTTGTTGTTGTTGTTATCCCATAGCTGTTGTTGTTGTTGTTATCCCATAGCTGTTGTTGTTGTTGTTATCCCATAGCTGCTGTTGTTGTTGTTATCCCATAGCTGCTGTTGTTGTTGTTATCCCATAACCGCTGTGCAAGAATGATCTTGGCACTGCATAGCTATTCTTATACAAATGCAGGTGTTCTGCTGTTGCTCCGCTGCTCCATTGTAATGACGATTGTCGGCGGCATTTAGGGGCATTTTCCCTTTTTCAATAAGTAAGTATTTGTTTCATCAGGATGAGAGAAATGTCTGCACACAAACAGATGCTGATCATTGGTCCGGTTTAAGTGCCTATTGACTCGTGTATGTCCTGTTTAGAAAGGTGAGACATAGAACTATTCTATGTACACTATTCATGTCATCCTTACTTTACGACTGGGACATTTCGCTAAATACATTGCGACCCGTTGTCCCCTCGTCTACCTGTTCATACAGTTGAGTTGATTTGTTGTTGTTGTTGTTGTTGAATATCCACAATGTGTAAGTTTACTTTTTTTTGTGCGCCCAGAAAAGGGAGTTAAGTATCGGATTAAAGTAGCTTTCCTCACATCCCGAGAGTGCTGATGAAGGTGGACCGCGTTCTCCAGGCGGTTGTGCTATCCTAGGCTTCATCTGTGTGAAGTTCACTACAACGATCCACATCTCGCCAGTCAGACTGATTTGAAAACAGCTGTTTCCAGGGATCGTTACATTGGAAGATAGTGATCTTGGTCAGTATTTTGTGCCTGAACCTAAAGCGACATCCTAGTCAGTATGTTGTGCCTGGCCGGATTAGCGTCTCAGCTGTCCATACAGTTGGGTAGATTAACGTCTGTTGCGTCCATGGAGCAACTCGGTCCACCTGTTGTGAGAGGCAAGGGCTACAGCCGTTTGGCCACTCGATATATTAAACACGATAAGTGGCAACTGAAACAAATGTACTGGGGCATCTCGCCGCTAGAACGCCCTAGAATGTGCTCGACCCACCTACACAGTGCATACGCCTACAGGCAATGTTGCTTATGTAATTTAGTAACTGCTTAGCAAAATTAAAAGATCAATATAAAACAATATCAGAACAAGTGTTTGTGTATGTATGTCTTGAGTTATTAGCCACGCTGGCTGTTAGCAGCACCGCAAACTAAACAGACCCGTGTTGTTTCCATTAGATGTGGGTTAAACGCTAAACGGTTCAACTGCTGCATACACATACTGCAATAATCTAGAAACTCAGCATCGCTGTTTAAATTGTGTGTAAATATGTGAAAATATGTATATTGCACAATGTGAAACAAGTTGTGAAATGTAGGATTTCTTAGAAGGCAGAGGTTATGATTGCAAAGAATTATTTTTATGAGTAGTTTGAAAAATAAAAAAATGAAGTAGACATCCAACTTAGATTCAACGAATTCGAAGCCATTCAACGAATTTCTCTATTCCGCAGTGTGTTGCACTGTTTTTTTTTTCGTCTGTCGGTCCAGTGCATCCGACTTCGGCATGCATTTTATGTAGGGGTCTGCTTCCTCCTGCATTTTCTAAGGGTTTGCTTCCCCATGGAAACGGACGGTGCTGTTATTGAGGAGCGAATCCAGCATCTTTGGGTTGTAAGCCGTGTCACTTATAACCACTAGCCCACGCTGTCCCCCTAGTGTGGCAGTGGCGCTATTCATACCCGAATCTAGGGGGACGGCGTGGCCTAGTGGTTAAGTGGCACGGCTCACAACCAGAAGGTGCTAAGTTCGATCCCCATCACAGCACCGGCCGTTACCCCGGGGAAGCAAACCCTTAGAAAATGCAGGAGGAAGCAGACCCTTACATAAAATGCATGCTGAAGTCGGATGCACTGGGCCGACAGGCGCAAAATAAAAACCACAGTGTAACGCACACACGCCTTGGGGAATAGATAAATAAGGCGAACGCAAAAAAATAAATAAAAAAATACCCGAATCTGACAAAGCCTCTTTCAGAACGGCGATAGAGTTTTCAAAAAGACAAATTAAAACGAAAAGACAAGAATGAATAATCAACATTTTTATATCAACGCGTGAATAATACAAACAGTAAAAATACAGTACATAAGTCTACAACAAGATTTGTTCTGTGCTGAAGTCCGGAACATTACTGTGGGACTAGTTCCTCTTTTTTATTGTCTTAATTTATTTAAATATCAAACACATTTTAACACTGCAATAACTCAAGAGTATCCGTCCTTTGAGCATGTACCATCAACAGCAACGCCCCCACAGCACAATGAAGACCATAAATAAGACTGTTTGGAGGTGTTTAATAAACACTACATATATATGTATTACAAATAACAACTGCAACACAGATGGCACCGAAACAAATATCCCACCGCCAGACAACCTTCAACTACTAAAGTATATAGATGAAATTATAGATCAGAATTATACTGTCCAAAACAGTAATTTTCTGAAACATCGCACATTAATCTGCATATTGTATTATTTTAATTTCTTTGAACATTAATCTGTATATTGTATTATTTTAATTTCTTTGAACATTAATCTGCATATTGTATTATTTTAATTTCTTTGAACATTAATCTGCATATTGTATTATTTTAATTTCTTTGAACATTAATCTGCATATTGTATTATTTTAATTTCTTTGAACATTAATCTGCATATTGTATTATTTTAATTTCTTTGAACATTAATCTGTATAATGTATTATTTTAATTTCTTTGAACATTAATCTGCATATTGTATTATTTTAATTTCTTTGAACATTAATCTGTATAATGTATTATTTTAATTTCTTTGAACATTAATCTGCATATTGTATTATTTTAATTTCTTTGAACATTAATCTGCATATTGTATTATTTTAATTTCTTTGAACATAATCTGCATATTGTATTATTTTAATTTCTTTAAACATTAATCTGCATATTGTATTATTTTAATTTCTTTGAACATAATCTGCATATTGTATTATTTTAATTTCTTTGAACATTAATCTGCATATTGTATTATTTTAATTTCTTTGAACATTAATCTGCATATTGTATTATTTTAATTTCTTTGAACATTAATCTGTATAATGTATTATTTTAATTTCTTTGAACATTAATCTGCATATTGTATTATTTTAATGTCTTTGAACATTAATATGCATATTGTATTATTTTAATTTCTTTGAACATTAATCTGCATATTGTATTATTTTAATTTCTTTGAACATTAATCTGCATATTGTATTATTTTAATTTCTTTGAACATAATCTGCATATTGTATTATTTTAATTTCTTTGAACATTAATCTGCATATTGCATTATTTTAATTTCTTTGAACATTAATCTGCATATTGTATTATTTTAATTTCTTTGAACATTAATCTGCATATTGCATTATTTTAATTTCTTTGAACATTAATCTGCATATTGCATTATTTTAATTTCTTTGAACATTAATCTGTATAATGTATTATTTTAATTTCTTTGAACATTAATCTGCATATTGTATTATTTTAATTTCTTTGAACATTAATCTGCATATTGTATTATTTTAATTTCTTTGAACATAATCTGCATATTGTATTATTTTAATTTCTGTAAACATTAATCTGCATATTGTATTATTTTAATTTCTTTGAACATAATCTGCATATTGTATTATTTTAATTTCTTTGAACATTAATCTGCATATTGTATTATTTTAATTTCTTTGAACATTAATCTGCATATTGTATTATTTTAATTTCTTTGAACATTAATCTGTATAATGTATTATTTTAATTTCTTTGAACATTAATCTGCATATTGTATTATTTTAATGTCTTTGAACATTAATCTACATATTGTATTATTTTAATTTCTTTGAACATTAATCTGCATATTGTATTATTTTAATTTCTTTGAACATTAATCTGCATATTGTATTATTTTAATTTCTTTGAACATAATCTGCATATTGTATTATTTTAATTTCTTTGAACATTAATCTGCATATTGCATTATTTTAATTTCTTTGAACATTAATCTGCATATTGTATTATTTTAATTTCTTTGAACATTAATCTGCATATTGCATTATTTTAATTTCTTTGAACATTAATCTGCATATTGCATTATTTTAATTTCTTTGAACATTAATCTGCATATTGTATTATTTTAATTTCTTTGAACATTAATCTGTATAATGTATTATTTTAATTTCTTTAAACATTAATCTGCATATTGTATTATTTTAATTTCTTTGAACATTAATCTGTATAATGTATTATTTTAATTTCTTTGAACATTAATCTGCATATTGTATTATTTTAATTTCTTTGAACATTAATCTGCATATTGTATTATTTTAATTTCTTTGAACATTAATCTGCATATTGTATTATTTTAATTTCTTTGAACATTAATCTGCATATTGCATTATTTTAATTTCATTGAACATTAATCTGTATATTGCATTATTTTAATTTCTTTGAACATTAATCTGTATATTGTATTATTTTAATTTTTTTGAACATTAATCTGTATAATGTATTATTTTAATTTCTTTGAACATTAATCTGCATATTGTATTATTTTAATTTCTTTGAACATTAATCTGCAAATTGTATTATTTTAATTTCTTTGAACATTAATCTGCATATTGTATTATTTTAATTTCTTTGAACATTAATCTGCATATTGTATTATTTTAATTTCTTTGAACATTAATCTGCATATTGTATTATTTTAATTTCTTTGAACATTAATCTGCATATTGTACTATTTTAATTTCTTTGAACATTAATCTGTATATTGTATTATTTTAATTTCTTTGAACATTAATCTGTATAATGTATTATTTTAATTTCTTTGAACATTAATCTGCATATTGTATTATTTTAATTTCTTTGAACATTAATCTGCATATTGTATTATTTTAATTTCTTTGAACATTAATCTGCATATTGTATTATTTTAATTTCTTTCTTCCAATTTGAAACATGCCTCTAACATTACATAAGTGTATGGAAACATCACTTCCAAACATGTATCTTGATTTTGTTAAAATAGTTTATTGAAATATGAAACATCACTTCAACATATTTATCTTCATTTTAATTACCTACATTTTTTGAAACATGATCATCACTACAATATAGTTTTCTTTATGCTATTCCGATATTTTATTGCAATATAGTAATTTTCTGAAATATTGCACATTATTCTGTAAATTGCATTATTTTAATTTCTTTCTTCAAATTTGAAACATTCCAATAACAATAACATGCCTCTAACATTACATAAATGTATTGAAATATCAATTTAATTCATTTATCTTGATTTTTTAAATAGTTTATTGAAATAAAAAAATATAACTACAATATATTTATCTTGATTTTGTTAAAATAGTTTATTGAAATATGAAATATCAATACAATACATTTCTTTTTATATAGTTTATTGAAATAAGAAGCATATCTAAAATATGTTTATCTTGATTTTGTTAAAACAGTTTACTGAAATAAGAAACATAACTATCATACAATTATCTTGATTTTGTTAAAATAGTTTATTGAAATGTAAAACGCCATTATAATACATATATCTTGATTTTGTTAAAATAGTTTATTGAAATATGAAACATCACTACAATATATTTATCTTCATTTTAATTATAAACATTTCTTTTAAAATATGACCATCAATACAATAGTTTTCGTTATGCTATTTTGATATTTTTTTGAAATTTAATATTAAAATGTATCAACTAGCAAAATTCCTTCATTGGTGTTTTCTTAAAGCGGCGAATTCGCCACCTGGAGTTGTACGCGAATTAAAATGTTTATGTTACTTATCATTCTTTACTGTCGTCTTGTGTTTTCGTTTTCTTGAGTGTTTAAAATATTCTTATATTTGAGATTGTTCCTGTCAATATTCCTCTATGCTTGTGAGACATGAACAGTTACAGCTGACCTTCAGCGAAGGATACAGGTCTTGGAGATGAGATGTTTCCGAAGATTTTTAAACGTCACGTACAAAGATCGAGTTACAAATGAGGAACTACGAGATAAAATTACAACATCAATAAGGCCTTTTGACGACCTTTTGGCTACTGTCAAAATAAGGAAACTCGCGTGGTACTGTCACACATCGAGATCAAATGGTCTCGCAAATACGATCCTCCATTGTAAGGTGCAAGGCAGACGACGAGGAGGCCGTCCCAAAAAAAGAGGTGGGAGGACAACATGAAAGAATGGACCAATCTCCGACCAGAAGAGGCAAAGGCAGCGGTCGCTGACAGAAAAGGGTGGCGTGGGGTTGTGAGGATGTCTTCATGTGTGCCCCAACGACCTCACCGGTTACGGGATGACCTGACCTGATTTGAGATAATTGTGGTTAATTTGTTCATATAATTTTCATTTGTTCCGCTACATTATTACCATAATTTTCTGAGATCTGAAATTTCCCCACGCCACTCGCCTGTCTGTATCACTGCAATAAATGACTACAATAAATGACGCCACTAATCTCTCTATATTATATTGAAATTGTTTACTGAAATACGAAACATCATATCCCTGATAATGTCTATATTAGTACATACAATTATGTAATATGAAACATTACAGCAACTCTAAACTCTCTATACATTTACAATAGTTTACTGAGTTACACTAAATTTAGACGACTGACTATGACAATGCAGAAAATAAGGAGCATGCAGAACCTATGGCATAATACAAAACAAATAACTAAAAGTAAAGATCCTAAGAACATGCAATTTTCATGTGGCATCCTTCATATGGATGTGAAACATAGACGATTGCAAAAATAATAAAAGCGAAGATCGGTGCTTTTGAAACACAGAAGAGTCCTGAAAATCCCGTGGACAAAGAAAGAAAGAAAGAAATCCATCCGGGGAGACCTGAATGTAAAGGAGAATTGGCTCATAAATGACATAATGACCCGAAAACTGAGGCTTTTTTGGACACGTCAAAAAGCACAACAGACTGGAGAAAGTGGTTATGGACGACTTAGACACTGGAAAGAGAGGCAGGAGCCGACCGAGAAGACGATGGACTAAAGACATCATAGACACGATAGATTTTACATTGGAGCAGGTCGAATAACTGGCGGAAGACAGAGTTTCTTTCGGACATGCTGCCATGATACTATTACAATACTATTACAACTGAAAAATGACACAACACACAACGATAATCTCTCAATTCTATTACAACTGAAATATGACACGACACGCAACGATAATCTCTCAATACTATTACAACTGAAATATGACACAACACGCAACGATAATCTCTCAAAACTATTACAACTGAAATATGACACAACACGCAACGATAATCTCTCAATACTATTACAACTGAAATATGACACAACACGCAACGATAATCTCTCAATACTATTACAACTGAAATATGACACAACACGCAACGATAATCTCTCAATACTATTACAACTGAAAAATGACACAACACGCAACGATAATCTCTCAATACTATTACAATAATTGACTGAACTATGAAACAACGGTAAATCGCAAACATCCAATCTCGTTGAAAAACACAATTAATTTTAGTCCTGGAAAATTAAGAAATGCAGGGGTATTTAATGAATGGTGCCAAAGTAGTACAGTTTTATAAGATACGTCATCCGGAAAAAGGTACTGAGCCAAATATGGACCCTTTCCAAAAAGCTGTAAAAAAGTTGTGTAACACAGACGTAGGAAAATAGAAATAGGTTTTCTAGGTCGTTGAGTGCAAGGATTATCGTTTGCCAGGTTGGTCACGCTATAACACACACCCAACTGATTGTTTTGTAAGCGGCGTGTGACACTGGCTCATTTCAATTTTGAGCAAATATGTGTTGTTTCCTGTCATCTGTTGAATTTTTAAAAATACATATACTTACTTTTTCATTTACTTTACATGTTACGATTCAATATTAATTGAAAAAACAATGATAAATTATATGTTATGCGCCTTAATGTTGATATATCCATTTTCGTTATGCCTTTCCAACAAAAAAAATTAACTAATGTTTTTATTCAAGAGAATGCATCAAAATATAAAAATAAGTTAAGGCCATATTATTGCTGAATTATACTGTGTACTAAGACAGTGTTTACACTAATGCGTGTGTGCATATATATATATACAAGAGCAGCAAAGATGGTGACATAATTAGCTGCGGGTCTACATTGCTCTTCTGCTTTAGTTCATTATCGATGCCACAGACCATGAATTTGCCGGTTATTCACACAAGTCGACGACTTAGACTTGTGTTCACGGAAACATGTTGTTGTTTTCACATTGGACTGGTTAATTCGTTCGTTGTGTGTGTTTTCTTCCGTCCGATTATCCTGGAATTGACATCGGCTATATGAATATCACTACGCTTAAACATGTGTCATATCTCACGGTCTAGTTCACACGGCTGAACTCCACGAGATTGACGCTGGTCGCCATAGATGAATAAAGGGTCAGTGATGTTGTATGAAATTTAGACAACTATAATGAACTGCCACCTGGAGAGAGATGGGCTCCGTCAGATGTAAAGCGGCCCAAGACACACCGTTGTTGTATGGCGCAGCTGGTTCTACAAACTGCAACGGTGCCTGAACGACTACTAATCTCTCTATATTATATTGAAATAGTATCCTGAAATATGAAACATCATGTCCCTGATAATGTCTATATTATTACATAAAATTATGTAATATTAAACATTACAGCAACTCTAAATTATCTATACACTTACAATATTTTACTGAGTTACGCTAAACTCAGACGACTGACTATGGCAATGCAGAAAATATGGAATATTCAGTACCTATGGCATAATACAAACAAATAACTAAAACTAAAGCGGTTATGGGACTGATGATGATGATGATGATGATGAATATATATACAACATATATGTATGGTCTGTGTGTGTCTGTGTGCTTTTATTTATATACATACACGTAGATTTATTATATGGACTTCATGCAATTATATGTAAATATGTCATTAAATCTTTTTATTGCTCAATTTGGTTTACGTTTTATGAGTCTGATCGAAATGAAATTACAAAAGTATTATTTGACAATACTGATTCTAATATGAATACTCTACGGACGTTTAGTAATATTACTTCATCCCCAACTGCAATTTCAGTTTTCTCTAAACTTTGAGAGATGTCTATACGTTTTACACTATCATGGAGAGTCCAGACAATTGCCTGGACATTGGTGTAAACTTTATTCATGTATTCACCCTGCTTGGCGATACACTAACGTCTTCTTCGCCTTCCTGATGTCCTGATGGTAGAACTCCTCCGTCTTGGCCCGAAACCACGTCTACAGATCAGTAATCAAGTTCTGGACGCCAGAAAAAACGTGCTAAGCACATAGTGACTTCTTCCTGTTCCCAATCAAAAACATCTGCTTTGTGCACGTTGTTTTTCTGAAGTAATGGGGAGATCAGAACAAAAAACTAAAGCCAGAAAATGACAGCATAGACAAACTTGGCATGGTTGGGAAGACACAGATCTTGAGACTCAGAACGGGACATTGCAGACTCAAGGCCCTATTCCACATTATGGGTCTTAAAGACATCGTCACGTGCGATTGCCGAGCATGCAGGCAAACACCAGAACATATCCTGCAGGACTGCCCCACTTATGAAAATCAAAGAGAGAAAGTCTGGACAGGGAAACCCCTTGCTAGAGAAGTTGTGGGAGACCGGTGAACACCTGAAACGCAATCTCCTTCGAGAACCAAGCCGGGCTGGAAGCATAGTATCAGTTGATTATACGAGGAGAAGATGAAGATGAATCGACTTTTGTCCTTTGGTCGGTACCGTCGAATCTTCGACGACTTTTGTCCCTTCAATAACCTTAATTTGCTGATTGATATATAAAAAGTGGTCATTATCATGCAGCATGTCCTTTGTAGAACGTCGCTCCCATCACAGTCTGTCTGAAAGAAACTCGTTCTCTTGCCAAAACTCCAGCCTCCGTCACAGTCATACCCAGGCATTCTTAGATATCTTTGTGCCATCGTCTTCTTGGTCTACCTCCTCCTCTTTTGCATGGAAGCAACCCTTCCATCACCGTTCTCTCAAGACCGTTGTGTCTCTTGATGTGACCAAAGTATTTGCATTTTCTAGCCTAAAATGGAATTGATAAACCAGTTCTCCTCTATGCTCAACTATTGCCGAATGCCTATATTTGTTTTTTTCTCTTTCCAGGGTATTTTGAGGATCTTTCTGTAACATTTTGGCTCGAAGGATTCGATTCTTTGTCTAGAAGTTTTGGTAATCGTCCATGATTCACAGCCATAAGCTGCCACAGGGAAAACACAGGCTCTCAAGACTTTTACTTTTATCATTTGGTTGGTGCTCTGCCATAATTTCTTCAGGCTGTTCAGTCTCTGCATTGCCATGGCTAGTCTTCTTCTGATTTCTTTCGAGCAGTCGCCATTTTTGTCAATTCTGGAGCCCCAATCGTAAATGGATCGAAACTTTCAAAGTTCTCGTCTTCTCGAACATTTCTCATTATACATTCCGCAAATATGTTGTACAGAACAGTGTACGATGCGCATGATGTCGAACTTCTGATGTAAACAGCACATACCAACCGTCAAGTTTGGGGAAGTTCCAATATCCTCCAACTCATAGCTTTCTCAGCAGAACGTTGAAAACATGACGAGTGTGAAACGGAATCCGTCCAGAGTTAATCAGCGAGCGGTGATTTAGTTTCTAACAGCTGAAGGATGTCGACCAGTTGACATTCATCGCAGAAAGCAGGCAATGTATAGTGACAAAAGTTTGGCGAACGTAAGCTCCGGAAACTGTCCACACGTATTGCGGCATCAATTTTGGCGATGGCCTCTTCTGACACAACAATATGCGCCTGACCTGGTCTTGGAAGGTCTTTTGTTTACTCACGTCCTTCTGTAAATATTGTTGTCCAGTTCTTCAATGTTGTGTTCGACACACTTTTGTCACCATACATCAAAAGTGACGTCATCATGCGCATCGTATGTATGTTCACTTGTTGCAGTTTGTTCCGATTTCATTTATATATATATATATATATATATATATATATATATATATATATATATGTACATATAAACGAGTATATATATATATATATATATATATATATATATGTGTGTTGTGTGTATGTGTGAGAGAAAAATCACGTTGAACTAGCAGTGTCCACTCAAGACCTTCATTCGCATACATACTAACCATGCATTTAAAAATTAATGTTAATGGCTAATCGATTACTAGGGCCTTAATATTTGCTTTGAATTAGATTAGTCGTATCGCTCGATACCAAGATCCTGGTGGATTGATTACGGCGATATGAAAGATGAGAATACGGTCCATTTTTTTTATCACAGTTCAGATAATTGTACAGTTGAACACGTTATCCAAATCTGCAGTACAAACTAGTGAATCAAGCTATGAAAGACCCCGCAAACCATCAAGTTAATGAGGATAAATATGTCTGATTTCGTAAGAGAATGACGAAGACGATGAGGACGATTGATTTGTTCAATTCAGTGCATTTCACCATGAACGAATGCTTATACTCCACCCAGTGGATCTAAATGGATGTTGAGTGTAGAATGAATAGACCCACTGCACTATCATGTAGAGGAAATGGGACTCTAGTCTGACCAGGACATCGCGTCTAGGTCAAGTACAATATGCTGACGAAGACCACTGTCTGTCTTTCATGCAGCGTTCCATGGAAACATGCTGTTTTCAAAGCAGTCTGGCTAATGAAATGTGGATCGATGTGATACCAGTAGTTGCTTATTTGAATTGAACATATTACCAGAGGAATCGCAAAACTCACACATTGTCGTTGAAACATTATTTATAAACAATATGTACACAATAAACCGTTGAAGGAAACACGTGTTAGCACACACACGGACGTAAACCCGCAAACATGTTTAGAATGTTTTACACACGTTTTCTCAAACATACTTCTTCTTTGTTCGCTCGCAATCTCCCTTACCAAGCCCTGAAAAAAGCTTTGCAAGTAGTGGAATGTAGTCCAGAGAACGGAATGCGTTGTGTCGTGGTTTACAGCTTGACTGCGATATTTGCACCTTTCCGTTCAACACATCCGACTTGAGCAAGCATTTTTGAGTACTTGGTTGTCCTCCCTCTTCGATCCCTTCTACTTAGACAGTGTGCTCTGTTGCAGCCTGTTATCCATGATCACCGCGTGGAAGTGTAGAAGGATCTTGTCAGCTCTGGTTCGCTGACCCTGACGCTAGCAGCCAGCTATGGGTCGCTGACCGCTTTAGTTTATGCGCTACTCAGCGTCTTGATCCCTCTCAAACATAAAGCAAATCTTTCGCATAAGTTGACCTGATCGTAACAATAGACCAGAAACTGATGAAGAAAACAGCGCCATTTCTCAAATGTTGGAACAAAGATAAATTTCTCCCTGAGATCAGTTTGTTCTTCGATCTATCGATAATAGCCTGAAGACACAGAAATACAATGATCCACCACGCTAAACTAAGGAGCTTAAAAAAAAACCACTGAATCTAAAACTGCGACAAAGTAGACCGTATGGTAAGTCACCACTCTGTACATCCGTGTACTCAATGTTCTCTATTTTGAGGCATTCACGTCATGTTTGCTCTGTATTATTTGTCCTCGGTGTTTAAACACGCACACAAAGCCATACGTACCAGCCGGGAAGGGAGAACAAGAAGGCTAGTGAGGAGGACGCGAGAGCAACGTATATAATTGCATTATTTGCTTGGCCTTACTAAAAACATCCAACTTCCTTTTATGTAGATACAATTCTACTTATAAGAAAACAGTAAACAGACATAATGCAACGATTACTACATCTCATCATCAACATGCAGCATGTTCTTGGAAGAACGTCGCTCTAATCCCTCCAAGCTATTCTATATGAATCTCGATCAGAAGTAAGTCTATCCGCCTGCTCCATGTTCATGGTTAAGGTGTTCTGGATGTCTTGTGTTCATCTATGCCTTGGTCGGTCTCTGCCTCGTCTTCCTGGAGCGATGCCCCCCAGAACTGCTTTTTCCAGTCCGCGATGGCGCTTTATGTGGCCAAAAAACCTCAGTTTCCGATACATAACGTGGTTTAAAAACCTGTTTTCTTAGACACTCATATCTTGCAAATTGGCTTTATTCATTATTTTCTTCACACAACGTATTTGTAGGCTTCTTCTGTAGCATTTTCGTCTTTCTTAATACTTGCGTGATAGCCGATATCTAACATACGTACATTTCCACAGGAAATATGCATGTTCTTAGGATATTCAATTGTAATTCTTTGTTAGTATTGTGCCACACATTTTTCATACTACTCAGTTTATGCATTGTTATGGACAATCTTAGTCCAACGTTTGTTATCATAGAGTCAAAGTTTTCAAAGTAATCCACGTGTTCAATTCTTCATTGCCAATAATAATCTTGGGTTGAGGTCTGTGTTCTGCAACTAACAATCCTAAATCACTGCAAGGTGTCTCTTGCCACCCAGTGCTTTTGTGGGATGGGCTGGAACAAAAGTATGTGAACAAATGTACAAGGGACGCTATGCACGAATAGCTTAAAGACTAATGTCTGGTCACGCAAGTCAAACTGATCGGACATGTTGGTCAGGATGAGGTAAAATATTCTAGCCAAGATCAGGTAAAATATACTAGCCAAGATCAGGTAAAATAAACTAGCCAAAACCCCAATCTCACTTCCCCGCTGGTCTCCGGGGAAACGGGCTGTTTTCATAGCAGCCTGGCAAGCGAGGTGGGGAATCAACGTGGTTCCCGTAGTAATGAGAGGCACGCAGAAGAAGCCAAACATAACACAACCACCCGAAGGACACTGGACTACTTTCATCAGCCCGTTCGGGATATGAGAGGAAAGCTACTGCAACCCGGCACTTGGCGTACTTTTTAGGACGTACCAACGAGTAAACATATTCATAGTGTGCATTCAACAACATCACAATGAACACCGAAAGATTGACTGCATCTCAGAAAAGACCATAATATAATCATGAAGCTTGTGACGAAACCTTCTACTATTTCTAGTCTACATTTTATTTCCTAAACATAAATAATTTATCAACGCTATTTAATCTTTATCTCCATTGCAATAAACACAGGCAAACACATTAATTCTAACCAAGTTTACGTACCAAAACAATGTATCAACGGTTTTTCTGACTGAAAGATCTACAATTTCCAGAAATGAACATCTTTAACCTGTTTACTTTGTAATAACAAAATCTTAAATTTCGCAGATATGAATCTTGTATCCAAGCACATATGCAAATGGGTGTCACAAAACACTAAGCAATGCACACCAAAAAATAGAATTCCTAAAAAAGATCAAACATCCTGTTGGCACACACACGAGCGTACCCTTCGAACATGTGTAGAATGTACCCAGAATGCTTCCTCGGATACTTCTGGGTCGCATAAGATGGTCTTGTCGAAACAATAGTCCCTTCCCAGCTGAATAATACGACGCCATTTTTCAAACATTCGAAGAAACGCAAGGGTCTCCGTCAGCACAGTCTGGTCTCCGATCTATCGATAATAAGCCCGGGGACAGATTCAAACAATCAGCCACCACATTAAACAGTGGAGTTTAAAATCACTGAATCTAAAACTACACCAAAGTAGCTCGTTTGTCAAGCCACCACTGTGTACGTCCCTGTACCCAATCGTCTCCTATTCTGGTGTATTCACGTCATGTTTGCGCTGTATTATTTGTCCTCGCTGTTTAAACACAAGCCTGGGAGGGAGAAATTGGACGGCAGTTGGGAGGATCGAGAGATCAACGTACAATTTTATTCTCTTTCTCATTTTATATTCAAACCCACACACGGATTTTTGTCATAAATTAAAACGCGCATTACCGATATGTAAAAGCAAATATGAGAGCGAAGTAAGCCGAATAGGTGGGTCATGATGATCTACACAGAACTGATGAAGAAAGATGTGCTCTTACGAATAACGCAAATTTAAACTATAAATTTCAATGGTCCATTTCTGGAAGGACCTTTATAAGTGAAGTCAACGGTATGACCTGATGAAAGCCAGTTAATAAAAGTCAGATCGCAGACAATATTATATTAATTATATTTTTGTGCGTGTTTGTTTGATTGTTAATGTCTTTCGTTTAGAGAAGGAATACTTCTTTCAATCAACGAATTTACTTATATCAGAGTTCGTAAACTTACAAAATGTTTGCATCCAGGACTAAAATCTTGAAAATAGATAAAAAGCACTTTGTTCTGATAAAAGGTGGCCTGCAATAAAACAACTGAAATGATCTATTTTGCTTTAGGCATTCTATTATGACGTTTAAAATGTGGGTAAACAACGAATTGCAATACTAATGACAAAAAGCTGAATTGAGAACATATAGCCAACGCATTTAAAGCTAACACATATCCTGGCTAGAAACTAGTACTAATAACTGGACCACAATATCATTAATAAGCATGCAATTATTCCTTCCAACTTTCGCATGTAATACTTCATTGACAAAAAGTCAAGGACAAACACATAAAAACGAGAATGCGGACATTGGTTCCTGATGAATGAGGAATAGATTCAAATCTGGGTGTGAGAACGTCATGGAAACATGCAACAAGTCCCTCATAACAAGTCCAAAGAATTAGTCCTAAAAACAAAACGTTAATACAAAGGGGAAAAAGGAATGATTCTAAATATAAATATCTGACCCAAAACACGGGCTTTAGTTCGAGGAAAAATACATAAAAGTTCTCTAAGTGACTTGCGCAACATTACGAGCCCAAAGGATGCCAAGGTGACGCTTGGATGTGCTGTTGGTGGAATGTCTCGGGAAGTGGTCCTTGTTTTAGGCCTAGGAATGAGGCCCAATTTTTTTTCTGTTATTGATTATTTTGAACATTTGTAACGCCCTGCTACAGTGAACGAGTCTATGCTCTAAGCATTAATACAATATTCTATTTACTCGACCGTTCTGCTAAATTTGTGACATTAGTAAAAACTATGCTTAATATATATATATATATATATATATATATATATATATATATATATATATATATATATATATATATATATATATCATCATCATGTCCTTTATAGGACGTCGCTGCGATCCCAGTCTGTCTGAAAGAAATTATTTCCCTTGCTAAAACTCCAGCCTCCACCAGTCATACCCAGGCATTCCTAGATATCTTGGTGTAATCGTTGTCTTGGTCTCCCCTGCCTCTTTTACCTGGCACCATGCCTTCCATCACTGTTCTCTCGAGACTGTCGTGTCTCTTGATGAGACCAAAATATTTACATTTTCTTGGCAAAATGCAATGGATAAACCAGTTCTCCTCTATGTTCAACTCTTGCAGAATGTTTATATTTGGCCGTTTCTCTGTACAGGGTATTCTGAGGATCTTTCTGTAACATTTTGACTCGAAGGATTCGATTCTTTGTCTATATGTTTTGGTAATCGTCCATGATTCACAATCATACGCTGCCACATGAAAAATACAGGCTCTAAAGATGTGTATATATGCTATATAAGCAAACCGCACATGCAGAAGGTAAGTGACTGCATCCCAATTTGCATGCATTGAGAATGGTGTCTTTTACATTTTACCTAACCAGGTGGTGCGTTGACCCGGCCTATAACAGTGAATCGCAAAAATGCGCCTGTGTCTACGCATGTGAAAGGCTTCAATTGCTTCTGATTGCTCTGCAGAATAGTTCAGGTTTCAGAAGACCGAACTGCAATAGCAATACATGTACACATCCTATAAAGGTTTGTGTTGAAACATATTGGATATGAGACTTGATAGTCACATGAGATAACAGATTGAATGGTGCTATTCTTTATATCGTCTGATTATCAGAGTGGCAAGTGACCTTGCCTCATCTTGCAAATAAACCGAGTTGGGCCCAGGTTATCAGGAAGCGAAGGGTAATCTGGGCAAAGTGAAATATACTGATAAAGACCTCACACCCAGTCCACGTTGGTGCACCTCGAAACAGGTTTTGCCACTGCGGTCTGATCAACGAGGAGTGGATCGACACTAATCTCAAGTGATGCGCTTACTGAGCAGTCTCGTATGGCACTACAGCCGGAAGGACGCTGCCGGTTCATTTTATTAAATATTTCCTATAGAGTTTCCTTGAAACGTGTAGTGTTCAGAGCAGTCTGGCTGACGAGGGACAGGATCGACATGATCACCGTAGTAGCGTCACGAAAATGAGGTCAAACATAGCATAGCCTCCCTGAGGACCACGGTTCACCTTCATCAGCACACTCGGGATGTGAGGACAGCTACTTCAATCGCCACTTAACGCCCTTTTCAAGGCGCACAAAAGAGTAAACTTTCTCAATGTGGGCATTAAACAATAACAAATATGTCTAGGGATATAAAAAGAATCACTGTAACCTGCCACGAAAGAAAAGTCGTCATGGGTTTACTCAACTCAGTCGAATAGATGCGAACAACAACGACCCCCATTTTCGACATGTTCAAGTCTACCAATATGTAAATTGGTACTTGGCTTATTGTTGAAAGAAAAACAATGAAGATCGGTCCCGGCAATCCATTTTCTACAAAAACGGAGAAATACTACACTAATATCTACATATATATCTTCTTCTTCTTTTTCTTCTTCTTCTTTTTTTCTTCTTATTCTTCTTCGTACGCTATTAATGTATAATAATTCATAATTCATCATAGACGGCAATGTCTGTTATGGCACCACCTTTACCATCTACCCTGCACTCTCTCATCTCTCTTAATTATACTCCTAGTGGGTGACACTCTAGTACTAATGCAAGGCAAACGTAGTTAGATATTTAACAGTAATATTAATAGGCAAAGGTATATAGTTTTCTAACAACTAAAAATACTATCAAAAGGCAACGTTAGCTATTTATAGTTAGTTATTAAACATTACTTTTAACATGCAGTTATTAAATTTTCTAATAGTAACATTAACAGGCAAGGGCAGTTAGATTTTTAATAGGACTATTAAAAGGCAATGTTTATTTTCAAGCAGTACTATTAACAGACAAAGTTAGTTAGTTTGTTAACAGTACTTTATACGGGCAATGCTAGTTTTAGAACAACACTATTAACAGACTAGTACTCATCACGGAGGCAGCCACAGACTTCAATAAAATGCTAGCAGTGCTCCACCGAGGGGGGAACGAAATCGGGACTCTAAGTGAACACGTCCAAGACGAAAGTCATCCTCAATCGATTCGCTTCCCGCGGCCCAGTTTTCCTAGATGGAGAGAGACTGGACGACGTAGACGAGTACATCTACCTTGGACGTCTGCTCCACATGCAGCATGACTTGAGCCCAAAGTTGACAAGATGGCGTCGCGCGGGTTGGACGGCTTTCTCTTCAACTCCATAGTACTACCTGCAATATTATATGCGGCGGAAACATGGACACTCACGAAAGAGATGGATTCCAAACACATAGTGACCCAAGCCTTCCTTTAGAGACGCGTGGTCGGCCTCACGTTTCATAGCCAGCGCACATATATTCTTCACAACTCGGACAAACGTCAGTTGTCTCTGGTGGAAGATGATGTCATTTATGCAGACAAGATGAAACGATGCTGGGAGGCGGGGGACCGGGGGTTTGGCAAGGCACTTACTGCGAAGAACGGATCATTGGAGCGACAGCAATATGGTACCCCAGAGACAAGAAACTACCACGGGGAGGAACACCAAAACGTTCCGACTCCCTTCCATCCCACAACAACATTCTCGATACCACAGAAGGGCGACTCATTATCCACTGGTCGACCATAACCCAAGACAGAGACCATTGGAAGAGAAGTTAGGATCTGCAACGATGTAAGCGCCGATGAAGAACTACGTCCAGTGATCTAGTACTCCAGTAATAACAGGCAAAGTTAGTTAGTTGTCTAACTACTATCAAAATAAAAAGTTAGCTATTTATAGTTATTTTTCAAAGAGTACTTTATAAACATGCTCATTTATTTAGTTTTCTAACAGTGCTATTAATAGGCAAAGGTAAGTAGATTTGTAAGAATACGCTCGGAACACATAGAAAGGAGAGTCACAAAGCAATCGTAATGTTTTTATATTAACACAACATGCCCTATGAAGGTTATATTTTTTTTACTCCTGGTATATACTAGACAAGAAAGTGAAGCACAAAGATAAATATTGAAAATGATAAACACATGAAGATTGAGTTGGGTAGGACACAATATCCCACATGAAAGTCTTCTACCAGAGAGCAAGATCCAGGGCAAAAGAGAAAGTGAGCTATCAAAACTCACCTTTACATCTCAGGCACACAGAAACATTGAAGTACGAAACTATGCTGAAATGAACGGAGCTGCGCCGCGCGCGCGCTATGTTGCTTCAAATCAAAACCGTAATTTTATATGCACTTTAAAATTTATTAAGACAAAGTAGCACAACTGAATAAATTGTCGACGTAGTGTTCATTACGTTTGAAACACAAGTCTCCGATCGTATAACATGTGCAAAGATTCTTCTAGAAAGAAAGTATTATAGTCGTTTGCGTAGCCACTCATGTACCGAGTTGGTGTTTTAATTCACGAGTCAGCTGTATTGTCGCCCACTTCAATCAAATACACTTTGCTGAATTGAAGCAAATCATGGCGATTTGTCATCACACTGCTGCAGTTGACTCTGGTAGGTATGTCTGCCCCGGTTGAGAAGAGTTTGTCACAGAACTCACAGCATGTCGGATCCTCCTACTTCACTCGTACACTTGTTGGAGTGACAAGCCTACATCTCCCAACCGAAATAGGAAATTTGTACAACTCTAAACTTCAATATTAGCTAAGTTCCATTCATTGTTGAAAGTGCCGACACCATTAAATGAACTCCGTAGCTAATGCAGCTATTCAGAAATGTAATTCTGATCTCGTCAGGTAACCAGTGGGATCCTTGGAAAGGAGAAGGCAGATGAGCTCGCAAAAGCCGGTAGAGGTGGCTCACATACTCGCCATCCACAAAGCTATACAAAAAGAAAAGCACTCATCGAGAGATCCACTAGAACGAAATGGAGAGACTAGCACAGAGAATACAAGTCAGAAAATGAGAGCATAGACAAACTTGGCAGAGATTGGCAGACATAGACCCGAACTTTGCTGACTCAAGGCCTACCTTCACAGAATGGGTCTCAGAAATACCGCACCGGGCGACTATGAAGCATCCAAGCAGCCATCAGAACATCATGGCTTCACAAGCACCCATCGTGGGCCCATTAGTGATGGATAGAAGTGACATTTTGAAATCAATCAATGTCCGCCTGCTAGATGAGGACACCGCAAAAGATGAAGCAGCAATCCACAGACTGCAAAGTTTCGACATTAAAAGAGGTTCGAGCAGAGTATGGGGCATGAGAGGACGGAGCAGGAGAGTGTACAACCAGCGAGCTACAGGGACCATAATCATCCATATTTTACGGCATTTGATGAGAGACTGAGCACCTATGGGTAGACCTGGAGTGCAGTGACGTCGATTCTTGAAAACAGAAACAGACAGTAAAAATATAGGAAAAGGACAATTTGGACGGCACAAAGGTAACAGAAAGGCAATTTAGACGGCTCAACATTAGTAGGAAGACAATTTAGACGGTACAAATTTAGGAGTAGTACAGTTTAGACGGCGCAAAGGTAGTAGGAAGACAATTTAGACGCACTAGGGTAGTAGGAAGACAATTTAGACGGTAACAATTTAGGAGGAGAGCAATTTAGTCGGCACAAGGGTAGTAGGAAACTATTTAAAAGTAAAGTAAAGTAAAGTAACCCATAGCATTACTGCCGTAGGCGTGTGAGGTGTTAGCGATCTCATATTTCAAAGGCTCGGCTATATGATGGCGGTAGCCATCTCCTCTCCATCGCCGCTTTTATTTCCTGGACTGAACCGGTACCCATTTATGGTCGACCAGGGTGCCGTTGCGGTCGGAAAAAAAACATCTCCGCCTCAACTTGGGAATGAACCCAGGACCACTCAGATGCGAAGCAAGCTCGTTATCCACTGCGCTAAATAGGAAACGATTTAGACGTTACAAAGGTAGTAGGAAGAAAATTTAGACGGTACAAATTTAGTAGGTAGTAGGTCATTGTTCCATCCAGCAAGAAACCAGCTGCAGATGTGTCCCTGCGCTTTGTAATAAAAGATAATAAGATAATAAAATTGTAATAATAAGGTAGGTCATACAGTGGATCCAATCCCACTGCAATATTGAAGGTAATGAAGCTGCAGACAAACTAACAAAGAGTGGAGGAGCATCCCCACAAACAGACCTGAGTATCACATATAATGAGGCCAAGACCATAATTAGAAACCAACTTCAGGGTAAAATGGGCTGATCAACACCTTGACTTCCGAAAAGAAGACAGCTACTATAACTTAACTAGAGAAGAGCAAGTCATCATCGTCAGACTGAGAACTGGGCATAACAGACTCAAGAGTCATCTTTACAACAAAATGAGGATTGGGGAAGATGACAGGTGTCTATGTGGGGAGCATATCATCACCGTGGAACACATCCTACAAATCTGCATGCTTACGCAGGAAAACAGAGAACAATGCTGGCCTCGTGAGACAGATACGGGACAGAAGCTGTATGGAGATGAAGCAGCCTTACAAACAACGGTGTTCTTTGTAAGAGAAACCGGAACCTTGATGTGAGGATGAACGAAGAAGAAGAAGAAGTAATAAGATAAATGTAGACATGCTCTATTGATATTCTGCCTCTATAAGTCGATTTACAGCCTGACATAGTACTAGTCTTTCCTACATATTTCGGGACTTAAAGGAAGATGATCCAGTATTTTTAACATATACATAATCGTGGATACGCATGCGTGGTATAGGAGGAGCTTATATAAACATAGGCTCATTCAGAATCTAGTGGATGAAAGTTAACAAATATTGAATCACGGAAGGAAGAAGTCTTGCTCAAGCAGTTGAGAGGCGTGGTTGGCGAAGAAGTTTATAAAGATATGTTTGCTAGCGATGAATGGATTTGATAAGACGAGACGAAAGAGAGAGTAAAAGGGTAAGAGTGGTTAACGGGTTACAAAGGATAAAATACTTCATGTCATTAACTACGACTAAAAGGTTAGTGCATGTGGCTAGCAATCTCTAGATGTAAAAATATCCCAATTGCAAATGATTGGATAAAGGCTTGCCGCTGCAGTGCTGGTCCTATGCTTCCCTTGAAGAACATCACTGAATTATTATCATCACGTAGGAAATGATAAAAATATCAGTGGTTCCCAATACTTCACTTATTGTAGACTCCTAGACACATATGAGAATGCGGGGATGGCTGTAGTCGAGGGGTAATGCACTCGATTCTCAAAGCGATTAACAGAAACGTTGGGCGATCGAATACCGGAAGATACAAGCGAGCCCTGGTCTCAAGGGAGGTAATACCAAAGTGTCTGCAACCTGAGTTACCTCCAGTCGTCTTAACTGATCGTATTGCCACTGACCCAAAGTAGCTCTGGACGAGAGAGTGAGGTTGATGATCAGAGCTGTTACTCCTCACTTTAATCCATATACAGCGCAAGTTAAATCATCAAGACACGTGATTATGACGCCATCATTGGAAAAAGCATTGGAAGAAAGACATTGGAAGAAAGTAATTGGAAGAAATACATTAGAAGAATGACATTGGAAGAAATACATTAGAAGAATGACATTGGAAGAAATACATTGAAAGAAAGTTATTGGAATAAAATACATTGGAAAGAAGTTTTTGGAAAAATACATTGAAAGAAAGTTATTGGAAGAAATACATTGGAAGAAAAGCATTGGAAGAAAGGCACTGGTAGAGATATTGGAGACAAGGCATTGGAAGATAGACATTGGAAGAAATACATTGGAAGAAAGACAGAAAATTGGCAGAACAACAATAAAAATAATCGGTACTGACTGACGAGGAATGAAAAAAAAAGAAATAGTTAAAAGTATGGTCAGATACCACGGTCTGATGAAAGCAGAAACGAAACCTTCGTTACGAACACAAGGTCTTTATCAGGGACATCGAACATCAAAAATATAACTATTACAACCACTGCTGCTACCTCTACTACTACTACTACTACTACTACTACTACTACTACTACCACTACGATGACTACTACTACTACTATTACTACTACAACAACTACTACTACTACTACTAATACTAATTCTACTACTTATACCTTTACTTATTCCACTATAACTACTACTACTCATAACTTTACTTCTATGACTATAACTACTATTACTACTACTACTTCTATTACTACCACTAATATTACTATTGCTTCTACTATTTATACTATTACTACTACTACTACTGTAACCACTGATATACCTACAATAGCTACCACCATTACAACTACTATAACTATCATAACAACTTAGTAACAACTTAGTAGTAATACTGCTACTACTACTAATAGCTTTACTTTTCCACTATAACTACTACTACTTATACCTTTACTTTTACCACTATAACTACTACTATTACTACTATTACTATCTCTATTACTACTACTATTACTACTACTACTATTACTATTGCTACTACTACTATTACTACTATTACTACTACTACTACTACTGCAAACACTGATATACCTACAACAACTACCACTATTACAGCAACTATAACTATCATAACAACTAGTTTGTGACTGTATTAAACCAAACTGCCATTTACTTCTAATACAAACCAGAAAAATTATATATTCTCTTTCGAATCCAAGGCCGGAATGCAGGAATAAAGAACAGATCGGTTGCTATATTTGTCACACTAAATAATATGTTCTATATTCATTTCCGTTATTTCACAATAATTTCTATACTAAACATTTAAGACACTTGTCAGTCTAACATTGCAAAATATGTAAGGGATGATAGCCTTCTGTCTCTCACATGCACTGGTAAAGATCCAGGTGTGTACACTTGAAAGCCTTAGGCAAGCACCACCAAGGCAGAAGTACCTGATAAGAATAGCGTTTAATAATTACACAGTCATATATTACCAACACAGTGGCACATGTTGGACCGATGGTCCCCAACTCAAAATATTCTGAGGACATCACGAAGTCGAGGGCATCAAAGGAGGCACGTACGCAATGCCGATGTCACAAAAATCGTAACAAAATAATGCCGATAAGATTCTGTTAGTAGAAAGCCAAATGAAATAGCACAGAGATCAGAGAAAACCAATTTCGATAACGCAATAGTAGTAACAAATCAATTTTCATGACACAATGGTAAGTGGGAAATCAATTTTCAATACACAGTGATGAAAGGAAATCAATTTTCATGACACAATGGTACTAGGAAAACAATGTTGATGACATAATAGTAGTTGGAAACAAATTATGATGCACAACAGTCGTATGCAAATCAGAAAGAATAAGGGTAGAAGGAATCAACTTAGACGGCACAAGAGTAGCAGGGAGACAATTTAGACGGCACAAGAGTAGCAGGGAGACAGTTTAGACACCACAAGAGTAGCAGGGAGACAATTTAGACACCACACGAGTAGCAGGGCGACAGTTTAGATACCACAAGAGTAGCAGGGCGACAGTTTAGACATCACAAGAGTAGCAGGGAGACAGTTTAGACACCACAAGAGTAGCAGGGAGACAATTTAGACACCACAAGAGTAGCAGGGAGACAGTTTAGACACCACAAGAGTAGCAGAGAGATAGTTTAAACGACACATTTTGGAGAAGGACAATTTAGACGGGACGAGGGTAGTATTAAGACAATTTATTTGGCACAAGGATAGAAGGAAGACTATTTAGACGGCACAGATGTAGTATAACAACAATTTGTTGGCACAGAGGTACCATGAAGACAATTTTGACGGTACAGAGGTAGTATGACGACAATTTAGACAGCACAGAGGTAGCACGAATACAATTTAGACGGCACAAGGGCAGTATGAAGAAAATCAGAAAGGTCAAATGACAAAGTTATGACAATTTGGATGATACAATGATAGAGAGAAGACAATTTGGATGATACACAGATAGACGAATGATAATTTGTATGATACAATGATACAGGGATGACAATTTGGATGATACAATGAAAGAGGGATGATAATGTGGATTATACAATGATACAGTGATGATAATTTTGATCATACAATGATACAGGGATGACAATTTGGATGATATACTAATACATGGATGATGATTTGGATGATACAATGATACAGTGATGACAATTTGTATGATACAATGAAAGAGGGATGACAATTTGGATGATACAATGAAAGAGGGATGATAATTTGGATGATACAATGATGACAATTTGGATGATACAATGATACAATGATGATAATTTTGATGATACAATGATACAGGGATGACAATTTGGATGATACAATGATACATGGATGACAATTTGGATGATATAATGATACATGGATTACAATTTGGATAATACGATGATAGAGGATGACAACTTGGATGATATAACGATAGAATGATGACAATTTGGATAACACGATGCTAGATAGATGCCACACTGCTAAAGGGTATTAATAAAACAATTCAGGTGGTACAAGCATAACAACAATACAATTCCGATGACGATGAAGATGTCGGACGACTATCCAGATCGCATAAACGTTGTAGAAAAACACGTTCAATAGTATAAAAAAAACTCACAAGGAAGAAAACATGGATTCACAAAGATCGTGAAAAGACGATTTTATAGGGTCGCACTAAAACAATATTTAAAGCCAAATGTCATACAATTAGAATTAGGGATCAAGATGGTGAGCAGCGCATGAGCTGCAGTGGTCAGCGACCCATAGCTGACTGCTAGCATCAGGGCCAGCGAACCAGAGCTGTCAAGACCCTTCTACACCTCCACGCGGTAATCCTGGATAACAGGCTGCAGCAGGGCAGACTGGCTAATGAGAAGGGATCGAAGAGGTAATGCTAACTTGGTACTCATAAAATGCTTGCTGAAGTCGGATGTGTTGGACCGAAAGGTGCAAAATATCGCAGTCAAGCTGTAAACTACGACACAACGCATTGCGTTCTCTGGACTACATTCTGCTACTTAAGCCATTTCAGGGTTTGTAGCAGGAGATCGAGAAAGAACGAAGCGAAGCTAAGCCATACAATTAGAATTACTGTACACATATTTGTTAAAGATATTTCGGTAGAAACGCCGTTCTTCCGTTATTTGACATGTGTAAGACTTCTACAACTGAGTTACTTATAAATGATTATTGGAAGAATACATTTGTTTTACTAATTAATGTCATTCTTTCTGAATGTCGCATTTAGTCTGCGCTTTCAGTGATGTTGGTATCATTTTAGTTTTGGAGGAAAACATTTGAACTTAGTTATGACAGTATAATATCGATCTACAATAGCGTTTATTATTGATGATTACATAGTTATATGATTCTGGAATTGAGTGCCACTTGGAGGGCCGTTTGTAGATAGGTGTCCGCGTGTATGATTCGAAACGACTGGTTAAAATAAACAGATATCAAACACGGAAAACAAAATGCAAATTAGGTAAACTCACGCGATGTATATTAAGGAGTTATTCTATCGTCTTCCAGATCAACAGGGGAATCTTGTGTAACAAAACCCTACCAATGGATTTTTTTGTTGCGTTCGCCTTATTTCTCTATACCCCAAGGCGGTGTGCATTGCACTGTGGTTTTTATTTTGCGCCTGTTGGCCCAGTGCATCCGACTTCGACATGTATTTTATGTAATGATCTGCTTCCTCCAGTATTTTCTAAGGGTTTGCTTCCCCGGGGTAACGTCCGGTTCTGTGATGGGGATCGAACCCAGCACCTTGTGGTTTTTTGTGAGCCGTATCACTTAACCACTTGCCCACGTCGTCCCAATCAATGGATTTAAGTAAAAGAGTTCATGGATGCTACATGAAACCAGTACCGATCTACGGCAACGAGTTATGGACGATCAGTTGGCAAGTACATGGATTATTGGCGTGATTGGTAATGTAGTTTTATAGAAGAAGGTGGACAATTCCATGGACTGCAAAGAAAGCTAATAACGTGGTTCTTGATGAGGCACAGAGACAAAGACAGCTCATGCACAAATTAGGACATATCAGTCATCCTTTTTCGGGCATGTCATGAGAAGAGGCATGTGGGAACACACGATAACAACGACTAGAATCGCAGAGCAGATGGACAGAGGGAGGCAAAGAGATACAAATATTGGACAGCTTGAAGATATAGCCTGGAAGACGATCAACGGCGGAACTGATGAAAGACACACGTGATAAGAGGAAGCAGAGGTTCGTTATCGTCAACACCAACCTGCACTTGATGATCCTGACACTAATATAACATCACGCATTAAAATGTATCGGCATATGATGTATGCTTCGAAAAGGAATTGATATATTTAGTATTATATTCCCTCTTTAAAACGCTACATTTTCTTTTTTTGTTTTAAGCTTGCAGACGTCAAATTGAATACAGTATTCATAGTAGTTATCAGTATTTATTGGCATATCGATAAAATTGCTTTCTTTTTCGAGGAACGGTAGCGGCGAGAAACTTATATGTTGTCTCTGTTCATTGTGCGTTAGCTAATTTTGCAGCATATGTTAATAAGTATCGGAATTAATTAGTGTTTCAAGTCTTTAAATTGTTGAACTATCTCAAACTATTGTGACTTACGCGAAGTCTAAAGATTACCACCTGTTCACTTCTGTTGAGCTGGTAATATGAAAACGTTTCTTGACGACCTAGATTCTCTGCTTCCAATTTGCACCTGTGTCTGCTAACATTACAGCTTGTAGTTTTTTCATAAATGTGACCAAAAGGTCATACAGGTGACCTTTTCATTGATACGGCAACCCCATGGAAAAGATTTCATTTAGTTATTTATTGATTCCCTTTGTAACTACAAGTGAAGCATAGGGGTACCACTACAACTCAACTGACACATTTACATGGAACCTATATACAAGGATCCTTATGTTTTTTCTTTTTCAGCGTTTGATATGTAAAGGGCGTTCCAACGTGGTGTGGGAGGCTGCGTTTCTTCGTCTTTCGGCCCGACACATCCTATTTTTTAGCTGACTGTTTAAAGCATAGGTTTGTCTTTTCAATGCGATCCTTGTTGTCTTAGCCAGACTACATTAGTCTAGTAAGTTTCCAGGACCGTCATATGGAGGTGAAATACGGTCTTGGTCAGCTCTGGTTCGCTGACCCTGGTGCAAGCAGCCATCCACCGTCGCTGGCTACTGTTAGCTCATTCACTGTTACTGCATCTTCTACTTCAGTGTCGGTTTCAAAAGCAATGATTGTTCATATGAGGAGATTGCTGGCCACAATTAGAACTCACTTTAGTTGCCTTTCACGCCATGCTTGGAAGATTATTTTTGTCCTATTGATTTAAAAATTAATACCATGGTGGCGAAAACAATGTCCGTTTTATATAAATACCGTTGTCGCCGTACGACTTTATTCCCATGGCTAGTGTAGTCTTGGTTCTAAATGATGTTACAACAGGGAGTTGGGCTTGACAATGAACTCTCAACACCAACTAAATGCTCCCATGGCGTGCGTATCATATAGCCTATAACACTAAAGTCCATCTACTGGCCTTCGCGCTGCAGAACTGTTTTGACTAACAGGAGAAGGGCGGTGGGGGGGGGGGGGGGGGATGAGGCGAGCACTGGTGTCTTAAAACCAGTAGTTTCTGGCAGATGGGACTCGAAAGCCTAGGAAGGCAGCTCATCTAGGAGAAGCAAAACTGATTTCAAACCATCTGAAGCCTTGCAGATATGATACTGGCGTATCTTGACGGGTTTTTATCAGATATGGCTGTGCATCCTGTTTTCGGATAATTCTGAAAGTTGGTCATCGTCTACCAAACCTGACATTAGTCTCAGAAAGTTGGTCAGCGTCTACCAAACCTGACAATAGTCTCAGAAAATTGGTCAGCGTCTACCAAACCTGACAACAGTCTCAGAAAGTTGGTCAGCGTCTACCAAACTTGAAAGTTGGTCAGCGTCTACCAAACCTGACAACCGACGCAAGAGGATACAACGCGTTATCCTAGAGCGAGGAAAGACAACCCCAGCTGAATGTTGTGGCAGACCAGACCAGGTTCTTAGCCTTGATTGGCGGCTGGTCTAGGAGTGAGGCCCTGAGGGGCGAACATATATAGCATTGCTCTACTGATCCGGCAGCTTCTGCAGCTTGCCTTGTTCTAAATGTATTGGTATCACCTTTCCCTTGAAGCAAATAAGGCAGACCGACAGAGGGACCATACATGGTCTCTTTATTTCTGCACGGGTTTTGTCCTAAAAACACAATTACTATCGTTGGACAAGACGGAAATAGCCAATGGGTGTGGTCTAGGAGTGATTATTATACGGAAGACTTCAGGCCGCCTCGCCACTGCTATCGCCACGTCATATTAAGGCGATGCTTTTTTTTCATAATCAGCAGAAAAACAGCATTTGCCTTAGCAGGAATTCGATCCTCTGCCCTCGCTATCAACACCACATGCAACGACACAATTCGGCCACGCGCTGCTTTTATTTAAATACGTTCACGTACATTTTTAATAACAGATAATGAAACACTGTTTTCGATCTTAACACATCTTAAATATAGCATTGCTACAAACGATCAAAAAACGAATTACAGCGCTAATCACACGAACATAATCTATTAGTCCTGAAATCTTTCTGGGAATGCAGAACCTTTAACATTTTGATATCGAGGAAGTGGCCTGTAAAAGTACAGCGTTTATAAAAACAGTCTGAATCTGACTGCACCGAACAGGTAAACATTGGAATCCTGGCCAGACATCAAACATAGCAGGTAGGTAACTCGGTCTACCTGCGTGACAGGTATAACTGCAAACTACTTTTGTTAGTGACTGACATCAGTGGTTAATGCCACACTACGTGCATAAATACCAGAGGTGTTTTTACAGGTGAAAGGAAAGGCAAGGCAGAGGGCTGGAAAAGGGGTCGTTATGGTGGTTTGCAGGGGTCCTGGGTGGTCAATGTGTGTCCACACGTTAGCACATGTTGGTAGTTTCTTTCATCACTAGGGCCATATGAACTTGGTTGTTCTCGAGCCGTGCCACTGCCCAATCTCTTCTCTCTTTATATCTCTTTCTGTCTTTCTCATTATATATATATATATATATATACATATATGCAGAATTGACAAAAATGGCGACTGCTCGAAAGAAATCAGAAGAACAATGGCCATGGTAATGCAAAAACTGAGCAGCCTGAAGAAATTATGGCAGAGCACCAACAAAATGATAAAAGTAAAAGTCTTAAGAGCCTGTGTTTTTTCTGTGGCAGCTTATGGCTTCGAATCATTGACGATTACCAAAATTCCAGACAAAGAACCGAATCCTTTGAATCAAAATGTTACAGAAAGATCATCAGAATACCCTGGACAGATAAAAAGACAAATCTAGACATTCGGCAAGAGTTGAGGATAGAGGGAAATGGTTTATCAATTCCATTTTGGCTAGAAAGTGCAAATACTTTGGTCACATCAAGAGACACAAAGGTCTCGAGAGAACAGTGATGGAATGTATAGTGCCAGGCAAAAGAAGATGGGGTAGACCAAGAAGACGATATCCAGGAATGCCTAAGTATGACAGTGGCGGAGGCTGGAGTTTTGGCAAGGGAAAGAGTTTCTTTCAGACGGACTGTGATTGGATCGACGTTCTATAAAGGGCATGCTACATGATGATGATATATACGTACATAAATATAACAAGTAAAGATGTAAAGATTACGTCAACACGTGAGTGACATTTTCATAATACGGTATTGGCCCAAAATTTATCTTGACCAATGAATTTTCTATTCCATATTATTCCTGTACCCAGTTTGTGAGGCTCAATCGACTGCAGGTGCCGTTGCACAGCCGAACAAATACCGCACCAACTGTGGACCGAAGCACGATCGCTTGGGTAGAGAGCAAGTGCACTAGTCACTTGACAACCTGGGTTTTATATACAAGGCGTGTTCAAATGAAACCGGACATAAGTGCACCAAGTAAACATACGTACGATGCACATGATGAAGTCACTTCTGATGTAAACAGCACATACCAACCGTCAAGTTTGCAAAATGTCCTTATCCTCTGACTCATAGTTTTCTCAGCAGACCGGTAAAAACATGGCGGGTGTGATACGGAATCCGCTCAGAGTTAATCAGCGAGCGGTGATTTGGTTTCTAACAGCTGAAGGATGTTGACCAGTTGACATTCATCGCAGAATGCAGGCAGTGTATGGTGACAAAACTGTATCGAAGACAACAGTGAAGAACTGGACAAAGATGTTTAAAAAAGGACGTGAGTTAACGGCCGATCTTCCGAGACCAAGTCACGCGCATATTGTTGCGTCAGAAGATGCCATCGCCATAATTGATGCAGCAATTCGGATGGACCGTCGCCGGAGCTTACGTTCGCCACACTTTTGTCACCATACACTGCCTGCATTATACGATGCATGATAATGACATCTTGCGAAATTAGGTCCGGTTTCATTTGAACATTCCTCATAGTATGTCCTTTGCAGAGCCTCGCTTCTGACAACCCTCAACCTAGTTGGCTGTTACACGGTTTTAGGTAGGCGCGCAGTACAGTAAGTTGTCATTACTTTCCGTACGGAGAGGTGATATCTCAGGAACAGCAAGACTAATCGTATCTGCAGAGCTGGACAAGACGGGATTCGAACCTGTTGGGAAGTTTCACCCCTATGCTGCAATGTCTGACTGTGCTCTATTATGTTATTGCATATCCATCACCATGTCTTTGCTGTGGTTTATTTATAATTTTTCATTTGGTTCATGTTTGCCGTCGATGATATTTGTACCAAGTTCATGTCAGTTGTCTCTGTTAATGGTGTTGAGGCTTCTCTAGTATTCACGACGTACTGAAGAAGGTGGTTATGTGATCACCTCCCCGTAGAGCTTATCAGTAGACTCACCATTGCGGACATCACAGTGTCGATCCCTAAAGCGTTGGCCAGGCACGTGAGATGGTGTCTTGATCAGTATGTGGAATCTGACCCTAAACGTTGCACCACTTGTATAGAGCCCAACTGCGAGCACAGCCTGTGACAAAGCAATATGTCATTTCTCAATTGTGCTTTCTATGACAGGTTCTTGTATATAATGCAACTGGCAGCACCCTGCACAAACTCTCCTTCGTCATCTTCACGATATGCGCAGTATAACTTCGAGATATTTTACAGGTCTATGGAGCAGATAACGTTGCACACCATTCAAAGGTACTACATTTAGCACCACAAAATTCGGTGCCAAACCTTATTCATTGAAGCCATAAACACTGCGTTGCTACAAAAATACGGTTAGGCTGCGCATGTGGTACGTCTCTCTGACTGGTCCGCACCAGTACATTGTCTAAATAAACTTTATAGAAATAAAAATAAACTGAAGATTATCGCTACTTTCTTTTACATATTGTAATACACATCTGAAAAAAGGAAGACGTAAGAAGAGAAGATAAATATGATAAAAAATACGAGAAGAAAAGCATACGAAGAAAAAGTAGAACAATATTTTTTTAAATTACTATAATTCTCTACAGAAGTAGAAGACCAAGAAAGCGATAAAGAAGTAAGATAGGAAGAAGAAGAAAAAGTTACCTGGTAAAGTTACCTGGTAAAGTTACCTGGTAAAGTTACATCTTAAACACGGCATAATTATAACGCATTTAAAAACATAATTTATGTCACCCGATATATATGAATTGGTTATGCTGCACCTTAAAATATTATCTCGCTGGACAAAACAATCAAATTAGTTCTACAGAAAGCACGGTTATTGTAAATGTTAAAACAAAATGCGTAATTACACCAGGCTTTCGATTTGCACGGTAAAAGCACACGTTAACAGCAGCATCTTCATGATCGCTAAAACTACAAACATGTAATCAAAGAAATAGTATATTGCACAAATAATCAGATAATTTAGACGGAATCCTTACACCGATTTACGATGAAGTGCTCAAATATAACCCTAATTCAGGTAATTAGTAATCAGGATTCTATCCACAACAATTGTCTGAAATTGCTATTTTCAAAACGGAACTTATTTCATTTCTTAGATGTCACAGACGAAATCGTCCATTTTCAACGACAACTATGTGAACAATATTTCGCTCCTATCTCTATCCTAAATTTAAGATTACTTTTTTTTTTAAAGTTTTATCTCGGTCTTGTACTTCACAAAAAAATTGTCAACGTCGTGTTGTAAGATACGTCATAGGTGTATTTGTAATGGGGGAGACGATTTGTGTGTGCTTTATGAGGTTTTGCGCTATAATATTCCAGGAGAGGTTAAAATGATGCGGCAGAAATTAAATTCTTCTCGGTTTGGATAATTATTTATGGAAAAGTAAGTCAACTTTAGCGGAGTGGTCTTTGCCTTAGACGTCCTGTACTTCTACATGGGCGTAAGCTCCTGTGTGTCCCAACTCTGGCGTGAGCTGGATGTAGCCGGCTAGACTCGAGCAGCTTATCACTTCGCTGTGAAAGATGGTTAATCGATATGTGAATCCACATTAATAGTCTCAAACACAAGAGCAAAGTAGACCAGCAGTCTGTTAGGCGCCATTTATGTTGCTCTTAACAAACCACCTATGGCAAGTGTTATACCATGTATTTTGGTAGATTTTTAACTATATTTAAAAAAAAGTTTGTTCGGGCAGCGGACTACTCTTTTCAATTTCCAAACGCCAAGGCGTTTTTATCGTGCTCGACACTGAACACGGGACTCTGATCGCACTACCCAGAGATCAGGGGAATTTTTTTCCAGAAGATCCAGGTGAACAAATGTCCGGTCTACAGCGAGATTTGAACACGCGACCTCCGGCACACGATGTAGACACTTTACCTCGAGACCACTGATTCCCAAGTGGTACCAGAGCTATTTGGTTAGTTGGTTGATCAATGACCCAGGATCCTATGAGCTCCTGCCTTTTGACCCAATGCCATATAGTGGTTTCTGCAAATGTTTGTTTGATGTTGCTCAGTTCCGTACAGTGTCCCATTTGTCTGGCCTCGGAGGAACAAACTCTTTCTTAACAAAGTCAAGCGTCTGACACTCAAAAAGATGGAGTCAGTAGTTTAATAGGGATGTGTGCACAGACTGGACTCTTGGGTATGTTCTGGTTGGATTCTGTTCAAGCGACTGTTAAGTTGTATGTGTTGAGACCGATGTCGGAAAATGGTGCTGTAATCACTACTTTTCATGATGATGTTGTTGGTTCTGGCATTTAGATAGAAATGTGTTTGTAGATTTATCTCCCAATATTTCCCATTGCCGCTCTTATCAATAAATCATCTTTGTCTTCAAGGGCCTCATAGGTGTTCGGCATAACGAGCAGGCAATTGTCGCAGTGAACCCTAGCTTGGCTACAATATCTCGGGGTAAAGACTAGTTGCTAACTTATAGCCCACACTGAAGTGATAGTAGCTTTCAGACCTGGGTGAATAGAAATTCACATTCATACCAGCAACAGTTTGCCAGATACCAGTGTTAAAACAGAACATGTCGCCTACAAACTTCACAGAATGTCGTAAAATGCAATTAAGAGAGTTACGGAGGGTAACTAGGAACTTCATCATGATGTTGTTGTTTAATGCCCACAATGATTCCATTTACTTTTCCGTATGCCCTGAAACGAGCATGAAGTGACAGGTTGATGTAGCTCACCTAACATCCCGAGCTATAGAAGTTGGACCATAGTCTTCCTAGTTATTGTGCTACGATAGGCTTCATCTACGTGACGCTCACTACTACAGGTATCACGTCGAACCCGCCTCGTTATCGCAACTGTCACGAAACGGCCTGTTTCCGCGAACTCCTACATGAAAGTGAGGTGGATGTCTGATCAGTATGTTTCACATGACCCTGACTAATATTGTCTGATCAGTATGTTTCACATGGCCCTGACTAATATTGTCTGATCAGTATGTTTCACATGGCCCTGACTAATATTGTCTGATCAGTATGTTTCACATGACCCTGACTAATATTGTCTGATCAGTATGTTTCACATGACCCTGACTAATATTGTCTGATCAGTATGTTTCACATGGCCCTGACTAATATTGTCTGATCAGTATGTTTCACATGGCCCTGACTAATATTGTCTGATCAGTATGTTTCACATGACCCTGACTAATATTGTCTGATCAGTATGTTTCACATGGCCCTGGCTAATATTGTCTGATCAGTATGTTTCACATGGCCCTGACTAATATTGTCTGATCAGTATGTTTCACATGGCCCTGACTAATATTGTCTGATCAGTATGTTTCACATGACCCTGACTAATATTGTCTGATCAGTATGTTTCACATGGCCCTGACTAATATTGTCTGATCAGTATGTTTCACATGGCCCTGACTAATATTGTCTGATCAGTATGTTTCACATGGCCCTGGCTAATATTGTCTAATCAGTATGTTTCACATGGCCCTGACTAATATTGTCTGATCAGTATGTTTCACATGGCCCTGGCTAATATTGTCTGATCAGTATGTTTCACATGACCCTGACTAATATTGTCTTGCCTGATCAGTCAGTACGTTTTTACTGACCAGACGTAAGTCTTGTCTGGTCAACTTTGTCACGTTAAATAACTGCTATGGACACCGCGAGCGCAAATGTTCAGATTTCGATTTTTAGCAAAAGTGGCATCTGCAGTGGAGTGTAACGGCAAATCTTCTTCAACATGTATGCCTTGTTCGGTGGATGCATGGGAGCACACAGTACAACCTTTACAACCGTGCAAGAATGCTGAACGTGGTTAAGTAAAGCGTGATTGAGAATAGACAAAGAAAGTTATTTTATATATATATATATATATATATATATATATATATATATATATATATATATATATATATATATATATATAAAAATATATATATATTTACAGGCGTGTCATTCTTTGCAGACCATACGTGGGGCACCCTGTGATTTTCCTCTCAGAGCATTGAACCATAACTTAGCTGCAATATATTAGATCAGAGCATAGTCGCTAACATGTCCCACACTGACGATAGCAGTCCTGTAATGGCTACAGGTGATGTCTACATATATCTCAGTAACAGAATGTTAAACGATTCGGCTAGGACATGATTTAAATATCGCTTTAGTTAGTCGTAGTTTTTCTGAGGTGAAATGTATCTTCTTCTTCGGCGTTCGTCCTCAAAAGGACGTTGTGATGTTCTGTTGTAGATTACAGCAAAGCTGCGATATCCAAAACATCCGGTTTGCGCTGGCTTGTTAGGGTACCATGTTTGCCTTCCCACTACAATCATTATTCTCTTAAGCAGACTACATTGGTTGATCATTCTTCACTGCAGCCAATTGGAGGCGGAATAGCGTATTTCTCAGGTCTGGTTCGCTGACCTTGATCAAGTAACGAGCTATGAATCACTGGATGCTGCTAGCGCATTCACTGTGCTGCCTCTTCAGCCCCAATTGGTGGAAGTGCCCAGTTCCATCCTCGCTCCCGCACCATATATGCCTGTATATCAGGCCACCAAATGTGTACCATTTATCGTGATGTATAGTCTCTATATCCACTCATACATTCCATGTTCAATGACATATTGAACCTGAACATTATACACTTCAACAAAATAAGACGACATCACACAACCAGGAAGGATTGTGTGCAGTTTACTGCTTTGTTTTATTTAGTCTTTTCCTAATTACTTTTACTACACTGGAAGATCTAAAATACGTGCATGACATACATCATCCCTATCTTCGCGCAACATGTTTAAGAGAATATAGATAAACTGAGCACAACCTGCATATAGCCACATCACGTAGGAATGGCCATTGATATTAAGAAGGCAGAAGCCATATCGCCAATTGTAAAACATCTCAAAGAGTTAATGTAAGGAACGAAGCACTAGAAAACTCGAGCACGGAAAGCAGAATTACGCAAGATGGCGTAAAAGATAGAACCACTAACATCAAAATGAAAGAAGCCAAAGCATTATTTACCACGCTAAATAACGTTTGGAAGTCTTCGCAGTACAGCACACATGACAATCTTATAGCATACAAGAAGTAAGTCTTTGCTTCTATACTCGCACTCGCACTCTCTCTCTCTCTTTTCTCTCACTTTCTCTCTCTTTCTCTCTCTCTTTATATAAATTGTCTGCTGCGATACATAACTTAATTTAACGTCTTTATACTGGATTCGAAGATGTTACAGTCTGTATGCAACCCGTTTCTTGGAGAGTGGTTTTTACTGATGTGTGAGTCCATCTTAATTGAAGACTCAAACACTAAAGATAAGTAGACCTGCAGCCTTTTAGGCGCCATCTATAGGTACATATAACTTGGGTACATTTTCAATTTGAATGTTTTCCGGGCAGCGGTCGTTAGCCTACTCTTTTCGATTTCCAACTGCCCAATGAATTTTTAACTTGCTAGACACTGTACATGGGAGTCCGATCTCACTACCCAGAAATCAGGGGATTTTTAACAGAATGTTCACGATCATGACCGTGATTCGAACACGCGACCTCTGGCACCCGAGGCGGACAGATTTACACCGAGACCACTGCCTCGTGATTAGTCACGTGTGTCTGTCCAGGGCCAAGCTAGTCACTGTAGTTGTTGACATTATATGATGGTTTAGGATATCACTAACACTTCCTATCCATCTAGTTCTCGGTCTCCCACGGTTACGGAGGCCTGATCACCGTACGTTATAAGCGCACGCGGTAACCTGGAAGGTTGCATTCGTATTAGGTGACCGAATCCCCTGATTTTCTCATAATCCATGTGTTCGGTGCATGGTGTTGTCTCAACAGCTTTTCTTATGTCACCATTCCTCATTCTATCTCTCCTATTGAGGCTGCTGGCTTTCCTCAATCATCTTTTCTCACAAGTCATAATCTTTTTCTCTTGCGTCTAATGTTAATGTCCCTTTCTGACGTTGATAGCAGAGTGAAGGTACGAATATATTGTTGATCAATAGTTTATTGTGGACATATTGATGTTCGGTGCGGACAGCTGACATACAACTGCGTTGTCCGTCTTACAGCATACCTCAATTTATATGTCTAACCTGCCATCCTGGGTAAATATACTGCCCAGGTGCTTTAATTCCTGCGCTTGTTTTATTTTGGCGTATTTTTTACCATACAATTGTGCTTTGCATGCAATCTACGGATCTGCAGAGTTTCTAAATCAGATATATTGATTTTCATATTGTGTCTTTCGTACTCATAGATAGTGCAGTTAAATGTTGTTTATGCCTCTTTTGTTCTCGTATAGTAAGCATTGATCCTCTCCGAAAAGCATTCCATTTAGATTGATTAATATCTAGTTCGTGAGGCTTTCAAATGAAAACCTTAAAAATGGAATAGATATTAGAAAAAAAATTACTTGTTATTACAGTTGCTAAGAGGGTCATGAGTGTCTTGCACACGATATCACAGTTCAGTGGAACACCAAGACGTCATAATCGTAGTTAAACGATGGCTCCAGCCACTACTGATCGCACAAAAGAGAAGCAACGATCTGTTATCCGTTTATTTCAACAGCGAAGGGGTGAAACCTATTGAGATTCATCAGCGAATGAATGTACAGCATGGTGATGAATGCCTTTCACTCCAGCAAGTTTGTGAGTGGAGTAGGAAGTTCCAAAACGGCGTGAGTTCTGTGACAGACTGTGTTCACGACTTCCTTGCTAGTATGTCGTAAAAATGCTACTAAAAAGGGAATGCCGAAGCCATTTTTTTCAACTGCATATTAATGTATTCATAATTTCTTAAAATAGGGTTATGGGAAGGGGTCAAATGCAGTTTTGGATCTCTGTTTCAATATCTAGACTAAAATAAAAGGAAGCAGAAGACGCCTTTAGCTGTCGCAAAGTATATTTGAGATTGCCCCTTGCAAATACACCCCGCTCCCTCCTTCCTCTTGTTACACTCCACTGACACACACAAAAATCCACTCGGTTTATCTAAGTTGCTCGAACCTGTGTCTCCAAACTACCAGACAGCTTCCAAGTCCCTCAGCCACTCGCTCCTTTCTATAGGACGACCTTCACCTTTATTCAATCGAAAACACCCCCCCCCCCCCCCGGGGTCAATGTATACCGATCACGTGGTACCGTCTCTCTAATAAACTTGGACAAGATTTGAGAGGTTCGCGTGAACATTCAGGTCGGTCTGTCTTACAAGCAGAAGTAGTGTACCGAAAAGAAGAAAGAAAAACTTCTATAAACCTATCCCGTACATGACGGCTTTGAGATAAGAGCCGTGTATGACAATCTGCGCTAGAGTCTGTTCGACTGTGCGTTTTATCACTTGGTTGCATTTTGCTGCAATCTAACGGTTTGGCTTCTATTTTTAAACAAGCCTGGCAAATGCGAAACTTGCGATGTTGATCGTTTCGGATTTTGTCAGTACAAAGTCGTGTTGAGTCTCCAGCAGAAGCCTGATCTGGATTGGAAAGCCAGCTCTACACACATTACCGTAGCTCTTGCAAAAGGTGGCAGCAAAAAGGCACAATTTAATCATCGTGTACTATACAGAGAAATCAAGAACATCATCAGAAATCAGTATATACACCAATGGAGTGAAAACAGAAACATAAGCAGTACACCAGACCCAATTCGCCAACCTAAAAGAAATCAACAAACTACCTTATTTCGTCTGAGAACTGGACACTGCAGACTATTAGAACATCTGTATCGACTGAAGATCTCACACACCGATGAGTGCCCATGTGGAACAGGCCGCCACAACCCTGAGCATATTCTACAGGAATGCCCAATCTATAGGGAAATGAGATGCCAGACCTACCCAGGGGATGCGGAGTTGAGATCGGCAGCCGCTCCGACCTGGTGAAGACTACAGACTTCATCATGGCGACTGGCCTGCAATTATAGCATGCCCAAAAGAACTGAACGCAGAGAATAAGAAGAAGAACCGTAACGTCGATGGAGGAATGAAGGATGTTATGTCTCGTTGTACCAGCAGTAGTTGCTGTTTAATGCCCACGATGAGTACTTTTATTCTTTTGTGTACCCTGAAGAGGATGTTAAATGGCGGGTTGTAGTTTTTTCCCTCACATCCCGAGCGTGCTGATGAGGGTAGACCGCGATCCTCCAGGCGGTTGTGCTATGCGTGACGTTCACCACTAGGTGGATCACGTCGATCCACATCTCGTCAGCCAGACTGCCATGACAACAGCCAGTTTCCAGGAAGCGCCACATGAAAGAGAGATAGTGGTCTTGGACAGTGTATGGTACCTGAACCTGACGCGACGTCCTGGTCTGTACGTTGTGCCTGAACCTGACGCGACGTCCTGGTCTGTACGTTGTGCCTGAACCTGACGCGACGTCCTGGTCTGTATGTTGTGCCTGAACCTGACGGGACGTCCTGGTCTGTATGTTGTGCCTGAAACTGACGCAACGTTCTTGTCAGTATGTTGTGCCTGAACCTGACGCGACGTACTGGTCTGTATGTTGTGCCTGAACCTGACGCGACGTCCTGGTCTGTATTTTGTGCCTGAACCTCACGCGACGTCCTAGTCTGTACGTTGTGCCTGAACCTGACGCGACGTCCTGGTCTGTATGTTGTGCCTGAACCTGACGCGACGTCCTGGTCTGTACGTTGTGCCTGAACCTGACGCGACGTCCTGGTCTGTACGTTGTGCCTGAACCTGACGCGACGTCCTGGTCTGTATGTTGTGCCTGAACCTGACGCGACGTCCTGGTCTGTATGTTGTGCCTGAAACTGACGCAACGTTCTTGTCAGTATGTTGTGCCTGAACCTGACGCGACGTACTGGTCTGTATGTTGTGCCTGAACCTGACGCGACGTCCTGGTCTGTATTTTGTGCCTGAACCTCACGCGACGTCCTAGTCTGTACGTTGTGCCTGAACCTGACGCGACGTCCTGGTCTGTATGTTGTGCCTGAACCTGACGCGACGTCCTGGTCTGTATGTTGTGCCTGAACCTGACGCGACGTCCTGGTCTGTACGTTGTGCCTGATCCTGACGCGACGTCCTGGTCTGTATGTTGTGCCTAGACCTGACGCGACGTCCTGGTCTGTATGTTGTGCCTGAACCTGGCGCGACGTCCTGGTCTGTATGTTGTGCCCGATCCGACTAGTGTCTCAATTCTCCTCTCGTTTGGGATCACGATGCTGAGCGTGCACGGGGACGACAGTGCTATAAGTTGAAAGACATATTCAAGAGATGGACTACAAGAGGCTGTCGGAGTGTACCATCCAGGTAAGGGATACAGGATGTTGGAGGTACATTGCAGTCAACCTTCGATGCAGACACGACAGTTGATATCATCATTATTATTGTCTATGTGTCTTTTTATTATCAAACCATTTTAACTGATTGAGGAGTACATGTCTTCAATAAACACACGTCCAGTCATTATGTTCTGTGTTATCTGATCCATTTCATCTTCACGATTTCTTCGTCATTTTTATATTTTTTTGTAATTAACTTGTCCATTACTGTTTAGGCGGATTAATAATAGTGTCTAAGATGTAGGATTTATGATTCTACACTGCAAATCTTTCAGTTTTCAAATTAGAAGGTGGTCAAAGAAAGCGGACTATCTGAGAAGACGGTGGGGCGGACTATTGAAATCGACAGTACCTACAATTTTGTAATTTCATGATGTGATTAAAATAAAGGCGATGCAACGGTTACGCTCCTTTTTGATGCCATATCTCATTTCGATATACCCAACCTTTTCTCTATGAGTCGCTAGGCTCTAATTTTGTCATTCACTATCTCCGGTGAAGGCCGTTTGGTCGTAACGTTGGTTTGTTTCTGTTTACGTCATAGTTCGGTATCTGATCATACATACACCTGTTTTAATACACTGAAATGACCGAGCACCTATGGGACTCCCTGGAGTGTAGTAACGTCGAATGTTAACAGATGAGAACATTTCGAGACACTGAAATTACTGATTACTTATTATAACTTTTGACCCCATACACGCGCGCTGATAACAAAATGTGTTAATCATACTGAACCATTGGTAGGCGGATATGCACAAATTGTAAGCGGTAATGTGACCCGACTAAGTTCTTTCATCACCCGTGTAGCTGGCCGCAGATTTCTATATCGTGATGGCTTCTTAACTTCGCATCAACATATCGATGGACTAGCATATGAGAGGAAAGGCTGTTGGATCATGGCCAAAGACCTAGAAGTGAATGAGCTAACGGGAATGGCGTGGGCTTGTGGTTAAGTGACACGGCTCACAACTGAAGGTGCTGGGTTTGATCCCCAACACAGCACCGCCCGTTATGCCGGGGAAGCAAACCCTTAGAAAATGCAGGGGGAAGCAGACCCTTACATAAAATGAATGCCGAAGTCGGATGGACTGGGTCGACAAGCGCAGAATAAAAATCGTAGTGAAATGAACACCGTCTTGGAGAATAGAGAAATAAGGCGAACGCAAAAACAGAAAAAAACTAAAAAAATAAATAAATAAAATAAAAATTAAGATCTAACATCAGACAGCGACTCATAGCTGCTACCTGCCTCGAAGTCATTAATCCATAACCGACTAAGCTCTCTGATCCGTCTGCAGGCGGCGACCCTGGAAACAGACTGCAACCATGTAGCCTGGCTACGAGATTAGAGAACGATGACGGAAGAGAAGGCAAATCCGGTATAAAAAATGCCGTTTCTTAATTCGGATGTGACAGTTCCAAAAGCGCAGATATAGCTGTAAACTAAGACACAGCGAAGATGCTCCTGGAAGAAGATGAAGAAGAAGAGGATGAAGAAGTTAAAGAAGAAATAATAGAAGAAAAAGAAAGATCGCTTTCCTCTCATTTTACACTTACAGTATAAACTTTCAATTTGCAGCGACCTCCTGCCGTGAATGGGTACCCGACTCTGCTTGAGTAGGAATTCAAAACAGCGACGATGCGAACTCGTCACTCCACCTCACAATAGCTGAGTCCTCTTAGATTGAAAAATACAGCATTTGTTTTTAGGGTGGGGGGGGGGGGGGGTATTTGGAAATGGGAAGATTGTTAGAGGGGAGGGAAGGGCAAGCGGGGGCTAGGTTGAGTGGTGAAGTGGCTAGTGACATGTCATGGTTCGGAATCAGCATGGCGTTGCCTCTACGTGCTGAAGCCGAATGCCCTCGCCTATAAAGAGCAAAATACAGTACAACGAACTTCGCCTTAAGAAACGATGTGGATTGATATACGCATGCACTTGTAAACGGATACTTGGAAATGCAATGTCCATTAAGGTGGGAAGACCAAGCAAGGGCATTGGGAAACAGTGATAGCAAGAATAAGAAAAAAAATAACAAAATACAGATAGGATGTATCGAATAAACAGAGAGAAAGAGAAAGAGAGACAGAGATAGATAGAGAGAGAGAGAGAGAGAGAGAAAGAGAGAGAGAGAGAGTGAGAGAATATTATAATGACACGGAATTGGAGAAAGGACTGGGTTGTAACACTGAAATGAAATTTTCTTTTTTAAATTGCAGAATTGGCAAATAGAAATCCGAGTGTAAAATGCTCTAGCAAACACAAGTCGGCATATATGAGGTTAAGACGCTGTTTAGATGACCCAACCAGACAATGGATCGAGCCATTTCGAAAATTGTCTATTCCCCACCTTCCTTTGGCGCAGTCAGAGGCGGTTCCTTGGAATCTACTGATATGGCGTGGCTTGGCTTCGTTCGTTCTGAATCTCCCGCTACCAAACACTGAAAGGGCTTAAGTAGCAGCACGTAGTCCAGAGAACGGAATGCGTTGTGTCGTAGTTTACAGCTTGACTGCGATATTTGCACCTTTCGGTCCAACACATCCGACTTCAGCAAGCATTTTTTGAGTACCGGGTTAGCATTCCCTCTTCGATCCCTTCTCCTTAGCCAGTCTGCTCTGTTGCAGCCTGTTTTCCAGGATGATCGCATGAAGGTGTCTTGATCCCGTAATATTATTAAATAGCGACTCGTGGGGTCACCTGAACGTCGCTGTGTGATATATATACGAGAATAAGGACACAGCAACACTGATATCATATCGTTATAGGATATCAGCGATGGGGTATAGTAGCAAAGACTTGTGGAATGGGCATCTGAAATATACAGATCAAGACCTGACCAGATGTTGTCACTGCGGTTCCTAAAAAGAGGCTGTGTTGATAGCAGTCTGGCCAACGAGGTAGGGATCAACACTATGATTCCCACAGTGTTATAGCGCCTAGAAATGAACAACAGACAGCAGAACCTGGTACCCCTTCTAAAGTGCGCTTCATGATATAAGAGCCACTGTAACATGCTACTAAGATACGCTAAGAGTTAACTCCAGATGACAAGTATCTCAACCAACCACAGTGCGGTCTGACTAATTAGCATAATTACAGATGCTTGTTTATGATGGAAAAGGCTAAATACAACATAGGATTGTTGTCCCGGAAAAATATAAGGTATTGTCCAACAGTGGATTCCGCCCAATGTTGGATCCTTGAAAGATGAGCCATCAAAAGTCGGAAGTGACGAGACACTATACTCGCCATCTACAGAGCTATAAAGAAGTGAAGACACTCACCAAACGATCCACGAGGACGCAAGGGGAAGACCAGCAGAAAGAATGCACGTCAGAAAATAATAACATATACAAACTTGGAACAGAAGGGCTGACAAAGATTTTCAGACTCAGAAAGGGACATGCAAGACTTAATTCACACCTCCACATAATGGTTCTCAGAGACACCGCCATCCAAGCAAACACCTGAACATATCCTGCAGAACTGTCCTACTCATACAGACCAAAGAGAGGCAGCCTTGCTTGGGGAAGCGAGCATGCTCGAAAAGCAGTGGTGGACCAGCGAAGCCCTGAAATTGTGAACCTCACCGGTAGAAGTATTGCAACAGTTAATCGAAGAAGAAGAAGAACAAGGAGAAAATAAGCAATAAGAAGATCAAGAACAAGGAGATGGCAAAGGAACTGGGTGTAAATGCCGATACCAGCACTGGAACAGGATGATAACGGTAGTTGATCCCTAGCGGAATCCTGCACAAAATCAATGGGTTTTCTCTCGCAGACGTAGCTTCTGAAACCCTATTGTTTCACTTCATGAAGTTGCTAGCTCCAATTACAACCCTCTTTTATTGTCTTTCATGACATGTTTGAATGATTGCACCTTTGATAATAAATATTCCAGAATATACTGGTGACACATTCCAACTTCTTCTTTTTTTTTTTCTCCTTTTTCTCTTCTTCTTCTACTGTTCTATCAACTGATGCTATGCTTCTAGCGGGGAGAGGTTTACAAAGAAGACTATGGGTTTCAGGTCGCTTTCCCGGCCAGACTGCCTCTCTTTGGTCGGTGTAAGTAGGGCATTTATGCAGGATATTTTCTGGTGTTTCATTTGAGTCTTCTACAATCGCACATCGTGGTTTTTCAGAGTCCCATTTGGTGGAGGTGGGCTTTGAGTATGCAATGTCCCTTTCTGAGTCCGGAGATCTTTGTCTACCTATCTCTGCCAAGTTTGTCAATGCTGTAATTTTTTCTGGCTTGTATTCTTTGTGCTGGTCTCTCCATTCTGTCCTTATAGATCTTTTGATAAGTGTCTTTGCTTCTTTTTAACTATCTGGATGGCGAGTCTGCATGCCGCCATTTCCGGCTTTTGTGAGCACATATGCTTACTCGTTTCAAAGGATTCCACAGTGGGTGCCTGAATCTACTCCAGTACTAGATCTGTTACATGGGACAGTAATCTGGTGTGAAATTTTATTTTGTGTGAGAGTCTACCTTGTACGGATTCCAACAATACCACAACCACTTCCATTACTCATTCAAAATGTGAAAGTTTTATTCTAATATGAAATGAATGCAAATCAAAGATTCAAAGATTGCTTGAGACAGGATAACTCTAGAAGAGATATTTATAACGGAATTTTAAAGAAAATGGGATTATTCCAATTGCACTTCGGACTATGTTTAGACCAATCTAGACCAATCTAAACCAATGTAGACCAATGTAGACCAATCTAGACCAATGTAGACCAATCTAGACCAATCTAGACCAATCTAGACCAATATATACCAATGTAGACCAATGTAGACCAATCTAGACCAATGTAGACGAATCTAGACCAATCTAGACCAATTTAGACCAATCTAGACCAATGTAGACATTTCTTGACTACTAAGTGTGATGTAACCCTCTCCGCCTTTACTTTTGACACTGGGTCGACCGGGAGAGTCGCTTTCAATCGAAAATATAATAATAATTATTATAATTATAATTATAATATATATACTTACGTAGGTACATTCATGCACACACACAGACACACACGCACACACGCACACACACTCACTCACTGCTGAGCCAGAGACGACTTCGATGGTTAGGGCATGTATATCGTATGGAAGATGAGAGGCTGCCAAAGGATATCCTCTAAGGACAGCTGGCCGTTGGGGTTAGAAAGGTGCTATTCAAGGACGTATGGAAAATAGACATGAAGTCATTAGACATGCCTTTCGAGGGTTGGGAAACAATTGTTCAGGATCGAGCTGTTTGTTTGAAGACAGTCAGTTGGAAGTGACATAGTGACTGCCGACGCTAGTAGAGGCCTTATAACACTGCAGAACATGTTTTACAGGACTTACCTCTGAATAGTCTGTTGAGAAAGACTCACTGGTCAAATGATCCGACACTAACTCAAAGTTGTTCGGAGCTAAAGAGGAACCTCCAGACAAAGGTCTAGTTCGTCACTGGAACTCGTCTAGAAATTCAATGAGCGAACACAAGACGAAGAAGAAGAAGAAGAAGAAGAACTACAAACTTCGTGATCTTTTACAACATATAAACGACAAAGCTGATAGTGGGATTCCAGAAATACAATTATGAGGAAAGATTCCGAAAAACCAGTCTATAGTGTCTAGAAAAGAGAAGCATTCGAGGTGACTTAATACAAGTTTAAAAGATAATCAAAGGAACGGATAAATTAGGCTATAACAAGTTAATCAAAATACAACCACCTACAAGAACAAGAGGGCATAGCTACAAATTAACTAAAGAAAGGTCCAGATTAGATATTAGGAAATACTTGTTTAGTCAGAGTGCGGTGAATGCTTGGAATGCATTGCCACAGGAAGTAGTGGAGGCAGAGACAATTAATGCATTTAAGAATAGATTGGATGCGCATAGCTTTTAGAGCAAAGTAATGTAAATGAAACTGGTTGTATACAGACTCTGCAGAGTCTTCTAAACCAGTATAAAGAAGTTAAGTTAAGAAGAAGTAGAAGAAGACAAGCTACAGGTTATCTGCGTGGAGGTCAACTGTGCTAGATCCGCAATGCTCCTACTGAAGCATATAATGGAGAATTAATCTCAACGATGGTACACATTGTCAAAGACAAACAAGTAGCCCACAACAGAAGAACTTGAAAAGCACACGAACAAACACATGGAACACAGCAAATAAAAAAGAAGAAAGGAAAAAAAAGAAAGAAGTAGACGAGAGATGTGTGTACAATTCAATCGTTTTATGGATTAAATTCGTAACGATTCCACAAGTTCTTTTCAAGAAAACAAGAACATACACCAACAAAAGGGAGTTCTTTGTTTTGTGAATCGACCGGAGAGAGGATAATATTTTATCTGGGTCGTAAATTTAGAGCTGTCGCTAGATCCCGGTTTTGGTCACGATACGAAAACAGTATCGACAGTTGAGAAGAGGAATATTCTCTCCTTACTTGATATGCCGGTGTAAGAGTTCAGTTCTATTTAGGAATACCCCTATCTAAAGACTTGATAATCAATATCGTTGTACTACTATTGGATTTCTTTATCTGCTCCATATAAAGCATAAAGCTCCATCATCATCATGTAGCATGTCCTTTATAGAACGTCGCTCCCTTCACAGTATGTCTGAAAGAAACTCGTTCCACAGTCATACCCAGGTATTCCTGGATATCTTGGTACCATCGTCTTCTTGGTCTACCCCTTCCTCTTTTGCCTGGCACCATACCTTCCATCACCGTTCTCTCGAGACCGTTGTGTCTCTTGATGTGACCAAAGTATTTGCATTTTTTAACCAAAATGGAATTGATAAACCAGTTCTCCTCTATGCTCAACTCTTGCCGAATGTCTACATTTGTCGTTTTCTCTGTCCAGGGTATTCTGAGGATCGTTCTGTAACATTTTGACTCGAAGGATTCGATTCTAAGTCTGGAAGTTTTGGTAATCGTCCATGATTCGCAGTCATAAGCTGCCACAGGAAAAACACAGGCTCTCAAGACTTTTACTTGTATCATTTTGTTGGTGCTCTGCCATGATTTCTTCAGGCTGTCCAGTCTCTGAATTGCCATAGCTAGTCTTCTTCTGATTTCCAACGAGCAGTCGCCATTCTTGTCAATTCTGGAGGCCAGATATTCAAAATGTGTGACCTGATCTATTTCCTCACCACCCACTGTAAATTTATGCCGACATTGTGTTTTGTCGGTGGTCATTATCTTTGTTTTATTTATGTTTATAAACAGGTTTTGATCTTTACTATGTCCATTTACGGCTGAAAGTAGCTGCTCTAGTCCTTCTGCACTACTTGATAGTATCACTGTGTCGTCTGCATATCGTAAGTCTGGGATCTCATACCCGCCAATCGTAGATTGGTCGAAACTTTCAATGTTCTCGTCTTCTCGAACATTTCTCATTATACATTCTGGATACAAATTGTATAGGTAAGAAGAAGAAGAAGAAGTATAGGTAAGGTGAGAGGATACATCCGATTCATAAAGCTCCTGCTGTAGATATTCCATTAAATTGCACAATCGCTGCATTCCTACATGTTGGACTTCTGTAGCATTTTGTTTGCCTTTCTGGTTCCCAGTTTTGAGTACAACCAACAAAATCTAGATTTATAAAGTAAGGTTTCGTGCATACATTTTTAATGGTAACTAATCGACTGGGCCCAGGAGTGGATCGTGGGTCCCTTACCTGAAAAGATATAATTTTTAAGAGTTCTTCGTGGATCTAGCAAACTTGACAGTATAAAACAAATTAATACGAATCCACTACTGCAAAAATACAGAAAGAGTTTTGGGATAGGATTCCTAAAGGAGAGAGCAGTAAGCACATGATATGACTTACCAGCTGTCGCCATTGCTTAGACATCAGAGCATCTGGCGTCAATGCAACAGCTGATAAACAATATATTTATGCGGGCTCCATAGCAACAGTTTCACTTATTGTTCGTGCCCAAGGTGCTGAAAGGCTAGAATTTCGATCTACGAAATGAAGGGTTTGAGAAAAGTCATCGGTGTCGCCAGAAGAGGACTTTGGAATAATTGTTGACACTATTGAGCACATTTCCAGACAAATAATAAAAAAAGAGATTGCCTATAAAAAGTGTTTATTTCCAAATGCACTAAAATGTATGCTCTGCCAGGGACATTTTGAATGCCTATTTCACTACTGGAATTTGAGTGGCTGATCGAATCACGTGATATCATATTTAGGTTACGATACATGAGGCGCAAGCGGGGATAATTATCCCAGTATTTAATTTCAAGAAATTGTCCCAAACTTGTCCTAACATTGTCCCAAAAAATAACATTAAAGTGTACAGTCATCGTGTTTTGTAAGTGTCCTGCAAGATTTAGCTCTCTAGCTTAACGGGAAGTGTCTACATTTTCAAGGACAAAATTGTACCCTGCGGAAGGACGGTACGTACGAACGAACGAACGCACGAACAAACACTCTAAAGTGAAGTTAAATAACAGCTTCAATAAAATTGTAGTGATTCGGTGTCATCTTAAGAGTATAGTAAAGGTTAATGTCAGTCAGCCGTCGCGGTCGGGGATGATAATAGTTCTTCATGTACTCTTCTTCTTATTATTATTCTTTGCGTTCAGGATCTTTTGGTCATGCTATATCTGCAGGTCAGTCGCCATGATGAAGTCTGTAGTCTTCACCAGGCCGGAGCGGCTGCCCCACAGCTTTTGTCTCAGCTCCGCACCTTCTGGCCAGGTCTGGTAAATCATTTATCTATAGATTGGACATTTCTGTAGAATGTGTTCAGGGTTGTGGCCTCCTGTTCCACATGGGCACTCATATGTATGAGATCTTCAGTCGGTATAGATATTCTAGTATTCTGCAGTGTCCAGTTCTCAGGCGAAATAAGGTAATTTGCTGTTTTCCTTTGAGTTGGAGAATTAGGTCTGGTGTACTGGTTATATTTATTTCTTCTCTCCATTGGGTCGACTGGAGAAGCGGTCGTACCAGGAACGAAAAATACCGGATTTTTTTTTCTGTTTGTCCGTGATTTCGAACCCAGGTGCCCTGTAATCCCAGCCATAACAAGCAATCTCACTATTGACTAGGCTACATTCATGTTTGGTGATATCTGTAAAACGGAAAACGTACTCAGCCAAATTAATCCTGGGTGTGGAAGGGAGGTGGGCGGGAGGAGGAAAGGAGGTAAAACAGAAGGGCAAAGTAGAACCACTGTAACCTTCCAAGCATGATTTATACTTCGGCTAATGAAGGCTGTGCATAAGTATAGCAACAACAATATGTTAGAGAAATTGCTATAGAAACCACGAATACGTGATAAGAATGGTATGAAGTAATATAGTCTATTGAAATGTCTGGATCGCACTTGGTCTACATCCCATTCTCTCAATCTGTGCACGATGAAAAGCTATACCAGTGGTATAACCCTGTAAATGGATGTTCTTTGGCGAACATCGCTTACGTTCCACTTTCCTCTGGTAAGTTCATTCCTTCCTTAATTTTATGTTATATTTCTCCACCTTTTTTTCTGTTGTTCACTGAATATGTTTTTCGAGTGCAAAAAATACACGACTTTGGGATTGTTTTCGCTACAAGCCTCACTATTATTTGCCTTTTGCTCGTCATGTCGGAGCACAGTTCGAGGAATGCAGTTGGTTTACTTTGACTTACTTAATTTCCGTGTCCGGCAACCTCAAATAGTCTTCGCCCCAAAACCAGTCTGGTTCACACTGACCAGCTTCTAGATAATCCTTAATTCAGTTGCTTGCAGTGCGGTTTTGATTACAATTTTTTTTTTAAATTGATGAGATTGCTAGACCATTGCACTTCCTTCCTTCACCGTTTTTTAAGACAAATGCTCCGAAAGGAATAGGTGTCCCTATTCTGCTTGACCTAGAAACCATTCGAGCTTCGAGGCGAGTCGAGGTACGAACATATTTTGATTCAAACTGCAAAGAACTTATAATATTCTTTACATGGGCTTTCTGTGAGGCTGTGGTGATATCCATATATTTAGTATGGTGATTAATAGGAACAAAAATAGGAAGACGTTTATAGATCAGACTTCTCCCCGCCCGCACATCTAGCCAACTATTCTTAAGTGCACTGGTAACTCTATATGAGCCGTGCTTGGGCAAGACCAGATAGATTTCAAAGGGACGTGACTCAGTAAATAGGTACCAGGTCGTAGATCCTTTTCTATTTGCACGATTGGCCAGGGTATATAATTGATTCCTATTAAGGGTAGAAACAGAGATGGAAATACATAGACAGCGAGAGAAAGAGGGGGAGAAGGCAGAGGAAGTTAGTAGTGGTTAGAACGGTCTGCTGTCTCTTACGTCATAGGGACTGAGTTCGAACCCCTCCTCTGCAATGATCTGTTCTCATGCGAAAGGTAGTGTTTTGGTAGTGTCTGTGGAACTGGTGGATTTGGGCCAGGTCTATTGCTGACTTCCATGTATTTCTTCCATTTTAAGTTGTACTGATTGTGGATGACATTTTTGGCCTATACCTAGGATACTGCATGGATAAGTTGCTCCATCTTGCCATCCGCTTTGGACAGGGCATCAGGTCTCTCCTTTCCTGTGATCCCACAATGGGAGGGTAGCCACTGAAGAGCAACTGTTGAGGTTATTTGTATTATGTAGTGCTCTGATCTGATTTCCCGCAGCATTTGTTCACCTCTGGTGGTTTGTATTGCTTCTAGTAGCGATCTGCAATCTGTAAAGAATAAAATCTGAGTTGGCGGGTGTTCGTCTGATCTGCATCAAATGTCTACTATTCCATCACCAACGATAGAGACACTGGCGACTTTATTGAGCAATGCAATCGTGGAGTGTGTCCCTTTCATGGCAGAAACTTACGTTCTGTTCAATTGCTCAGAATCGACTTCACTGCACTCAAAGCATACCCACAGGTACTCACATCTCAGAAAATAAGGAAGATGGATGTATGTACTAACGTTTCCTGCAGCTCGTTGGTTGCACACACTTCTGATCAATCCTCTCTAGTGCCCCAGTCCGACTGAACCTCGCTCAATATCAAAGATCTTCAGTCTGTGAATTGATGATTCATCTATTGAGGTCTCATCTTCTAACAAGTGGTCATTGATAGACTTCAAAATATCACCGCTATCCATATCAGATGTATTTCAATAGTCTTGTTCTTGTTTTTTCCCCGTTTCACTCCAGACGGAGTATAAGATCACAACTACATATGTCCTTTTTCAGGAACCCATGCCATAGCACTTTACGTTAGTTTGCAATGATGATCTCCGGAGGAATTTGTTTGACACCATGAGATATCTAGCACCATGCACAACTCTCATTAGGGAGGTGCAGTGGACTTATTCTTTACTTAACTGTAAGGGAGACCGAGATCCATTTGGGGAACTTTCCAGTCTATAAAGTGGTTGACTTCAAGGTGGCCCTCGATTCTGTGAATCGTTCTACCTTGTTTAAGACCTTATGATGTGTGGGATCATCTGGTAAATATTTCGCCTGATCTCTGATAGTGAGATCATACACCCGTGTGCAGTGTCACGCACGTTAAAAATACCTTAGTAGTTGAAAATGTAACAGATGAGGTCTAACCGCCGTTGCTCGGGCAAAATTCAAGTTGAAAATCTACTCAATTATTCTACGGATTCTCGCATCACAGCGAATATGTCGCAAAAAGGGGACTGTGTGGCTATAAGAACAGGTCTTGGTTATGTGGTTAGCGGAGCGGCTTAGATAGCGCCTGACATCCTGCGGGTCTACCTTGCTCTAAGGACGAAGATGGTACCAGGACATTAGGGGCTGTCTGGGCATGTATTTTTACGATGGGAACCACCTCAAGCTAACCCGAGATACCTACAAAGCTAGATTACGTTCTGAACAGAATTATGTGACATGATGATGATGAATATAACCATTTTCACACTGTCGTCGGTAAAGACTGCAAATACCATCATGCGTCATACTACATCCTACCGACTGTAAGCATGCATGTGTCTGATCAAGTCAATGGAAGCGCGGAAAGTTCTTTGACAAGACTGGCAAACAAGGTTTGCAGCTGGTGCTTGTGTTCCCTCTGTTCTAGACTTTCTGATCGCGCGTCTATCCTGCGCGCCTCGCACACAATTCCACGCTGACTGCAGCGCCCTTTCTGACCGAGCCTTTCCTAGACTGAACGATTTGGTCCTGGTTTTCCCCGCGGTAGTGTATTGTCTGTTTGACAGCACTTAAACAACTCCTTAAGGCTGTCATTGAATCGCTTGTATGGCTGAACCCGTTGACTAATGTAAGGGCGACAATAACGAAAATGCGAAAAAGAGATTCACAAATTCAAAGAGTTGCTTCAATTTTGATAACGCTCGATAGTGAAAACCATTTGCTTTTTCGTTCAACGTGAATCGTAGAGCAGCAACTACAAATGACCCCTTTACATAAAGCAGCTACACGAGCATTTACACTGACGGTTTTAGCATCTATGAATGTACATGATGATGTTGCTAGCCTTATGAAAAACTATATTTAGTCGTGTTTCAGATATGCTCGGAAGGTTACAGTCGCCTAATTAATTTCAACCCGGGTGGCACCGGATGCTGGTAGAAAAATATGATCAAATTTAGTATTATAGTATCTTGATCGATTACACATGAACAATAACAATTTTCTACATTCAAAAGTGTCCCAGTGGCAGCATACGGTTGTTGCACATGTACATCAAATAAATCAATTGAAAATGTCACACCTCGTCTTCTACTTCTTCTTCGATCAACTGACAATCAACTGATGCTATGCTTGTTTCTAGGTGAGGTTCGTGCAGGAGGCTGCGTTTCATTTCTTAGTCGGCCTTTCACAGCCTTTTGAACATGGTCGGTCCTCCAGCCAGACTTCCTCTCTTTGGTCTATCCTGCAAGATATGTTGTAGTGTTTCCGTGTGTAATCCGCAATCGACGTGGTGATGTTTCTAAGATCCATTCTGTGGAGGTGGGCCTTGAATCTGCAATGTTCCGTTGTGGGCCTTGAATCTGCAATATTCCGTTGTGGGCCTTGAATCTGCAATGTTCCGTTGTGGGCCTTGAATCTGCAATGTTCCGTTGTGGGCGTTAAATCTGCAATGTTCCGTTGTGGGCCTTGAATCTGCAATGTTCCGTTGTGGGCCTTGAATCTGCAATGTTCCGTTGTGGGCCTTGAATCTGCAATGTTCCGTTGTGGGCCTTGAATCTGCAATGTTCCGTTCTGAGTCTGAAGATATCTGTCTGCCCATCTCTGACAAGTTTATCTTTGCTGTCTTTTTCAAATTTGTATTCTTTGTGCTGGTCTCTCCATTCCGCCCTCATGGATTGTTTGATGAGTGTTTTTGCTTCTTTATAGCTCTGAGGATAATGACACTGGCTTTTGCATGCTCATCTGTATCCTTATTTTCATTGAACCCACTGTGGGTCAGAATCCCTGTAGGAATAGATCTTTTTTTTTTTTTGTAATATCAATCCGTGTGAGAATCTTGTTTGTGGACTAGAGCTGACTTGGAGTATGCTCACAGCTTTTGAAGTGAAGTGTTACAGAAGGTTGTTGAAAATATTATGGATAGAAAAAAAAGACAAATAGAGAAATTTTATAACAGAAAATTGGCTCGTAAACATCACCCAAAAAACTAAATTAAGTCATGTGACAAGACGTGATTTTGGACACATCAAGAGACACATCGGTCTTGAGAGAACAGTGATGGAAGGTATGGTGCCAGGTGAAAGAAGCAGGCGTAAACCAAGAAGACGATGGCACCAAGATATCCAGGAATGCCTGGGTATGACTGTGACGGAGGTCGAGTTTTGGCAAGGGAAAGAGTTTCTTTCAGACAGATTGTGATGGGATCGACATTCTATAAAGGACATGCTACATAATGACGAGACACGTGGACTCTGTTGTTTAATGTCCACAATGAATACGTTCATTTCACACAGTTCGATTGTACTGATTATTCCATTGGATTTGAGACGTATTCTGGTTGCAAGGAGTCTTAGTGTGGTATCCTTGTTTCGACTGTATTTTGTGCTGGTGTGCTTTGTTTTGTCCACATTGGTGCAGTTATTCAGTTGACCCAAGAAATGTTCCAGGTGGAAGGTTGGAGTGACAGTACAGTCTAGCAGCATGAAAAGTGGTATGGACCAGGGTTAGATTTATAATGGTGGGAGTCTTAAGATTCATTGAACATTTGATGAATTTAGACATTTGGCTACCTGGCATAGGGCACATAATGGGTCTTAATGAACATCAGGATTACAGTATGAATATGTTTACTCATTCGTTTCATCTGAAAAGGACGTTAAGTGATGGGTTGCAGTAGCTTTCTTCACATACCGAGCCTCAGGATTATGGCGGACCGGGGTCTTCCATGCTTGACTTCGTCTGTGTGACGCTCACTACTACGAGGATCACGTCATTCCCGACCTCGTTCGCCAGACTGCCATGAAGCAAACAGGCTGTTCCATGTAGAACAGAGCATGGAAGTAAGGTGGGGGGTCTTGGTCAGTTTGTTTCCTTTGACCCTGACTGACATAGGCTGACCAGTATGTAAGTCTTCTCTCTGCATACCGATCTATGTAGTGATAATAGAGGGCATAGTTCCTGGGAAGAGGAAAAGAGATTTCCCCACGCATATCTTCACCCGGACATTACGGGCAGTCTGGTGAAATGTCTATATATGATGCCGGTCGACTATCCATTAAACGACATGCACACATGGATGCCTTGACGGAAACTACGTTGTGGATGACATTCAAACCAATTTGGATACTGCGTTATTTCCAGTCGTCTTGACTTACATATTGTCACGGGACTAAAGTAGGAACTTTACGGGACTAAAGTAGGGACTTTACCGGACTAAAGTAGCACAGAACGAGAGATTGAGGTTGACGACAGCGCAAATTTTTCTCACTTAAATCGAATGTAAGTGTAAGTCATATCATCGGATCTGCCAAACACACCGTATAATCTTAATCGTACAGGAAATAGAACGACGGCTCTTGACTTCTGCACGTGGAGCATGCGCACATTACTGGCCCGAAAGATCGCACAAGGATGGTACTGGTGGCCATTGATTTGGCGCGCTTCAATGTGACTGTAGCCGCTGTTTCTGAAACACCATTACTCGAAGAGGGCCAGGTCACAAGGAACTGTGGGACACGTCCTTCTTAAGTAGACATGAGAGCATATAACGGCTCAAGGCTGGTGTCAGATTTGGGATCACAGCTCATCTACTGCGCCAGCTTGTCAGACCCCTAAAGGATATCAAGGGCCGATCAATAACTCGTGCACTGATATTGTCGCTGGAGCACCCTATGAGCTGATGAGATAGATGAAGCACCAATGAGATCTTACATCTACATTAGACTTCCACATTTCATTGGCAACAACTAAAATACAAAACCTTCACAGCAAATCTGCAACAACAGGCATTATTGTCGATGGCAACCATTTCAACTCCACTGACGATTTCATTGATCTGGGCAGCAAATTGAACTGTCTAACCCACCAGGACAAAGTTCAAAGAGTCGATCTGACTGGCTGCTCTATAACGTCCATCACCGAATCTAGAACCAGTAAAGGCTTTCACTGAAGAAAGCAAAGGAAGTGTCGTCCCTTTCTTGCTACTCTGTTCCAAAACCTGGACTATTCTGCAAACTGATCAGAAGCGCATTGAAACTTTCCGCATATGCAGTCAGAGGTGCATTTTTGCGATCCACCTGTATGACCAGAGGTGCATTTTTGCGATCCACCTGTATGACCAGAGGTGCATTTTTGCGATCCACCTGTATGACCGGAGGTGCATTTTTGCGATCTACCTGTATGGCCGGAGGTGCATTTTTGCGATCCACCTGTATGACCGGGTCTCAAACAACGACGTCACAGCTAACAGAAAGGAATCGAAAACGCATTAACCATGATAAACCGTCGCCGTTTGGCCAAATTTCAACAAGTGCCCCCCCCCCCTTTGTGAGGACGTCACAGCATACCAGTTATTAAAGTAGCCCATGAATATCAATAATGGAAAACGACCCTCCCCATCATGGTGCCGCATCTGAGACTGTACACGTACTACAGTGGCTAATTCAAATGGAAAAGACATTATCATTATTGTATGCAGCCAGAGACTCATCCTGTACATGGAGGGTTGGCCCAACGGACCCTTGTGGCCTAAACCAACTACCTACCTACCTACCTACCTACCTTAATGACTGCAACAGCTGCTACTTGAATAATTATAATAATTATAATAAGTTAGTTCAGGCGTCCGAGGTCCGTTGCATCGGTTGGCCACATCCATGACCCACAGCTGCGATATGGTTACAGACCTCGTCCAGAGCGAAGGTGGAGGTTGCTTTCTGCAGGAGCGATTCTGTGCGGGGATGGCCACTTCTGCGCCTCCAGCTGGTCGGGGGATGACTTTTGGCGATCGAGGAACGACTTGTGTAGTATCTTGTGGGCTGGGGTTTTCTGGTCCAGCCGTATAACATGACCGATAAAAAAAACTCGATATCGGTCAAGCGTTTCTCAGATTATGTGGAGGCCTGTTTTATTTGAGATCTCTACGTTGCGGATGTAGTCATGACATCGGATGCTCAGGATACATTTTAAGAAAAATTGTGAACGAAAACAAAAATATCCAGAATCTTCTCTTGTGGTCGTCAACTGACGTAATTATCAATAATGTGTACATGTTGCTTTGCCTGTCTCTAATGCGTGTGTTCTCCACGTCAGACGGATTAAGATGTCCTCGTTATCACGTAACAAATGAACGTTTAATGCTGCTGTCGACACATATATGGATCCAATCAAGGGCTATGTTCCGCTCCACTAAATCCAGCTATAAATGGTAATATTGTTTCATGTTAAGAAAGACAAAGACAGCAGGGAAGGAAACTGTTGACACCACACACACACAAATAAAACGGAGACTTACTTCAACAAAGTCGCTAACCCTTCATCCCCTAAGGCAGTGTTTGATATGGAACCTACGTTATCTTAATTAATCTGTTTATTTTCAGTCCACTTGTGTCGTTAGACATCGTGGGGAGATGTGACCTCGATTGTTTCATATTTTTGGCAGACGAAAATCCGCTGGTGACCTGCCATGTCAATCCCAGTACCAACCGTTAGGTTGGTAGTCCTTGGAATAAAAGATCACCTATTTTTTGGACTGATGTTGGTGGAAGCGTAAATTAGAGCAAGGTAGACCCACAGCTTGTCAGACGCCATCTACGCCACTTTGCTAACTACATAACGAAGACCTGATGTTATAGACACACAGTCCCCTGTATGCGACATTTTCTCTGTCGGTCGAGAATCTTTCCAAAAATTTGAGATTTTAAACTGGAATGTTGACCGTTAAGCCTACTCTTTTCGGTTTCCAACTGCCAATGAATTTTTAAATTGCGCGCCGCTGTACACGTGTATCTGATCTTACTATTCAGAGATAAAGGGGACATTTTTACTGGATGATCAGAAAATATCTAGGTCTGCACCCTGATTTGAACCCGCAACCTCCAGAACTCTAGGCGAACACATTATCTCGACTCCACTGAGTCCGCACCTTAATGAATACATGTAGTAATATTCCTCCGTGTGTTGCTACTCTGCCACATTTTCATTAGCCTTCATAAGCCGTGTTATGAAGGAAATGCTCGTCCTCTTACTAGCGTTGTATGATATTAATGGTTTCATGGACACATTTATTTCTACCTGGTCTTATGACGGCAGCTATTAGGCTAGCAATATAATTGTTGAACCGTATATCAGCACTTGGTATATGTGCCTGAAGAAATATCGATTAGTTTAAGCGAAATGACTTTCGCTTTTACCCTTCAGATTACATGGAAATATCGACCTATAGTGATTACTAGCCAAGAAATCATACTTCGTCGATCAATGACTTTCACTTCTGTCTTTGTAGTGTCCTTCGTTCTTATTCACCATCTTGCGTCCATATCAATGGATCAAACAAACTTATGTCCGTGGTTATCTTTAATAAGTGAGGTGTGTTGCACCGTAGTATGTGCCTGGAGACCCTATGCAGTGGTGTCAATACGCATCTTTTTAGAGGCTAGCTTTTGGCTGTCCCCAGCCTATCGGTACCTGCAAGGCTAAATCTGTTTATTTTCAGAGATGGCTCTATAAGGAAAACCGGTTAAGGGATGACCTGACAATAGTATACAACCTAGCCCGGAAAATAATTATGTTTTAAAACACAATTTGGCAGTAAATATAAATTCAGCCAAATATTTCATATTTTAAATATAAGGAATTTTGTAATGTTCGATTGTGCGATTGCCATAGTCGGATATGGTGTCAGTATTTGCCTTTACAAAATATTATTGTGCTACAGAATGTTCAGTGAAAAGGTATGTTCTATGTGTCGCTGCATTCGTGAGTTATGGCATCTTCAGACATGTATATGTGTGTGTCTGTGTATATATATATATATATATATATATATATATATATATATATATATATATATATATATATATATATATATATATATGCGAATATACTTTTATAAAAAAATAACAATCCGCTGTCAGAGTATCTGGTCAAACATCAGACTGGTTCGCAGTACACAAGAGAGCAAGACGGGGATGTCTCCGCTTTCCTTATCTATATACAATTTATGCGTAATGCATAATGAGAAACGTTAGAATTGAGGAGAATATCGAAAGTTTCGATTTATTTACAATTGGCGGTTGCGATATTCCAGAGGTACGATTTGCAGATGACATAGTGATACTATCAAGAAGTGCAGAAGGGCTAGAGCAGCTAATTTCAGCCGTATATGGGTACAGCGGCAGATCAAAGCTGATTTATTAACATAAACAAAACAACGATATGAACCACTGACAAAACGCGATTTTAACATAAATTTACAATAGGTGGAAATGAAATAGACCAGGTCACGCATTTTGAATATCTGTACTCCAGAATTGACAAAAAATGGCGAATTCTCAAATGAAAGCATCACAAGAATAGCGACGGCAACGTAGAGGTTAAACAACATGAATAAATCATGATATAATACCAACAAAACGAAAAAAGGAAAACGAAAAAGGAAGTCCTGAGAGCCTGCGTTTTTTCAGTGGCATCACATGTCTGCGAAACATGGGCGATTACCAAATCTTTCAGAAAGAAAATCGAGTCCTTCCAGTCAAAATGTACAGATCGATCCTCAGAATACCCTGGACTGAGAGAAGCATAAATATAAACATTCGGCAAGAGTTGAACATATATAAGAGCTGGTTCATAAATTCCATCATGGCCAGAAAAATTAAATACCTTGTTCGCATCAAGAGACACAACGATCTGGAGAGGATCGTGATGGAAGGTATGGTAACAGGCAAACAAGAGTCAAGGGAACGAGTTTCTTTCAGACGGGTTGTGATGGCATCGGAATTCTAGCAAAAGATGCTACACGATGAAGATGGTGATATATATACATGGTTCTAAATGTTGTTATAGCCGGGGGTGGGGTTGAGGATGAACTCTCTACAACAACTAAATGCTCCCATGGCGTGCGTCTCATCTAGCCTCTGACAAGAAAGTCTATCTCCTGCCTTCGTGCGGCAGAACTTTTGACTTACAGGAGAAGGGGCGGAAGGCGAGCCACTGGCGCATTAAAACCAGTAGTTTCGGCCAGATGGGGCTCGACAGCCTAGGAAGGTAGCTCATCTAGGAGAAGAAATCTTTGATTTCAAACCATCTGAAGCCTTGCATATAAGATACTGGCGTATCTTGGTGTGTTTTGTCAGATATGGCTGTGCAACCTGTTTTCTGATAATTTTGAAAGTTGGTCAGCGTCTACCAAACCTGACAACCGACGTTGTGCGAAGGAACACACGCAAGAGGATACAATGCATTATCTTAGACCGAGGAAAAACAACCTCAGATGAGCGTTGTGGCAGGGCAGACCATGTCCTTATTCTTGGTTAGCGGCTGGTTTAGAATTGAAGCCCCGACAGGGGAACAGATAGAACGTTGCTTTGCTGATCCGGCAACGTCTACAGTTTGCCTTGTTCCAAATGTATTTGTATCCCCTTTCCTTTAGAGCAAACAAGGCAGACCGAGAAAAGAACCATACTGAGCGAACAACACATAGCCTCTATATTTCTGCTCGGGCCTTGTGCTAAAATCACAATTACTATCGTCTGACATAAACACAGTATAGATAAGTCACGTACCAGTTTACATCTGGTAGATTGGTAGGTGTTGAAACTAGAATTGAACTAGCAATTTTCAAAAGCTCAGAATAGTACCTGTTAAGAATGTAACAATTCACTGCCTGCTATGGGACTACGTTTATCTAGTTTTTAAAAATCTAGTTTGTATCTAGTTTTACTTCTGAGAAAATGAACGACAAATGAAATTTCACTCGCAATCGTAAAAGAGCGTTCAGCAATCTACCCTAGGCATAGATTGCACGCCTAGTAATCGATAGTAGTAGAGTTGTTAAGAACAAAAGAACCAATCTCGTTTTACCTTGCCAAACAAAGCGATCCAAAAGCACAAAGTGTTTTTGTTACATCTGTTTCAATCTGAATTTGCACCGAGAATTCCCTTTAAGCTGACGTGTTTATTTGCTTGGCCTTTGGAAACACATCGCTGTTATGTCACTTGGGACAATTGTAATTCCCCTACTTTTACTACTGCTGCCGCGGCTGCTACTATTACTATTACTGCTTCTGCTACTACTTCTGCTGCTGCCACTACTACTGCTACTAACACTATCACTACTGCTTCTAATTCTACTACTACTACTATTACTACAGCAATAGCTACTACTACTACTCCTACTACTACTACTACTACTACTACTATTACTACACCAATAACTACTGCTACTACTACTACTACATATGCTTCTACTACTACTACTACTACAACTACTTCTACTTTTACTACTACTACTACTGCTATTAATACTACTACTACTACTACTGCTACCACTACCGTTACCGCCACTACTACTACTACCAACGTTATTGCTACTATTACTACTACTAATACTACTAATACTACTACTACTACTATTACTACCACTGCCCTTACTGCTACAGCTACTACTACTACTACTACTATTACTTCTACTACTACTACTATAACTACAACAACCCTTACCATAACTGTTATTACTACTAATACTGCTACTACTATTACTAACACTACCGTTACCGCCACCGCTACTGCCTCTATTACTATTAATATTACTACTACTACTACAACTACTACTAATACTACATTATTATTACAACTGCTACTACTAACATCACTACTACTGCTGCTACTGATAGAATATTGCGAATACCACCACCCCAACTACTACTACTACTGCTGCTGCTGCTACTGCCACTAGAACACTACAAATATCACTACTACTACCAATACTACTATCGATTTGTGCAATACTTAATCCTGGTATCCAACCAGGTAGAACGAGTGTCTGATGCCAGGTAGCAACATGATGTTTATTCTAATTTATGTCTTTTGCCTTGGATTGCATGTTGAATCTCGGGCTATACTCAGCTTACCTCTCCAACTCATTGGTGGAACCCAACAGGTGTAGAGCATCAGCACGACACGCGTCGATCATAGACAAATTCACAATGTTGAGGACCACGTTGCCTGGAGAGGGGTGAGCTCCGCGAGGTGCGAAACGGACCAAGACACACCGATATTGCAGAAAGCATTGAGAAAAATTAGAAATGCGCCAGCAGTCTCAATATGCAATAATCATACAACTGAGGTTAACTGGTCCAGACGGAAGATTCGATATCCTGGCACCCAACTCAGTGGAGTAGCAGGAACTGATCCAACAACCTGAAGTATTGGTGCCTCAATGACCTTTCAGTTTACGGGACTGATGATGATGATAATTAACACGGCTCTTCGCATCATTGATTCGGCAGACTCGGAGTGTCTCTGCTTTTCGTTGGTTCGAAAAAAAGCAATAGATGACCTCTTTAAGGGCATGTGGAATGTGTAGTCTAGTCGACAGTAAGCTGTCATACTTGATTGAGATTACAACGTGCCAGGGGTTCGAGTTTACTGAAGGACAGACATAAATCCAGGCTGTGGCGCATACCTTGTACGACCGCTCTTTCAATCGACCCAGCTGTAAATTGTTACCTGACGTTTGAGTTTGGGAAGGTAAAAACATCAAAGTATTAAACTGGCCACCTATCTTACATAGGTTGAGGGTTAGTAAATGAAGAGTTACCTTTATCCACGACGGCAATTGTTGCCATGGGACTGACCTTAACCTTCACCTTAAGGGCATTAAAATTAACATAATGAATTATATTACGCCTTCCATATCACAATACACGATTACATTATAATTTATCAGCGACCGAGTAATCGGTATGGGCCGATAAGGTTAGACCGATTAATCGGTAGTAGGTCAATTTACTTATCGGTGCAGCTCTAATAAAGATTCAAGATAATTGAATATATTGGAATGAAGAACAATGCATGCATAAATAAAATAAATTAAACAACTTTTACACATGACAAGGCTGACTCAGGGAGATGGATGCATTAAAAGCACACATTGAGACATTTTTATTAACGCGCAAGATATTTCAGTCCATTATTTAGACGACAATAAAGACAACAAACCATAATGATGTAATAATATCTATCCTCGTGCTCTGAATTCAAAACATATATTGCACAACAAAATTCGAATATGGTATAAGCAACAGGCATGGGGCATTAAATGTAGCTATGGTGGATGCTCTGTATGATTTAAGTGTTAGTTACAATCAATGATCTAATATACAAGATCTCTACCGAATGACGTAATTACATCAGTCTCTATAACACTATCAAACAAGTCTCATGCAACCGAATGTAATGTATTTAGAACAATCAGCCTGGTGGGTAGCTCCATTAAGCCAACGCTAATAATTTTTTAAGGGAGAAATAAACGTGAACTAGACATTGAAGTTCCAGGAGAACAATTCGAAATTCAAAAGAACAAGAGAAGCAATGTTTGTGTCCCATGAGACAATGATAAACACGGAAAGAAATGTACATGAATAACAACAAGAATTATATGTGTTTTATCGACTACAAAAACAGACATTTGACAGAACCAAGTATGAAAATCGAATTATATGTCAAGAAAACATAGGTGTGGGAGACAAAGACACAAGAATACTCAGTAGCCCATATTGAAAGAAAGCTGACACTGCAAGATCTGGCATAATGTACTCCCCATTTATAAAAGCCACAAGACAGATGGGTGATCAGAATGCGTACTATCATCATGCATGACCTACTCTAAACTACAAATGGCAATGCATCATGCCTGTCTAATTTTTACATATGCCACATTTTCAAACCGATTGAAGGACATGGCAGAGTTGATTGGTGGAGTGTCAGTAAGTGATTTCAAATATGTGGATGGCACAGTTCTGATTGCTGAAGGTCATTCATTCATTTAAGAATCACAGTGACTAGCACAGGCGATCGTGGATCCCCACAACTTTCTATTCACTAAATTGTCACTGCCCTTCGGGGAACCAGTTTACGGGAAAGGCTTTGGAAGTTAACCATCAAGACAAATTAGCAACCTGCTATCTCCAGTCGTCTCGACTTATTGGTACTGGTCCAAGCGACTGTAATAGCGCAGTGGTTAATGCACTGGTTTCCCAGTCAAGAGGTCAGGTTTTAATCCCAAATTGGTGCAGGATTTATTTTCTTATCACAAACCAGCTTTTGTGATCGACCCAGTCACAGGCATTGGGTACCAGAAAAAAATCTGGAAAGTAGGGCGGCCGGCGGGATCCACTATGTGTCGGAGTCCCCATATTTCCTATACGCCGCATGGCATGACGGGAACTTTACTTTCACTTGGTAAATGCTAGCTCCTGATTGTGAGTTTCCTTCTCACTATAATCCAAATACAGTTAAAATTACATCGTCAAGACAAAAACCGTTTGATGATTTGCGATGGGCAACTAACAACAATCTGGATTGACAAGTAAACGAATGATTGACATGTGTCACTTCATTACCAGTATACGTACTTCAATCCATTACTTAATCAGTGTTGTCTACTTCATGTATCAGTCCAGGATTCTCACACGAAAACACGTTACATTTTCACGACCAAAATATAATGCCACTGTTCTCAAGATTCGAAAGATCGCTTATCTCACATTCTGATATCCAAGACCATGGCAGCCACAGGAAAAGGAACAGAAGACTGCATGTCTGAGAGCTCTTATATAAACCCTACTAGTAATCCTAAAACACTCAGCGGACAGATGTAAACTCTCCAGGTAAATATGTGTGCAGATGCAGTTTAGAACATCACGTATAAATTTCGACAGAAATCAGTATGTGTCAATTGTGTATGACACCATTACACTCATACACACAACAAAGAAACACACAATAGCTACACTACATCCAAAAGGTCTCCAATATAGACACAAATTGCAAAACCAAAAAGGAAAATTTATATTTGTTGGGGATGTTAAGAATTCAGCAGCTTTCCGGTTCTCGCCCTTCGACCGAATGCATTTCAATTGTATCCGTATGTGTTTGTTAGTTGTTTTTTAAAGGTATACTAAGCGATCCATTTATCTAACCCGGGGGAAGTAGTACTTTCTAAACATTGTTCAATGCCAGGCATTCCATGATATTATCATCAACCGTTTCATATGGGAGTGTACATAGCTACACTCTGGAGCGTTGTGTGGTTAGATTCTATTCAGGTGCTTGTTAAGTGGGATGTGTTCGGTTATCGCCTGGCAAACGATACTCTGATCCTTCCTTGTGAGCTGATTAATGCTATCACTTGGAGTTTGGAAACCAAAATGTATGTAGATCTCGCTCCATGTGTTTCTCATGACCATTTTGTTTGGCAACGTTTCATTGTGTGCTATTCTTATAGATTGTCTGGCTGTTTGTAAAGATGTTGCTATTTGTAGAGATATTGTCTGTAATTATGTTGCTATCTGTAGAAATGATGCTGCCTGTAAAAATGTTGCTATATGTAGAGATGTTGCTGTCTATAGAGATGTTGCTATCTGTAAAGATGTTGATGTCTGTAGAGATGTTGATGTCTGTAGAGATGTTGCTGTTTGTAGAAATGTTGCTGTTTGTAGAGATGATGCTGTTTGTAGAGATATTGCTGTTTGTAGAGATGTTGCTGCTTGTAGAGATGTTGATGTTTGTAGAGATGTTGCTGTCTGCAGAGATGTTGCTATCTATAGAGATGTTGATGTCTGTAGAGTTGTTGATGTCTGTAGAGATGTTGTTTTTTGTAGAGATGTTGCTGTCTGTAGAGATGCTGGTATGTGTAGAGATGTTGTTTGTAGAGATGTTGTTGTTTGTAGAGATGTTGATGTTTGTATAGATGTTGATGTTTGTAGAGATGTTGATGTTTGTATAGATGTTGATGTTTGTAGAGATGTTGCTATTTGTAGTGGTGTTACTGTTTGTAGAGATGTTGCTATTCGTAGTGGTGTTACTGTTTGTAGAGATGTTGCTATTCGTAGTGGTGTTACTGTTTGTAGAGATGTTGCTATTCGTAGTGGTGTTACTGTTTGTAGAGATGTTGCTATTCGTAGTGGTGTTACTGTTTGTAGAGATGTTGCTATTCGTAGTGGTGTTACTGTTTGTAGAGATGTTGCTATTCGTAGTGGTGTTACTATTTGTAGAGATGTTGCTATTCGTAGTGGTGTTACTGTTTGTAGAGATGTTGCTATTCGTAGTGGTGTTACTGTTTGTAGAGATGTTGCTATTCGTAGTGGTGTTACTGTTTGTAGAGATGTTGCTATTCGTAGTGGTGTTACTGTTTGTAGAGATGTTGCTATTCGTAGTGGTGTTACTGTTTGTAGAGATGTTGCTATTCGTAGTGGTGTTACTGTTTGTAGAGATGTTGCTGTTTGTAGAGATGTTGCTGTTTGTAGTGGTGTTACTGTCTTGTAGAAACTCTTCGAAAAATTAACTATCATTGTGAAGTACATTCCCATTGACTGGGAATCTGCTGCAGTGACCTATATGGCTGATGAATAAAGGTCACTTGTCCCTGCATTCGCTACATAGTGTACAGGTTTAGTTAATATTTTACTCTGATAATTTAAAAAAAAGAAGAACAAGAAGTAGAAGAAATAAAGATATAACAGTGAAAGTACAATAACACGTCATAAATGGTTGAGATGCACGTGCAGTTGAAGTACTTACCTGTGATCTTGCTTCTTCTGATCAATACTTGCGCAGATCTTCGGTGTAGTTCACCTGTACCTGACTTGGGTATTGAGGTTGCTTGCAATCTTCCTAGCCACAGAAATGTTGGGAAGGAGGAAAAAACGATTTGTTTAAAGAGGAAAGTATTAGCAAATTAACGTGATCTTTAGCCACTATAAAGACTTTGAGGATGAGAGAGAGAGAGAGAGAGAGAGAGAGGGAGAGAGGGAGAGAGGGAGAGAGAGAGAGAGAGAGAGAGAGGGGCGAAGTGAGAAACAGGCAGCTGCAAAGAAAAGAACAGGGCTAATAATAGGATAATAGAACAATAATACTAATGTTTGCCCATAATCAGCGACAATGCCGACCACGTCAGAAATGTGCTGTAAGATGTGGTCTCAAATGACTATAAAGTTCAATCCTTGCACGGCAAACTCTGCAGCACTTGAGACACATATTTGAGGAGTCTGCTGTGTAGTCGTCGCACGTTCAGTTATTTCGTGTGCCTCAATTTCTTTGATGTTTCGCCCCGCTATCTGAGCACCTTGTGTAATGTTAGCGCGCCAGGTGCAATCATCTCACAGGAGGTGACATCAATGTTGAAGCTTTCCAAGCAATTTCAGAGCGGATGCAGAGGCACTGAAGGCTGCAGTAGAAGCAATGCTGACAGGCGAAAGTAATTAAAGCTAGATAGTCCTGTGTACAGATGCCCTGTCCGTGGTTACAGCACTAAAAAGCCAGAAAAATACTGAACTTAATGATTTAAGAGCAGTACTCTGTCAACTATGCCAGCATTCCGCACCAAAAAGAGCAGTGGTACAGTGGTTTCCATCCCACTGTAACATTTAAGGCAACGAAGAGGCAGACAGACTGGCAAAAGCTGGTGCAAGATTACCACAACCAGATTCTAGTGTGACCTACGAAGAGTCTAAAAGGTCTATTAGGGCCAGATACATGGCCAAATCGGAAACAGAGCATACTGGCGACACAAAAAAATGATGCCTATTACCAGTTTAACAGAAGAGAGCAGGTCGTGGTCTTCAGACTCGGCACAGGCCACAACAGACTAAGGTACCATCTATTTAAAAAAAAACTGAAGATAGGTGGCACTGATGAATACACCTGTAGTACAGGGAAAATGACTTCTGAACATTTGCTGCAAAATTGCCCGACATACGAGGGCTAGAGAAAGCACATGTGGCCATCACCAGTGTCAACACTAGACAAGCTATCTGGCAGTGTCGACAGCCTCATGATGACAGCTGCTTTCTTCCAGTTGACGTCTGACAGCGTACAAAAAAGAAGAAGAAAAAGAAGAAGAAGAAGAAGAAGAAGAACCTTTCCAGATACATTTTTAAGGAGTCTTTGTGGGCAATTCTTCTGTCTCCTTGATGAGCGTCTGCCTGTTCTGAGCTCACCGTATAGCAGCTGATCGGAGAGGCGCTCATCAGGGATGGAAACAACATATTCATCTTATCTGGGTTTCTTGAACAAGTCATGACTGCTCAAAATGTTTAACTTGCTAAGAATTTCATAGTTAAGTATTTTGTCTTTCTACCTTACACGTCATCCTGAGCATGCGTCGCTGACAGATCATGTGAAAACCAATTAGCTGTCTGTCGTGTCTGATATACACAGTCCATTTTTTGCAGACATGCATACGAGTGATTAATACTATAGAACGATACACTGTTACATTTGGTGGCGATAATAATGCGTTATCGGTTTCAGACGTTCGCTTAAAGTTTTCCAAACCCAGAGATACAATAGCATATATGGAGGACAGGGGAAGTGAGATGGGAGACTGAGAAGTGTTGATGATGATGATGATGATGATGATGTTAGTCCATCACATGTGATGAAAACCACTCACTTTGTTTTGCCGTGTTGACAGTCTTTTCTCTTGCTGCGTCCGCTGAAATGGGTGGCTTGCGTAGTGATTTGGATTAAAGTGAGCCTTTTGTCAATGCCACTATCAGGTTCTGAGGTACCTTTAACCAGTGGCAACATTTTATCGAGACGACTGGAGATAGCACAAGATGTAGATTCTTCCTCAGTGTTTACTCTCGAAGCCTTTCCCGCAGACAGGTATCCCGCAAGGCAGCGGAGAGGATACGGGGAGATGGGGGGGGGGGGGGGTGACATTTAACGTTATGTGTCGTGCCTTTCCTATAATCGCAAGAGGTTCTAAATGACATCACCCAGCGTGTGAGTGAGAGTTCATTTCTTCTGTGCTGTATTTCAGTCCACTATAGTCCTGGACTATACAATTTCACACACCAAAACCGACACTGTTTGCAGCTAGGGCGAAGACCGCAAATCTCGTGAAGTTCATCCGTGTGAACTAGACCGTGAAATACGACACATGTTCAAACGTATTGCTATTCATATAGCCGATGTCCTTTCCTGGATAATCGGACGGGAAGAAATCATAAAAAACGAACGAATTAACCAATCTAAATGAAAAACAACAACACGTTTCCGTGAACACAGGTGTAAGTCGTCAATTAGTGTAAATTCCAGACACATCTGTCATCTAGCGGCATCCGTAATAAACTAAAACAGCAGAGCAGCGTAGACACGTACCCGGTTACGGCGCCATCTTTGCCGCTCAGTGAGACGTAGATAGAGTGCGATCGACATACAAACACATATTAACACAGAGAGAGAAGCATAATCGCGTAGAGAGAAGACAGAATGCTAAGGCGGGTGACAAGTGCGATAGAAGCACGCAACATTAACATTGACATACATAATCGCACTGAACCAGAAGCAGGGACAGTAAGGCGAGGAAGTATGAAAGAGGGAAAGGGACACACACTGGTACAAATAGAGTGAGGGAGGGTTATATATACATATATATATATATATATATATGTACATATATATATATATATATACATATATGTACATATATATATATATATATAAATATATATATATTTATATGTGTACATATATATATATATATATATAAATATATATATATAATATATATATATGGGGACGGCGTGGCCTAGTGGTTAAGTCGCACGGCTCACAACCATCACAGCACCGGCCGTTACCCCGGGGAAGGAAACCCTTAGAAAATGCAGGAGGAAGCAGACCCTTACATAAAATGCATGCTGAAGTCGGGTGCACTGGGCCGACAGGCGCAAAATAAAAACCACAGTGTAACGCACACACGCCTTTGGGAATAAATAAATAAGGCAAACGCAAAAAAAACTAAATTTTTTAAATATATATATTTATATGCATAGGACACAGGTACCCAATAGAAGAGGACTTGGGATCGCAAATGTGTGTTTTTTTTCTTGTTTTTTTAGGGGGGAGGAATGGGGGGGGGGGGTCGGATGGGAGGGGGGGGGCCTTCCCCGTGGTTATATTTAGCTACAATTATGGTTGTAGGAACGCTAACAAGGTAACACAGGGTTGTCAGGCATAATTATATAAGTTGTTAATTTTTAAAACTGTCTCCTCGGAATCCTCTCCTTTGCAATCAATCTCAAACCTCAAATCCATTCTTCCCATTAACATCCCCCCCGACCCACCCCCGCCATAAACCCGACTCTTAATCACATTGGTTCCATTGATAAGGAATTTCAGTACAACTTCCATGAGCTTATAAGCGAAGATGCTGCACTGATACGACACTGACAGAACACTGTGTACGGAACTAAACAACAGCTTACAAACACTTGCAGACACCACTATATGGCATTGGACCAAAGGGCAAGATCCCATACGCTGCTGGATTAATAACCAACCAACCATTCCTCACTTTCCAGAACGTAGTCAGCATTTCCGTTACAGTACAGGATACTTGGATCTCCGGAACGATTAGTCGACACGCAATTTGCTTGGTAAAGAAATGGCTGACTCAGTTCTCCTGTTCTATGTCCAAGCTGACATATTATTCACATGCCCGGGATCAAGACGCTGAGAAGCACATGAGCTGCAGTGGTCAGCGACCCATAGCTGACTGCTAGCTTAAGGGCCAGCGAACCAGAGCTGCCAAGATCCTTCTACACCTCCACGCGGTGATCCTGGATAACAGGCTGCAGCAGGGCAGACTGGCTAAGGAGAAGTGATCGAAGAGGGAATGCTAACCCGGTACTCACAAAATGCTTGCTGAAGTCGGATGTGTTGGACCGAAAGGTGCAAATATCGCAGTCAAGCTGTAAACTATGACACAACGCATTCTGTTCTCTGGACTACATTCTGCTACTTAAGCCCTTTTAGAGTTTGGTAGCGGGAGATTGAGAACGAACAAAGCCAAAGCCAAGCCAACCATTCACATGCCCACTGAATCACTCCCAAAGCATCTGGTGTGCAGTAGGCTCACAACATGCAGACACTCGGCTCTCTAAACAGCCTTAAAATAACGTCTTTATACTGGTTTAGAAAACTCTGCAGAGTCTGTATGCAACCAGTTTCATTCACATTTCCTTGCTCTAAAATCTTAGCGCATCCAATATATGCTTAAATGCATTAATTGTCCCTGCCTCCACTACTTCCTGTGGCAATGCGTTCCAAAAATGTACCACTCTCTACAAAAAAAATATTTTCTAATATCCAATCCAGACCTTCCTTTAGTTCAAATGTCCCTATGATTGCCTTACGAATTCTACTGCTATTACATATCTCTTCTTTATATCAAAACAGAGGCAGGAATGAGACTAAATATTGCCTTTAACAAATACAGCCACATATTTTGAAGCGAGTTCAATATATATATATATATATATATATATATATATATATATATATATATATATATATATATATATATATATATATATATATATATGTATGTGTATGCGTGTGTGTGGGTATCTTAATGACCCGTTTCTCTTGTTGCAGGTCCAAGTTCGTCTCTAAAGGACCCGATCTTGGGCCTAGGAAGTTCTGAAGGTGGTAAGCCGTCCACAAGAGACGTTTCGGATGTTCTTGCGGACATCATGAGAGTCTCACCAGCGAATTTATTGGAGGTCACTTTTTGTCTTGTGGATACCATATTGCTGTCGCTGTGGGCAATCTACCATAGTTTCCTTGCAATATATGGTCTGCCTATGTATGGTCTGCATTTATAAATGTATCTATGCATGTAAGTTGCATGCCCTTTGCAGAAGGTTTTTTCTCACTACCGCCAACCTATTTGGCTGTTATAAGTTTGTGGACAGGCGTGCAGTACGGTAGGTTGCCAAATTGTTTTGTATGTGAATGAGCGATCGCAACCAGAAAAAATCTGCTGTCTGCCAAACTGGACACGGTGTTAATCGAACCCCTTGCGCTGGGATTGCGAAATGGACGTTTCATCTCTCATAACCAAGCTCCTTCACATATATATGTGTATGAATCCCTAGTGGCTTTCCGGGGTATATGTGTATGAATCCCTAGTGGCTTTCCGGGGTATATGTGTATGAATCCCTAGTGGCTTTCCGGGGTATATGTGTATGAATCCCTAGTGGCTTTCCGGGGTATATGTGTATGAATCCCTAGTGGCTTTCCGGGGTATATGTGTATGAATCCCTAGTGGCTTTCCGGGGTATATGTGTATGACAAGGACAGGAATAGCATGACTTTCCCACAGACATCATGTCGCAAGGGGCGACTAACTGTGTGACATGGGATAACACAAGCCATGGTTAGGTGGTTTGTTAAGAGCAGCATAGATCGTGCCTGACATTCCCCAGTTGAGGCGGTAGTGTTTTTTCAGACCGTAATGGCTCCCGGGTCGACCCAGCTTTAAATGGTTACCGGTTCAGGCCGAGAAGTAAAAGTGGCGAGGGAGAGGAGATGGCTACCGCACTCATATAGCCGAGCCTTTGAAATGTGAGATCGCTAACGCCTTACACCCCTAGGGCAGTAATGCTTTGGGTTACTTTACTTTACTTTTTACATGGTTAAAGGTCAGTAAAGATAGTTTACACTCACAACAGTTATAGAAGTGGGCGCCAAGTATAAAAAGGTTGGCGAGCCCTCCTCTAACTGTATCTATTTTCAACAGTAAAACTATATATCGTTGGATGCACCTCACACCCCTACGGCAGTAATGCTATGGGTTACTTTACTTTACTTTAACAGGCTGCGGGTCTGCTTTCCACTAGTGTTTGAGTCTGTTGGGATGGACCCTTTATACTAGAGTAATAAGCTGCTCGAGCCTAGCCCGCTAAGCAGGAAATCTTCTTCCTTGAGGGACCTGCACAGAGGCGTAAGCCACTAGGTCAACTAAGACTAAGACTAAGACTAAGACTAAGACTAAGATATATATATATATACGAGGCGTGTTCAAATGAAACGGGACCTCACTGCACCAAGTGAACATTCGTACGATGTGCATGATGACGTCACTTTGATGTAAACAGCAGATACCAACCGTCAGGCTTGGCAAATTGTATTATCCTCCGACTCATAGTGTCTTCAGCAGACCATTGAAAACATGGAGGGTGTGATACGGAATCCGTCCGGAGTTGATCAGCGAACCGTGATTTGGTTTCTAACAGCTGAAGGACCTCGACCAGTTGACATTCATCGCAGAATGCTGGCAGTGTATAGTGACAAAAGTGTGTTGAAGACAAAAGTGAATAACTGGACAACGATGTTTAAAGAACGGCGTGAGTTAACGAAAGATCTTATGAGACCAGATCAGGCCCATTTTCTTAGGTCAGAAGTTGCCCTCGCCAAAATTGAGACAGCAATTCGGGTGGACCGTCACCGGAGTTTACGTTCGCGACAATTTTGTCACCAAACACTGCCTGCATTCTGCTATGAATGTCAACTCGTCGACATCTTTATTTATATATATATATATATATATATATATATATATATATATATAGAGAGAGAGAGAGAGAGGGAGAGAGAGAGAAAGATACAGATAGAGAGAAAGAGGTATCCATATAGCAATTCATCTCATGTAAACAATCTATTTCTACCTGCTTTCGGCTGCTGAAGTGCAGGGCTGAATATACTTTGTTACGATGCAAAGGTTGTTCGATTTCAGCTTTGGGGTGCATTTTTTGGGGGTGCATTTTTTGGGTGATAATTATGTGTATTCATTTCGTGCTCTTATTGTCTTATCATAGACACACGGAAAACAAGGTATTTAAAGACACGTATTCCTCAAATACATGAATATAGATAGAAAAACAGCAAAATATTAAGACAGTCATTTTTATTAAAAAGACAGGCATAAAACAGAAGAAAATAGATATGCATTCAAGCAGGCACGCACAAACACACACACATTATGTATATATATATGGAGACACTGTGGATCTACTAAACTGAGATTACAGCGTGCCAGAAGTTCGAGTTCACAGAAGAACCGTTATCATTCCGAACCATGGTTTGTGCCTGGTATGACGGCTCCTCTAGTCGAACCAGTTGTAAATGAGTACCTGAAGTATGTGTTGGGGAAGATAAAAACAGCATAAAGGGAACTGGCTACCCCACCTCACATAAGCTGTGCATTGGTACATAAAGAGTTATCTTCATCCCCGATGAGAAATGATGCCATGGGACTGACCTTTACCAATTTATCCCCCTCAGTCATTCAATATCTTTTATCCTGAATTGTTATTTAAAGAAATGGATGCTGTTAATTTAGCAAATACCTTTTTTACTGAACTCCTCACATCCCTACTACATCTCCATCTTCGTTCTTTAACAAACACTTCTCGACCCGTCTCCCCCCCCCCCCCCACCACCGACCTCCCCCGCACCCCTAACCTCATCCCGACATTTCTTCCCCTTCATAAACGCCTCTGAATAAGTTCATCTATATCCTACCCTACCCATCCATTCTTTCACCATCTCTTCCACACTAGACCTGCCAAACTACCTAATAAGTATTTACAATTGTCATGTAGAAACTATGAAAAAGTACATGTTAAGGATAAAGAAAGATACGTTTACTAATTCGGAATTCACTTCCCGAAGTGTATTAATGTATATCTTAAGGATGTGCCATATTGACACTGTAACGTCTTTAAATTTTAAAAAATACTTGGTATTACTCGTTAGCAGGTTCGGATAAGAAAAATGGGTCATGAGGTTACCATTTTCCTGTACGCCGCTAAGCAATGTACTTTTCGCAACCATATAATAATATGAACATAATTCGTGAAGGGAACGACATTGCGACTTGAAATAAGTTGTACTGATCTGCACGTCAGCCATAAAATGCTAAGTGAAAATGTCAGTTCGCGAGTAACAGCACCTCCAGACAACAATCAATATATATATATATATATATATATATATATATATATATATATATATATATATATATATATATATATATATATAGAGAGAGAGAGAGAGAGAGAGAGAGAGACAGACAGACAGATAGAAAAATGGCGGCAATATCGACGAACATAAGAGAAAAATCATCTTACTTCCTTTTTAAAACTACAACAGGAAGGAGTTTCTGCGATACAATGTTTATTTGGTGAGCTCTGCCAGACTCACAGACAACCATACCATGTCGTATTTAATTAAATTAACAACCAGGTAGAGTTATGATATTCTTTATTAAACAGAAATGGACCCAGGATACACTTTGGGAAACTGAACATGAAGTGAAAGAAAAGACTGCATAACCAGAACATATTACATAGCCAAACATCATGAACATCGGATAGCATTACTTGTGTCTGAGATATGCATTATCCGGCACGTCCAAGAGAAGCAGACAATGCCCTCGGATGTAGATAATTGTTTATGTGTTCGCCTCGTTGTGTTTACGTGAATTTCGCATGTCGACAGATTTCTTCAGAACACTTACTTATTGGAGACCGGATGTTAACATACGTTGACGCTTGCGTCATGGGCAATATCTCCCGGTTTTTTCTTGCCCTTTTTCTCCCTCATTTCTTTCAGTTACGTATTCTTGTTTTGTTTGGCTGTCATCAAATTCTTCTTCATCGTTCAACCTCTATTCTCTTATGTTTCTATTTCATCCCCTCCTTCTTCAACATCTTCTCCTTCTTCTTACTTTTTCTTCTTCGTATTATTTGTATTATAATTACTATTATTATTATCGTTATTATTAATATTATTGGTGCTTCTCTTCACTCAAATGTGTCATTCCAATTAAAAAGTTAAACCATCTGCATCCGAAACTTCTTGTATCTTGAGCTATGCATAATTTCTGTTGTTGACTCTCGTCTATGCCACAATGTTAAACTGTTCAGTATCATCTCCTTCAAACCAATTCTGTCACTTTTCCCACCCATGTGTAATATTGCTCTTTAAATCTAAGTGCTTTCTCATGTATTCAAATAGATTCTTCATCGTCCTCCCTCGGAACATTCGCATATCTACGTCACTGCACCTCCTGCAAACCTGTATGAGTTATTCAGCAAATTACAAAGTGTATTCTGTTGATGGCTCATGTAAGACGTTCACTACAGACGCTTCTGAAATTAATTCACAGTTCACAATTCCTAAATTGCAAGGGTTTCAAATAAAATCCCATTTTAATTTTTAAATGTTCGCCTCAAACAAGGAGACTGAGACGAACGTTTTAAAATTAAAATGGCATTTTTTTAAACCCTTGCAATATATGAATTGTTAATTCATCAATTTCACGGAGCTCTCTAAATTCACTTAATCCTCCCTAAGGCTTGTGTCCTCGGAGCGTTCATCGAGGCTAACAAAAAGGCCCACTTCTTCCTTCCGAGCATGCCGTAATAGGCGATAAAAGCTGTCTTTGAATGTGGTTTGCACCATGTGAATACCCTTCCCACAAACTTTAATTGCAAATTATTGAAATCAGGATCTCATAAAAGCTGGTTATGTGAGCCAACTGTAGCATCAAGGGGGAAACAGTAAGAAGAAGAATGCATGTATCTCATCAAACATCTGACAGAGAGGACCAATACGTGACTTTCAAGTTGAAACTAATATGGAGCAGGATGACGGACGAGCAAATGTCGTTTGAAAGCCAAAACGATGTGTTGGGTTGACTATACTCGTCGGTCTCGAATGCAGGTCCAAGGAAAACTCTGATTTCAAACCATCTGCTGTTTGTTGGTGACATATTGGCATATCAAGGGCAAACGGAGGAAACAAAACAACTATACGAGCCTCGTTTGTCTAGAAAGGCAGCTTATCTAACAGAGGGAAAACTCTGATTTCAAACCATCTGATGTTTGTTGGTGACATACTGGCATATCAAGGGCAAACGGAGGAAACAAAACAACTATACGAGCCTCGTTTGTCTAGAAAGGCAGCTTATCTAACAAAAAGAAAACTCTGATTTCAAACCATCTGCTGTTTTTTGGTGACATACTGGCATATCAATGGCTAACGGAGTAATCAAAACAACTATACGAGCCTCTTTAGTCTGGAAAGGCAGCTTATCCTACAGAAAGAAATCTCAGATTTTGAACCATCTACTGTTTGCTGGTGGCATGCTGGCATATCAATGGCTGACGGAGGAATCAAGACAACTCAGGTGTACGAGACTCGTTAACTCAGAAAGGCAATTGCCACTGTAGAACCCATTTTGATGAGCCATGCCTCTTAGATCAAAGTTGCCATTTCTGAAAGATTTCAAGGTGCTCAACACGAATATCTTCTTCTTCTTCGTTCGTTCTTGATCTCCTACTACCAAACCCTGAAAGGGCTTAAGTAGCAGAATGTAGTCCAAAGAACGGAATGCGTTGTGTCGTAGTATACAGCTTGACTGCGATATTTGCACCTTTCGGTCCAACACATCCGACTTCAGCAAGCTTTTTTTGAGTACCGGGTTGGCATTCCCTCTTCGATTCCTTCTCCTTAGCCAGTCTGCCCTGCTGCAGTCTGTTATCCAGGATCACCGCGTCGAGGTGTAGAAGGGTCTTGGCAGCTATAGTTCGCTGGCCCTGACGATAGCAGTCAGCTATGGGTCGCTGACCCCTGCACCCATGCAACACTAATATGACAATGAAAACATTAAATTGGTAACTATTTCAGAGATATCCACAATTGATTATTATTAAATAAATATATAATTCGATATTAGATTAGTACGTACATGCCACATGTAAATGTCCGCTTCTACGCCTGACATTGTTTCCCTCTCGTTTGTTTACCTGCACCGATCATCTATAGCAAACATTCAACAGAAGTAAGCCAACATTGAAGTGGACCTGTTTCCATGGTATCTATTCTTCATCGTCGCAATGTCCCGGTGAAAGCGTTCAACGTGCACATCCCTGCTAAGGATGATCGAGAAGAAATCCAAGTGGGATAGGAGATAGTGGATCTTTAAGGACATATTTCAGCCCCGTTTGGTATAACGAGACAACGTATAATCAATCAATTTCTCATAGTTGCACCGGCAATTTTCAAAGGAAGTTTAGCTCAGAGTTTATCAATTCAAAGATTTCCTCTTGCAATCATCAAACAGATTGTCTAACTTATCGTCTTTGAAGAGTTCGCGGCGGATTTGACTACTACCAAACATCTTTTCTTTTTTTTTTTTTAAATTTTTGATTAGCCGATCTAAGAATGGTAAATGCTTGGAATGCATTGCCAAGGGAGGTAGTGGAGGCAGGGACAGTAAATCTTCTTCTTCTTCTTCTGCGTACGCAGTCAGACAGTAACCATTATTTTTTCGAAAAAAGCGGCGATCATCCTGAGGCTCTCGCCACTGCCATAGAGCTTGTCTTGCAGTTCAACTGGTAATGGCCACATCTGCTCTCTCTGATCCTCGTATGTCGGGCAGTTCTGCAGCAGATGTTCAGCCGTCATTTTACCAGTACCGCACGGGCATTCGTCGGTACACCCTATCTTCAATTTGTTGAATAGGTGGTACCTCAGTCTGTTGTGGCCAGTGCGAAGTCTGAAGACAACGACCTGCTCTCTTCGGTTCAACTGGTGATAGGCATCGTTTTTGGTGTAACCAGTATGTTCGGTTTCCCATTTGGTCATGTATCTGGCTTTGATAAGCCGTTTTGACTCTTCGGACAGTAAATCGATTTAAGAATAAATTGGATGCGCATAGCTATTAGGGCAAGGCGATGTAAATGAAACTGGTTTCATACAGACTCTGCAGTCTTCTAAACCAGTATAGAGAAGTTACGTTAGTTAAGTTTACAAAGTTTGTTATCACACAGAGTGGGATGTGTAGGAAAGGTATCATGATTGTGTGCGTTTCAGATGTGTGTTTCACATTCTTCTTTCGAACCTTCATTGATTTTCTTTGAGGAAAGTCTCTATTCACGTAGTGCAAAGTCTTAGCTCAGCTGTCCCAGCGACATTAGAAACACTTCAAGGTCAGATCAAAGATGTCCGGCATACCTGCTGTACTGAAGTGAGTTAAAGAGCTGTTTTAGGTTATCGTTTCATTCTGTCATTTTAACAGCGTGCCCGATTGTTGGTCGGTTTCAATTATGTAGCAACACCCATTGAGACTCGGTTTAGAGGACTCTATAAATAATCGTAATTTGTGTGATTATAACTAACTAACCAACAAACCAACCAACTAACCAACCAACCAAACAGTCAACCAATGCAACCAGCCATCAAGCCAGCCAACCAATGAACCACTAGACCAACCAGACAACCAAACCAACCAGCCAGCCAATCAACCAACCACTAGACCAACAAGCCAACCAAACCAACCAGCTAGCAAGCCAGCCAACCAATGAACCACTAGACCAACCAGCCAGCCAATCAACCAACCACTAGACCAACAAGCCAACCAAACCAACCAGCTAGCTAATCAACGAACCATTTTTTTAGACCAACCAGCCAACCAAAAAAACCAACCAGCTAATTAACCAACCACTAGGCCAACCAGTCAACCAAACCAACCAGCCAGCTATCCAGTCAATCAACCAGTCACAAGACCAACCAGTCAACCGAACCAACCAGCCAGCTACTCAACCATCTACTAGACCAACTAGTCAACCAAACCAACCAGCCAGCCAATCAACCAGCCACTAGACCAGCCAGTCAACCAAACCAACCAGCCAGCTAGCCAGCCAATCAGCAAACCTAACAACTGACTAGCTAACTAGCTACCTAAATAGCCAACCAAACCAAACGACCAATTAACTAACTAACTAACTAACTAACCAACCAACCAAACCAAACCAACCAACCGGCAAACCAAATCAACCAACCAACCAATCAAAATTCACCCACCCTGCTAGCCAGTCAGCAAACCAACCAAACGACCAAGCAGAATTATACTACACTACACCTAACCCAAACTAAACCGTAAACTCAAACCCCAACCCCAATCAAACCAAACCAAACCAGCCAACCAATCATGGTGCAGATAAGGGCAATGAAAGGGTTTATAGCAGACATATAGGAATCAAACATATTGGGTCTTGTGTGGACCTAATGTACAGGTCATGGTAGGGTTAACCAGCTAAATCAATAGAAGAGCTGCAAATTGTGATTTTGAAAGCATTCATAATAACTTTACCTAACGTCTTTGTACTGGTTCAGAAGACTATACAGAGTCTGTATACAACCAGTTTCTTCAAGGGTGGTTTAAAAGATCTGCGAGTCCATCGTAATAGACCCAAACACTAAAGCTATGTAGACCTGCAGCCAGTTAGACGCCATCTATAGCTGCTCTGAACAATCCACCTGGGAAAAGGTACAAATAACTTGGGTAGATTTTTAACTTGTATGTTGTCAGGTTAGAGGCCGTTAAGCCTACTCCTTTAGATTTCCAAATGCCAGGGAATTGTTACTGTGTTCGACACTGAACACGGGAGTCCGATCTCACTACCAAGATATCGGGGAAATTTTTACTAGAAGATTCACATGAAAAAACTCCCGGTCTACAACGTGCTTTTAGCTCGCGACTTACGGCACCCAAGCCGGGCACCATAACACGAGGTCACTGAGATGGCACGACTAATCCAGGAACCCAGAAATGTTCCTCTTGCGTCTAACATCGCAGTACCAGTGTCTTTTTTATAAGCTCACTTTTCACTATCGTGTATACTACACCCCCCACCGCCAACCACCCCCGACCCCTCCCCCCCCCCCTCACCACTGGGCTGGATCAATCCATCCCCACTTCTTGGATGAAATGCATTCTTGTCTTGTTCTTTGCTTGTTGTTGTCTATAATTTATTCTCATGGATGACGAAGAGATGCAGACCAGCAGACATTGCACCTCTGCCCCTTTGTGACGATCTTCCTGGCGGTGAGGAATGCCAACATACCATCACTACAGATGGGCTGGCAAAACTGACGGAAGACTGATGAGAAAGCAGACCCAGATGAATATTATATGTCCCTGGCAGGACGTGACGATTCTGGGACACAGACACACTAGACTGCCTCCCTTCGGGGATACTCGAAAGATGCATCTATAACTCATCTTCGCAATCCTGATGCCTATAAGACAATAAACGTTATACGAGATTGGACCTAGCCTCAACGATTTTGGAGAACGTGTGCTTTTGTCCAGGAGGCATTGAGCTGTCAAGAGCTGCTATCTCACAGCTAAAGGGATTATACTATTTTCATCATTTTATAAAATAAAAATAAAAAATGTTTTTTTCCGTTCGCCTCATTTCTCTTTGTTCCAGAGCCGGTGTGTGCTATAAACTGCAATTTTTATTTTCGCCTGTAAGCCAAGTGCACCCGACTTCAGCATTCATTTTATGTGGGTCTGATTCCTCCAGCATTTTCTAAGGGTTTGCTTCCCCGAGGCTGGTGCTGTGATGGGGATATAATCCAACACCTTTTGGTTGTGAGCCGTGTCACTTAATCACTTGCCCACGCCGTCCCCCATCATCATCATCCTAATCTAGCTCCACTTGGATTATGACAACGTAAATGATAAATTAAGGACTTACAGGTTACAGGTGTGACATCAAATGTGTATTCATCAATGAGAGGCACCACGGAGGATGGAACATGATTATGCAGAACTAGCCAGCTACTTGAACAAATTAGTAGAGTTGAAGATGCATCTGTGAATGAGCTGCTGGCATCAGGGTCAGTGGCCAATAACTGAACAAGACTTCCGCCTTCATGAGGAGCCCCTGGAAACAGACTGCAACCATGCCGTCTGGCTAAGAGATTAGGGTCAAAGAGGGAAAGGCAAACCCGGTACCAGAAATGCGGTGCTGAAATCGGATGTATTGCGTTAAATGGCAGATATCGCAGTGGTAAACTACGACACAACGTCACAAATGTCAATTTCAGGTCAAATTCCGAAGAATAATAAGAGGAAGAAAAAGACGAAGAAGAAGACGAAGAAGAAGAAGAAAATTAATAATAATAATAAGAAGGAGATCAAAGAGACGAAGAAACAGAAGAAGAAGACAAAGAGGAACAACAACAACCATTAGTATCTATACGCATTTTCATTTGACGAGAGATGGAGAGAAAGAGAGAGGCACTCAACACCTCTGGGTCTGCCTGGAGTGTGTAGGTGACGATTTTAAATAAAATAACCTAGCTCGACAATTTATCCATAGAATTAATAAAGATAGATTCTAAAAGAAAGAAACTGGAACACGAGAATAAAATTAAACAGGAATAGTTGGAGAAAATAAGATCAACAATTTACTAAATGCAGATGAGACGTTTACAAAAACAGTAGGAAACACCGCCTCTAGAATTGGCTGACAGCGCAATCAGCGAAAGTAAACAATTTAATAAAAATATTTGCAAACACAAGAACAATTTGTCGTAACAAGATGCCGATTACATGTAGGATAAAATGTAAAAAAAGAAACCATTAGATTCATGAGATTACACGTGGGTGAGAATTTGAGATCCCTTCAGGTCTAGACTCTTGATAATGGTTGTTAGAAGCTATCTCTCAGCCCTTACATTACAAATACACTAGAAATGAATGACGTCACAGCGGTTTAAGTGTTTGTAGGAATGCTGGGTTTCCCCCTATTTAGTGCTGAATGACTCAATTTCTCACCGACATACCTCATCCAACCTCGAACAATGTCAAATACCCTAAATTAACATCTATAGTTCGCGTATAACATTGGGCTTTTCAAATATTCTACCAAGTTCCTCCACAAGAATGATGGATACACCTTAATTCTCAAGATCTAATCAAGTTTATCTCCAAATTAAATGTAAAGCTTTGCTATCTAATGTCTTTTCACGTACCTGTCTACATTAAGTGCAAAATGCTGCTCCCAAATGTCCTACCAAGTTCGTATCTAAATTAAATATAAAAAAGGTTGCCTTACCAAGTTCGTATCTAAATTAAATATAACAGGTTACCTTACCAAGTTCGTATCTAAATTAAATATAACAGGTTGCCTTACCAAGTTCGTATTAGTGTTAAATATAACAGGTTGCCTTACCAAGTTCGTATTGGTGTTAAATATAACAGGTTGCCTTACGAAGTTCGTATTAGTGTTAAATATAACAGGTTGCCTTACCAAGTTCGTATTAGTGTTAAATATAACAGGTTGCCTTACCAAGTTCGTATCTAAAATTAATGTAAAATGTTTCTCTCAAATATCTTACCAAGTTCGTATCTAAACTTAATGTAAAATGTGTCTCTCGAATATCTTACCAAGTTCGTATCTAAACTTAATGTAAAATGTGTCTCTCGAATATCTTACCAAGTTCGTATCTAAACTTAATGTAAAATGTGTCTCTCGAATATCTTACCAAGTTCGTATCTAAACTTAATGTAAAATGTGTCTCTCGAATATCTTACCAAGTTCGTATCTAAACTTAATGTAAAATGTGTCTCTCGAATATCTTACCAAGTTCGTATCTAAACTTAATGTAAAATGTGTCTCTCGAATATCTTACCAAGTTCGTATCTAAACTTAATGTAAAATGTGTCTCTCGAATATCTTACCAAGTTCGTATCTAAACTTAATGTAAAACTTACCAAGTTCGTATCTAAACTTAATGTAAAATGTGTCTCTCGAATATCTTACCAAGTTCGTATCTAAACTTAATGTAAAATTTGTCTCTCGAATATCTTACCAAGTTCGTATCTAAACTTAATGTAAAATTTGTCTCTCGAATATCTTACCAAGTTCGTATCTAAACTTAATGTAAAATGTGTCTCTCGAATATCTTACCAAGTTCGTATCTAAACTTAATGTCTTACTGCGGCTGAATACCTAATCACCGTATTGTTATTGCAGTCTTCTGTACATTTCAGCAGATTTCACTCCTTTCACAAGAAGTGCCATCACAACACGCTGTACCATGCAAGCATTAATAGTGTTTTCCGCCATTTCTATTTATCTGTCACGTGACTGGGCCACCTAGCAGTAATAAAACACAAGTGCCCTTAACTAATGATACTACTTCCATCACGCTATAACCCATTCAGGTAGAGCTATAACAAAAAGTACTGGTTAGATTTGAACGTCCCTTGTAATTCGGGACCAGAGATTGAGGTTGATGACCAGCGCAGTGTCTTCCTCACTATAATCCAGCGCAAATATATACGTGAGTGTAGGTGTATATATTTACGACGTCCATCAATGAAATTTTAATGATGGCCTGAATAATGTCCTCGATCCAATATGGTACTTCGAGCCGAAAGACCGAAAAGGTTCAGACAAAGTTCAGCTACTTGCCTGATTGAATGTCATAATTACGGATTACAGAACGTAGATTGTAGATTACATTTTTTTTTTTAAATTAAAAATATTCTATCACGTTTCTGCGTCGATTTTAACATATGTACTGGGGCGGAAGACTAAAGCCTGGGTCAGGCAAAATATACTGATCAGACATGTTAGCCTGGGTCAGGCAAAACATACTGGCCAAGACCCTCACCTCCACTTCCTAGTAGTCCTCCCTGCAAACGAGCTGTTTTCATTGCAGCCTAGCTATCGAGGTGATGGATCGACGAGATCTCCGTAGTAGTTGGTGGCATGCAGATGAAGCCAAGCATAGCACAGCCGCCTGTAGGACCCCGGTCCACCTTCATCAGCACGCACGGGATGTAAGGAAAGTTACTGCAACCCGTCACTTAAAGTCCTTTTCAAGGCGCACAAAAGAGTAAACCTACTCATTGTAGACATTAGAAACAACAAGTACTAGACATTTTCTTCCTCCTTCTTCTTCTTCTTCTTCTTCTTCTTCTTCTTCTTCAGAGTTCTTCGTGGAAAGCACGGTTGTGACGTTGTGTCGTCTTTTTACAGCGAGGCTGCGATATCTGCGCCTTTTGATCCGACACAACCGATTTCCGTACCTCATTTTTCGAGACCGAACTTGCTTTCTCTTTTCTATCCTTATTCTCTTAACACACTAAACTTGTACAGTCTGTTTCTAATACCCGGACTGATAGGGGGAACACAGCCTTGATCAGCTATCATTCGCTGACCCTGATGCAACCAGCCAGCTATGATTCGCTGACTGATGTCAGCTCATTGCCCGCTGCAACTTTGGCATCTTCTAGATATGATGACCGGAGATTCTCTCTGACAAGACCTCATAAAAGGACAACATATCGATTCCCACCAACCTCATAGAATGAGCGCAGGTCTTTAACTAAAGTAAAAGTATAGTGGAAATTCAGCAGAATTAACCGATTTTTGGACATGGAGTTTTTTGAAGACTTCATTGTACTAACCCGCAGTTGTTTCTACTTTCCTTAACTCATGCGTCAGGTACCCATTTACAGCGGGGTTGACTGGAGAAGCGGTCGCCGATTAAATTCCTTAACTAATGCTAGACTAGATGTCAACAGGAAAAGTCTTAAGTCTAGACAACCACAAATAGGACATAGCCTAGTAACTCATAAGAAGGATACTACCCACAAACTTACTACCAATAGTCAAATGAGAGTCCAAAAGGCAAACCAGGTAAAATACGTGGCGGCATCTTCTAAGGGCCGACCAGATGGATTTACAGAACAAGGTTCTTTTGTCTACCTGGCATTGGATACTAGTTTAGTTTAGTGGAAGAATCAACGCCATTACACACGGTTTAACCCACAAGTGTTATGTCCTTATCCAGAATGTTTGTAGAATGTCAGCACAATGCACAACTCCGTTTCACTGGCGAAGTTCCTATAATTGAGTTGGTAGATTTTTAACATTATTTTGAATTTTGCTCTGGTAGCAGCCGGTAACCTACTGTTTCAATGTCCAATTGCCGAGGGATTTTTAACGTGCGCAACACTGCATACGGGTGTCATTTATCTACTACTCAGAGATTTGGGGAAATAACAGAAAGATCACTTGAAGATTTTTTGTAAAGTGCTCTCCTTTCTGTATTCTACTGGCGGAGGCACGCTCTTTTCCGCCCCAAGCCGCAGACTTGTAGGTGATATCAGGTCACATTAACCAGTTCTTGGATGCATGTGTGCATCTGTATGTACCTTTGCCACGATCTCAGTGGTCAGCCCAACCAAAGTGCACTAGAAGGGCCTCACCCTGAGGCCGCGCATGAAAGTTGTGTAAAAGTATGATTGTGGACAGAGTATAATGAAACAGTGTGGGGTAAGATGAAGAGGTAAGTGATCTTGACTTTCTCCGAGATTTGAACCCACAACTTTCAGCACCAGAAGCCGATTTACTACCTCAAGAACACCCAGTCCCTGACATTGAACACTGATTTATCTCAATGAATACCAAGATTCCAGTAGTCCTTCTCTCTCCAGACATTAGGTTGATATTCAATGTGGAGTCTATTTATTGGTAAGTGTGTACACACATAATTACTTCTTCTTCTTCATCGTACACAGTCAGACAGTAACCATTATTTTTTCGAAAAAGGCAGCGGTCATCATGAGGCTGTCGACACTGCCATAGAGCTTGTCTAGACACACATAATTATATGTACAGGTTTCCTCTAATATTAACAACTGTCGTTCTGGCTCAATGCTCCGGAGAGAACGATTATGGACATAAATATCGTGGAATGCAGTTGTATAGAACATTTGGAAATCATAGTCAATGAGAAAATACACTAAGCTCAGGCTGTTTAACTCCAACGCAATATCGTGCTAATATATGGATGCGAAAGCTTGAAAACGATAAACGTGCTATAAAATTTACTAAATGCCTTTTCAAAATAAATGTCTTAGAAAGTCATTCAACATTAAAAGAATTCAAGACTAACAGGCTAATAAGAGAAAACACCAACCAACAATATTGTTATACCATCGTAAAAATAATGGTGGTCATACATCGGGAATTTGCTACAAATAAGGAGAACAAGTCTGCCATTGCAAGAAGTTATGCGGGCTACAGAAGGCAACAGAAAGAGAGGATGACCAAAAACGACTATTCGATAAACGATCATTAGAGAGTGCCACGGGCACACACAGAACAACCTGGTGAGCACTTGTTTCCGTCTTTTGCATTGTGTCGAGTTAAAAGTACATTGATAGATATATCGTTGTGTAGATCTTAACAACGTCTTTATACTGGTTTAGAAGACTCTGCAGAGTCTGTATACAACCAGTTTGATTTACATTACCTTGCTCTAAAAGTTATGCGCAACCAATGTATTCTTAAATACATGAATTGTCCCTGTCTCCACTACCTCCTGTGGCAATGCATTCCAAGCATTCACCACTCTCTGATAATTCCTAAATATAAATAATTACTAATATCTAATCTGGACCTTTCTTTAGTTAATTTGTAGCTACGCCCTCTTATTCTTGTGAGTGGTTGTCTTTTGAACAAAAAAACTTGTTATGGTCTAATTAATCCGTTCCTCTGATCATCTTATAAATTTCTATTAAGGCACCTCGAATTCTTCTCTTTTCTAGAAACTGCAGGCCCATTTTTCTGAGTCTTTCTTCATAATTGTAATTCTGGAATCCCACTATCATCTTTGTCGTTTTTTTTGTATTCTTTCCAGCATGTTTATGTCCCCTCTATGATACAGTCTCCATACCTGTACACAGAACTCCAATCTAGGTCTAACTAATGCTTTATACAGTTTGACTATCACTTCCTTGTTCCTATGTTTAATATTTCTTTTTATCATACCTAACATTGCATTTGCCTTTTTCACTGCTACTTGAACTTGCTCACCCACCTTACCTGTATGATCTATTATAACCCCTAGGTCCCTTTCCTTTTCTATCTTTCTAATATTGTTCTCTCCCATTCTGTAATTATATTCCATATTGGATCTATCCATGTGGATGGCTGTACATTTATCTACATTAAACTCCATTTGCCAGCTTACAGACCATTCTTGAATTTTATCTAGATCTGACCTCAATATATCCACTTCTGCTTCAGATGAGACAATACTGCATAGTTTTGTGTCATCAGCAAGTTTTGTAATCATGGATACCATATCAATGTTCAAATCGTTTATATATATATATATATATATATATATATATATATATATATATATATACAGAACAAAATTGGTCCCAAAACCGAGCCCTGTGGCACTCCACTTTTCACTTCACACCATTCAGATCTGTCAGCATGTGTCCACAGACAATATATTGACATACGTTACGAAGACGATTCTTTTATATGTATGACCCAATTAAGCAATCTAGAGCAGATCGACGCGGGGAAACAACACGCGTATCAAAGCTTATTCAGGAGTGAAAATTCACAAAATAAATTCAACACATTTAAAAAAAAACGTTTAACATGTGTGCGTTGCAATTCGCATTTCATTGCTGTACCTCGCGAAGCATATCGAGCTCACTTCAGTTGTTTCCTTTGCCGAGGTGCTGAGATATCCCTTACAAACGATCGTGAAGTGGTAGTTTCTATAGATATTTGTTTTGTGTGATGCGGCTGCTAGCCATAAAGACTTCCTTCTTTAGACTTCTTATTTCAACAGGTTTGAATTGTTGAAACGTCTTTATTCTTACCTTCCCGGATACTACTTGGGTAGATGTATGACCAATAGCTTAATGTAAACATTAAACCAAACTCAGGGTTGAATTACATTTCCCAGAACTCCGCATGATTTCAACTAGACTATTCAAGACACTAATCGGTGCCTAACGCTTAACTGTATGTGTAGAAATGGAGTTAATTGACAGTCACGGCGCGCTTGTAACCATTAATATATACACGTCACACAATTCTGCATTCCTTGTGGTCATTGTTTGTGTATACGTAAATCAAGATAAACTACATTAAGTAAAAAAGAGACCATAATAGAGATATAGGGAGAGAAAGATTAATAGTTAAGGAAATAGAAAGAGATATTGAGACATGAAGAAATAGCGATAGAGACAATGAGAGATAGAGACAGAAAGATATAGCCATAGAGACGGAATGAAAGATAGGGATAGTAATATATAGTCATAGAAAAAGAATGAAAGAAATGGACAGACAGAAAAAGCCATAGAAACAGAATTAAAGATAGAATCAGAAAGAATTAGCGATATAGCCAGAATGAAAGAAAAAGACAGAAACAATAGAGAAGTAATTAAAGACAGTGATAGAAAGAGAATAAAGTCAGAAAACAAGAAAAGAGAATCAAGATTCTTGTGGGATACAGGTGCAGTAACGTTTCCCCAACAACATGGGGCAAAGTATACCCGAATTATCCGCGTGTTTACAAAGCGATAATTGAAATTCTTGTAAGAACAACTGCTTCAAAAGCATGTAATTTCCAATGTATGTTATGCCACTTGTGTGCTGCAAACCGAAGCAGAAAAGTCCATGTGAAGTTTGGAGACGGACGGTTTTCAAATTGGGTTCTGCACATGTCAGAAAGGACCTCCGACTCCAGAACACATCCTGCAAACATGTCTACTGTACCAAGGCTCCGTTAGAAGACCTGGCTCGAGGAAAGAAACATACAAGACAAACTGAACTGTGGGGAACGATTGAGGACCTGCGACTGAGTCACTTCATGGAGACGGCCCATCTGGTTAAATGAAACGAGCATACGAAACCTAATGCAAAGAAGAAGAAGAAAATTGGGCTCTGATAGGCGTTATTTTTTCATAAGTTAAAATATGTTTGGACATAAAGAATCTACCGATTTAGATCCAAAATTGATACGCACTTGCCATCCATCATAATCATCATCATGTAGCATGTCCAATATGGAACATCGTTCCCATCACAGTCTGTCTAAATCAAACTATTTCAATTGCCAAAACTCCAGACTTCGCCAGTCATAACCAGGCATTCCTGGATATCTTAGTGCCAGCCTCTTCTTGGTCTACTCCTGCCTTTGTTTGCTTGGCACTATACCTTTCATCACTTGCCATCCACAGAGCTATAAAGAAGCAATGACACTAATAAAATGATCCATGAGGACGGAATGGAGAGACCAGCACAAAGAATGCAAGCCAGAAAATGACAGCTTACACAAACTTGGCAGAGATGAGCGGACAAAGATCTTCATTCTGAGAACCGGACATTGCAGACGCAAGATCCGCTTTCCCATAATGGGTCTCAGAGACACCGCCACGTGCGACTGTGGAGCACCCAATCAAACACCAGATCATATCTTGCAGGACAGCCCTACTTAGTCGACCAAAGAGAGGTAGTCTGGCCGGGGGAGCAACCAATTCCAAAATGCTGATACCAACTGGCAAAAACCTGAAATTTAGGCTACATTTGTGAGCCTCATCGAGCTAGAAGTATATCATCAGTTGATCTTAGAAGGAAACGTTCCAGAACTAGTTTAGTCTGCCATGTTCTATAGAACAAGAAAGTGGAATATAGTGAGTCATTTCTTCATTTGTTCTCCTTCCTTCCTCTTCAGGCGTAAAATTAAATATACATTTCCAGAAAGCAGCTGTCTGGTCACCCTTATGCTATTAATGTCTCCAAGATCCAATTCTAGAAACGTTGTTTGTGATAACCAAATGTCAAAATGTGGATGTTCTTTTTTTTTCTTTCAAGCAATTTTATTTTTTTAGTGCCCTATTTTACTTTGGATCGGCTTTTGTTTAAGATAGTATACAACGTCATGCGTTCTTTCTCCTAACAGCCCAGTGAAATTTTACTTGAGCATGCACTTTTATGAATGTATTCCCAACCAATGAGGATATGGCCTTGCAATTTCGGAAATTCTAAGCTGGCAAATGTTAGTTCTGAGCCGTATTACAAGCCGCTTCACCTCGCCACTGCACCTTAGGTTGATCTTAGATGCAGGATCCGATAATTTCACAGTGCATGTAGAACAATATAATCTTTTTCGAGAAGACTGAATTTTAGGATGTATGTCTTCTTGTGGAGATTTCTGTAAACAATATTGTGTGAATAACGAGGCTTCTAGTCCCAAACACAACCATAATCAGCCTCATTAGCCACCCTTGCAGTCTTGCTCAGAATAATTCTCAACAGACTGAAACCTTGATCCGACATGATTATTTCCCTAAAACAGGCTGGTTTTCAAACTGGAAGCACCACCACTGAGCTGACCTTTAATCTGCAAACACTAAATGAAAAGTATTTGGAACACGATCAACACCTATAACATGTGTTTATTGATTTGATAAAGGCTTTTTGATAAGGTATAACATGATGGACCTAAGGGCAACAATGAAGATATATATAATCAACAGCAACATTGGGAGAGTTATCGAAAATCTGTATGATAAGACAACAAGCGCAGTCTTTGTGGATGGATCCAATGGTGTATGTTTCCGAACATCCGTCGGCGTAAGACAAGGATGCATACTCTCCCCGACACTCCTAAATATATTTCTAAAAATAATTATGAGTGATACCCTTAAATATCATGTTGGTACCGTAAAGCTTGAGGATAGAACAATTACCAACTTATATTTGCGGATGAAATTGACTGTCTGGCTGGGAATAAGACAGGACTTCATGAATTGATCCGAAAACTGTCTCTAACAGTAAAGAGCTTTGTCATGAAGATAAACGTAGAAAATTCAAAGTTGACGACCAACAACATTGAAGGACTCAACGCTGTTATCAAAGCGAATGGACAGGAGCTTGAAACAGTGAACAGTTTCAAATAACTGGGCTCAACGATTAGTAATAAGGGATCAAAACCAGAGGTCCTGGCCAAAATAGCACAGCTAACAGCAGCGCTTGTACGACTGAAACATCGATGGAAAGATAAAACGACTTTTCCTCGCCACAAAGGTTTGACTAATGCGCTCACTGGTTTGTTCCATATTTCTTTACGCTTGCGAAACATGGCCCATTACGGCAGACCCCCGGAGATAAATTCAGGTCATGAAGATTAGATGTTTTAGAAGACTCCAAAATGTCACCTTCAAAGACCCTATCCCAAATGATAAAGTACGACAGTAGAATGTACGATGTTTTCATCACAACGATCAAAAGACGAAAGCTGACCTGGTATGGCCATGTCTCGGGGTCCAAGGACCCTGCAAACGTTACCCTACAGAGCACAATACAAGGCAAGCGAAGGAGAGGACTTTCCAGAGGAATGGGAAGATGGCATCTATGATTGGACTAACCCCCGACACGAGGAGGCACAAGAAGCAACCTCAGACAGAAAGGGGTGAAGTAGGATTACGGATGTGTCAGCAGGTGTGCACCATCGATCTCAAGAGGTGACAAGATGAACTGCACTGAACACAATCTGACAGTCAAGTTTGATGGCATGTACAGTGGGTCTAATCTGTCTTACCCAGTAGGAGGTCTATAGTCAATACGAGGAGAGAACACTATCCAATAAAACCTTTAGGGGGTCAATACGAGGAGAGAACACTATCCAATAAAACCTTTAGGGGGTCAATACGAGGAGAGAACACTATCCAATAAAACCTTTAGGGGGTCAAAACGAGGAGAAAACACTATCCAATAAAACCATTAGGGGGTCAATACGAGGAGAGAACACTATAAAATAAAACCATTAGGGGGTCAATACGAGGAGAGAACACTATCCAATAAAACCTTTAGGGGGTCAATACGAGAAGAGAACACTATCCAACAAAATCATTACGGGGTCAATACGAGGAGAAAACACTATCCAATAAAACCATTAGGGGGTCAATACGAGGAGAGAATACTATAAAATAAAACCATTAGGGGGTCAATACGAGGAGCGAACACTATCCAATAAAATCATTTAGGGGTCAATACAAGGAGAGAACCCTATCCAATAAAATCATTTAGGGGTCAATACAAGGAAAGAACACTATCCAATCAAATCATTAGTGGATCCCCATGAAATGAGAACATTAACCAATGAAAAAATCAACATCTTCAACGTATTACATTTACACGGCTGATGTCAAATAGTTTACATTACCCGAGGACCATAAAAGAACATCCAGCCAAAAGCAATGACAAAACAACTTAATGGTCAGAATTTTGCAGATGACTTGGCTATATAATGTGGATATTCTTCCTTCGAGTAGTACGCGTGTTGTAGATTATGTTGCTCGACATTCATTCGGACTCCTCTCCTTGCAAGATCTAAGTACAATTTCAATATAATGTAGTCTGTGTGAATTATCGATTAATCTATTGCAGTGTCAACTTCAAAGAGGCTGTCATTGATCGATTTCAGGATGTATCCGTTATCCATATCCAGTGCTTCCACTATTGATGCTTTCGAGGCAAGAATGTAAGTTCTTTTATTGCCGTGAAAACCAGTATGGTCCCCGAGTGGTTCACCGGGGTCTTTGTGTATGACAAGGTCAAGGATAGCACCCCTGCCCCAGAGAGAACATGTCGAAAGAGGCGACTAACTGTGTGACATGGTATAACACCAGTCATGGTTAGGTGATTAGTTAAGAGCAGCATAGATGGCGTCTAACAGACCGCGGGACTGCCTCGCTCTAGTGTTTGAGTCTATTAAGATGGACTCTCAGACCGGTTAAACAACCTCCACGGCACTTATTCGAACGCAGCGGACTAATAAGCTGCTCGAGCCTAGCCCACTAAGCAGGAAATCCTCTTCCTGGCTACATACAGCTCACACCTGAACTGTGACGGGCACAGGGACATCCACGGGTCGATTAAGAACTAGGGCACATGGACATCTACGGGTCGATTAAGAACTAGGGCACATGGACATCTACGGGTCGATTAAGAACTAGGGCACATGGACATTTACGGGTCGATTAAGAACTAGGGCACAGGGACATCCACGGGTCGATTAAGAACTAGAGCACATGGACATCTACGGGTCGATTAAGAACTAGGGCACAGGGACATCCACGGGTCGATTAAGAACTAGAGCACATGGACATCTACGGGTCGATTAAGAACTAGGCACAGGGACATCTGCGAATGTAGAAGGACAGGTCGACAAAAAACTAATATCACCAGTACGTCCAGTATAGTAATTCAACACTAGCACCGTCTATGTCTGCTAACCGATCATTACGCAACCAGTCGGGCTGTACATTCCAAAACAAGAAATGCGAGTCCGATAGGATGCCATTCCTTGTTAATGAAGAAACCACAGATAACAATATCGAAGCTCTTAGGTCACCGTCTTACACTGGTGGATGTTGTCATGCATGCATGATTCCACTGGGACACGATGGTATCTCCATCCTTGCAGAGAGATTCAGAAACACGACTGACATGTCAAGTTGCTGACACGTCATTCTTGTAGTCAACCGAAAGATACCTAACTAATGAGCATGAAGGAAAAAGAAGACTAACACTGATTGAGATTTGATTAATTTATGATTTCGCTCCGGCAAGGAAGACTAACGTCTGGGCAGGACAAATATACTGATCAGACATGTTAGTCAGGTTCAGGTAAAACATACTGGACAAGATCCTCGCTTTGGCTTCCTCGTAGCCCTTCTTATAAAATCAATATCCATAATATTTTCAAGTTTGGAGATACTATTTTGTCTTAACATTTTAATTAATGAGGGTTAGGTTTAGTAGAGTAGTAGAACACTATTTTTCACTGCAAAGGTAAGGGGTTCGACTCCTGTTTACAGCACGGTCCAGTCGACCAGGCTGTAAAGTGGGTTCATTTGCAAATGGGTACCTGACCTACTTTTAAGGAAGATAAAGCAGCGATAAAGGAAGCTGTCCACCTCACCTCATACAAGATGTGAAGTATTTAATACTTTATCTCTGACGGCAGTTTCTGCTACATGACTTCATTTGTTTTTTAATTTCCTAAATTGTTTCCGTGGTTTACTAACTTGCATGTCGTTAGATGTGATTGGAGAAGGCTGTGCATGGGGTTTGCAGCCTTACCATGTAAAAACCATTGCTTTAAAATGGGAGCGAAAATGTCTGAATCAAGACCGTTTAAAAGCTGGTTATGTGAGCCAAATGTACCGTTGGATCTATTCGTATGCTACAACAAATAGAACGTTGGATCTACTCGTATGCTTCAACAAATGGAATGTTGGATCTACTCGTATGCTTCAATAAATGGAGTGTTGGATCTACTCGTATGCTTCAACAAATGGAGAGTTGGATCTACTCGTATGCTTCAACAAATGGAGTGTTGGATCTACTCGTATGATTCAACAAATGGAGTGTTGGATCTACTCGTATGCTTCAACAAATGGAGTGTTGGATCTACTCGTATGCTTCAACAAATGGAGTGTTGGATCTACTCATATGCTTCAACAAATGGAGTGTTGGATCTACTCGTATGCTTCAATAAATGGAGTGTTGGATCTACTCATATGCTTCAACAAATGGAGTGCTAAAAGAAGTTAAGTTACTTGTAATACTTGGAGTCTTGGTGTCTGAATAGGCATGTTAATGTCTGTTGATTGGTAGGCGAATGCTATCGGCTATATGCAGTACTTTTTTAAAACTTGATTTGTGTCCGAGCAACGGCCGTTTAGCCTTCTCTTTTTTATTTTAAACTGCCAAGGACATTTTAAAGTGCTCGATACTGAACACTGGAGTTCGATATGACTAATCAGAGATCAGGGGAATTTTTACCAGAAGATCTACGTGAAAAAATTCCCGGTCTCCACCGTAATTCGAACCCGCGACCTCCCTGCCACCCGAGGCGAATACTTTACCTCGAGACCACTAAGAAATTTAGCACAATTATCATCTTTGCTTACCTCGAGACCACTAAGAAATTTAGCACAATTATCATCTTTGCTTACCTCGAGACCACTAAGAAATTTAGCACAATTATCATCTTTGCTTACCTCGAGACCACTAAGAAATTTAGCACAATTATCATCTTTGCTTACCTCGAGACCACTAAGAAATTTAGCACAATTATCATCTTTGCTTACCTCGAGACCACTAAGAAATTTAGCACAATTATCATCTTTGCTTATCTCGAGACCACTAAGAAATTTAGCACAATTATCATCTTTGCTTACCTCGAGACCACTAAGAAATTTAGCACAATTATCATCTTTGCTTACCTCGAGACCACTAAGAAATTTAGCACAATTATCATCTTTGCAAACTTTGCGATATTTTTCCCGTTATTGTGAGGAAACTTATTTTACAGATAATATGTGTTCTATGATGGCTGTAAAGAACAATCCTGAAACGACACACCCTGCTACATTCAGGGCGCTTGCAGGGAGCCGGCAGTGAAACTAATATGAGTATTGTTTTATTTCGAGCAGCACGCTTTCATTGAGGCTGCACTTTGCGATCTGAGCTTTCGGACTACGTGGGATCAGACGGACGACTCAAGACTGACATCTTTCAGTGCTGGCATGGTCAATCCAGAGAAATGTGTAACTCCCTCAGCTTATGTAAGCTGACCTTCGTCAGGTAATCTAGTCTCACTAAAGGCAGCCACGTCCGTGCGGTAACGAGCAAGATTTCTGGCTTTGAGTTCTGCCCTTCGTACCAGCCTTGAATACCCTGACAAAGTCCAGCAAGGTGTCTACGTTCCACGACCGGAAGATAGAATCCTTCATTCACGCAGAATTTTGTCCGATGCTGTAACTGTCGCTTTAATTGTTTAAAGTGGAAATGTTTTGCGGATCAATCCTAGTCGCTCGTCCCTTGCTACATTAATCCAGTGGCAAGACGTAGTCAATACGAGTGGAGATGGCACAGAATGCAGTTTTCTTTTCTTCAGGGTTTACTTACGAAGTATTTCCCGTAAACAGGTGACTCACAAGGGAGCAGGGATAAGACATGATAAGACTTCAGATAGGCCGTCTGACTCACAAGGAAGACTCCCTCAAAAACGTCACACTCCACAGCAAACTATGTGACGGAACTTATATTGTGCCATGTTTATAATTAACCCATGCTCCACACAGAGAAATAAAATAAATTCACGGTACAAAACACACAAATCACTGCTGAGAGTGATCCTTTAACAGAATCATGCCCTGAATCCAACTGCATATCCGTCTTTGTTTCCCAAACACGCTATTATAGTTGCACTGAAAGTTCACACATGAAAGTTCCGTCATTTAGTTAGCCTAAGAATGTGACGTTGCAAAGGAGTTTATCCGTGAGTCAGAAGGCCTGTATCTACAGTAGGCTGTTGATAAGACCACCTACATGGAAATCCAGACATAATATAAAATAACAGACAACATAATAAAGTTGGTAGGATCACATGTTTCGGTTTGACAAAGTATATAAGATTCCCATGTTAAGACAATGAAGATAAAAACACATTCACCAGACACAGATTAACTTCAGCCGTTTTCGTGTTTATCAAACATGCAGGAAATACAGAAAATTAGATGTAAACAAGGGAAAATTGGATTGGGCGTCAGTTCCTGCGCACATGTGGGTCTGTCGCGACATGCATGTGCTGTCTTTTGTTAACGTTTTATGTAAGCAGCGCGTTGAGATGCATGCTCTTGAATTACTGCGCATTCGCTAAATAAGATGAGCGTGAGAACAAATTGCATGACTTTTGGTTTCGAATAAGTAAAAATAGTGATATGGAAAAGTAGAACTATAACATAAACTGCCGGTGGGGATAAGGTGTAAGAGTATCCAATATTCGAAGCAATGTGTGTTGCAAGTTGCGTGAGTATTTTATTTTCAACTTCCTTGTTTGCTTCTTTTTTAAGCAATTACATCAATCAATCAATCAATCAAAGCTCGTCCCTTCTCACTTGCATAAAGCATTGGCAGGCAACGTCCAGCCATCATACACGGCTCTTGACTGCTCTTTATGCCTCTCTTCAAGTGCGATTATTTAATGTTAGTTTCTTCTCACATGTATTTTTTGTCTGCATCCCTTTCTCTTCCATTGATGATTCCACGTTAGAGCCTCTCTGGTTATGTTTGACAGTGCCTACCCTAGCGTGTTTCCTATCCAGCCTCATTTTCTTCTCTTAGATTGTGGTAAAAGTGGCTGTTGTTGGCTTCTTCCTCGCAGACCATTATTCCTCATCATGTCCTGCCACTGTATGTCCATTATCCTTGACAGACATCAGTTTTAACAAAGGACTGGAGTCTTTATTGTTCTCAGAGTGTCGACTCCATACGTAACACCATCATATCATCATAGGCGTCTCAGTCTCTATATACTAGTGGCGCATTGTGAGTTTTGTCCATCTGTCTCCTGTATTTTGGCTGTAAAGGCCGATCCGCTAGTGGCAGTCCCTGCCACAGATCGTACAACCATGGCGAGGAGGCTGGTTTGCCTGGCTGTTCCTTGATCTCTTCAGTCTTTCTCTTTTCTCTGCAGGCAGGCCTCTACGAGCGTCATCAGTCCGTCTGCCCCTTCCGTCTGACTGTCTCCAAACAGCTCGATCCTGAGCAATTGTTTCTCAGTCTTGGATGGGATGTCGCATGATTTCCTTTCCATCTTGCATACGTCCTAGTATTTCAGTGTAGAACAGTCGATTCTCCTAGCTCCAATCTCCTGCTGTTAATAAAGGATTTCCTTTGACAACCTCTCATCTTCCATGCAGTAAACATGCCCCAATCATGGAAGACGTCAGTGGCTCAACATCGAGTGCATGCTGTGGGTGTTTATTCTCTGTAAGACCGTATTATGTAGCCCTCTCTCTTGCAACCCAATCTCGAAAATACACCGCAGACACCTCAAGTGAAAGCTGTTTAGTGTAAGCCATACATGACAGTACCGAGAACGCAGGTCTGATAGACCAGTACCAGACATTGTTAGACTTTATTAATGGGTACCTGATGAGAGAGATTTAAATTGTATGATAAGATCACTCATTTGGAGCTGTTGGAAAAAAACCAGACATCGATCAGTGGAAGATGGGGCGAGTAGAGTATCAGTACGTTGGGTAGATGACATCTTTATGAAACCGGTTTATTGCATTACAAGACAGTCTCTGTTCTGAAATCCCCAAATGAAAATAAGTAGGGGCAGATGAAAATACTCATCAAGAAGAGATTCACACAAACAAAAGGGATTCAGGGAAGACGGGGACACATCTGGAGCAGATGACAATGGACAACAGGACGATTCAAGAATTTGTTGGAAATGTTTGCTCCAAAGGGAACTGACATGTTTTGATTGAATTAACCTTATATTTAATAGACAATCGGACTGTGATCTCTGCGTCTTGCTGAAAAAGGTATCTACTTTTAGCAAGTCTTTTGTTATTCGGATAAAACCTCTCAAGCAGCTAACTCCAGACTACTTTCAAGGTAGAAGGTGGTTTATAGGCAAATGCTTTCTTTTTTAGATGATTTATCAACTATGGCTTGCCGGAGTTTTCTGCTTACTCTTTTGATTTTGGGATGCAGGACTTGTACCTCCACAGTCTCCTGATATTAAGTTAATTGTAAAGATTGAAGGCGTTTGCTTTCAGAAGCTATGTGATCGGGCATCAATAGTTGGGGAGCTGGTATCTTTGTCTCATATCCAGTAGCGAAGCGTTAGAACAGACAGGATAGGCTGAGTTATCCTAAACTGTTTTCAAGAATTAGAGACAACAATCATTTGTTTAAAACAGATGTGAAATAAATTCAAATTCCTTCTTTTTTTTTTTTTTTTGCACTGTGGTTTTTATTTTGCGCCTGTCGGCCAAGTGCATCCAACTTCAGCATGCATTTTATATAAGGGTCTGCTTCCTCCTGCATTTTCTAAGGGTTTGCTTCCCCGGGGTAACAACCGGTGCTGTGATGGGGATCGAACCCAGCACCTGTAGCTTGTGAGCCGTGTCACTTAACCACTAACCCACTTGAAATTGTATCCAACCGGGTTACTTTTTCAGTAGAAAATGAACTTTCTTAAAAGTGCATTTAAGATCACGTGTTAAAACAGAGGGTGATATATATATACATAGCATAGACATAGACATGCTTTTTACAATTACGTTTTTTCACGACTTTCTGTTAACTGTGCGCGAGCAAAGAATGGTAACGTTGCAGTAGCGTGCCAGGCTCTTTTCGCTGGTCTTTGAGAAAATCTGAGCCACAAAAACAAGAAATGCACTTCTCAACGTCGTGGTAGAAGAAGAGAGATCTAGTAAAGGCAAGTTATTTATTGCTACACTTATTTATAGTAGGTTAATGTTAGTGAAATCAAAGCTACTCGTAAATGCTTAAATACATTCAATTCATGTCAGGTATACGAAATTCAGCAGTAAGGGGGGAGAGTGAGAAAGAGAGATAGAGAGAGAGAGAGAAAGAGTGATACTATGGGAGGGTAAGATAAACAGGAATGATACTTGGCAAAGACGAAGGCAGATAGTAGTGAGTGAGTGTGTGGCTAGTGAGAGGGAGAGAGAGAGGGAGGGAGAGAAAGAGTGATACTATGAGAGGGTAAGATAAACAGGAATGATACTTGGCAAAGACGAAGGCAGATAGTAGTGAGTGAGTGTGTGGCTAGTGAGAGAGAGCGAGAAAGAGGGAGAGAGAGAGGGAGAGGGAGAGATAAATACTATGAGAGTAATAAAACAGAGTGCGACTAGTGAGAAAGGAAGAAAGAGAGAGAGAGAGAGAGAGGAGTGATTGGGGGGGAGGGGTGGGGGGCAGAAAGATACTATAATAGAGAAAGATACACAAGAATGATAATTGGCAAAGACGAAGGCAGATAGTAATGAATGTGACTAGTGAGAAAGGAAGAAAGAGAGAGAGAGAGAGAGAGAGAGAGAGAGAGAGAGAGAAAGACGAGAAGAGAGAGAGAGATAAGAAGAGAATGAAACTTGGCAAATAGGAAAGTATATATATATAAATACTCTTGATTGCCATGCAGTTCTGAAAATGAGTTTCGATGCGTTTTATTGCGACGTGTCTCAAAATCGTAGTTCTTCTATGAAGCCAAATCTGGCCAAAATATATTTTATGTCTCCATAAGATGGCTTCGCTCTGAGAAATGTTCTCGGTGTCTGTCCCAGGGTACTGTACCGTGGAGAAGCGAACATCACCAATTCATTTTATTGAGCATGTTGTGAAAGTCGGCCAGGAAATAGTATCGCGCAGACGGTTGACTACGTCATGATAGTTACTTCCGCTTCCGTCTGTTGATCTTCTATCTCTATGCCAACTCCGATAACTTTAATTGTTCAATGAAAAAATAAAAAAGTTTTTTACATTTCTCGCTGTATTAATCCGTGTTGTCTAGATTAGCTATTTTAATTTGTCTTTTGTCACAGGCGAAGACCTTTTTAAACGTAACGTAAGGTTGTTGTACTTAACTTGTGTATTTGCGCACTCAGCGAACTAACCCATACCACTACATACGATTTACAGCATGGTAAAACACAAAGTGCTAGATAAGCCCTACCTAAAACTCGCCTTTCAAGCTCCTGTGCCACTTTTCTTGGGTGGGAGGGGGGGGGGGGGTGGGATTGTGGGGGTAGGGAGGACGGGTAATGGAAGATGAAGCGATGTCTGTAGGGTGGAGGCCGGCGGGGGAAGGGTAAAAGCTTACCTTTTATATTTCCTGCAGCTTATGATTACTACAAGATGCAGTTTTCCGTCATATGGCCAACCATACTAAATCGCCTCGTATGCCATGCCGGGCAGGTTGCAGTTTAGCCATCGCTTATTCCCCCTTTGGGCACCGGTAATACCCGTTCGGACACATTTATTAAAACGCATACATCACTTTGAACACAGAGTTCCGTCAAGATGGTCAACTCCGATACAGTTTCAACGCTTCCATTTGAGAGAACAAAAATGGATACAAATGCTGTTATTGTGAATCTATGAGGGTTTGCGAGGTCTGGGCTGGTCGTCCCGCGCGTTATTGGAAAGTGAAACATCTGATATAGCCTATCCTTTCCAGGTGTAGAGATCGCCGCTGGATTCACTGTTCGGCTTGCAGTTCAGGAGTTTCCATGCCAATACCATCTCCTACATTATTGTGTTCCCAGTAGCACCTTCATGAGGGGGTGCCATGTTTCTTACAGAGCCTGCTGTGAGGCGCGACCGAGTACCAGGCGGTATAACTGGGGTGACTGGGCCCATTAGCCTTGGTTGGCAGCCAATCAAAGTGAAGATAAACTCTGACTCTAAACCCAGGTAGACGAAACTCGTTAGCTTGTTCGTCTAGGAGAAGAGGACGTCTGATTTTAAACCCACAAGTCCCAGAGAGTGCTGGATAGTCTTGGGACGATGAGAGTATCATCGGATGTCTCGAGTAACTAGCATCTGCGAGCAACGACTTCACGGCCTTGTGGTACCTCGGGAGATGGTAAGGCTACGGGAGTAAAACCAGACAGAAAATCCTGAGTGGCAGCACCTAAGGCGGATGGTTTCAAAATTGCAATCTCATTCCGGCAGCTCCTGCAGCTGAGCTGGTGCCAAATTGTCATGCTTTGCATTTCTTTGGATTACACCATCGAGGCCGAGAGGGGGATCCTGTAGTTTAGGCAGCCCAGTGTCTCCACATTCAGCACATAGTCTTGCGCCCTGAGAGGCTACTCACAGGGTTCCACACGCATGGTCTGTAAAGACTGAGACGCCTATGAATTATGATGATGTAATGGCTTTACGATAATGTTCTGATAGATTTATGCCGATAATATGGATGTATAATAATGATGAGATGGATGTAGGACAATGATGAGATGGATGTAGGACAATGATGAGATGGATGTAGGACAATGATGAGATGGATGTAGGACAATGATGAGATGGATGTAGGACAATGATGAGATGGATGTAGGACAATGATGAGATGGATGTAGGACTATGATGAGATGGATGTAGGACAATGATGAGATGGATATAGGACAATGATGAGATGGATGTAGGACAATGATGAGATGGATGTAGGACAATGATGAGATGGATGTAGGACAATGATGAGATGGATGTAGGACAATGATGAGATGGATGTAGGACAATGATGAGATGGATGTAGGACAATGATGAGATGGATGTAGGACAATGATGAGATGGATGTAGGACAATGATGAGATGGATGTAGGACAATGATGAGATGGATGTAGGACAATGATGAGATGGATGTAGGACAATGATGAGATGGATGTAGGACAATGATGAGATGGATGTAGGACAATGATGAGATGGATGTAGGACAATGATGAGATGGATGTAGGACTATGATGAGATGGATGTAGGACAATGATGAGATGGATATAGGACAATGATGAGATGGATGTAGGACAATGATGAGATGGATGTAGGACAATGATGAGATGGATGTAGGACAATGATGAGATGGATGTAGGACAATGATGAGATGGATGTAGGACAATGATGAGATGGATGTAGGACAATGATGAGATGGATGGGTGACAATGATGAGATTGATGTAGGACAATGATGAGATGGATGTAGGACAATGATGAGATGGATGGGCGACAATGATGAGATGGATGTAGGACAACGATGAGATGTAGGACAATGATGAGATGGATGTAGGACAATGATGAGATGGATGTAGGACAATGATGAGATGGATGGGTGACAATGATGATATTGATGTAAGACAATGATGAGATGGATGTAGGACAATGATGAGATGGATGTAGGACTATGATGAGATGGATGTAGGACAATGATGAGATGGATGTAGGACAATGATGAGATGGATGGGTGACAATGATGAGATGGATGTAGGACAACGATGAGATGGATGTAGGACAATGATGAGATGGATGTAGGACAATGATGAGATGTATGTAGGACAATAATGAAATGGATGTATTATAATGATAAGACAGATGTAGGACAATGATGAGTTGGACGTAGGACAATGATGAGATGCACGTAGGACAATGATGAGATTGATGTAGGAAAATGATGAGATGGATGGGTGACAATGATGAGATGGATGGGTGACAATGATGAGATGGATGGGTGACAATGATGAGATGGATGGGTGACAATGATGAGATGGATGGGTGACAATGATGAGATGGATGGGTGACAATGATGAGATTGATGTAGGAAAATGTTTAGATGGATGTTTAATAATGATGCGATAGATGTAGGATAAGGTTGAGATGGATGCATGGCAACAATTTGGATGTAAGATAATTATAAAATTGATGTATGCCAAATAAATGAATGTGTTAGAATAATATTATGGACGTAGTACAATGACAAAATGGATGTATAAGAATAGTATTATGGATGTAGGACAATGACAACATGGATCTATGACAATGATATTTTGGATGTAGGACAATGACAATGTGGATGTAGGACAATGACAATATGGATGTAGGACAATGATATTATGGATGTTGTCCATCACAAGTGATGAAGACCACTCTCTTTGTTCAGCCGTGTGGACAGTCGTATCTCTTGCTGTGTCCGCTGAAATGGGTGACTTGCGCTGTGATTTGGATTAAAGTGAGGAAGAAACTGCGCCTTTTGTCAACCTCACTCACAGAGCCTAAGCTACCTTTTGCCAGTGGCAAGACATTCATCGAAACGACTGGAGATAGTATAGGATGCAGATTTTGCCTCAGGGTTACCACCGAAGCCTTTCCGTAAACATGTAACCCACAGGGTAGAAAGGTGGGATGGCATCTTACGCCGTTTGTCGTGCCTTTTCGATAACCACAAGAGGTCGTATGGACAACACTCAGCGTGTGAGTGAGTCTGGCATCTCTCCCCAGCTGTATTCAGCTCATCATAGTAGCATCTAAAATTCCCACACGCCAAATTCGTGTAGGTGAACCGGCAGAACTAACCCGTGAAATACGACACATGTATAAGCGTAGTTCCATTCAGCCGGCGTCCAGACCAGGATAAACGGATGGAGGAAATCACAAAAAAAGAACGAAATAACAAGTCCAGACGGAAAAAACACCATGTTTCCGTGAACACAATTTTAAGTCGTCGACTAGTGTGAATTCCAGGCAAATCCGTGGTCTGGCGGCATCCATAATGATCCAAAACAGTAGAGAAATGTAGACTCGCAGCTAGTTATGGCGCCATCTTTGTATTATGGATGTAGGACAATGACAACATGGATGTATGTCAATGATATTATGGAAGTAGGACAATGATATTATGGACGTAGGACAATGACAATATGGATGTATGACAATGACATTATGGAAGTAGGACAATGATATTATGGATGTATGACAATGATATTATGGATTTAGGACAATCATATTATGGACGTAGGACAATGACAACATGGATGTATGTCAATGATATTATGGATGTATGACAATGATATTATGGACGTAGGACAATGACAATATGGATGTATGACAATGACATTATGGATGTATGACAATGCTATCTATGTATTATTTTTCACAATAATACTATGGATGTGTGGCAATGATACTATAAATGTATATATGATAATATGGATGTATGGAAATAATATGGATATATGACAATTATAATATGTATGTATGTATCACAATGATGAGATGGACGGATGACAATGATAATATGTTTGTATGACAATGGTACTATGGATGTAAGTCATTAACAACCTATGGCATTTATGAAATGGCTGGATGATGACTTTGATACGGATCAATGATGATATCGATATAGCACGAAGAAGAAATTGATATATGACGATATGGATGTATGATAATGCGAATGAATTGCTACATAGATACTTTTTCTTCTTCTTTTCGCGTATCCTGGTTTACCGTTTCGCGTTAGGTTATGCAGATGTCTTTATAACGATCCCTACTGTGTGCCTCTTGCATATTGGCATTCACCGCCTCAGATATTTCCGTAAACCACCTTTTTCGTGGTCGATCTTTGGTCTTGAATCCGTTGTATCTTAATAGCATTGCTTGTTGGAGGGTGCTTTGAGGTGGTAGTTTTGTTACGTGGTCAAAACATTTTAGTTACTGTCTTTTGATGTAGTCTAATACTGGTTTTGATCCCACTATTCTCCTGATCTCATTATGTCTGATCATGTCTCTCTTTTCCACACTCAATATTTTTAGCAGGCATTTTATGTATGTTGTTACGATTTCCTGTTTTCCAATTGATATTAAGTGTCCAGTATTTACATTGGTAACATAGTGTTGGGGCCGAAAAAGCTCTTTTGGTAGTTATTGTCTCATGCTTGAAATTAAGTGTTGGTGTTAATTGTCCAAGGAACTAATTTGTCTTAATGCATCTTTATTTAATTCCCGTTGCGGTTCTACCGTCTGCTGATAGCGTGCTCCCTATGTTTGTGAAATATGTGGCATATGTAATTAGCTTCTTTGCAAGGACGATATTAATTTGTCCTGATTGTCTAGATATTTACATGACCGCAGCTGTATCAAATTATATATATATAGATATACATGTATAAAAAGCTTCAAACGGGTTGTAAAGATGGAACGCTACCCAAACCTCGAGGAAGAGAAAGGTCCAAAAAAAGGAAGCAGACATTCGTCAAGAGTTAGGCATAGAGGAGAACTGGTTTATAAATTCCATCATGAACAGAAAAATTAAATACTTTCCCACATCAAAGTACAAAGCGGTCTTGAGAGAACGGTAATGGCTTATATGATACCGGACAAAAGAGACAGAGGCAGACAAAAAGGCGATGGCACCAATATATCAAGGAATACGTGGTCTTGATTCTGAAGCAGGCTGGAGGCATGGCAAGAGAGCGAGTTTCTTTCAGATGGACTGTGATGGGAGCAGCATCCTACCAGAGGACATGGTACGTGATGATATATATATATATATATTTACATGTTTATACATATACACATAGACATACATATGTATATATTCAATGTACGACCGTTAATTTATTTGTATCCAATGCTATTTAACCAATAATCTACATAAATCTAAAGAAATTATAAGAGGAATTTTTTAGAGAAGAATTCACCATAAAGACACACATTTTGTTGAAGAGCTAAAAATATAAACTAAGGACATTATCAATAAATGGACCGTCTTTAAAAGAATCATTACAGATACACTCAACAAGAAATGTCGAGCAAAATACATAGGACAAGGAGGAGTAAGAAATCAATAAGCGTAGTGGAATACTGGATTTAAAGAGTCAGTTCAGTTCAAGTGGCATCTCCACATATAAGGTCGCCTGCAACGGATCTTTAACGTTCGATGTCTCTTATCTTGATGTTACAATCTGCCAGGCTTTTAGATCCTTTGATGTTATTCTCCTACTTATAACTTTGTTTACCTCTGCCACGTTTGCTATTCACCCATTTTCAGTATTGTTTTCAAGAAGGTGTTATGTTTTTTTAATCTGATTTTGAATGAATGATTTTGATCATAAATTATCTTTGTACCTCTAATGTATTCGAGATTTCCTTATTTGTTTTCTTCAATACATACACAAAAGAAACTCTACAATGACGTTGCTAAAGTCCCATTAGTAAGAAGATTGCATCCTCAAATATTAAAACGAATTAGCAAACGAGTAATCACAATTCCTAAACAAAGAGAATCAAGGACAAATTTTGGAGAACTAACATTCATATAAAAAGTAGGTTGAACAGAAGAGAGCAGGTCGTGGTCTTCAGACTTCGCACTGGCCACAATAGGCTGAGGTACCACCTATTCAACAAATTGAAGAAAGGTGGCACTGACGAATGCCCGTGTGGTACCGAGAAAATGACCGCTGAGCATTTGCTGCAAAACTGCCCGACATACGAGGATCAGAGAGAGCAGATGTGGCCATCACCAGTGGCACACTAGACAAGCTCTATGGTAGTGTCGACAGCCTCAGTTTGACCGCTGCTTTTTTCAAAAAAATAAAGGTTGATGTCTGACTGCGTACGATGAAGAAGAAGAAGAAGATATAAAAAGTAGTCCATGACATTCTTATAAATTTATCAAAGTAATGAGGTTAATTATTAATGACATAAATAAGTATCCAATATTAAATAAAATTGTAATACAACATAGATAAAAAGATGTATTTTCAAGAATTACCCTATGCAGCAGATGTTCAAGAACAATCAATAGCAAGAAAAAATACACGATACACTGATTCAAGAAATAGAAAGAGTTATAGAGGACAACTATATAAATAAGTCACAGGACATAGACGGCATATCAACTGAATCAGTTCACGCTAACGGGAAAACATGACTAAGTGGCTAGAGATAATCTTTACAACATCTATAGACAGAGTACAATTACCAACACGCTTTAAGAATACCAATCTGGAAGAAGTAAATGTACTAAATGAAACTGATACATACAGAAACATGGAAAAAAAGTATACGAAAATACATGAGCACAGAATAAGAAAAATTTGTGGAAACTTAGCAGAGCAAAGCTGAATTTGAAATCCGTAAAACAATAGGCTGTATTCACCTCGACAATTTAATTTTGCGAGAGAAAGAAAAATAGAATATGAGAAGCATTTACACAAAACATTTTTGTATCAAAAGAAAGCAATGCTGTTGTTGTTATTTGCGAATGTCCAACATGAGTAGGTTACTCTTGTGTGCGCCCTGAAAAGGGCGTTCATGGGCGGGTTGCAGTAGCTTTCCTCACATCCCGAGCGTGCTGATGAAGGTGAACCGGTGTTCTCCAGACGGTTCTGCTATGATCACTACGACGGGGATCACGTCGATCTTTCACTTTGTTAGCCAATATATATACTTTAGGCAATATTTAGAGAACTGCGAAATGCAAGGACAACATTTAGGTAATGAAGGAAGAACTAACCAATAGGAGGAACTAATGACATCACAAATGCTTTTGAAATATCCACAGGAGTGCAGCAGGTGGATATCCTTTCACCATTTATCATCAATGTCCGTCGCTTCTTTTGCGGCATAAGTCAACTGACAACCTTCCTACAGCAAGTTCGGTCTCCAGCTGTCCTTTCTGTCTTTTCTAGATGAGGTCCAGGGCCCGTAGTTCTTTTCCACAGTCTCTTGGCCTACCTCTTTTCCTCTTCTTCTGTGTATCCTATGTCAGGACCGATTTGCCCACGTTTGATGGTGATTTTTTGAGCGTGTTTCATATCCCTTTTCTACGTTTGATCTGCAGCTCTACTGTATGTTGTTATTTACTGTCCCACATGTCCTGATTCCTCTCCATGTTCGCCCGCTATCCTCGGTAAACATTTATTGACGAGCAACTGGAGTTTTCTGTATTGCCGTTGAAGTTTTCCAAGTCTCTGCTCCGTACAATGAGTACTGCCTTGTAAAAGGCAAAGGCCGCCGTTCATCGTAGACGATGATGGCATAATCAATTTTACTAACGCTATTTTTAGTAAGGATTAACTGCGCTACTTGTTATCCTCACTCTCTCGTCTCGAACCACCCGACCCCAGTTGCAAGTCAAGGACAAGACGACTATAGGGCGACTACGAGATGCAGGGGACTCTGCATCAAGCACCCGTGAAAAAGACGGCGGAGTCCGGAGTCGAACCCACACCACCTGATCACGAAGCCGATGGTTTAACCACTTCGCCACGGAATCCCCACTTCCTTGACACTGCAATTAAACAATCTTAATTTGAAGAGCCGCGTGTCGCAGTTGTTAACGACCTGACTTCACATCCGAGTGGTCTGGGTTTATTTCCCAGTTGATGTGGACACGTCTTTCAAATCCCGAAGGGTCCCCGGGTCAACCCAGCCTTAAATGGGTACCAGTTCATTTCCGGGAATTTAAAGCGGGGAGGGAGAGGTGGTACTCGCCCTCATATAACCGAGCCTTGAAATGTGAGGTCGCTAACACTTCACACCACTACGGCAGTAAGCTAAGGGTTACTTTGACTTTTAAACATGGTATTGGTACTTTTTCTTTCCTGGATTCTCATACATTATTTAGTAAAAGGAATAATGTCGTTGGCTATGAAATTCGAGTCCTTCCATCTGTCTTTGTGCTCCTCGTTGTATCAATGGTGCTGCCCAAATATGGGACATGCTTTCATCAATCCTATTCAACATTCACAGTAACAACAGATGCTATCTAAACTGCACCACTTAAAGAAAGATTTACGCGGGAATCGAAGAACCCAACTCAATAAATCAGCAACAATTTGTAGACAATCAAAGCAAATTAACGAGAGCGAAGATATACTTCAACATCTGATGAATGTACAAGGAACATCTTGCGAAAGATATCATTTCAATAGCAGCTCATTGAAGACAGAAACTATGAAGATTAACAAAACACTAAGTCCACTTAACAAACATGTAAACAAACAATCAAAGTTTTGTAAATGCCAAACAAGGCCGAAAACAAAGAAACCAGAACGCTACAGTTCGATCTGTGTGACGTCACTATTGTCAGTGCATAAATGTTGTTCAAACCCATAGCAGAGAGTTTCTTTAGGTCTTTCTCCTTTCCTGCTGCCAGATGGTGACCACATAAATGCTTGCAGGGGGAGTCTGTTTCTGTCCATTGTAAGAACAGTTCCGATGTATGACCACCGTTTGTTTCCTGATGTGTAATGAAACATTTTGTTGGTTTGTGACTTATCTAATTGTTTAGTTGGTAATGCATTCCTCCCAGTCAATGTTCAACAGTTTTCTAAGACACTTATTCTCACAAACGCATGTTCTCTCTTTTGAAATGTCTTTGTTATTTTCCAGCAAACCGCACCATCAGATGATTATTGGTACAACGTTGAAGTTCAGCAACCTGAGCTTGGAGTGCTCGCTCCGTGATTTTGATTTGCAGATGTTCGTTAGTTTGGTAAAAGCTCTGTGTCTAGAGCAATGCTAGATCTAACTTCCTTAGATGTATCTCCACCAAGAGTCATTTTCCTTCCTAGACAAGTGAAACTGTCAACTATTTGAAATATATCTCAATGCAAATGGATAAAAGCAAGTTTGTTGGTAAAATTCATGACCTTCGTTGTGAAAGCATTGATTTTTAAGTCATTTCTGTTGTTCCGATAGGCGGCACAGCTGATCCAACTTGTATTGCGCTTCTTTAGTAGTGGAACCCCAGAAAGTCAGGGCATCTACGAAATTAAAGTCTCTAGATTCGTTTCATATATTCATTGTATGTCAACATGTTAAGTAAGCAATGTCAAACTAAATATGCTCAAGAGTTCAAATATCCGGCAAGTATTTGTACAGAAGACTGACGGTTTAATACAATATTTGAAAATAGATGTGAGAGATTGTCTTCTGTTACGTAATTATCACCCGGAAGCCCGTTAGATTACAGACAACTTCTGGTCATCTTATGCAGCCCGGTTAACTACCACAACGTTTGCAACACAAAAGAAGACATAGCTATAATGAACGAGGACATCCGGATCACAGTTGAATAGTTCACACACGAGAAACCCTACAACACGGGCTTGCACCAAATGATGCAACACACACAGCAGAAGAAACGCAACTTTAACTCCGACATATCTAAATAGCGCTGGTTGACGTACGAGTGTGTAAGCACATATATAGGCCTTTGTTATGTTTGAAACTATACCAGTGTGTGTATCCTTAATTATAGCCATGTAGTTTAAAGTAAACGACAGATAGATCTTTGGCACATTTCTACATTCAACATGTGGCACACTTAGATACATGCAATATGTGTTTCCAATACATTATAAGGAGATAGGAGATTTAAGTCTGGTCAGGGTCAGGGAAAATATACTGATCGGGCATGTTAGGCTCAGTTAAAACATACTGATCGAACATGTCAGTCAGGGTCAGGTAAAACATCGGACATGTTAGTCAGGGTCACGTGAAACATTGGACATGTTAGTCAGGCTCAGGTAAAACATACTGATCGAACATGTTAGTCAGGGTCAGATAGAACATCGGACATGTTAGTCAGGGTCACGTGAAAAATTGGACATGTTAGTCAGGGTCACGTGAAACATTGGACATGTTATTCAGGTCCAGGTAAAATATACTGATCGCACATGTTAGTCGGGACCAGATAACACATAATGATCAAACATGTTAGTCAGGAGCAGGTAACAAAATACTGATCGAACATGTTAGTCAGGGTCAGGCAAAACATAGTGATCGGACATGTTAGTCATGGTCATGTGGAACATACTGATCGGACATGTTAGTCAGGATCAGGCAAAACATACTGATCAGACATGTTAGTCAGGATCAGGCAAAACATACTGATCAGACATGTTAGTCAGGATCAGGTAAAAAATATTGGCCAAGACCCCTTAACTCGATTTCCTCGCAGATCTACTTAGAAACTAGCTGTTATGACATCTTGGCTGACGAGGAAAGGGATCGACGTAATCTCGCAGTAGTGAGCGACACGCAGATGAAGCCAATAATAGCACAGCAGTCTGGAGGACTCCGGTCCACCTTTATCAACTCGAGATGTGAGGAAAACTACTGCAACCCGCCATTTAACGCCCTCTTCTGGGCGCACATAAGAGTAGACGTACTCATTGCGTGCATTCAACGTCAACCAATCAATCAATCAATATAGCATGCACGTTTTTACATTCATTGTAAATAGTCAAAATCCTACTTTTAAACGAGCCATATAAGTCTTACCGAAATTCGTACATATTCCACGGAATATTTCCAGCAACAAACACCACCCTTAAAGCCTTTTGAAACTCCATAAAAACTAATAATAAAAATAATAATAAAAACACACACCTCTACTAAACTGAAACGCCTACAACGTCAGCGATTTCACGACAGGCACACACGAACAGGTGAGAAAACAGTCATCATTTTGGTTCCTATAGAATTTTCTATTGACATAGCTGACTCTTTCTCATGCTTGACTGCCTGACACTGACTGTGAAGTATACGCGAGGCTTCCTATCAAATGATAAATGCACGTTTTCTTTGACACTAGAAGGTCTGAGGCATTTCTGACACGACCTGAAGTCGGGTTTTTGTTATATTAAAACTGTAATTTAAAAGGTCAATGACCTTAAGGAACAATCGGCGTCGTAAGAGAGTTGAGTATGCTTGCAAATAAGGCGTATACTGTTTACGTATAAGGTTTAGGTTTAAGGCTTAGTAAATGACTTGGGTATAGGGTTTCGGTATACGGTTTGTGTATTCTGTTTGGGTATGTGGTTTGAGTATAAGGAGTGGGTATAAGGATTGGGTATGCGGTTTGGGTATAAGGATTGGGTATGCGGTTTGGGTATGCAGTTTGGGTATAAGGATTGCGTTTGATGTTTGGGTATAAGGATTGGGTATGGTGTTTGGGTATAAGGATTGGGTATAAGGATTGGATATGCGGTTTGGGTATAAGGATTGGGTATGCTGTTTACGTATAAGGATTGGGTATGCGGTTTGAGTATAAGGATTGGGTATGCGGTTTGGGTACAAGGGTTGTGTATGAAGTTTGGATCTAAGGGTTAGGTATGCGATTTTGGGTATAATGATTGCGTATGCGGTTTGGGTATAAGGATAGGATATGCGGTTTGGGTATAAGGGTCGGGTATGCAGTTTGGGTATAAGGATTGTAAATGCGGTTTGGGTATAATGATTGCGTATAATGTGTGTGTATAAAGTTTTGGTGCAATGTTTGTGTATAAGGCCTGGGTATTCATTTCTAATGAAAAATCTTGAGTGAAATGATTTGGTTGAATCTACGTGTGTATGTTTTATGTGCTAGGCTTGGATATACGATTTGTGTAAAGGCCTGTGTATAAATTTGTGTATAAAGTTACGGTGCAAAGTCTATGTATAATGTTGGATAAACAGTCTGTGTATAAGTCTTGGGTATTCGGTTTGAGAACAATCTTGAGTATAAGGTTTGCGCGTACGTTTTAAGTTTAAGGTTTAAATATAAGGTTTAAGTGCATGGTTTACGTATAACTTTTAAGTATAAGGTTTAAATATAGGGTTTCAGTATATGATTTACGTATAAGGTTTAAGTTTAAGTTTTAAGGATAATGTGTCAGTACATGGTTTATGTATATATATATAAATTTAAGTATGAGGTATCAGTATATGGTTTAAGTATAATGTTTAAGTATAAGATTTAAGTATAAGATTTAAGTATACAATTTCAGTATACAGTTTAAGTATAAGGTTTAAGTATAAGGTTTACATAAACGATTTCAGTTTAATGTTCAAGTATAATATTTAAGTAAACGGTTTACGTATAAGGTTTACGTATAATTTGTAAGAATAAAATTTCAGTACAAGGTTTAAGTATAAGGTTTACATATAATTTGTAAGTATATGATTTCAGTATAAGTTTTAAGTATAAGGTTTAATTATAAGATTCAAGTATAAGGCTTGTTATACGGTTTGGGTATGGTATGTTTGTTGTTATCCTAACCAAGCATATGGACACCATTACCGCATCTCTTTACAAGAAGTCTGCAAATGATCATTTGCAGTGGTATCCTCAGTATAAATGGTTTTACTTAATGATGCTAGGACAAAGCACACCTTTCTAAATCGTCTTTTTGCATAAGCATAAGCTTGGAAGTTTCCAGTAGTTCTATTCTTCTAAACACGGATGCCAATCGGTTTAAGGATGAGGATACAGCAGGTGTTTAAGTTTTATTAACGTTTGTGTAGACCGGCTGCTAGAGTGTTAGCTACGTCGGACAACGGTATCGCGCTTAACCCCTTAACTTTACAGCTATAGAAGGTTGCCTGGACTGAAATTGGCGAAGATAAAAAAGAAGAACTGAATCTGTAACAATTACTTTTAGGAATGGAGTAGATATATTTTCTAACTGATGTGTTTTCAGTATTACAAGCGCTAAAACAACACAAACATGAATATATATATATATATTGTCAAACAGAATAAGTTCACTGTTTCTTTCGTTTCACGTCGTAAGATGCTACGCCAGAGGGTTGTACATGGGGCGGGCAATTCTATACTGTAAATCCGTTTCTATGAAACGACACTGCAAATGAATGGAATCAGGTTGAAACCTGTTAAAGCAGGTCTTGTGTAGTAGTGGGCCTTTCCTCCAATAAATGGAGTGACGAGAACAAAATTTCAGATTGACGAATTGATCTAAAAGAAATATAATTGATATCTACGAAATTCCTGTAATTACACTATCGTAGTGCAAGCTTAATATCTACTCCTGTTTGCTAAGAACACACGCAGACAAATGATAGATGAAAATAAAGTTTTCCTGGTCGTATAAGTGAAAGGATACATATGTATTACATAACATTCGCAAAACATAAATCCAGGGACAGACAAAGAGAGAAGTGAACATGACGGTTGAACCCAACGACGTAGAAAAGCCTAAGGAAACAAAAGAGCACTGACTGATTATTGACCAAGCATCCATTATTTATCTGAGCGAATGTCAACTTCGGTGCGCACCCCAGAATCTTGGATATGGATTTTGATGATAATCAATCGACACTTTGCCTCTCGTTCTCCGGGCCAGACCTCGGATACAAAACTACAGGGTGTCCCACTTGCTACCGGCCCAACGTTTTCCCTGATAACTTTTAAACCAATGAACGTAATTTAATCAAATTTGAGATGGACGTACTGTGAACCAGTTAGACGAAGAGACTCTACGTATTGGTTATTTCAGTAGACTGGAGCTACATGACTCACCTCAAATGTCAGAATGGCTTAAATTGCTTCCTTCTTTGATGATAGTGTCATTTCTAAGTGACTTTGGCCAACAAGGTCGCCTGACCTTTCCCTACCAGATGTTCTTTCTATGTGGCGTGCTGAATTTTTGGATTGTCCGGTTAACATTTCCCCTGAACTCTTGAGTAGTGAGATCTGACACCCGTGTTTCAATGGCGAGCACGTTAAAGATCCCTTGGCAGTTGCAAATCGAAAAGTGTAGGATTAACGACTGAAACCTTATGGAACTACAAGAAAACATTCGGCGGGAAAATGAGTTTGCAACTCCTACTGTGTGGGTGAATACCTTCTGAAACATGGATAGGCTTGTGCAGGCATGTCTTGGTGCTAATGTTGACCACTTGAAACATGTAATCTTAGCTCATTATGTTTCTCACACACAAAGGTATGTCCCTGTAAAATGTTATTGAATTGCGTTCAATGGTTTAACAGTTATAAGGAAAACCAGAGGCCGGTTGTGAATGGGATACCCTGTATGAGCTTAGCTAATTGACTCGCCATACCGGCGCTGCCCAGTCTGAGATAGCGACGAGGAGTGTTACACAAACAACCTATATTTCAGAATGAAAGCTGGGACTTGAGTTGATTGTCTATCTACAAAGGGCATCGGTTCAATCCCCGAAGTCGAAACGCTCAAGTCTACCCAGTTGGGCACTTGGTTTGTTGTCAAGCGAAGTTTGGTAGGATGAAAGTTTACCATGCATGAAAAGACGGCGATGTAGTTCATTCAAATAACTTCATCCGATGCAGCTGTATGTCCTATCGATCCAGCTTTATGTTTGCGGTGAATAACTGGGGCTGGATATAATCTCATGCCCAGGTGTAAATGGGTAATTAACTTTGTTGTTGTTGTTGTTGTCTAATGCCCACAATAAGTAAGTTTACTCTTATCGTGCTCAGTGAAATGGACGTTTAGTGGAGGGTTGTAGCAGTTTTTTTTCCACATCCCGAGCGTGCTGATGTAGGTGGACCGTGGTCGTTCAGGTTAAGTGAAAGTTGCTCCTCGCAAGTGAAGGTGGCGACAGTTTCAGAAGTGTGTCGGGACAAGTCTTACCACGCCTGGATGTAAAGACATGTCATGGTGCGACAAGTCTTATCACGTGTGGTTGTAAAGACATTTCATGGTGCGACAAGTCCTACCACGCATGGTTGTAAAGACCTTTCATGGTGCGAAAGAAGAAGAAGAAGAATTGCTCGTAGACTTGACAACCTGTTGTGAAACTCAGAGTCTATATTCACTTCCCTGGTTGTTGTTGTGAATGTCCATAATAAGTAAGTTTACTTCTGTGTATATACGGAAAAGGGCGTTAAGTGGCGGGTTGCAGTGGCTCTCTTCACATCCCGAGCATGCTGCTGAAGGTGAACCGGAAACCTTCAGACGGTTGTGCTCTGTTTGGCTACATTTTCGTGTCGCTCTCTACTACGAGGATCACGTCGATCCCCCACATAGTTTAACAGTCTGCCAACAAGAACTGCTGGTTTACATGGAGAACTACAAGGAGGTCGATGTGGGGGGAAAGGGGGGGGGGGGGGGGGTCTTGGCTAGTATACGAGGTAACTTCAAAAAATTTCCGGAATTAGTGGATTGTATAAAAATAAGTTACAATATATCTACACTACATTTCCTTCAAAGTGTTTCTCTTCGGCAACTACACACTTTTGCCAATGTGCATACAACTGCTGGAAATATTCGTGAAACCCATTCATTGAAATCTCTCTCAGCTGTCTTGTCGCATTGGTGATAACGTTCTCAGCATCCTTGGGAACCATGTGTTGACAATGCACCCTGCCTGTGCAGTTCATTGTAGAGAATACCGTGGCAACTTCCAACTGATATTCCAACTTCTGAGGATATTTTCTCGACACTAAGTCCTCTGTCAGCACACACACCGTTTCGAACACGATCAATTTTTTCATTGTTGGTCGTGGTTGACGGTCGTTCACTATGTGCATCATTATCGAGACTAACACGACCTTCACGCAAACGCTTGTGCCACTCAAATACTAGCGATTTCTTCACTAAAGTCACGTCAGACTGAAAAACTTGCCATCCGTTCGATGGCAAGATATACGTTAATTAAGGCAATTTGAGGCGGGAAAGAAGTGACCTAGTTACTGACCTACTGGAAAATGTTTAGACTTAGTCCGTAGTCCTTAGTCAACCTGTATTTCTACAGGGGCAGATGCCGCTGTGCAAGTCCTAGCTCTGGTATGAGCTGGATGTAGCCGGAAGAATGAGTTCCTGCTCGAGCAGTTTAATACTCCACTGCGTTTGGACAAGCGCTTATGGAGGGTGGTTAACCGATGTGCGAGTCTATCTCAATAGACTAAAATACTAGAGCAAAGTAGACCTGCAGCTTGTTAGGCGCAATCTGTTCTGCTCTTAACAAACCACCTAACCATTAGACTACAATAAATAAAGTGGTGAAGACAGATTTAGATACCCCCGTCTCAAAAAATGTTTAGACTTAAAAAGGTCAGCAAGAAGGTCAGCACGGGATGTAGTTACCCCTCCACCTCAGAAAATGTTTTGACCTAGTACAATAAACAAGTTTTAAGGAATAGATCTAGTTAATCCTACTAAAAGATTGTTTATATCTGGAACAATAAACAAAAACGCCACGAAGGATCAAGCTACTCTCTCCTTAGAAAATGTTTAGACCTAATATAATAAAGAATGGGACCTTGTGGTCTCGAGGTAAGATGCTCGCTTCGGGTGCTGGATGTCGCAGATTCAAATCACGGTGTTATGTGGTTAGCAGAGCGGCATAGGTGGAGCCTGCCAGGCTGCGTGTCTATTGTGACAAAAGTGTGGCAAACGTAAGCTACGGCGACGGTCCACCCGAATTGCTGCATCAATTTCTGGCGATGGAATCTTCTAACGCAACAATATGCTTCTGACCTGGCTCGGGATATCTTTCGTTAACGCACGACGTCTTTAAACATCGTTGTCCAGTTCTTTACTGTTGTCTTCGACACACTTTTGTCACCACACACTGCGATGAATGTCAACTGGTCGACATCCTTCAGCTGTTAGAAACTGAATCACTGATCAACTCTGGACTGATTCCGTATCACACCCGCCATGTTTTCAACGGTCTGCTGAGGAAACTATGAGTTTGAGGATAATTTAAATTTGCATCCTTGACGTTGGGTATGTGCAGTTTACTTCACACGTGACGTCATCGTGGTCATCGTACGTATGTTCACATGGTGCAGTTATGTCCGGTTTTATTTGAACACGCCTCGTAGTAGAGACTTACAGATCTTCTTCTTCTTTTTCGTACGCTGTCAGACGTCAACTTGTATTTGTTTGAAGAAAGCAGCTGTCATCCTGAGGCTGTCGACACTGCCATAGAGTTTGTCTAGTGTTTCCACTGTTGATGGTCACATGTGCTTTCTCTGGTCCTCGTACGTCGGGTAATTTTGCAACAGATGTTCAGCGGTCATTTTCCATGTGCCACACGAGCATTCGTCAGTACCACCTATCTTCAATTTGTTGAATAGATGGTACCTCAGACTTACAGATCTGAAAATATAGCTCTTCTCATTTCAATCCTCAAGAAATTTATTTCTTCACTCCTTTGTTTCTCTGGATCTTATTTTTTTTTAATATTTCGTAAGACTGATTTCAAAATCTCCGGAACGTGCAGACTGGGTTGTCTATGGCAGGAGCGGTTAGCGAGCCTCGAATCTCACAGGAATGTTCTAGATCTACTATCTTGGCCATACTGGGGTTTACGGGAATGAAAGCGCTGACATCCTCGCCGCGGGGTCTTCCAAATTGGAGGTATGAGTTAGAGATTGCATTTTGGAGTTGATCAACTATAGTCGATGAACCAACAATGCACAGACTGCAAAGTCTTTAAATAACACGAGGTCCAGCAGAGATGGACGCCTGAGAAGACGGAGCGGTACTGTGTTCAATCAGCGAGCTAATGAAACCATCAGTACCGCACTCTTCGCCCTTTTCTTAGAAAGATTGAGTTTGTTTTGGTCTGCCCAGTTTGCAATGATGTAAATTATGAACAGAAGAAAACAGCTTTCAAATTTAGATAATAATTTAACTCTCTTCAGCTATATCTGTATGAGTTTATTTGGTAATTCCGTTGACTGGAGTTTTCTAACCTAATGCGGTTGACAAATGAGATCAAGAAAACTACAGACAAAATAAGAAAATTATTTTCTAAAGTGCATCAATTACAAAATATAATCAGTCAATCATCATCATCAGGTGCCCAGCCGGTTGGCAATGGCGATTATCGACCTCCACCCACTCCTATCGTGTGTGTCGTTTACCAACCCAGGTTGACGTCTGACAGCGTACGAAGAAGAAGAAGAAGAAGTCGTTTACCAACCCTGTTGTCGACCGTCAGACATGTGATTCTCTCAAGCTGCCCAACATCTTCTTTATCGGCCTTTTTGTCTCTATTTCCTGCTATCTTTCCTGTTGTCACAACGTTCTCCAAGCCTCTTCTACATGCCAGAAAAAGGATGACTGCCTGGTTCTGATCCTTGCAATAATTTGTCTTTGTCATTTTTGCCTCTTCGACTACTGTATCATTAGTATTCTTTGCAGTCCATGAGATCTTCTTCTTCTTCGTCGTACGCAGTCAGACATCAACCTTTATTTTTTCGAAAAAAGCAGCGGTGATCCTGAGGCTGTCGACACTGCCATAGAGCTTGTCTAGTGTTGTCTGGTGATGGCCACATCTGCTTTCCCTGATCCTCGTATGTCGGGCAGTTTTGCAGCAGATGTTCAGCGGTAATTTTCCCAGTACCGCACATGCATTCGTCAGTGCCACCTATCTTCAATTTATTGAACAGCATTCTTCTGTAAAACAAAATCTCATTTGCTTCCAAAGATATATGCGCTTGCTTGCTGATTGTCCATGATTCGCTGCCATATGTCAGTACTGGTTCCACATAGCATCCAAAGACTCTCTTTCCCAGTTCCATCAACAAGGTTGTGTTGCATAAAATCGGTCAATATGGAAAGACATGAATAAGAGACACAGAAAGAAAGTTAATACTAAATATAGACCTGACGCATGACAACAATCATTTGAATCACATCAAATAACAAACTTTGGCCTACCTACCTGTCCAAAAGCAGCACCGAGAGCACTAGACTGTCTAAAGCCGGGATGTTCCACTCCAACGGAATTCTTATGTCAGTTGTCTAACAGGACTGATGAGAACTGGGCGGAGTCACCTGCTAATCCTTGAGGTCTATGTCATTCAGTGGCCTAAAATTCAAGGTCACTGGCTTTAGCGTTATTCTTATATCTCGTAGGAAAATCAGTGTTAAGTTGACTGCAAATACTGGACCATAGTATACTCTTCTATAGTGTTCCCCAGCTTTCACTGTTGTACTCTAGAAATACCAGAAAAGGAACAATAACTAAAAAAACATGCATACGGCATGTCTTCTGATCAAGAAAGTAAGAGTTCAAACCTGGTAAGGCATGAGTTGTGTTGCATTATTTCTTCTCCTTCTCTTCATCCCCCTACTCCTCTTTCTTCTTCTCCTCCTCCTCCTTCTTCTTCTTCTTCTCCTTCTTCTCCTCCTCCTCCTTCTTCTTCTTCTTCTCCTTCTTCTCCTTCTTCTCCTCCTTCTTCTTCTTCTCCTTCTTATCCTCCTCCTCCTCCTTCTTCTTCTCCTTCTTCTCCTCCTCCTCCTCCTTCTTCTTCTTCTTCTTCTTCTTCTTCTTCTTCTTCTTCTTCTCCTCCTCCTCCTCCTCCTTCTTCTTCTTCTTCTTCTCCTTCTTCTCCTCCTCCTTCTTCTTCTTCTTCTCCTTCTTCTCCTCCTCCTCCTCTTCATCCTCCTCCTCCTTCTTCTTCTTCTTCTTCTCCTTCTTCTCCTCCTCCTCCTCCTTCTTTTTCTTCTTCTTCTCCTCCTCCTCTTCCCTCTTCTTCTTATTCTCTTCCTCCTCCTCCTTCTTCTTCTTCGTACGCTGTCAGATATCGACTTGAATTTGTCCAAAGAAAGCAGCGGTAATACTGAGGCTGACGACACTGTCAAAGATCTTGTCAACAGACACTGGTAATGGTGACATGTGCTTTCTCTGGTCCTCGTATGTTGGGCAGTTTTGCAGCAGATGTTCAGCGATCATTGTCCCAGTACCACATATGCATTCGTCAGTGCCACCTACCTTCAGTTTATTGAATAGATGGTACCTCAGACCTGTTCTCCTTTGTTCAACTGGTAATAAGTCTCATCTTTTTGTGTAGCCAGAATGATATGTTTCCCATTTGTCCATGTACCTGGCCCTAATAAACCTTTTAGACTCTTTGTAAGTAACTTGGTTTTTTTTTTCTCAATCGCGAGTGACATACAAAGAATGCACACTGTGTATATAACAACAAGCATACAGCCGGGCTTCTGAATCAAGAGGTTACGAGCTCAAACATGGTAAGCCATAAGTTTATTGGGTATTTTTAAATTTTAGATCGCGGGTAAAATACAACCCTGCAGGCAAAACCGCATTGGCAAATATGTATGCCTCACACACTAATCCTTCCCGTGACCTTCATACACGTGATAACGACATCATGATATTTTGTTTTTTCAATGAAAAAAAAACAAAAACAATAAAAGACGATAAAACGGTTTGGATAGTAGTTCAAAATTCTCTATACGAGGGGCGTCTAGTAAATATTTGGATTTTTATGGATAAGCCGAAAACGAAATTCAACGAAATGTATTAAGTATAGTAACTATTCCAAAATCTACAATATATTGATGTCACCAGGTGGTGGAATGAACAAGTTGCTGTTTTTCTGCCGCTTTATTTATGTTTTTAAATAGTGTCGGACCAGTTAACTCCAGTGCAGGAATAGCGTGTTGTGATGAAATTTCTAATGAAAGGATGTTCAAGGCTCGCTGAAATTCATCGTCCACTGTGTTGGAAGAACAGACTGTAGAACGTTTATTAGTGTTTGAATGGTGTAGAGTCTTTTGTGAAGGTCGTGACTCCATCGAGGATGAGCCCCGTGAAGGTCGTGACTCAATGGAGATGAGCCCCGTGAAGGTCGTCACTCCATGGAGATGAGCCCCGTGAAGGTCGTGACTCCATCGAGGATAAGCCTCGTGAAGGTCGTGACTCCATCAAGGATAAGCCTCGTGAAGGTCGTGACTCCATGGATGATGAGCTCAGTGAAGATCGTGACTCGATCGAGGATAAGCCTCGTGAAGGTCGTGACTCCATCAAGGATAAGCCTCGTGAAGGTCGTGACTCCATCGAGGATAAGCCCCGTGAAGGTCGTGACTCCATCGAGCCCAGTGAAGGTTGACTGAACAGTGTCATAACGAGTGAAGCCATACACGGTGCTGAAAGGGTTATTTTGAATTATCGGCGAGTTGATGTACGCGAAGTCGCGATGGCTACTGGTATAAGCAAATGTTATGTGGGCATTTTAATCAGTGAGGACCGCAATTTTCATAAAGTTTCCCATCAATAAGTGCCGAGACAACTGAATTTTGACCAAAAATGTATCCTTCTCCAACACGACAACGCAAGATCCAATACGGCCGCCAGAACTCTGGCACATATTGACCAATTGCGTTTGGAGGTATTTCCCCATCCGCATTACAGTCCCGATTTGGCTCCGAGTGATTTTCACCTTTTTTTTCTCTCGGAGGACACAATTTTCAGACCGATGACGAAGTGCGTCAGAAGGTTCTCCAGTGGCCCAGGGACCATCCAACATAATTCGGAATACAGAAGCTCATAGCTAGATGGGGCACATGTATTGCAGTGGCAGGTGACTACGTCGACAAATAGTACATTACCGCCTCAACTGGGGAATGAGCCCAGGACCATTCAGATGCGAAGCCAATGCGCTAACCACTGCGTTACGCGGCTCCAAAAATGTAAATAGAAGAAAAATGTCACAATCGTCCACAGAGTCTGTATATTTTTTTATGTTTTCACCATCATGTAGAATCTTGTTCACAGAACGTCGCTCCCATCACAGTACGCCTGAAAAAATCTGCAATTTTTGCCAAATCTACAGCCTGCCCAAAGCTACGACCAAGTATTCCTTGACATCTTGGTGCCATCACCTTCTTGGTCAGTCTCTGCCTCTCTTGTCCGACACCATATCTTCTATTACAGTTCTCACAAGACCGTTGTGTCTTTTGATGTGGTCAACGTTTCTCAATTTGTGTTCATAATGAAATTTATTAACAAGTTTTCATCTGTCCAACTCTTTTGGAATATCTACATTCTCCTTTTCTTCGTTTCATAGTATTCTGAGAACCTTTCTACAATCTCTTCACTGGAAGAACTCGATTTTCTTCCTTGAGGTTTGAGTGACTGTACATGTTTCACAGCCGTATGCTGCCACGAGAACAACACAGGTTATCACATTTTTACTGTTGTTGGTTTGCTGGTTTTCTGACATAGTTACCTTGTGTTGTGTAACCTTTGCGTTGCCTGAATATGTTTTATTACACAATGCCATTAATCTGATACCGTCCATATGAAAGCTAAAACTGCACACAAGTGGGCGCTATCGCCAAGATTAAAGAACACTCAGTTAACGGCCTTTACAGTGTACATTAGATGCCATTCTTTTTATCTTATCAATTCATCGATGGTCCAACTCTAAAACCTAGGAGGATATGTATCAGTTCAGTGAAAATATTGGAAGGTAAAGGTAAGATGAATTGGACCTAAGATCCACCAAAGGGGGCGACTGAAAAGACAATTTAGGATAAATATTTCCTGGGGAAGCCGAACAAGTCTACCCAGTTGTCAAATGACACCTGAAACTATTAAAGTCAGGAACGGCAAGACGTCATGTCAGGGGAATTATCGTGTCACTTTTACTTTCCATCATCATCATCATGTAGCTTGTCCTTGGCAGAACGTCACTTTCATCACAGCCATGCTATATGAATCTCTATCAGCAGTCAGTCTACTTGCTTGCTCCATGTTCATGTTTAGGTTGTCCTTGATGTCTTGTGTCCATCTACGTCTTGGTCAGCCTCTACTTCGTCTTCCTGGAACAATGCCCTCCAGAACTGCTTTTTCCAGTCCGTCAATGCCCTTGATGTGTCCAACAACCTCAGTTTCCTATACAAAACACGCTTTATAGACATAGCGTGGCTAATAAGCCAGTTCTCTTCGAGTCGACACTCAGATCTTGCAGGATGGCTTGTCATTTTCTTTACAAAAGGTATTTTGAGGACTCTCCTGTAGCATTCTGTCTCGAAAGCCCCGATCTTCTTTCTAAATATTTGTGTGATGTCCATGTCTCACATACGTACATTGCCACCGGGAATACGCATGTTCTGATGATATTCAATTGTAATTCTTTGTTAGTATGCTCGTATTGTGCCACGAATAACCATACATCCCATTACAACCGATTATACTGGAAGGAATTGTTCGTCCATACCACATGTCGGGCACATAATGATAATCAGGCCGTGACAAATTTTAGGGTAGCTTACCAGTCAGTCAATAATTTCACCAGTCAACATGGTCGGATTACATTCATGCAATCTATGTTATCAAATTTAAACTAGGCACTAATTCATCTTTATTTCTACATAAAAATGCCTACTAAACGAAAATATATTCTACTACTTACACAGTATTAGCCTATTTCTTCTTAAGAAATAATGCACTGCGTCTGTGTCCTTAAACATTGTATTAGTTGTAGCACTGTAGTACCATTTATCTATGGCTTTAGTAAGTTTAACTTGTGGTAGTGAAGGTTTATTTTAGATTCACCATCATAAACTAGCTCATCTTTTCGAACAGTAATATTAATAATCGTGCGAGAGTATGTGTGTAGTAACGATTAAAAACGGATTATCTTTTGCTCGTCAAGCAAACATTTTTATTGTCACAGACGAGCGCTTTTGTCATACCCCGGTGATGATGAATAACCTAAAAAGAGTGGTCGCTACGGACTTTAATGATCTCGCAGGGGGTCATCAACAAGAAAGGGTTGAGAAACACATTTGTTGTGTGTACTGAAGGGATTGGCACAATACAACTGGTGCGTGACTCATAGCATGTGGGTTTCTACATTTCCTTGTTAAAGACACATCCTACGCAGTGGCACATTGTAACACACACCAGCACGCAAATAAATATAAGCGTAGTTTTACAACCAGGAACACAATAATTTGATTTAGGGCACGTGGTGCCCATTGGATGATAGGCCTGTTTTTGATGCTCGCTATCGATTCCCAGTTTGGTTTGTATTCTTGAGCTCGCCCTAAGAATACTTTATCTGCCATGTTCTTCCCAGTGATCTCTTTCGCTGTAGGTTGCACAATCCAGCGCATGGCTGATAATAGTAGTAAGTTGATTTTTAAACGCTGTTTATTCACTTCGCTTGTTAGTTATTGTTTCTTCTTCTTCTTCTTCTTCTTCTTCTTCTTCTTTTTCTTTTTCTTTTTCTTTTTCTTCTTCTTCTTCTTCTTCTTCTTTTACTTCTCCGTTCGTTCTCAATCCTCCGCTACCAAGCCCTGAAAAGGGATTTGCAAGTTGTAGCATGGTGTCTGGAGAACTGAATGCGCTGTATTGTTGTTTACAGCTTGACTGCGATATTTGCACCTTTTGGTTCAACACATCCGACTACAGCCGCCATTTTTTAGTACAGATTAGCCCTCCCTCTTCGATCCCTTCTCCTTAACCAGTCTGATCAGTTGCAGCCTGTTATCCAGCATCACCACATGTATAAGGGTCTTGCTAGTTCTAGGTAGCCGGCCCTGATGCTAGCAATCAGCAATGAGTCTCTGACTACTGCAGCTCATGCACTGCTCAGCATCTTGATCCCAATTATGGCTAAATCTTGTATATCCAATTCCAAATCATTCCAAATCTTGTATATCCAATTCCAAATCTTGTATATCCAATTCCAAATTATTTCAAATCGTGTATATCCAATTCAAAATTATTTCAAATCTTGTATATCCAATTGAAAATCATTTCAAATCTTGTATACCCAATTCCAAATCATTCCAAATCGTGTATACCCAATTCCAAATCATTTCAAATCGCGTATACCCAATTCCAAATCATTTCAAATCTTGTATATCCAATTCCAAATCTTGTATATCCAAATCATTTCAAAAGATGTATATCTAATTCCAAATCATTTCAAATCTTGTATATCCAATTCCAAATCATTTCAAATATTGTATATCCAATTCCAGATCATTTCAGATCTTGTATATCCAATTCCAAATCGTGTATACCCAATTCCAAAACATTCCAAATCGTGTATATCCAATTCCAAATCATTCCAATTCTTGTATATCCAATTCCAAATCATTCCAAATCTTGTATGTTCAATTCCAAATCGTGTATATCCAATTCCAAATCATTCCAAATCTTGTATATCCAATTCCAAATCATTCCAAATCGTGTATATCAATTCCAAATCGTGTATATCAATTCCAAATCTTTTATATCCAATTCCAAATCATTCCAAATCTTGTATATCCAATTCCAAATCATTCCAAATCTTGTATATCCAATTCCAAATCAGACACTTTTCGATAGGCCATAGAGCTGAAACTATCAGCACACCTACAATCCCGGTGACTATTCACTTCAGTAATGACATTTTCAATAAGGTGCGAACTATTCACATGAACTTTCACTACCTAAGCCTAGCTGTATTTTCTACTGTAGGTGCAACGAATGTAGTACATTATTAACTTAGATCAACGTTCTAGTTCCCTTGGTGGATCACGGGGAACTTTCCTACGAAGGGAAGAACATGCCAACTGCACCTTCATGCCCTGAAAAGTGTCAGTTTGTTGTTGATTTCCTCACATCTTGAGCGGTCTGATGAAAGTGGACCATGATCTTCCAGGCAGTTGTGCTCCTATAGGTTACTGGGTCCTATAGGTTACTTGGTCCTATAAGTTACTTTGTCCTATAAGTTACTTGGTCCTATAAGTTACTTGGTCTTACAGGTTACTTGTTCCTATAGGTTACTTGGTCTTATAGGCTACTTGGTCGTATATGTTACTTGATCCGATGGGTTACTTGGTCCTATTCGTTACTTGGTGCTATAGGCTACTTGGTCTTACAGGTTACTTGGTCCTATTGGTTACTTGGTGATATAGGCTACTTGGTGATATATGCTACTTGGTGCTATAGGCTACTTGGTCTTACATATTACTTGGTCCTATAAGTTAATTATGCAATAGGCTAATTGGTGCTATAGGTAACTTGGTGATATAGGCTACGTTGTGCTATAGGCTACTTGGTCTTACATTTTACTTGGTCCTATAGGTAACTTGGTCATATGGGTTACTTGGTTTTATTTGGTACTTGGTCCTAAGGGTTACTTTGCCCATTGGTTACTTGACCTTATGGGAAACTGGGCCCTTTACGTTGCCTGGTCCTATGCGTTATTTGGTCGTTCGGGTTATTTGGTCATAGGAGTTACTCTGTCGAATGCCTTACATAATACAGTAACATGTTTGATCTTATAGATAATTTGTTCTTTACGTTATTCTGTCCTTTAGTTTACCTTGACATATCTCTGACATTGTCTTGTTTGCTACTTTCTCCTATATCATGTTTGATCATACATATAATTTGATACATACAGCATGTTAGTTATCATGTAGGTTACTTTGCCCTATAGCTTACTTGGTTATATTTGTTATTGGTCCTATTTGTGATCTTGATCTATAGCTTACTGTCTACAATAACCTACTTATTACATTCCAAATATGTTTTGAAATACGAGGGGCGTACAAGTCAAATCGAGATTTTTGTTGTAAGGAAAGCAAAAAATAAATGTATTAAGCAGTCAAAATGCTACTTATTTTTCAATATAATCTCCTGCAACGTTGATGCATTTATCCCAGCGTTTAAGTTATTCCTGACAAGTTTAAACTTATAAATATTTGTCAGTATGAATGAACCAATCCACCACAGCCTATGTCATTTCGTCATCAGTGATGAAATGCTCACCTCCCAAGAATTCGTGTAGAGGTCCGAACAGGTGGAAAACGCTTGGAGCAATGTTTGGGCTGTAAGGTGGGTGTGGCAATACCCCCCAGCTGAGTTTCTGTAAATGGTACATAGTGCGGTGAGCCATATAAGGTCGAGCGTTATCTTGCAGGCGCAGGACGCTTTCTGTAATTAAACCAGGATTTTTTTCAGCAGACGGTTATGCACATCAATCAAAATTCGAATGTACTGTCCTCACTGTTAAAAGTGGCACCCACGGAGTAGAAAAAGTCCGCAGGCTTCTCGCCTTCTTTCACAATAAACTTCATCAAAACATGCTGTTCCATGCAAACACTAACAGTCGTGTCCTCCATTGGTATTTATCTGTCACAAGACTGGCCTATGGCAGGAAAACCACCAAGCAGTAATAGAACACACGTGCCTAATGATAGTAGTTCCAGCATGCTATAGCGCATTCAGGTAAAACTAGAACAAACAGTCCCGGTTTGATTTGAACGTTTCTCGTATATTGTACACGTTACCTGTACGAGCATGTGACAAGACCATATCTGCTGCAGGACACTACGCTCAAGAATAATACAAGAGATAAGAAAAAGAGGACATTTTAAGAAGTGGAGAAAACATTCACGATGGGGACATTAACATGTTATTAGAGACAGAAACATTGGGGATGGAGAGACAGAAATATTGGGGATGGAGAGACAGAAACATTGAGGATGGAGAGACAGAAATATTGGGGATGAAGAGACAGAAACATTGAGGATGGAGAGACAGAAATATTGGGGATGAAGAGACAGAAACATTGAGGATGGAGAGACAGAAACATTGAGGTTGGAGAGGCATAGACTTTGGGGATGGAGAGGCATAGACTTTGGGGATGGAGAGACAGAAACATTGGGGATGGAGAGACAGAAACATTGAGGATGGAGAGACAGAAACATTCAGGTTGGAGAGGCATAGACTTTGGGGATGGAGAGGCATAGACTTTGGGGATGGAGAGACAGAAACATTGGGGATGGAGAGACAGAAATATTGGGGATGGAGAGACAGAAACATTGAGGTTGGAGAGGCATAGACTTTGGGGATGGAGAGGCATAGACTTTGGGGATGGAGAGGCATAGACTTTGGGGATGGAGAGACAGAAACATTGGGGATGGAGTGGCATAGACTTTGGGGATGGAGAGGCATAGACTTTGGGGATGGAGAGACAGAAACATTGGGGATGGAGAGACAGAAATATTGGGGATGGAGAGACAGAAACATTGAGGATGGAGAGGCATAGACTTTGAGGATGGAGAGGCATAGACTTTGGGGATGGAGAGGCATAGACTTTGGGGATGGAGAGGCATAGACTTTGGGGATGGAGAGGCATAGACTTTGGGGATGGAGAGACAGAAACATTGGGGATGGAGTGGCATAGACTTTGGGGATGGAGAGGCATAGACGTTGGGGATGGAGAGACAGAAACATTGGGGATGGAGAGACAGAAACAATGGGGATGGAGAGACAGAAACATTGCAGATGGAGAGACAGAAGCAGTGGAGATTGAGAGACAGAAGTGGACACACGCATATCAAAATGCACTGACAGGTTAGGTCACAACGATTTCTCTAGTTTACACGAAGAGAGAGAGAGAGAGAGAGAGAGAGAGAGAGAGAGAGAGAGAGAGAGAGAGAGAGAGAGTTTACGAATGGGGTATTTTTTCGTGATACGAAAACAACAAAAGAAAACAAAATTGTAGCCATTGTACATTTTGTAACAATATTATTTAGCTAATACAACTAACGAGAGTTAATGTTATTGCGGATCGAGCAGCATCCGGGCTCTGGCCCTTCGGCCCAAATCCATGTAATGGTATCTGACGTGTCTTTCAGTTGTTGTCTAGTGCCATATAAAGTGCTCCATTTTTCTGGCCTCGAGAAGATAAATTACACAATGCGAGGGGATTAGTCTGGGAAAATGTAGTAATCTCTCCTGAGAAAGATAAGAATGAGTGAAGATGGCATCAGAAACTACGTGGGAACTGTATTCGGAACATAATGTAAAGGCAGAAAATAAAGTTTCAACCACCTAACGAGAATGGAACACGATCAATTAATTTCAAGGGGGGAACTATAACAATGGAAGATCTGGTTGCAACACACGAGGAAGAGAAAGACGCAGACCGATGAATGTTACACTAGAAATTCATAATACAAAACGGCGTCGAGCGTTTATCTCTGCCAATTTCATAGAGAATGTGTAAATTATATTTATTTCAGTTTTATAAATACGGTATTGTTTTGTCATCATGAACTGATGAGGACTGGTTTTGACACTGGTCTTTGACTATGGCCATCTATAAATACTAAAGATGGCCATGTTTTTGACTATGGTGATATGATTTCTTCTTCTTTTTCGTTCATCCTCAGATCAAAGTTTCTCTTGTAAAGCAGCACTATTGGTTGTAAGGTTGTTTTTCACCTCCATGCAGCTTTTTTCTCATATTTGTATCGCGAAACCAGTATTGTTGTCTCTTTTCCTGCGTGAGAATGCAGCTTTGTAGGATGTGTCCCACGATCATGGTATGCTCCCCACATGGACAATTGTCATCTGTTCCAATTATAATTTTATTGTAAAGATGACACTTGAGTTTATTATGTCCAGGTCTCAGTCTGAAGAAGATGACTTGCTCGTCTCTAGTTAAATCATAGTAGTTTTCTTTGCGGAAGTGGGGTGTTGATAATCCCATTAGTGGGGTGTTGATAATCCCATTTTACCCTGAAGTTGGTTTTAACTATGGTCTTGGCCTCATTTTATACGTGATACCCGGGCCTGTTCGTGAGGATGCTTCTTCACACTTTGCTAGTTTGTCTGCGGCTTCAGTGGCTTCGATTCTGCAATGGGCGGGAATCCATTGTATGACCAACATAGGAAGTTCTACTGTGAGCTGTGTCAGGGATTACATACATAGATCTTGATCTTTGTGTTGTTTTAGCGGTGCTAATACTGACGAGGTATCGGTCAGGAATACTATATTTTCTTGGTGGACAACTTCTTCTTGGATTGCAAACTCAGCAGCATCCTTCAGTGTCTCTGCTTTTGTATGGAAGTTATTGGGGTATGTTCCTGTTGTAAGTACTAGAGTGTTTTTCTTCTTCGTGCCTTTATCTGAAATAGCCGAACGAGAGCTGCCCTCCCCCCCCCTCACCCCCCTTTGACATGGTGGTGATACAACTGAGCAGAGGGTGTCGTGAGTGGGGTCACTAGGACAGAAGGTTGGTGATACAACTGAGCAGAGGGTGTCGTGAGTGGGGTCACTAGGACAGAAGGGTGGTGATACAACGGAGCAAAGGGTGTCGTGAGTGGGGTCACTAGGACAGAAGCTTCAATCCAGGATCTGATCCAGCAACACTCAGGACCACAAGACCCAATTCTGTACACAGATGGCTCTGCCGGCAAAGATGCAAATAAGTGTGGTTAGGGTTTCGTCGACTACCAGAAGGGCATGGAGGTGGGTGGAGAAATCAGTTGCCTACTCCACTGTCATACCGAGTATGACATTGATGTGGTAACAGCTGCCCTGACTTGGTTGGTGACGCAACCGGTGACACACGCAGTGATACTGTCAGAATCGCAGGGCATCTTCCGTAAGATAGAAAGGTGGACGATAAGACGGGAGTAGGTCTTCGAAACAACTCTGGTATACAAAGTGTCTCATGGATCTACTTCCCGCGACATGCAGGCGCTTGGGGCAACGAAAGTGCTGATGCACTGGCGGGACGAGCTGTGGTGAACGACGAGGTGATAGCGAGAGACAGGGTTGAGTTGATAAGGGCAGTCAGTCATGGACAGTCTACAGAATGATGAGAGACAGGGTTGAGTTGATAAGGGCAGTCATGGACAGTCTACAGAATGATGAAGAGACAGGGTTGAGTTGATAAGGGCAGTCATGGACAGTCTACAAAATGATGACGAGACAGAGGGTATCGAAAATAAATATGCGCAGAGGATGATATATTTAGGAGTGACTAGGGGAGAAAGTGTGCACTGTCTGAAAAGATCCGAAGAACAAGAAATCAACACCTGACTGCGACTGAGTATATATTCGCTTGGCTGGCTGCTTGGACTGACAACGGAGCACTTATGGGAATGTCCCTGGTGTGATGATGTTGGTTCCTAGAATAAAGATCCCTTCATCTCCATTGGATGTGGCTTTGTTAGGTGAGCCAATTGTATATACGTGTATCTGGCGTATAGAGTCTTCTAAGATATTCTTCCATGATAAACGTCCTTTCTAAATCTAACTAAGTTTCCTTCTTCTCTATTCCCTGTCTGGTCTACGCCATCTCAGAGGATTTGGCTTTATTTCCATGATGGAATTTTAAATACAACGGGAAAAATATTCGATCTTTTTTATATAGAGGGAGTACATCAAAAACACAGTTTGCCAATAGTATGGCGACATAGGGGGGCAGAAGAACGTTTTTGCTTCGGTAATATTCAACAACCCCTCCTCTCAAGTCCTCCAATTGTGACCACAATGGAAAGAAAATGGTGCTGGACAGGACATGCGCCGATGAAAGGCACGTCCAACATAGCCAGTCAGGCTCTCACATGGAATCCTGGGTTTAGGGTTAGGGATAGATAACATGACTGTTATTACGTCGTCTGAAAGATGGATAATGCCATGCTGCTGTAGAAACTGGACACTACTCTCCTTACGATGGACCAACGTTGACAGATTCAAGTAATTCGTTGCTAAGACGCAGGAATAAGTGGCAACAATTTTTGTCCATTCTCGTAGAATGTTTGAAACTCCGAACAGTTAAAAAAATTGAACTTCTGTGACATCACAATTCAAATTCGGTACTAAAAATAAGTTGTGTTTTGTTTGGGGTGAATTAAAAAACAAGTGTCTACAAATGTAAATGGCCACACTTGGAGACAGGTAGAAAGAGTATACTGGTTCATTGAACGATGAAATGACGTAGGCAAATGCTTATACACCGAGACAAGTGACGTGCTTTGGTTAATACATCTCCAACCCACCCACCCCCCCCCCCACCCCCTCCCCCCCCCCCCCCATTTCTTGCGGACCCCAGCAAAACGAATAAACTAATAAACATTGTGAATTATCACATATTTTGTACTGCTTCATTCCAGTTCAAATATAGTTTCCATATTCAGCCGGTTAAAGACATGTATTTCATACCTGGGAATGTAAAATCCATGCGTTGTAGAGTCTTCTACCCTAGATCACTAGTAGTTGCCTTTTACAACTTACTGTCAGTTTCCGTAGAAGTCCAAATTCTTGAATGCCATACACAAAACCGTGTCAGAAACCACTGCGTCAGAATATATTTATATATATATATATATATATATATTATATATATATATATATATAGAAAGGTCTACTAAAAGTCCAAAACTGAAATTGTACGAACAGAAATTCCTATAACAAGCCAAGTAACACACTGGGCACAATAGAGGTAACTTAATGCTCCCAGCGACGCTCTACAGCAAAATGAAAAAATTTTCCAGTAAATATGCATTTACCCGTATGCTGAAAATTAAATTCCATAACACATCTCGAACCAATAATGGAATTCACGACAACACACGGTATGTTTACTTCATAAATTAGTACCTAGATTCTACACACAACACACACCTCCATTACGTGTATATATCCCAAAGATGTGGTCCGCCCTCAAACACACGCATCGTGGCTAAGTTAATCATTTCTCTACTGCATCCAGGATCATGTCTACACACTATGGCTAACACACCGTGACATCTGCTACGCACAAAACACACAATACACCACCAACCTTGCGAGAAATCGTATGTGTTACGTGTGCAGAAGGGAGTGACTTAGCTGGTTTCCTCTGTTCACGTTTCGCTTTATTGCGACTAGTGTGTCAAGGTCGTACGCTGTGTGTCATACTTTGGCGCTATTTCTAAAAGGCGGAGATATGTTTTATAAACAGATTTGCTACTTTCTCTCTCTCTCTCTCTCTGTCTCTCCCTCACTCACTCTCTCTCTCTCATTTTATCTCTCTCAATCGTTTTCTGCAGGCGTTACCCATTGGGTGGGAATACATATAAAGGATAGCTTTTGTTGTAAAACAAATCGATATATCGATGCAAGGCTTAACCACACACCTAATCACCGTAAAGCTTCGATTATACTGCTCACTAAAACAGCATTCCCGGACTTCTGTGTGCGTTATTCTTGAAGCCCGGGTGGTGAATTAACACAATCATTCTTAAATCGTATTCCTTCTTAGTTCGACATCAGACATCCACATTAATCGTTCCAACAAAGTCAACTGTTGTGTCAGTCATGTTTCGCTGCACTGTTCTGCACTGAGTGCACCGGTCTACATAATGCGTTTGCTAGATGATTTGTACAAGGGGCTTGTCATAAGTCTCTACCCTGACTATGAAGGAGTAGGAGGAGAAAGTCGAAATGTGGCACATATTAACTCATTCAATTTGTACTCGACTTGAGAAGTATGCATTTCCCTCCTCGCGGGTTTACCCGATATGGTGCATGGCGCAACATACCTTATTGACCGGATCTGCTACTCTAACGGTTTGTCAGAACAATGGAGAAATCAGAGGCCAGAACTGTGATAAAATTATTGATGTTGCAGGGAAAAACACCTATAGAAATACACAAGGAGATGCTTCTGTGAAAAACTGGTGTAGGCAGTTTAAGTGTGGCCGTTCCCATGTTACGGATCTTCCAATATCAGGAAGACTTTCCTCAGAGTGCAGCGATGAAAATGCTGCAATAGTGAAGAAAATCATTGACCAGGATAGGGAAATGATAATTGCAGAGATTTCTAGGTCAGCAAAACGAAATGAAAGTTTTTAGAATTTTACACAACAGACTTGAACATGAGAAAAGTGTGTGCCCGCTGGGTGCCGCGTCTGCTGACATGTGAACAGAAACAAACGAGATTTGATTGCGGCCAGCTGCTCAAAATGTGTCAGTCGAAAAACATGTTGCCGACATGGTGACAAGTAGATGAGACTTGGGTTCTTCATTGTGACCCAGATTTTTTCTTTTCCCAAAACTTAAAAAAACAGCTGAAACCAATTCACTTTGACAGTGACGAAGATGTCATACTGACTTGTGATAACTGGTTAGTTCGAATAATAGGTTACTTTATTCTGAAGGTCTTTTCAAGGTCACGCAGAGATGGACAGAAATGTATAAATTGAGATGGTGGCTAAATTGAGTAGGAATAAGCCCTGTACCAAATTTCACCTTTCTCCTCCTACTTATGATAAGCACCTTGTATCTAGCTGATGACTGTTTTTAGATTACCTTCAACGTGGTAGTTATTTGTAGCCAGATTTTACTGTCCTTTGCAAATTATCCTTCTGGAATATTAGATCTCATTTCACTTTCCGGGCCCTCTTCCGCAATATACAAAATTAGTCAAATGTTTGGAATTTTACATAAACACAGACTATGATACTTGGGGAAAAGTGACAAGACATATATGCAGATAAAAAAATAAAAGATTAAATACAGAAACAGGTACAGCGTTTCTCACATATAGGTCACATAATAACAGAAGCAGACAGCTGTGAAGAAGAAATCAGAATGAGAATAGATATGGCCAAGATGGCATTCAGCAACATGTGTCACATAGTGACATTTAAGGGGAGGAAGACTAACGTCTTCTCTGGCAACATTTACTGATGAGACATGTTAGTCAGGGTCAGGTAAAATATACTGATGAGACATGTTAGTCAGGGTGAAGCAAAATATACTGATGAGACATGTTAGTCAGGGTCAGGTAACATATACTGATCAGACATGTTAGTCAGTTTCAGCCAAAATTTACTTATCAGACATGTTAGTCAGGGTCAGGCGAAATATACTGATCAGACATGTTAGTCAGGTTCAGGCGAAATATACTGACCAAGACCCTCACCTCGACTTCCTCGAAGCTCTCCTGGAAACTGGCTGTTTTCATTACAGTCTGGCTAACGAGGTCAGGGATCGACGTGATTCCCGTAGTAGTGAGCGATACGCAGATGAAGCCAATCATTGCACGCTCCACCTTCGTCAGCACGCTCCGGATGTGAGGAAAGCTATTGCAACCCGTCACTTAACTACCTGTTCAGAGCGCATTAAAGAGTAAACCTACTCATTGTGGGCATTGGAAACAACAGCTGACATTTAAACAGATCAATCATAAATTGAAAATGAGAGATGTCAGGTGTTATGTATACTCGTAAATACTTTATGGCGCAGGAACATGGACACTTAATAACAAGTTGGTAAAGAGTATTGAAGACTTTAAAATGTGGGTATATAGAAGATTGGGTCACATTTCTTGCAATAAAATAAGAAAACAAAAATGTGGAAGTATTGAGAAAGTTGGGGGTGAAAATAAAGATAATGACCGAAAACAGGGTTAGAAAACTAACAAGTTTTGACCATTTAATACGACACACTTCTTTGTTGAATACCATGCTAGAGGGTAGAGTGGAAGACAGTCGTTCAAGAGGAAGACAATTGTAAGTCAATGAATAACAATAGGAGATTGACTGAAAAAAAACATGTCAGATTGCACTATTGTTGCAAGAGATAAAGTACACTGGAGATCCGTTGCAGCGAGTGGTACATGCTCCCGGCTGCACTAATCTATCACCACTTCATGGTTAAAATGCATTCTTGTCTCGTTCTTTACTTTTTGTCCGCTATCATTTATCCCCATGGATAACGAAGAGATGCAGAACCGCAGACATTGCACCTCTGCCCCTCTGTGACGATCTTCCAGGTGGCGGGGAATGCTACACATACCAACACTACAGATGGGCTGGCAAACCTGACGAAAGAATATTGAGATTACCGACCCAGAAGAATATGATATGTCATTGGCAGGACGTGACGATCCTGGGACATTGACACACTGTACTGCCTCTATTCTTGGAAACTCGAAAGATGCATCCATAACCCCTCTTCGCAATCATGATGCCTCTAAGACAACATACATTATACGAGATAGGACGTCGTCTCAACAATTGAGGAGGAAGTGTGTTTTTGTCCAGGAGGCATTGGGCTGTCAAGAGCTGCCAGCTCACAGCTAAAGGAATTATATCATCATCATCATCATCATCATCATTATCATCATCACCATCAATTCGGGCGGTTTTTACTCCAAGGTGACTTAGATCACGCCTCATTTTTCTTAGATCGTTGGTCACTGACCGGCATATCTGTCAGTGCGTATCACACCTGACATCGTCTTTAGGAGTAGCACCAAACTCCATCTTCTTCACCCAGTCCGCAACCACCCTTCGTGTTGTGTCTCAGCTCTGATTGATCACTTCCTTTTAGGATTCTGCAGTTCTTTGCTAAGTTATCTAAGATCGGCTTCTCTTTCGCTCAGCGTCCGTACCAGACCTTATGACAAGGCGGAAATATTCCAGCGTCGGCTGGTTATGACAGCGTGCGTTTCCTTGATTGCTCCCTTTAAAAATGTTCTTTTTAATTTGGGGCTAATTAAGACGCATGTACCATTACTAATTGCGATACAGGTGAGCATCAATTTCAAGTGAGATTAGGAACCTAAACTCATTTCAACAAGAGAGAAATCCCATGAGAGAACAATAATTAAATGAGATGTAAAACTGATTCTTAGATGGAGGAAAAGAGGTCGACTATAATGAAGATGGAATCAGAACATTTCAGACAGTCTGGAAATGTATGAATATGGCTTGGCTTCCTTCGTTCGTTCTCAATCTTCCCCTACCAAGCCTTGAAAGGGCTTTAAGTAGCAGAATGTAGTCCAGAGAACGGAATGCGTTGTGTCGTAGTTACAGCTTGACTGCCATATTTGCCCCTTCCAGTCCAACACAACCGACTTCAACATGCATTTTTTTAGTACCGGCTTAGCCTTCTTTCTTCGATACCGTCTGCTTAATCAGTCTGCTCTGTTGCAGTCTGTTATCTAGGATCACTACGTGGGGGTGTAGAAGGGTCTTTGCAGCTCTGGATCGCTGGTCCTGACGCTAGCAGTCAGCTCTGGATCGCTTATCTGGCGCTAGCAGTCAGCTGTGGATGGCTGGCCGTCGCAGTTTCATGCGCTGCTCAGCGTCTTGATTCCATGTATTTATATGACGCGGGACAATTTGCCCTAACCCTAATGTATACAAATATGCTTTGGCGGAGACTACGTTCTAGAAAATAGTATATTCACATGATCATGGTGAAGGCAACAGATATACGTTTATGCACTTATCCCAAAGATTTGTCAGTATGTCTGAACCAATCCAGGACAGGCTGTTTGACTTCGCCATCAGTGATGAAATGCTGACCTGCAAAGGAATTTTTTGTGTGGGGGGTTTAAACGGGTGGAAATCGCCTGAAGCGAGGTCCTAGCTGTAAGGTGGATGTGGCAATACATCCCAGCCGAGTTATTTCAGATGGCACAAAGTGCGGTCAGCCGTATAAGGTCGAGTGTTTTCTTGCAGGAGCAGGACGCCTTTTTTTTTGTTTTTTTTTTTGCAAACAAAAAGTGCACTAACCGTCCGTTAATGCAAATGTTCATGAATAATGGTGTCACCGTACCCAGAGAAAGACTTGCCTCTTAGGCAAATTGGCGACAGGTTATGCGTCGATCTTCCAGGATAAGACACTCCATAATTTGGATATTTACAGGAATGACAGTGGTGGCATGAGAGCCATCTATGGACAAAGTCATCACTCACCGATTTACGGCCTTCTCTAAACGGTTTACACCATTCAAATGTCTTACTGCGATTGAGTGTTTCATCACTGTATTGTGATTGCAGTAGTCTGTCAATTTCCGCAGGTTTCACGCTATCTTTCACAAGTAACTTCTTTCACATTAAAATGTTCCATACAAGTGCTAGCAGTATTTACCACCATTTTTATTTATCTGCCCCGTGAGTGGCCCATGGCAAGTGAGCCAGCCACCTAGCAGTAACAGGACACAGGCGCCCTTAACTACTGATAGTACGATAGTAATGATAGTCTCGTAGTTCCAGGACGCTATAACCCATTCTTGAGAACCAGAACAAAAAGTCTCAGTTTGACTTGAATGTTCCTCGTGCATTTAGCTGAATTACTATATTCCTCTTGCGAGTGGTATCTAAGAATAGGACAACTGTTACCCTACACGCATCCTTCAGGTGCGACTTAAGAAGGGTGCGGATGGAGCTAGCAGCCTCATAATGTAAAAATGTTCTCAGTGACGCCAACAACACAAGAGTTTGGATACAGGTCTCGTGTAAACGGGACAGCTGCAGCTGCTGTTGGTACAGATTCATTAGCATCCGAGCTCTCACCCTTCGGTTTAATGGTACGTGAAAGTATCTGCACGTGTTTGTTAGTCATTGTTTAGTACGACACAAAGTGTTCCACTTATCTGGCCTTGGAGGAAGAAGCACTTTCCTAGCAACCCTGAGCGCCGAGCACTCAAAGATGATGATGGCCAATGTTTCATATTGGTGATGATCTAGCACTCATTTCGGAGGTAGTCACAGCTGCCAATGAAATGCTAGCAACACTCGACCGAAATTGAAAGAAAGCGGGACTAGAAATGAACACGCCCAAGACGAAAGTCATACGCAATTGTCTGGCATCCCCGCGACACAGTAATCCTAGATAAAGAGAGCCTATGTGACCTGGATGAGTACATCGCATAACGACTTGAACCCAGATTTGACAAGATTCACTCAGGCTGTGCTGCGTTCTCGTCTATAAAGTATGTACTGGACAACAACCACATCGCCGAACAACTTGAACCCAGATTTGACAAGATTCACTCAGGCTGTGCTGCGTTCTCGTCTATAAAGTATGTACTGGACAACAACCACATCGCCGAACAACTTGAACCCAGATTTGACAAGATTCACTCAGGCTGTGCTGCGTTCTCGTTTATAAAGTATGTACTGGACAACAAACACGACCAGATCCTCCGCATCTCCCTCTTCAACTTTACAGCACTACCTGCAATGTGCTATGCGGCTAAAAAATAAGTCACCAGTGAAGGAGATGATCCACAGTGACGCAAGCCTCCCTCGGGAGAAAGGCGTGGTCGGACTCGTGCTTCACAGCTAGTACACACACAATATCTGCATAACTCTAACATTCGTCAATTGTCCCTGGTGGAAGATGCAGTTATTTATGCAGACAAGATCAAACAACACTGGGCGGGCCACTTACTGCAAACAGCAGACGATCGATGGAAGAAAGTGACAGTAATATGGTACACTAGAGACACGAAACGACCACGGGGACGACCAGCAACGTTTTGGTGCGACTTTCTTGCACTTCGCAACAATATTCACGATGCTACACGTGGGCGACTCATCATCTACTGGTCCGTCGTAGTCCATGATAGAGACCATTGGAAGAGAAGTTAGGACCCTCAACGGTGTAAACGCCGCCGAAGGACGGGTCATCAAGTGATGTACACAGCTGACGCTCTGAAATGTGTCGTGGTTGCATTCTATTCACGGACGTTTGATGTGAGATGTGTTGAATGTTAGTAGATGAAAATGATCCATCCTTGTGAATTGACTGATACTGTGGTTTGTGTTTGGGTTTTCAATTATATCTAGACATACCTCAACGTATTTCCCATTGCCCATCTGTTCATCATTACTTGCTGCTCTTATGTTGTTTAGTTGTTTGTAGAGTTGTTGCTGGGATACTAGCTGTGGTTAAACCCTATGTTTCCCATTGGAGCGAAAAATCTTAACGATTGTACTAAAAATAGTCTTTGATTCAAAGCTGTTTAATGTTTACTGGGTTTACGACTATTTACGCCTTGGCAATAATAAATGTCAAATGAGATTTTTGGTCAATGTGGCCCAGTGGATAGTGTGTGTATCCTGTTATTTTTCGTTTTACGTCAGACATCCAGTTAAGTAGTTCTCAACTATGTCGTGTTTGTGGCTGTCATCATTAACCAAGTGGCGTTGCGATGTCATTTGCGCCGCGTCGACAAATGCAACCATTTTCTGCATTAATTTTATTCGGGACTGCTTTCTTAGCCTTTGGCTGTCCTCAGTCTACCTGCAATGCACACCCAGTTGTTTTTTGTTATATTTGACTAATATAGGCAATCTATTTTACTGAACTTTTGGAGTCGTGAACGCAGCGAAGTGGACGACAGCAGTATGCGAGACATAGCTAAGGTATTGTGTCAGGGTCAACGATCCAGAGTTGTACAAGACCCTATTCCTCAATGAAATTACGGCCTTGGAAGGATAGGAAGCAACGAGAGAAAATAAGCCCAACCCCAAAAATATGCCATGCTGCAATCGGATGAGTCATCGCAAATTTCCAGGTCTCGCTGTGCACCACACCTATTTCACAGCTGAAGCAAGAGCTGTTCATGCAGAAACTCAGATTATTATCAGACAAAACATAACTGCAAAGAAAACGGTCATTCTAACAGACTCCAGAAGTGTACCCATAGCCAACACAAGCCCCAAACAAGATAGACTCTCACATGAAATAAAATACAACATAGGATTGATGTCTAAAAAAAAACAGATTTAGTCCTACAATGGATTCCGGCCCAAGTGGGATCATTGGAGAGGAGAACGCAGATGAGCTCGCAAAAGCCGGAAGTGACGGCACGCAGAATCCCCATCCACAGAGCTATAGAAAAGCAAAGACACCCATCAATCGATCCACCAGGACAGAATGGAGAGACCAGCACAAAGAATACAATCCAGAAAATGACAACATAGACAAACCTGGCAGAGATGGGCAAACACAGATCTTCAGACTCGGAACGGGACATTGTAGACTCAAAGCCCACCTCCACGGGATGGGTCTCAGAGACACCGCCACGTGCAATTGGGGAGCAAACACCAGAACATATCCTGCAGGACTGCCCGATCTATGCAGACTAAAGAGAGGCAGTATCTGATGTGAGAACGACCATACTCGACAAGCTGTGGGAAACCGGCGAAGACCTGTAACGCACAGCCTTCTTCGTGAACCTCATCGGACTAGAAGCTTCTCATTAGTTGATCGATCAAGAAGAAGATGCTGCAAACTACAGCACAATGTAACAAAACGTTCTTTTCAGGGCGAAAAGTGAAAGATTATTACTAGGCTATCAAGTATTTCCTAACAAGAAGAAATCTTTATAAGAGAACACAGCGCATTTTGGTCAGTTGGGTTGCTGTTACTATGCGCAATTACCCAACGGCATACACGTAGGGTTACCAGATGTAGACATGAAAAAGTGGGACAACCAATTATGAAATAAATTAAAATCTATCTTTCTATCTATCTTCAGTGCACTTTTGTTGTTAGATGTCGTGGGGAGGTGTCACCTCCTTTGTTTCATAATCTGAGTCGCTCTGCTTACCACATAACCAAGATTTGTTGTTATGGCCACATATTCCCCTTTTTTGCGACATATTCTCTGTGGGGCGAGAATCCCTAGAATAATCAAATGAGCATATTTTGTTTGTCTCCACCGGGATTTGAACCCGCAACCTCCAGCACCCGAGGCGAACACCGTACCTCGAGACCACTGGCAGACGATTGCACTATGAGGTTTCTTCCTTTTCTAGCAGAGTTTATTTTTGTTTCGTCTGATGCTGTAACTTGTGTTTGGTTAGATTAAAGTGAGACAGACTTGAGTCTGTCCCTATTTCGTACTGTTCTGCTTGTTCCTAACGATTTGCTTCCGAAAAATTTCCCATAAATAGGTTACCAACAAAATAGCAGGGATTATTCTATATTATGATGATTATGTTCTTCCATCACAAGTGATGAAGACCACATTCTTTGTTCAGACCTGAGGACAATCTTTTCTCTTGCTGTGTCCGTTGAAATTGGTGACTTACGCGCTGATTTGGAATAAAGTGAAGAGGAAGCTGCACCTTTTGTCAATCTCACTCTCTGGTCTTGAGATACCCTTGGCCAGTGGCAAGATTTTAGCGAGACGACTGGTGATAGCACAGGATGCAGATTTTTCCCCCCGGGTGTACGCCTGAAGCCTTTCCCGTAAACAGGTATCCCGCAAGGCAGCGAAGGGGAATTACATCTTTCGCCTTGTGTCGTACCAATTCCATAACCGCAAGAGTTAGTATGGCCATCTCTCTTAGGCCGTGTTCTGGTACATTCTAGTCGTGTCTAAATTTCAGTCACATCAAAACCGACGCTGCCTGCAGATAGGGCGAAGGGCTTCAATCTCGTGAAGTTCAGTTTGTGAACTAGGCCGTGAAAATACAACACGATATAGAGTGGCAAAGATGGCACCCTGCCGGCTGCGGGTCTACATCGTTCTTGTGCTTTAGCTCATTATGGATGCCGCTAGGCCACGGATTTGCCTGAAATTCACACTAGTCGACGACTTACACTTTGTTCATTGACACGTGTTGTTTTCCATTTGTACTGGTTACTTCGTTGTTCTTTGGTGTTTTCTTCCTTCCGATTATCCTCGCCTGGATATGAATCCTACATACAATGGAATTGACTGCTTTATGACATCTCGTATCTGAAACACCGACACCAGCATAAACAGTCGGTCTTCTTCTTCTTCTGATTCTCTTCGCTTGTTTCCTGCTTGTGCCTTTCGGCGTCAGATTATTATGAGTATTCTTAACCGGGTCCTAGTATGTGCTTCGTACACGGAGAGCTTTACTGCATCTGTTATTTCTGATATCTATCGTTGGCGTGGTCGACCTTTGGCTTTATATCCATTGTATCTGTATGGCATTGCGTTCTGATGGATACTATCTAGTGTTTGACGTGTCACGTGGCCAAACCATTTGGTTTGCTGTCTCTTGATGCGGTCTAGCACGTGTGTTGTATCCACGTGTGTCCTAATATCTTCGTTTCTGATTCTATCCTTTCTTGTTACTGCAAGAATTCTGCGAAGGCATTTCATCTCTGTTGTTACAGTGTTTCTTTTATCTCTGCCTGTCAATGTTCAATTTTGGCACGACATCTCAATGTGGGTAGGGATAGTGTGTTGTATAGCGTTCTTTTTGTATCCATTGTCACGTGTTACATTATAATATCGGGGACATTTGCCGAATGATTTAACTTGCTTTTTTATATCTGTATTGGATTTCACTGTTTCCTTTGCCATCTGTTGAGATTATGTTACCAATGTACGTAAAATTGTTCACCTGTTTTTCTAGTTGATTTTGTACAAATATATTTGTTTTTGTTTCTTTTCATGCAATCGTAATAACTTCGGTTTTTCCAATGTTGATTTTCAAACCGTAAATTGTACAGGCCTCGTTAATATTGTTTATATGTTCCTGAAGTTGTTTTTCTGAAGTTGCTATTATTTCTTGGTCATCAGCAAAGAGAAGTTCATTTAAGGGATCACTGAGGTTGTTTCTCTCACCAATGTTGGATTTTTTTTTTTTACATATTGCGTCTATATATATGATAAACAGTAAAACGGATAGTACACAATCTTGCCGTACACCGGTCCTAATATGTCATTATTCGGAATATTCTGCGTTTGTTCTTACTGTACATTGGCTATTCATATAAGACTTTTACATAATTATACTTTTAGTGTTTTTAACAGTGGGCTAAATTATATTGATTCTTTGCGGGCAAGCATAAGTACATCAATATATATTAAAGCGGCTTCAACAGAAACATTGCTTGAGAACCGTTTGAAATAGTTTTTTGTGAAATCATAACTTCGAGATCAGTGATTCTGTATAACTGACAGGACAAGTAGGGAACTAGTGGTTATAATAGATCACACAGGTAAGGTGAGTGAGCAAGTCCAGGTTATAATAGATCACACAGGTAAGGTGAGTGAGCAAGTCCAGGTTATAATAGATCACACAGGTAAGGTGAGTGAGCAAGTCCAGGTTATAATAGATCACACAGGTAAGGTGGGTGAGCAAGTCCAGGTTATAATAGATCACACAGGTAAGGTGAGCGAGCAAGTCCAGGTAGCAGCGAAAAAGACAAATGCAATGTTAGCTATGATAAAAAAAATATTAAACATAGGAGCAAGGAAGTGATAGTCACACTGTATAAATCATTAGTTAGACCTAGATTGGAGTACTGTGTTCATGTGTGGAGCTCTTATCGCAGAGATAATATAAACATGTTGTACAGGATGCTAAGAAGAGGGATAAAACTGATAGTGGGATTCCGGAATTATAGTTGTGAAGAAAGACGCAGAAAAACCGGCCTACAGTGTCCACAAAAGACACAAATTCGAGGAATTATATAAGTGTACAATATAATTAAAAAAGGGATAAATTAGACTATAACATGTTTTTTCAAAGTACAACAAGGACAAAAGGGTACAGCTACAAATTAATAAAAGTAAGGCCCATATTAGATAGTATGAAATATTATTTCTAGCTTGGAATGCATTGGCACAGGAAATAGTGGAGGCAGGGTCAGTTAATGAATTCAAGAAAGATTGGATGCACATCGTAATCGTAGTGTAGTAGAAGAAATTGTATTCAGACTCTACATAGTCTTCTAAGCCAGTGTGGGGAAGTGTTTTAGTTTTATAGGATATAACTTGCGTCAGGGTATAAAAGGGTCATGTGCAACATAATGACCAAGAAATCCCGCATCACGTTCGAAACGTGGAAATATGCTATCTTACAGCAGCCATGCTAGCGAATTGGTTAACGACATTATAATCCCCGTAGAGAAAATCATGCCAAGAGGCCTTCCACTGCAATACAGCCAGGGTGACCAAAACCATATTCTTTATTATATCGAAGGACATAAAAAGAGAGACTTTAAATTCGTTACGACAGCAATTATTCCAAGTTATCAACTCAGCAGAATGCTTTTTCGCGACAACGATTATAACACAAGTAATTATCTGCACTCGGGATTTCCACGTATTCACTTCAACTGTTACGATCAACTTCACAAACATAAGAGCGCTGTAATGCCAACCCAGTATGGACTCAGTGTAGATCAGGGCTCCTCAATCTATTTATACCTGTCGCCATTTTTTACAACTTTCGGGAGGGATATTTCCCTTACCGTACACTAAAATCTAAATTGAAGAAAATTACGCAATCGCCAACTGAGTTTGTGTATTTTGGATATTTTAATAGTCATAAAGTATGTCCCTTGCAGAACGTTGCTCCAATCATAACCCGTCTAGAAAAAATTCGATCTCTTGTCTAATCTCCAGTCTACTCCAGAGTCATGCCCATGCATTCCTTGACATGTCATCGCGCCTACCTGGTCTGCCTCTGCATCTCTTGCCCTGCACCATAACTTCCAATTACCAATCTCCCTTTGATGTGGCCAAAGTATTCCAATTTTCTGTTCATTATGCAATCTATGAATCAGTTCACCTCTATTCCTAACTCTTGTTTAATTACTGCATTTTTATTCGTTTTTGGTCCACGGCATTCTGGAGACCTTTTTATAAAATGTTGACTCGAAAGACTCGAGGTTTGGGTATTTGTCCATATTTTAAAGTCATATGCTGCCACGGGAAAAAACACAGGATCTCAAAATTGTCAGTTGTTGGTATGCTGGAATTCCGCGATAATTTCCGCAGGTTGTGTTTCGGGGAGGTGCAGGGCGGACGACACGGAGGCCGTCCCGGGAAGAGGTGGGAAGACAACGCGAAAGAATGGACCAATCTCCGACCAGAAGAGACACAGGCGGCGACCGCTGACAGAGAAGGGCGACGTGGTGTGTGAGGATGTCTTCATGTATGCCCCAGCGACCTCACCGGTTACGGGATGACCTGACCTGACTTAACCTGTGTTTTTAATATAGCATATAATTATTCTACTACGGCCAACCTGGACATGGCCAACTAATGGGCGGTAGCGCCCATGTTGTAGAGCACTGGTGTAGATAATCTGGTTACGTCATATGACACTTTTGTGATAGGGAAGACAACTTGAATGTGAGTCCCCCACATAACCCGATTACCAGAAACAATCTGCCAAGAGGGAAGAACTCGTAATTTCGTAACTGTCCAAGAGCATGTTATCATGCGATTCTCGAGACATCTAGGTTGTTCAACTGCGACTGGCCTTTGAAATTGTCTGCATGCATCCAATGTCATTAAAGATGATTCTCGTGTGATCCGTCGGCTACTGAGATTGTCGGTATGCGACTTGGTCATAGAATTGGTCCATGTCTATCCAAAATCAATAAAGACTTCTCATGCGGTCCTTGGATTGCTGAGATTGTCCAAATGCAATGCTTGTGCCATCAGATGGGTACATATGCCACCAATATAATTAAAACTTGTTCTTAGTCAGTTCTAGGACCACTGAGGCTGTCGCAATTCAACTCTTGGGCTATTGAATTTTTACTTTGGTAGTAGTCGTGGGTCATTGAGTGTACCCACACGCAGCCAATGCCATTAAAGCATCTCATCTGGTTTCCCTTGCGCTATATATTATGTCTCAACACAGAAATATTGATTCACCCTTAGGTCATCACTCATCAATGAATACGTCCTGATGCAGTCATGAAGCAATCAAACTTGTACTCGTGTTATTGAGTATCCTCGTACGAATCGATTGTTGTCCTCGTGTAACCAATGACCGTCGAGTTAATCTTCATGCAGTCTTTAGGCTAGCCAGCTTGTCCGTCGAGTTGATTTTCATGCAGTCTTTAAGCTAACTTGATTATCCGTCGGGTTAATCTCCATGCGGTCTTTAGACTAACTTGCTTGTCCGTAGAGTTAATCTCCATGCGGTCTTTAGACTAACTTGCTTGTCCGTAGAGTTAATCTTCGTGTAGTCTTTAGACTAACTTGCTTGTCCGTCGAGTTAATCTTCATACAACCTTTAGGCTAACTTGCATCTCCTTATAGTTAATCTTCATGTAGTCTTTATACTAACTTGCTTGTCCGTCGAGTTAATCTTCATGCAGCCTATAGATTAACTTGTTTGCTTGTCGGTCGAGTTAATCTTCATGCAGCCTTTAGACTAACTTGCTTGTCCGCCATTTAAACTTCATGTAGCCTTTACGCTAACTTGCTTCTCCGTAGAGTTAATCTTCATACAGCCTTTACGCTAACTTGCTTCTCCGTATAGTTAATCTTCATGTAGTCTTTAGACTAACTTGATTGTCCGTCGAGTTAATCTTCATACATCCTTTAGGCTAACTTGCTTCTCCGTATAGTTAATCTTCATGTAGTCTTTATACTAACTTGCTTGTCCGTCGAGTTAATCTTCATACAGCCTTTAGACTAACTTGCCTGTACGTCGAGTTAATCTTCATGCAACCTATAGATTAACTTGTTTGCTTGTCCGTCGAGTTAATCTTCATGCAGCCATTAGACTAACTTGCTTGTTGATGGAGATAATCTTTATACATCCTTCAGACTAACTTGCTTGTCCGTCGAGTTAATCGTCGCGCAGTCGTTAGACTAACTTGCTTGTCGATCGACAGTTCCAGTGACATGGATTCGGGGATAGTCCTCCAATAAGAATTAGTTGAGGGTAGTTCCAAATTGGAGTAAGACAACCAATAGAAGGCCACTGGATGAACTGAGCGGACTGGCTAGGAGAAGGCTAAGAGGCTGTTAGAAGCATGAGAGTGAGTGAATTTTCAGGGTTACTGCACCTTCATACATCTTGAGTTTTGGCCAGTCGCTCAATAGGTGTTTATGTTGGACACACTGTGAACAGTACAAGATCTGAATGTGTGTCGTGTGTGTAGGACACTGTGTGAACTGATTGCATGTGAATGCACAGATCGCCTGATTGAAAGTGATCTGATTACATGTGAATGCACACATCGACTGAGCACGAGATCACAGGTGAGTACGTAATCCGATTTTATTGACGTGATCTAATTACATATAAATGCACAGATCGCCTGATTGAAAATGATTTGATGATATGTGAATACACAGAACAACAGAGTACGTAACCCGATCGTGAAGACGAGTTTTTGATTGTGTATTGAATGTGCAAATAAAGGAGTGAAGCGGCAAGATTCTGGATTATGTAGTTTGGGGAAACATCAAAAGCTAGTGCTTAACAACCTCCTTTTGTAGTACAATATATATATATATATGTATATATATAATGATTATTCACTTTAGATGTACTTTGCTTTTTGTTAATATACATGTTATTAAATTAAATCATTTTTTGTTGGATAGTGTTTACTGTGTTATTTACTGTGTGAAGTAGTGTTGATACATGTTGTAACTCTGTATAAAAGCAAACTACTCAGCTAAGCTTAGACTACCACATGTATGAAATGGACACGAATAGCACCACTGCCTCACATAGAGCATATCGTAAGAGGCGACTAACTGTGTGACATGGTATAACACCGGCCATGTTTAGGGGGTTTGTTTAAAGCAGCATTGATGGCGCCTAACAGGCTGCGGGTCTACTTTGCTTTACTATTTGCTATATTAAGATGAACTCGCATATTAGTTAACCACCATCCGTAAGCGATTGTTCCAACGCAACGGAGTATAAAGCTGCTCGAGCCTAGCCCGCTAAACAGGAAATCTTTCTTCGGGCTACATCCAGCTCATACCAGAGCTGGGACCTGCACAGGGGCATCTGCCACCCTAGAAGTACAGTTCGACTAAGAACTAGGCGAACAACGGCAAGAGTGCAACAGTTTTCATAATAAAAAATTGACGAAATATAGTCAAAGGTTATTATAGAAAAGCAAATACTTAAAGCAATAATGTAATAGAGTATGTCTATACCCACAATGTAATAAGCTATTCCCCACTCCTCACACAATACAGCATGCCATATGCATTAATTAACACATAGAACACGAGACGACTGTGCACGTACGCAGAAGAAGTCCAGTTAGCTGTCAGGATAAGCTGCTAGATCTAGGTCAATGGGGGTCTGCGGTTGAAGTGAGGTCGAAACATAATAGTGTGCTGGGAAGTTGGCAGTGGCGTAACTGACGAATAAGGGGCGGGCTTAGTCTGTACTTGCTCGTGGTAGGATTTTTAAGGTAGGACGCGGATGTTTAAATTCATAAACAAAATGAAAGTTAGAGCAAGCTATTAAAATGAGCTGTGATGTATACTTCAAAGTACTCCTCTAACAGGACAATATGGATGAATGGATTAATTGATTAATGAATGCATGCGCATACGGATGGCGGGCGGACAGACAGACAGACAGAGACATACATACCCAATCACACAGTTATATTTATTGATGGATGGGTGGATGGATAGATAGATAGGTAGGTAGGTAAGTATTTGGCTGGCTGGCTGGTTGGATGGAAATATCAATATACCGATAGACATATAGACAGACAGACATATATATTGATAGATAGATATATAGATAGATAGATAGATAGATAGATAGATAGATAGATAGATAGATAGATAGATAGATAGATAGATAGATAGATAGATAGATAGATAGATAGATAGATAGATAGATAGATAGATAGATAGATAGATAGATAGATAGATATATAGACGGACAGACAGACAGAGACACATACAGGGAGATAGATAGATAGATAGATTGATAGTTAGAGATAGATAGATAGATAGATAGATAGATAGATAGATAGATAGATAGATAGATAGATAGATAGATAGATAGATAGATAGATAGATAGATAGATATAGATATATATAGTTAGATATAGATAGATATAGATAGATATAGATAGATATAAATAGATAAATAGATAGATAGATATAGATAGATTTAGATAGATAGACAGACAGACAGACAGACAGACTGATAGATAGATAGATAGATAGATAGATAGATAGATAGATAGATAGATAGATAGATAGATAGATAGATAGATAGATAGATAGATAGATAGATAGATAGATAGATAGATAGAAAGCGCGTGACCACACGCCCCCGCTGCACACATCACACACCAAATCGATTCTAAGCTCTTGCCGGGTGAGATTACGTGGCAATTTGTTGAATCTGTTGACGTACCAACTCACTGCAACTAGGGCCGGATTATTCTGAGGATGGCCTTCTATGCCAATTAGTAACTGCCCCTCCCCTTTTGTCACATTCTAATGGGCTTATGGTGTATCCCAGCACCCACTGCTTTGGCAAGTGATCAACCGTAGACGGGGTCCGATATTCCAGACTGGGAGAGAAGATATATATTTGTGATAATGTAACGTGTGTGCTGTTTTATTAGCATGGTTACTACTTTTACTAGGAAATACGTGGAGTGTATTCGATAATGTGTTGTGTCCTTGTCTGACAAATGGATAATGAGTCTATGTATGCAGCCACTCATAATTGAGATTAATAAAAGACATTTTTATTGAAAACATATTCAGTACCCGACGCTGAAAGGCAAAACAGTAAAAGAGTAAAGAAGAAGTTGAAGAAGAAGCAAATGAAGAGGGAGATGAAAAAGAAGAAGAGGACGGAAAATAAGGAGAAGAAAAAGAAGAGAAAAGAAAAAGATGAAAAAGAAGAAGATGAAGAAGAAAAGAGAAGAAGAAATAAATCCACCATGGCCGTCCATGCCCCACCTGGTTAGGTCAAATCGGAAAGACATCATCATTTCTGCATGCAGCCTGATACTCGGCGACTCATCGTAATCATGGGCCGCTGATGCAACGGGCCTTTATCGCATAAGCGACTATCTACCACCTGTTAAGAAGGTATGGAATTGAAAGCAAAATGCAAATATTTTCTTCTCGCAACTAATGAAAAATCGACATCACATTCCACAAGAAGACCGAACCCCTTAGCTTCGTTCTTGTAAGACGAATTGATAAACAAGCTATGCATGTAGCACTGTTGTTAGCGCCTTGGTTTCGGATCTGAGTGGTCCTGGGTTCATTCCCCAGTTGAGGCGGAAATGTTTTTTCCGACCGCAATGGCGCCCGGGTCGATCTAGGGAAGTAAAAGCGGCGAGGGAGAGGAGATGGCTACCTTCCTCGTATAGCCGAGCCTTTGAAATGTGAGATCGCTAACACCTCACACCCATACGGCAGTAATGCTATGGGTTACTTTTATCTTACTATGCATGCAACGTCCCGTAACAGTAAAGAGAGTAAACCCATCTATAATTATAGATTTGTCGTTGCCACTCGCTGGCTAATTCAAAAGTGAAAAGTTGGACGGAGTATTCACAGAATCTGGGTGACCTAGATACTTAAAACCGCGAAATACTAACACAGCGGATCTCAAAGTGTGTAATCTCTTGAATTATTTACACTTCTTTTGTGTCGATAGAAACACGTCTAGAAAATGGCTTAGTGACCTCATCAATGACAAAAACAAAACGATATCTACTTTACAACCACAAGGTCTTTGTTAGTAACAAAAACGACCGAAAACAATTAACACATCGCATTTAAAAAAAAGACAGAAATGATGTTTAACGAGTGATTTAAGTTCGTTGCCATAACAAGATGTGCCATTGAAAAGCGAGACACGCCATGCCAGTTATCAAAAATAGTGGGCCAGACAAAAGATTGTCAGTATGATTGTACACAGACCAAAAACAGAGCTCTTAATATAGACGAACTTCTCATTTTACATCATGTCTTCTTTGTGTGCTAATTTGTTAGTTGTATTCGCTCCATTGTTGTACCAGACGATGGACTTGTGGCTACATTGTTTTGCTTCTTTCTTGATGAGGTCTCTGAGCAATTACCTTTATGTGTTATCGATCTGAAACCTCCAGCAGCGATGTAGCTTCAATCTATTTATGTCTTTATAATTTCTTTTGTGTTTATTGATATACTATCAAAACTGGTTGGACATAGTTAACTTGACTTCTTTATAATGGTTTAGAAAAGACTATTCTGTATACAACCAGTTTAATCTACTCTACTTGATTTAAATACGACTTCGTTCGTCCAATCTATTCTTGAATGCACTCTAGCATGAGAAAGTGACTAAACGTCTTGAAGAAATAGGAAAGAGTGAAAAAGACACAAGAATACTCAGTAATCTTTTTTGTTCGCTCCTTCTTCTGCTTGTGCCCTTCGGGGTGAGGTTCTGCAGACGTTTCTTGTCCAGGTCATAGTTTGTGTTTCATGTACGGTGAGCTTTGATGGGTGTTGTTTCTGCTTTCCATCTTTTGCCTGGTCGGTCATTGGCTTTGTATCTATTGTAACTATATAGCATTGCTTTCTGAGTGATACTATCTAGTGTTTGACGTGTCATGTGCCGAACTATTTGATTTGCTGTCTCTTGATAATATATATCGCTGGTGTTGTAATTACTTGTCTCTTAATATCTTCGTTTCTGATTAATCCATTGTTGTTACTCCAAGTATTCTGCGCAGATATTTCTTCTCTGTTGTTACGGTGTTTCTGTTATCTTTGTTTGTTAATGTCCAATTCTGCCACTTATAGATATTAGAAAATATATTTTTAGTCAGAGAGTGGCGAATGCTTGGAATGCATTGCCACAGGAGGTAATGGAAGCAGAAACAATGAATGCATTTAAGAATAAAATGGATGCGCATAGCTTTTAGAGCAAAGTAATGTAAATGAAACTGGTTATATACAGACTCTGCAGAGTCTTCTAAACCTGTATAAGGGATCAATATGCTGAGCAGCGCATGAGCTGCAGTGGTCAAGGCCAGCGAACCAGAGCTGCCAAGACCCTTCTACACCCCCACACGGTGATCCTGGATAACAGGCTGCAACAGGGCAGACTGGCTAAGGAGAAGGGATCAAAGAGGGAATGCTAACTCGGTACTCAAAAAATGATTGC